>OY727106.1:19776882-21122848 GCA_963402855.1 Ormia ochracea
TAAAACATATCTTATGAGCGATAACAAGCTGTCGTATCCCACTGCAGTCTGGTCACTCAAGACTCAACCAGCATCATCAACAACATTATTTACCAACAATTTTTATTTACCATTTATGTTCAATTATAATCTTTTATTGTTTAATAGATTCTTATTGAAAATTTGCTGGTTGGTTTTATTGATGAGTGTTGATAATACAGATGCTGCCACTGACTGTCATCTGCGTTCAAACATTAATGACGGAAAGTGACTTTTGAGAGCCTGCCATTTTATAACGGTGCGATTTGAAAATGACGACACCACTTAAACTTAATTCCTGTTTATGTACTCTGCTTACTGCCTTAAATATTTGCCAAATAATAATGTTTTTTTTTTTGTTTCCTTTTTGTTAAGGGGCACATTTTGAGGTGTAAACGGCTTGAATGGGAGAAGGAATAATTGATTTGGAATAAATCATCAAATCAAATTTTGTCAACATTAATCCTAAATAAATATCACGTAACCGCAACAAAATATTTTAAAATTAAACATTGATTTAACATTTTACTCTTTTTGTGTACCTTTTTTTTATTAGTATACTGTTTTATTGCCTCTTCAGGAATTCATTAGATATCAGATTCGATTATATAATGAACTTAACATTCTATGCCATCATACGCACAAATCTCCTCGTATCTTTGTGGAGAAAAAGTAATAAAAATCATTAACCCTTGCAGTTAAATCCACCCTTTATAATCTTACCAAAACGTAGAGGGTATTAAAAGATTGCGCAGATGTCTCTAATGCTTCTAATGTTTACAAATAATTCCTTCAAAAAGTTAAAACATTTTACATCGTTAAGTCTTCACTGTTCAACTGTTTCGCTACATTATGGATTCGGTGAAAACAATCAGCAAATTAAAAAATCCACAGTAACTACAGGCCATAAAAAAAAATTTAAAAAAAAATTGAGAAATTAACGTTAGAAAAACTTTAGATAATATTAAATTGTAAATCTTCTTTCCAGCTGGAAAAATGATGGCCTGAGAATGGAAGAAATTATTCCAGTATCTGTAAAGTATTACTACACTGTATTTGTTCGTTAAAGCTTTACCAAGACAAATCTCTGCCACAGGAAATAGTTAAAGAGTGGAGCGAGATCCAAAACCAGGTGGGGTATGTAATTGGGAACACAGATATTAATATTCATGCATTTGCAGATTCAAGTTCCAAGGCCAATGGAGAATCTGTGTTTGCGGTCTGGTATCACAATAATGAATGGTGATCGAATACAAATAAACTATACATAATTAAAATTATTTTTCTTTACAATACTTAAACCAAAAAATATTCCAAAAAATTTCCACTTCGAAAGAGCGAATATTTCAAAATCTTAGGACGTTGCGTTGCACTGTGTAATTTAATGTTTTTTTTTGGTTGTCTCTCTTTTTTCACCGAACTTAATCTAGAAAATGCCAATTGTGTGGGCAGGAGTCGAACCTGCGACTTCCCATTTAGTAGGCTATTAATTATATATTTTATATTATATTATATTCGCCTATAGAGCTCGAAATAACAGATTGCCTTGTTAATTGTGAGAGGTGATTTGCAGTTCTACTTTGAAGCTTAATAAATCAAACGCCTAAATAATGTGTTTATATTTTCTCCAGCTAGATAATTCCATGTATAATAATAGAATAAATTTTTAATTTTTAATATTTAAAGGACTTATTTAATAAAATTTTAGTACGATTTTTAAATAAGATTTCGCAATATGAAAGTGCCATTTCTACTAAGTTTCCGCATCATTCGAATGGCGATATCAAGGTGTTCAATTGGTGTTCAATTTCTCGGCTTAGATAAATGACTACATAACACCAAGGGATCAGTGTGCTTGAATATAGCAATTATACCGCAAAATGTGTGGCATGTGGCTCATACTGAAAGCCAAGTCAGCTGGTGCACAAAAGAAAAAATTTATACGAGTAATGATATCCATTCAGCATGGACACTAACATTCCGAGTATGATTCTTTTTGGAAGCACATGGAGTAATGACTCCGCCATAAAGCAAGTAAGTTTCTGGTAACAAAAGATTGTGGATTATCCTCATTTCTGCTTATTCTCGTACCAATTCGACTAAAAATGGCATTCATCGGAGAGCAAAATTTTGAATGGCTTTGCAATAGTATCGATTTGTGTTTCAGCGTACAAGCAAGTATTGCTCTGATTAAAGTCCGGCTATAATCAGCTGGTAAATGGTTTGTTAAGTGGCAACACTGCCAATTCAAACTCGTTATATTTTCTCCTGACCAAAAACTAATTAAAACTTAAAAATTTATGAAAACCACTTTAAAATCTATGACTACGTTTTATTTAAAATGTTTTTCTAAAAAATAAAAAAAAAAATTTAAAAAAACATAAAGTTGTGGACTTCTGAAAAACATACTTGTTCTACAATTCAGGAAACGCTTAAAGCATCCTTAAAAGCAATAACTTGGGATCTTAAAGCAAAAACTAAAGACTGCATGATTACGACGAATGTGAATTTAAATGTGTGCTAAAAATTAAAATTTGTAAAGTTTTAAATGTATAAAAGCTCCGTCATGTGATTGTGAAGTTCTTTTTTAATAATCAAAATTGTTTCCTGTTTGAATGTTTTGTTGATTACAAAAAATTTATTTATTTATTTTTACTTCCTTTTCCTTTTTTTATAAAGACAGAGAAATTGGGGGATGGGCTACTTGCTTGACTGCTTTTCTTGCTGATAAGAAATATTTATAGACAATACATGAATGTTTATAAACAACAGAATGGCAAATTTTAGTGCTGGCGATTTCTCTTCATCAATTAATTGCTACTGAGCTTTTATGTGTTGACTACTTTAAAATGGAGAATGTTAATGTTTCGCTAATTGCTTTGGGCGGTGGAAAACCGTATTTAGAAGTGTTTAGTCGTTTATAAAAATTGAAAGTTTTCGAGAGCAGAAAAAATAACGAAATAATAAACGGAAGTAAGATGTACAATAATATTGTATAATGTATGTCCCGCTTAAGAAACAAAATTTACCATTTTCCTTTAAAAATATTTTTAAATTTTAACTTATTTTCGTAAGAAAAGCATCTTTGATTTATAAAAATCAAATTTCGAAGCAACCTCTTTTTAATAACTCGGTAATAAAGGAATTTTTTATATTTCGAGTAACACAACAACAGCAGATATTCAAATCAGAATGAGATGAGCCGTTGCTTTGACCTGAATTTATACCCGATAACCACAACTCAACATGTCAGCACTAATATTTTCTTTTACAAGTTCTTATTTAAAAATGGTTTCTGTAATTCAGTAGAGAAATAAAAAATGAGAGAAACAGTCGGTAGAAGAAGCATGGCATTGCTTGTAGAAGAAGAAAAATGTAATGAAGTAAAAAATTGCAAAATAACCAAAAATTAAATGTGTGTTTTGTTTTATTTTTGTTTGAATTTATTGGACACAAATTTATCTTAGACCCTTCTACTTTCTGGACTGTTAAGGAAAGTGGTAATATTTCATTTTTTATTATATTATTTGTGATATATTTGCATTTTATTGTATAAAAGTATTTTCGTTTTCGGTTAGTTGAATTTCAATAAAAAAAAAAATAATCTAAAAAAATTTCATTAAATTTTCCGAATAATTTTCAGTTATTTAAATATTATTATTTTTTGTACATTTAAGGATGTCAATAAAGCAATATTAACTCTTATATGAAAACTAATTTCATGAAAGGCATTACCATAATTAAAATTTTGTAGTTAATTTCGATACCGATTATACGAGGTGTGATTAAAAAATTACAGTTATTTTCAAAGTTATTGTCATAACTATATCGTCCCCTTCAAACTAATACCACTCAATTATATAATGCACTTATACCAGCGTTTTTCCAATCTTTGAAACACTTCGCGCTTTTTCGTATCGCCAAAGCTCCTGTTTAGATTTCAGAAATGAAACTAATACCAGCGTTTTCCAATCTTCGAAACACTTCGCGCTTTTTCGTATCGCCAAAAGCTCCTGTTTCGATTTTCCTTTTATCTCTTCAATCGTAGCAAAACGCTTCCCTTTCATCGGTGTGTTCAGTTTTGTGAAGAGAAAAAAGTCAGCTGGAGCCAAGTCCGGTTAATATGGTAGTTAAGGCATGATTACGGTTTTGTTTTTGGCCAAAAACCGACGCTTAAACATCGATGTGTGGGCTGGTGTGTTATCATTGCGCAAAATCCCGGATTGGCTTTTCCACAATTATGTGAGTTTCTGACGAATTTCTACGCATAAAAAGCGCCTAACTTCGAAGTAGTATTCCTTATTGACCGTACGATCTTGTGGAAAGCATTAATGATGCAACACGACAATGCAATTGAAGAAATCGGTGTGAAAACCTTCACATTTTAACGAACTTGAAGTCCTTTTTTCAGTCTTGGCTTTCTGGATGCTTCCATTGGAATGATTGGGCTTTGATTCGTTACCACTTACAACCTCTTTTAACAAATCGGGATCGTCTTTGATGACGTTCAACGATTTAAAATTATAAAACAAAGTACAATTATTTTCTCCCTAAAATGTAGGCTTTTTCACCTCCGCTGTTCTTCAGTACAAGATTTTAAAAAATCCTTAAATAAATATTTGAATTATTTTATAAAATTAATATAAATTTCTTTCCTATCCCTTAATGAAGGATCCAATTTTTTTAATACATTCTTTCGAAACAAAACCGAACGAAAGAGTAAAACTAATTAGGCAAAAATATTTTCAATTAAAAATACTCAAAACAGCTGATTGGAAACAGTACCAAACATAAAGAATCAGCTGTTTTTCCTTATCAATTTTGTTTGAAATAATTTTTGATATCTACTGATATGCAAAAATTAGAAATGAATTAGTATAAAAAATAGAATTTTACAAACTATTAATTTTTAATTATTAAAACAATTTTATGTATTGAAAATTTATGCTATTTTTATTTCAATTCACAATAATTCCCCAACATAACAAGGAACTATACAGAATGGCAAGGAAGAGTAAAAATTATTTAGACCTCTGAGCTGCAAGGAAAATACACCTTTTTAAATCGAGGTCCTTTTTCGATTCTTTTTTAATTATTGTTATTATTATATACAAAATTTATTTTTATTAATATTCATAAAATATATATCGTTCGTTATTATTCTCAGTCATATGCTACAAGGCCAATCACAGCATATTTGACAGTACGCGAGATTACTACTACTCATGCAATATATGAATCAAAAATTGTACAAAAAGGACTTTTAACCTTTTCTGAAAACTAAATTTGAAAAATTCCATATTCAATACGATAAGAAACAAAATACATCGGAAATTGATAACTGAGAAGTCTCGCGAATGATCTGTTCTGCGGTCAATATGCTGATGGCTCTCAGTAGACTACATCCAAATTAATATTTCACAGCATATCAATTTTGAGGATTTTGAGTTCATTTTAGCTATTAAATAAAAAATAATATATTTTCTAATTTACCCAATTTGTAATATTTTTAAAATTTTTCTTTTATTCATATTAATTAAATTATTTTATTATAAGTTATTATATTTTGATAAATATTTATTTTTCTCAAATAGAAATAATTTTTTATGAAAATATAATTATTATATTTATTTTACAATATTTTGCTTTACAATTTTCGCTATAATTATTAATAATTATATAGAATGCATATTGAGAAAGTTAAAAAATTTAAAATATTTTTCTCAAATTCCACTTACTTGGTGTCAATTTTCCTTGAAGTGTATTTGTATTGGATCCTGTAAGAAAGAGAAAAGAATTTTTAAATTTTATCCTGCAGTGGTTGTGAAATGTAAAGGAATTTTCATACAAGATATGTATGTATGTGTAAATAACATATATTGATTAAAAACATAATCCACATAAGAAAAGAGTGTGTTTTTCCAAGAGCATGAATTTAATAACTTTTATTAATTCTTTAAGTTAACGAAATGATAAATTCATTTAGATTAGATAAATTCATTTTTAGAAAATATATCCATCTTTCATATATTCTATAAATACAGTTTCATAGTCTCATGTGTTGGCTTCTGGCCTATATAGGTTTGATCCGCTGAGAAGGAATGGTTTGGCCACAGTGGCCATAACCCTGCCAGAAGTCATGCATATGGGATATATGGCTTCTAAGAAATATGAAAACCATCTTTCAGATATTCTATAAATATACTTTCATAGTCTCATGTGTTGGCTTCTGGCCTACATAGGTTTGATCCGCTAAGAAAGAATCGTTTGACCACATTGGCCATAACAGTGCCAGAAGTCATGCATATGGAATATACATATGGCTTATAAAAAATATGACAACTATCTTTTAGATATTCTATATATACAGTTTAATAGCCTTATGTGTTGGCTTCTGGCCCACATAGGTTTGATCCGCTGAGAAAGAATGGTTTGGCCACAGTGGCCATATCCTAGCCAGAAGTCATGCGAAGTCACTTCCACATCGAACATAATATAAGTTGCATGTTATTACTATCGGTAATTCATAATAACTTATACTCATCACTTAAAACAACACCCTTTTTACTCCAACATTAAGGCTGTTACATTTGTTTGTTCTATATTTATGTGATAGTGATTTGTTTTACTTTGTACTTAAAAAATGAATTTGTGATGGAATAAAAACAAAATAATAAATGAAAGCATACAACATAATTTCAAATGGAAAGTATCTTGTAAAAAATTATATTCCAAGATACATTCCTTTAGATTACATAACGTATAAATGTAGATGTTTATAAATATTGTGTAACTTGTCAAGGATAACATGCTTTACAAGGGGCAGAGAGAAGAAGAAGACAAACCCTTGGTATTGAGCTTATCCCTCATGAAGAAATTTTAAAAGTTGCTCATACACACATTAGCATGCACACAAAGCAGGGATACATTTCCTCGCAAATACGACTACACACACTCAGGAACACATAAAGTCCTGACGCAAATACAAATAATACACAGTTTTTGACATGCGAACATTTTTCTTTTGTCAGATTTGAATGCGTGCTTGTGATTTTTATTGTCTGTATTTTGTAAATATTATTTTTATATTGCATGTCTGTAATATACTACGCGAAGTTAGTATAAGGTAAGAGGCGCAAATTGGCAAATAGTAAACATTTCAAAATTGCAAAAAACTTATTTCATATATTTTTTTTATTTTTAAATATATATTTATTAATATATTTTTGTAGTCATTAAGGATTTTGGGGAAATTTTTCAAATGTTTCCAAAGTTTCAAATTTTCTAACACCAGCACTCATTCCAGCAATGCATCAAGCTGGAGTTTTTAGAAAGAGATAATGGTTTGTAAAGGAGCTTTCGAGAGCTGTTAGGCTGTTTTGGTCGCCATTTTATTTACAGTTTTTTACTACGGTAAAGTACATTTGAACGACAATGGGGTGTGTCTCTACCTTCTACAGCTTTACTTCGACTATAACTGCATATGTACAGATGAACTGCTTTGTGATTTAACATTTTAAGCACAGTTTTATTTGGACGATAAGTACAAAAAAGCGGCGATATTATACCTCTTTGCCTTCGAGACTAAAGCATTTTAAACACAGTTTTATTTCGACGATAGGTACAAAATAACAGCAACGGGGTATGTCAATACAAGTGCTTTTAAAGCATATGAGAACAGTTCAATAATCCCAAACTAATATATGTATATTTTTTTAAATGTGCCACTTACACATGTATTTAGCTTGTAAGGCCTAACGTCTCTTATGCCAATAAAACTACATGTGTAAGTGGCACTTTTAAAAAAATATATATATATTAAAAATAATTGGCCTATAAGGAAAGGAATTTAAAAAAATTCCAAACTAATTTGTTATCACAGTTTTTTGTGGTAATTTCCTACGCCTGTCAAGAAATATTAAATAAACAACTCCAACTGAAATAAAATATACATATAAATAAATTAAAGAAAATGCCATCAGCATCGCACTTTTGCTATTATATATCAATTTGAATAATTCTCGTTTGCTATTTCTTTAACACATTTTTCAAAAAAACTGATGTATAAAAACAGATGGCCCAAATAAATATGGGACCAACGAAAATAACATTTATATATTCCACTTTATAGCTTGAAAGAAATAAACATAAATCTTTGTCTATGCCATTGATAAATTATTCGCAATCCTTGCTGAATAAAGTGTAATGAAAACCATCGCAATATAATTGCATTCATACTCGAATTGTGTTATTAAATATAGGGAAAAGTATTTTTATAACTTTCGTAAGCAGTTGAATTTTTCAATAAAAAATACAATTTAAGTTTTTGGTCCATAAAATCAGTGATGTGATTGAGTTTCTTTAATTAATCAGAAATCTATTAGTCTATTGATCATTAAAAACACTCATGGTTTGCTTTAATTATATACACACATTCGAATCATTTGCCATTTAATATTATATC
Organism: Ormia ochracea; assembly: GCA_963402855.1. NCBI lineage: Eukaryota > Metazoa > Arthropoda > Insecta > Diptera > Tachinidae > Ormia > Ormia ochracea. The sequence goes on from OY727106.1 coordinate 19,785,365, forward strand.
AATACTTATGAATTATAATACGTCTTCTTACGCCCTTATTTATATTTCACTCGGTGTGCAGCTCCTTTCTTCCAAGTTCAACATTTGATTTTCTTTATTTTAACAAGTTATTATATGGTTGGTTGGTGTTATGATCCTTTACGTTAATCCTGTTATTATTCTGACGGCTGATGATTGCCGCCAATAATATAAATCACCGTCAAACATTCCTTTCCATTTTCGTTTGATTTCGTTGCCCATATTTTTTAAGTGGCATTTTCACTTAAGTTGATGACAACATCATGATAATGCCGTACATGACGACTGTTAAATTATTTTACGGTTTAAGACAAATGTTTTGGTTATTAATATGATTATATTATATTACATAGTTGAAAAGATATAAATGAAATGAAAACAAACAGATAAATGTTAAGATGTTTATCAAGGACTTTGCGGTGACATCATCTGTTCGTAATGCCACATTTATTTGGATACTAAAGAAAACAATGAAACATATGTTTGTATTTACAAATAACTTTAATTAAATTACTCTCAACAAAAAGTCATGTTGAAGCTTTCAGCAGCATCCAGCACCGCCGGTATGCAAATGAGTAATTTATAAAAATAATCAGTTAATCCTTTTAATACAGTAAATGCTATAAAGTAACATGCAAGTTGACTCTCACTGCACTCAGCTGCAATAGCTTGGAAAACAAAAAAATTTGTATAAAATTAAACATTCTGCAAAAGCTTTTCATAAAGCAAAAAAAAAAAATTTCTTCGCAGAACTCTTTCTCCAGACACCAATGGCCGATTTGTATAAAAGATTTCTTAGATTTTTACTTTAATTTACGCAGTAAAAGGACTTTAAGCGCATAAGAACGTTAAGATTTCATCATTAGCAGTATTATCTTTTAAATATACTTATACGAGGGTCATCGTTCAGTTTATAGAGTAAAAATTCAAAAAGCAACACTTTAAGAAAGAAATTGTTCAAAGTAAAAGTTTTTCTTTATTTTGAAATTGTAAAAAATTTTAATTAAAATTTTAATTAAATGTATTCTGAAGTGCAATTAAATTGTTAATTAAACAGCTGCCTCAATATTGAATTCGATAAATATAAATATATTAATTACCTAACCTTCAGGGTGATTAAACGCTTTTGCTACTGAGGATAAGCAAATAAAACTTGATTTTTGGCCTCGAACTTGTGCTCTTGATTGCATCATTTCTTTTTACAGTCAACAGCAGTACCATTCAATGGTCCTTATCGAGTATTTACGAGATAATGTGTAATGGAAACAAGCAAAATAAATGACCTCAAGCCTTGCTGTGTAATGAAAGAAAAATTTTGGTGCTAAACAAGACTTGGGAAGCACAACGTATAACCACTTCCCACCACTAAGATCATTCCAAATTTTATGCTTAACTTAAATACTGAAATAAAATCCAACTAATTTAATTGGTTTTTTTACACTCTTCTAATGAATAAATAAGTTTCCTCAAAGAGAAAAAACAGTCCTTCTCGCCAACATTACAAATGAACCAATTAGTAAATTTTAATTACACACATCAACAACCCTTTGTAGCTTCCCACACCAATGACGCCGTCTCCCAACCTTTTCAATTCACTCTTTTCGTAAACTTAAGCCACTGCACCATTGCCGCCAACCATTTGTGTACGAAGAGCTTCGTTGGTATTCATCCTGGCAAATAAAAAGGAACAACCCGCCAGCCAGCAAGCCAGCCAGTAAACCAGCCAGCTACCGAACGAAATGAAACAAGAACTGCAACAACATTGGCAACCGTATATGTAGCAAGTGGAGAATAATACATAAGGGAGTAATCAATTTCAATCTTCGACATTTTGAGGAAAATTACAAAACATTTGCAACGCATTTATATTCCAAATGAGAATCTTCTACCATAAAATATGCTTTTTAAGCGATCCAATTACTCAATGGTAAAACAAAACCACGTTTAACAAAAATAAATAAACGAACAGAGAAATTAAAATGCTTTTATTTTAAGTTTTATACGAGTATGTATCAAGGCTTCAAGCCAGTGATGGACAATATGCGAGTATTCGATTATTTTTACACAAATCGATTAAAGATTCTATTATACTGAAAATAATTTATTACAGCGCCATTCTGGATAAGGCTGAGGTTTGCGTGATGAACCCCTATTGATGAAATTAAAACCTTTTTTTTCTGAAACCCTCTTTATGAAATTTAAAGCTTTTTTTCGGCTCAAGTTTGTATGATGATGATATTCAGGAAGGATATAAAATTCATATATTTGCAGAAACATTCTTGATGAAATTTATAGCTTTTTTTTGCACAAACCCTCTTGATGAGATTTAAAGCTTTTTTTTGCTGAAACCCTCTTTATGAAATTTAAAGCTTTTTTTTTGCTCAAGTTTGTATGATGATGATATTCAGGAAGGATATAAAATTCAGATATTTGCAGAAACACTCTTGATGAAATTAAAAGCTTTTTTTCTGAAACCCTCTTTATGAAATTTAAAGCTTTTTTTTTTGCTCAAGTTTGTATGATGATGATATTCAGGAAGGATATAAAATTCAGATATTTGCAGAAAAACTCTTGATAAAATTTAAAGCTTTTTTTCTGAAACCCTCTTTATGAAATTTAAAGCTTTGTTTTGGCTCAAGTTTGTATGATGATGATTTCAGGAAGGATATAAAATTCAGATATTTGCAGAAATACTCTTGATGAAATTTAAAGCTTTTTTTTGCACAAACCCTCTTGATGAGATTTAAAGCTTTTTTTTGCTGAAACCCTCTTTATGAAATTTAAAGCTTTTTTTGGCTGAAGTTTGTATGATGATGATATTCAGGAAGGATATAAAATTCAGATATTTGCAGAAACACTCTTGATGAAATTAAAAGCTTATTTTTCTGACACCCTCTTTATGAAATTTAAAGATTTTTTTGGCTGAAGTTTATATGATGGTGATATTCAGAAAGGATTTAAAATTCAGACATGCAGATATAAAATTCAGATATTTGCAGAAACCCTCTTGATGAAATTTAGAGCTTTTTTCTTGCTTAAACCCTCTTGATGAAATTTAAACCTTTTTTTTGCTGAAGTTTCCACTGTATGATGATTATATTCAGAAACCCTCTTAATGAAATCTAAAGTTTTTTTTTTGCTATTTCATTTTCCCATTTCATTTTTAATTAATAAATGTAAGTATTGTTATAAAAAAAGTGTAGAAAATATAAAATTCAAACGACTTCCCTGCTTCAAAGTGGCAGAGTAGTTAAGCTTGTGAAAAAAGTTTATTTCATTCTCTAATTTTACGAATATTCAAGTAGTTCTTACCACGAATTAAGCTTAAAGTTTTCCTATTATTTATAATATAGCAAATATTTTTCAAATTTTTGAAAAAATATAATCAAATTTTTTTATGCAATAAAAAAATTCAATTTTCAGTTTTTTTTTTTTTGTAGATAGAAAGAAGAAGAGTTTAAGGAATTTTTGGATTCTTTTGATTTAGAAAGAAGGTAATTTTTCAACAATTTGTCAAAATATATTGTATATTTATTTAATTTTTTTATTTAATTTTTAAGCTTAAAAAGTTTGACCTATAATTTCTCAAATATATGTATATCTAAAAATAAATTATAAAAATATATAAAAGAAACCCGATATTAACTATAAAAAATTAATTAAAAACTAAAAAAAAAATCTTTATACTTGTACAATATACATATATATTTGGTATTAATTGATCTGTTTACATTGTTTATATTTTGAAATAAATTATCTATAAATTTTATATTTATGTATAAGAAATATATGAAAAGCTCAATTTAAGCTTAAAAGTTAAATAAAAAAAAATTCTTTACACAACGATTATTAATTTTTAATGTGAAGCATCAAGTAAATATTAGTTGCTATTTAAATTGCCCTGAATTGACCAGAATATTAATTAAATTAATTGAAATTAATTACTTCGGCTAATGTGGTGTTAAAACTAACTTCACATATATAAAAGGAAAATTAAAAAAAAATCGTTAATTCGGTGCCAACATCTTTTACAACACTTAAAATCGTATAGAAGTAGTGCTTAAAGCCAAAGCGAGCATTCCATTAAACAATGAGAATCATTTCATTTGTGCAAGTAAACAAGATGGTGTAAAAACAATTCGGATTGTAACCATGAAAGGAGTATAAAAATATCCTGAGTAGAATTTAAAAAAAAAAAATGTGTAAATAAAATACAAGAAAAAAACAAAACGTACAAAAATTCATTTAAAATAACTTACAAATTGTATTCAGCTTGTTTTAACGTTAAACAGTATCACATACAATCTTCAGCGTCATTTCCATCATTGTCGTCCTCATCAGAATCATTGTTTTTGTGTACAAACACAAGTCGTTGCTTAAACAGCAATTGAAGTCCTTCTTGTATTATATAAACTTTTAAAATTAAATACAAAAATTGATTCAGTCTGTTAGGCAACTCAGCAAAACTCATTTGTGCATATAACATTTAATTTGCCATTTACCCCGCTCCTCCCCTAACGGCAACCACCATTTTGTGAACTGTATGTGCACACACAGAGCCACACACAAACGCATTCTTATGTAGTGAGTCCTTTGTACTATACTCAGTCATTAAATAATTTGGTAAACGTATTAAAACACCCCATCATTGCCTTAATTAAGAGCCATAAAAGGACATTTACTTGCATTTGTGAGACGCATTTGTAAATTATTTTTTTTCCTTCTTCTTGTTCTTCTTGTTTCTTTATGTTTGTAAAAGGCAACAAAAATCCATATTTACAGGCATTAAAAGACAGACAAACGAATATGCGGACAGACATAATATATAGACAATTGTCCTTTCATCTCATTTAACGACTTGCAAATACTTACACTAAAATACGAAAACAGTTGTGGGCAAATTTATACGCCAAGGCAGATTTTAGTATACTTTCGCAAAACTTCTATTCACTAGAGAATCTACTTATGAAAAATGCTAAAAATCTTTATTTTAAAATTCTTAAAAATCTAGAAATTGGCCTGAAAACACTTATAGAAAAATATCTGTCTTGATCGGCTTAAGAAACGTGTAATCGGCCGTTGGCGTAGGCGTTTAAAACATGACTAAACGCAAAAAGTTTAGCGTTTAAGCTGCGATTGAAACTTATATAAGAGTAATTACTGCACATGTGAGGTTTGGAGAACTTAAGGCCGATGTTTCTGCCTAAAAGCAAATCTTTTTTTCACCAGATGCAAAGGATTAGAGTGAGGATGAGATTTGAAATGAAATAAAAGCCACTGTTTTTGGGGAAAAGGCGATACATTTTGTGCTTTATGTTTGACTTAGAACATGACCAGGTCAGCGTGGCTGCACAAGAAACTACCTAGACCTCAGCCACTTTCATCTCTTTCAAAAAAGAAAATATTGTGGAAATTATTAAAATATGGAAAATGATTAAATTTTTAATATATTTTAATAGTTTTTTTATGTATTTTTACACAGAGCAAAAACTGCCTCACAGAATCAAGAAGATTTTCTCTATGAAACGTTTTTAGGCAGAGGGGTATCCCAGCAGAAAGAAGCGAAGATTTTTTTAAAGGGATTCCTTATTATTTTTATGTGGTAAATCTTTTTCATTTTATCGGGAAGGATAACACATAAAATCAAGAAGAAAACTTATTATTTGGAATTTTTTATACTCATGTTGGGTTTTTTTTGGGCACAAAAAGGGAATCCATAGAGAATAATTTATTGATTGTATTAGGTTTTCTTCTTAATTACATAAAAAGTGGATTTCTTATTGATTTCATTAGGTCATCTTATTAATTTTTTTAAAAAGGTTTTCCTTATTGATTTCATTAGGTTGCCTTTTTTATTTTTTCAAAAAGGTTTTCTTCTTGATTTTAGTACGTTCCCATATGATTGTATGTAAATTATCTTCTTATTTTTAATAAGAGTATCTTCTTGATCATATTAGCTTGCTTGTTATTTCATAAATATGAATTAACATACAGAGACACAATTTTTTCAAGTTTTTTGTTCTTTTCGTTGTCAAATTGAACATTTCTGACATGTAATGCTTTTTATGTATAACGTTTTTAATTTTTCTATTCTATTCAAGACCTCTGAATCAACAACTTCTTTTTCAATTCAATTATAATAAGATTAATATTTGACCATTAAAATAAAATACATACTCGAATCAATTAAATTGTAAAAATTTATGCTGAGTTTTATCTAATGAATTAAATAAACTAAAACTTAAGATTAACAAAAAAGAATGTAAAAGTATAGTGGGGAGTTAATAGAATTCAAAGCAGGCTTACACGAAAAGAGGAGAAATATTGTAAGTAAAAAATAATTTTTATTGGATAAATTTCTTTTCACTTACATAAGAATTGTTTCAGAATTTACTATTTACATGCAAAAGAGAAACATTATCGGCAATTGGTCGGATATTGGAGTGGATGCAAAAAATTCTGATAGACTTAGTAGTTTGGGGTATGAGGACTCTCCACTTCACACATATAATAGGTGCCACTAGCCTTATAAACCTGATTAAAACTACTGTAAAAGGTCAGCTTATACTTACATTCATTGTAAGTCTGACAAAATCCAGCCGTTAATGAGCGGCAAGTTTTAGTAATGGTCATAAGTAATTATAATTGAAAATTTTATTTAAGCAAATATATGTAATCTATATATGTAAAAATTCAGTGATATACTGGTAATAATATTTATTGTTTATTATTATATAAATTCATATAAAAAAAAAAATAAAAAAAATTATCAAATAAAATCAAATAGTATTATGTATGAAAAAGTCAATAAGATAACCTGGTAAAATCAAGAAGAAAACCTTTTTGAAAAAATTAATAAGAATACCTAATAAAATCTATAAGTTTCCTTCTTGATTTTTTCAAAAAGGTTTTCCCTATGAAATTAATAAGATGTTCTTCTTGAAAAAACCCCATAGAGATATCTTGTAAATTTTATTCTATTTTATTAGGTACTACTAGGCACATTTTGCTCTGTGTACACTGGTGTGCTTTAGAACAAACCCTTTAGCACAAACGCTAAAGTCGGCATAAGCCAGACAATGGTTTATATCGCCAACAGAGCTAACAAGGAATTACGCAGAGTGCCTCTGTAGGTAGATGGAAAAGGAACAGCCTACTAAACAGCAAGTCGCAGGTTCGATTCCTACCCAAAGCCTGGGTGAAAAAAAGTTATTCTTGGCATTTAGATTTCCTAAAATCGTGTTGACCACTAATAACAAAATTTACAAAAATTGTCTCGAAAAAATGCACTGCCCACTTAGTTTTTTTTTATCAACGCCACTGTTTCGTACTCCGACTGCACTCCTTCCGACTCTCGTGAAAAAGAAGCTACAATTGTACGTAAATATAAATTCAATAGTAAATGTATGTGTGTGTGTGTGTGCGTGGTTGTGTGTATAAGCAGAGTATAAGTTTAATTCTCTACCAGAAATCGCAATTAAGTGAAATTTTACGTTCATTAAATGTTAAAGTGGATCTCGCTTTTTGAATGTTTAATTGTCTGCTCAGGGTGTTGTAGGCCGATTACGGAAAAGCTTTTTTATACGCTAAATGTACATCATGGGGAAGAAGTGCTGATAATTAGTTCATTGTATGTATGTCATTCGTATAAAGAGGTACTCAGTCTGCAGCCTTATGAATTGTGAAATATTTACTTCGAGCTAAAACTATTATTTCCAGTTTAGCAGAATGAGTTGATAAAAATTCTAAAAAATTTGGAAGAGAGGCGCAGCATAAAGCTGGCGGAGACAGATGGCTTTTTAGGTTCTGAAGTTTAGTTTCTTGCAATGACTCTAATGTGAGACTAAGCGATTTTAAAAGCGGTTTTTTTGTGCCATTTTATTAATTCTTTCACTTTCTCCATTAAAAGCTCCATTAAAAGGCTTCAGAAGCTTTCATGTACACTGTTAGCGTTGTTAATTCTTCGCAGGAAAAGGTCCTCCTGTATACGGTTTACTCGCCCAGCAAACATTTGAATAACAATTCACACCCGAGGTATGAGTATTAAAACTAAATGGGGGGAAAAGAAAACGAATTTTTTATTTTATGACTTCCGCAGGTAGGGAACAACCCGAACGCTTAAGTTTATGATTTTATATCAAGATTTTGTTTTAAAAATGTTTAGGTATTCCAGGTTTTTGCAAATTTTCAAAAGAGTAAAAATTATTATTTCAGAAAACGATTATTTTATTACTTTAAAAGCTCTTTGTTGCGCAGCGTAGCGATGCAAAATAAAAATTTTGGAAAATGTCAAACAACTGCAGAGAGTGATAGAATTTTTTTTTTTAATTTTTTTTTTTTATCCAGCAGAGTCCAGCGTTGGTTTAACTTCTTCAAATTTTATACAGATTTTTTTAATTTTTGTACATTTTTGAATTAATAAGAAAAATGTATTAATTTTTGAGCTTTAATTTGTCGATATTAAAGCTTTTGTCCCGTAACGAAGATAGAAACGTTTTCCAAATTTAAAATAAATATGTGTTCGGCCATATTTTGAAAAACTAAATAATTTTTCATTTAAAGACCAATGAAACGTTAAGAAATGGATTTTTAAAGAATTTCTTTTTATTTTATAAAAAATAAATATAAGTTAAAAAACAAAAAAAAATGTGAGCAATTTTAAATTTTTAAATCGAGAAATGTTTTTTTAGCTTATCAGAATTTGTATTATAATTGCGAATACTTTATTGCACTAATAAAAATTTTGCTGAACAACTTTTTGTTCATTTTTTTTATAGTATACCAGCTGGGCTCGGTCCGCTTTTATTTTGAACTGCCTCCCGTAGAAAATCGAGATCAGGAGTTTTAGTTACTTATAACAGCAAAAAATTTTATCTTTGAGCCGGTTTCGGCCTAATTAGCACCACTACAACAGCTGATTAAGGACCCAACGCCCTTAGCGAACCCCAGCATACGCTTATCGCACAAATAGAGATAAAAAATTAGAGATATTTATTTACTTTTTTTAAATTAATTTTTTAATATATTTTTTTTTCATGAAAATAGGTTAGGTATGATCTGGTATTGGGCTAATTAACGCCATAAAACACAAATTAAGCAAGCAACGCTTTCAGTGAAACAGAGCATAGGGCTATCGCGCAAATAGAGGTTAAAAATATTTATTTACTTTTTTAACTTTATTTTTATTTTTTTTTTACGAAAATAGGTATGATCCGGTAGTGGGCTAATTAACACTGCTACATACCAATTAAGCACCCAATGCTTTCAGCGAAACAGAGCATAGGGCTATCGCGCTAATCTCTATCGGGCAAAACACAAAAAAACTAAATATTGCGCCATCTGTCGGACGAACTTCCAACTACACAGAAACACCCCTCAAGACCCATAGAGCATGCATATAAAACTTGGTGAAAATCGCTACAGTAGTTTTTGAGTTTATCGATCACGATAATTTTTATATATATAAGATATAAGATAATATATAAGAAAAGCTATATACAAAGCTTAAATTTAACTTTATATGCAGCAAAAACTTCCGTCTGCAATCAATTTTAAGAATATTTATTTTCATTACAAGTAAATTTATATTTATAAAAAAAATTTTTTGCATACCATTTTGAAATAAAAGGTTAATATGCTGCTGAGGGTTAATTAACTTATAAATGAACTTATAAAGTAAAATTATAAGATAACAGAAACAAAAAAAAATAACTCAAATGGTATTTTAACAATTTTATTCCAATACGTGTAGTGCGTTGACGCAATAAATCTACACTTTGCCGGCAAAAGTATTGCATACATTTTCATTTTATTGGTGTTTCTTTTTAATCACATTTTATTGCCTTTTGAAAATAATAAATTTTCCGGAAAATATGAATATGTTACTGTGGATTGTGAAAGTCTGTACCCTTATGTGTATGCAGCATACACTTTGAACACATTGGGAAAAGTGTAGGAAAGGACAATTGAGTTATAAAACGCAAATTTAATATGAAGAAAAAACATCAACTCGTCTAATGACTAGAATCCTTAGGCATAAACAAATAAGGGCTCGAAGACAAATAAACATTGCTGACTTGTATCTGATCCAAGGATAATGAAGTTTTTGTGATGGAGATGATTAAAAGTCCTCGGGTTATGTAAAGACGAGAGTATGATGTTACATTTTAGTGCATGAACAGTTGAGAGTGGAATCAAAAAAAAAATTAAATGCAATTTAGAATATGTTCTGTATTCTTTGTTGAAAGTTACATACGAAACATAATATAGTATAACTATCTTGCACATTGTGTGTCCTCGTACTGTTCTTGCATACACTTAGAAAAAAATAACTATAATAAACTATTTGTACTTTCTGAAGACTCTGTTTAAAGTTGACAGTGCGGGCAGTTTAATTTCTTCTCCCCAGAATTTCTATTTACGAATCTCAATTAAATAGCTGAAATGTGATTTTTCCGATCACCTGCTTTTCTTTTAGTGTTATTCGTCCTTGTATTGCAGTATTTTTTGTGTTCTTTTGTCTGCGTCTAAGCATTTGCAACTTTTCCGGCTTGCACTACATGTCAGTTTAATCGAAGAAGAAGTGTGAAAAGTCAAGTTTGTTCAAAAGTTTATTGTTGTTGTTACTGCAAAATCCAAAAAAAAAAAAAAAAAAAAAAATATTCTCTATAACAATGATCCTGGCGTACGTACATCCATACTCGTACCAATATTCCGGCATATTGATTTGGAAATCAAAAAGTTGGCATCGTTACAAAATGTATAGTTTTTCGTGGTGGGCAAAAGTAAAAGTGCTTAAAAATCTACTAGTATAAGCGCAGTTGGCTACCCAATCAAGTTATAAAAATATTTTGAAATATGTTTTGTCCGGCTGCCTTTGCTGCTGCAAACGCCTTCAAATGGGGTGAAGAAAATTCCAAATTTTGAACACCCATAATAACACCAAACCGTGAAATACAGCCGGCGTGTAGTGTCCCTCCTCATTATTGTACGAGTGACTCCGTAGGCGATTAAAAACTACACAGCCCACTAAACTGTAGGTCGCAGGTTCGATTGTCGCCTAGACCCTGATTGTTTTCCTGCGGTCAAGCTAAAAGCTTTGCAGTTTAAGTTAAAAAAACAGTGATGCGAAATCTATAAAGGCTGGCTGGCAATATAAATTATTTGATTTCGTTATTTGCGTTTAAACTGCAATGGGAAGTAATTTTAATTAGTTGTTCATGATACTATTCCCGTCTTCTGTCCGAGAGTATTCAGCGTTTCTAAACCTTCACTTCTGGTTCAATAGCCCAACAAAAAAGATTGTATGTCCATCCCTCATCATAATATAACATTGTAACAGATACGTTTAAAGGAATAGAAAAAGGTAAAGTTGGCCTATTCTTGCTGGTCCTTACAGATCGGGATTAAATATACAGAAAAAATTCCAAAGCGCGACTTTTGGTTAATAGATGACTTTGACAAACAGTTGCTCAAATGAAGGCCACTCAATGATTTCAATCTCATCTCAAAAGGGTTTAAAAGGCGATGCTTGTCATGTAACTACATTTAGGCATGTTGTTTGCTGCTCGAGTTTGCTATAACCTATAACTCAGGACTGTAGCTGTTGCCGGTCATTGGTGGGGTCTGCCTTGGGAGACTGTGTAATGCTTGGGGTTAACATCTTGGTTGAGCGTTGTCGAACAGGTTATTAGAGAGCATTCTAGGTGATTGGGATGTTGCACTTGCTTGGGGGAAAGCTCTCAGAATTACCTTCTTTGGTTATGCCGAGCTTGGATGCGGGAAAAATATTTAGAATTCCGAGTATCCGGGCGAGATATACATACACAATTAGCAGAGTTGTATTAAAAACAAAGCTAACTGAACGAGCTCTCTTCACATAAATAAAATCCTGCCGCAATTAATAATCATTCTCCGATGATTAATAAAATAGTGTTTTAATACGCAGCATCTTTGAATTGCATTTTTCTTCATAATTAAGTTTCTTTCATAAGCTTTCTTAAGATATGCGTTCTTTTTAAACGTATTTATCAATGGCACTACTTATCCTTTATATTCATTTCTTCTCTCCATTAAGAATGTTTTTGAAAAGCTAACACGAAGTTGTTGATTTGCTTCCTTTTCTACTGTCATTCTAAATGAATTTGTGCACAGTTTTCTACTAAATCAATTTGCAAAATTTACCATTTTGGGACTTCAAAGTATTGTTTTTTTTTATTCGATTTTTTTTTATCATTTGCGGATGGTTTTGTACGCAGAACAAAATAAATTTCAATTGGCAAATGGATATTTGGTTAAGATATGAGGATACCAGGATACGTACTACTCGCAAGTACACTGTACTCTAAAACACACCGGAAGTTGAAATTTTTATTAGATAATTTCCATTTAAACTTAAAATGAAAGAATAATTACGAAAGTTTGCTTTTCTACCGAATTCCCTCAATATGTTTTTATTTTTAAGTATTAATCCGATTTTTTTAAGAATTACAAAAAATAAAAAAAAAAAAGTTCTACCTCAGGTCAAATAAAAATGAATAATTTTTATTGAATAAATATTTATATGGTTTCTCTGTTAAGCTTTTTGTGAAGGGAAAAATGCAAACGATATACGAGCACACATAGAATATCCTTTGCATTGCATTTTCCTGACCACTCTTTATCTTTGTCTTCTCTTCTTACATTGTTTCCCCTACCGACCTGCCGCTGTCTAGTGTTTATTTGCTTACAAGTTATTTAAGCTAAAGTGTCAACATCTCGATGCAAACATACACTGACAGGCTCATTCAGTTGCAGCAAATTTTATATTTCCAGTTCTTAACTTTTAACTTGACCAGTAACTGCAGTCAATTTCGTAGACAAACAACTCGACCACTTCTGTCGCAACAGTTTCAATTCATTTACCAAAATCTCACTCTCTTTCTCTTCCTCTCTCTCTATGACTCTCGTGCCACCCTCTTTCGCTTTGTGTTTGCTTGAAATGAAATGATTTAAACATTCCCTAAAGTGTAATTAATATGTAAATAATAGTCTGCTAATCAAATAGTAACTTATTAGGCTACAAAATTAATGAGTATGAGAAATATTTATTTGTTGCCTTTAAATGTGCTGCATGTTGCAATTTTAGGAGGGCAGGTGTGATGAAAAGATAAGCATCTGCACAGAAAATTTTTTGTAAGATACAAATGAATGCTTCCGAGAAGAAAGATCGAATCTATAAACACCACATATCAAGGAATTCATAATAGACGGAGAATCCTAATTGAAAATAACATCGACTCCTTTAAGGACTTTTTGCGAGAAGATTTCTAAATCTGCTTCATACCGCTGTTAATAACGCTTTTACGAAAATGAAATTGTTGCTGAAAATAGTTTCTCAAAAATAATCGAACTAAAACTATTCGATAAATATTTTAATCAATAAAACTTTAATTTTTTACAAAGAAGAGTTAATTTCAAACTTACTAGTAGAGAAATAATTGATAAATTCAAAATTCCTGCATATTTTTATTTAATTTTAAAAACATTTTTTCAAATAATTCCACTTAAAATGTGTTCCTTTAATAGTTTGTCGAATCTAATAGTTTTTACTCGAATAGTTTTAATTCGAATCATTTTGTCATAATATAGAATTTTAATAACAAAAAAAGTCAAAAAGCTAGAAGAAGCTGTTGTGAATTTAGTACAACTTTAAAAACAATTTCGTCCGGAAGGCATAGATATAAGAATTCATCCATCTATCGATGAAATTGCACAAGAAAAAATTTCAAATATCGAATGCGCAATATTTGAGGATGACCTGGATTTGCTATCGACTTTAATAATAATAAAATAAATAAACGTCAAAATATTATAGATGTTAAATATTTCCCTTTCAATTTCGATAACTACTCGACGTCAACACAATACTTTTAGTAAATACCGATTAGGCTTTGACGTAACGGCAACAGCGTATCAAATTGACAGTAAATATTGTATCGTGTTGACTTCGCCGTTGCCATTCACGATTAGGGTGATTGCATATTTTTTACAAATTATAATTCCAATATTAATTAAATAATTTAATTCGATAAGTTATATTCGAATAATGGGAATTGCATAATTTATTTTATTTTTTTTAAATTTATCCGGACTTTAGAAAAATGTTTCTTACTCTTTTTCTTCATAGCAATGTGGTAGGGCACATGGGGGCAAAATAAAAATATTTCGAAAATAAATTAAGGATTGTTGAAGGGATGATGCCACAAGAAAAATTAACATGGGCATTGCGAAAAAATTCTGCTTTCAACGACAAGTGGGCAACTCAGCAATTGCCAGTGCCGGGAAAAAAGATTTAGTAAGTAGTGATGCTAAGACAGTCATTACAGAAACTACTCCTTGCTTTAGAAAAATGGCCACTAAAAAGTTATAATTAACGAATATTTCAAATGCATAATTGGTGACTGTTTTGCTAAATTGAATGATTATATTTATTAAATTCTGATACTCGTGTTCGTAATAACAACTTCATTAAGATAAATGTTGATTTAAATGAAAATTTTATTTCATTTTTAATTGTCCTGCGGCCACTTCTTAAAGCTTTCCGCAACTGAAATCCTTCTTAACAATGAAAGCAAATGATCCAGTAGTCGCCGGTTGGCAATTTAATTGTTCAAAGGACTTTTGTAAAGGACTCCACAGTTGCCAAGTACGTTTTATGTAGAATCATTCAATAAACTTTTGTGCCTTTTATTAAGTACTTAATAATAATTTTATGTCATTGCTCTGCTCTGTTTAGGAAACGCTTCCGCAACTTACATACAAATTTAAGTATTCTCGTTCACACCCAACAAATTTATTCAACATCATAACCGAATGATAAAGAAGCATAAAAAACACCACAAAATTGTAACATTTATCCATAAAATACAAGTTAAAGTCAATACAAACAAGGCAAGAGAGGAAATCCCCAAAAAAAAAAAAAAAAAAAAAAAATTAATTTTTTTTAACTTTTTCGCCAAGAAAAAAGCTTTTGTTTCCTCCGAGTCGGGGTGGTAGGTGAGCAATAAAAATCCAAGTTATAAAATACATACACAGCCAACAACACTTGAACTGGATTTATTGAACGGATATTGTCTCGTTGTATGGGAACTTTTTATGCTGTTAACGCATAAAAACACAAGAGATAATAAAGATACAATAAAGTAAATGGACATATTTTATAGTTGATTGATTTTTATCGCAGTGTTAACAACGTAAATTTGGATGAGGAATGTGCACTTTTTACAAGGCGACATTGCCCCCTCACCCTGTTTGTTACACAAACGCAAGAACTTCTAAGCCAAACGTTGGGGTTGGTGGCGCATATTAGATGGGGCAAATATGTATCCTTGTTTGATTATTTGTTAAGCCTTAAAAGATATTTCGCAATTTTTATGATTTGTAAATATTTATTTTGGTTTTGTTATTAGATTTTTCCTTTTTATTTATTTGATTATTTTATTATTATTATTATTATTATTATTATTTTTCCATGGTTAGGAAATTGATTTCCTAAACGCCAATAGGCGTCTGCAAATAGGCTGTAAATATTAAAGGTAATTTGGTCTGAATATCCACAAAAATAAGGAAATAAACTTTAATTATTGCATTAAAAACTTTTCTCGTATCCTGCATAGGAATTCAATGTAAAGAAGGAAATATTAAATTACACAACTTCTGTGACAGTGAAAGTTCAGATTTATATTACAGAGCAAAATTAAAAAATATATTTATATTTGATCTAAAAACAAGTTTTGGATGAAATAAAAGCAACAAAGCCATTAATTTGAGTTTTATCCTGAACTCAAAAACATTACTAATCCCTTCTCAATAATAAAGCAAGGATCTTGCTCAAGAAGAAGCCAACGAATTGTTATAGAAATTTCTCTACTGATTGAATTAAACTTTACTTAAATGCCAATTTGACATGCAAATATATATTAATAAGGTCAAAAATATCGCACACTACAATACAAAAAACTGAATTGCAAAACATTGATAAAAATTTTTATTAGTTTTTACTTCTTCTACTGTAAAATAGAAATTTGCCTATTTTGGCGCATTAGCCATTAATAGAGTTGCTCTAGTTTGCAATCCGTTTTTTTGCTTCTGCGCAAAACTTGGAATTTTCTAATTAAAACACTTTTTGGTTGATCGTGCAATACCATTAACCCGAATAGGCGATTCAGATAGAGAAATAAATCTTCGGAAGGTTTTTATCTTTTACCAAATAGCATGAAAAAGAACGAAAAAAAGGATAAAAAGCATATACAGGAATACATCTGCCTAAAGAATCGCACTTTTGAGGAAATCTAACCCTTTACGAACTATTGTATCCACTAATGGCTGACAAAAACGATACTCGCCGTAATGAACGAAAGCTTTTTTAAAAATAATAAAACAAAATTGCAAGCAGAGAAAAATGTAAAAATATGCAGAAGGCATTACTTTTAAAACTGTGCAGCACTTAAAGTCATTCAAAAGTTATCAGAAGAAAAAGGATTTCATTACTAGACCAAAACGTCAATTTTCAATTTATGTAAAACTAATGCAAGCAATTGAAATTTAATGCAAACTGAATTATTATGAAAAGTAAACTTCGATCAACAACAAAATATTTTTTAATATTAGAATTGGAAAACATTTTTTAAAATAAAAACATGAATATAAATAAAAAAATATATTGCATAGTAAAAAAAATTAGTAAAATACCATGCGATATAACGAATTTCAATAGTTCGTTATAGCGATATTAGCCTGTACATTGGTGAATCTTCATTGTATTAGCAATTCTCTACGAATAGCTTATCATCAAGTATAAAATTATTATCTATAATTACGATTTGGTTTTAAAACTAAATGCAATTCCAACAATATTTTCACTCCACACATTCAAAGCACGTCAAAAATTGCACAAAAAAAAACAACAAAATTAATAAATAAAAATATTTGCAAAGTGTCTTTTTTATAGCACTCATGTAGAAATGACAATAAAAGTGCAAAAACCCTCTGCCTGCATGTCTAAAAAAAAAATATATATATATATATAAATAAATTAAATAAACAACCATCAATTTGTATTATTTTATGCGCGAATGCATAAAATGCCTAATTGTACTTCTGAGTAGATCTGGTTTTCGATTAACAACGATATTTAACATAAAAATTTTATACGTGATACATGAGTTAGAAAAATATTTAATCTCCCCAGTTGCATTTATTTCATTTGCAAACGTATCTAAAAAAAAAGGTGAAACAATTGACAAACATGATTTAACAAAATTCAAAACGACTAAAATTTGTATGCAAAATATTCACGATGGCAAAATATTCCACAGACAGTTTGTCAGTTAATACATCAACATCAAATTGAAGTGGGAGTATTGAAATCAATACAAAAAAAATATATTACATGGCTTAGTTTAAAAAACAATATTTATTATTAAATAACAAAAACGAGGTTGGAGATGCGGGGCATCGATCCCCGTACCTCTCACATGCTAAGCGAGCGCTCTACCATCTGAGCTACATCCCCTACATGGTACCTTTTACTTATAAATTTATTTAAGATTAAATGTGCAATACAAACACACAAATACACAGGAGTAATACAGTCCCGTTATTGTTGTTGTTGCTATTTCTGTATTGTGTTAACGAAGTAAAAGCAATATTCTTAAAAGAAAATAAACTATTGTGAATGTGTGCAAGTAAAATTTATGTCAGTGAGTATTATTGTGACTAATGAAATATTGGAAAATTTAAATAAAAAAATACTAATACGCCTACACCTATACAGAATAATATATTCAAACAAAAATAAAATCAAATAAAATTATATAATTTGATACAAAGTAGCATAAAGAAAAATACAAACTGAAAAAAATGGCTACATTTTGAAATAATATAATAAATTTTTTTCACGGTGGAATACTGCGTACCGCAAAAGGGCGATAACCAAGTTGAAAAAATTATTTCATAAATAACCGCATAAAAAATAAATTAAACTATTAAAATTAAAATATTTAAATTCGAAATTTTGTTCTAATAATATCAAAGTGCATTATATTTAATGGAATTTACTAAGTTGAAAATTCGTATTTTCTGATATTTAAATCGCGCTTAATTCGCAAATTAATATTCACTATAATTATAATTCTTTATCTAAAAAGACATTGCATTTAATTTTTGAGGAGCATGAAAAATTAAATCAAATTAAATTAAAAAATTGAATTAAATTCAATTTAAATTTAACAAATTATATCAAATTAATATATATGAAATTAATTTAAAGTAAACTAAATGAATAATACATTGCATTACATCAAATACAAATATGTTAAAGTTTAAGGTAATTTTTTTTTTGTTAAATTTATTTATAATTTATTTATTATAGGTCCTTTTTTTATAAGTCTTAAAGTTTTAGATAGAGAGTTCTGATTAATACTAATATTGTAGTACGATGGTATTAGTTGTAGGAGATTATTTTAAAGTGAAGCCAGAAGGAGTCGTATTCATAAAAATAAATTATAATTTTTAAAACAAGTTTTATATAGGCATTTATTTAATAAAATTTTTATAAATTTATATTAAAATATAATTGGAATATAATTGAAATTAATCTATAAATGTATGGCAAGCCTAGTCAGGCCCTTTTTAAATGTTGCCAAGCAACAAATTAATTATGATTATTGGTACAGTATAATCGCAATATTTCGGACAATGGAAAATCCGTACAACGCGATAAAACGGAAGCTTAATTTGTTGTCATACTTTATAATACGGATACCAATAATTCGGACAGTACATATTTCTTTCGCTTTTGCAATAAAAATTAATTATCGTAATAGCTTTTTGTCAGATATTTTATCAAGTTTAGAAAATCTCTTAGATGCTCTTAAAATTTTTACATTAAAAACTGTGGTCTTTTTGATTTGCAATGCAATAAAGTTGGGCCAAATATCCTTAAAAAGTGCTTTAATAAAATTCTTTATGAAGACGAATGAGACACAGACGTTGATGTACCTCTAGTAAGACTGACACGCAGCTTGATTTACTTGTTGATTTATCACCTGACACTTTTAATTCTACTGAGGTAAATGATTGGTTGAATGACGAAGTTGACAGCAATGATGATGAGACTGAATAATTTATTAATTTTACTCATAAAATTCATTTCTTTTAAATAAAAAAGTTTGCTATACACAGTACATATATATTTAAAAAAAGACTACTTTAATTTTTCTCTTCTTTAGGAAATTCGAACATTTTGTTATTTCGGACACAAATAGGTTTTTATTTATCCGAACTATAGACATTATACTGTACTACCCTTTAGCCTTTCTTTGTTTTACATCATATTGATGTACTTAAATGAACATGTTCATATCGTTGCCTATTCCTATGCAGCCATTAAGTGGTTTACGACACTATCTTAAATCAAGGTAAAGTAAAATAGACGACTGCCATTGTAATGTACATTTTTTGGCTGGACTGTGATGTGACTTGTTTAACACATGCACATGCACATACATAGCCATAATAAAATAAAGAAAAATATATATATATGCCAGAATCGTAAATATTTTGACCAATTCAACTCCGAAATTCAGGTTTTGTGATGTCTTAGTGACTGATACAGTGATTTGATTTTGAGAACCGCAAATTATTGCTGTTGCTATTCATTCAGAAAATGCATAATTTTATTTGTAATCACGTTAAATACTGTTTAAATACAGCTGGGTAAATTTATTTGAAAGTGTTCACACATGACATCGCCAATTTTGCACACGCAAATCCAAAAAAAAGCTCACTTCCTTTACCCTTTCAAACTATTTTATTTTTATGTCATTCAGTGTTGCAGACTACAAAAATTGTTTAACTCACTCAGAAAAGCTATAAGAAAATATTATTACAAAAAAAAATTTATAAATTTTACTAAAATATTGTTAAAATTTTTTGTTTTTTAATTGTTTAATGCAATTACTTGTGACTAATTGAATTAAAAATTTTAGTAAAGATAAATTTAATACTTGTATGAGAAATTTAGACAAAACTTTCACATCCCAGTACTAAAACGTTAAATTGTACAATTTAGCTTTGCGTCTAAAACATGTTATTATATCTGTGGAGATTTCTTAATTCTTGAAAAAAGTTCTGTTTTAAACACGAAACTAATCTGCGCATAATTGTCTCACCGGTCTAACAAATACTAAAAAGTAGAAAAACGAAAAACTTTTTTAATTTAAAAAGTAGCATTAAGAAAAACTTTTGCCATTAATTTTGAATGAAAGGAAAAAACGATAGCCCATTATCAATGGCAAACTCATCATCCTCATTATTACCATCATCTGTGTCATCACTAACGGCTTAAAAGCAAAGCAAAAACAAAAAATATTCGCACAAACTTACACACATAAACACACACAGGCACAAAGAAGAAAAAGTTTAATGATAGCGGTGGCATTGGCAACGCCATCACCACCATTAAATTATATGATGATAATACTTAAAAACAGCTAATAATGGCGTACGGAAGTGAGCCTTTAACAGACACACACATACACACACACACAGCCGCATGCATTCACCCTGCACATGAATGCTTTCATACTATTTAATAATACAAACACATACAAAGTCAAGTTTTTTGCCACTGTGTTGTTTTAAAACTGTTGTTTTGTTTTAGAGCACAAAAACAGTGAAATGAAAATAAGAAAAAATGAAAAGAAACTTTAAAATAAAAAAAAGGACTGGTTTGAAGTTTCTTTTGTTTTCTCTTTAATTTTTGTTTTCTTCCTACTTGAGGTTTTTATAAAAACAGTTTATGAGCGCATGCGATACTCTCAGCTTCCAAAATTTACTCACACCCCCTCATTGCTCTGTTAAGTAAACGTAACTGTGGATTTTCCTAAGACCCTCTCTCTCTCTCTCTCTCTCTCTCTCTCTGTGGGAGGGAGGAGCTTCCAGATGTCCTGTTTTAATGCAGTACCGCTTTTTATTTGAATATTTCTTTGCTGAACTTTTGATTGTTTGTTATTTACCAGTTTTTTTTCTTGTTTTTTTTTCGATTTTTTTTTTATTATTTTTTGTTTTAATTTTTTTTTTTGTGTGCAAGAAGTGGCATGAGAATGATAATTATTGTAATTATAATATTAAATTGAGAAATTATACCATTTGGAAACGGCGAAGCGTATATGAATGCGTGTGATGATTATTGTTCTAAATATATTTTTCTTTTCTTTTTTCTCATTTAGCATTTTTCAAGTTATTGATTTTGTAAGTTTGATATTAAATGTTAAATTTAGCTGCAGTGCCTCTTACACCTTGAGATCCAGTAAGTAGGAAGTTTCCTGCTCACAGGGCTGCATTCTGTTGGTTATTACTCCTGCATGCAATTTATGTAAAACACGATATAATCAAGAAAAGGAAAATCTTCTACAATGCTCCAATAACCAACATTAGATATGTATTTTCATCCTTGTTGCTGATATAATGATTCTAATTAGATATCGGCTTTAATTTTAAAAAGAAGTCTGCTATAATGAAGGCAAAGCGATTTGTGTAAAAAAACGAATAAGAGCAAAAATTCATATTAAATTATTTAAATTTCTCTTGCAAAACAAAAGAAAAGAAAACAAATTAAGTCGATGTTTCGAAATTCCATTTGATTACAGCCTTCCTTGTGGTAGACAAATTCATTGAAGGGGTAACTTCTAGAATATAAGATTTCGAATATATAAAGAATGTATATTCCAGATTCATACAAGAAAAAAACTTGACTAAGCTTTGTCCGTCTGTCTGTTTGTCTGTCCGCTCTCTTTTTTTTTGACACAGTGTGAAGTCAGCTTAAAATTTCCTTCAAATCAGACATTTAAAACCCACCTACTCAGAATTTTCTCAAAATTATCCAGTATAGAAATTACTAAAATTTAAAAAATTTATTTAACAATATAAGAAAGTATGTAAAAGCAAGGCAAGAATATCAACATATATCATCAAAAGAAGGGATTGGATTGCAGCCACCAGACTCCACTTACAGTCAAACTTGCTGTTGAATTTCAAGTAGGAAGATAACAACAACCTTTTTAAGATTTCTTGGTAATGAGAAATATGTATATCCTCGACACAGATTCGGCACCGTGGAATGAACGACTTTTACTGGTGTTTTATAGCCTTTTCACACTTGCCAAAATCTTGTGTCTTTTCATAACCATTACCAGGATGTTAACATCCTCCCACATAAAAGTCAACATATTTTAAAACCTTTAGAAAATAATTTTTTTTTATTCTGTTTTTCATATTCTGTCATGACTAGAAAAAATGAAAAGATCCGTCAAAAAATATATCGCATCAATAAAAAGTAGTTATAAATACCAAGGTTGACTATCCTACACAAATATGGCGTCTCCGCTGAAAGGATATGATCAGAGTTGGCTTTACTTGAATCAGCAAAGAAAAAACTATTTGCTTCATAGTTGTGTGATAATGTGACACCAGCAATGCCATTGTCATGCGATTTTTTAAAACGGAATGCAATCTCATCAGGATAGCGAAACTATAGCTTAATATGCATACAATATAAAATATGAAAAATATATATCAAAGTGTCACCGAGCGTTTTCTAATGAAACTAAGATCTATTGAAGCGAAATCTTGTGTTATATATTGCCAAACAGCATTAACTATACAACAGCTGATCAAAAAAAGTTTCACATATTTTTATGCTATTTTTTTTATAAAATATTTTATTTCATCTAATAATAATTACAAATAAAAATTTCTGTAGGTGTTGTACTTAATATTTCGAACAAACTGTATTAGCGGATACAACCACCGTTTTAATAATACGCATTTAAATATCGGTAAGGCCGTTTTAATCATTTGCTTTTAGTAGTAACGTGGATAACAGCGTGCAACACATTTAAGTTGTCTTGCTGCAGTGTTGCCAGTGGTACCAATTCATTAAATGTTTATAACAACTTATAAATCTAATTTTCAAGTGGGCTTTTTGAGGATTCGATACTGATTTAAATTTTCTATTGAAGTCTATTAGAATTTCGTTATAAAATGAATGTCGTAATTTTGTAACCTGAGTTGAGTTGTAACCAGAGTTGCCAAATTAGCTACAATTCGACAAACTGGGATTTTTTTTTTTTTTTTTTTTGAGTAATTAGTTGCATTTTTTAAATTAATCATATAAAATAATGCGTATTAAATTTCTGCTTTGAAATTAAATGAATGATTCTAGGCAAAAAAAAGCTTAAAATGATTTGGTACTTTATTTTTATGGGGGAATTTTTAATGACAAAAACATCATTATTTAATATTACTTTGATATTTTTATTTAAGATTTTCAAATATCAAAATACAAAATTAAAATTATTAATTTTACTTGAAATATGAATACTTCAAAGTACTTCATTGAATACTGAGATGTCAAAATATATTAAAGCTGTTTTGAAGTATGTATGTATAAAGATATTTGCGCAAAGAGTGTTATGAAACTTGCCAAGATATGGGCAATAAAATTATATGTATATTCAATTGATATGTTATAAGGCAGATAAAGCCAAATCCTTCATTTATAATGTCAAATAATTTTCTCAATGAAAAGCTAAAGTATAAAAGTTACCAAGGAAGGAACAACAGGTTATTATGGGGCAAAAACAAGTTCTTAATAAAAATTGTGTCTTTAAAGCGACCTGATACTGAAATTGGTCTGACATGTATTTTTGTTTTATATATAATACAGCGTAACTTTGGTTAGAGCAATCAATAGGAATGTCGAATGTTAATACGAATTGATACGACATTTTTTGATTGAAGAACTTTTCTCAAGCTAATTTATGAACTTTTAAAATAAATATATTTATTTAATCAAAGTAAGCAAAGAAATAAATATAAAAAAAATATAAAATTTAAAAAAAAAATTTAATTGCAATTTTTGTACATAAACCGTATTTTGTATTGCAAAAGCAAATGTTGTCTCAAAGTATTGTTAACAGAACCACTGATGTGAAGTATTTTGGAGTTGCGATTGGAGAAGAGTTCCGTTTATTGGTCGTTGCCTTAATTGAGAATACAATAAATATGCATTAAATATAATTTCGGTACGGCAATACTGAAATGAAGGAATACCAATAATTTCAACTGGAAATAATAAGTTTAGGAAGAGTAACGGTTATTGTAGGAAAAAATATGTGGCAACACTAAAAACTAATAAACAAGCCCCATCACACAAACGATTTAGTGTTAACATTAGATCGGCATTAACTAATATGAAGAAGAAGAGAAAGGAAAATAAAAGAGCAAATAGAAAACAATAGCAAGATTATACTAAAAACCGAATGAACGTATAAAACGTAAGACTAAATTGAATCAGCGGTTTGACATGTTTTACATACACTCACACGTCCATGGTATATTTAGACGAAAAACAAAAACGCGAAGGGGAAAATATGAATTAAGAAACAAATAACGCAAATATATTTCAATGTTCACTACTAATTTCAGTCGCAATAGAAGAACAAGCAGCACCTAAACAATACATAAATTTTATTATCGTTATAAAAAGGAAAGCAAAAGAAAAGAACAGTTTTTTCTTTTTCATAAACTAAAAAATTATTGTTTTAATTGGTATACGAAGTACAAGAAAAAAATTTAAATCAAATAACAAACTCACACACACACGCAGAAAGAAAACCATGCAAAGACAAGAAACATTTAATAATTGTCTATTAAGAAAAGAAATAATAAAAAACAAAGAAATAACAATCAATTACAAACTATTGCAAACAACAAAAAGAGTTTTCACAAAACAATTTTAAGCAAATAAACATAAAAATAAAAGGAAAACGAAAACGAATAAAAGTATTGGAAAAGCAAGCGAGTGCATCATTTATAAATTGTATAACAAGTATTTCTTTCATACAGTATATAAACCAAGTTTCTATTAAAATGGTGAGAAAATTTTGGCATATCCTAATCATTTTTGGCCTGTTTTCATTCAGCAAGTCGTTCGTCTTCAGGTAAGTCATAAAGAGGGATGGGTGGCGTGAAAATGTAGTTGATTTAACATGTCGAAGAAAATTGTTGAAGGAAATTTTCATTTCATATGATTAATAGTTCTTATTGCTTTAATATTTATTGTTTAGAAAATTTACTAAATTTAATACATTCCGAATTACTGATAAACAAATCTGAAAGCTTACTATTATACATTCCTTTATATACATGTGTAAACAGACATGCATGTGTGTATGTGACGTATGTTTGTAATTTAAGTTTTAGATTTCTCTATGGCCTCTGCTATTTGCAAAACAATACTACACGACAAAGCAAAGCAAAGTTTTATGAATTCCCAAAACTTTAACACATGCTTGCTTGCTTGCTTGCTTGCTTGCTTGAGAGTTTGCCCACTTCTTATTTGGCCGTTTAATATTCGAAACAACGTTGCCAGAATGTTGATTTTTAACAAAAAAATATTTTTTGATTTCAATATTTCCCCAAAAATTTTTTTTTTTTTGTTTTTAAACTAACTTAACTTGCAAAGGTTTCGGCTTGAATGCAGGAAAACATCAAATGTCTAGGCAGGAATCGAACCCAGGACCTCCGGTTTAATAGGCAATATTCATTCGCCTACGGATGCTTTTCTCAGTTAGTTATTTATTGAGGCTTCTTTTTTTCCATTACATAGAATTTTTTTTTACAAATATTAATTTTTTCTTGAAAACTTAAAACTATTATGTATTATTTTAATTGCATTACTAGTTCTTGCCTATAAAACTTGCTTATTCAATCTAAGAATAATTATAAACTATAATTATAAATACATTAATTAATGGTCTAAGCAGTGCTTGCTCCCGGCACTTATTTATACTAATAGAGTTGCATCTATTATTTAAAAACTTAATACTAAAACTTAAAATAAAATAGCTAAGAAATCAAAAATTAATAATAAAAATAAAATAACATAAAAAAACTAGATAAAACCAAAAAGTATTCAGCCGCTAAGAATACCGGGTGTAATACGAGAGTAGAAGTTAAGACCGGGATAACCATTCAATTGCTCCTGTAAAATTCCGTTACTGGATATGTATTGCGTGTTTGACCAATTGAACTCTCTGCCGGTAGATAAGATATCCCTAATCACTTGACCCTCAACAAGAGGCAATTTCTCCACAAACCTTTTTATTAAACCCAACGCATAAAATGAAATTGGATCCAATCCTGCCTTTTCATACACATATCTATTCGAGAACCTTCTATTCAAATGCCTATAGTTCCTCTCTATGCATTTCATTAAAATATGGAAAACTTTTCTCACTTAATAAAAAATAAAATAAAAAATAAAAAAAAATAAAATAAAAATTCAAATTTTCATTATAAATAAAGAAAAGTTTAAGTTTTACCAGTCGCTTTTTAATTTAAAACTAAATTTTTAGTTCAGGCAAACGATTCACTATCCTGCAAAATCGTACGATCTGTCAAAATAGCAGTGTGGCCTAAAAAATCACTTGTGAAGTATATGAAAATTTTCATAAAATTTTCAAAATTTTTCAATCAGCCAAGGAAAATATTATTTGCATCATATTTGTGTGATGGCATGGCATCTATAATGGCATTTTGATGCGATTTTTTAAAATAGGATGGTATCACATTGTAGGAGAGTGAAGGAAGGGGTTTACTGGTATTCAAATTGTGTGCAACATTTTATGTCACTAGAAATGGTCATAAACAGAACATTTTCTTTCCTTTGCAGTGCATCCATTAGCTCTGAAGATATAGCGCCAGAAACTTTAGATCGACTCAGAGAGATAAAACAAGATATATTCTTCTCGAACGAAATGGCGTCATCGGAATATAGAGATGATTTGGACATAGATTTGAGTCAACGTGAATATGTGGGTGATTATGAATGGGATGTATTGATTTTTACGCAACAGTGGCCCGTAACAACATGCTACCATTGGAGAGAACAGGATAAAAATCATGAGTGTAAGCTGCCAAGTGGTAAAGAGTTTTGGACCATACATGGCTTGTGGCCAACAAAATTGGGACATTTTGGTCCTTCATTCTGTAATAAAACAGCTGCTTTCGATGTAAACCAATTGAACTCAATAAGAGATAATTTAAATCAATTTTGGCCCGATATCGATGGCGAATCGAAGGGTGACTGGTTGTGGAAGCATGAATGGTTAAAGCATGGCACTTGCGCCAGTTCTTTAGAAAAACTAAATAATGAATTGAAATACTTTAATCAGGGCATTGAGTGGCGCGAAAATTATATGCTTTCGAATATTTTGGGTAGCGTCGGCATTCATCCCGATTCGAATAACACTGTGGTAGCCTTACATGCAGCCATGTACAATGGTTTAGGTAAAAATCCCTCCATACACTGCTTGTATGACCGTAAAAATGATATCAGCTATTTGGAGGAAATACGAATTTGTTTCAGTAAGTCGTTGGACATTATAGATTGCGATGGTGTCATGCACGGTAATACTGTTTCAGTATTCTATCCTGGTGGCACTGTCATCACCAATTGCCCCATATCAAAAGTTGTACACTATCCCAGTCTGGTGCCCAGCCAAACCAGAGCCAGCCAAAATAAATGGAAATTTCCCGTCGTCACCATTTACAAAATCTTGCAATTTATTATGTGGTTTACTCTATGAACAAAAGGTGGGGAGGGGCAAACTGGCATATGTATAAAAAAAATATTAACATACAATTTTTAGCGCAATTAAAGAGGACTTAGAAAAGAGAGACGAAATTAAAACGCCAATTATTTAGCAATAAACTTGAAACAAGAGAGTATTGGAGATTTTAATTATATTTTTATTACGTGCAGCAAATTTTAAATTAAATAAAATGTGTATAAAATTTGCAAACATTTGTTACAAAAACAAAAACAATATACTGTATAATTATATATTTAAGATACTTGTAAGATTGTGCTAACTGCTCTGTACGTTGTATATTCTAGAAACCAACTTTGATACCTGTTCCATATACAGTAAATTTCGCTTATAGCCACTGCACCTATTTGCTAACTATAATACCAGATTTTACAGATTCTTGCAACTCGATATGTTTTTGTTTTTAGCGAAATGTTGTATTTGCACTAGACCACCGTGTCTAAATATGAAAGTAATTATTGCGAATATTTTTCGTTAGTTGCCAAATTTGACTGTATATCAGCATTTATGGCCAGCAGTGCTTATAAGCGAAATCAACTGTAAACAATTACCTGTTTAGTGGATTTAAAAACTTTTACATATTTTTTAAAACTTTAGCTCGTACAATCAATACAACAACTATTAAAATTTATTATAATTTCTTAGAAACTAAACCACGAATATTTTTTATATATGAAAAAAAATGCTAATATTTCTATTAATTGCATATACATTCATTCATTACAGTATTCTTATTAACATTTTTATTATTTTTTACGTTTTACATTATTTTATTGGTTTCAATTTATTTAAAATTTTATATCAGAATAACAAAATAAACTTTCAATCAATTTTTGTGTTGTTTATTTTCTACTACTTTTAAATTAACAAATATTCTATATTCTCTAGAAATATCGATTTAGTAATAAAAAAAATAATAATTTACATACGAATATCAGATATGAAATTGCAGTTTAAATATCACATAATAAGCAAGATTGAAGATCATAAAATTATAATTGCTTGAATAGCACTGAAAGCTTTTAACTGCTTTTAACGACAATATGCTCGTATTTATTTGTATGGTGAATTTTATAAAATCTTTGCGGTATGCGAAGCTAAACACGTCGAGTTAAATAGGTTTTTAAAAAATATCGCATGCGATAATTTCTTTACACCTCTGCCTTTTCTAAGAAATTGTCTTAACGCAGCCAGCTCTTTCCGCTCAGAAACTCGGAAACAAAAGGGATTTACTTATTGGGAAAATAGAATATATAATATTTTTTCATTGCTTTCGTAAAAAATAATTTTTGTAAGTTCTCGATATTTATTACAGCATTAACGATTCTAAAATATATTTAGTTTTTTATTTTATCGACTATTTTTCAACACGATACGGAAATTAACAAATTAGGAACATATCGAATAATTATTTTAAATATGATGGGAAAAAAAATGGCTAAGCCGAAAATTGCTTAAACGTAAGAATGCACAGCAGCAGCGCGACGTTACTGCCAATGCATTCTGGTCTAATAATATACTTTTATTAACAATTTTTATTATTTGCAGTGGTTTTAAACTATTCCATACGGTAATTCTACTCGTGCCCTAATTAAATACCCGCAATAATTCATTTAAATACTTTGACGTTGAAAATGACATTAAGAATTACTGCAAAGCACAACTATAAAGATAAACATTAATCTTCTTAAAAGATTCTCTTATAAAAGATAAGTTAAAGGAAATATTGCTTCACATTAATTCGGCACTTTTTTAGAGACATTTCAAAATTTCAAACACTCCATAAAGCATTGAAAAATAGAACACGATGATAAAACTGCTGGTAAATATGAAGATTAGAAAAAAAAATTAAATAAAACTACATTGAATTATCCTTAAAGATAATTGCATTAATATTTGTGGCCAGTGCGCAAACTGAATGTAATGTCTGCCAATCGAGCAATAACGTGGCATGTCATGCCAAGAACCAGTTCTCCTTATGCATTGATGGTAATTATATAAATTGGATCACGTTAAATAAAAATTACTAAATCGAACACTAATATTAGGTGCACCAAGTAGAAACTTTATTAGTTGTCGAAAGGATTATGTTTGTACTGCGGGCCGCAGGATCTGTTATCCCCAATCTGAGGCAGTTCCTAGTTGTGATAGCATGTGTAATGTGTGCAATGACAAAAAGGTTTATGCATGCAAAAATGAAACCACAATTGCATTTTGCTACGGCAATGACAGACCGGACGAGGAGGCTGATGTTGCTCATTGCATAGAAAATACCGTATGTGATATTTACAGAAGTAACGGTTTTTGCACAGAAATTGGTCTGGCGGAGGTAAGTTTAGTAATAACTAAATTATGCACGCCCAATAGTTACTACGCGACTGTTCAATAAATATTTCGATTAAATAGCCAAGTTGTGTCACTGCTAGTGGTACGAATTTTCCAAACACAACCATCGAACCAGCAAGTCCAACAGAGGAACTTACAAGTGAGGGCAGCGCAATTACAGAACCGACACATTCTGCATCAGAAAACTCAACAACAATATGGGAAACAACAGCTACAACAACAACAAATCAAACCACCGCTGCAACAACAATAACCACAACTAGTGGAACATCCGCTGCAACAACAACAACAACACGTAAACCAACCACTACACCAACCACTACCACCACAACAACAACAACACCACCAACAACAACAGTAACAACAACACCGCCGCCGCCACCACCAACCACCACCACCACCACAACAACAACAACAACACCGCCACCACCAACAACAACAACAAAAACAACAACAACAACAAGCGAAGCAACCGTTGAAATAACAACTGAAACCGCCGCTGCAATAACAACAACAACAATAGAGCAAGTAATTCCACCGGTACCACTTGATCCAGACACTGTATGCAGAGATGCTGATAGAGTTGGGTTTTATTCTTCGGGTGATCCAACTTGTAAATCGTAAGTATAATAAAAATACGAAAAAAAAAATTCTTCTACATTTGGAAAGCAGAAACTTTAATCTTGGTTTTATGATTTGTAATCGCAATCAATCGCATGAAAATTCCAAGCACGTTACCATCAAAATTAGATTTTTAATTCTATATACATCTATTTTTAAACAGATATGTTATATGTTATCATAACGGACACTCAATCGCTGGCATAAAGCAATTTTGCCAAAAAGGCCAATATTTTCCACCCGGTGCAACTTATTGTTCAAGTAACAAACCCGACGTCTGCACTTAATATTCCCAACATGAATATAAGCAGATCTTATATGGAATTATAACTTCAACTTTAATTTAATAAATGTAACCATTATTTTAACATATACTTTTTAAATAAACATTAAAAGCAGCATTTAAATTGTTTAATATTGTGTTTAATATCTTACGATAGTCAATGGAAATCTATCGGTAATCGTCGCAGAGTTTCTGCGGCAATTTTTCGGCTTCATCATTCCCCTAAGAGAAATATATGTGGGTTCATTAACTCCACCACCACCATCAAAACAGATGGTTCTTAATAGATAAGCTTTTTCTTACAGATAGAAAAACATTAATACGTTTATATTTAAACTTCAGTTACTCACCTTACAATTATCCACATAAATTGTATTTTAAATTCCGAGTGAAATTTATTTTCTTTTATAACAATTCGTACACTTTGTTATTTAAAAAAGGCCATATTTTGTGGATTTTCGCAATCTTTTTTTATAAATACAAAATAGAAAAAGAAATTTTATGAATTTATTTACATTTTTAAAGCTTTCTCTTCCGTTTTTCAATTTCATTTCCTTCTCTTCTTTGCTCAACCAATCACAACTATGCAACAATGCATTACAGACGCGAACCTTAACAGTAACGGAAAGCCAACAGAGACTGCGCTGCCAACGCCTCTGTTGTATTTGGTAAGAAAATACACCTCTTATTCGCTAGAAACAACCAATTATTTACACGATTATTTCAATTTACATTAAAGAAAAAAGCATTTCATAACACTTTCAAATCGGAATTCTTTTCATTTTACGGCATTTAGATGATAACATTTGCGAACTATAAAAATTCAATGAACCGAAAAGTAGTGGAAAAGGAAACACCAATAAAGAGGAAGAGTACTGCTTGGAGACGCAACGAACATATATATTTGGATGATAATTTTGATACCTTGAACCTGATTAGCAAAATAAATGATTTTCTAATTACTGATAACTTAAAAATAAAAAACCAACTGAATATTAAAGCAAGTAAAACGTACTATCGTAGTCCAAGACTTTTTCCTCATTCTCCTATATTTTCCTAATGCTTTATAAAACAGTATCATGAGCCCATTGGACTTATGATATTCAATTATATGGATCCTCTATAAATATGAATCCTCTTATAATGCTCTTCGATTTATATACCTCTTCCTTGCTAAAAGGACAAAGGAATGCCACAACCGGCCATCAAAACATTCTTACAATAACGCTGCCCATGACTGCGATGAAGTTAGACCATTAAAAAGACTGCGCATATATTATTATATATATCCACTGTAATTCCTAATACGAATTGCGTGAAAAATAAAAGCAAGTGTGGAAATACATATTAAGAAATTTTTAAATCTTTTACGGTCCACGTTATAATAAAAAAAATATATAATCTAAAATGGTAAAAGTTTATCTTAGGTGCGATACATATATATATGTACATACACATGTACACTTGTAATCTACACTTATAACAACTAACATTTGAAAAGATATAAAATTAATTTTGACTTCGGGTATAAGAGGTTTGCTTTTAAAGTATAAGATTTTTCAAAAAAACATGATTGCGCATGACTAGAAACGATTATTCATGAAAGACTAGAAGTTGATAAAGACAAACTTTTATTCATCGTTACTATATTAAACATACAGCTTGTTATTGCTTGTTAGGATTTTTTTTAGATAAGAAGAAGAGCGCAGAATCAAATAGGAAAGAATACTATAAACCATCCGATAAATAAATCACAAACGATTTATATTTGTCTGCATCGTCTTAATCGACTTGACTCATTTTCATTACAATTAGCAACGTTTATTTACCCCTCGCATAAATACTTTTCGCCCATATTTATCCTTATTACCGAATTATCATATTTTTCATTCAAGCTTATACAAATTTTTATGGATAATTTTTCGCTGCAATAGCCGAAATGTACTGCTTCTTAAATTCCCCTTTCATTTATCCATACATATTTTTGCAACCTTGGAAGTTCAAATTTGTCTCAGCTCTAGTGAGACTACTCACGTGTAAATGTCAATTCATAAGAAATGAGAAAAATTGTTACTCTCTTTGTTGACTTGGCTTAATCCGTACTATGTAAGCATTTCAAGTGATAGGAATTGTTACTTTGATTTTTCAATAAAATTCTCTTATTTTTTTTTTTTTTTTGTTTTTTGTGTTTGCACTTAACAATTTCATTTCAAGATTACTGATTTGTGAAAGTTTTTTTCTGCAATATTTTTAAAAGCAACTAACAAAATTTCCTAGAATAATTAACATTTAAATAATTACCTCTCAGGGATAATAAATAGATATTATAAATTGACCACCTTTTAATTTTTTGTTTCATTTTTAATTTTTACATCGCTTTTATTTAATGTTTTTTTAATTTTTGTCGATATTTTAAAATTTTTTTAGCATTTTTATCAAATTAAAAATTATTTACAATGTTTTCATGTAAGAATTAAAATAATATTTAAATATTCGAGTTTAAAATTTTAAAATAAAATACTTGAAATCAATATTTCTCAAAATTTAATTTAATAATTATTTTATTTTTAGTTTAATCAAAAAGGTTTTTTGTTTTTTTATTTTTTTTAATATATTTTTATATTTCGGCCAATTTTTGGTGAATTTTTTCAAGGCATTATTTATAAATACATTTTATAGTTTATTTATGTTATAAAAAGTTTTTTATTTAAAAAATAATTTCCTGAAGGCGCTCTCCAAAGATTGGCAAAATATTGAAAAATAATAAAAAAAAACTTTTTTTCTCAAACTAAAAAAAGGTAATCAAAAATTTTAAATTAATTAATAATTTTTAGAACATAAACATGTTATAGAAAAATGTTTTATAGATTTCGTTGTTTGCCAAGTTGTCACTAAATTAATTTTTATTTCACTTTGCTATTGCAAATTATTATTTTTGGAGAATTGTAATTTTTATGACGGTTAAATAAAAAAAAATTTCTATATAACATGTATGAGTATATAAAATATTGTAAATAACTTTTAATTTCATTAGGCTTGTAATAAATTAATAACGGTTTATTTATAAATTTCCCTTGTGGGCATATAATTACCCAATAAACCAATTCAAAAGGACTGAGGCAATTCATAGAAACTATGCAAATATGTATGTGCGAAATGCTAATAATTTTACTAACAAAATTTTTATATTTAATATATTATAATCAAAAAATCTAATAAAAATAACAATAAACCAAATTCGAAAAATCGTCCTTTTCATAATCGTTTCAGTTTAAAAATTAAATCAAATATTTTCAAATTTTTTTTATTAGTTCTGCATTTGTGACATGTTTACTTTTGTTCGCTGCCGAAAGGTATTCTTCCCCTTTATTGTCGTTTGCCTTTACCGGCATTGAATATCAATAAATAATACCGTACACTTTGATTTTACGTTTTATTCGAAAATTCCATTTTAAAATTTTATTATAACTACGCATTGATTTATTCCCGCATTGTAATTTCATTTAACTCTGATTATATTTTCAGAACACCAAAGTCACACTTTTACTTCAGGAAAGGCCATATTTTGTGGCTAATTGCCATTCTTAAACTTTATTTCACTTTTATTAACCAATTTCAAATCAAGCAAATATTTCTCCGTCACATCTTCCTTTACTACTATATATCTTGCTTGCACTTCATTCTCTGTTGCTAAGCATAAAAACTCCTGCAGCAGCAAGAAATGACAAAAAACTTTCCACTATACGATACTGGGGTATCCAGTAAACAGTGTGGATACCGTTTCTAATTTCTTGCAAAAATAATTTAATTAACTTATAAAATATGCTTTAAACAACATTTATTTTATTCACATAATTAGTTATCAATAACTTTAAACGGAAAATTTAAACTATTTGCATGCGATTCTGCAAAACACAACCACGCACCAAAAATATTTGTTGAAAGTGAAAATAAGAGATGAAGGAAGTTGCCAGATGGTTTGTCGTCTACACTAGTACCGATTTTGGAAATTTTTTTTTTTCAATATCGCATTATGAATCACACAAATTTATTCTTTTTTTTACTACTATTATTCACGTAAAACTTTTCATCCAATAAGAAATTATAAATAAATTATCAGTGAAAAATTTGTCAACTAAACGATACTAAATTTGACTACAAATTATTTTAACATTTTTCTACTCAAAATAATAATTTTAATAAAATAATAGAAAAAATATATTTTTCCGGTTGCGAGGTTAAAGTAGAGAGAAAAATTAAATTTAAAAAAATTAAACCCAAATTCAGCATTAAAAACCATATAAAAGGCTTTATCAAGAAAAAGTGCTAATATGGAAAAAAGCGCTAATTTGACTAAGGTATTATGCTCATAATAAAATTACTAAATATTTGTTAAAATTTTTCCACTGTTCAAATAATTTTAAGAAAAATTAAATTGACTTATTAAATCGGTATTTTTGGCAGCAAATTGGCAAAGATGATTAATAAAAACTTCGTCAACTACATAATCAGGTTTGACAACTTGCTGTCAAAAATAGCCCACTAAAATTCAATTTTATTTATATCCTTTTATTGACAGTTTTATTAAATTTAAAAAACGATTTTTTGTTATAAAATTGGCGATTTTTCCAACAGTTTAATATGGCACTTCTCTTCATATTTTTCCGTAATCAAACCAGGTTTGGAAACATTTATTTTAAAATTTATTGTAGTTTTTTCCATTAGTTTTTGGTGTATTAATTTCTTAGTGACTGCCATAAAGCAAATTCATTTTTATATTGAAAAGGACTAAGGATTACTTTTTAATTAGCAACACAATAAGAAACTTTTTTACGTTTTACATTGTTTTTGTTTTACTGCTCTTGGTTTATAATGTAATTCTCATTCATTTCTATGCGATTAAAATTTTACGTACAGTTAAAAGTACTTTTTAAGGGAGGTGTAATTTTTCCCGCCCAAAAAATGAGCTTAAAATATCCAACTGTTTGATAACTTAAATAGTGTAATAGAAAAATTTGCAAGATGAATCATTTTTAAATGCCTTAAAACTAAATAATTAAATAAAATATTTATAAATGAAGTAAAAGAAAACCCTAGAAAAATTCTGAAAATAATTTCATTTGTTTGTAACACTATACACAAAATAAACGTGGCGGGGGGGAAAATGTATCAAATATCCAATAAATGCAGGGAGTTGCAAAAATATTGCAAGAGAAACTGCTTAGTTAGATTTCATGGGCATGTAATATATTTATTTATTCTGTTGATGCCCCATAGTATTGTTGCATTTAAAATACAACTGCGTTAGCACTGCCATCCCTGAATTCTATTTGATTCTCAATTTTTTTTTGCACATTTTTTTTTGATTTTGCTTACATTTTTATGCAGCGCATACAGCTTTTTTGTAAAATCTTACTTTCTGTTTACAATACGAATTATATGTGTGTAGGTGTTTGTTTATGCATGAAGAGAATGAATGTATTGAGAATTAAAATATGTTGCGAGAGAGAATTTGTTTTGTTTTTGAAAACAAAAACAAATTATAGTGTGTAGTTGTTCTCAACACAGCAACAATTCCGCCCGGCAGTTTTTAATATTTACATGTGCAAAGTGCATGCAGGCAATTGATTTAAATTGTTGCAAAATTATTTACTGGGTTATGTAAATATGATTTTAATAAATTTAATTAACAATTTAAAATATTTGTGCAATATATATTTAAAATAAAATATTTTTGAAAATGTGTTGTTTTTCTTTTTGATAAGCAAGAAATTGGCAACGTTATTAACTGAAGTGTTTAATTTTATAATTTTGTTTATTAACAAAGTGTTGTGTGTAATAGGTTTGTTCACACATGTAAGAAAAGGAAATGTAGTTGAAGGCAATATGGAAAGAGGTGTTGGTCTACCAGTGGCTCCCGAATAGTTGAGTGGCAAACGAGAAGAAAAGAGTGGTTGACGTCCTATGCTAAGTGATGTACAGCCACCATGTATTTTTAATTTGCAATACAATCCGGAGGTGGGTTTCTCTCACACAATTTTGTGGCGTCATTGTAATAAAATTTACAATAAAAAAATTTACCTATTAGCTGACCACATAACTCAGAACAATAGACGCATCTAAAAGAGAATTAAAAAAATTAAAAATAAATGTTATTTATTATTGTTAAATGTTATTTCTTAAATAACAAAATACCAATTAATTTTAACTTACTGTTTACAGGTGGGATCGTCAGATTTATGAAATCCAGTTTCCCCAATTTCTCGGCAAATTGTGTCAGCATCACGACTCTCTGTACCGGCAAATGATGGCCTTCTTGTTTCAGTCCTTCTTTTGGTTTCCATTGCACAACTAGTACTTTCTTGAGTTGTAGAAGTGGTTGACATTTCCGTTGTGGTTTCCACCGTGATTTCTGTGGTGGTTTTTTTTGTTGGTGTTTCTAAAGTTAAAGTCGTGCTTTCAGTTATGGGTGTCGTTGGCAAAAGGTTTATTTGCGTTGTTGTTGTGGCTTTTGTGCCACATGTTGGCTAAATAGGTACATACGAAAATACAACATTTAGAGTTTCTTTCAGAGATTATGTTAACATCGACTTTAATATTGAAAGCAATTTAAAGTCACAGTATCTAATGCAACATATGTGGCTTTGGTGCAATAAAAATTAGTCGAGAGCTTTTGTGGAATATTTACAATTTTTATTTTTATTGCTTTTTAACCAAATTAAAAAAAATTACGAACTGAACTCGTACAAATGAAAAATTACTTTGAAAGAGTGATCCGATTAAAAGTAGAGAAAAATATTTTTGTTGTAAATTTGCAATACTGCTGCAATTCTTGAGAAATAAAATATTTAAAATTTTAAAATTTAGTAAAAACCAAGTTATGCCAATTGTAGTCAACGCTCCGCCAATTGTGGGCTTATACAACTTATTTTCAATTAAAAAAATTAAATTAATTTAATTTTCCAGCAATGATTCAAAAAGAGATATTTTTAATAATTCCTAATAAGTCATTGTAATGATTTATTTAGTACAAAACATATTTCTCACATTGAAAATTTGTTTAAATCTTTAAAAAAAAAATTAACAAATAAAAACTAAAACATAAATTAATTAAAAATTAAATTAATTAATTTAAATAAAATCAGTTTCTGCTGCAAATGGAAATTTTTCATTCCTTTTAAATAAAAATTGTTTTGAAAATTTTTTCAAATTTTCAACTAATAAAGCGAACAGCAATTAAATAAAATGTTGTATGCCGTTATTATCGCTATTGTTATTGTTAGTAGGGGAATGTTTATATTATTTTTTTATGGCTTAAATAGAAGACAAAAAAAAAAATAATGGTTAAAGAAACCCCTTTCACTTGCAAGTCAAAAACGCCACTTTACTTTAATTGTCACAGTTCTAGGAAAATTGTAATATAATAAACAATTGAAATATAATTTTTCTATCATTCAGAAAACCCCAATCACTTTTTTGTGGATGGAAAAGCTTCACTCTGTATGCTGCCATTTTTTTTACTAACAGAACAGCTTTTTCAAAAAGTCATTGTCAAAGAAAGAAATCAAAACCTTTATTGGTTTATAATCCCCCTCCAATATGAAATCATAAAGAAGTTGATTTCTAGACATATCGGTACGTTTGCTTTATAGTATTGTCTGGCTCTACGTTTCTTAATATCTTGATAAAACTTTTTTTTTATTGATAAGAAAGAAAATAAATTTTGAATAGATAATGAAGAATTAAAGAAACATTGACACCAAATTATTATAATAATAAAATATGCCATTCCTTTTTTGATTGTCAATATTGTCAACTAGAGATTATTTATGGACGTCGTAGCTTCGGTGGCGAAGACGTAATTCTTCACATACGTATTTATTGCAAGCATTCGCGATGAACTAGATAACATTGTTATCGTTCACGATTCAGATTTCTTTTTTTTAACACCATTTGACCTATTTGGCGTACAATCTAGCGCAATAGGTAGCTTTTAAGAAATTAAACTCTGCTCTACTGGCGCTTTGGGGCTTTAAATTATTAACTTAAAGTTGTAATTTGCTTGTCATCTCCGCTTCCAAAGAACAATTTACATATTTCAATGTAACACAATATAAATTAGTTCCTAATATTGAGTATATTAAACTTGTGCATTAGCTACATATTATCATCAAACTTTCTGTTGACTTTAAATTTTTAAAATAATTTAAAATCGATTTTTCACAGCTGACCACCGTATGACTTTCAAATCTGTTTCAAAATTTCATTTAAAATTTTTTAAATTATTTTTATTACAATTTTTTTATTGTATTATCTTATTTTTAAAATTATTTTTAAAAATTTAATTTTCACTGTTTGTATAATATTTCTCTTTATATTTGAAAACATTTTTAAATCGTCTTTTTAGAGGTGACTATCGTAAGACTTTTAAAATTTAATTTTAAATTTTTAAAAATATTTTTTTAAAATTTAAACACTTTTGCCTTATAATTTTTTAATAACTTTTGGTTGATTTTCACTTTTAAACCAAATTCAATTTATAGAGGTGATCTTTATATTTTCATATCTCTTATATTATTTTTAAAAATATTTTTCAAAGTTTGGAGAAAAAAAAAATTTTTTTCTTTTGGTAATGCTGATGTTTTTACAATATTTATCGAAATATAATGAAATGTATAAATTCATTGAATCGGGAAGAAATTTTATGCAGATGAGGCATCATCTAGAATTTTTTTTTTCTAAATTCAAGAAAGACACCCCATAGTTTTATAAATTAAAAATTTTCCAAAATTAAACTTGTCTAAATATGTTGAAAAAAATTAACTGAAACTGGCAAAAACAAACTAATAATTTTTAGATTGCGCCTAATCTCAATTTGAAATTGTTATACGGGCCGCCTATAGTCTTTGGCCGCTAGTGCTCTTAGCACTACTTTTAATTGTAATTATAATAAATTTGAAATAAATAAAAAATAACTTTTTACGAATTAAGGTCGAACTCACCTTATTTGTGGCCTCGGGCACGCAAACATTTGGCGTTTCATGATTGCAAACATATCCTTGCGGGCATGAGCGAATAGTGTCCTTTTGCAGGGTCTCGTCACCAAAACAATAGCCATAAGAGGTGTCATTTACACACGCTACTTCGAAATTAGAATTCTCACATCCACGGCAAAAACTATTATAACAAATAGGCGACGATTGACAGATGTGCAGCTTGTTCGTGCAAAAGGTATTGCCAGGACATTTGGTAATCGATGAAGTCGGCCTTCCTTTAAAGCAAATGGAAAAATGTGTCTCATTCAAACAGGCCACATTATTGCTGGGAAAGCATTGATTACAGCTGCCCAGCAATTCCGGCACACTTGTTTTTAAAAAACACGAAAACACAAAAATCTAAGTAATAGAAAAAAAAAGGATTTTATTAGTTTTATTTAGAGGACTCTCTCTCCATTATTTTTACGCACGACAATTATTTTCGCCATTTGACTGCTGTGCTGAAGCGATACTCTGAAGGGTATAAATATTTTTTCTTTATAATTCATTATATTTATATAAATGTAAATTTTTCTATTTTATCTAATTTAATTTAAAAGGTCATCACACAAATGCTTGTTCTAATCTCGCTTATAAACAATAACTCGTTACAATTTTTATTTAAGAAATATTACGTTTAATTAAACGCGATAAAGATAAGAATGAATAAAGAGGTTCTATTATAATTTTCAATATAATATGAATATGAAGTGTGGTTTATATAAAACAGGCGAGTGGTTTGCTCTGAATAATTTTCATATAATTTTTTCAGCTCATCTTGCTCGTCTGGGTTGTGAAAGCAGCACTTAATTTTTAAGTATTTATTTGTGAAATGTTCTAAAATAAGTAGGATTAAGCAAGGAAAACGTATTCAAATCGTATTCGAACACTTTCCAATGGAATGGCATAATGAACCATTCATAGTTGCTTACCATCCATAGATAAATTCAACAATAACAAAATTCAATAATACATCGTCTTAATTTCTATTACTAGTTATAATTTAAATAAAATTGGATTCAAAACTTTCCACTTTATGCCTGTCAGCTCTATTTTTTCAAACTTCAAAATTACTGAAATTTTGTAAAATATTTTTATTCAATTTTTTTCAACTTCTTATCTTTTTGAATTAAAAATATTTTTGAATATTTCTTTTTGCTGAAGAGATTGATTTAAAATGATTGATAATGTGTTTCAAAACCGCCAATAACTAAAAATAATACTTACAATAGTCGTATTGTATTATTGCAGAAAATTGCCAAAATTCGCCTTGAGCCAGTCTAATACCAGGCAGAAGTAAACAGCAGCATATCCACCAAGAAAATATAGAATATATCACACCTGGAAAAGGTTTCATAGTTTAAATGTTAAGACATAACAAGTCTCAATACAAACCAAGGCGAAGCCACTAGATGAATATAACAGCCCAGCTGACTTTTGATTTTAAGGCGAATTCATTTGCTTATTTCTTCAAATAAGCTCAAGTAATTTTTAGTTTTTTTCTTTGAAATATATATAAAAAAAGGAAAAGAAATCTAAGTAAATTTTAAAGGTTTCCTATTTAATAAGAAAAATTAAAAAAAAAACAAAAAAAAGAAAAATAACAAAATAAGAGTGTAAAGAAGAGTTGCCTCCTCTAGATTGTAAAAACGTGCAGTTTCCTTACAAAACTGCACGAAATAAAAATAAAAAAAATTTTATTTAAGAATTAACAAATATATATATATTTTTTTAATAATTTTTTTACGTTTTTTAATATTTTCGTTTTCATTGCCAGCTTGTACTTTAGCAGAAGCATTACAGTGAATTGGGCCGATTTTTGAGGACGATTTCGCTTACGTTCTCGCCTTGTAGTGGATTCGCGTTGATACAAACGATTGATTACATTTCTTTTTTTTTTACTTTTTTATTTACTATTTTATAATAAAATCATTTTTTATTTATCATTTTAACAAAAGCACATTTATAACTCACATTGATTATTATAGTTTTTTTTTTATTGTTGATATTGTTTTCAATTGTTTTATATTTTACAATATTATTGGAAATTAAAATTATAAGTATCGAATCAAAGTAAACTATAAATTAAACTAAAAAGGAAAATAAAAATGCTCTTAACTAAACTATACAAATAAAATTAAAACATTTTAATCAAATAATTTTTTTTTTTTGTATTAAAAGTGAACGTTATTGAAATAAAAAAAGTAATTAATTCAAATATTAATTAATTTATATAATTTACATTTAAAACAAACGAAAGAAATGTTTTGTGTTTCAAATTAAATTCTAATGTATTTGTATGGACGTTTTCACATCAGCCGACGCGACAACGCCAACGACATCAGTGGATGCACAAACGCATGTAATCATATGGGTATGCTTTTACTCTTTCAGTTTCATGCCGGTGAGAAGCATATCGGTGCCCTGCTGGTGTCTTTTCTGCTGATGTGAAAACGCCGTAGAATGAATAATAATTTATATGTGATTAAATTTTTAAAATTCACAAAGAATAAAATTTAGTTTAATACGGAAATACAGAACAAAAAAAAAATAAATTAATAAAAAATTAGAAAGGGCTGAGGGAAGTTTTAGCCATATTCCATGGTAAAAACTCGTCCTTGAATACATAATAGAGTACTAATCAATATAAAAACGAACTGCTTCAAAATTTCAAATGAGGAGAAAACGGACATTAAGTCGGTCTTAGAATTGGGAACCATTTAATCAAGACAAAGAATTCTAGTTTATTTTGTGTTCAGTAATATCAAAAGATCGTACATTTGATTAATCCCTTAATTGGTAAATTCATAACAAAAGGTTTGTTTAATCTATTGATAATGTCTTCAAG
The DNA here is from genome assembly GCA_963402855.1 of Ormia ochracea. NCBI lineage: Eukaryota > Metazoa > Arthropoda > Insecta > Diptera > Tachinidae > Ormia > Ormia ochracea. The sequence continues at coordinate 19,828,235 of OY727106.1, forward strand.
AATTTCTTAAAGTTTTCTATTTTGTATACCGTAACGCTACTGAGTTTCATTAGTGGATTCAAACTACGTACATTAAAGCATGCCGTTGCACTGTTGCCGTAACTTTCACAAGGAATTTAAAGAGTTCAAATAAAATATAGTAGTTCTCAAATAGTTTAAGAAAATATACCAATATTTAGTATTTTATTTCAATTAAATTTTTAATTGAATTAACAATTCATATATGTACATCAGATACAATTTCACCGAAAATTTTAGTTAGAATGTATAACTCTCGTTGTGGCCCCTAAACCTAAAAACGTTTGCAATTAACTTGGTTGTTAAACTTTCAACTGTATAAGACATTATAAATTATTTATTAGAATAAAAACTTTTAATTATTTGTCACAAATTAAAAAAAATGTTTTCGTTATTTCAAATCGCACTGAAATCCCATTTGACTAGTCAAATTTAAATTGTGGTATTTAAATGCGACTTAAAATATAAAATAGCTACGATTTTGTCATTTAAAATATCCACAAATAAAATAAAAAAAAAACTTTATCGTTATTCGCCAAAAAAAAATTCGAAAAAATTTTCTTTTTATTAAAAAGTAAATGAAAAAATTTATATAAAATATATGCTGTTAGCAGTTGAGGTAAAATTGCAGTTTCTGCTTTGAATTTAAAAAACAAAATAAAATAAAATAAAATTATAAAGATGCATAAAATTTAATTAAAATGGCAATTTTAAATTTTTTTTTATGAATTTTTTAAGAAGAATTTAAATTATTTTTAAAATTAATTTTAAAACTTGATCACTTACATAGTTGAACAGAAACAAAATTATTTAACAATTTTAAACAAATTGAAACAATCAAAACCGAAAATAATTAATAATTATTTTGCGCCTTAAAATCAACTTTAACAACAAAACTAATTGCATATATGATATTTCTATATTAAAAATTTAATTAAAATTATATTTGTTAGAAGAAAAACGCCCTTTCTAATCAAAAACTTTTATTTTTCTCTTGAAAAATTAAATAAATTGAAAAAAAATAAAAATACAATAAAAAATAAAATTAAAATTTTTGTTTACATTAAAATAAAAACTATAAAACGAAGAAGTCACAATGTTTATGTATCTAAAAAGTTTCAAAAGTTTAATGCAAACATGTACGTATATTTTTTTCTAAGCTGGTTATAATAATAATAATAATAATAATAATAATAATAATAATAATAATAATAATAATAATAATAATAATAATAATAATAATAATAATAATAATAATAATAATAATAATAATAATAAAAATAATAATATAAATTTATTTCCTTGTTTAAATATACATTTTTGTCGAGTTATATTTTATATATATATTTTTTTTCAATTAAAACATACAAAAAATGTTTACATATGTTTACCGCACTCGCAAGTATGTATATATATATTTAAATATATATTTACTTATGCCTTAATGTTTGTATGTTAAGGCTTTGTTTTTTATGTATCAATATGTATATAAATATAATGAATGATTTCTTTTTAAATAAAAATAAATTTATTATAATTTTGTAAATCATTTATTTTTAAATAAGTTATATTTTATTGTTTAATTTTTATTTTTTATATACTTAAAAAATTATTTTACTTTAATGTTTAACACCAACTTATATAAAAATTCTAAACTTTTATTTATTTATTTATTTATATATATATATATATTTTTTTATCAACTTTTTAGAATTTATTTTCTGCTTACTTTAAAATTAATAATAATTTTTTTAAATTTATTTAAAATAATAATAAAAATTGTTTAAACATATTTAAAGATTTGTTAAAGAGTTGGCATTTTTCTGCTTCTTTTTAAAAAACGAAAAATCATGAAAAATGTTCCTGATTCTTATTCGTTCTGTATAATTTTTTTGATTTTTTTTTTGTTCTTTTATAATTATAATTAGTTGTGGTCTCAAAACAGTATAATTGAATAATATTTATGTGTATTATGAGTGTTTGTAATTAATTTTTAGTTATATATTTAAAAATAATTAATTTAGCGAATTTCATTTACTTAGTTTACTTATTACTCTAATGAGCGCTCCATTCTCCTCTTTAAGGCGTGAATTTTCCGCTTTGTAAGCCTCCAATTGCTAAATAGAAAGAAACCAAAAGAAGAAAATGCAATTAAAAATAATTAATAGAAACAGTGCAAAATGTTTATTTTTTTCTTTTTTTTAATAAAACTCAATTGAATACATTCCAAAAAAAAAAATATTTAATTGTTATTTTTATTTGAAAAGGGTGGCTGCTCTTTTAAAACAGTTTCGCTGAAAATAAAATTATTTATTTAAGAATGCAGAGGACAATGACAGTGAATCTCAAGTTCATAAATATAAATGCTGACATTTTAAAACAAAAAAAAAAAAAAAAACAAAATGATGAAGTACTACTCCAGAATAGGCGGTGGAGGGTGTGCATGTGATCAGATTTATGTACATATGCCATTAACGCTCTTGAGAAAAATTCAGGGGATTTTTTTATTTTATGGCCGACAGAGTTAGGGATCGAACCACGATCCCTGCCCTTTGTAGCAGAAGAATTAAATAGTTCAGGCAATGACAACTGAGTTTGCGGCTTAAAATTAATAATTGGAAACAGCTGTTTGAAAACCAAATAACTTTTGCTTCAAATCAAAGTTTTCTAAGACGACCTCAAATAAAAAAATATTGCACTAACATGTTCCACTGTGCCATAGTTAATTTCCTAATGCCCTTAAACGAAATGATTCACTATACTACGCAGTAGTACGATTTAAAACTTGATGTAATTCCAGATAATGTGATGCATCAAACAGATTTATAGCATCAGCTGCTAGAAGTAAATGCAACTCTGATGGCAAAAAAATTATCACATTATGAAAATGCTCTTAAAATTTGATAAATCTATCCCACAAATACATTTTAAGGACATACTATTACACATACTATTTGGTAGAATAGTCAATCATGGCCACAGGAGAACAATCAAGTAGTTTCCCACCCCATTTTGCTTATTAAAAAAAAAAAAATATATTATAAAATTAAAATGCCAGCTTTTCACAATTCAGAACTTGTTATTTCATCTCTTATTTTATAAAATTGTTATTTTACAAAAAGTGAAAACACATTTTTAAAGCTCAACAAACAATATTTTAAACATCGAAACAAATAAAAATATATAACGTGGTTAAAGTAGTAAATGATTGCATATATTTTTTCATCGTGTCACATCACATCCAAAGTAGCATCGATTTACATCAATTGAAATATTAAATTTAAAAACAATATCATGCTCGTTTCCATGCAAAACAATAATTAATAATTGTATTGAAATTAAAATGTTAAAAAATATATTTCTTATATTTTTTATTTATATATAAATTTGTATGTTCCCCTTTTTTTTGAATGCTGAAACGAAATGTTTTATAATTCGATTTTTCATGTTAATGATTGATATACCATTTCGAAAGCGTTGTCTTTCAATTCGGTTCTATTAATAATCTACTAATAATCCGGTTCTAATTTTAAAAGCCTAAACTTTGATAGGACTACTCTGCATTACGAACGGAAAAACCAAAACACTTTCGCTATTCCGCCAGATTTCTTCTCGAATCGAATTCCAGAGCAGCCAGCCTGAATATAGTCAACACAAGTGTAGAGATTAATACAGTGGGTCAAAGAAACCCTACCAAGATTGATTTTTGTTAAACTTCTCTTTATGTAATTTTCATATAAACAGATTTAAAAATTGCTTAAATTTTTAGTAAACATGCACTTGCATGTTTTAGCAATATATACCGAAGAACTAAATGGTTTTCAAATTCACTGCTTACATGTACTTGTTTCAAAGCTTTCAAGTATGTACGTTACGTATTTATGCGCTTAAAAAATGTCACTAGAAATGTCAGTTGCAACTCATCTGGCTGCAATGATTGACAAAAATCCTGACGCCGATATGGTCTCAAAACTGGGTCAGGAATTTTATTCTCTTCTAAAATCAGAATTTTTCCATTCTATCGATATAAAAAATATATAATAAAATGGTCTGTACAGATCTCAGGCGAAATATATTTTTATAATGACTTAATTTATCATTTGCAAAGCGATACACTAAACTCAGCATTTCTCGACAATTATTGGTGTTTGCTGTAACGATATTGTCGTTGAGAAAAACGATTTACTTTGCCATTATGTGGCATCCCTGTCAAAATATATGACAAAACGGGCATGCAAACAATATAAAAATGTTGCATTAATTTCATTATATTTAAATAACAACTTTTTTATGGCAACTAACACAAAACGTTTAAAAGCCATTACATTAAAAAAATTATTAAAAAAAATTGTCGTTAAAAATATTTATCGTCAATATTAACAATACTAAAATTACTGTCGGCTGGTTAAACAATAAAAACATAAAAGCGGATTCCCACTGACAGCAATTAAAATTATTTATTGTATTGTAACGATACGATTATCGTAAAAAGTGGACCTCAATTGGCCTTTTTTTTGAGAATATCGTGGCGATATATTTGAAAGCTTTCTACTAATATTCTATTTCACATATTTTGTAATAAACAAATTAAAAGTTTTTAATTCTTCTATAATATAATTTTACAAGTTTTTTTTAAATAACAATTCAGATAACAAAAATTTTAAATTTATGCAAAAAGACTTAATAAAATCAAAAACAAAAAGAGATCATTCCAAGACAAACAGATAATATTCTTAAACCATAAGAAAACTTAAACCCAATTCCGATCTAAATGAAATGGAAACGTCTAATAAGGAAAACAACAAGCCATCATAAGAAAATAAATATTAATTAGCATTTATTCAAATGATATTTTATTTATATTTTATATATAGTCTTTTATATGTATAGTCTTCTTATAAATTAAAGTAAAAGTCCAAAGGAAATGAAAACAGTATTCCATTATTTTATACATTTAATACAGTTTAGAGAGAAAATGATTATGGGAGAAATGAAAAGGGGGAAAACAAAAATGATTTTAGGAAATTTCAATTATGTATAGAGACAGTGGACAGACAACAAGAAAACAATTTAAATTAAGATTAACTTTTGTACAAAACGCAGTACTTATAAAACATTCATACTCATCATCATCGTCAACGTCATTATCTTCAAAACGATCATCATCATCATCATTATTTGACAAACGCTTTATCAGCCAGAGTTACGCAGATGTGTAGCAATTCATTTGGCAACAGTTTCATTCGATTTACAACTATTCCAGCTTTTCGTTTAAAATATTGGAAAATTCAATTCCCTCTCTCACTCTCTCTCGCTCTCTCACTCTTTTTCAATATTAATTGGTGGGAGCAAAGCCTGTTCTAAGCCGTCGTATTCCTTAGCAGTTGCCATAAGAATGGAATCGCATTACGAGTGTTTAAATAATTTGCCAGAGTATATAAAAATTTTGTATCTAGAGGTTGAGGATACGAATGTATGTTTGAGGTGGTGGTGGGATGTTGGGACAGTTACGCAATGTACGTTTGATATTTCCGTTTCATTTAATATGCAGAGATAATTAACTATTTATCATAAAACAGTGAGCAATAAAATTTATCACTAACTACAAAATTTTTCTGCTAAATTCTTTTTCTTTTTGTTTTTTTTTTTTTTTTTTTTTTTCTGAATTGTAATAATTATTTTACTTTACTCGTATGAATATATTTTTCTATAAATTTATTTTTGGTTCGTAAATTTTGATAAATTATTCAATTTTTTTTAATTTTTTCTTATTACGTGAAATAAATTAGGCATAAAATATTAAGAAATTTACATAGTGTTGCGTTTGTTATTTAAGCAATATGGCTTCTTAATATATAAAAAAAAATTGTCAATCCTTTACAAATGCAAATATTGGAGTTTTCCAACCATACGCCATGTCTGTCTTTATAACATCACGGCGAAACCAAATTAAATTCAAATGGCAATCGGATGAAATTTACAGTGTCGCCAAAAAATATTAAGAATTATTATGGAAACAATTTGGTTTAAAAATTCAAACCATTGCAATTGTATCAAATTTTTTTATGTGTAAATCTTCCTCTCTCTCAACATTAATTGGTTGGAGCAAAGAATAGTCAAGTGTCAAAATGCCCAGGGGTGTAGACAGGAATCGAACCAGCGACCTACGGTTTAGTTGGCTATGCATTACTCATTCCCTTAAAAAGGTAAAAAAAAGTAATTCCTTTAAAAAAAAAAAAAAAAAAAAAAGTATTCCTGCATGGTTTCTGGTCCTGCTAATGTTTTATTTTTTATGTAAAACTTCTTTCATATGGGGTCAATATCCATAAACTATTTCATTAATTACAACAGCTGTTTTTAAGCGAATTTTTCCAGTTCGTTCCTATTTGTTACCAGCTTACGAAACTAGATTGTAAAAATATTCTCCCAAATACACCTGAGACTGGTGCCATTAGTGGACTGCTTTTCTAATTTTTATTTCCAAAATACAAAATCTCAATCAAATAGTTTAGATAAAAATAAATAGATTATTAACTTTTAGAATAAATATTTAGTTAGAAAAATTATTTAAATTTATAACGGTCAACTTCTTGGGCCTTTCAAAACTTATATTTAGCCAGCCTCATTTCAAGATTGATTAATTAAACTATTTCAAAAAGATTAAAAATAATTCTATTGCACACATTAGATTCTTTTGAATTGTTGTCGTATAAAAAACCCCCGCAACCACATTAGGTAGCATTCAGATATTATTTAATAATTCAAGTTATTCGCAATAGTTTACTTTCATGAAAAGTTAGCACTTCTTTAATTAATCCATTCAAAGAAAAAAAAAAATAAACTAGAGATGTAATTTTATTTATTTTCTATTTTATTTTATAATTTCAATTTGTCTTTTAAGGACAAAAAACTAAATTTATTATCATCACTTTATTTTATCTACATGCATGGTTGCATTTCGTTTACCAGCTGAGAGTAGTTTGAGTTTTATTAGTTACAACTGAACAATATGCGCCATTGTATAAACTGGTTCATTTGAAAAAATACTTATGTCCTCAGTAAAAAAAGTAAGACAAATAAATTAATTTTTTGTTTAAATACTGGCCAGACAATACTTTGGAAAGCCACGAGTGATTGATGAATAGCCAATGCATCCACAAAATGTAAATAATGTAACTGTTTGGTGGCCAAAATTACGAATATGCTCTTGGACGATGCGCGGTTCTTGGACGATGATATTATTTGCCTCAAAGCCAATCAAACAAAAGTTCACTTGCGCGAGAAATTCACTGGGGTTGTCATCTAATGTCGGATAGATGTATGCCCAGAATATTTACCATTAAAATTATACCTTTTGGTTGTACCAGCCTTTTTTTATGGATTCAGTAAATGCTCATGGCGTATCATAGGGCAGGCAGTACGCGAAGAACAGTTTTCTTATCCCCTTTTAATTTCATATTCTTATTTTTTGTTATCTTTAAATTTAAATAAATTTTTTTTTTAAAAACATTCTCATTAATATTTTTTTATTTTTGTAATATTTATTTATGTATGCCATTCATTGGTTTTAACTTTCTTTTCTAAGATATGTATGTTTCCAGGCAACACTATATAAATTTCCAATTCATCAAAATGTTATTTCATTTAAAATATTTCATAAAAAATGAATGTTTTTCTTTTTTTAAAAAAAAAAAGATTTTCAAGAGCGTAGAATACGCGTTAATACAAAATATTATTTAAAGCAGCAAATTAGTCCTGGAAAAACTTTCTTACTTTAATTTAATCTTGTTCTAATAAATATGTATATATGTGTATATGTATGGATATAAATAAATAAACACATCTAGTCCGATTTGTTTCATTTCAAGAGACTAATAAAAAATATTTAAGATAAAAATTTATTTTAACTACTTTTTGTGAGGAGAGAGTATTCCAAAACGTGTAAATTTATTCATAATTTGTTTATATAATATATTCAAAGTTTCAATTGTTCCTAAATCTATTTCGATAATTGTTTATATCAGTATATGTATGTATGTATGCATATGGATGCACGTACTATCTGTGTATGTATGTATTGAGAGTATATAAAATTTTTGGATTTTTTATTCTAATGCTTTTCTTTTTTTCTTATTTCTCTTATTGTTTGCTTTTCGACAATTGACTCTGGGCTGACGAGGTCAACTTAGAGACAACACGGGTAAGAGCACGATTTTCAGCACGTAGACGTTCATTCTCATTCTTTAGCTTCTGTAGTAGCTACAATGACAGGAATAAAATTTGTAGAAACGTAGAGAGAAAAAAATAAAAAAAAGAGAATGTAATGAATGCGAAACACAAACACACTTTTGATCAATGGCAATTAATTTAATAATCAATTATTAAATGATAAATGGAAAATGGAAAATGGAAAATTGAATTGGTTGGTTGGAGATTTTTGAACAAATATTATTAATGTGAAAACGATTAAAACAAATTAAAAGAGAACAGGAAGTGAAAAGATGTAAATTAAAGGCCAAACAAAAACTCTGCATATTTTTATGGTGTTTTCAAAATGGATATGCGCGCCTAAAAGTAGGCTACAAAATTAATGCATTAACAAAAATGTAAACGTGCTGGTTGATACAAAAAAAAAACAACAAAAATAATTATGGGAGAGAGAACAAATCAAATAAATTAACGCATCGTAGATAATTAATATGTCGGCTTGTGTTGTACGAGTATTTGACACGTGGCATAACGGGAACACAAATTACAATATGACTGATTGACAACGCACACATGAAATAATAAATGGCATGACATTGAGGTAAAAAGATGATATAATAAACAATAATTTAAAAGTAACAACAATTAGATGTATTTTAAATGTAATTTGAACATGATATGAAACGATGAAATGACATGTGAATGAAGATGACATGAAAAGAAATTCTAAATACACACACAGAAAAAGACAAGGAGAAATGTGTCTAATAGTGTTTTCACACCTAAAGTTAAAAGCTGGTTGTAACTTAAAACCTACAAACAAACAGCTGATTTTGTGTTCACATACAATTTTGATATAATCAGGTTTTATAATACAGTTTGTCAAATAAATTTGTTAATGATAAAAAATTTTTTTTGTAGAAATAGGTGTGTTTGTTGTAATTATTATTCCCACATTTATTTGACAAACTGTACGAGACCTGTTATTGTTTATATAAAAAAATAAGAAATTTTAAAAATGTGTTCTAATATTTGTGCTTGCGAATGAATTATCAGCTGTTTTCAATCTTTCTAACTTGGTAGCACTGAATATGTACTGTATAAAACAAGGTTGTAATTCATAAAATTTACTTTAAATCAATTCAAAAAAGGTTTTAAAATGGTTTTATGAGAATTATTTTTTATGGTAAGACCAGGTTTTAAGAATTGGTTTTAAAGTTAAAAGAAAATTTTGTTTTAAAACCAGGTTTTATCCTCAGTGTGAAAACACTATAATGTTTGTAAATAAAATCGGCGAAGTTGATCTGACAATGAAATTCTCGCTGAACAAAATTTTACATCTTAAAGTTTCCCGCCTTTTTTTCTTTATTACTTATTTACCTTATCAATTGTTTATAAGACGGGATTATAACAAACATTTAGTTCAGAAGTTAAAGCATTTTTTTAAAAACAACATTGTAGTAATTAGAAAACCACACATAAATTATATAATAATAATTATATTATTAATTATAAAATTTGTGTGCTGTTGCTAGAAGCCCTGCTTAAATTTCTCACTATAAATATAATTTTACAGTTCCCATTTATTTCTCGGAAGTATTGGAGTTTGAGAAATCATTAAATGAAATTCGAGCATACTGCCAAATAAAAATTAGTTGAATTTTGAGATCGCCTAAATACGTTTTACTTTGCTGGGCACTGTTTTTGATAACAGATAACGTGAAACGATATTCATCTATTCATGCTTCATCTATTCCAAAATAAGTATGGAGTGATTAAGATTAGAATTGGCATATATGCAACAAAAACATTTTATATTTTAAATTATATCAATTATTAATTACTTAAATATATTTAAACTAATTAAATTATTTTAATCGTATTTAATAACGATTAAAACAAACTCCGTATTTCTAAAAGTTTATAGACAATAAGAAAAGATTATTTAAAGATTTTTAAAGCCAAAACTTTTCGTTAAAAGAACTTACTTATTTATTTTTAATTGATTTTAAAACGCAAAATTTTATTTAATATCTATTAAAGCGCTCTAAGCTTGTGAAATTAATTTTAATACCCAAAATTTTTTTAATATCTATTAAAGAGCTCTAAACTTGTGAAATTAACTTAAAAGGGCATATGCCGTTATAAGTTGACAACGTAATAACGTCATATGCCGTAAGCACTTTTCAATTACAAAAAAATGATAAAATCTGGTGATCCTCTAGAAAGCTCTCTGATTAATCTTTATCAAATACTCTTCATATTGCTTGTTTTTAAATTAACAAATATAATTTTGTCCATTTTCTAGCTCTCACTGAGAATTTCTCAAACAAACTTCGTTAATTAATGCTTTTTTTTAAAATGTGCTACTTAAGGCTGAGCCCACATGAACGTTTTTAGAGTAGATTGCTTTTCCGTTACCGCACCAATTTAATGCATTTCTAAAAATATCGTTTACAAATTTGGAGGTTTATGGAGACCCGTAATTTCTATTTAAGCGAAAAAGAAAAACATTTCTAAAAATTCATAAATCTTTTTTATAAATTTAGTTAACAAAAAAAAAAAAAAAAGAAGCAGAAACGTTCGTGTGGCCCCTGTCCAAGTGTAAATGTTATTATTTTGTGCAAAATGTAATAAAATTAAAAATTTAATAGGTTTTTATTTTTGGCGTGACTTTTATGTGGGGAGGTGTTTATTAATTTATTAATAACAAATCGTTAAAAGAAACCACAAAAATTATCAAAAAATTATATTTATTGTTGCTTTTAAAACTTATGGAATTTAGCATGGTGTAAAGCACACAAAAATACACTGAGGAAAAAAAGGAAACCGAGCAACTAACTCCAAAAGCGTGCTGTGCAATTGCATATCCGCAAAGCAGCTTTATTTTAAATTTAAAGAGATTTTGCTAAATGAACGCGTCATATTTATGAACTCTGAATATGGGAGGGCTGCTCCTCATATAAAATGTAGAGATTATGTTGGCCTAGTCGATCCACCAGAGGCCACAGGCCGTTTAGAGGTACCGCGATATGGTCCAGCGAGCAGTTTCTGCTTTACAAAAGCATATACATCGAAGTCTCTTTTTACACCATTTTTTTTTTGCATTTTAAAATCTAACAAAATTATTTTCTGGTAAGAGTTTTAAAAAGAGGGGGGAAATTTTGTTATTCCCGAATTGTTTTGTGTTAACAAGATTTCCAATATTTTTTGAATTTAATTTCTTGAATATCATAAAGCAAATATATAGATATTTGACGCGTGTGTAAAGCGTTCAAATTAGTCTTGGAAAGTCTCTGAACCAGGAGACTCCAGATTATAATCCAGATATAATCCCACAATATAATGGATTCAATATAATGAATCCAGATAGAATCGGACAATACAAATTCTAATATCATTTATTGCAGTCTCTTGCAATCGTATCCAATTCTCAGAAAATGACAATAATTTTATAAATATATAATTTTTGCTTTTTTACACGAATTTCTTTAGGAACGTATGCCCCCGTAAAAAGAGACTTGGGTGTACATATATTGCGATACTGTTTTCAGTTAAGGCGCACAGTACATACCATATATTGTAGCATTGCTAAGGGCATCGATATATGGAAAGTTTTCTCTTTGGTGATTGTTTGCTCTTCGATATATTACACATACATATGTACATACATTTGAAGCCCAATAGGAACACAATCGTATAACATTTAGGAAATATCTGGTGATATGAGTCGATATTTTATACCTTACAGAATTGATCTTAAATATTAATCCTTGAAGACTTTGAAAGTGCATAACAATGATTCAAGGTCACTATTCAAAATTCTCAATAAAAAAAAGTACAAATTGTTTTTTGGTGTACTCCATTTCATTTAAATGCAACGCTGGTTTACGGACTATTTTCCCATAATAAATTTGCCACTTCTCTACTTCACGGCTGCCACATATGAACTGTCAAGACTAATGTTTAGGAAAATGGTGGCAAAACAAAGTGTTATACATTCCCGGCGGACAACATGTATTGCATGTAAACGGAATCTCTCCGAAAAGGAAAGGAAATGCATTTCACATCGAAACATAAATAATTGCAAGCCGGGAAATAATTCCGGTATTTTCCATCATGGAGCAATAGCTGGAAAGTGTGTACTGGTTCCCGGTTCTAGTTTAAGGACAGAACTTTCAATTACCAGCAATAATTCTTTAAATAGTTTTGTTTTAAATTAAAAAGGAGAAGTTGGTAAGATGAAACAAAAAAAAAGGTCGGTAGTATTATTGGTCCGATAATTATCGTTTAACATGGCTTTGCCATTATTCTGTAATCTTCCATCCCGCCTGAAGACGCTACCTTTTACTAGTGGCATTGGCTTTTTTAAATAAAAGCTTTCCTATAGAGCCGGTTCCAAAGTATTAAGACACTATCAAGAGCAAAGTACTTGCATAGACTTTACACGGTTCTATATTAGCATGTAAGACATTTAAACATCTGTATTAGAAAGTGTTCTCTGTTTACTTTAAGCGATTTTAAATCGCCTAAAAATACAAAAAAAAAAAACGCTAAAATAAACGGAGAAAAGACAAAGCGGTTGACATCATGTCGGTCAATATTATATAGAAATTACATCACTTTACATGTGTGTTAATGAAAACTTTGAATGTTATATACCCTCCATCAGGAATATGTGCATTGAGGTAAACTTGTAATGCTGTAGTTTTTATATAGAAATATATAAAATATATTTATTAACCGATTTTTGATTGATTTTCATACTCGATAATTTGGAGGGGAGTCCAAGCAGATGAATGTTTTTGAATTTTTGACTTTAAGGAAAGTCTAAGCTCAATTTACATAGGACAGACGGACAGATGGAGAAAGCTTAATCAACTTCGCTTCTTATAGAGATACAGAATATATATATTTGTTATAGGCTTCCACACTAATAGTGCAGAAATTAACATGCCCATATAAATCCTATATATATATATAAGCATCTCCTTCCTTTTTGAAGGAGAAGGGTATAAGAATGGAAAAAACAGGCCGTTTAGAGGTACCGCTTAAAATCACTTAATACTTTTTCTCACTTTAATTGCTTTTCGATATTAATAATTCCAACATAATATTGCAACGGCTTGGCAAAGCTTAAGAGAATCAAATATTTTGGAAAAACCCCCATAAAGTTTCCATGGATTCGACAGAGAGGCAGCCTTTTTAATCCCTTCCACAGTTTTTAACGTTTTCAGGTATCGAAAGCGGGAAATAAAGATTTTATGAACCGGAGCACCACCAATTTTATTGCTCAAACGATTACCAAAGAAAAAACTGTTTTATTCGAGAGTTTTATGAAGGTCGTGTGCATGTGACTCGCTTTCGCATGCACGAATGACTGCGAACAGTGGCCTGCTGTGCAACTAAAATTAATTTTTGTGATGCCATCATTATAAAAACATCAAATGCAATTAGTAAATAAGAAAATCTTTTCTTCGCTCAAAATGATTAATGGCAGCAAGTTTTTTATTTAAAATTAATAAACAAACATTTAAAAAATTATACGGACGAAAAAGTTTTATCTTGTCGCTTTGGCAGAAAATATAAAAAACAAAAGAGATAAACAATACAGTTAAAGGGGGAAGGGGAAATTATAAACAAGCTGGAAGCCAAATTGATTTTGTTTAAATATTAAAGGTGTAAGTACAGAAGCATGTAAACAAAATCAAAATAAATAATATCTTGATTTATTTATAAACAACAGCGAAATTAAAAAAAAAAAAAAACAACAAAAAAAAACTGAGTTCTTTGTAATTGGCAAAGTTTGTTAAACAAAAACTTAATAAAAAATTAAAAAAAAAATAATATTCAGCATTATTTTATTTGTGTGAGAGGTAGAAAAAATAAGGATATTAAAAAGAAATTTTGTTTTAAAGGTATTTACCTTAAGCTCTTCTTCCAATTCGGAAAGTTTTCGCTCCATAGCTCTCCTTTCGCGCTTTTCAATCTCTGACAGAGAATTTTTAGTGGTCTGCAAAAGTTATTAATTTGCAAAAAAAAAAAATTTTTTTTGGTTTGATTTTTCATCGATTGTGTTCAATTTAACGGTGCAAACAAAATTAAAAGTGTTTTAATATTTTAGGAAATTTTCATAATTGTGGGGTCAGTGTGTTGGAGCTGGATGTTGTTATTTGGCCAAAAATAATAAAACTGCGGATTAAAAAAATTAAAGAAGGGTCTAGATCCCAGTCACTTGGAAGATTTCCGTTTAGTATATTTACAATTTTATAAAAATTTTTTTTGGTGATTGGGGGTTTGGGGGGTAAAATGTATTATGTGTGTTTGTAACGGGGAGAGAAAGAAAAGCGCTGTATCTGTTTTAAATTTTTTTTTTTTTGGAGAGTTAAGTGGGAGTATCGTTTATTTTTTATACACTGTATTAAAATTAAACTTCCTTAAATGATTTATATAGATAAAATTTTTCGATAAATTGTATTATTTCAAAAACCCCTTAAAATAGTAAGTAAACCAGGAAAAAACTTTTTTTTGCTATGGCAGATAGTATTTATAAATAGATGTTTAGAAGGCATTGTATTGTGGTATTTTACAACACAACTCAGCCTACCATATAAGCCAATGTCGATGATACACCATCTCTAGGCAACAGTCGAAAAGAAGTAAGCAAAAGTTCTTAGTGTCATCGACAGTGACTTGTGTAATAGGTGGAATTGTTCGCCAGGCCAAAGCCGTGTTCACATGCTGTGTATTGTTCCGTATGTAATTTCAGTTCAAATCTCTCTTACTTTTCAATATATTCTTTTGGAATAATAAACTTATGTAGGAAGATTGGCAAAAAATGGCAAAAACTTGGCAAAATATGTATGGATAGGTTCTAAGTTAAAGGGTGGCCCATTTATGACACACGATGTTATATGTGAGTCGCTTTCAGCTCAATGGTTTTATTAACAAGCCGAATTGCCGCATTTGGGCAAATGAAAATCCACGAGTGATTGATGACAGCCAATGCATCCACAAAGAATGACTGCTTGGAGTGACATCCGGCCGTACTTGTTCGGCCAAGAAGTTGCATTGAATGGTGATCGCTATCGCTAGCTGATAACATATTTATTGTGGCCAGATATTAAGGATAGAGTCCTGAACCAAATTTACACTTAAGAAAAACAAAGCCCGTGAACAGAGCTTCAACTGGTAGACAGTCGTTTATTACCCTTGTAGAAGAAATGAAAAGATTTTAAATAAATTACTTACAGCGCTAGCAAATCTTTCGAGGGTGGCTCGAGTTTGTACAACTTCATCATCTTTTTTCTTCAATTGTTGTTTAAGTTTGTCGTTTTCCAATCTGTAAAATAATTTTTTTTTTTTTTTTTTTTTTGAAGAGAAAAAACATTTAAGGTAAAAAGGATTTAAATAACGAGAGTCCATTTGTTATTTTTGCTCTTTCGCATTTTGTGGCAATTCAACTTACTTAGCAGCTTCCCAGAGAGCTTTATAGTCGATATTATCACCATTGTTTTCGGTTTTATCACGTGTTTTCCTGTCGTCTGTGGCTGAGGTGGATGTTGAGACCGAAACGGTACTAGCTGTGCTGCCAACACGAGAACGGCTAGGACGTGTTTCGCTACCACTCTAAATCAAGGAATAACAATTTAATGAAAAGGTAAATTTATATATGTACAGCTCTCGTTTAGTTCAATAAATTTTGTATTTAATTTATGTTTCGTTTTCTTTAAATAATTTCTTGCAAATTTCTTTCAAAATAGTTTAAGTCTTCTGATAAAAATTAGTTGAAATGATCCATTTACATGAATGTGCCCGACACTTAACATGCAAGCAAAGAGACCAAGAAAAAAATTCATCAACAAACCCCAGCCCGTTCTCAATTCATTTTGCATTTACTAGTAAAAAAAAAATTATATTTTAGGATCGTTAAAATATTTTTATTTTTGCCTAAAATAATATTAAACAGAAAAGTGGCTTTTAACTGTACTTTCCATAAAGTCGTTCGGAAAAACAGCATTTCTCTGCGCACACTCGAACTGTCGGGCGGAAACTGTTCTTTTCTATATTTCGTTTATTTTTGAAATATGTCTTTGCACAACATTAAATGTCATAATAACTAGAGAGCGAGCATGATTTGCTGCTCTATAATCCGTTTCCTACAACAAACCGTTACTACATTATTTTTTTTTTTTTTTTGTTTATTAACTTAACATGCAAAGCTCTCGGCTTGACCGTAAGAAAACACCCAAGGTCTAGGCAGGAATCGAACTCACGACCTCTGGTTTAGCAGGCTGTTCGCTATTTATTCACCCTACTATATGTAAGAACCAATCTGGTTTCTGAAAAATAATCCCTTCTATGTTTGTTCTGGTCCAACAAAATTACTGACTTGTCAACAATGATAAAATAGAAAATAAAATTGAATATGCAATTAAATTTGTCTACTCAGCTACGTACTTCATAGCCTTCACTCTTTTCTGATGATGCACTGAGCGAACGATGTGCCGCTGAACGTGAACGTGAACGGGTTCGTGATTTACGCTCTTGTTCCCTTAACGAACTGCTGCGCGAGACTATAGCTGCCATAGCAGCGGCATTGGAGCTATTGCTGGCCGTGGATGTTATGGGATACGCATTTAAGCTGCTATTCGAGGTCGATAACGACTTGGTTTTGCTTAAAGATATAGATTGTGCGCTCGGTGTTGATGATTTATTCATATAAGAGTTTGAAGCCTTAGACGAATTGGTGGAAGGGCCCATATTGAAGCTTAGTGATGCTGTCGTAATGCCCTTGTCATATGACGATGTGTAGGGGCTGACATAGCGATCATTGCTGCTGTAGGAATTCGATGAGTAACGTGAACCATCGTAACCATTTGAAGCTAAAGTAGAGGAGGAAAAGCTATTGTTGGATGTTTGATATTTGCCATTGCCTTCGTAAATGGCGGTGGGAGTGCTGTTGGTAGTAGAATGGATGCCCGAAGCTTTAGAAGCGTAAGAAGTGGAAGATGAAGAGTTAGATAAGGGTGATGAAGATTTCGACAATGTGGCTAAGGGTGAGGATGCATGTGGTGAACGAGCATAGGACTTAAAGGATTTCAATGGCGATGTTTTATAGTTATTGTTGTTGGAATTATTATAAGTAGCAGTGTAGCTGCTATTGGTGTTGGAGCTGTTTACAGAAGGCGTTAGCGATATGGTTATCGAATGATGGTGAACATGTTGGTGATTCAGGGCAGATGTTGCTGAAGAGGAGTTTGGAAATTTATTTAGAGCAGAAGTAGTAGCGGAAGCGGCAGAGGTAGAGGCAGCATTGCTAGTAGTATTACTATCCTTCGAGCAAGCAGCTAAATAATCATGACGATAACTCGATGAAGCTGATGGTGATGAGGCCGTTTTATTACCATTGCTATAATAACTACTTCCGGAACTATTGCGAGCTACAGAGCCCGAACCATAAAGATTATCTCTGGACGAATAGTTACTATTATAAGGACTCTGGTAATAAGATGATGAACTGTTGCCATTTGTATAATAGCCGGTACTCAAGGGTCTTGCACTGGCCGTTGTATATCCGTTTGTGGCGCCACTGTTATAGCTTGAACCATTGTAGTTATATGCTCCCGTGCTTTGGGCACGTGAACTGGACAAAGAACGCCTACGTGAAGCCAAAGGCTGTGTGGGGCGTGAACGCGAGCGAAAAGACATGTTACGCCTTGACACAAATTTTTATATTTGTTTGAAATTCTTTAGCAGATCCTAAATAACAAGATGTCATATGCTTTCTGTGGTATTTTAAAATTATTTAAAACAATGCATTTTATTTTAATTTATAAGAAAAAATAAAATTATATTAATTACTTGAGAGACGAAAAGAAACGCAAAATAATGATTCACAGGAACTAAAAATATTTTATTTTTCGATGAATTATTATTAACAACAATGTAGTTCGATCTGTACAGTGATGTAGAATATTGAATGAAACGTATTATGTCACTTTTATTAAATAATTCTCATTTAATTGAACTTGATTTATTAATAATGCAGGAAAGCAATTCTTGTTTATTCAATTTACTTCACAGAAATAGCCGGGGGGCACTAGCAAACAATGTAAAATTGAAAACAATCAAATTTTGATTTATTAACTTTAATTAATAAATTTCGAAATATTTCCGCTTTTCGAAAATATTATCAAAAAAAATTCTATTAGAAGGGAAGTTACCCAGTGGGGTATTTTGCCAAATTATCGATCATGTCAACTTTATTGGAACAATAATCGGTTTGCCTTTATGTATGCTGGTATTGGCATTATAATGCCTGGCAATTCCCTAAAGGAAATAATCGGAATAGAGATTTTGAGTTATGGAAATAAAACTATTCCTCCAAAAATTTCAATTAATATATTTTAATTAAACTTTACTTTCATCGTCCCAATTACTTATGTGATCAAAATTTATATTTTCTAATAATTAAAAAATTTTCATTTGCCGTATTCCTCTATAGGTGTTGTATTTCACCTTTTACCTTTCTAAATGTGTTCCACAGTTTAATGAAAAATTAACAATGAACGATGTAGTTATTGTTCAGTGTAGTCATAAAGAAAACTATTCAAAATATTCAAGAGATATTTTTCTCTTTATTTAACAAAGAAAAAAGAAAAACAAAAAATAAATGAACGATAATGATTTTATTTATACAATATTAATTCAATAATAAATATGAACATAAATTTCAATATGATTTCGATTTCAAAGAAATCGAGCATTTGCAAAGCAATTTAAATATATAAACAGAATCACTCAGACCATTTTAAATAATCAATAAAAAAACATTAAAAATAAAAGGAAAAAGAAAAGATTTAGATGGGATATGGAAACCCTCAACTGACGTCAAAGTGTTATTAAGTGCCAGCCAGCCGCAAAGTAAATAAATAATTTGGAACATTTTTAATATTAATAAAAATTAATTGTTTTCTTTTTCCTCTTAAAAGAAAATATACACAATATTCACTTTTATAATTATCTTCAAATGCAATACGAAATTTAAACAAGAAATACGCAAAAGTGAATGAGTTTATAATTGCTTTTTATACTTTCATGTATTTAAGACTTTTCGTATTGGCTGCGACACCCACGCCTTGTAAGAACAAACAGGGAAGTGAAACAAACGAAATAAAAATCTTTGCTGTATTTCCGAATAAAAATAAATACACTTTAAGGAAATGGTCGCATGTCCTTTTCTTTTCTAAATACATAATTGGAATGTAGAATATGAGACTCTTGCAAGGTGAATGGGTCAGCGAAAGAGTGTCTGAGTTTTGAAAAGCTCTTTAAAAGCATCATACGAGAACTGCTAGACTCTAGAACACACTTAGTGAAAAAAAGCTTGCATAAAAATTAATTAACTGGTCTATTGCAAGGCTAAATAATTTCCAATTATTTGTTATTATCTCTTTAAATTATTTTTACTCATGTTAAAAGTATTTAAGCCTTTAAACCATTTAAGCTTTTAAAGAAAAAATTATTTCTTCTGGTTTTTACATGCATAGTTTTTGTGTTTTATAATTTTTAATTTAATTGCCTAATTAAAATCCATAAATATTTATCAGCTGCCCTACCCAGACACTTTTATTTCAAGGCAATAAATTAAAGCAATAATTGTGTGTCGACAGCATATGTAGTTAACTCTAAGCGACAAACTTTAAAATTAGAATGATATATAATTTTGCATGGCTACTGCATCACTACAATTGTAACTATTATAATATATATAATATAATTAATATTTATAATTATAATTATAAATGAAAAGGCATTGTAAGCTTGTGACAGAGTACACTGAGGAGAAGCTTTGCAGAATTTAAAAACCCAATTAGTTTTTATAGGAAAATAATTTTTTTTTTTTTTTATAATTTTTATTGGAAAACTATTCAAGCCACATAAAAGTTCTTTGCGTTTCTCAAAAATGTTTAAAATTTGTTTAATTTCTAGTTCCTCAAGGCAGACAGCTGACTTGAGTAAAAAAAACTTTCATTTCGTTATTTAAGCAGTAAGTCCATTGCGGTACAAACAAATTTTTTAATAAACTAAATTACAACAATTTAATAATACCCAAAAAAAAAATTGTAAAAATATTTATTGTTGTCATCAAAACTAAATACCGTAGTATATGAAATAACAAAGATAGAGTGAAAGCTCCTAAATTGGGCAACCCTGCCCAGCTAGTTTTATTCGCTTACTAAAGTTATATTTAAAAAAAAAAAAAATTGATTTGAAGAGCTTTCAAAAATAAGCACAGGATCATAAATATTCAATGTCACGTCCGTATAAAAAAAAATTGATTTGAAGAGCTTTCGAAAAAAAGCACAGAATCAAAAAAATGGGAATCCCCTAACTGCTATTTCCGCTAATGTGCGCATGTGCACAAATCCAGAAAAAAGCACACAAAAACACATACTATCCAAAAAAAAATATTTAAGAAAAAAATTAGAGGTGTTTTTAAAAAAATGTACGGTACGCATTGGGCCCGCCGTTGGTTTCAAAACTGCCATCATAGGCGTGGTATTATCAAACTCGTCCGCTATAGGGAATAGTCTATTATCGGAACTGCCTTTGAAGAGACATTCAGCTTTAAGCACTTTCCTAAAAGACATTATTAATATGTTCCAAATTCTCAAAAAAAACAATTTCTTTAATAAATTTTTTATGAGTAACAAGAAATTTTTCAAAGTTTCCCGAAATTTTGGATTTCCAAGTTTATTATAAAATATAAAGACATTCTTTGAAATGCAATAATACAGAGTAATTTTTACATAAAATACAATAATTTTCTGCCTTTTTTTAAAAAACCACCTTCTTCAGGTATCAGCCAAATTGCTGCTTCAATTTCAATGTGTGTCTAAACAGGGTATCTAGGAATTGATTTTTATCAATTGAGATTTCGCAGTTGATATTTTTCAAATACAATAACTCGTTAGTAATAAAAAACAAAAGAATTATTAATAGAAACAACATCGATAGTGCTTGAGTGTCGAAAAAATCGATCACAGGCAAAAAAGAAACGTGGTTATATCGGCGATAATATTCTGATTATATTTTATTTTTCATATATGTATGTAATTATATTTTTTAGAAAATTTAATTGTTATTTGCATTAGAATTCCAAAGGTTTGGGGGAAAAATCTCTCAACTTATATAGCCCTCAGTAGCTGGGACTACTGAGAGCTTTTCCCCTCAAGGCAACACTTAAAATTTCTTTCAAAAAATCATATAAACGAAAGATTTTCTTCAGTTACGCTGTCGATAGTGAGTAAAATATATCGACTGTTCTCAAACATTAAACGATACTAGAAAAGTGATATCGATAATCATATAAAAATTAACTATTGGCTGACTACATCCATTGAGTCCCCCTCCTATAACATGACACTGAAAATATCTTATTGTACGTGGACACTCTGTCATTAGAATTTCTCTTTACATCTATTTAGCTCTTAGCAGACATTAAGCGTATTCCCCTCAAGGCTATTAAATAATTTTCATTTTGTACGTTAAACCACATTTTAACTGTAAAAAACCTCTTGATATCTTTTTGCATGGGCAATTTGTATACTACAAATATCAGGGGAATCACATGACTGTATCTCTGTTATAAGTTATTTATAATTGTTTTTAAAATATTCAAAGAAAAAAAAAACTTTGTTACAATTACAACTAAAACAATTGTAAGAAAATGAAGTTATCCAGTAATTATAGCCTCTAAAAGTAACATACTCGTACATAAACTTTTAACTTTACTCGGCTATTTGTTATTATAGTGTTTAGCCTTCTAAACATGGACCATTCTTATCCTGCAAATAGCAGGGGAATCACATAAATGCACCCCTGTTAAGAATCTTTTTCGAAAAGCAATAAAAAGCTTTTAGCTACACTTAAAAAAAAAAATTTCAATTAAAAAAAAAAAATTAATCTATAAAAAAAATCGGTTCAACAATGTTTTGTGTTTTCAGAAATTATTCAAAAGACAGATGTTAAATTTTGAAACAGATGACTATAAAATTCAACACAATTGCCAATAATATAAAAGACTAAATATATTTTAAATATATAATCTATATTTATGTGTTTGTTTTCACATACAATAAATATTTTAACACCTAAATTCCTCACCACAAAAAAATAATAAATTTTTTTAAAAAAAATGCAAAAAAAAAATATTTATACAATTGTTTGATTTGCTAAATTTGTCACTTGGCTTTTTTGCTTAAATTTGCTTTGCGACGAAAATGAAAATGTACAATAAACTTAAACTAATTTTTTTTTGTCTTTGGCGAAAAAACATTCTACCGGTGTGTTCTGAATATAAAAATAAAATTCATTTCGTCACCGTAAGAAATAATAAAAACAATTTGTGTCAAAGAAATATATGAGAAGATCACGCAGTTTTTTTTTTTATTTTTTAATTTTTTTTTTTTTTTATTATTTGAAAAAGGAAAAGAAATTTAATTTATTAAGTAAATAATCTCAACACAATTGCCATTAACTAGTACACGTTTTAACTAAACAACTTTATAATGCTAAATGAGCAACATCTTTAAATAAAAAACTTAAAGCACTTAAAAAATTGAAATCAGCATAATGTTCTCCAAAATTCAATTACATCATTTTAGATTTCGTACAGCTATAGCAAATGAAGGTGAACATTGCAGTCAAGTCGACTTAGGAATGCCGTATAAAAAAAAAACGAAATTAATTTTATATTTTTAATGAAAGAAAGAGTCATAGATATCTGCCAGAGCAAACTACGGAGAAGGAAAGATGGAAAAATATCTTTTCATGATCTGAGCTATAAAAACATGTTACATGCTTCTAAGGGGCATTACAACAACTCGGCTTTAGTTTAAGACTGGATTATATCGAGCAAATTTGTCATTATTACAATTTAACCTTAAGCTAACGATGAGCCATAACTGGAAGTCCATTTTATGCTAATTTTAACTTTTATCTATCATACCTTCAGCTCTGTTCTGATGAGGCAAAGCGTAATAATTACGAAAGGTTGCAAAAATTCAGGCCTGCAAATAGCGATTTAGCCAAAGTAGTTATGAAAATTTTTATTAACCCATAAATAAAAAATTAAATTCTTAAAGAGCAACTTAACGATTTTTTAACGCTTTTTTAACGCTTTTTTTAATTTTTTTTTTCTTTTTGCTAAAACCCCTTACCTCTATTTGTGGTAAATTCCCAAGTTAGCCGTTAAAAGTTTTAAATTTCTCAGTCTTTTAAAATAAAACAATTCTGTATGAAAATTCTTATCAAATCAACTAAATTAAATCAGCCTCTAGCCCCTCGATGGTATAGTGGTTAGTATACCCGCCTGTTACGCAGGTGTCAGCTGTTCAATTCCCCGGAGAGCCAGAAGCCAAAGGCCTCAGTAGCCAGTGCTTCTATACATATTGCAGTTATATTCATATAACTGTAATATTTGGTAAATAAATAAATAAGCCTAAACCTAATCTGTGACAGGAAAGCTTTCTTGAGCCCAGTTGGCAAAAAACAGTACTTTCTTTAAAACCATTTAAAAATAAATTTTCGGAGAGGGAATAAGATTTTATTAGTGATTTATTATATTTAAAGCCTTTCAGCTAAGCTTTGCGTATATTCTTTATAAAATGATTTAAACGTGGCTATTTGTAAAAAAGATCTCGGGAAAAGTAATCACTACATTGATTGGTTCTTTCCAAATAACACCATGGTAATCTAAGATTTCATACATGCCCTGTATTATAAAATATGTGGCTTTGCGATAAGGTCTGATACATATATGGACCACATCTAGGCAGAAGTGTTTTGCTAAATTCCTTATAAGGCCATGTTGTTGCATGAGCTCTTGCCAGGTTATACACAACTTTGGCATTATAAAGGTCTTTGGTAAGCATTATGCTTATTCAAAGCACACACGCTCTACATAATTCAGTTGTGGTTAAATCAAGTCATTATAGATCGTAAGTTTAATATTCAAAATTAATATTCAATAGAATATGATTGCTTCCAATACATTGAAATTGGCACACTTCAACACTCGCTGATGCAGATCATTAGCGAAGCTTTTTTTTTATCTTTTCCTGCTGCTGCAAGTCAATCAAACAAACCACAATATCTTCTGAACCGCATAGAGTGCCAGGAGCATGTAATCAAATGCAGCCACAAGCGAAATTTTTATTAACAAAGACCATTTATTAGATTTATTACAATTCTAGCAAATATGGTTTTCCAGCAAATCTTTTTTTTTTTTTTTTTTTTTTTTGGAAACCAAATATGGTTTCAAATAAAATCTGTGAAAATGATCTGGCGAATAAATTTAACAGACAAAATGAAAACCAAATCGTGACGCAAATGAAATTATTTAACAAAAAAATAAAAAAAATAACTAAATTATAAAAAAAAAAAATCAAAATAAAAATAAATCATTACGCTGTCAGTTGCATTTAGATTAAAATAAAACTAAATTGATATTGATTTTCGAAAATAGACAGAAGAAAATAACAGGTAAGCAGCTTTGCTTTTGACCTTTGGCTATAAAAGCACGAAAGCCATAAAGCATCAAACAAATTTTGTCTGCCTTTAAAAGTTTCTCTGGTTTGAAATATTCAATTTTGAACGAGCGAAAATTCCACGCCATGGCAAATACAATAGAGTGATATTTTAGGCTGGAAGTTATAAAAATATGAAAGAGTGAATTCACGCCATGTACTGCAATATTTTTGATTTGTAAATTAAATTTAAATTTTAAGCTTTTTATTACAACAGCTAAAACTGATAATGCGATATTTTATATTCGAAAAAACAACTTTGTACTTTTTAACCGAAAAATAATCGATATTTAGCGAAGCTGAGCATTTACAGGGAATGAAGAATTGATTTAAATTAAGTTTTTAAAAGCTCCAAGGAAAGGTTACCTTTTTCTTCAAGTTCACAATTCCTAAGACAGTAGCTGCTTTTGCACTGCATTATATCGGAATTATGAGAGATAGTAGTAGAGGGCCTATGGTGTCGAACTACAACTGCAGGAGAATGCACCAGGAGAGGGATATATCAACAAATAACCCCTGAGGTATTAAAGCACTTGCAAAAAATTCATCAAAATTTTTTATTGTATAACCGCCTGACTGAGGATCGAACCAAGAACCCTCCATAATTGCAGTTACCGTACTAACTAGCCCAGCTAAGGATTACGCCTTCAACTGCAGCAAAATACACTTTCCCCAGGATTTAGCTAAATAACTGATGCAATAAAAAAATCAATTATAAAAATTAATTTTCTATTTTCTTTTGCTACAAGGCAGAATTAAATAGTTTTTAAATGAAATTCATTTTTCTAAACACTCGATTGTAACAGCTGGAAATTATTTTCCGTCGATTGAAAAATTTTTAAAATTTCAAAATTATTGCTTGCTGACCAGAACGGCAGCTGAAGGTTGGAGGCCATAATTTATACCTACAAAATAAATTAATTTTTAAAATAGAACTAAACATTTTTACTACAAACAATTCAAACATAACATTTCCACATCTAACACATGATATATAAAATATAAAACTAATTTTTTATCAGGAAATTTAACTCATTAATGTGCGGTTTTTATAAAAAAATTTATATTTATATTTTCTTAATAAAATGCATTGTTTTTGTTTCTAACTATTTTTTATTTTCTATTTTTTATTCTTTTTTTTTTATTGATACCACAACAATTGACACCGTTTGTTTGCCTCAGTTTGTTTGTTTTTATTATTTTTCTAACAATTTGAAAAAGTTTGTAAATTTATTATAATTTTCATTAATTTGATTCCCTTAAAAGAAAACTATTTTATATAAAAGATTTATTTTTAATTTTTTTTTCTTTTGGTGTTAAATAAACAAACGTTTGATTGCAGCTCTAAAAATTCACTGAATTCATAATAATTTTGAAAATTTCTTTTATAAAATCTCCCGTAGTTGTCTTCATAAAAAGAAAGAAAGATGTAAATGAAAATGAAAATGAAAACGCAATTTCTCACTTTTATAAATACGCGGCCAGTGATTCTCAATATAAGAGAGTCTGTGGTCTCATATGCTTATAAGAGAAATTTAATTTGAAAAGAAATAACATTTGAAGTGGAAACTGAGAAAAGGTGGCCAATTATTTAAACTTTAAAAAACTTTTAAATACAAAAAAAAAAAAAAAAAAAAAAAAAAAAAAAAAAAAAAAAAAAAAAAAAAAAAAAAAAAAAAAAAAAAAAAAAAAAATTGTTTACATGAATTAGTAATCTCTTACATACAGGGTAAGCCAACCACACGTTGAATTTTGAATAAGGCGCAGATTTAACAGCTGTCTTGACCCCATATGGCAAGCAAAAAACTACGCTATTTCTGAAAATGGTAAAAGAGTATGGCTAATCTCAAGCTCGAGTATCTCAAATATCGAGTTTTCGATTAGGTGCCTACAAAATTTCAATTTAAATAAAACAAAAAGTATATAAGGTATGTAAGGTTTCATTTAGCGGATGGCCTCAGCTGCCTGTGCTTCTAATTAGATTTTAATTAATATTAAGTAAATAGAAACATGAATAAATAAATTATATTTTTATTTTGAAAAATTAACAATTTCATTCAATTGACCGCCATGGCTGCAAATGATCTTTCTAATTTTGAAATACTTTTTCGCATAAAGCGGAATGCACTTCACAGATGACACGATACAACAATAAACTACACAAAACAAAACTGTTTGGCTGGATAATGTCAGTTTTATTACCGCCGCTGTCATAATGTCGTGTCAAATTAAATTTAATTTTAATTCGCTTTTAAATAAAATAAAAAAAAATACTTTTTCTAATAATATAATCTTGGAAATTTTTTTCTGTAAAACTCATACATTTTTTGTCACTGTAAGGCAACTTCTGTGACATTATTATTTATACAAAAGTAAATAACGCAAACACTGTGGTTTGCAGCTGTATAAAGACAATTTCACAACTACCATTTGAGCAAGGCCGTCTCAAATTAAATTTAATTTAATTCAGCTGCATAATACTTAAAAAAACTAATAATAATTTCTTGTTTTCAAATATTGTTAATTTGGGAATACGTAGCAAAAAAAAAAATTACACATCTGGCATCACTGAATTGAAAATCTCCCACAATATTCTAATTTGTCTCTCTGTCTATTTTAAACATCACAAAAGTGTTCAATATGTCATGAGATTTTTCAAACAATTGTAAAATACACAAGTGAAAAATAAATTTAAAGTATTTTTAGGAAACAAACCAAGAAGCGACACTTATATAAAAAATGGGCTTGGAGCATACACATTTAAATATATGTGTATGTGTATACTTATGTGTATCACTGCATACTTATGGGTGTATGCGTAGCAATGTGTGTATATGCATCGTTTTCTGGATACACCTGTTAACAGTAAATTGTGTTTTCTCTTGCAACTGTGGTAAATAAAATTTGAGAGCTGGTTCAGGATCTTGCAAGAGACAGAGTTGTAAAACGCGGTTTCTCTTACAGATGTGATAAATAAAATTTGGTAGGTTGTTCAGGATAGTGAAAAAAAGAGCTTTAGAAGATATGGTGCCTTACAGCTGTAGTTAATAAAATTTGGCACTTGTTTCAGGATAATAAAAGAGAGAGCTGTAAAACTTCTCTTCTCTTACAGTTGTAAGATCTTGCAAGAGACAAGGTTGTAGAACGTGATTTCTCTTACAGATGTAATAAATAAAATTTCACAGTTTGTTCAGGATAGTGCAAAAAGAGCTTTAGAAGATATGGTGCCTTACAGCTGTAGTTAAAAAAATTTGGCACTTGTTTCAGGATAATAAAACTTCTCCTCTCTTACAGTTGTTAGATCTTGCAAGAAACAGAGCTGTAAAACGTGTTTTCGCTTACATTTGCAATAAAAAAAATTTGATAGTTTGTTAAGGATAGTGATAAGGAGAAACTCTAGAAGATATGCTACCTTACAGCTCCAGTAAATAAAATTTGGCAGTTGTTTCAGGATAATAAAAGAGAGAGTCGTAAAACGTAATTTCTCTTAAGGATGTGATAAATAAAATTTCAGAGTTCGTTCAGGACATTGAAAAGAGAATCTTTAAAGGGTCCTTTCTCTTACAACTGCAGTAAATAATATTTTAAAGTTCGTTCAGGATATGAAAGAGGGATCTGTAAAAGGTATTTTCTTTTACAATTGTAGTAAATTGTATATATTAGACTTAGTTGGTATAGCTTCATAAATGTAATAAGTTATCTTTTTTCTAGAAAAGTTCCCCTTAAATTAATTTCCTAATAAATTATGGGGCGTGAGAATTCAACTAAAAATTCGTTTATAAAACCGATTTCTTTATTCATTATTCCGTTCATATATGTATGGTTTACGGGACAATTGTTTCAGCTTTTATTTTTCTAAAATTTTGGATTTCTCTAAAATGAAACATTAATAATAATCAAATTAACAAAGTTAATGGAAAAGGATACAACAATATAAGTAAGAGTATTATAAGTGTCAGGTTTCGCTCATTTTTATATACATAACTCACAAAGACAAAAAGTACCAAAGTATACATTTTTCCCGTTTCTATAAAAATGTACCATAAATTTTAAAAATATTGCAAAAGGAGCAAATAAGTTTCACTAGGCGAACGAATAACGCACAACCTACTAAAGCAGAGCTCGCTGGTTCGATTCCTGCCCAGACTCTACGTGTTTTCCTGCAGACAAGTTGAAAGCTTTGCACGTTAAATTAGAAAAAAAGAAAATTAAGAAAAAAAAGAAATTGGAATGAGGAAGCAAGAAGGAGGGCCAACATCAACGAAAATATACAGCAACATTAACTTCAAATAAATTTAAACCATCTGTGTTTTTCTGGCCAAAAAAGCTGATACAAAAAACTTTTCACGAGATTTTCATATATTGTATTTAATAAACCAGCTCACAAGCTTTTGTTTCGATCTAATTTTTTGCAAAAAAAAAAAAAAAACAATTTAATTTCTGTGCCAGTGTAGTTTTTTTATAATTTTCTTTTTAATTATTTTTGCAAGCATTTTAATTTCATCTGAGTTTATGACATTTTTTTAACAATATTTTTTTGTTACTAAAAAGCGTTTTTGAATGCAGAACAGGCACACTAATTTACTTGTTTCTAATTATTTCAGTTCATGGTTTTATAAAAATAAATATCTAGTTTTCGAAGATTTGACTGCAAACGAATTTAAAATAAATCAAAAATAATCGTGTAACAATATCGCGTCATGTCACTTACAAAAGTGTGGAACCATTTATGAATAGTTTAGTTTGAGGAAAGAGTGATTTATTGTTAAATACAACATTGCATTTAAAAAGTTATTAATATTTTGTCATATACAAACAAAAAATAATAATTTATTAATGGGTTATTTAAACATGGGCCAATTTAAAATCTTCCTGAAACTGTTTTGCTTAAATATCTTTCCACATAAAAGGGCAATCATTTCTAAAATGTCTTCAGTATTTATTGCTATTTTGTTTAACATAAAGAAATATGGGACTTTGACTACATTTCATTTCAGAAATTTCCAGAACTTACTTAATTCAAATTATTGCATAGTACGAGGTAAATAGAAAACTAAAAACAAAAAACATTATTAGGGAATGTCGATGGCAAACTGAATGTAGTACCAGCTGTCATGATAAGACCAGCTGATTATCAGCTGACTTCCCCTATTTACAATCTCTGGCTACAATGTATACACATAACAGCTGGTTATATGCCCAATATTAATCTTTATTTGAAATCAATTTTGTTTAAATATTTTAAAATGAAAAAAATTATTTCTCATTTTCGCATCAATGCTTAACGAACCTGTATACGATTAAATATTTCACACATATGCACATAAACACAGATATGCATACATACGTTCATATAGTCCTCTACAAGTACTTTTAGCAATAAACATATTTAATGAGATATAAAATTCTTAAAATTCTTGTTAACAATTATGAATAATGACAAGGAAATCATTTTGTGACATTTTGAAAACTATTTTAGAAAATTATAAACATGCATTTATTGAGACGTCACATGAATTGAAAAGGACATAAAATGACAGTGTTAACAATTGAATAGAAATTGCAGATATATAAAAACACAAATTCTTCATCATTTTTATATGGGGGAAAACAAATGCAGGCCAAAAGTTGAGTAGGTCAACGCCACCAGCAACAACATTTTGTAAAGCATTTCGTGTGCATCAACTTAAATATCATATCGTCTGTTTCATAAATTCAATAGACTTTTTATTTAAAATAGTGAAAACATTTCCTATTTTTAGCACCATGAGTTTAAAACATTAAGAGAAGCACCAACACAAAAGGCTAAGGAAAGTGAATGAGACAATGATCTACAAATCTACTGAATAAATTTCTTGAAATTTCGTATTAAAAGAAATACTTGACAATTAAATACATAGAAAGTGTGCCGAAAGTCTTTAATTCTCACTAATTCCTTTAAAAACAAAGGAATATTGCAGAACAATTTCCACTGTCTAGAGAAAATTTTTTAGTTTCAATATACGAGTAAATAAAAGTATCTGAACCGGTTAACGACTCTGGCATTTGCAATTTTGGTCTCTTCTAAAAATATTATATATTTTTGATATCATCATATTTAGACTTATTTGGAAATTTTCAAAACTTAATTTCATTCCGGAAATTTTTTTTTCAATTCATTTTTCTTTAGATGAAATAATTTTTTAGGTCTAATATTGTCAAACGTGCTTTTTTTAGGTCCACTTCATTGCAAGTTATATCATTTAGGGAACTGAAATTATGACAATATAAGAAATGTGATTATAGGCATAAAAAAAATGTTCAACTGATATTTTTAAGCACCAATTATAGTCATAAAGGACTGACTTTAAGACTTTAATAATGTTATATATCTGCATACAAAATCTGGTTTTAAAGTCTTAGGGCCCACTGTTTATATGATTATTGACCAAAGGCAATATTTTAATATTTGAAAACTTCAAAAAGTAACATGATATCCGCTTTGTTCCAATATCTGAAGAAAAACTGTCTTGCAGTCCAAGTCGGGGGAATCTTTCATAATGATGGTGAGAACGATAATATAAAATTTAAGAGAGATGCCCAGTTCCACAACGCAGCTGATTTCATATACTGGTTTTATTTTTGTTAACAATTTCGATGATTTTATTTGATTTTTATTTCTATTTTTTTTTTTTTAATTTCCGAGTTGAGTGCAGAAAATACCCAGTATTTGGGCACTAGCCAAAAGTGCAGAAAACACCCAGTATTTGAGTATCGCTAATATGTAAAATCGTCAATGGGCCGATTCTTCTTTTTCAAAAAAAAGTATTGTTTTTTAATAAATAATAAATAAAAATTATAAAAAAGAATTAAAGGGCCATTTTGAATATAAACTCCTCTTCTCTCTCTCTCTCTCTGTTCCCATATTCTCAGTAAAATTATTCGGCAAGAATTTTCACTTTCCATCTAATTCTAAAAATTCCATCTTATTCTAAAAAGACTTCGAAAATGGTTATTTTTCACCGCGGAAAAAAGCATTTATTATGAATGTAAAAACATAGAAAATATTGCAAATACTGGCAGAGGTTTTTCTTTCTTTCGTTTTGACAGCAGGAAAACGATCAGACCCAGGGTCTAGGCAGGAATCGAACCCGCCATCTCCGGTATTCATTCGCCTACGGAGGCAATAAAATCAAAATATTTTGAATTTTTTATAAAAAAAATTAATTATTGTTAAAAATAATAGATCTATTTCGTATAATTATTTGGTAGCCCTGATTGGAGTACATCGAAGGGGGGTGTATTTCATGAAATCGATTTCAAACCAATTGCAAAAACGATGCGAGATGGTTCTACTAAAATTATTTTACAAGGTACAAAAATGTGTTACGATTAACTTTCAAGTTAAAATCGTTTTGTGTAGACAAATCACGTCAAGATATTTTCGATCGTTAATGTCTATAGTATAATGGCGATTCCGTTGATTTTCCTTAAAGAATAACATTTTAAAACCGAAAAAAAAAAAAAGAAATCTTTGCGCAGAATTAATTTCAACGAATGCAAACATTAAGTATAAAACAATTAAAATGAATTTGCAACAGATGGTAAATAAAAGAAATTAAAAATATAATTTATATCAACAAATAAGCGAAAAACACAAATTTGTAATATGGTCCATATTTTATACACTGAACTACTGACTAAACGAACAAATGTTAACGTCAATCAGTATTTGAATAATATGAAAATACAAAAAAAAAAAAAAAAAAAAAAAAAAAAAAAAAAAAAGATGAATGTTACGTCGTGGCCCCCATTGTTTTGTGTCATTACTGTCCAACAACATTTAATTCAATACAAACAAAAAAAATCACGATAATTCCCAAGACCCCCCTTCTCTAAGCACAACCTCTTTATTGTGTCTTTTAATTTTTTCATATCTATTTTAATTTTTTTTTTTTATTTATTTAAAGAAGCATTTAAATAATTTTTTTTTTAAATTGTTGTTTAATAGTTGTAAATTTTTAAACAAATTTGTTTATGTCGTAAAGCTGTCTGCCGGACAGCTTGTCTGGCATAATTTAAAAAAAATTATTATTACAAATTTAAATAAAAATAAATATTGAAAAAAAAAAAAATTAATGCCAATGATTAGCATTGACATTAGGATTAGATTTAATGTAGATCACATAAATGCTTTCATTTTATTTTTTAAGGTGAATGCTGAGCAAAATTAAACTGAAAATAAAATATAATAATTTAATTAATGAGAAAAGCTTTTTGAAAGAAAGTGTACGCACAAGCGATTAAAGTCATTGAACATGATCACATTGCCATGAAAATAAGCCCTAATAAATACGAGGGTGAACATTGTGCCTGAGGAAATTTTTTTTTAAACAAAAGTTAAGTGGGACAGTTTTGTCTTGTAGACAGACAACAGCGAATGTATGGGTGGCCAGACCGGTAGGCTGTTGTTATCCAGCCGTCTATAGAGCTGCAAAGAACGCTACTGTGTAAAGATCTATTCTGCAACAAATACTTCATAATTACTTATTCTCAAAGCAATCAGCTGTTAAAAACCATATATTTATTTATTTATTTATTTAATACTACAATTATATAAAAAAAAGAGAAAAAACAAATAAAATCATTTAAATTGGCAGCAACACCAAAACCTTTAAAACCTTTTTCCACATTTTCTTTTATTTCCGAATAATAAAAGCAAAAGATATTTTATTAAATTATTAAAGTTGATTAATTATTTGATTAATTATTAGAAATGAAAATTTTTTGTGCTTCTTAGCATTGAGTTCTACTTCCAATCTATTGACCGGAACAATAGAGAACAGCTGATTTGCAACAAGGCAGAACGTACAAACTCATTGCGCTTAGAGAGCGGCAATTAATTTTAAAACAATACTCAACTTTCATTAATGCAACTAATAATATTTAAAAAATAAACTTATTTGTGATCTCTTCCATTAAAAGTTATAGCCTTATAATTTAAATTAGTATATAATTTAGCATCTAATTTTATTAATTAATAATTATAATTTGGTATTAATTCCCAGTATAACTTTCGGTTTTAACTAACTTAACCTGCAAAGCTTTCGACTTGGCTGCAGGAAACACCCAGGCTCTACGTAGGAATCGAAGAAGCGACCTCCGGCTGTAGGTAGGCTGTGCTTTATTCTTTCGCCTTCGGAGGCAACTAAATGAGACAATAGGAAAGGATGTGCTAAACGTTTCAAGTAATTCTATAATATGCTCTTCGATGTACACATGCGCAAAGTAAAGCCGATTTAGATTATCTTCACCTTCAGCTGATGAGAATAACTTATCATATCATTACTATTATTGAACAGATAATAATAAAGATAAAAAGAATTTAAACAAAAATGGTATTACGACTTTCATAGCTACAAATAGGATGCAAATGCATTGAGGTGCTGTCCTCGTATAATTCTTGTTTTAAATAATATTGAATAATAATTTTAGAAGATGTAAAATCTGATTAATTTTGAAATTTCTTATTTATTAAAATAAAATATTGAAAACTTATGCAGATACACATATTATTTTTGTAGCTTATTAGCAATATTTTTGATGCGAGAAAATCGTAGACAACTTAGGGCAAAAAATTCTGGTCAATGTAAAATCGTAAAATGAAAATTTTATATGCAGACAAATGAAGATAGAAAAAGAAATAGAATTCAACAGAAATACAATTAAATAATTTTTTAATTTATATAAAAAAAATTATATTTCAATTTTTAATTTGAGTTTCTTGTGGATTGACTAGAAACATCAGAAGGTTCATCTACACATGCATGTAGGTAAGTAACTCAAGGCCAAAACTTAATTAGGTTTAGGAAATGGTTGGAAATAAGTTTTTCATGAGAGGATTCATCCGATATTTATTAATTTTAAAAACTTTCTACTGTATTCCATTCAATATTATAAATACGGATGGCTTTGCAGGCGAAAATAATGAACAGCTTATTAAGCCGGAGGTCGCAGGTTCGATTCCTTCTTAGAGCCTGTGTGTTTTCCTGCGCACTAGCCGAAAGCCTTGCAAATTGTTAAAATATCGTTAAAAAAAAAATAAATAAATTGAAATGTCATTAATTTAAAACTTTTAATTTAGCAAGCCTTCTAAGTTCACACCAAAGAATTTTTCTAATTTTATTTTCAATTCTGAACTTAGTAATTTATCAATAAAATTCCAAAAAATATATATATCTATATATATAGACAGAGTAAACTTTAACCGTCGTCGAAAGAAATTTACATTCAATTATAACAGAGAAAACGCTTTAAAATTAGAAGGCAGTAAATGAAAATCATGACTCACCTCCCTTTCCTTTTCATCATTATCATTGGCAGAATCTTGCTTTTCCGGATCTAGTTCCTATAAAAATATATAAATAAATAAGAAATAAATGTGTACATTGACGTGAAAGATCTTATAAAAATTGTAAATGATTAAAATACTTAATAAAAAAAATTGACGCAAACTTGTGGATGCCAAAATTATTTTATATTTTTAATTTTTTTTCAGAGTCAAGGTCAAATTTGGAAAGGAGCACAGCACCGGCAAATGTTGTAAGAGAGTTTTAAGATAACGAATAAAAATATCGTAATTAAACGATTTTCGAATTGTCTTTCGTTAAAGCAAGAAAAAGTGAATGCAAAGAAACTAACTAGTGAACAAAACGAATTCGATAGGATTTATGCCTCTGCATCTAGAAAATCCGAGAACGTCGTGCAAAATTATTTAAGGCTTGAACTAAAATTATTTTACTACTCGTTCGAAGTCGATATAAAAAAAATATGTGAATTAAATTAATGCCATGCACTAAAAGTCGTCGAACATTATTATAGACAAATATGTATATAACGTTGGGAAAAGTACGTCAGTTGCCGTTGAGGGATTTAGGCATGCCCATATTATCTCCTCCGTAATATAAATTACACAGTGTTTTTCTTATTTTTATAAAGAAAAATAAATAAATTAAAAAACTAAGAATTCGCATTCGCCTGCCAAATTCTATTCAATTTTTTTTTTTCTTTTATTTGTTGAAATTTTCAAAACATCGTTTCGACGTTTCGAAATATTATTCTAACATCTGCAGTGGTTAGACCCCGTAGTAGAGACACTGCCATGGCGAATTTGATCGTCAATTTCCTTTTCGTACAAAAATTGCTTTAAAAAACGGCTGACCATCAATTTTGAAGTTTAAAAAATTAATCATTAACGATCGTGTATCAGATTTGATTGTGACTAAGTGGAATATAATTTTAATTGTAGTATAATTTTAAATCAACGAGTTTTGAAAATTATAATATTACTTACATCCATATCGATATGTACAACGCCAGTAGAGCGACGTTTAGGTTTCCTTCTTCGTTGTATAACAGCCTGCGTTGCTAAAGCACTGCGATTATCATTTTCTTTGTCATTATCTGAAAGAAGGAAAGGAAATATTTTAAAGCACAGCCATTAAAACAAGGTTAGAGGGAATGGAAAACCCTTTAATAGAATAAAAAGGCTCCTACAGCGTATTTAAAAAAGGATCATTTTATAACATCTGTTGAAAAATATTTTTTTAAACAGATATAACGAATAATCCAAAACTTAAACGTTGAACCAGTAGTTAGCCATGCTAAGCGATTAAAAAGAAGTTTCGCTGATGAATACGCTTCATTCAATTATTATTTATATAATATTCAATTTATATCTTTATAGAATCGTTGGTACAGAACAATATTTATTCTGAATCACTTTCATCTCAGTGGATTCTGTAATCATTCTTTAAGCAGCATTTCTTTATTTTTTATCCCAATGAACATCAACGAGTGTTTACATTATGGATCCACTTGCCACACTACTAATGAAACAATGGATATTGTGCGTGAGACGTATACTATTGAAGTAGTGGCGAGAATTTACGCAATATTTGGTTACAGTTCCCTATACCACAATAAAAATATCAAAATAATTCTCTGAAAACTTTTTATTTTATTTACGGTTTGCATTGTGGGTTTTGCTTGGATCACGTTATATAAATTTGAATATTTTTCCTGGGGCCGTTAGTGAGTTCAGAATGAATTATGAAATCGAGAATAAGGTATCCATAGTGTCTCTAAGTGAACACTCGATATTTTTACACATGCTTTTACCTTTATCATCATTGTTGCTATTAAGATTTGTTGTAGAGGTGTTAACACTATTCGAAGTGTTTATACCGCCTGTTTGCGAATCACCTGTTAACGATGTGTTTGATGTGGCTGTATTCGAGCGACGTGATGTTGTGTATGAGCCAAAACCGCTACTGCTGGAACTGTTATCGTTGAGTTTATCCTCGTTGTTACAGTGGTTGTTGGAACTAGCGGTGGAGGTGTTTGAACTAGCTGTATTACTATTATTGCTTAAATTACTAATCGGTGGTGCCGAAACGGGTCGACCAATCGAATTCAATGATTGGTTGGAAGAAGAAACTGTAACAAAAAAAAAAAAAATACGTTTAGAATTTATAAGTCCACCGTGGCTAAAGGCGTACTGAACAGGTTATTATTTCTGATAATCTGATCACGGTAATTTTCACGTCATTGAGTTTTAGAAATTAAGAAATATTTTTGTTATTTCAAAATTAAACAAAATACTTTATTTGCTTTTGTCTGTTGTGTGCTCAAACCAGTCTAGATATCGGCATTTCAGCAGCTCTTCAAGCAAAGACCATTCAACAATTCCCAACAATCAATTGAGAATTTCAAAAACATAATCACATCAAGTCTTGCCAGATTTTTGGAAATCAACACAATGAAAAAATTTATAGTTATCAAACAATTAGTGTCCGATTGCTTGACCATAAAAGAATTCGTTAGACCAAAGTGAAAAATAAAAGTGAAATATAAAAATTAGACATTTAATAAAATTAATTATTATTTGAGTCATTCGTCCAAATTTGTTCTTTTATTGGTTTCTATTTCAACACACATTTTGGACGGGGGGCCTGTCCAAAATCATAATAAATTTCATTACATTTTTATGACTCTGGGAATGGGAAGGTGGCAAAGGAATAGTGACTTTTGCAAAAAATTAAAAATTGAACTGGTTTTTTTTTAGGCATTGAAAATTTTTTTTTTCTTATTTTTTTATATTTTAATTTTTATTTCCCGCTAAAAGTAAATAAGAAAAAAGAGATTTTTGTAACTCACTTGCATTATTTGTCGAGTTTATTCTTCGCTGTGACATGGAATTAGCAGCAGCTATAACTGCTGGAGCACTGGGTATTATAGTGCTATTATTCGGTGGATATGTATTTCCGCTTGTGGCATCTTCCAGCTTAAACTGCGTTTATTGGCGTTTTTAAAAAGAAATTTTAAAATTATTAAAAATTCAAATATATAAAATACTTTCATATAAATTTCTAATTTTTATTTTTCTGTAAGTAAGAGTATGTTGTGTACTTTTCATTTATGTAATATACATATGCTTTTTATTAAGTCGTTTTTAATAGTAGTTTAATAATTTGTTAATGATATTATTTGTCAAGTACTACAACCGTTAGAGGGAGATTATTTTATTTCAGTTTATAATTCAGTTGCTTCATATTATGTATTCCCTTTAGTACCATAACCATTTTTTAGTATTTTTTTGCAGTTATTACATTAAAGGTGAGGGCAGATGGATATTATAAATACATATTTGGGGGAAGAAGTGTGACAGCATACACACACACGTATAATCCTTTAATTACAAGGGAAAAGTTAAGAATTAAAATGAGTCTTCTCTTTTAACTCCTTTCACACATGCAATTCAACAGTTGCACCATAAACGTTTGAATTTTTCACGCTTTAAAAGACGTTGGCCTGTTGCACATGCTTGTGGATGGCATAAGACATACGCCTGGGCCTTCCAAAATCAAGATAATTTTTTTTTTAAACTCCGAAGAATTTTGTTATTTACAGAAATAGACTTCACTCGTTTGCATATAAGACTCTCTCTCCCTCTCTCTCTCTCTCTCTCTCTCTCTCTCTCTCTCTTTCTTATTAAGGAATTCTAAATTTGAATAGGAAAGGAATCTTACCGTTCAAATAATGAAAAACAAAATTCAATATTTATGGCAGTTTGACTGGCACAACCATGTATCAAAATAGTGATTATAATTAGTAACTAACAAGTTCAAAATTTTAAGAGAAGTAATAGAAAAAAAGACTTAAATAAGAAAATTTTAAAACAGCTCCGCAATAGTTTCAAACTGATAAGAATATCTACATAAATCTGACCACTAAAACTGCTGCTACAAGTTTAGTATAATATTAAAATAGTAACAAAATTCGATTGGAACCGGTTTAAAAAAACCCACAATATCAGACCAGGTTAAATACGAACAATTTTTTTTCAGTGTGATTTTCAATTTTGAAGTTATTTAATTACTTTATTGTGTATTAAGCTTTCAATCTTAAAGGAATTGGCAGTCCTGTAGGAATTCCAATTTTTATATGTTACTTCCATTAGGAAATGCAAAATTAAATATTTAGAAATGCTTAGTTAAAATTTGCAAAGGATTTCCAGAATATCCTTAATTTTAAACAGTTCAAATTCGATTATTTGGTCTGTAGCAGGCATAAGATGGAAATAATGTGAAAGTTTTTACCTTTTTCAATTTAGTTTTCAATTATTATTTTAATTATTATATACATACATTTAATTAATTATTTTGTTATTAAGTAATTTGATTTTATAGACGAAAAAGCCCCGTAATAATCAACAGTATAATATTTTTGAATATGTAAGACCACTTCATAAAGACAACTCTTTAAATCTTTTGGAATTCTGACAATATACTATCCTATTTAAAAATGATCAAGGAGAGCTTGTAATATTTAAGGTGCAATCTTAGTAGAGATGGCGATCAAACTTCCATCATGAAAAAATATTCCTTTTACTTTTATATTCAATTTTTCATAGAAATATTTTTGGGTTCATTTTGTTCTACAAGCTTTCAGATAAAAAAAAAATTAGACAGAAAACAATGAAGGGAAATTTTTAATGTTAATTAAATCCAACTTTTACTCTTGACCGCTTTTCATTTATTATATTATTATTTTGAAAGTCGTGATTTCAAGAACGCAACGAAAAACTTTTTATCAATAGCTCAACAGCCTAATAACCTAATAATGGCCAATAAAATTAGGTAGCAAATGCAAAAGTTATGCAATATTCTTTATGGGCGAAACTTCCTTTTTTTAAAATTATAAAATTTCAAATCATCAATTAAAGAAAATCAAACTTTGCTCTTTGAAAAAAAAAAATGGACAAAATTGAATACGTTCTCCAGACAGTTTTCAAATATTTTTTTTTTAATCATCAAAACAATAAAAATGCTACTTAAAAATTAATTATAAATAGAAAAGAAATATTAAATGAATGATAAATGCGCAACATTTAGATGGAAATACAATTAAAAAAAAAAGAACAAACTGAATGTAATGAAATTATGAGTAGAATACAACAGATTAGTATAGATAGATGAACAATAAATAAAGCAAAAGCAACAAGAACTACAAATAAAGTTAAAAATTATATATT
Source organism: Ormia ochracea (assembly GCA_963402855.1). NCBI lineage: Eukaryota > Metazoa > Arthropoda > Insecta > Diptera > Tachinidae > Ormia > Ormia ochracea. The sequence continues at coordinate 19,868,630 of OY727106.1, forward strand.
CGTTATTAACAAGAAGAAGAAACAAATAATGTAATAATTTAAAATTAGTACGACAAGTTATTTACGAAAAATGGAGAAATGAAAATTCGTATGGTGGATGAAATGCTAGAAAAACAAGAGGAAGAGCTCATCTATCAAATAAAAAGGCCTGCTAAAATTATAAATTTATAAAAAAAGGTATACGTATACACACATACATACATTTTAATTTATATAAAAATTAAATATATACATATGTATGTTGTAGCTACATTTAGTTTTCTAGTTTTACATCAAAAAAAAAAAAGAAAAAATAAAAAAAATTACAAAAAAAATAAAAAATAAATAAATAAAAGTTACAACAAAAATAAAGAAAACATACACATACAAGGCATGCGTAAGGACGCACATTTACAAAAAAAAAAAAAAAAAAATAATATGAATTTTCATCAATACCATTTCAAAATAAGTTGAACGAAACGAACAGAAATTCTTGTGTAGAGTTTCTGAGTTGGAGAGAGTGTTTTGCTTTTAACAAAATAAGTGTTTTTTTGTATTTTTTTTTAAACTCTTGCTAACAAACCGATTTAAATGCATAACGAACTAAATACGAGTGGATTCGTTTAACTTCGTATATGATGATCGTTATACTTCGAAACCGTTTGCTTTTTCTATTGAAAGTGTTATTGTTGTTTGTGTATTGTATTGAATCATACCTTAGAACCAGAATCAAATTTCAGACGCCATGAAGGTCTTCGTTCGGCCGCTGAATTGTTATTAAAACTACCGCCCACAACTGCAGAACCGCCACCAACACCAGCACAGGCAGTATTTGTAACTGGTGACGTTGTGGTTGGGGTGTCGTTGGAAGCAGCCTCACGATCGTGTGTGTGCAGGGGAGAATTTGGCAACGAAGATGAGTCTAAGTTACGATGAGTGTTGTGGACACCACCATCAGTTCTTCGCAATAAGGGAGAAGATGAGGAATCATGATCTAGACCGCTGTCATAAAGCACTGAATGATCGCTTACAAAAATGCCGATTCTCTTCTCATCGTAATTGTATTTGTTCGCTTCGGAGCGTAATTTATCAGCTAGAGTTTGAGAAGTGGCATTTTCAAGATCGAAAAGAGTACGCTTGTCCCGCAATCGTACCGGACTATCTAAAGTCGGGGTTGTGGTTGTTGAATTTGTTGCCGGGCTGCCAAGGGCGGTAGTCGGTGTCGTTGTTGTTGGGGTGGTAATTTGTGTGGTCAGTGGCAGAGGATTGAGGAAGGATGCACGTATGCGTTCACGTTGAGAAGGCATCGTCTGTTTAATTATTGGCTGCTGCATTATGCCGGCCTCCGTTAAGTCCACTTCTGCCAAAGGCTGTGATTCAGTCTTTTTGTTTCCCTTATTTTCATTTTCTTTATTGTGCGTTGACGATTTCAAATATTTTTCATTGCCATCTTCATCAAGGAACTTATTCGATTTTCCATCTGCCAAATCTCTATTGGGAGAGTTCTCCTTCACATCTGACTTAACCAACAGAGTAGTTTCTACATTTTCCGTGGTTGGTGTGGGCGTTCGTGATTCTTTTCTAGGCGACATCACAAAGGTGGCACTAACTTCTTCTTCGTTGCGGCTCAATTGTTTTGGGCTTGAACTTGTTGCACTAACAATGAGCGACGTTGGCCTGGCCTTCGCTGTAGAACCGGTAGCCATTATTGTAAATGAAGCTGTTATACTATCTTCCTGTTCGTTCTGTTGGTGTTCGTTAATTTTATTTGCTTTTATCACATCACTTTCCCCTTCTTTTGCCGTTACAATTTCATTGGTTTCAGCTGTCGGTAACTGAGAAGCCTCGTGTTGTTCTTTTACTTTATTTAAGTCTTGTTCTAATGCTGCTCTTGTTATTGGAGTTGTGGTGATTGTTGTTGATGTGGTTGTTGTTGTTGTTGTTGTTTCATTTGTAAGATTTACTTGCATTTCATTCTGTTAATTAAGTTATTCAACAAAGTAAAACATGTGTGTTTTTGTGACAAAAAAAAATATAGTTAAAGATAACAAAATATTACAAAAACAATATATCTGATCAAGAAATTTAATCATGAGAATTGAGATTCTGGAGTTAAAATTTCGAAATAGTTTTTTGTGTTTCAAAGCAAAAAAAAAAAATATTCAAATTGTATATGTAAATTTGTGTTGGTCAGTTGGAAAAACATATCTGCGATAAAAATCTATAGATATGATTTGTCAAGATTTTAGGGAACGCCTTCTCAAAATGAGAGTATTAAAAGTCTTACAAGGAAAATTTTTTTTTAATTTCCTGTTCTATCACTTTTTTAATATAAAACAATAAAACTCTGCACTTGACATTTTTTGGAAATTATCTTGAGTTCATTTAAAATTTGGAAATATTTTTATATTAAAAATAAAATGCTACATTATTTTATAAATTATATTAAATAAATTTTATATTAATTATATTATCGTCATAAAAAAAAACCATTACTAATTGCTTCATTTATATACAGTTAAACCTTTTTTATTTGAGCCGAACCGGACAGGGCTTGAAGTGATTAAAAGTAACCATATTAAATTAAAGGGATTCAGAATTTCAGAACTATAAAAAAAAATTTATTTTTTAAACCGACAATTGAATTTTTTTTTAAATCATATTGCAAGTAATTCTTCTTTTTTGATTTAAACTAAATACCCTATGCATTATCATACAGAGTCGTACGATTTTTAAAATAGGCAACTCTTCGGAAAAATTCTGATGTAGTGGGGCTGAAAAATGGCCGATTCTTAGAACAAAAAAAAAATATGAAAATTTTCATACAATGACAAGTTTCATGCGATCAGAGTTGCTTTTACTTCAATTAGTAATTTTACTTCAATTGTTTGCAACTATTTTGTATAATAGCATGGCACCAGGAACGCCATTGTGATGCGAATTATTTAAAAGTAGGGAATAACTATCAGATTTTCATGTAAATGAATCGTACGGTTGTGTAGGACAGTGAAACATGAACTTAAAACGCCAACAGTTTGATAAGCCTGTTTTCATAGCCATACACAATTCGAAACAATTTTGTCGGTAATTGAAAGAACTTCACTTCATATGTTTTTGGTTGATCTATATATATATATATATATATATATATATCTATAATTAATGGGTAATATATAATAAACAACATACATACATACATAAGTATGTGCCTAAATCAGCCAAAATCTAGGCGAATTCCCGGAATTAAATTATTTATTTTATACAATAAGCAAATATTAAAATAATAAAAAAAACAGATGTAAAGAGAATATGAAATAAAACAAACCAAATTGGCGGATAGTAAATGTTATCGGTTAATACAAACCCAATAATCGAGGTTCAACTGTACTCTATTCTATTGTAAGACTTCATTATTTATACTCATTACATTTATTTATGTATGTAAATCTTGAATGTAAAAAGACAATGAATGATGTGATTTTTTGAAATTAGTTCAAGTCGTTTTAGCCATAATTGCAGTAGCATACACATGTGTGTATGTTTGCTAACGTTATAAATATTCTTGGCAAAACATTTCAATAAATATTTTAGTCCTTATTTGGCATGACTTAAAATTGGAAAATTTAAACAAAATTATATCAATAAATTTTTGGGTGTTTCTTAAATAAAAATTTTCTTTTAATTTTTCAATTTCATTTGTAATTGAAAATTTCATTTTCTATAAATATAAAAATAATTAATATTTGAGAATCTAATTAAAGATATTTTTACCAAAGCAAAACAATACTTGTCTTCTTCGAAGAGGTGTGTACATTTACGTAAAAATATTGTTTTTAAAAATCATGCAAAAATTGATAACAAAACTAACACACTGACAAAAACAGTCTATATATATTTAATATAAAGTACAGGAATACTTATATTAGCCTAAACATGCACACTGAAAGAAAATATAAACTGCAATTTGTACAAAAATAAAATACTTAAAAAATATACAGTAATTTAACTTATTAATCTAAAGTTTAAAAATGTTTTATAATTCAAATTCTAAATAAATAAAAATAAGTTTCTAGAGAAGGAGAGAAAAACAAACCTAAACTAAAAAAATTATGGAAAATTTCAACAAACGAAAAATGTATGAAAGAGCTGTTTTGAGCTTTAAATTAACAGCAAAAGTAGAGATGAAGGAATCTATATGTGAAGGAGATCATAGCAGAACAGCTGATGTCAATTATATTGTATGATAACTTGCGCTTATAATACAGGCAGCAGTGAGAACATCTAATTGTTTTCAAAATCATAAAACAAAGCTTTTTTCGAGCTAAATTGTTGCAAAAATGTCGGTTAGACGAGCATGTTAATGTACAGGGAACAACTTAATTTCAAATTTCCAGTAAAAACAAACCATTGCAATACCAAAAAAAAAAAAAAAAAAATTTTACATTTTAATATAAATTCTAATAAAAGAAACACCACAATCCTTAATATAGGGATAATAATTAATAATAATTAGTGGGTCTTGGGGTAACAGTTTCTATGATTGTGTACATATTGGAGATGGGTGGATGATCAATCAACCAAATACAAATTGTTAACCAAAATCCTTTAGCCATATTAATCTTTTAAAAATGTTTATGTAAATTTTTTCGATAAGTAAATGTGATTGGTGTTTAGCTATAATGAAGATACAACTTAACAAGGAAAGAAAAGCCAACAATTTTTAAACAATATAATACCGCTTCCATAAGCGTGATAGTGGTGTTGAAGGTGGGTGGGTGGTTGATGGGTGACAACAGATGACTGATTGAACGAATAATATTTTAATTGTTTTGTGGTGGAGAAAGTGAAGCGATTCAATGTTATATAAACAAAACTATTGCTTAACAGGACCAAGGGCATTTTTCAATTAAACGCAATGATTCTGAGGTAAAGGACGGTATATTATGGTGTTCACCAAAAAAAAAAAAAAATCAAATGTATGAATTGATGTTTCTTTAAAAGAATAGCAATAATATAAACTACTTACGCTGCTGCTGTTGTTATTGTTGTTATTGTTCATCGTGGAGTTTTTCTTTTTCACCAACTCTTCGGCACTCTTGATTTCATCCAGAGTTACACCCTGCGTTGAACGTCTCGTTTCACGTACACGTTTGGCATGTGCCTTACGTTGCGTTTCACTTTCCTCGTCACGTACCGGTGGCACGAAAGATCTGCATAAAAATTGAAACGGGTTTAATATTTCCTTTAAAGCTTAAATTAACAAAACACAAATTCATCATGCAATATGTATATTATAAAAATAATTAGAATAGGAACACCTTTTAAAAAAAAAGTTAAAAATTTATTTTAAAGCGTTTAGAAATAATTTCCATGGTATAGCAGAACTGTTACTCAAAGTATTTTATTATTTATTATTATTGTCAGAATTATAAAGAGAAAGTAAACGAATTGAGGGCATTTTCTGCCTGTTTATTTCTTGTGTAGAAGAGAACTAAATCCTTTTCAAGACTTTTAACCAAATGTAACGAAATTGGAGGCAATAAAGCCCTTCAAGAATTTTTTTATTCAGAGAACTCGACCAAAACAGAGAGGATAATAAGGATTCTAGCTTAATCAACTTGTTAGCTTGTGTTGAATTTTTCGTTTCAATTAAACTTGAATATCCCAAATGAAATCAGTAATTTTTTTAATTGCAAATAGTGATGCTTTTCCTTTGTATCTTTCACTTTTTTCTCGTGACTTCACTAAACATTGAAAGCCGGTTGTTTTTTTTTGATTTTAATTTGCTTGTTTTGTTAATCATTATCGCAGATTCATTCATATTTTGTTTCATATATGAAATTAAATGGTTTTAAATTTTTTTTTCTATTTTCTATTATTTCATATTCATTTTTAATAATAAAATCAGAAACTGCCTCGATGGAAAATTTATTACGAATAAACAGTACTGGTGCTGAGTATTTTAAAAACCATTTCTGTTTTTAATTCTACTTGATTCCAATAGAAAATATTAAAATTATTAAAAACAATGTAAGAGTATAAATAAGAAATCTATTAAAAGGAAATACATTTCAAATTTATTTTTTAAAAAAATAACTCAACTTCTCATTCTTATTTAACAGAACTTATAACAACCTTTTAGTTACATTGTTCAGAGTCGGCCAGGGAACAGGGAGGGTACAAATAATGCAAAACCTACAACACGAATGGAACTTGAAAAGAAATGAAAGAAACTCTTAGAAACAAAATTTTCATAGTGTAAACAGCCTCTCTTAAGATTAGTATTACTATTTTAAGACCTCAACAGAATATGCAGTTAATAAAAATGTAAAAAAAAAAAATTTTATTAAAAACAAAAAAAAATTATAATTACACGGATTTATTCAACTGCTGTTATAAAAGGTTACGAAAGGCATTTCTGTAATTTAGCAAAGGGAAAAGCAATTGGTATAATTAAAAGAGCGAGCAAATGTGTTATAAATGCAAAACAATGAACAAGTAAATGTAATTTTGTAGCATTTTAGCTGTAATTACTTGAAGAAATTTTTAAATATATTTCCGGTCGATGGCTTCTGTTTAACAGGTTCAGCAGCAGCGGAACCATGATTATTATTATTAGTACTTGTACTTTGATTTTCAAATCTATTTGAATTTTCAGTTTGTTTATTGTTTAAGGTTGCGTTACTATCCTTAACTTGTGTGCCTCTCTTGGCCACATGAGTATTATTTGATTGTGTAGAACTAGTAGAAGATGAAGATGAAGAAGAAGAAAAAGGACTGCTAGCAAAAATAAGAAATAAAAATTGTGGAGGGAAAGTGAAAATACCGAATTAAAACAAAAAAAACAAAATATGTATATTGAAATAAGAAATAATATTAATATATTTATTAAAGCAAATGAATTTACCTTCTAATAGGTGTGCTTACAGCAGCAGGAGTTGATGTGTTCGTTGTTGTTGTTGTACCAACAGCTGATAAAGTCACTGAGGGGCTTATGGTTGGCGATTTCCTAAAGTGCAAAAAACAAAAATTAAGAATTACTCTAATTAAAAATAACATTTTATTAAATTATTTAAATAAAAAAATATTAAAACTAATTTGTGCCTACAATTATTAAAATGTAATGAAGTTATTTAAAGAAATGTTATATAATTAAAGGCATTTTACTAAATAACCTTTACTATAAAACTAACAGTTAATACATATTTTAATGGAAAACTACAAAAAAAAACATTACATATCGATACTTGGCCACCAAAAAATTGTGTTATTGGCGGTGAAAGATGGGCAATACTTATACATACGAGTCGTACACATGTGCTTAAATATTGCTTTTTAATCAATTTCAAGTTTATTATTACTATCATTTTTATAATACACATCCATACATACATTTTTTCAAGTTAAAATGAAATAAAAAGCATAACTTACAAAAACATGCAGATACATTTTTTGCGATAAGCATTATTGAAAGCTAAACTACTTGTTTCCATCACCTGACACTAACGAAAGATATTTAACTAGAATTATGTTCTAATAAAACGACAAGTGCATTTTTGCATTTATTTATTCTATTTTTAAACTTAAAATCAAAATCGTCAAAAAAGAAAAAGCAAAATCTGAAAACCGATTTAAAAATATTAATGTTGGATAATTATTTCTTATGGCCTTTGGATGATTTATGCAAATAGTGTAAAGCAAAATAGAATGGCACAAGAAACGATTAATCATTTTATTCTTTGCAGTAGATTTCGTTTTGTAACTGCCTTAAAGCAGCCATGTTTGGTATTTGCTCTTCGTACATGTTACATTTCATTGCTGGCGAATTGAACGAATAAGTTTTATTATCATTCGCTTTGCAGGATACCATCATTTCCAATAGAGTTTACAGTAATCCGTGCAGGTTAGTCTCTTCACAGTCAATTTTTGCAGGGCAAGTTCAAGACGAAATTCAGATGGGCCGACGGAATAGCAGCTGTTTCTGAATAGTTTTAATATAACCACTTTTAGACTAATAAAATTGAATTTATGTTGATTATATAACGAGAATTTGAAAATAATTTTTTAAATTATCTCTCGAATGCAGGATTTTTATTACACTTTAAATAGAAAATTTTCAAAAAAATTTATTTGAATAAAAATATTAGAAAAAAAAATTAATCGAGCAAAATTGACTTAATACGAGTGTGCTGCGCTCCAAATGAGCAATGAGCAAATGCACAACTTTCAGCCTTTTTAGTTATAAAAGTCAACATTTTAAACGGATTCTTTCTTTTGTGCAATTTATTTGCAGGAACTACTTACGAAAATAAATATATTTTCAACACAGAAATTTCGTTGCAAATTGATATTAAGTTTGATTTAAAGTTTTTTTTCCGATTGATCTGCAGAATGAAACATTATTTAAAATGCTACACATGAGTCTTGCGACATCCGTTGACTTTGCTAAAGTTTAAAATAAAAAGCAACTTGATACCGGTCATTAAAAGAAAAATGGGAAATAAAAAGAGACAAACACACCCACAGATATTTACACTCTACAGCTATTTTAAACACTACAGTCTAAAACAATGTAGTTGGAATGTGATAGGAAGAGGAAATAGAAACAAAGGAAAACAAACAAACAAACAAACAAACAAACAAAGAAAAAAAAAGAACAAAAACAAAACAAACCTGATAAATATTTGTTTATGATCTTTTAGTGAAGCCGATCTTTGTACAGAATAATTTGGATTTATGATATTTGTGATGTTGATGGAGGAGAAGGTGGTTGTGATGGTGGTAGCAGCGGTTGTGGAATTGAGTGAATTTGTCGTAGTAGAGTCCAGTGTTGTATTCGTTGTGGCAGGTGATGTTGGTGTTGCTAGTAATGGCGTTTGTGAAAGTAGCGGTGTGAGTGGGCTATTATTAGTAGTTGTTGTTGTAGTAGTAGGTGTAACTGTTCCCGTTGCTGATAATGTTGCTGTTGTTGAATTTTTCAAGCAACTACCACTACCACCAGTAATTGTACTATTATTTGTTATAGTAGTATTGTTATTATTGTTATTGTTGTTAACATTATTATTTTGTTGCTGTTGATGATTTTGCTGTTGCTGATGTTGTTGTTGCTGCTGTTGCTGATGTTGTTGCAGTGTAGCCGGTATTATAGGGCATGAATTAGCTTTAATGCGTGCTCGCAATTCGTTATATTTTTGATAGAATCTTTTAGTCAAAGCAGATGAATTTCACAAAAATTAATTTCGTTATTTTTTTTTTTTTTTTTTTTGAATTGAAGGCAACAATTAGTTTTCATATATGCAATTAAATTAATAAATAAATTTTAGGAAATTCAAAATAATATTATTGTTTTTTAGAACATGAGGATTTTTAATTTAAACCAATTTTTAGCACATACACACATATACATACACGCACAATAGGTTATTGCAGAATAATTTATTAATTAAAGTTTTCGTTAAGTTTCAACATTGAATACAGAATGATTAGTTCAATGATATATTTAGTTATAATTTTTTTTATACAAAATATTTGTATAATAGATGAATGAAAAGAAATGCAAAAATGAAATAAAAACACAATTGTTAATACATAAAACAAAAATATATAATTAAGTAATTTGTTTAAGGCCAGAAAAAAGTATGCACTCTTTAGATGTATTTTTTTAAGTAAATAAGCACTTAGAAAATTTTTGGTTAAAAGTTGCAAATAACTTTGCACCCTACTTTGTATATGGTGACATATCAATAATGACGTTTACTAGATACAACACATAATATAAGAATAAGTTTGGGGGAAAGGGAATCTATTATATTCTTGATAGCTGGCTGTAACGATCGATATCTCGTAAAGTGTCGATTAAACAATTTAAGATTATGCTCGTGTTCAAAATTCTTTCGCTGCTTTTCGTTAATTTCCTTCACTGGTGAATTACAGGGTGTTATCAATTTAAGTAATTTTACAGTTTTTCTATAATAAAACCGAAAATGCCAGACAGAGCGCTGCAATTGTGGTCTTTACATACATGTGCAATTTTAGTTTCATCAATTTCATTTAGCCAAACCCGTCATCGAAAATGTCTATAAAATCACACATATTAGTAGTGGTAGCATTACCCGGTAGCTAAACATCAACTATAGAACACTTTTACACCATTTGCATAAAGCTGGATTCAATCACACATCTAAAATAATGTTTTGAATTTATTTTTGTCCAGCCTATTATAACACGAGTATAAGTTATCAAGTTAAAAAGTAAATTGTTTTTATTATAATACTCGTGTAACGACCGAAAGTACTTTAATGAAACCATTTGAGAAAAGTAACGGAAAATTATAATATTAATGAACATTCCAAAAGTTAAATTTTCGCTCTCACCTACATCCCCTTTTGAAATTGTAATTCAAAATGCTATCGGACTTTACGGCTGTTGCCTTTTTGGTTCTGTATAATCTATCGATTACATATAAAATTTTTCGATTCATAATGAGTCACAATATACATACATATATATAAACATTCAATAATTGACTTATTAAAAGAATTTTTATCAGTAAATATTTCAGATAAAAATCCCATGCACCGGCTGCATTTAACGATTAATAGAAATGGCATTGCTTTGTAACACGAAATGTCATTAGTTGTGCAATGAATTTTTTTTTTTCAAAGAGCTTTCAAAAACTTTAAATTGTTTCGTCTTAAATTGTTTATATGATTTAATAAAAGAATAATACGACAATATATTATAATGGGTGTATTTTTACAACATGAGATCTTAAAAAGACTGAATTATTTGTGGAATGCGATTTCCATTAAAATATTGTAGATAATTTCATAATTAATATGACATCCGGTATGTATCCGTGTACGTGCTACATGGCGCTTTCGATTAGTACAATTATTGTCTACTTTTTTTCCAATGAATCTGGAGGTATGCTTAACATAGCCCCATAGAATGTAACCCAAAGGAGTTAAAGGGCACCAATAAGAAGCAGTGAATAAAACAACTTTTAAGAATAAAATTTTGCAATAAAACAATTAAAAAGCCCCAGTTCATGGAAAGTTTTGTTTCTACCAAATTGAAACAAACAAAATGTTCAAAAGCATAGTCCGATAGCACACGCCATTCATGGTAACGGCATCTGCTTCCTCATTTCTGAAGATAACATACCAATGACGCGCGAGTTACATCCTTTCACATAGTTAACACCAAAATAAGGGTGACCAGAAATGGTAGAAGTAAAAGGACATAACATAATTATAATAGTCTAGACTAAGAAACTATACATAATTATAATATTCTAGACATAGACATTGCACTAATGATAATAACGATCATAAACATTAACTAAACCAAATGAAAAACTGTCTGGTATGCAGACGACATAATTACTCACTACTTTATGATCCTTCTTAGTATAAATAGACGTTAAGCAATAGTTATTAACTCAGTCTTAAGATCACTCTAATAAAAGAAACTTAAACCATAATTTTGGGAAAGCCTTTCTTTTAATTCGCGCAATGACGGGCAATAAACAATCAGCTTCTATTAATGTAGTCCTGATTCTCTTTAAATATGGCAATTTCGTTTATTCAAATACCATTTAGTCAGAAAGTACTTTAATTCGTACTTTAAAGTACTTTTCTAAATTTTTAATAAATTTATATAATTTAGAAGCGTTATTCTGGAATTAAAAGATTCACGATAACCTGCTAAATCTTACTGACCAGAAATGTTGAATACAGTTCTCAGCTGTCGATTTGCTGTCAATAATAGTTATTTTGTTGTTCATAAAATAAGCGGAGGTGCAGCACTTTATCAGATATTGTAGAAACACAGGCGGCATTTCCACATCTAGCTAATTTAAGCATTAAGACCCTACGAACTACTTAATAGAATTCTAGAGAAATATATTGGCTTCAGAAAATTCACATGCCTGCTGCAAATATATATTATTATTTACTAAAAATGCATCTGTATTGACGACTTTTAAATAAATTGTATGATTTCCAAAATCAGGATTGCATTTACGTCAAGCCACTCCTATAAAATTTGTTTTCTGATAATTGATTAATAGTGGGACACCTGCAATGTCATTTTGATAAGTTCAGATTTTTGTGTGAATGAATCGTACGACTTTGTAGGATAGTGTACCATATCATTTAGCGATTGCAATAGTTCTCATGCTGTTAAAAAACACACCTTATATGTATCTTCCTAATTTTTCGCTATTTGGTAAGAGAAATGTCAACATATATAGAATTTTTACAATTCGTATTGAATACCACATATCCTAAACTGAATTATTCAAAATTAAAAAGTCTCATTCAAGTGCTTACTTTTTTCTAGTTCTTAAATGAAATTGTTAACAATTTAAAGACACATTATGGAATAGGAAACAATTATGATTATAAAATATAAATGAAAATAAAAAAGTTCTACTTACTTCTCATCGTTTTCAAAGCTTTGAGTTCGCCTTAAAATAACATCTGTCTCTGTGGTGGCATTAATTGTTTTACTAACTTCATTATCAGGAACTTCTATTGCAAAAATTTGTTCAAATCATATTGGAAATTAACTCGAAAAAAATTTAAGAAAAAATCAATAAAACACATACGATTTTTAATTGGACTTTCAATAGATGAACGCACACGCGTAACGTTATTACGTCGCCACGGCGCCTCATCTTCTGTGGCAGGTGTATCATTTGTGCTGTGCTGCATAGATGTTTTATCATCTAAAAATTATGTAAACAAATAAAACCGTAATAATAAATGTTATATATTTCTTATATCATATTTATTTAAATAAAAAGAAAATTTACACACATACATATGTAATATTCAAAACTGTATATTTGCATACATGCAACAAAATATTGCTGATAATTTCATTATAAACTTGTTGCTACACAAATGTTTCAATTGAAATTAATAACAACATTTTCGCATATTTTGAATTGAATATATAAAAGTATAAATATTTTAAGGACATTCATTCATACATATAGATAAAATATAAAAGAAATATAAGGATTAAAGTGTGATTTTATAAAATAAATTAAAAACGAAGATTGCGCAATATAATTTGAGTGTAAAAAAAAACATTCCTTTTTTTAATATTAATATGTTATAAGAAAAAATGTAAAAAGAGTTTTTCGTATTACAACAATAAAGGATGCCTAGTGTCTATAAATCGCATTTACATACCATACGATCAGTTTAAAGGATCTGATGTTTTTTAATCCACATATTCATTCCTTACAACCAAAAACTCTAAGAATTTTATTTTATCATCATTGCCAAAAGTATAGTTGACTAGTTGGCTACTTTAAAAATCAATGTGGGTGGAAAACAGACCAAAATTTTAAACAAAGTTGCAAATCTAAGTTGCAAACTATATTTATATATATTGAACAATAATGCTACCATGACTGCTCACTTTTTTTGGTACGGCAGTACAAGACAACATCGTTTTTTATGCTGTGTTACAAATCTATATTATAGTTGGCAATATTGCCACTTATCGACAAATTTTAAAGTATGTTTGGTATCTAAAAGTAAAATATTTACGGTAACGTTTTCTCTAATAGCCTTTAATTTGGTCGTCGATATTTTTGGTATTATCTGGCATTATTTTCTTTTTTTCTTAAATTTGGAAAAAAATTAACGTTAAAGTTGCTTTCAAGTCTGGATTTTTTTTTATTTTTATATATAGTATTTCTGTATAGAAAATACCAATTTAGATTAAACTTTATTTTTTTTCCTCAAAAATTTTTTAAAATTTCAGTTAAAAGAATTTTATATTTTTATGAAAATTTTTTTTTCATTACCGCTGTATATAAAAAAAAAAATTAAAAATAAAAAAAAACCAATAATATAATATTATATTAACATAGTATTAATATCAGCAATACCAACCCTAGTCCGGATATGGCCCTAAAACTCTTATAGAATACTATATTGTCTTAAGATGGCCGTTGAATTTTCAGACGGCAATTGGAAAAAGTGTGTCTAATTTTACTTTGTGAAGTCTTGAGTTTATATATGAAAGATCGAGAGAAAATGAAGAGGGTTATACTTTCATGCAGTCTCTGCATAGTGTACAAAATATAAAAACGAATTGAGAAAAATTTGCCAAAGTAAACTGGACTTTCATTGTCAAGACGGAAGTTCCTTCGCAGCACCAATTAGAAAAGAACTTAAACATCAGCATTATCAATTCGTAAATATAAGTAAAATAATTTCTCTATGAAAATTAATTTGACAGGAATAAATTGGTCCGCTGCAATCAAAAACAAATAATGTTCCCTATTTGTGTACGCAAATCGATTACATTAAAAAAACCGAGTAAGAAGTATTTTTTAATTTGCGGTAAAGAGAAACGTGAGCGCAAAATATTAGTAATTGCGTCCAGACTGCGACGTAAGCATTCCTTAACGCAAAACCTTTCTTTGCAACGCAGGATTGCTTTATAATGCCAATCAAATTATGATTTGCATTATACGCTTATAAAGCCGAATATCTTCCTTAAAAATTCTTAATTATTTTAAAATATTTGGCAATGGCATCGCACCTTCAACTTGTGTATTAAATTTCCCAATTTTCGAAAAAAAATATGTTGCTAAGAAAAATATATATTTGAAAAATTTGGTGAGAAAGAACTTAATCCTGGCATGACCTTACACGATCTTATGAAATATTTAATACACAACCAAGCACGTATAATTTCAGTATTTTAAATAAAACTTCTTTTCAAAAGAATCTAACACGACCAACCTCTAAAAATGTCGCAAATTCAGTAAAAAATGTATAAATAAATAAGATTGATATTTTTATAGCTGCGCAGTGTTATATTAAACATTTTGCATCTACCATTAGAAAAAGTTAAATTTAAATTGGGGCAACTATTTAGATGTGTTCCACCATAAAAGTCTTTTAAGTTTGATAGGATTTCACACAAATTAGACTAATAGTTTTTTTAAAAGCCATAATTGTTGTTGTTGGGATTAATAAAACAAAATACAGGCAATTTCTATGTGTATAATTAAAAAATTTAATTTAATCCACTCAAAAAAATAAAGTTAATTTTTTGTTGTCCTGTGCAAACAAAATAAAGTAAAAATATTTGCAACATTTGCAAATTTCTATTTTTTCAACTTTTCCATGGACTTTCGAAACTTATTTTCGAAACAAATTTGACAAATAAAAAGGTATTAATAAGTAGTAAAAACGTGCAAAAGGAAAGAAGATAAATAAAACAAGAAAAAATTTTTTTTTAAACTGGAGATACCTTCACGATCAGAAAGGCTGGTTGAATGCGAGCTCTCTGTGGAATCTGTCAGATCAGAATCGGTTTCTTCAGATTCCGAATTTGTTGGTAAGCTACTGGACGCTAAGCCCGAAGTGGAGGCCACTGGATTTGAAGCTACAGTCAACAATTTATAGCACGCACAATCAACAACAATAGGAATAAGACAAAATATTTTCAAATTCGCACAGTGGTACATTGAGAGAAAAGACAGGAATGATAATACACAGAAAAGAAACATATGAAACGAACAAGAGTACAAATTAACAAAAAAAAAAATTATTATCTTTTTCTTATAATTTGTTTTTTACACATTTGACACTGATAAAATCATAATAAATTGATTAATTAACAAGTTCACCAATGCATTGCGGTCAAAGTTCAGATGTAAAAAGAGAGACGCATTGAAAATGAATTAAAATGCAAATATGATACAAATTAAATGGAATTAAAACTGTGGAGCGCATGTTAAAAAAGTAAATATAAATAACTAATGGAATGATGTTTGATATGAGCGATAATATAGACAATTTCTTCTAACGTCCATGAGACCCTATTGAATGTGGAACGAATAATTATTTATATAACGCCCACCATCAAATCACGAACATTTCAACAAAATTACACATTCAAGAAAATAAAAGTATAAGAAAGAAGAAATTTGTTTGTTTAAATTCTTAATTAAAGTATACAATTTATAAGTACATCGTTTTTAGCATGAATCGTTTAACAATCCATTAACATATTTTTTCTCTAGCCGAACTTACCGTTAACATGGTCCTTGTTATTTTCTGGCCTTACTTCAACTCGAATTATTTTTGTAGGTGTTTTATCGAGATGATTTTCAATTGTATCTGAGATTCTACTGTAAAAAGGATAATAAAAATTGTAAAGGTGAAAAGGTTGATAATTATACGAAACATTTATTATTGTTGTAAGTTATACCTGATTTGACTAGATGGCCTTCGCTTTACGCGTTTGTTACTTGCTCTATATTCTTCAAGGAATTTCACCATTTTACGATCCGCAACATCTATACAAGTTTGTCCAGCATAATTGCGCAAATCCATGTCGGCCATTGCATCCAATAGCATTTCTGCTGATTCTTTTTGCCCCCAGTGTGCAGCAGCATGCAATGGCGTCCATCCATCATTGTCCTGAGCATCAACATTAGCACGGCCCGCAAGCAATAAACTTAAAACCTGCAAAACATACACACATACATAGTAAGTTTAAATAAAAACAAAAACTTTAAAACAAAATTATATATGAAATTGTCTAAGTTCTGAAATTTATAATTAGGTTCACACTAAAGCTAGCCCGTCTAATTGCGGATTGTCATCTCTACCTTTCCATCTGTGCTCCTCTAACTCTTACGCAGCCCTCTATTGCGTTTATCTACTCCCCTTATCTCCTCTATTTAACTTCGTTCTATACAAGTCCAAAAACGAACCACAACTTGATGGGAAGAGCCACAAGATGGGAATTTCTCTTATTCTGCCAACCTATTCTGTACTCTCCTTTCCTACATTCGAAATATCTTTAACAAGATTAGAACATAATTTAAAGCAAAAAAAAAAAAAAAATTTTTTAAAATGTTTTAGCTTTTTTTAAAGAATAATATAACTGGTAAAATAAAAGCTTTTCAAGATCTCGGGAATATACGGCACATCTCAGAACACTGTATGGTTTTTACAAGATTATTTTCACGAAATATTTATTTATTTATTTATTTACGAAATATTAGAATTATATGAATACAATTATTATATGAAGCATGTAATTGAACCACGGTCTACCGCGTGAGAGGGTGTATGCTGACCCCTATACTGTCGAGGACCTACAAGAAATAATTACACTGTTCTGCATGAAAATTGGCCATGAAAACGTTCCAATTGATTCTTATTATAAAAAGGGCTTCTAAAATCGAATATGATGTCCGCAATGTTCCATCACCCATCATTTTTTGGGGAATAATCCTTTACCCCCACCAAGTTTTCTCCATTTAACAAATTTAGAAATTATAAATTTATTAAATAATTAAAAAAGAGTAGACGGATTGAAACGCAAAGCAGCAGGCTACACTAATACGCGACTTCACCTACCGCTGGCAACCATTGCAGCCCTCTAGCCTGCATATAATAACTTATAACTTTAAAAGAGGCATCGATCGCGGTATTTCCATATTGTGTATTATTCATATTTTATTATTTTTAATGCTTTCTTTCTCTCCAAACATTTGAAGAGAAATATATATATATCTATATATTATCTCAGCATACATTCCTCATACCACATAAACTATTCCACCGGCAACATGTTTCTAAACTTTCTCTTTTGTATTTACAATGCGCGCCTCCCGAAGGACTCCCTTTACAACACCTATAATAGTCTTCAGTAATAAATTTCCATATTGTAACAAAAAACAAACAATTTTTGAGAAATTAAGAAATCAAAAGTGAAAAATCAATTGTTACAATGAATACATTTTACTTTTCAATATCATTTATATTGCAATTAAAAAATAGAGAAAATGCAACAAAACAAAACTGAAATTAAAATTACCTTTGTATAACCTTTTGCTGCAGATACATGCAGCGCCGTTGCACCTGTTTTTGGATGTGGTCGATCAACTTCAGAGGCATCGCTACGCAACCATTTTTTGGCATCGCTCAACATTTGTTGTTCTTCAGCTTGGCGGGCCTTAGCACAATCAATTTGTTGTTCGGCCACCATTTTTTGCATAAAATCAATCATGGGCAAATGTTGGATGTCGACAGCCAAGTCCACGGCTAAATCACCATCGCTGTTGACGGCAGAAACATCGGCACCATGTTCAACTAAATAACGTGCTATGCTTACAAAACTATAAAGAAAAGCAAAAACAAAAAAAAAGTACATGTTTTAACATACACACACATATATATATATATATATCCATACATATTTGTTTATAGGCATGGGCAGATAAACATATTAAGAGCCACTTAGCGAAAATAAAACAAAATAAATTGTTAATGCAGCCGCCAGCCAGCCAGCATGCACACGAAGTGAAATTTAGAAGAAAAAAAACACAATTATTAAATGTTTTTAATTTTTCTTTTTCTTTTTGGCGAAATGATGAAATTTAAAATTATGCAATTTCATATGTAACTTGTTCATTTCTTGAGTTGAAAAAACAACATAAAAACGCTGCTACTTTTACAGCTGCGACTGCAATTATAAAAACGTGGCTACAGATTTTTAACTTCAGGCAACTAATATTTTTGTTAATTGACAGATTTTTATAAAAAGTTCTTATTATTAATACTCACCCACAAGAGGCAGTAGCGTGCAGTGGTGTCCAACCTTCATTGTCTTGTCTGTTTATATCAGCGCCTTGTTCGACTAGAAACTCAACCATTTCTAAATTATCATCAATGCAGGCCTGCAAATAATTAAATAATTATTAATAAATAATTAATCGCAATGCATTTTAAAAATAAAATTTTTATTAATTATTCACTTATATTCTTGTTAATCTAAGCCATAAGTTCTTTCTTGTTTTATATGTGATTTCCCATATTCAGGGAAGTATTTATAATTAAGTTTGTTAAAAAACAAAATGTAGCAAATTTAAAAAAAAAAAATTCTTGACAGGAGATTTGCCTTCGTAGGCAAATGAATAATGCACAGCCTACTAAGTCGCAAGCTGCGGGCCCGATACCTGCCTAGACCCTGGATATTTTCCTGCACACAAATCGCAAGGTATATCACTCACATAACGCTAAATTAGTAACGTTAAAACACGATGCAGTTAAAGGACTCATATATCCTGATGATAAAAAAGGTATATCCTGATGTTTATTATTAACATTCGAATTTAGAAATAAAAATTTTAATATAAAAAAAAAACGATCGAGCATAAAATAATAGATTCAGTACAAATGAAAACTGATCACTTAGAAAATCCCATCAATAAAATTCTTAACATTAATACCACTTGCCAATAAATTTGTTGATGAAGGAATAATTTACTTTAAATCAAATTAAAAATGTACATTTAAATAGATGAAATTTATAACAAATTCCCTAAAAAAGAAGAAAATACTTAAAAAAACGAAGTAAACTCCAGCAATTACTAAATGAAAATGAATTAAAAAGGAATTAATGCAGACACAGGGCTGGGAGTTCTCTTACTTGTATCAAGTAATAAAATATAACTTTGGGAAGATTTACTTTGTGATTGATTGATTCAAAAATTAAGTTTATAAAATTTCAGACAAAATACTTCTATTCCCAATATCCAATATCTCAAGACTCACTTATATCTGTAAAGAATTCATCTTTCTTTTATTAAATTGACATATAATTCAAATTAGAAAAGCGTAGCCAAATATATTATAAATTTAGTGAAACTGGTATATTATTGTTCCAAGTATTTCCAACAGATTAGTATTGGAAGCGCATTTAGTTAAAATATCTGCTTTATTATCCTCCTTTGGCACATATTGAGGACTTATTTTATTTGCATTATACTTGTTTATAATATATTTTATATCACTATATTTATTCCTTTAAATCGGTAGGATTTTAAATTAATCTCGAAATTTAAAAAAAAAAAGTTAATCTTCTCTGTTTTTTTCACTCTCAACATATTGTATTTCAAAATACAGTCAAACATGATTATAACGAACAGAAAAGGGCCGGACATTTTAGTACTTTATAGACATAGTTCGTTATAGACGTAAAAGAATCACCCTTTATATGAAAATATCATGAAACTGTTGAGAAAGTATTGGTGTGGTATACATACTACAGTCGAACACGATTATAACGGACACAAAGAGGCCGGACATTTTAGTACTTTATAGACATAGTTCGTTATAGACGTAGAAGAATCACCCTTTATATGAAAATATCATGAAAACTGTTAGAAAAGTATTGGTGTGGTATACATACTACAGTCTAAACCTGTTATAATGAAACCAAAGGGACCTGACATTTTAGTTCGTTATAGACACAGTAGAAAAATTTGTAAAATCCATACAAAAAAAAATATATGTCAACAGTGGATAATGTTAATTATGGAATTTTATAAAGTTCACCGTTTTTTTGTTTACTCTATTTCCTTTCTCGACTTTATTAATTATTTGCATTTTTGTTGCAGCCGAAATGGATTTCCTTTTAATTTTAGCCATATTTCACTTTTTGACTTCCCTAGAACTTAAAACCAATCATCTGTTTGGATTGTTTGTTTAAATGGTCTAAAACAGCTGTGAAGTGATATTGCGTATAAGTGTTGCCTTGTGGCGATTTTTTTAAATAGGCTTTTTCTTAGTTCGTTATAAACGTTAAAATGTCTTTGCAAATTCATTGTGTGGCTGAGAAAAACTAGTTCGCTATACAAAAAAATTTCGTTATAACCCTGTTCGTTAGTGATTTGTATGAAAAATAGTTACAAAAATGTTGGGACCGCAGAAAACAGTTCGCTATTCGCATAATTCGTTATAACTGGTGTTCGTTATACACTTGTTCAACTGGAACCTGAGAAAACAATTCGCTATTCGCATAATTCGTTATACACTTGTTCGACTGTATTTGCAACAAGCATCTGCCGCATTTAGGCCGACATATGGGGTTTTAAGCACCAGCATTTGGAAGATCATCTCAAATCAAATTATTACGGTTCAGATATTCAAGTTTGGTTGTTTTTTTTTATCAGTTAAAGCTGTAGTTTCTCCGAAATAGGAATGGGTGTAATATTTTTTTTGTTTAGCATATCCACGATTTATAGTCACCAATTGAAGACGTTTTTAGATAAAAAAAATATATTCTTTAAAAATTTTTTTTTTTGTAACTTTTTTGTAATCTTTTTTAGAATAACGAAATTTATTTTTTTTTTTAAATAAAACATATTCCCTTAATGGCAGCTGGAAACAATAATTTATGCATATAATGCTATTTTATTATGTTTTAATATATTTCAATATTATTAATATATTACTAATATTATTAAAAAAAGCTTTAATAGATAAACAAAAAAAAGAAAATTTTGTTGCGATTAAAAATTGAGTTTCTGTTTCAAAGAAAACTAAATCACTACCTACACATATTTTACTCCTGCAATTTACAGCTTAAACGGCCCCATTGTGTTGTTTTTAAATATGTACATATAAACTAGATTTATTTGTGCCAAATAGAAAAAAAAAAATTTATACAAATATTTTTCTTAAGCAACAAAACAAGGAATATATTATGAAAGTTTTATCTATTAATCACTTTAGAATTTATTTGAAAATATTTGCTCTTTTACAGATTGCAATTCAATTTTTTTCTTTATTTTATTTTTTGTGTTTTTTATATTTCTAAAATTCGTTTATGAAAACAATTACATAAAATAATAAAGGCAATTAAAAAATTTTATAAAGGACTTTACTAGAAAAACTAATAGTTTAAAGTTCATTTAACCCTAATGTTACCAACACGAGTTTATGCGACACATAATAATGTTTGATTCAGCATAAAGCTAAAGTTTCTTGACTTTTATTATATACACGTTTTAAGTCATTTAATAGAGAAAATGTTGAGGAACATAAAATGTTTATATGTTATATAAACAAAAACATGTCACAAAAGGTGACATTTACTACGCAGAAGTGTCAAAAAGGTGTATATTTTATTGTTATTTATGGGTGCATTTCGGTCAAACTAACTAATTTTAATATGGGGGGAATGTTACAGGTTATAATAGATCCCAATAAATGTTTACACTTTACTTATCAAAAAGTTTGAAAATTGTTTGTAGGAGATGCCGGCGGAGGAGATGTTCCAGAGACGTCCAAAGATAAGGAATAAATTGCAAAGGCCTACAATTTAATATATGAAGTAAGAAAATTCTGCAAATCCCAAACAAGTCTTTTTCAAAACACATTGGTGTAAAAAAGATCTAAAAGAATGTTACCATCGTGTCTGTTGAGAGTATAATTAATAATAAAACTATATATATAAATTTTCCGAGAAATAGTTACAAAAAAAATGTTTTTTGTTTTATATTTAGAAAAAATTTTTAAATTTTTATATTGGAATTTTATATGAGAATTGTATTTATGGAATTGTAGTTTATTTGAATATAAAACAAAAATATGTTTTGAAGGATATTTTAATGAAGCATTCCAAAATATAAATTTAATATTAATATATTATTATAGTCAATATAGTAATTACTTTTAAATAAATAACTAGTTTTTCCTATACACTTTTAGAAATAATTTACATTTATGTGTAATCAAACAAAAAAAAATAAATAATTGGCAACACTGCTATAAAAATTCTTATGCAAAAAATAACCATATAATTTTAGGAAAATAATGAACAAACATGAGCAAAGTAGTATTTAGAAAAAATATTTAGAAAATCCGGCAACAAATATGGACTACGAAATGTTGAAATGAAATGTTTCTGGCAACATTTTGAGAAAAGTGTGATATAAAGCGAATGTACATTATTTTATATAGAATTTTTAAACAGCGACTGATTGTACAACATTGTCATTTCACATGGCGCTGCAAAATTCTTTTCAGTCACGAGATGGACAAACAAATGTCACAAATTCGAGGGCGTACTAAAGGAAAAGGCAGATGACACAAATTTCAAAACCAAATGGAAATTATTAAAGAAATTACATGACCTACCTTTTCAACAAAATATTAATAATATAAAATTTTTAAACCTTATTAGCAAAATGTCAAATTTGACATACATACATGCATACATACATGTGCTGTCAGTTTGCTAAAAATGTAAAATACATCAGGGCAACGCCAACACCGCTTTGTTGAATAAAACACTGGACTTATAAAAATTAATAATTTTTTTAATGCTTAACGTTAACATGAGGTAACGTGCAACATTCCCGGCTTGTTTTTGTGCCATCATATGTTGCTGCACAAGGCAAATAAATCATTATTCGTTGCAATATATCGTAAATCTATAAAAAATATGTAGTTGATCGCATTCCTTATGCGAGAGCACGCAGGCAGTTCACTTTCGCTTATACTTTTATTTTATTTCTTACAAGTTTAAATAAAAGAACAATAAATACAACAACAAATTATGAAAAATGAAAACAAATCGTAAGAAAAGAAAATAAGACAAAAAAGAAAAGTTTAAACAATAAGAGATGATATCATCGAAATTTTTAACGGAAATTCAGGCAATAATATCTATCCAACACACTAGACTCTTATCCGTACGTACGAGCATGTAGAGCAGCATTATGTGTGTTTTCTTTACAATAAGATTTTAAACTTATCGAGATACTCGTATGTACATGCCACATACATACATGCCGAAATATTAAATCAAATTTGTTTACATCATTTTTTTATCATTATTTTTCCACACATAATTTATTACGAATAAAATTATTTACATATACATGCATGCATACAAGTCTTTACACATCCATACACACATACGTACAGGCATATATTATTATTTCGACATAAGTTTCAATTTATCATTACTTGAAGAGCAAATTGTGTCCGAGGGTGAGTCGATAAATATGCAGAAAAATATTCTATAATTTTTATTATTATTATTTAGCACAACTTTTTTTTACTGTATTTTTCTGAGAGTGGATGTGAAAGTTGGAAAAGGTCCCCAAAAAATTGTTTTCAAATATCTAGTCTATGATGTGAAAAATCGAAAAACCGTGAAACATCGCAAACACCAGACTGGATGTTAACAACACTAATTGTTCTTTGTACGTTATTGAGTTTATTTTATTAATAAATTTATATTTTAAACAATCACAAGACTTGCAGCAACATGTATAGCAGCTTGCAAAATGTTTATAAACATTTCTCTCCAATTACAAAATAATATAAGCAACAACAGTCTGTAAGTTATTAAAGTAGTTGATTTTATTAATAAATTTACACTTTGAAAAATCACAAGACCTTCAGGCGGCATGTGTAGCAGCATGCAAAATGTTTATAAATATTTCTCTCCAATTACAAAATAATATATGCAGCAGTCGTTGTAAGTTATTAAAGCTGTTTTTTTATTAATAAATTTATACTTTGAAAAACACAACACCTGCAGGGAGCATGTATAGCAGTATTTAAAATGTTTATAAACATTTTGCTCCAACTACAAAATAATATAAGCAACAACAGTCTTTGTAAGTTATTAAAGGAGTTGATTTTATTAATAAATTTATATTTTAAAAAATCGCAAGAGTTGCAGTAACATATATAGCAGCTTGCAAAATGCTTATAAACATTTCTCTCCAATTACAAAATAATATAAGCAACAACAGTCTGTAAGTTATTAAAGCAGTTGATTTTATTAATAAATTTACACTTTGAAAAATCACAAGACCTTCAGGCGGCATGTGTAGCAGCATGCAAAATGTTTATAAACATTTCTCTCCAATTACAAAATAATATATGCAGCAGTCGTTGTAAGTTATTAAAGCTGTTTTTTTATTAATAAATTTATATTTTAAAAATCACAAGACTTGCAGCAACAGGTATAGCAGCTTGCAAAATGTTTATAAACATTTTTCTCCAACTAGAAAGTAATATAAGCAACAACAGTCTTTGTAAGTTATTAAAGGAGTTTATTTTATTAATAAATTTATACTTTAAAAAATCACAAGACTTGCAGCAACATGTATAGCAGCTTGTAAAATGTTTATAAACATTTCTCTCCAACTACAAAATAATATAAGCAACAACAGTCTTTGTAAGTTATTAAAGGAGTTTATTTTATTAATAAATTTACACTTTGAAAAATCACCAGACCCGCAGGCGGCATGTATGTATAGCAGCATGCAAAATGTTTATAAACATTTTTCTCCAACTACAAAGTAATATAAGCAACAACAGTCTTTGTAAGTTATTAAAGGAGTTGATTTTATTAACTAATTTATAAGACCCATTAAACATTAAAATTTGAGTTTTGTTTAGAAAGCCGGGTGTTATTTACACGATCATAACAAGGAAAACGTAATTTTCTATTTTGGTATTATTGGTCGCATTACCTTTATTGAGAAATTTAATGCGAAATATCGCCCAGCAGATTTGTTGAAAGGAAAAATATTTTCACCAACACTTTTTCTAGCTGCCAACAGCTAATAAATTTTTCTTAAATCGTTGCTAGTTTTGTGATTGAATTTTTTTTAAATTATGTTTACATTATAGAATTCTAGTTTGGCAATTTTCATATATTCTTCTACAAAACGTCAAATACACATAAAAAGTGCAGAGTACCTTAAACTCTGTATCCTGCAACACGCTATGACTGACACTCATATTAATAAAAACGCATATTCCTGCAACAAAAATTGCAGGTTTCTTCCAAAGTAATGAAATAAGAAATGTTGACCAACAACTAATATTCAAAATGAGACCAGTTGACATGACCTACTAAAAACATTAATTAATAATTTGTCGTTATTCTATAATGGATTAAATAATAAAATAGATATTATTCAACAATTTCGCCTGCAATTTTAGTACAAACATTTGTTTGGAAACATGTTGCAGCAACAATTCGAATCAATATCTCAAGAAGTGCGATATACATTTGTTGTCAGCACTTTGTAACTCATACTATTTACGAAACTACATGTCAGAGGAACTGAATGCGAATTATTGTTGTTTGATATATTTCTAATCTCTTAAGTTTGGGAAATTCCATATCGCGGTTTCAATGAGATTCGATTTTTTTTTTTCTAAATTAATTTCTCTGTTTCGGGGCTGTGTTCCCCGTTGCATTATCAACTAAACATAAGATGATCAAATCCAGACAGCTGATTAATTATGCAATGTATACATCTAAGCTGAGATTCAAGTAATACTAAGCAATGAAAAAAAAATATTTTGTCTTTGCAGCTTCATGCGAATACCCTTAACAATTAAAACCGATAAGAGCTTCAGTAAAAATTAATTGTCTTAATTTTTATAAAACGTCTGCTGAATTCTCCTATATGTTTGTAGTTTTCTTGCTTTAATATAATTTGTTTTTTGCTTTAGTTTTTTTTTAATTTCCATGTGGGAGGTCATGTAGCCCATTTAAAGCAAAAGCATCCAACATTCAATACATCAAGCCAGCGTGTATACAATTAATATTTTATGTTTAATTAATTAATTGGCACTTGTCCAGATTTTTTTGATTTTTTTATTGTATGACTTTCATTTATCTGTTTTAAAGTTACTTCAATCCAACGTACATTTTCTTTAAGCGATTAAACCTTTAAGGCACATGATGAAGAAAATTAAAAAGGGCCAGGGAAGTAAGAAAAAAAAGGATAAACATTTACATTCACATGTAAAATGGATATTCCAATTGGTCATTTCGAAATATTTCTACTTTGTCGAAAATAAGTTTATACGATGACCCTCTTAACATAAGAATGTTAAGATGGTGACCCCTTAACATACTCAGACCCCTTACGATGACCCCTTACGATGACCCCTTAACATACTATGAGGCATCTTATATGATGCCTCTGAGTACTTAACATAAGAATGGATCTCTGCTCAAACGTATGAATTGCCAGTGAGAGCAATTAGCCAGACAGAAAAAAGACAATCAGCATGACGTCGCACCGCCGATTTAATAATACAACTCACATCGTCCAATAAAATTGCAAGATTGTCGCAGCACTGAAATGATAACGACGAATGGCCGTCATGGAATGATTAACAAATGGCCATTTTCCTCTTCCTACTTTCAATGCATTTGCACCACAAATACAAATTTATATTAAATATATATGAAATTAAATTAAATTAAATTAAATTAAATAATTTAATATTCTAAATTTAACACCGAAATTGCTCAACGCAAATCTGTGAATGTAAATAAAAATTAAATTAACAAAATAAAATTGTTTGACTAAATTTTAATATTTTTGAAAATGAATTTATTTTTTATTGAGAACAAGAGTAGTGATAAAGGAAATCACGAGGTGAATATTATTAGGCTAATGTTCGTAATATAAATTAAAGCCTAGAAAGAATTAAATGAGAGGAGTAACGAATAAAGACGAACTTGTTCCTTTTTTACATTTGGTACGAAGCAGACTCGGCGACTTGAACGAAATTTCTTTTATAAGACTAACACTCGTACAATGTACTTTGTCGGGATTGCGAAAAAAGAAATGGCGGTAGAGAAGACAGCTGCTCAAGCAGCAAAAGAGAAAAAGGAGAGTTGCATTGGTGCTGATAGCAAAGTAGGAGCCGTTAAGTGTTTCTGTGTAGCACTCCTGTGAAAGTCCCAATTCACCAATGATTGTGCTAGAAAAGCTGAAAAGGAAATGTGGACTTCTTTTACATATTGTTTAATTTCGCCAATGACACACTACTTCAGAATGCAGAAAAAGAATTTGTATTTGCTGAGATGCATATTATCATCGAGTGCGGTTGTCTGACCATTAAAGTTAGAAATGGTATGATATGCAGATGGTCAAATCGCTTAATATTTGTATAAGTGATAGAAAACGTAACTCTGGAAATAAATGCATCAGCTGTTTGTCTAAGTACATGCGGCTTTTTCACATTTGAAGCAGATTACGCAATACGCAACATACCTATACGATTTAGCGAATTATAGTTAGATTAATAGTAAGTGGCAAAATCTCTTAATATTTGTGTACGTGATAAAAAACGCAACTCTGCAACAGATTATGCGATACGATTAAGCGAATTATAGTTAGATTAATAGTAAGTGGCAAAATCTCTTAATATTTGTGTACGTGATAGAAAACGTAACTCTGGAAATAAATGCATCAGCGGTTTGTTTAAGTACATGCGGCTTTTTCACATTTGAAGCAGATTACGCAATACGCAACATAACTATACGATTTAGCGAATTATAGTTAGATTAATAGTAAGTGGCAAAATCTCTTAATATTTGTGTACGTGATAGAAAACGTAACTCTGGAAATAAATGCATCAGCGGTTTGTCTAAGTACATGCGGCTTTTTCACATTTGAAGGAGATTACGCAATACGCAACATAACAATACGATTTAGCGAATTATAGTTAGATTAATAGTAAGTGGCAAAATCTCTTAATATTTGTATACGTGATAGAAAACGTAACTCTGGAAATAAATGCATCAGCTGTTTGTCTAAGTACATGCGGCTTTTTCACATTTGAAGCAGATTACGCGATACGCAACATAACTATACGATTTACCGAAATATAGTTAGATTAATAGTAAGTGGCAAAATCTCTTAATATTTGTGTACGTGATAGAAAACGTAATTTTGGAAATAAATGCATCAGCTTCTTGTCTAAGTAGATGCGGCTTTTTCACATTTGAAGCAGATTACGCAATACGCAACATAACTATACGATTTACCGAAATATAGTTAGATTAATAGTAAGTGGCAAAATCTCTTAATATTTGTTTAAGTGATAGAAAACGCAACTCTGGAAATAAATGCATCAGCTGTTTGTCTAAGTACATGCGGCTTTTTCACATTTGAAGCAGATTACGCAATACGCAACATAACTATACGATTTAGCGAATTATAGTTAGATTAATAGTAAGTGGCAAAATCTCTTAATATTTGTGTACGTGATAGAAAACGCAACTCTGCAAATAAATGCATCAGCTTCTTGTCTAAGTAGATGCGGCTTTTTCACATTTGAAGCAGATTACGCAATACGCAACATAACTATACGATTTAGCGAATTATAGTTAGATTAATAGCAAGTGGCAAAATCTCTTAATATTTGTGTACGTGATAGAAAACGCAACTCTGCAACAGATTATGCGATACGATTAAGCGAATTATAGTTAGATTACGCAAGCATCAGGAAAACATAATTGATTGACGAAGACCAACCAATTCATGAATGTTAGAAATTTTTAATTTGTGCTAATACCTGATGAGCAATATGAGCGTTATTGCTAAAAAGGAAAGGCGTGTCTTCATAATTCATTAAGCATTAAGGGTCTTTAAAACAAAAAGTGCGTGTCCAAGATGTGTTGGAAATAGGTTTTTTTTTTTTGAAGATTATATGTATCTATAGCCGAAATAATGCCGAAAAGGTTGTGTTGTCTTTGAAGGCCCCAGTAGTTTGTGGCCTATTCTCAAAGCCGTGCTACTTAAAGTTTTTTAAACAGAATGCATGAGCGGAATGTCCAATGTGGCAGATACGCCGTGCTATTGAAAACAAAGTTTTTGGTGTCTCCACAATTCAATTCAATTCAATGCCAGAGAAAGTGTTAATCAGTGATGCGTACTCTGGCTTATGTCGTTCTCTTAAGCAAATAAAGCACAAGCATGTCTAGAAAGCCTTATTGGCAAACCTGCTATATTGTAATTTAATATCTAATGCTTCTAATATTAAAAATTCATAAAGATCTCAACATTATTTGTCTCCTAATATTTTTTTCTACTTTTTGGCTTGTGTTCGTTTTAAGTTTTAATTGCTGCTTTATATGTAAAATTAAGTTTGTACTTTAGTCAGAGATTAAAAATTATTTTTTTAAATCTTGATTTATCGCGTGTACAATCCGTATACGTATGTGTGTATGGGTGGAAGTATGTATGTATGTAGCAGCTGCCCCTATGATTTGTACAAATAAAAAAAAAAAATCGTGTAAAGCAGTCAATGCTTTTGCTGCAGAGATTTCTTTTCAACAAAACAAAACACAAGAAAAAAATTAAATTCTTTTAAATTTCCTTTTATTTAATTACAAAGTAAAAACAATTAAGTTTATACACACTTTTAAAACGAAATTCGAAAATCAAAAACGAAAGTGGTGTTTTTTATTCATTTGTTTTGTTTTTATTATTATTATTTAAAACAATTGTATCTACAAGTGAGTAGCAGCAGCAGAGGCAGCAGCAGCAGAAGAGGCAGCAGCAGCAGCAGTATTTATTGTTGTTTTGTTTACATTTCAATGAAATGTTTTTTTTTTTTTAAAGAAATACTAAAAACAAATTGTTGTTTCCTTCAGTTCATTTCAAGCATAATAATAGATATTACACTCAACAACAACAACAGCAACAGCAACAACAGCAAAAGAAGCAGCAAAACAGCAAAAACAATAAAGCAAATGGTTAAAATTAAATTAAGCAATAGTAACGCGCGCTTTGCCGCAAAAGCATTTAATGCATATTCGTTTAATTAAATCTAAAATGTTATTCACCTCTTTCTTCTTTTATTACATTCGTTTCTTTTTCTCTTGAAGAAAATAATTTTTTTTTTCTTTTTTACTAATTTAACGTCGTCTCAAATGCCATACCACCGACACAATTATAAGTTAATTGCCATTAATGGTCATTTGAGACCCACTGTAAAAAAACAGCAAATATAAAAAAGGAAATGAAATAAATAAAAAAAAAATTAAAAATTATGGCAGTTACACTTTTTGTGCAAAGGAATTTAAAGAAATTTACTCACAGGACTCTCTTAATCTGTTGTCAGTATAGATAATGTATTTTATAATCATGCTGACGATGCTTACTATCGTTAATTATGCGATTCTAAAATCATTAGCACATCGCAAGAAGGTTTCTTAAAAAATCAAGTCGCTTAATTGGTCTTGTAACTCAGATCATGTACTGTACAGAACCAAAAATTATCTAAAATTTCAAAAGTTGCAAGTTGGTCAACAGCAAACACCCACAGCAGCGTATCGGCGTTTACAGCAGCTCCATAAAAGTAACGTAAACGTACATTCCATTCCTTCATAAGAAGGTAAAAAATAATTATTGCAGTTAGACAAAATTTGAATATGTTAATCACTTTTTTAAATTAAGTATTTTATAAAAAAACAAAGTTTCACCAATTAGAAAAACATGTGTACTTATTAAAGACAGTTCGCATTATTAGGAAAGTCTTATTGTTAAATTTAACACCTTTTCCTCTTTGAACTTTCATTGGCATTCACAGTACACACGTGGTGTTACGGCCGTGTTTTACGTTTTACATGGCTTTCTATTTTCTATATATTGCAAAAGAATAAAACAAAAACAAAAACCAAATAGAAATTCAAGAATACATGAAAGTGTGTCTTCACGTGTGACTTACTGTATCACATCACTTGTAGTAATCTTATTTGCTAAAACCACTCACTGCACACACGTAACTGAATAAATGCTTTTAGAAAGAGTTTTAAATGTTCACCTTTTTCTTAATAAAATTAGATTTCATTATTTAGAATTATGACGATAAAGTCATTTAATTGGCATTATAAGTCAGAGGCACGCACGTACACTCAAAAAAAAAAGTGCGGAACTAAAATTTAGGGAAATTTACATAATTGAAAATATGACATAGTTGTGGTATGGCGCCGCACCCCTTTTGGATAACAAAATATGTTTTTAAAAATATGAGCTAAATTGAAGCTAAACGTCAGTCAAATTTTCCATAAAATTCAATTATGAATTTTTCTAAAAGCTTTTTAGGAAGTATTGGTTTTTTTCTTTTTTTGGATCTCTTTAGCCCATTTTATTCTTTGTGTTATACGAAAATTAAAAAATATTTGTAAATTGTATTTAGTTCATTACGTGTCACGACGATCATGAAATTAGTCAGTATTTGGCATTTATATGAAATTCTAAAAAATTTGTTGAATGAAAAAAGAGAGAAACATTCTGGTTTTTCCTTAATATTTTGGAAAATGAAAATATGCACCGCCATCTGGAAATTCCCAAAATGAAAGAAGAAATTTTTAAATTCTGTGACAGATATTTGTAACCACTATCATATCCTTGCTATCTTCCTTTTGAGTGTTGAAGTAAAGTGAAAAGATTAAAAGGATATCACCTACAAGATATGCCTTTACGAAAAAAACAAGGGCTATATTATAAATTAAAAACCCGAATAAGTGCATATTTATGTTTTCTATTACCTTTCATGGTTTCATACAGCTATAGATTTACAGATTGTCCATATGTAAAGGTAGTGGTACGCATTCTTATTTTTGAGTTCACTCGAGCTCAATAAATTTACTAAATCTGCTTAATTTGCAGAGAGAGAGAGAGAGAGAGAGAGAGAAGAAAAAAGGAACTGAGATTTGAACCATCAACAGTGCATTCTGTGGAATAAAAATTCTGTTAAGATAACAGTGGCTGTAGAGAGATGTACGTAGTTAGCAGATGTGATACAGGGTAACGTGGGTACCTGCCAAATATGGCATAATTCCACGGTGCTCTTAGCTCTGGCTAGATACAAAATGCGACTACCGGCGCTCTCACACAAGTGTGAGTAACAGAATTCGAAAATTGTGCATTTGGACAGAATTTTCCTCCTTGTTGAGTGGCTGAGCCTGATTAAAATCCCTTTCGCTTTATGGGAAGCGACGCCCTGTTGCCGTGCAACTCCACACTGAGCCGAACCTCATACCCGCGATATGGGCACCACAGCCACCACGAGCCTCTTCATCTGCCAGGCTGGAACCAAGAATCGCTTCCAGAGGCTCCTGACATCCATGGATTCGCAGCCGAAACTACTTGTAGTTGGCTACAAATAGCCGGGTACTACCAAACCCCTTACAGCCCTAATCGTTATCAAATCATTGTCAGTAAAACATAGCCAGACTCTTCCAGGACGTGACCACTACATACCCTACCACAGCTAACACCATCCATAGTCCCCACTATGTAGATGAAAGCCGGTGTATGGTCATAAAACAAACCCCAGACACCAAAACTTCAAAAATCACCACAAAACAACAAATCTACTTCATGAATAGCCACAAAAAGGAATTCGGACATTAAGGGCGAATTCGCGTACGCCAGCTTTGCAATCGCTCAAGATGAAAGCTGCGGGACAACACTCACCTCTGTCGCAATCTGCGACTAAAGGCTACACGTGCAAACTCAGCCAGACCGGAGAAACATAGCGGATCAAGTAGTACGCCCGATACATTTAAGCTTTCCCCAGAAATAACGACACCCATACGCGGCAATTCCCTGATATCATCGTAAATAGGACATTTTGTCAATACATGACGCCAGTCCTCAATACCAGTACCACACCGACATTCCGCAGAAACAGACAAGCCCCTCTGATACAAAAATGCATCCAGAGAGCCATGCCCCGTTAGCAAAAATCCCAAACCTAACTCAAAGCTAAATCCAGTACGATCACGAGCAAAGGTGGGATCACGTATAAATTCATACGTGACCCTACCCTTGTCACTATTCTGCCACCTATATCTCCATAGCAAATCAACCCGTTCCTTCAAACACGCACCTATGTACGTAGTTGGCAGAGGTATGTTAAAAACAAAGCTTTTTTTGACAATGGAACCTGCTTTTAGCGCATCCCATTGTACCGTTCACATGCAGCCTGATTTTAGTCGATCTTAGCGAGTTTTGTATCTGCTTGGAATAACGTGCTGACTACGTCAGACCCTTAAAAGCTCTTTGACGGATTTCCTTATATTTGTGGGCGTGGTTCTGAATGTGTATCTATGCATTGGCAATATTTTATATTGTGACCTTATGAAACAACTTGCTCGGTTCGAACGCAAAGCAATTGACCTGAATCGCGACTCAATGCTTTTCCACAGACTTTATTCAATTCAAACTGAAAGATTGGAAGCTCTTAATTGCATACCTCTTACATGTGACTGTATTTCATTAATATTACAGGCAAATTCTCCCAAAAATGCTCAGTCTGTCACAATTGCATTTTAACAATCACATTTTCAGTGCAATTACCCGCTTAATATTTATTCATTATAAACTTTTTTTGTTTTGTTGTTTTTTTATTAGTCCCCATCATTTGGGTTAATATCTGCTTTATTTAGACTGAATTGCCACTAAAGGTTGCGACTGGCGAAATATAATTGTTATGTACTTGTCGCTGGAATTTTATACATTTTTCAAATGCAAATTACAAATCAGCACATTTTAGTCACATTTTTTTTTTGCCTCTTTTCCGTAATCGTTGCACAAAATTAAAGCTTTTTTGCATTTTATTGTGCTGCCTGAGTGGCATTTATTGTTGTGATTACATGACGATTATAAAGATGCTGTTACGTTTGTGGTATGACTGACAGTAGATTAGCGTTGGCTTGCATTTGTTGTATGATTTTCCTTGGGAAGAGCCATATTATAATGCAACATATAAATGATTAAATTCAGGTCACAAAGCGGGGTCAAAGTTCTGCAAAAATGTTAGAAAGTTGTTATATTTAAAAGATATTTCCACAATCCAGACGAGTGGTTTGGGTGAAACTTTTTTACGAGACAGGCTCAGCTTATGAAAATTACCTCTCAAGCCCCTAATCATGTGAAAAAATATTATCAAACTCTCTATTGTATATGGAACAATTTTTTGGGAGGTTAAAAACGCTAAGAAATAGAAGTGATGCTCCTCACTATAAGTATGAGCACTTAAAATAAAAAATAAAAAAAAAATCCAGCTGCTAAGAATTTCAGTTGTATATTTAAATGAGAAAAAACTACTCGAGAAAAGGGATAGCAAAAGGTTTCGAAGACTGGGCCAATAGATGGTGTCTACTATGACACTAGCCATCATAAATTTTGCCAACTATGCATATTTTGCCGCCAAATGCATATTTATTTTAAATTATCCTCAAAGATAAGTTGTGCTTTGTGTGACAAGACAACTATGCCGAGTATAGTCTTTAACGCAAGAGCTTACGTAATAACATATTTAAATCAAATTAAATAATAAAATTAACACACTGTAAGTTTTAGCACAATCAAATTAATTTCTAATTCCAACAAGTGTGTATATTCAACAGTGCCTAAAAATGCAGAATATTTAAAGGACTTTCAATCCTTGAAAGTCCTTCGAACATTCAAATGAAATGCATATAAATTAACTCTGTGGAATAAAATGTTTTGCGAAATAATTTTTAATATCATTTATATATTTTTAGAATTATATCCGACTGAAGTAAATACAATTTTTATAAGTGTGTGTAGAAGAAAAAAAAATTATTTACTAAATAAAAATAATTTATAATTTACTTTACTCCTTCAGAAAATTATTTACTAGTAAAAACTCAAATAATTTCGTTTTTCTAAGATCTGCAATGGGCGTTTTCGCATCAGTCGACATGACACCGCCATGACAACGCCACGACAACGACAACGATATCAGTGGTTGCGTAAAAGCATTCAATCATATGGGCATGCTTTGATACTTGCCGACATGTCGGTATCGCGCTGATGTCGTGTCGGCTGATGTGAAAACCCCTATTCGAAGAATAGACCCCCCTCATGCATTGCACTGTGATAGCGATAGAAAACATGAGACCAGATTTTTTCAACGTTACTGGTGTCGAACTTGGTACAGTGTAGCTGTTATTTGTTATCATTTTACCCAGCGTTTTCATTACTCAAGTGAAATACTGCTACGGAACAGGGTGCATGTGCTCAGATGTACACTTGCATCGCTGCAAATTGTTTGCTGCTGCATGACCAGTAAGCCAGTGGCTTTGAATTCGTCAATTAATCATAAGAACAGCAATACCCATGAGATATTAAAGCACTTGAGAAAAATTAATGAGAATTTTTTATTAGACTAATGACCTCTGCCATTTCTGATTGATGAAATTATTAACTAGTTCAGCTGACGATACACTTAATTAAAACGTATCATAAAATTCATGATGCGATGGTAAAAAAACATTCAGCATGCAACATAATAAAATATTTACTTCTTCATTGAATCTTTGAATTACGTAAATTCTTACGTCACAACATATTTAATTCCGCGTATTTATCTTCGTGTTTATAAACCAGGAGGGTTACTCTCGTTTGCGATGCATTAGAAAATGTTTGCAAAATAAAACATTTGGTACTCCTGTTGGCGTTTACGTATATATCTTACACATCTCATGCGCAAGTCTGGCATTATCGTACTCTGGTTTGCGAAAGCGATTGTCAAAACTGTAATATTAACGCAAATATCTTGCGCAAGCTATTTACTAAACGCAACTGAAGAAAAACATGTAAATCCGATATGTGATACGTCATATTTATGTATTTACATGAATATCATTTACATTTTACATGGATTACAAGCAAATAATGAAGTTCCTTATTATTAACAATATTTAAAAGATGATATATGTATAATTTTATGGTATTGAGTTGCCTTTTTTTTATTAAGTTTAAGTTTTGTTATACCGACGAAGTGAAGAAAAATTTCTTTTTATGTTTTTAAAAAACAATATTTATTTAAACATTAAAAATATTATCAGGAATTTTTAATTATTTTTTATTTAATTTCTCATTTGCCTGGCTATAGTTGTTTGATCATAGCCAGATCATTGCTAGAATCATTAGTGTAAACTGTTGACAAAAGTTCTTGCCGGCTTTATTATACATATTTTGACATTTGATAGAGGCATAGCGTTGCCATTTTTAATTTTATGATGTCCGTATTGCCACTTTTTCAATATGATATGCGCAAAGACTTGCGTTCATGTTATAGAGTACCAAATTAGTTTATTAACGCAGCTCACTCAAGCAGAGAGTAACCCCCAAGAAACGCAAACTAAAAACTATAAATTTCAGAGCCAGAATCAATCAATACGTTGAAGTACTGGAAACTTTTACAGATATTTGAAATTAAATAAAAACCAGAAAACTAAAGAAAAACCTTTTTACTGTATTTTTAACAACCTTCAGAAACTGTTCGATGAAACGTATTTGCAGATGCATGCACACTTGAGCCCCCCAAAGGCCATTTTTAAAAGTGAAAGCAATTAATACGACTGATGTATTTCAAGCATTTTTACAAATAAATCACATCGATAAAAAGAAAATAATTAATATTTTTTATTTATTACACACCGGCGGGAAAATCAAATTTGTGCAAACAACCACAATCAAACATACACAGCAATGTTACAAGTAGACAAACAAAAAGTTAAAATAATATAAAATTAACAAGCTTAAAATCATATTGGTGTTTGATTTGTAGTTCAGAAAATAACACAACTTAAGAAACAGACTTACAAAAACAGCAAATAGCAGCAAATGTACAAACGAGAACGTATGAACGACATGACAGTGAACCGGGCCAAGGTTAGCAAACACGTCAATAAATGAAAATACTAAATATTTTGAAAAAAAAAAAAAAAAAAAAAAATTATTTGATTTTTGTTTCGATTATTTGTTGTTCTATTATCGCTTTAAAAAATGTTGTCTGCTGCCTGCTGCATTCAGCTAATTCAGTAAGAAAATCAGTGCATACAATTATTAAGAAAAAATGCATTTAGATAAGAAAGAAGAAAAAAGATTTTTCCCCACACCCCAAAAAAAAAAAAATAATTCATATTCAGTAAAATATTGCTTTTATTTTATTGCCAAATCCTGGACAATTTCCTACTTGCTCATGCTGATCATCAGGATCAAGAGGAAAGGTCATAGTTCATATTAATGCATACTCGTACTTATAGTGACACATTTGCGTGTAGGGATGTGTGTCCTTATCTGTATGAGTGTGTGTGTGTGGTTGAATGTGTGTGTGTGTGCGCGTACGTATTGAAAGGTAAATATGTAAATTAGTTTAAAATAAATTCAAATGACGGAATGTTTTTGGCAAATTTTATTTTCTTTTTCTCTCAGGCATTTATTTTGCATTTAAGGTGAAGGTCAAACATTCTTCAGCGAAGGCAACAGGCGAATGATTTTGCATTTTCACACTTTCGCAGTGATCATCGTGATGGAAATTTTCAAGTGCAACAAATAAATAAACGCACAGTGCAATGATCTTATTATAAAAGTAGAAATCAAAGAAGAAATAAACACATCAGGCAGGCATTTACCACGCATTTCATCTTCAGTAATTTATTAAGTGTCCGAAGTAAAGAGATTTACATGTTTTAATTATTTTTTCATTTGTTTGTTTGTTTATTTGTTTGCAAAACATTTTATTTTTGTTCAATGTCTGTCTGTTTATTTTTTTTTTTCTCTAACGTTTCAACACCTTGAATGAGACATTTTAAATGCTGACATTGAAAACTTGATGTTTTCAGAATTAGTTCTAAAATGGTTTCAAAGTTTTCTAAAAGTTAAACAAATAAATAATCTTTAAAAAACAAAAATTAGTCTGCATTAATAATTCTGCGGCAGTGTGCTTGAGCTCAATAAAGTTGGCAGAATAAGCTGCATGACCTCGTGCTTTTATATTAAGAATAGAGCTTTTTAAAAATTCATATTTTATCTGATCAATGCAAGACAACAAAAGCTCTTTCGGAATTGCATTAAAATGGCTCCTCTAATTTTTAATAGCTTCCTCGTTAAATCAAGGAATGCATTACTTCATTATAATATAGAAATATTTACATGAGGCTCCAAAGCTAGCGAACGACTTTCTGGCTGTCAATAGATTTCTCTTTCCCTAATCAATTATTAAAAATAGAATATCAAGCAAATTTTAATTTTAAGGAAAATAAAGATATTCTTCTATATACATATGTACTTATACTTTCGAAATACAGTGAAAGCTCCCAATAGTGGACAGCCAAAGCCGGCCCTCTTTTGTCCATTGTATTGAGGTAAATAAAAAATAAAAAATCTTAAGTTATAATTTTTTTTATGTATGTAATCTTTTATTTTTAATAAACACAAAGAAATTAATTTAATTATTATTTAAAGAAAGTAAAAAAAAAAAATAAGTGATAAAACAAGAACCTTCATTGTACATCAGTTATTCTTTGAAAAAAAATTGTGGATACTCTTTTGACGCAATTTCGCTGGTTTCTCAACAACCAGGCGATCTTGTAGATGACTTTGTAAATTTTTTATATAGTTAAAAGCCTTGAAATCTGTTTTCAAAAATTGTTTGAAATTATGGAGGAATTTTAAAATTACTTTATTAGCTATCTCTTCAATTCAATTCAATTTCGCTGTCCGTATTGTCAATATCAATAGTTATGCAGTCGGTATTTGTATTCTGCTCAATGCATAGATGTTCTTCACTAGAAATGGAACCACAGCCTTCTGCTAATGTTTGCAAGTTTATTAAGGGAATATAATCTGCGTCGGCAAACTCAAGGGTATTGTAAAAGTCGCCATCACAACCAGGTTTCGAAAACAGTTTTAAATTGTTTCGATGGAGACTTTTTTTAAAAAAAAAATTGTGTGAATCCCCGGAATAAGTCACAAACACATTTGAATGAAACATTTCATTATTTAAATGAAACATTAAAGTACATAAAACTTTTTGTCTCCTTGCAAGATTTTTTATAATTTGTTTTATATTTTGTCCACATATTAGAACTTTTTCGAACCATGCCCGTATATGAAAGTGTCCACTCCTGAGAAGTTTACTTGCATGGAATTTCGATCTTAAAGCTTTGTATATTGATAATTGTCCATTAAAAGGAGATGTCCACTATACGGAGCTTTCACTGTACATATAATAGGAAAATCCAAGGATCTCTTTCATTCCCCAATACATATATTTTTTTTTTTTATTACTCCTGGAAACCAACTTTCTGAAACAATTGCCTAATTATTAATAACTTGCATGTTGTATTAAACAATTAAAACAACTCTTCGCTTCTTTTCTCAAACCTGTACTTCCCCTACACATGCACACACACATATGCACATGCAAAGCCATACGTATTTTCATACATTACAAGGAAAAGAATTATTAACCCCTTTCAAAGCAATAAGTTTTTAAACAAAATTCAAATTCATTCTGCTTGGTGACAGATGCTGGCCAACTGTCAAAATAAATGCTTTTCCTGCAATTCATTCTATTTTTAATTTTAAAACAAACAAATTTTTTTTCTTCTTTGCAAATTATAGTGGGATTTGTGTTTAAGCACTAAATTTTTAAAATATTTTTAAAAATTTCTTTATGGCTGGCGGTGAGAAAAAAGGAACAAAAAACGTACTTTTAAAATAATTTGCATAAAAAAAAAGAGAGCAGAGTCGCATTGATGACGACAAATCCTAATTTTAGACATTGAACTGGCACAGAATATTGTTCACAGATGGGAGGGATGGGCAATATCTTAATGGAAATTTAGTGTGGGTGGGTAAAACTATTTAACTATTTGGCAGCATCGGTAATGTGGGGAGCTTTACAAACGGCACGTCTGTTTTCAAGAAACTAATTTTATTTTCTGCAAATAAAAGCTGATGACTTGAAGCCAAGAGAATGATATGTTGTGTTGCATAATGCAGGGTATCCTCAAAAACATATATGTGAATGACTCCATTTGCATTTAGTTTTTTTAATCTAATTCTCATGACTAGACGTATGCGTGTGTGTAGGCACGTACTATTCCATGTATATCACACGTAAGCAAGTATACACGAGTGAACAGAAAAATAGGTGTGAAGCAATTGTTGCCATGCTCTTAAGAATACTCGTATCTGTATTGTAATGCATTTATTTATTATTAGTTAATTATATTATAGTTTTTTATTTAGATTATTTTATTTTTTTCTTTGATTAAACAATTCGCTGTTCAAATAACTTAAAATATCCCGTATAATTAACTTTATAAA
The DNA here is from genome assembly GCA_963402855.1 of Ormia ochracea. Lineage (NCBI taxonomy): Eukaryota > Metazoa > Arthropoda > Insecta > Diptera > Tachinidae > Ormia > Ormia ochracea. The sequence goes on from OY727106.1 coordinate 19,909,392, forward strand.
AAAAGGGCGTCGTCTATTCTTTGAAAATTGACAATCTTGTTATTTTAGTTTTTGACTTACACAATTCAATGCATAATAAAATAAAGAAATATATTTTTGATATCAATTTTTTTTTTTTTTTTGATTTATGCTATTCCCTACATTTCAAGATGTTTATCTTCTCGAGTTTATATCAGCCAATCTTGGTGGTAAATTAATTCTACCACTATGTGAATTTATTTTTTCATCAAAAATATATTTAAGTAAATGAGTTGTAGTGCGCTCCATAACAGTAGGGAGCCGCATAACTGCAAGATTATTCGCAGTTAATTGAGGTACGAAAGAATTCCTAATCATATTCCCTTATTCCCTTCACAGTTACCATTCCCTTTGTTTTTGAAGACGTGTGGATCAATAACTCCGATGGACCATGGATTATCTTCATTCCAAATTCGACCATTCTGCTTATTTTCGTATCCATTTCACTAAAACCGGCCTTTATCGGAGAATAAAATGTGGAATGGAAAGTCAAAATCCATATCAATTTGTGATTCCCCCTTAAGCAAGCATTGTTATGGAGTAAGTGTATTCGCGTTGAAATGTGAAAACCAAAAGAAACTATCAGCTGTTAAGTGGATTGTCAAATAAGACAGTCTACTTAACGCAAAGTTCTGAACCGCTTAAAAAAGCATTTGCAGCCTGAATGCAGAGTAGCTATAAGTTGAAAATTTATCGAAATCTTTTTCTCTACACAATTTTAAAAATTAGTTTTCTTTAATTCTTCTCTATAAATACGATTAAAAATATAAAACAAAATAATTTCAAAAACTATTAGTACAACCATATAATGGAAATGAACTCCAGTCAAATTTATTACTTTCTACTTTAGCTATTGTCTTAAAAACTTCCCCTCTGTAAATGTTGAAACGAATTCGCTTAGATTTCTGCTAATCAAATTGCCTCTCTGTTAAGAATCGGGTTTTTGCCAATGCTTCAAAATAAGGACTTTTGGCTTGCATCGACTTTTTAGAGCATAGTGTTTTCCTAATCACACAGGTACTGAGGAAGGGAGTAAATAGAACAGTGTTGCAAACTAGACAATTTTATGGTGTTTGTACCAGCAGCTTTTTATTTTAGTGTTTCATTTCGATGATGAAATGCTGCTACTGGAGACTATTTATGCAGGGTGTAGGTGATCAGATGAGTATTCTTATTGAAGTTCTTTCCCAGTAAATGTTGCGTGAACTTTAAAGGTTCCAGCAACAAAGAACACAAAAGACATTAAAACACTTGAAATTCCACTACCTTAGCGAATTGCCGTTGACGAACTTACAAGTTTAGCCAACAACACCGCCTTCTTACATAGAGAACTTGATATAGAACCAAATGAAATTGGAGCCATTTATATATTTTTGAGAATGCTACGCATAAGCTGATCCAACATATAAATTTGTTGCGTCCAAGCCTTCAGCTTTTATTTGCCGAAAATAAAATTAGTTCCTCTTAATCGGCAATCATAATATAACATTTATATTTCCCACCATAATAATTGTATCTACAATTCTCAAACAGTTTATCAGGACAACAGCAGTGTAAAGACAAGTTCAATTCACAATTGTTTCGTATAGGTATGCAAAGAAATGCAATCTTAGATAAGATAAGATTTCAATAAAGATTGTGGATCCTGCTCATCCACAATCTTATTAAAAAGCAATCATAAAATTTAAGGAAGACATTGTTGGCAATTATGCTCGACGATTTCGAGCAAAGAAGTGCACATATACATACATATTTTTATAAGATCACTCATTATGGCCTAATTTCAGTAGCGCTTGAGAAAATTATAATTAATAATTTGATGTCTTCGTCCAGCATTGAATAAAACAATAAGGATTTCCATTGAATGAGTTGATTTAACATGTGTCAAATATTCTCTCTCTCTCTCTCTTACATAATTAACATGTACGTATGCACGTCCATATCCATTTGCCCAAATAAACATACATAGATGTATGGGTGTGTATGTATGTGCATGGATGATACAAAGATTATATTCAGATGGTTCATGAATTGACGTTGTATTGTATTTTTAACACCACGTGTTGGGTTTTTTCGAGTTAATGCTGAAACAAAATATAAACATTAAACTTAAAGCACAATTTTCTGGTTTGTTATTAAAAATATTTTATACTCTTGCGATCATTTTGGTTAAAACATCAAACGCAACAATCTATTATTTCAACGAATAATAGATTAATTCTTATACGCCATGTGACTGTCACTTTGAGGTTTTTGTTCTAAGCGAATAATACGAGGGTTGTTTTATCTGTCCGACGGCATTGGCCGATGCAAGTTTGAAAAATTTCCTTTAATCATTTTCATAATACAGTTTGAGTTCAAAGGAGAAATTGATTTTCGATTTCACTTCATCTGGCGTCTTTACTTCATTAAAGCTTTTTTACTTACAGAATAATTCTCTTGTGGTATCTACCGGCTGAAATGGTTCTCTAGTACTTTTTAGTGAATAAAATTGATTAGAAATCGGTGGAATAGTTCTGCAGTCAAACAAGTTTAAAATTTGAAGGCGATTTGACAATAACAAATCAGTTGCAGGGGTTTTAAGCACTTTTTGAATTCAATATTCAAACATTTTTTGTTGTTTTAATGTTTTTTTGAAAAAAGCTTTATAATTTTACACAGAAGCTGCTCTGTGTTTAAAGTTTTCTAATACAATAAATAAAAATATTAATTGCTTTCTGCTGAAATTAATCATTTTTTTTTTACTTTTATTGACATAAAACACTCTGTAAACTTTTATATAAATTATATATACATATATAAGCTCAATATATTTTAGCTTTTTTAAGCTCCATTTACATCGCAAGAAAAGTGCCAACAAATAGCCAACACGGACAGCCAGAAATACAGATAAACAAATCTATATATATTTTAGCTTCAATATATTTATTTTTATATGCTCTTAATTTATATTTTTCTAATAAATTTTTACAACAAATTAATTTTTTTCAATGTAAAGCGAGCAAAACAGCTACTACATCGTGATTTAGAATAACGAAAATTACTATTATACATGAAATATTTCATGATTTTTAGAACACTAATAAATATTACCCGTTTGACTTCCAATTATTAAAATAGTAAATTTTATAGAAAAACAAGTAAAAGTGTTAAATTCGACACTGCCGTTTCTTATGTACCCTTCTCCAAAAATATGTTCCAAAGCTAGTTTTCCCCACCTGAATTATACTGCATTGAAGTAAAGTTCGATTTTGCAATTTTACCAAAAAAATGTATAAAATAAATTTTTGCCTCTTTTTCTTTTATTTATTTCGCGATTTTGCTAATTTTCATACTACATAATTTGGAGGAGAGTTTGAAAAAAATTTTTTTTTAATTTTTGGAGTTTAAGCAAAATTTAAGGCCCATTTACACCGCAAGAAAAGTGACACGAAATAGCCAGGACAAGCAGATAGACAGAGAGGCAGCTGGACAAAGGTCAATTGACTTGCCTTCTTATATGGTTCCAGAATATATATATTTTATAGGGTCGCAAACTAATATTGTGGAAATTACCCTTCCATATCGTTTTTTTTTTTTTTGTAATTCTCAATTGATTGTTCATAATATGGGCATAACATCACCAGCTTGCGACTATTTTTCTAAAGTGAAAAAAATATTGTACAAAATTATAAGGAATTCCAAAAATATGCAGAAACTCTGCCAATCTACTCTTAGGAGCGAAGTATATTAGAAGATGATGTTTGGCGGACTGAATAATACTCAGTATATCAAACCGATGGCCGCGGGTTCGATTCCTTGCCTTGATCCTGAGTGTTTTCCTGCGTTCAAGCCGAAACCTTTGCAGGTTAAATTAAAAAAAAAAATCTTTAAATATGCAAAACACGCAGTAAAAAAATGTAATCTTTTTGTAAAAGATTTGGACAAATTCTATAAATTATTTATTAACATTTAAAAAACCGAAAAAGCTGTATTTCCTTTCCGAATATTTCCTTTACATTTGCTCAATAAGTTGTTGGTGCCCCATGCAATAGATTGCGCAGGAAAACATGCAATAAAACACATACTTGCACTTCTCCCTTTTTGTTTTGCTCTTCACTGTTCTAAGCTGGTTTGTTTTTTATTATTTTTGTTGCTGTTGATGCGTCAAACAATGTTGTAAAGATTGTTATTAATATGATTGATCTATTTCTATTATGGCATTTTACAGATTATAAAAATCCATCAAACAATAAATATTACATTAATTGGTAAATGAATATCCTAAATTGTGTAAAAAACAAAATTGAAAACAGGTTAGGAAAGCCACTTCATTTGTGAACAATTTAAAAACTACCTGTCTGGCAAAATAAAACAATAATATATTTGTTTTCATTGTGTCATCAGTAGCTTCTCAGTAAAAAATATATTGTTGAATTTGTATCAAAAACAATTCTAAAGGCAATTTTCCAATTAGCTTGGTGATAAGATCTTTCCAATGGATATTTCACAAGTCTTAGTCATGAATTAAATCTGAGGGAAAAAGTTATTTCATTTTATGAACCCAAGACGAAAATATCTGAGTGAAGTATACCGATTTCTTTCGATTGGAAATCGTCAACTGCCGAGAAGTTACATAATAGTTTTTACATCGTCACTAACATTGTCTGACTTCTTGAATGTTGCTAACATATGCTCTTAGAAACCGTATCCACTATCTAAAAACTTGCAATATTGCCCTGCTGGAAGAGTCAAATTTTTTTTTTAAGGTTAGAGAAATTGTCTTACACTTGCCAACTCCTGAGTTCTCACCTACAGTCTGCTCGCAAAGTATTCACGTAAAAAATATTAATTGGAATTTTATAAAAGAAATTTATGATTATATGCTAAGGCTTCAGGTCTACCAGTTTTTTCTTTTATTTTGTTGCTCAATATTTCAAGCGACTCTGTTGCTCTTCATCAGGAACTACTTAGAAGCATTATCCACGATCCCATAATTATTAGAACAAACAGTTTAACGAATTAAATTGATTGTCCTTTAAATATGTTTGCTCCATTATCTCGAGAATATCGCTAATTAGTTTTGCATAAAATTTGGTAGATAATACTTAGTGGCAAAGGTACCAAAAAATATATACTTTAGAGCTTTTCCCCCTAATTGTTATAAGCATGCAACTGATATCCACAATAAATATTCTTCACATCAAAATATACAGCATTTTAAAGCAGCAAAAAAGGCAAAACTTTGTGCTTTGGCACTTTTTTACGTTTTCAATAAAGGCAGTTTAAGGTACTTTTCTTCAAACTCAACTTTCTGAAAAATACACATACGAAACGCATATGAAAATTTTCGTTTCGAGCCAGCCCTATTTTGTTATGGGAACTATATTTCTGCCAATGATACGACTTGTTGTAAACTATAGAAAAGTGCAAAATCGCTAAAGCAAGTTCAGAAAACGCTAAGTGGCTTTCTTTTTCGTATTTGATACATTGAATTTACATAAAAAAGTGTACACTTTCTGGTATTGAAAATAAAGAATATTTAGTACTTTAATGATTTTTTTTTTTTTAATATATATTATAAATTACCTAGAGATGTTAGTCCTTAATAAAGGGTGTTTTTTTCGTTTATTTCAGTAACTAAGGATCTCAAACTGGGATCATGAGTTCTTTAAAACCATAATAACGATTTCAAATTGTCTAAATTTACTTTGAAGAAAATAAATTTTTGTACATAAGGCTCATAGAGCACTTCATCCATTTCGTGCCGCATTCGCACTAAAAATGTCGGTTCAACTTCCTGTCCTCGGTCATTCCACTACGTGGACAGATTTAAGTATTCATCTGCTGTTAGGCGCCCTTGTAAAATTGTAGCCAAACGCATTATTTTCTGATTGGGATCATTTCAACTGGCCAAATTGCCGTATTTGGAGCGGAGACAATACACAAGCCATTAACGAATCTCTATCATATCCATTAAAATTGACTGTTTGTTGTCGTTTACACATTTTTTATATTTCACATATTAGGAATACAAAACTTGCCAGTATTTAAATTTGTAGTGAACTTTTCTTGAATTGCTCACTGCGAGACATTTAAATTTTTTTACGCAGTACAATACAAGGAATTGAATAATCACAATAATATTGTAATAAATTTTCCAAATACAACAACCGTAATAATTTCAAGAAATACAAACGCAATTTGCAACAAGACTTTTAAGAAAAATCATTCTTAAAAATAGAATTTCAAATAAAAAAAAATACAAAAAGAAAATATAGGGAAAAATAAAACATTTATTCATGCCTATAAACGCAAGAAGAACATACAAATTCAATACTATTCTGCAAAAGCAAAAAAAAAAAAAACAACAAAATATAAAAAGAAAACTTGTAAATCTTCGGCTTGCATTAGAAATGCATTTGTTAATTTATAATTTCTTTTAGTGCTTTCTTTTCTTTCGTTTAAATGTCTCGTTTCGCCATAATACTTCATTCTAAAATAAATGAATTGGTTTAAATGGCGAACAGGGTGTTATCTTAAGAGGTCGTACTAATTGGGTTTGATCTTACACACCGTATCGTAAATTATAAATTAAGACGCAATCAGGTTTACAATAGAAACCTTAAGAAAACGAAATATCAAAGAAATCTGTTTGATAATAAAATAATTTATTACAACCGCACAATGAATGTACGTCACACTAGGCAAAATGATGGACCGTGTACGATTTTAATTTAAATTCAAAAAACTCTTAATTAATTAATAAGTTTCTGAAGTTTTCTAGACGGAATGAAAAGATGGTTTGGCTACGTTTTTTTTTTGTTCCAGCGTATCACTCTGCCATTCTTGCATAATTTCTAATTTAAAAAAAAAACAATATGGAACCAAAGCAAACATTGTTATACCGAATAAATGTAACGGTATGCTAATTTCTTTGCATTATTTCCTGGATACAGGGACTACCAAAATGGCAAAAAGGTGCTGCCAAGTATAGAAACGAATGTCAGTTATTATGAGACCATAAAATTGTTTTATTTTACATAAAATGAATATTGTAAAACCTTTGAAGGCGGATTCACTTATATAATATGTAGGGGATTGCTTCTACCCACGTAACGCATTGTGCTGGAATTATGAGAAAGGTTTAAGTGGACAATACCGACTACAATAGCGAAGCAGAGTAAAAGAAGGAGGATACATGTGCTTTAACATAAACTGTTTGATTTTAAATGTTAAAGTAACATGTCAATAAAAATTAACTACTTGACTTGTTAAAGCAGTTGAGAAAAATTCTTGAGAAATAGAAACCACGAATTTTTATTAACTGGTTCAGACAAAAATTTTTGACCGTGTAAATTTTTTTATATAGTTTAACTATCTCAGGTTGACAAAATTTATATAAAGTTTAACTAATTAACTACACTAAACCTTATTTCTAAAATGAAACATCCTGGCAGATAATGAGTATACGATATCGGTAATAACATATAAGGAAATACCTATATGAACCATAGTATTCTCTCGCAATAGACTGGTATATAGCGCTCGCTCTGCCTTCTTTAACATCTGTTGCACTTCCATCTTTATATTTTTTATTATTATTTTTTTTTTCAGTATACATTGTTGCTATTAGAGTTTTTTAATGACTTTAATATATATGTATATTACGAGCCAATGAATTAAAATCACTAATAAAAATACATGGAAAAAAAAGAGAGTTAGGGCCTTTCTAGTTGTAGCCAACGAGGTGCACCTTCGAGTACAAGATCTTTATTAATATTATTAACTTTTGCTAACTCAAATATTATTCTATTTATTTACATGTTGACGTTAATATTCATAAAATATATTTTTAATATATAAAAAACCAAAATATTTTGCAAAATAATAATAATTAAGTAGTTGTAGTATTGCGATAGTACCGCCAACTGCTATCAATGTGCTTCCTGCTTCATCAAATCATCTGGGTATGAATACAGTCTATAAACAAATCAGCTGTTTTATTTCATCAGCCATTTTTCATCGTAATTTAAAACCCAAATTCTATAAAATTTCCACAAAAATCAGTAGTTTTAAAAAAAGAATAGAATTATCAAATTTCAAAACAAAGTTTTGATTTATAAAATGCATACATAAAAAATACAAATTATTTTAAAAGAGAATTGTAAGTAAATTAAATGAAGATTTCTATTTATTCCTATTTCTTTCGCCATTTGAGTATGACCAGCTTTTGACAGTCGAACAAATTGCAGTAAAATGTTCAAATTAATTTTTATGAATTGCAACAATTTCGAACGTCTTACGTCAGAGTTGAAAACTACAATTTCCACAAAATGCACACTTTAAATAAAAATGTATATTTATAAATTGTTACTTTGGGTATGGCGAGACGTGCTATTTAAACAAAATTAATGAAATTGCGAAATAGGAAAACCGACTATAAATTTTAGAAAGAAATTTTTTTTAAAAAAATCCAGTTTCAAGCAGCAAAACAAAAAAAAGGAAGAAAGTGTAAGCAAATAAGAGTTTTACTTTAAATTCAAATTTTTTACATCAAAATGCTTAACTTTTTATTGAAAAATGAAATGTAATGAGCGTGCAGATCGATTTTTATATGTGAAGCAATATGTAAAGAACTGTTTAATATGTAATCGGAAATGTTGATGTACTTTGTAACGTCTATTTGTTCAAAAAGGATGTCAATAGCAATTAAAGCATAAGAAAACGTAGAAAGCTCTGACTACTAAGTGACTCCGTTTATATGCAAACGTATGGAAATCGGTCGTATCAAGGCTGAAAACACTAATCGGCACAATACTAACCCGATAAGTTTAAGAGAAATAGAAAACCAAACGATCTACTGATGACCACATACAAAATTTTGTGTCGAGTTGTGTAAACGTGATGTAGCGAAAATTATATACCTTAGTAGCATCACGGTTGATTGGAGAAGACCGCTCATGGGCAAAAAATCCTTTAAGCAGGCCAATGGGGCCAACAACTGCATATTAAAGAACATAAATCACAGAGCTAAGGGGCCAAGCTCCCTACTTGCTAAGACTATTTGCAAGAACCCAAGAAAACAATACCAGCACTTCCGCCCAAGTTAACACGGGCTAAAAGTTTTAATCCGGGCAAAGCGTTTTACTCTCTTCACCAAATTATGTGCAAATTGACAATACACGTAAGTCACCTGTTTAGTACAGGAAAAAATCATGCGAAGTCAGCTCAAGGAGATACTTCACACCCAAAAATATTGTGATACTTTTTTACTCAATAAAATAATTTTCAAAAACCTCATCTTTAGCTAATTAAAAAACTTATAAATGAATATATTAATTGTCTTACCTGATGCAGAGCTGTCAATCCATCAACATTGGCTGTATTTATATCGGCACCTTGTTCTAACATTTTAAGAACTTCTTCTTTATCGCCAGCCAAACAGGCAGCTAAAAATATACAACCAGAAGAGAATTTAATGCGGCTGCCGCGTTCAGGTCGTGGCAGTGAGGACTGTTGATTTGTATCGGATTCTTCCCAGCGTTTAAGTTGTTCGGCACGTTTCATAACGGCCGAATTATTGCGTATATCTAAAGATGTCATCTTGAACGCTTACAATGATGATGCCGCTCTAAATTGCCGTCTATATTGAAGAATATAATTTTTTTAACAGATTTTCCCCACCAATTTATGATGTTAATTTTTATTCTGTGTTGGCTAGCCGTTGATAACAAAGCGGCTAACGAAAATTATTTCTCTGCTTTCTCTTAAATCAGCTTTGAAGTTTGGTAATTATTTTCTATTAGCGATTATTATTTTTTTTTTTTTTTGGTTATTTTCTTTTTACTATGAAAATTTATGTTATTTTATTTGTTATAGCGCGTCGTCTCACACTGCAATTGTTGAAACCAAATTTTTGGATTGGAAAAAGGCATTATGAATGACGACAAAACTAACTCATAGATTTAATTTAAATAGGTATATGTGTAACTACGTAGGGTAATGCATAATGAAGACCCTACTAGAATGGAGGTGGCAGGTTCGATTCCTGCATAGACTCTGGCTGCTTTCCTGCTGACAAAGCGAAAGCTTTGCAGGCTATATTCGTTAAAAACAAACATTTAAATATACGAAAAATTAATATGAATTAAAATGCACATCAACATATTTCTATCTAACTATCGCTATATAAATCTGAGTGGTGTTATCGTTATTAATGCCTTCCATATATAAATATGGGCGGCGGATGGCCATGTGGGGAATTACTTAAACCAATTATTCATACTCCAAAAAATTCTGTACGCCTATTTAAAACGTTTTCGGAGCTACACCCATATTATGCAAACTCTTTCTACAATCAAGATTACCTTATTGCGCATTTATTTCTAAAGCTAAGCTTTTCAATTGCATATCAATGGATTCTAATCTCTCTATACAGAATATTCACTAGACTTTACTTTAATATAGAAAAAATCTTACAGATATAAATTATTACTTTTCCGGGTTTTCATTTGCGTATGTTTTTCTGACGAGCTTACTAACAGCATTGCGATTTATAATAAGAGCGTTAACGAAATAAAAGTCTGATTATTGCATAGGGCTGGAGCAGTCGGCCGAGCCCCCATTTCTGTGGAAAAAACTTTTTAGTAAATAACAACATTGAAGAAGAAATAAAAATAGATATTTGTATCTGCAAGATAAAAATTCTGTTCAGAGGTTTCTCCATCAATTACTGTACTTTATATCTTCGAAGACTTTGATATGGTACTTAAAGCTCTAAAAGCCTCAAAAGCTTTTGTCGAGAGATGGTAATGACAAAAAATAATCCAAACCAAAAATTATCAGAAAAAATTTTAAATTTCTAAATAATAAAATAGTTTTTTAAAGCAGCTCCATTAAATACGTCTGTATCAGATACATATATATATATATATATTTGAAACGGCTCCAACAATCTCTACGAAATCATATTATATAAAATGCTATATAAGAAAAAACTACGTGGCCTCACACCCAGCCTAAAAACTATATACCAGAATTCTGGAAAGTTTAGGCCACTCCTAGTACACGCCGGATATCCGTAAATTTCACATATTTATCTTTCACAATGTATTAAGTTCAACAGAATTTATCTAAAAAAAAACATACAGCTTTTATAACTTGTTTGTTTTTTAATTTTCTTTTGAGCGCTTTTCTGCTTCTGAGAGATTTTTTTAAAATAGAGCACTGCCAAGAGAGCCGCTACTAAACCGAAAACGAAATTAGTTGTTGTTATTGTTATTATTATATAAATATTTTATTTGTCTCAATTTCTCATATGGTTTTATTATAAAGCCAGAGCGACCATTTTCATTTATTTCACTGGCTGGCAATTTTCGATACCACTGTAAGGCGTATTAAAGTAAGTGATTGCGAAGTGATTCATTTATTTTGTTTGTTATCTCAACTGTGGAAAGTTTTTCTTAAGGTGGGGTGGGCACGTGCAATCAAACCAAAGAAAATTTGACAGTTTAGCTGAAACGTTTAACAATTATTTTCGGAAATAAGGTCACCTTACGAATTCGCCTTGTGCGACCACGCAAATTTGTATTAAATTATATCTAATTAGCAACATAAAGGAGAGAAAGGCGCATGATTTCTAAAAAAAGTGTTTCAATACCTTTTTTTAAATAACATTTCCCCCATATGAAATTGACAAAACTATGCCTCTTAGGGTGCGAACAGCATGAACGCTGATTGCGAAAAAATTTCATTAAGTAAAAAGTTTTAAAATTAAACAAAAAAAAAATTTTTTTAAGTTTTTTATTTTTATTTTTAGTGACTCCCTTAAGATTCCAATAAATTAAAAACCTTTTTAACATTTATCTCAAATAACAAAAATATTAAAAACAAATTTTTTTTTCCAAATTTATCTGGATTTAAAAGAAATTTACTACATTTTTATTTTATATATTTTCGCCTTTAGTTATTACTATTATCGTCTTTAGTATTATGAGCAGCACGTTCTTTACTTATTAATTATTAAATTGCAATATTTCGAGAAGCTTGTCAGGACAGTATAGAAAAATTGGTTTGTACTAAAATTCTGTGGGCAGTACGTGTAAAGGTGTTTAATTCAGAACAATTTTTTTTTTGAAATGTATTTAAATTTAAATATTAACCATTAAATATAAATAAAACACATTCGGATATTTTTAAAGAAAAACAAATGTCGCCAACTTGGAATTATTACCAACATAAATTGCAATTAGCAAAATATAAAAAGTTGTAAAATGAAAGTCCTAGAAAGTCTAGGAAAGTCCTGGTTTACTCTAAAAATATTCGAGATATATTTTAAAAAGTTAAGATTGGTTTTAAAAGAGCCTTCTACTATTCTGTGAAAGGCTTCGTTTTTAGGTGCTAAACTTTTTGAAATACCCCTACGGTCACACTGTCTCTATCGTTGTCACACTCTCTTTTGTTTACTCCTATCGGTGGTATCAATTCTTTTGCACTATTTTGTGCCTTTTGCGGTACTAATCATGTATTTATATTTTATTTTGTTTCGTTTTAAACGTTGGTGTGTTTTCTTTAACACTTCACTGCACTTTATTATTATTATTTTTTTTTTTTTTGTTACACTAAAAGCAACAAAACACAACTGCATACAACAATTGCAAATGAAAAATGCAAAAGAAATTCAATTAAATATATTATGCACACATACTTGTTAGCTTTTTATCAATTGAATTATCTCTGCTCGTATGTAAATTTGAATGAGTGCATACAAGTAATTATAATTATTATTTAGAGCTGATAATTAATGGCAAATTTTGTTTAATTTATCTTATTATGTTGTTTAAAGCTTAAATTTAATGTATTTATCAACAATTAAAATTTTTAGAAAATATTTTTTTTTTTATTTCAATACCACTCTACGTCAGATAATTTAATGAGATTTTTTAATTATAGAAAATTTCACGTGTAAAAAAGTACGTGTAGCAGGAGTCCGAATGTTAAACTGATCGGTCATAAGCACAATTCCCCCAAAAAATACTCAGGAAAGTGTTCGTTCAATAAAAATTTTCTTTTCTATTTTCACTGTTTATTAAATTTACACTCTTTCTGTGTTTTACTCTTCCTGCTCTTTGTTTTTCAACTCATTGCCAGGCATGGAAAAAAAATTCTAAAATGGCAAATAAAACGCTTTTAAATATTATAGAAATGATTTGTATTTAGATTTGCGTTTAAATAGAACCAACCACTCTACACTTGCTTTTATTATAAATAATTATATAATACATAATATAATAAATAACATATAATTATTAATCAATATTATTGTATTGTTTATTATACACAAGAGATGCAAAGCCTTTTGCATAAACACGGCAATACCGTATTTTTAATTATATAAAACTATCTTTGATATTTATTCTTTACGGAATTAGTTTGGAAAGGAAAATTCAATCGAATTTTTACATAAAACACATTTTGAAATTGCTGAGTTCTGTCTATAGCTTTTGAGATACTTTTAAGTATCTACAAGATGCAACAAAAAAAAAACAATTGTCTAATTATTTATTACGATTATCCGAGCTCTATTCCAGGAACTCCTAAAAGCTTTGGATTTGCAGACAATTTAAATTTGAAATCTTCCTATGGAATACTTTTTACTTTTTTTTTAAAAATTATATAGAATTGATATCTGCCTTGTACCGCTGAGGCAAAGGCTTTATAAGCTGTCCAAATATGTCAAATTAAATTTTTTATAATTTATACTTTTCCTGAGCTGCTCTACAACGAAAAAGTGAAATATTAAAAAAAAATAACATTATTTAAATTTTTATATGAAACAGAAGGACTTACAAATGATATGCCGGAAATTAAATAATTTCTAAACTTTTTTTTCATCTTTCCTTATCAAGGAAGAGAATTTAGATTTACAGACAATAAAAAATTTAAATCCTCTTAACGAATACAAAACTTACAGTTATTTGTTAGAGAAGATTTATATAGAAATCTCTATTTGACAAACTTATAGAGGCTTTTTTCCGAAGAAAGAAGCCCACTGAACGCAAAGAAATGTCTTATTCCAGCTCCCTTACAATGAAGCTTTATTCCAATAGTGCTACGAGCATATTAAACTGGGCTTTTGCTAATATATATAAATTAATTTTATTAGATTGGCACATAGAACGAACTATGCGAATAAAAATTTTTTTAATTTTATTGAGCCATTCTTGTTTTTATAGCTTTGTAATTAAAATTTTATGAGGCTGCAATTAAAAATGTAGTGTATATTATAATATATTTAGTTCAATTAACCATATTTTTATTAGTACATCTTCTAGCAAAGTTTGAAAGAATAATGAAATAAATTAAGCAAACAACTATTGATGGTAAACAACAAGATGGGGAAGAAGGGAACGTACACACAAGAATATTCGTGCACAGACGTAACCACGACGTTGTGTAGAAATATTTTCTATTAATTTCTTGGATGCCGAATTTGGCAAGCGCATAAGAATTTATGTGTTAATTTGTTGCTTTTAAAGCTTCAAATTTTGAAATCAGCAGCCAATCTCTATGATTTTATTAAAAATTATATTGAAATTCTATTTAAATGATTTTAAGAATATGAACTTTCATTTATTTTTTTTTTTTAACTTTGAAAAATTATTGGTTACTTCAAAAACGAAAGATTTTTAACAAAAAACTTTTTATAAGACTTCCAAGTTCACAACGCTGCCAGAAAATAAACTTTCAGAAATCACTCTTTTACTTTTAATAAAAATATTGTTCAAAAATATACATATCGTTAGTCTTCAAAAGAAAGGCCCTAATCACACTTTTAGAATTGTCATTAACAAGCAGATGGAATTATAAAACACTAACATGAAATCCGTGTCATGATGGTGCATTAGAGCAGCTGACTAACAGCTGATGTAACATCATATTACACGAAGTTACTACGATATTAGGTATAGCTATAGCAAATAAATGCTTGTTATATTGGCAATAAAAGTAAGTACACTTCGTACTGAATTCGCTTTGCTGAAAACTTTTTATAACAAGATAAAAATCATACGAGAAACATATGGGTGCACACATAAGTTACTGACCACGATTCTAACACATAACGAAATGTTGGGAGAATAAACCCATTTTTTGGGGCCACAAATACTTTATCATTCATAATTCGTTGTGTGCAATGAACTCTGTAATATTTCGTACAGCAACGAACAATAAATTAATTAGTTCCAGACGTATCGCGTTCTTACAAATTTCTACACTTTTTATTTATTTCACAATATAGTGTACCAAATAAATAATTTTTTTTTAAAAAAGGTTTTCTAAATCATTTTTATTTTGTATGTTCAAATTTTGTTAATCCAGCCACACTCTGCAATATAGAGGCAAACTGATTTCCAAATAAATGAATATATCATTGTTCGCATATGGAAATAACTTAAGATGCATTTACCTTTTCTTTTCTTTTTCTTTGCCAATAGATATTTCAGATTGAATGTATGTTGGAAAAAGAAATACAAGTTAAGGCCTTTCTAAAGCACACCGACGACTTGAATATTGCCTGATGTAATTAAGCAAGGGGCATAATAAGTTTGGCAACATACAAGATCAGTTCAGAAAAGTATGAACAACGTGATAATTCTTTTGTTTTACTGTGATAAGTAGACGGTCCAAAAAGAAAGATTACATGCGTTCTGGCATTAACCATTTCTGGTGGCCGCGGCCAGGTGTCCTTTTAAAAAAAAATTGATATCAGAAGAAACGATCAATATTAAATAATATAATAATTTATCAAAATACTTTTATTATTTCCCATAAATAATAATATCCCTTTAATTTGAGACAAAACAAAACTGCATACACGTATGACATCTATATTTTTTTTGTGATTATGCTTCTTCTTCTCTTTCATATGTAAAAAACAAACACTACAACAAAAACTGTCTGTAAAAAAGTGCATTTGACATAAATTCAACAGCCGCTTTGAAAATTGTGAAACGAATGTGAGCAATAAAAAGGAATAGAAGAAAAACAGAAATGAAACGAAACATTGTATGTAACAACAAAAATTGGAACAATTAAAAAAATAAGAACAATTTCAATACATTTTTACACGATTTCTGCCATCGATTTACACATTAAAATCTTATAAATTATTTTTATGTAAATAAGACTCGAAGTATTCATACATGTTTATGTTGAAAAGTGGATTTTTACAAAAACAAATGAAAATATTTTCAAAGAAGCGTAATGGGGAGCGGTTTTTATATTGCCCAACATTCTCGTAGCATACACACACATGCATGTGTAAACACATTTATGAAAATCTATCAAGCTACAGGCAGGCCATTTGCATGCACACACATATTCGTGTAAACATATAAAATAAAATTAATTTCTGAGTTTAGGTTTTTAAATTCTAGCCTCACATAAACTTAGCAGAAATATATAGAAAATAAATATATGCATTAAATTCACGCGATCCTTTTAAGCAGCAGCAATATTTACTAACTGCACTTAACAGCTGCTTCCATCTTTACGAGCATATAATAAGTATGTATATAAGCACAGACGCATGTATGAATGTAATAATTTATAAACTTCTTGTTTGCAAATTGTCATGTAAGACTCGCTTTCTATGCGTTCATGGCCCAGCACATTTTCCAACCAAGTTGTAGGCTTTAATTTATTTGCCCCAAACTCATCAATGATCGCAAGTTATTATTGCAGCAACATGTGATCGAAAAGAAATACTTATGTCAATATTACATCAATACATGCATATTCCAAGTGGCGCTTTAAATTTTCCTTCATATTTCAATTTAACATTATAGGGAAATTTGTTTTATAATGTCTCCAAGATCTTTTCACGCACGAATTTTACTCGAAAGGCTCTCTTTAGAACAAAATTTTCCAAGTCTATTATTATCAGCACATGCCATAAAGAAGACTAATATTTATGAAATACTTCAAAAGGCTAAATGTCACGCACGTCTGTTCCATTGCAGCTCTCTTAGAATGCAGAAGGTTTTAATGGCTTATAGAAATTATTTTCTCTGCCGGCTTTTTCGATATCGCCGTTAGAA
The DNA here is from genome assembly GCA_963402855.1 of Ormia ochracea. Classification (NCBI taxonomy): domain Eukaryota; kingdom Metazoa; phylum Arthropoda; class Insecta; order Diptera; family Tachinidae; genus Ormia; species Ormia ochracea. Next base: position 19,926,491 of record OY727106.1, read on the forward strand.
CAGTACATTTAATTTACTCAATTTCTTTGCACATAGATGTGTTGCACATGCGATTAAAAAATAAACAGAAAATATTTAATGGACCTGCAGCCAGGTTGCTGCTCGCTTAGGCACTACTGGCATACCAAGTACAATTATAAATTTGACTTCATTTGGTATTTTATTGCTTATTTTTGGCCTATATTTGAAATTCCCATTGAATATGATTGTTTTTGGGTCTCTGTTGCTACATTTCTGCCTATTTTTTATTTCATTTGCCTCTTTCCATTTTTACTCTCACACTCCTAATCTCCTTATTTATTTTCATTAAATTTTCTTTTCAGCACTTTCTTATTCTTTGAGCTCATTAATTTTTTTAGTGTAATTTTCGCATTTTGTTTTCAATGCCTTTTAATTGATCATTTTCTTTTTTTCATAATTTTCAATATTTTCACAAAACCTTATTTTTTTCAATAATTTGTATTTAAAAAAAACATCCACACACATACTCATAAAATACACACTCTCATGCACGGAATTTGACAAGAAGAAATAGATTCACTTCGGTTTTTACAATGTTCTTGATTCACAGACTTTTCATCGAAAGTTTTAAACAATATATAATCCGTACGCGTATTTTTAAAATTTACTTAATAAAATAAAATTGATTAAATTATATATAAAATATGTGTTTTAGGTTTTTGATACGTTTTGTAAATCTTTTTTTCTTTCACCAACTTCATCCGAATTTTCTCTTTACAGTTATTAGTTGCAATTCGTTCCGATTCGCTTGGTTTCGCGTAAAAGACTGATTAAAAATTCCTAGAGTTTCATTTCATATTGAAGGCTGCCAGATCGCGGTATGGCAATTGAAAGCGAGCTGCCAAACTAAAATGATTTTAGCAAACCAAAAATTTACACGTTTAGGCAATATAACTTTGTATGTAAATATTTTTCATTATTAGTATAATGCTTTTATGAAAAGATTATATTATACGAAATATCTTAACACCCATAGCTATCCGCAGGTAAATAACCAAACAGGGTGAGTCGAAAGTTTACAATGTAAACTCACTGCCTGTGTTCCTTTTGTATGTAAATTATCTGTATGTTCCCTTCTGAACCATGGATGCCACTTATATGATTTTCTCGCAGCATGATGTGTTTTCTTAAAATCATTTGAATTAACAAACTGTTGTTTAAATTGATAAAATTAAAAATTCGTAAGAAGAATTTTAAAAAACAACTCCTACTTTATTAATTTAAGGCTAACAATCTCATATATGGTCATAGTTGCATCCAAATTTCTTGCATTATTTTGTATTTCGCTTGAAAGCTCTTTAATATCATACTATAAAATAAAGATGATAAAATATTAGAGATATATATATATATGTAATATATTAAAACGTATATATATATATATATATATAAATATATATACGTTTTAATAGCAAACATATCGGTATGAGTTAGTTTTTCCCCAAGCATTTAGAGTTTGCTTATGCATCTTGTGTTTTTATTGCTATTTAGTACAGACTGCTGTACTTTGTCTTTAATATTATTTGCTGGCCACACCCAACAGTAGGTGCTACGAAAATAAAAAGGTGGCACTGAAGGCTCAAGATTTAAAAATCCAATATAAAATACACAAATATCACTTTGCACTATATTATTATTTATTTCTTTTACTGCAGTAATAATAATAATTTTTTTATATGTACAAAATTAAAATAAAAGTGAATCTAGTTATTGCCAATAAAGAAGGAAAAGATTAACCTCATTTTCATTGTACTATACGCACATGACATTAAGCAAAGACTTTCACCATTCGCACTCTCAGTATTGCCAGCTTGAATACACACACTTGAAAGGTTTCAATTGTTTTCTAGCTTAAAAATCACAAAACAACAAAATCTTAAAACAAAACAAAACTAATAAGCATTTATTCTCTCAATAGAAAAAGCAATTTTTCAAGTGTAAAATTGAAATGAAAATTTTATATTTAAGGTTTTACATAAAATAATTTTTAAAGAATGGAATTTGTTCAATTCAAACACGTATTACGATTTGCTTCAGACGACTCTTGCAATCCCATCTGGCATCCAAGAGTGAAGGTAATCAAAGGATGCCACGTAATTACATCTTATTTTCAATAGTCGTTCTGTAATTATTGCATATAGCGTAGCTGCTCATAAACCACTGAGTTGTTATTGTATGTCACACATTTTGTCTACCCTATAATATTAATCATGCCCCTTCATATCGTCGGTCGCATTTGGAAATTCCTTAGATCGTAGTTCTTTTCCCAGCAGATTTTTTATTGAGTTCAATGTATGTATATTAATTTCCAATATTGAAATTTCTTGAAAAATCTATTACAAATAATACAAGTTAAAAGCACATTCTAGTACTTTTTTGTTTTATATACATGTATGTAAATATGTCTTTTAATATTCCAGAGGCATGGATTGCTTAATAAAAATTAAGCGTAAACAACGGAGTCCATACAGATTGTGTATATTGCACCCAGGTATGTACGTATGCATGTATGCATGCAAGCATGCATCGCCTATTACGTAGCCCTGTAAATGGAATTTGCAAATAAAAATTTGAAATAAACCATTAATGTGTTCGAAAGTAAGCAAACGTAGTTTTCATATTAATTTTTTTTGCGTGATTTGTAACAATTTACATAAATATGAGTGCATGCATTCCAGTAAACATACATGCACATACATACATATGCAGAGAATTGCAGAAATATTTTTTAAGCAATTTTTAAGCAATATTTTTTAATATATTTTAATATTTAGGACATATAACTATAACTTTTTGTACTTCATCAGGCTCTGAGGTCCAGATTTCTCTGCTATTTTAATTTTAATAAAATACCGGCATTTATTTAAAAAAAAAAAAAAAAAAAATGATTGTTTTTTATTTCTGAGGCGAAATAGTTTTTTATATTAATGAATTCACATTATGTGTGTTCACCTGAAGGATTAAAGTAATTTAAAAATTTTACACCTCTCAGTGTTAAAACTCTTCCTACTCTGAACTTGGATTTCATACGAATATACAATCCACACAGTCACACACATTATTTGAGACAGTTCTAAAAAAATGGTTTTAATGGTTAAGGAAGAAAAGGGTCATAACTCTCTCTTAAGCTTTTATTTGTGAACCTCTCGCTTTTGACAAAGTTAAAGGCGGCTTGTTTTTCATCCAAAATAAGTAAGCATGCATAAGTACACATGTGTATGTGGTTATGTGTGTATGTTTTTTCATACGTACATGCATACGTAGTGATGAAAGCTCATCTGTTTACTTAAGTTTAGGCATAGTTATGTATGCATGTGTGTAGAAAAAGAAAATGTATGAATAGAGAAACAAAAGAAGGGAGCATAGAGCAAAAGCTAAAGCAAACGGTGCTGCCAAACTACATGATTAAAATATTACTTCAAAAGCATGTAAACGATTTTTTATATTCTCTCAAAATTTTTTTAATTTTTTATAAATATAATTAAATTATATAAATAATAACAAACACAACAAATATAAAGTAAAACTACACCACTTCAATTAGAATGAATAGTTATGAAAGTGTGTTGAATCGTCAAGTCTTTAACAAGACGAAACCACTCTCAGCTGATCGCAACCGAAAAAAACATGTAAGCAAAAGCGAATATATATAAAATTTAAAAAAAACACGCGAGCAGAAAAAAAATTTTTATTGCTAGATTTATATACCGCAGCAACTTTCTATAAATTTTTTTTACTAATCGCTCGTTTTATTTTTTTGAGTTGTATGAGCAGTATTTTTGTACTTTGTATATGAAAGGAAAAAACTAAAAACTAATTTAATTAATTTTTCAAACATTTTAATTCTTTTAATACAATAGATTCGCTTTGAAAAAATCCGCTCGTGTAAGTGCGGAAACTCAGGCTGTAATAAATCTCGAACAAAATGAACGATTCATTTGCAAGAAAATTCTCTAGTAGCTTTGCGGTTGCCACAATGATATACAAAGTGATATCTAGCAAATTTTTTGTTCGGTTGCTGCTGATAGTAAATGCAACTCTGATTGCACGGAATTGCAATCATTGTAAGGAAATTCGTTCAAATTCGTTTTTAGCGTAAAATCGCCTAAAATATGAAAATAAGAAATTCGTTAGCTTTGGCGATAAAAGCACATTTTTTGCTGATGCATTCACACTTATGCTTGTTATGTGTATGTGCACACACACAGCCACATAGTTTAACAAAATAGAGTGTACTGAGTGGCAATTGCGAAACTCATACCAAATCGTCTCACACAGTTGAGGACAGCGGTAGCGTGTTTGTTTGTTTGTTTGTTTGTTTGTTTTTATTGTGGCTTAAATATAAATTCATGAGAAAAACATTGGAAAAATAAACTGAAAATAAATTTCCCAAATTAAAATACATTTTCCATAAATATTGAAAAATATGCAAATAGAAAAAAAAAGTGTTTATTGATAAAATTGTAATTAAAGTTGTGCGCATTTGAATTATACTGAAACTACGAATGGAATTTTTTATATTTGTTGTTGTTTTGTTGTTGTAACATGAAAATATGAAGATGGTAAGTAAACGAATTTGTGTTTATGTGTAGAGGGATGTGTGTACGCATGTACACACACTCATTTCAACTAAAATATTTATGTATGAGGTTATGCTATGAATGCCTGCTATGGTTGTCTCTTTCATATTTACATTTACTATACGCCTGAGCAGTACTGTAGTAGGTGCAATCGTAGTAGTATTCGTAATAGTACCGTTAATATTTACCAATTCATATTAATTTTTAGCTGAGTGTTGTTCTGTTGTGTTTGCGTTTGAGACTGACTTCCGTTCGTTTACAAACGAAGTGGAGTCCTTTGATAAAATATGAATCGGTGGGAATAAAAAGGATTTGAGTAGATGCAACATATTGCGCGTACTGTTTTTATGAGAAGCATTAAATTTCTCACGAGTTGAAGGTTCATTGGCATTCTTGGGAATTTGTTGTTTGTTTTAGTTTCATTTTGACGTTTCAAATAAGAGTAGCAATTCTATTGACTTTTGAAATTATATATGTATGTTTGTATGTGAACACATTCATACATACATACATCCATATACAAATGTGAATATTAAATATCCTGGGAAAACAGACATTTCGAGATGTCTGTCTTGTGTGAAATCTATTGCATGTTATGCAATTTGACGAGAAAATTTGTTTGAAATCAATAAAAGAAATTTAAATAAAATTAAGCTAAATTCGGTATACTTCTTAGCTGGCGGCTGTCTAATAAAAAAAAATATAAACCTTTTTCTTCTACTTTACAATGCTTTCTTTAAGATGTTAATATAATTATTTCCTTTTGCATGAAATTAGGTCCTTTAAAACGTTCATTTAATTCTCTTTTTAGTGCCTTTTAATATTCATTCAAATTTTAATAGAATTTGATTATTAAAAAGTTAATTTAATGGCCTTTCTAGCTATTCGTTACGAGCTAGAAAAATATTATAAAAAATATTTCGCCATCGCAATGGGGAGCTTGTAAAGAAATCAAAGAACTTTAATGAATCGAAATATTTAAAAAAACCCTTCTGAAATAAAAAAAAAGGACCTTTTTTTCGATGAAATAAAATCATTATACCCATAATATAAATCGATTTGTTCCAATTTAAGTGGCCACTCCCTTTATGTCCTTTAAAAGGTAAATAAAATATAAAATTCCGAGGATATATTGAAAGTTAAGCAATTTGGTGCAAAATTGTTTATTGTTTACATTTATTTTCACTTGCATTAAAATAATAATAAGAAAATTTGATAATTTTTAAAAAATAAAATTGATGAAGAAAATAATTTAAATTATTTATGTAATTTAATGTATTCAAAGTATTGCTAATACAAACAAAAGGAAATGTTTAAAAAAATTAATGTTTATAATAGTCATTAAAGGGATATTTAATTATTCCATTAATAAAGTAAACATTTTAGATCTGAAATATGATTCCTTTTTGTGAGATCCGTAACAGATATTTCAAGTAGAGTAAAAAGGTTATTATATTAATAAATTGCATTTACATACATATATGTATGTATGTACACACATACATATGTATGTTAGTACATGACAGGTTTGTTAAAAATATGCATTTAACAAAACTAGAGCACGTATTCAGTCATGCAACTTATTAAGTTACGCTAATTAAAATATGCATACATACATTCATATATGGATATGTACATACATACATGTGTTCAAAAATACGCGGAACTTAAACAAGTTCGGTAAAACTATAACATGTTTTTTGTTACATATATTAGACTCTTAAATCTTTGAATGCCATCAGCCTCGTCAGTAAGCTTATTAAGCCATATAAATTGCCATAGCTGTATTCCCTTGTTTCAGATCTAACAAAGGTCACTCAAAGGTCACAATGCAATGATTTCTTTGGTATAGTAAACTATATGCAGTATAGGCAGTGTGAGTAGAATGATATTAATTTCGCCAAGGCTATGAAAAATTCATGGCTGAATTCGTGGCAATGAAAAATGCATGAAATCAAGTATGAAAGCACAGTCGAACACGTTTATAACGAACACTGTTACAACCAACACTGTTACAACGAACTTTTTTTTATAGCGAACTAGTTTTTTTGAGTCACTTAATGAACTAAATTCGTTTATAACGAACTAAGAAAGAGCCAATTTAAAAAAAATCGCCGCAAGGCAAAACTTATGCGCAACATCATTTAACAGCTGTTTTAGACCATTCAAACAAACAATCTGAACAGATGGATGATTTTAAGTTCTAAGAAAGTCAAAAAGTGAAATATGGATAAAAATAAAAGTAAATCCATTTCGGTTGCAACAAAAATGCAAATAATTAATAAAGTTGAGAAAGGAAACAGAGTAAACAAAAAATCTGTGAACTTTATAAAATTCCAAAATTAACATTATCCACTCTTGCCATATTTTTTTTTTTGTATGGACTTTACAAATTTTTCTACTATGTCTATAACGAACTAAAATGTCAGAACCCTTTGTGTTCGTTATAACCGTGTTCGACTGTACTTTCAATACTTTCTCAAAGTTTTCATGATATTTTCATATAAAGGGTGATCCAACCAAAATGCCAAATTGTAAATAAAAAGCAAAACGTTTTCCGCGAATTATTTTAGTATTTTTTTATTGCGATAGAAGAATCTGTGAGAATTATGTGTGAAACACAATATCGGGACCATGAGATATATTTGATGTCTAATGTCGTTAATGAGACGAATTACCTGATACTTTAGCTCTTAAATTGTACTCAGCTTATTGGTGTACTGTGTTCGCTTTAAATATCTCAAAAAATAAAATAAAATAAAATAAAATCCGGTGTCAAATCACTTGATCGAGGGATGCCGTTGGAACCATACATCGCTCAACTTCTGGCCAATAAATGCATGTATAAATGCATGTCACTATAACGGATACAACTTACGACTTACTGCTTGTTCGACCTCATTTACGAAGAAATACGGCCGGATTACGCCGCCAACTCATAAAACGCACCAAACCGTTAGTCCTTTGGATTTATCGGCTTTTCAACAATCACTTGTGGATCCTCATTTTCCCAAATGCAGCCATTCTCCTTGTTAACGAGGCCACTGCCCTGAAAATGACTCACAATTAATTAACATCATGTATTATAATTGGGCCACCCTTTAGCAAGCACATATTACGCTCACATATTGCCATACATGCACGTAATTTCTATTCAAATTCAATGTCACCCTCCACCCTTATTTGAATAAACGAAATAAACAATTTCTCTCCACTTGTGAAATACAAATTTCTGTTTTTACAAAATGAAGACAAAAAAAATATATTTAAAATACACAAGTTTGTTTTCACATGCAACGTATTAAATCTCATTCTATTTTAGATTCTTGTAATTGTGAGTTTTCTGCATTTTACGAATTACATCATTTAAATATTGTAAATATGAGATCATTGCGGAATGAACGCCTTCACAAAAAATGTATAATTTAAAAAAAAAAAAAAAAAAAAATAGTGTATCTCTCGATAATAGAAATGTGTGCCGACTTTTTTTTCATATTCGTTTTAAAAAGCTTTTTTAATGTGCAAAAAATGTCATAAACATTTTTGTAATTATCAATTCTTATTGAAAAAACAAATAGAGGCGTTATTAGAAAACAATTTTTTTTGGGTGGGGGAAAGAGGAAAATACACAACAAGTTTCTGAATGAATGAAATCTGAAATTAAAATAGAATGAAAGAATTTCAAATTTATGCACAGTCGGAATGGCAAAATGCTGAAAATGCATTTAGATGTGAGAAGAATCTTTTTTTTTATTGTCAGTTGCCAAAAGAAAAAAAAGTAAAAAATTTTACAAAAAATAAAAATTTTTTTGAATGCTTGAAGGAATTTTTGTTGGAAATTTTGAAACTTCAAAAATATTAGAAAATTTTTTTTAAAGAAGAGGAATTTTGTTTTCTAATTGATCAGTGTTTCAAGGCAATATTTTTTATTTTACGTAATTGACGTATAACATGCTCACACGGAGACTTTTAGTGTCAGTTGTCAAAAGAAAAAAAAAGTAAAAAATTTTACAAAAAATAAAAATTTTTTTTTGTAAAAAAGCGCTTGAAGGAGTTTTTGTTGGAAATTTTGAAACTTCAAAAATATTGGAAAATTTTTTTTAAAGAGGAATTTGGCTTTCTAATTGATCGTTGTTTCAAGGCAATATTTTGTATTTTACGTAATTGACGTATGTATAGCATGCTCACACGCAGACTTTTAGTGTCAGTTGCCAAAAGAAAAAAAAGTAAAAAATTTTACAAAAAATAAAAATTTTTTTTTGTAAAAAAACGCTTGAAGGAATTTTTGTTGAAAATTTTGGAACTTTAAAAATTTTAGAAAATTTTTTTTAAAGAAGAGGAATTTGGATTTCTAATTGATCGTTGTTTCAAGGCAATATTTTTTATTTTACGTAATTGACGTATGTATAGCATGCTCACACGCAGACTTTCGCAATTTGGCTTCTAGCAACTTTACTCCGACGTTATTCTGACAATTCTTATGCTGCATAAAATTGCTTCAAAAATTTATTTTTGGAAAAGATTCCGAGCTTGTAGATCCAATTATACTGGCGTAACGATTTGAAAAAAAATAAAAATTTACGTAACAAAAAAAAAAATAATAATTGTTTAACTGACATCTTCGGCCGCAAGCAAGGTAAAAGAAGAGATCTTCAAAATGACGCTGCAAGTGATGTGCGATTTTCCGCTAGCATTTTACTTGGCTGGTGCCTAGGAACTAAAACCCACCCAGGTCGTCATAAATCTAATCATTTTTCCCCTCGGAAATAGCGCTAAATATTACTTTGTGAGGTCGGGTTAAGCGATTGCTACTTTTTAGGGTTAGATTTTTTTCTCTTCCTGCAACTCTGTGCCGCACTAGGACTTTTTTGGCGAAGCCCCTCACGAAATTCGAAGTGGCCTCTGATGACAGCATTAGTTCAACTATGTGGTCGGGCATTATTTGGGAAGTGGTTGCTGTTTCCAACGAGGTTCTTATGACTTCATATCGCGCACAATCAAGAAAGACATGCTCCACAGTCTCTCTTATATTTACACATTATCGACACGAGTCACTCTTGCCGTGTCCAAACATATGCCATAGAGGATCCGTGTCCTGTCCACAACTGAGTTATATAGAAATTCATACTACTGACATGTGTAATTGCAGAAATGAAATGCCCGAGAGCATGATTTACACAAAAAAAGTTACTATTTAAATCTATTTTTTACGCTCTGTCTGTGGCTCAAAACCCTCGTGCTATTGACTAGTGTAAACAGACATTTAAAAATTACAACAATGCCAATATAAATTATTGAAATGATTAGTTTCCAAACGCCGATCTACATTCCCTGGCGTAAACTGACATTTAAAAATTTCAACAATGCCAAAAAAATATAAATTATTGAAATAGTTTGTTTCCAACTGACCATCTCCACTCGCCGGTAGATATAGAGCTGGATGAGAATAAGCTATCCAGACTAAAAGAGCTTAAATGCTCCATTAGACCACGGTAATGAACCTGCGTAGTTTTTATCATAAATCTGCTTTTTTGTTACGTTATAAAACCGACGCAGTATCTTTGCTCATCTCAGCCCAAAAAAATTTGTTTGCTGGGCTATGTTGAATTCTATTTTATTACTCGTGCAAAGTACAATTTTGTGCGAACAAAATATATTGCTTTGATCATACCATAAGTTTAGTCATCAAGCGATGGTTGGTGTATACGCTAGAACTTTCTGAATTCTATTGCGAACAGCAGAGGGCGCTGCATAAAACTCATTACAAGTGTTCAAATATTGTTGCGGTGCAGATTTCATAATTTTTCTATTACAATACTGTTCTAGACTGAAATTTATTTATTTTTTTTCGAAAATTAGATTGATTGCATTTAATAGTGATCGTTTGGTTTCTGTCTACTAAAAGTAAAAAATAATTCCAAAATATAAAATTATTAAAAATTGTTTTAAGTTTTTTATTTAATTTATTATTTTTTTTTTGATTCCATTTTCATATTCTTCGCTGTACTTTATAAAACATAGTTGCCTCATTTTTAAGCCATCAGCGTTTTTCCTCCATAAAAGCAATGAAATAGTGCTTAAGCAGTCATAATAAGGAATGATTATGTGTATCGTTATCGAGAATTATATGTAAGTCTGACGTTTAAGAGTAAATCTAGGGCCGATTGAAGGTCCTAAAAGGATGAAAATGGTTTAGTAGAACGTTTTCCTTAAGTACCCTATAAACGCTTTAAATATGTCTGTGAGGCAACAATTCGCATAGTCGGCTCTAATTGAAAAAATCAAAATGTTTGATATTTTGATTTGATGCGCAATTATTTGATCGTCTCCAATTTTGATTGACATTGAAAATATCAACATGGCAAAGTCATACCAAAAATTAAGATTCACAAATTTATTTGCACGTGCCGCTGTAAAGGATAATGAGGCCAGTCGCACACATATGCAATGTTTGAAATGTTCTTTTACCGTGTCCGGGGCACTTGACATGTTAATTTCAAACAACCCCTTCAAGTATTTACTTAGAAAATATTATTTGCATTTTTTCTTCTCTCTTCTCTTTAATGAGAATAATTTTGGAATGTGCTTTAAGGATGTAATGTTTTTAGAAAAAATTATAATATTTTTGCTAAAGATTTTTTATTTTTTCTCTTTTTATGTATAAATTGAAATGAAAAAATTGTAATCACTTTAGAAACTTTTTAAATAAAAAAATTAGAAAAAATGTCTAAATAAAATTAGACTAAGAACTTTGTAGCTCGCATCAAATTGTTGGGCTAATTGAAAATGTTATTATGCAAAGATGCCACTCATTGATTGCTCTGCACCCACCTGAAATTGGTAGTCAACTTTCAGTTCAGCAATAACTTTTCGTAATTATTACAAGTTTACAATAAAATGTGGTGATCAGCCTAGCAGTGGACTTAGTCATATACATACAGAAAGGCAAGCAAAAGCATACACACAAGCATCAATATCTTTAGAGGTGATTGTTCAGATACGATTGCAACAGGGATGGCAAGTGTAGTACTAGTGTGTTTGTCAAGAAAAAATTTAAATAATTCAAATTATTCCATTTGACAGATGTAATGATTTTTCGATATGGGACATTTTCATGATTCAAAAAGTGACACATGAAAAATTATGGAAAATTATTCAAACAAGTCTTAAGAGAAATGTAAGGAGCTACGGCACCTTACTAGAGCTCCGAATACAGAATGGGCGGGTCTACTGGTACATAACTTAAGCATTACGGCCCCAGCGAACTACTTAACAAATATATTGTAAGGTTATTATTTACTATCCTACAAAGTGTAGGATTCATTCACACAAACAGCTGATGTAGTTCCATTCTATTTTAGAAACCCGCCTCAGAATGGTGTTGTAGGTGCTACAGTATCATACAGATATGATACAAACAAATGATTTCTTTACTGATTGAAGTAAATGCAACTCTGATCAGATAAAAATTTTCATAAATTTTTGCAAATCGTACGGCTTGTCACACAGATAAATTTTTAGGCTCCACCATCATACATTTCCAGCATACATCTTATATTTAACAAATCGTACGATTGTGTAGGATAGTGAATCATCCCCTTTTTTCTTGACATGTCATATGATTTGCTAAACTTTACAAAAATATTCTTAAAATAATGATTTCCACGATCGAGATCGTGGGCCTGGCTGTAGGAAAACTAGAATTCATAAATGTAATCTCGTAAATTGATCTATATTAATATCACACAATTTGGCGGATGTGTTACTTTATTACGATTCATGGGAACAGTATTTTGGTTTTGGCTATTTATATAATATTTAAGACATTTTGTAAATGCAATTTTCCAACCCTGGCCTACCCAGAAAACCAGTCTATAGTAGATACTTCTACTTTAAAAGCAGTTAATCTATCAGTCAAATAGAAGCGAGCGAACGGAGCGCCGCAATTAAAAATGCAACTACTCTGTTTTGTCTTAACTGCTCGACTGTTCATATGCTTCAAATGTCAGTAGCTGTGTGGGAATGTGTGTATGTGTGTCTGTTGGAATGTTGATAGCGGCGTGTATGTATTGTACGAGCGAGTGTGTACATCTGTATGCTTTTAAGATACAATTACTAGTATCTGTCTAAAAAGGCCTTGCAAGGCCGTTCTCGATTTTTTTATTATAATTTTTTGTATTTGTTGTTAATTTTTCGATACGAAATAAATACTATTAAACAAAAAATATATAGAGCTACACAAAATATCCCCCTTGTTTATAAAAAATATGTGGTCGTTTGTTTGTGTGTGTGCATATTGAAAATGAACTGCAATAATGCATTAAGGCAAGTAAATTGAATTTTTTATGACTAAACAGTCAATTTCATTTTGAAAACTAAAATATGCATTAAATAATCGAAGAACTCATTGCAATGACGCCAGCCTTTGCAACCAGTGCCCTAAAGTCTTTAAATCAAATGCACTGAATCCACTGCGTAATTTCAAATTGTCCGTGCCACTTGATATATGAATGGTCAAACGATTTTTTTTAACGATTATTGCCCGCAAGAACAAAAGTGAAATAAAAAAAAAAATGATATTCATCAAGTTTAAATTCTTGATTTTTAACGATGAAAATGGACGAGAGTTGGGATCGGTTGAGTGTTTGCTGAAAATGTTTACTCATGAATTTTTACACTCGGTGGGGGAAAAAAATTCAATAAAATGCATGACAAAGTCGCTTAAAGTATTGGCTGTTTAAAATTCTTGGTATTCAACTGAAATTGAAAGAGTGAGGCGTTACATTCAGCAGTTTAACTTTTTGCAGCTTTAGCAATTATATTTATCGTTATTTTTCTCTTTACAGTGTTAACGATTTTTGGAGAAGTTTAGCTTTTTTAACGATTTTTTTGTCAGCTTGCCGATAAAAGACACTTTGTTGCATAATTTAGGCGATTTTTTCTTCAAGTTATACGAGTTTTTTTGCTGTTCCCTGTTTCCCTTTAATATTTGGCGATTTCTTTTTCGTTTTATTTCTTCGCTAAGCATTTTAGCATTTCTTTCTTACTTAATAAAAATCTAATTAGTGGCTTATTGGTACCAACCGCCCAAATATTTGGAAAATATGGCAACCTTTAAAACTTATCTGGCTTTGTATAAATCAATAGACTGCGCAAAAGCTTTAGAAAACTCATGGCTTCAAGAAAAAAAATATTTAGATATTATTTACAATACAAAAAAGTTTTACTTTACCGGTGCAGTTGCAGGCGGCTTTCCTTTTTGTTTTGCAGCGAAAATTACATAGTGTAAACGGTTTCTTACATAAATGAGATTTTCCAAAAAAAAAAAAAACTGTGTGTTGGCTATAAATTTTAAATGCTTTTGCTGATATATAATGTATTTAAATTATATCACGGCAGACGCTGGTCACTAAGTTTAGCAAATCGCTGAAAGTTGCTATGGAAGCTCTGTTAAACTGCGAAAGGGGGATCAAGCTTTTTCAAATTTAAAATACAGTGTTACTGGCAAGAAGACCTTGAAGTTTACTAGAAGTTTAACAAAATATTCCATTAATAGCCATAACAATATTACTGATCTCAGTTTGAATTGGAAGCGTTAATTATAATATTTAAACTTAACATTTTCTGAAGGATCTTTAGAAATTAGAAGGATTTGAAGTTTTTTAAAATGAATTTTAAAACCTATTTTAGTAAAAATATTGAAAAAACAAAATAGTTTTCGGTCTTGACAACTTGAAATGCCGCTTGCGAAAAATTATTCTGAGCTGCTGCCTTTAGGGAATCAATGTAAAATTTAATTAAAAAAGCATATCCTTTTTTTTAATCTTATCAATTGCAAAATTGAAAAATTGCCACTGCCGACAAAGTTTCAATGTTAAATTATTGAGCGGTATTTTAAGATTTTTTGTTAAAATTTTTGTTTGGCTGATTTTTTCACTGCCAACAGAAATCTCGTAATCTGGGCAATCGGTTCTAGGTTCGAAATTCCAACGTCCGGTCTCAGTTATCCTTGTAACATCTCGTGCACTTCTCATCAGCTGAAACGGCATATAATCGATAAAGAAAAATCACTTAAGTTAAAGTTAAAGTCGCTATTCAAGCCGAATGCATTTTGTGTGCGAGAGCAGGTTTTAAGACTTTTTTTCATGACATTCCACAAACTTTTTTGCAGCGAGATTAAACTTGCATTAACATTTTAAGCACTGGGCGTTTATTATTTGTATTAAAATGTGTGAATCATTTCTTTTGTTTAATATTTTTTAAAATGTATTTAATATTTTATTATAAAAATTAACCACATTTCTTTTTTTATATAGAAAAACCCACATCCACATTTGTTTTATTAAAATTGTAAACAAACTATTACAATAAGATAAGAAAACAAACAAACAAACAAACACTCTTTCTTTTAAAAGATCGGATTTCCCTGAATTAAATAAATAAAATTAAAGACTTGTTGCTCATACAGTAGATTCTACTGAAGTGGTTACAGAATATTTTAAATATAGAAAAAGTGTTCGTTCATTCATTTTAAGTGGATAAAAAATTCCTAATTTTTATATCCTTCGCCAAGGACATCTGCTATTTTTTGAAGGAAACTTTACTTTTGCAATATATTTCTTATTCCTAAAAAGCTTTTATTTTTCTACTTATTTAAACGAAACTTAACAGCGAGTTTGGCTGCAAGGCAAGTGATCTGGCTGGCGATGCATGCATTTGTAGTGCGATGCTAATTGATATTCATGGCTTATTCGTGTATAAAATAACTTTTTGGCTGCATTTCTTTTCTTTCATATAACGATTTTGGTGATTTTCATACTGAATGAGTTAGAGAGAAGTTTTAGCAGATGAGTTGGTAGATGCTTTACTTTAAGCAAAATTGAAGCGGACAGAAAGACAGGTAGAAGGACAGAAGGACATGCGGCCAGACGGACGAAGCTAAATCAAGTTTCCTTTTAATATGGATCCAGCATATATGTACTTAAAAGGTTCTTAAACTAATATTAGCATCTCCATATTAAAACTATATTACACCCTTCCAAGCATTTTCATGGAGAGGGAGGGGTTATAAAAATCAGCTGGTTTCATATCTGCTTTTCATATCAATTTAATTGAAAACTTATTTTCTCATATTTTCATAAATATTATCTTGTGGTTTTTCTCTTGCAACTGATGTTTTTTTTTTTACTTCTTCGGTGTTTTATTATTCGATTTTGCAACACAAGTGCAGTCTTACGGCTTGTTTGTTGCACATTTTGTCTAGACATTTTTAAAAAATGTGTGCTTTACTACAGCAAAATGTCTGCCGCCAAATTGACAATTATTTTTAAAACATTTTCTATTTGTTGTTGCTGTTGTTCAATTGAACTTTGAAATCTCTTAATGAGATTATATTGCTGTAAATAAAATTGCAAAAAGTTGAGAACTTTTTTTTTTAAAAAAAATCTATTCTGAATTAGCAGTTTAGAAAGATTTTGGAAAACTGTTGTAAAAAAATATAAAAATAAAAATAGAAAAAAAAATAATAATTTAATGTTCTCAATTTATTATTTAAATTTGTATTTAATATCGATTTAAGATAAACTTGCTATGAAATTCATTTGCAACAAATTGCCCAATCATGACGTCATTGTCAGGAAACAACTTTAGGGTAAACATGTATGCACATATACGGGTATGTGCATAAATAGTTACACAAATTTACATACACATTAATATAGAAAAGTACTTCAGAGAAACGTTAAAGGCGATATGCAAATTGTATATTTACACACTTTGATTATTCATATAAATACGTGTTGGATTTTGAAATTCTTTATCGGAATTATTAATTATTCATGCAAGTTGACGCAAACAAAATGGCATGGGGTTGAGTAACTGATAAAGCCATTATTTGTTGTGAGCGGCCATATGAAATAATAAGTGCATTGCTAAATGCACTCACTCTTTATTATATGCAATAATAATAAAAAATAAATAAATTCTAAATTTGCTGCCCACTGGCCATTTCATTCCACTTAGAGCCATAATTGCAACTTGGCCTTAAAGTAGGCGTTTGTTAAAGGTCTCTTTAACAGAAGTGGGCGAACAACTAATAAAGTTAGAATTGCTGTAGTCGTATCGTTCTGCTTTACAGTTGATCGTATCGTTTCGTAGACAAAATGCCACACTTCAAAAATATGTATCAGCTGTTTCACATATTTTTTTATCTTCTTTTTTTCGCTTTTTCCAAATTTGAATTATTCTAATTCTCTCCCGCTGAAGATCCTCTTCTCTTCTATTTTAAAATTCATATATATAATTTTAATATTATTAATTTAATATTCTGATATTTTTTTACACTTTGCCTAACTTCTTCAGCATTAATAATAATAAAATAATAAAAATATCAAATAAAAAAAAATATGGTAAAAATAATAATAATTTTTATAAAAGAATAAACATTAAATAACTGATACGATTTCGCTAATTCTATCTTAATTTTTAATATAGTTTTTTAATACCTTTTTCATTCTATGAGTGACCGATTTTTTGGCAAGTCTTACGATTTGCAAAACCTTAAGAAAATTTCCATAAGGAGAATTTATTATAAACAGCTGATAATCATTTTTGCAGAATAGTGCGGCAAATATAGTACAACACAGTTTGAAAGCGATTTTTTAAAATTGTTTGGAACCACAATAAGTTTTTGTTGGAAATATTTCATTCATGAAAATTAAAATGTTGAAAATAGTCGCCGTTCTTAATTTGTGTATGTCAAAAACAGTGCACACATAAATATTTATGGGCTTGTTTCACTATCCCACACAGTATTAACACATGTCATAGACATGACATGTATTAGAAAAGGTATTATAATGTAAACTAAAACCATATTCATTTTTTGACAGTCGAATACCACATTCAAAAGCTTTTGAAAATTTTCATAAAATTATAGATTTCGTCTGAGCAGGGTTGATTTTACTTTTTTTTTGTTTTTTTTAATGTATATATCAAAAGTTTTAATATATACATTTTTTTATTTTTGCAAATATAAATTTTTAATCTACCTTTTTTACAGCGTCAAATAGAATAAATTACTTTGTTTGTTTGGAATAAACATAAAAAACATATGTTTTCGTAATAAATTTAAATGATGGTGTATCACCATATACGCCATTTTTCTTTGATTTCATAAAGTATAAGGCTATGACTTGATATCAGTTTGAATGAGTCTTTCGACTGTGTGGGATAGTGCAACAGGGCCTTTAATGTTTATCTAAACAGGGTAGTAAACAGACTATTGCAACCCTAAAATTTTAGTGCTGTTATCAAACAGCTGTTCAATACTAGTTTGTTACCATCGCACAAGTCTAACTCATATCGCTCGGCATGAATCAAATACAGCTAGAATAAATACAGATATAATTGAATTTCGTTTTAGGAAAATTTGAAAAAGATATGAAAATAGTTTTAATCAAAGTGGAGAAAGCAGGAAATGAAATGGAAAATTATAATTTCGCGAGTAATTTTGAGATCAAGAGATGGCTCGAACAGTGTGTGAAAATAGTATTCTGCAGTAAAAAAAATTATCGTATTGAATACAAATAAAAAAAAAATAATAATAATAATTTTGATCTCATATGAAGCAGGTGAATAGTATTTACTTATTTTGAGCAGTTTTATTAATAAAATAATTCAATTAATTTTCAGGTAACATTCAAAAAAAAAAAAAAAAAAATACAGTGCATTGTAATGGCTATTTTCTGAAATGCATAGAAAAAAAATATTCGTTTTTCTTTGAAACTCTTTGCTTTTGTTCATGCCATCTTTAAATAGACACTGTACGGTGTGTGGCACATTCTGTCCCAATAAATTATAGGAAAGGCAGTTATTGGTGCGTGGCAAACGAAATATTGTTTGAATGAGTGTTTTGTGTTCGATTTGCATTCTTTTTCCTTTTTTAAATTTAATTTAATCGAACAGCAGACGTAAATGATGGCAGCCAGCATATATATGAGTAGAATTTATAACATGTGCAGTTGAAAGAGTACGTTTTGTTTTAAGTTATTTGTGGCAGCAAGTAACATCTGCAGCAGCTGTCACTGTTGTTTTTTTTGTTTCTTTTTTTTTTGTTTTTTGTCTTAAAAATGAGGATGATCCCTCTTTATTCATATTTCGTTAAGACTTCAATTCCTTTTTTATTTTCCTTTTTGGCAGAGGCAATCAATGAATTTTGGTACGTTTTTGTTTTTGTTTGCAAGTTGCAGGTGTTGGTGGCATGTTCTCGTAGTGCTCTCAATAGCAAGTACAAGAAGTGGGTAACAATTTTCGAGAAAAAGCAAAATAATCATCTAAAAAAAGATTTTTGCTTTGTTGTTGTCACTATTTGCAAAAAAAAAAACCAAAAAAAAAAAAGATTAATTTTTTTTTCATGTGATTTTGAAGAGTTTTAAATGTTTGTGTGTGTGGCTGAAACTGATGCAACACATTGTCATGTTAAGGCGCATACGATTAGTTCAATGACATGTTGCTTCTATTCTGTGGCTGGTATTTTTTTAATTATTATGATTTTTGCTTGGTTTTGGAATGCATTCTCGTACTACTGATGTCTGGCAATTTTATATCCACTACCAAAACGTATAAATCATTTGGCATGCGCCAGCTAAGTGTTGCATAATATGACTGTTTGCCTCATGATTATTTTTTTATGCTGCCTATTTGAGAGCCTACAAAAAAAAAAAAAAAAAAAGAAAGCATTCATCTCAATGCTTTTTCCCTTAATTTTTTTCTATCCTGTTTTCAGTCTCCACAAGGCAGGTAAAAAAATGCTTTGACTGGAAATGAGAGTGCACAATTTTCCCGCTGCATGTCCTTATAAGGATATGCACTTTTTCATGAATGTGTTGGTTGGTTAGACGCCATAAAGCGCCATATTGGTTTTGTACAAGTTTTTGTTTTACAAATAAGTTGTAGGAGTAGTACGAGTACAACATCTAGTATAGTATATTCTACTACTTATCAGATACTGGTTCTCATATTGTTGCCTACTTTCTGGTAGGCTCACTTGTTTTAAATATGAAAGCACTTTAAAGCCTTCTTTCTTATTGATTTATGGCCCAGTGAAAAACATGCGCCCTAAAATTTGAGCATTCTCCGCTAAGAAAAAAAAATATCCTTATTCAAGGATGAAAAACCTTAAGCGTACAAAAAATACTACAAACAATTTAATTTCTCAAAAGTTCTAGAGAAAACACGAAAATATTTTTTTTATTTGTATCTGCACCCATATTCAGGTTCCTGTGTACGTACAATCACTTATATGGAACTATATATGTATGTAGAGTTGCATAAATGCATGCAGGGTAATGAAAGTTTTTAAAGGCTGTTCATAAAAATTTTCAGAGATTTATTTTAATATATTCTTATTGCATTATAAGTATTTATAATAACATATCAGGCAAAAGTTCTCCATAGCTTCCGTAGCGTAACTCTAGCCGATTTCCCATATTTTAAATTACGCTGAGATACAACTGAGGTTCAATATCTCTAATTAGACGAATTATCTTAAATTGTTCTCGGCTTATTGGCGTACATTTTTCGTTGTTATTATCCTCATAGCGAACAGTATATCGGTGTCCAAACACATGATCATCCGTGCCGAGTTCCTCCAGCAAATACATTTTTTTGCTAAGCTAATTTTACGTACTATAGTTACGTTTTATTGCTTTACCTTTGCTATTTAATTTTTTAGCTTTCCTTGTCCTTTTTTTTATTCCAGCAGCTGTCACGGTTTTTTTGTTTTTTGTCTTAAAAATAAGGAAGATCCCTTTTTATTAAAAAGAAAGAGTCGAATTTGCACTACGTATACGATATGAATTTGTATCTGAATGCCCATTTTTGTAATCGGTGGCAACTATTTAAAGGCGCTATTGAATTGTACACCTCTCTGAAGCAAAAGCACTGTCAAATTAAGTTGAGAAAAAAACTTGACATATGCAACCCATACACGATACAACCGTTGGTACAACTTGAGCATGTTGTAATCAAGATTGTAAACGTGTGTGGGCTTGTTGTATGAAATTGTGTCTCGGTTGTATGAAAAATCCAAATTTTTTGATTTTTTGGCAAGTTGTGCCAACGCGTTGCAACGTGTGTGGGATAGTCATGCGAATTCGTACATCATTCTCATTTTAATTTTGCGAGAGAAAGACGTGTCGCCGGTTACTTTGGTTTTTGAAAGCAAAGAAAACTAACGTGAATACTAATTAAAAATGGAAGACACAGCTGAAATGAAACGATGAACTATTTAATGACAGCCAATATCAGTAAATTATATGCAATTAAAAACAGTTCAATGAAGTTTTATTTTTTAAGGTTTATTAAAAATTTTTTGAGATTAAAAAAAATTTCAATGTCAATAAATATGTAATTTACTTAAAGAGCTTTCAATTGTTTTATTGCTTCACAAAATTTAAGCCTAATTTGTTGTGCTTCGTGGGATGCGTGTTTATTATTTGTTGGTTGCAGCTGTAAATTTTTTGCAAAATGAAATTGTACGAAGAGGTTTTATCGTCTGTGGGCACAACACACAACTTGATTACTAACCGAGTTGTACCAACGGTTGTATCGTATATGGGTTGCATTAAAGTGCGACTTAAAATTAACTTCGTGCTTTATTAAAAAAATCAATTTTATATCTAAAAAAAATCTCTAAAGATCTACAAGATGTCATTAAATTGTTTATTGAAACCGTCCTCAATCTGTCCAAAATTCGTTTTCGCCCCATACTTAGAAAGAAATAAAAATTTTCCACTAGCGTTACGTTTTATACGAACAAAAGATGGATTCAATATTGGTTTGATGCATAGAGCAAACCCTTTTTCAATTCAAAACCTTTTTGAATTCAAAACGTTTTTAGCAAAACTGTTTGAGCCCATTTCAGACTACAACATTCTGTATTAAGACTTGCCTATCAATAATTTGTGTAGCGTGCGCGATACTCTGAAAGCGACACATTATTGACGCAGCAAATAGTGCGGAAAGAAATTTTTCAACTCAAAAGAGTTATCCTCATTTCTATGAAATTTTTCTTTGCACTCGTGTTGCATTGTTGGAAAACCAAAATAAGAACGTAATAAATGCAGCTGCTGATCCCAAAAATAAACCCCAACTATTTTTAATTCTTTGTGTGCTCGTGCAGACAGAGAATGCAGTTTTACGTTACAATTTTTTTTTTCGACAAACGCAGCACATCTCATTAGATTTCTGTTTATCACATAATAAATGAAAGAAAAAGTTTTTAAAATGTATTTTCATTTTTCAGTGCATCTACCCGTATTATAATTATATTCATATAATTGAAATATTAATTAAATAAGTAAATAAAAATAATTAAATTGCAAACGTTAAGGAATGCAACGTAACTATTCTTACGTACATGGCACCAGAAGGTTGATTTCGAATAAATTCATATCCGGCAAAAACCCAAAATTTTTCACTTTTTTTATACTTTTAAAGGGCTTTTATGGAAATTCAAATAAAATATACAGTGTTGTGCAAAACTGTCAACAGTAATGAAAGGAAAAAAGAATCTGTCTCTAATCAAAGAAAAAATTGTGTTCATTTCCTTTCATCTGAAGGACCTATAAAAATCCTTAAAATTGTTCTGAATTTGCCTCAGGTCCGTATTAAAATTCCACATTTGGAATCCTTTTTACTTGATATTTGCCAAGTTCACTATATTTTATTTATCAAAATTCAAAACAATTTTCATTAAAATTCAATATTTTACCATGTTGTGATTATTTAAAAAGGACAGTAAGTATGTATAGAAGAAAAATGTCCTAAATGGTTTAGTTGGAGGCACCAGATGGCCAAAAAATATCTTTGGATCATCCGTTTAGAAATGGACGTAGATTTGCATTAAGGTAGCGTGAGGAGGCGCCTATTCAAGCCTCACTTTAATCATTTTATTTTCTTCAAAAAAAAATCTTTTAAAAATTTCTTTAAAATAATCTTTTCATTTTAATTTTTTTTCTTTACTTTTTAATAAAAAAAAAGAAATTATTAAAAAATTAAATTATGACAGAATCTTTTTTAGATAATAATAAAAAGATTATTTTCAGTCTTACATGTGAAATATAAACCCAACTGATTTTCAAAAGTTAACAAAATTTTTATAAATAATAACATAAATTAATTGAAAAATTATAATTTCAAAATAATTCTCTTAAATATATTAAATGCATTGTGTTTAACAATTTGTGATTTTAATATTTTTAAATCTTTTACTTAAATATGCTATTACTATTACTATTCCTATACTATTATATACTATTACTATATTAGTTGATAAATCACTAATATTATATAGCATTGCAGAAGCCATTTCGTAAACAGTACTTACCAGGTGCAATTATTTAAGCTACAACTTACTTTTCATTAAATTGTTTGAAAACACCGTTTGGAAATATCAGCTGATGATCAGCTGGTCTAATAAACACAGCTGCCAGCTACTTAGTGGTATCTACATTAAAGGCCTTGTTACACTATCCTAGACAGTCGTACGATTCATTCACAGGGAAATCTGATTTAATTCCTTCACATTTTGAAGAATCACATCAAAATGGCGGTACTGACGCCATACTGTAATACAAATATGATGTGAGCCAATTTTTTATTTGCTGATTGAAGTAAAAGCAACTCTGATTGTATGTATATAGCAATTTTATGAAAATTTTCATGAACTTTTGCTTGTCCTAAAAATCGAACATTTTTATACCGCACTACTTAATTTTTCAACCGAGATGCCACATTTGAAAAATCGTACAATTGTCAAGGATGTCTCAAATATAGTGAAAATGTTTAAAAAATTATTATATATAATTATAAGTTTCTTTCGTTTTTATTTTTCGGATGTTAAATAGTTCTATTTATATTATATATTAGTAAATAGGTACTATTTTTGAAATAATAGAAACTATATATGGTTGCTTTCATGTAGAAAGGCCTTAGCTCGCTTTTTTGCAAATAATTTTCTTAGCAATTTTAATATAAATTAATTTCATATATATATAATATTGCTTATAAGTTTCATTGATATAAGAAATGAATTGAGGTGAAATGGTGATATGTAATGCTCAAGTTATTTTAAGAAAACGCGCATCCAAATATGAATTGAATTACGAAAATGCATTAGAATAAGAAGAATCAGCTGGTGCCGTTGTAAGTGCGTACAACTTACGACGTATGGATCTCTCTGTTAGTTAAGGTACCTTTAGGACAATATCTACTTAGTAGACACAACTAAAAAAAATGAGAACATAGAAGAAGAAATAATTATTGTTATTTAAGCAATGTTTAAATCAAGTTATAATAAATATTACTTCCATTCGATAAAAAATAAAATTCGATAAAAAATAAAAAAATAAAAACCCATATACAATAAAAAATTTGGCGACAAATTATGATTATTTATATTTCTATTTTCTGTAGAAAATATTAGTTTGTGTATATTTTGGCTTTAAGTGGTTTTAACATCCGTGTATTGAGAATAATAAAAAATTGAAATTTCGTAATCATAATTTTGTATTAGAAATGTAGAAGCGTATAACTTGTAAACTAAGCCTTGCAACCAATTATTTTATTTAATCTTTTCTTCTTATTATTTAATTTCCTAACGAATACAATAATTTTTATTTTAAAGATATTTAAAAAAAAAAACTTTACATTTGCAATGTTTGATAAATGTGTATTTAGCATTCGCTTACTTCCCTACACTACAACCCTGTCCACAATAAACATATTTTGCCTCGTAAAACGACTGTGTTCGGCAGTGTGTCACGAACCTTGTTTAATAAATGTTGAGATAAAAGCAAAAAGTTGAAAAAATATAAATTTAAAAGTAAAACTTGGAAATCTTTTCCTTGCTTGCAAATCTAAATACATTTTGTATTATTAATGACAAAATTACTTCTTGTAATTAATTTTGATCACGAAGTGTTTTTTTTTCGGAAAATATTTGCTATAATTTTGTTTGGGTTGTTTAACAAAAACAAAACATCTTGAATTTTTCAATTTAAAGAGAAAAATTATCAAGGTATGTATGGATGTATGTATTTATGTTTGCATGCAGAGCGAACACATGTGTATACACATAATAGTAATATAAATAGCAACGAAATTACGGATTAATGAAACAATATGTTAAAAATTAATATTATTGAAGAAAAAAAAATTAATATTTAAAAGTAAAAGAGTGTTCTCAACAAAAATTATTGATGACTTCTGTTTTCCACGATCTACACATCAGTATGTATGTATATATATATATATATATATGTGTGTGTGTGCGTATGTCGGGCGTATTTGTTCCTTTATGAGCACATTTTTCCAAATTATTTTACACCCACTAACTGACTGCAGACAATTATTTGAAAATAGAAATTAATTATTCGATATTAAGAAGTATTCAGATGTGAACTTCTGAAGTTGTAAAGAAAAAATTCCACAGCTTGCTATGCTTTTAAAAGTTTACGCTTGGCAACACTTAAACTTTTTTTTGGTGTTGTGTTCTTCCGACCTCTCACATTGCCTAATTTTCCTTTGAGCACATGCATACATACACAGCAACCCAGCAAACCAACGGGTTATCATACTACAATGTATTTGCATACCATTTAGTAGTTTCATACTAGAAGCATATTTTATTATAAAGTTCTGAGACTGAACAGCAGCTGTTTGTAAACATTCGAGTTCTGCGATATAGTCACAAAAAAAGGAATTAAGCTGGCAACTTTTCAATAATTAATATAAATTTAATTAAGATAACTATAGAAAATCTTATATTTAAATCGTATTAAAAGTATTCTGTGGAATATTAATTTTTTACTTAAAAATACATAGAAATTTATTGCGAGACTCAAGTCATTTTAAGGAAACGGGCATCAAAAAGATGAATTGAATAAAGAAATTGTATTAGAATAAGAACAGCCAGCTGGTACAACTTACGAGGCACGACTCTCTCTGTTAGGCACAATAGCAAATAAATAGATACAAATAGAAAAATAGAAAGCAATTCGTCGAATAGATGTTATTTAATAATTACACGTCATAAAAATCGTAGTTTACGTAAAACCAGAAAGTCAACAAAATGTTTTTTTTTTTTAAAAAAGGTTATTTCCATTATATTAAACCGATTTTTATTCTTAAATTAAAAGGGAAAGACGTCGTAGCAGTTTTATACAAAAATCATGCAAATAAATTTAAGTTTAAATAGGGTCTTGAAATGATTGCTTCTTGTGGAAACTTTCATAATGTGGTTGAAAATCGCACAAGCTGTTGAAATGTCTGTCACATATCGAACGAAATTATGAAAAAAGTATATATTCAAAAAAAAATTACAAAAAGCTGACCAATTTTAATTTTTAATCGAATTCTAGTTGTTTTAATAAAAATTAATTATATTTTATCTATTTAATTATCGAAATAATTTTGTTATAATTAATTTTTATTAAAAAATCTATAGCTTGATTAAATATCAAAATTATGCAAAAACGAAAAAGATGAAAAAATAAAAATGAAAATAAAAAACCAAACTTTAGAAATCCTTTAAAACCGTATCAACTATTAAATATTTATTTTTTTTTTTTATAAAAATTATTTGCATTTATTTATTAGTTTCATAAGTTTTGCAAATAATACGATTTGACACATACATTTGAATAATACATTTCTGGCAAATGTTGTTGTATTTGACAAAATCGAAAGATTATGTAGGATAGTAAATCATGGCTTTAAACAATACTACTAAACATTTATTTAATAGATATTAAACAATTTGTGCATAATTATTTATGCCATAGTTTTTATATATTCCCATAGCGAAAAAATGTTTAACCTGCAATTGACTTTCTTGCTGTTCTATTTTTTGTTTTTGTTTGTAGATATTTGAAAATTATAACATTTCATGATTTAAAATATAAAGCACATCTTAAGTATTTTGTTCCTTTGAATTTGTTTGTTGGGATACTAACGCGCATACACAAAAAGATCGTTCATAAATTGCTGGATGTCGTCATTATTTTGTTTAAATTTTGGCACACCAAAAATAAATTGCGTTTTAAGCTTTTGAAAAATAAAAAAATAAAAAACACAGTTTGCGCAGCTAAAAAACAAACATGAGAAATAACATTATTGTCTATTACTCACTTTTCTTAAAAGTGTGTGTATATTTCCATAGTTGCTTGCATATGCATGCATGTGTGTATGTAAATAGTTAATGTGGGCTACATAACCAGTCATATGAAATTACATTTTTTAGTTAAACTTTTAATTACGTGCATACACACACACATTTCCTTTTTTATCTGTCTCAGGCCTTTTTTAGCTGATCTATAAAAAATGGAAGTACTTGCATAAGGAATGTACATGAAACGTAGGCAGGGGAAGTATTTGCATGCAGATAAGTAAGTGCATATTCATATAGTACATACGTACATGAGGATATCTACATACTTGTATACACACACTTGTGTGTGTGTAATATGTTATTATTATTATTATTTTTCATAATATCCACATATGTATGTACTACTTCCTCTGCATTTCGTTCTTATTTATAAAGATAATCTTTTTCTTATGGTGGCAGCGTATGTGGATGTGTACATTTGTTTGGCCTTCCGTTTGTTTATTTTTGTATGTTTCTTGTTGTATTGTTGTACGTTTTTTTCTTTTTTTTTTTTTTAATTGTTTCCTTTACCAGCGGAAGTAGTGCATTCAACTATAAACTTTATTTTCGTCTTACATCCATTTTTAAAATCAAGTAGGCATATCTATTAACCTATTCGTTAAAAGCACAAAAAGTTTGCTTTTTAATAACCAAGAACATTTTTATAGTTTCTATCCATTTACATATACATGTGTATGTACATATGTATGTACATCCTAAGCATATGTATGTATATATATGGCTGTATGTATTTATGTATGTTTATACAAATGCACTTACTGCATTTTTAGTCAGTTCAATAGCTTATTATTCATTTTGATCGTGCAGCACGAAATTGTAAATGTGGATCAAGTAAGTAGTCTGTATACAGAAACAACAGCCACCTACGATCAAGTATTTTATTTCCAATTTATTTTTACATTTTTTATGACAATTCTGTGGCGGGAGGACTAAGGAAATCAGGGTCAATGATAGTATTCTATACGAATGAGGTTTATACTGCAAAGATACATACACACACACATACATGTTTATGGGCATACATATGTACGTACATAATATCTTTGTTCTTAAGTAAAAAGGACCTAACTCACATTTTTTTTTTTTTTTTTTTTTGTGAATAACTTCTTAGTGGTTTCAATGTGCATATGTATGTACATATAATTAGTTCAGGTATTAAAATCACTAAAAAATTCTATTGTTTTTTTATTTAAGAACAAGAATATACAAATATGTACATATGCATGTACATATATACGTGCAAATGTTTGCATGTACAAGTATTTGCACGTGCTATTAAAATCCGCAAATCAAGGAAAACATATGGCGTTTTCTTTTCTACATTAAAAGTGTTGCCCTGTGAAAAGGTGCCTTTTTAAAATGTTTTGCCCGCCCTGTGAAAGTGCAATTTTTTATATAACGAGAAAAGAATATAAATTAGAAAAAAGTCCAATGCCTTTTTTTAACAGCTGATAAACAATCAGTTGCCAGATTGCTAATTCATCTGCTTGAGAAAACCAAAAATTTTTTTTTTTAATATCTCATATAAATTAGCAGCCGCATTGTGGTCTTTTGTTTGTTTTATACGACACAAAATAAAAAAATAATTATTAAAATCTAATTTTCTGACTCTTTCAACTTAAAAGACTTTTTTTTTTAATATTTTCTGTTAACGCTGTGCAAAAATAAAAACCATGTGTTTTAGAGGACAATTTCTGTCCTGTTGATTTGCTCAGGGCAAAAGTTCAACATTTTTTAAAAAGTAACACGCAACCCTTTCACAGGACAACACATTTTTGAGAAAAGAACACAAAATTGACTTCCCTGCGGGTAGTGTTGCTTTTTTTTGTAGTAAAGAAAACGCCATTAATTTGTATTAAATTAAAACTCCTTTTTTATTAGAGCATAGTAAAGGAAATAATCAGGCCTAGAAATCATGCTTGAACACCACTTTTCTTTGTAATTGCTAAAAGTGGTTCTGGCACAAAAACATCTGAAATTTTTGTGATTTGAATTCGATAAATAACACATTGCATACATATATATATGGCTTGCGTCCTACTCACATAGAATACGTCATGTGTATACCTTGATATGAAAATTCATATCTGCGGGTTTACAATCTGTACGCATCCATCCGCTAACTCAAAGTATTAAAGTTGGCCAACTTTTAACTTTTTGCATAAGTGCTTTCTACATTTTTATTCAAGTTGTTATTAGTGGTCCGATAAAAACAGCTGATTTAGTATCCACTAAAGAAGTATTAAATGTTACAAGGTTTTCCATCAGCATCTGAATGTCAGATGTCAATTGAGATGCTACAAATATTTTTTTTAGTCGAACTTCTCTATACTGAACTTCTGTATAGTGAAGCTCCCCCTATAATGAATTGACTTCAAAAACACAGCTTTTTTTCTTCCAGTTTCAGTGTATTTTGATTTCTTTATAATGAATTTCCATATAGTGAATATTTTCTATACAATGAACAAATTTTTTAGATGTTCTTTTTGAGACTATCATAATTTTTTTGTCTTCATATAATGAGTTTTTTCAAACTATTTTCTGTTTCGCATAATAATAACACTGTTTATCGAGGACGAAGTAAAATATAAATAGGGGATTCCCAGAAGTTGAAGACAGGTATCAAAAAATTGAAAAGTCACATCAATAGCAATTTGGGTAGCAGTTGGCGCGGCGAAGCAGGATTTTTCTCGGAAAAAATAGCTGATTTCTTTAAATAAAAGTGTACATAAATAAATTTCTGTATAATGAAATGACTTTCTGGTCCCATGGAAATTCATTATAGAGAAGTTCGACTGTATTAAAAATATTTCTAGCTTTTTGCAGCAAAATCTTCTTCGAAATTTCTTTTAAAAAACAATTCCAGCTTCAGAATTTTGTTGCCAAATCGCTAGTTGAAGTTTAGTTTGATCGGAGAAAGAGATCATCAAATGAATTGTTGTATCTCTAGATAACAAATGGCGTATGGAAACTACAAAATATATTATTGGTCCGTCTAGGTGGTCCATGTATTGTCTATAGACTAAAAGAAATTTCAAAAATCCATATGAGACAATATAACAAGAAATTAAAACGTACGTTTTTTTTTTTGGAACTTGTTAATCCTGTGATAGATCTTTTCTTTAAGAATGGGGTTGTTGTTGCAGTTGTTGCTTTGGAGTAGAGGCGGCTTTTGCTCAGTTTTCTTTTTTGATTTCAGTCGGGCTGTTGTTCATTCTATATCTTTGTCTTAAAATCTCTTCTCACGAACTGATGTTTTCAAAACACCTTGAAGGTTGAACCCTTAACAGAATGATTGTTAAATGCACATACCATGTAAAAGTAAAGTACCAAAAAGAAGGAAGACAATATAAAAAATTAACAAAAAGTTCGTATGCTGTTAAAGTCGTTGATAATAATGATGGAGATGAGGATTGCGATGATGATGGCGATGATCATGATGATGATGATGATGATGACGATGAGGATGAGATGCTGTTCCAGCAATGTAAAATGTATTGTGACTGACTGACTGTGAGATCACGACAATGAGACTGCGATAAAAATGCATTTTTAAGTTTAAGAAAATCTCGTTTTTCTTTTAACAAATATGTATGTCTGTTGTTGGTAAGGGCATGGCGGTGTGAGAACAACAGAATATTGAAGAGAGCACAGTCTATATATTTGTGCTATGCACGTATGCATGTATGTAAATAAGAATACTTCTCGTTGAGTTTAAGTACTCGTATATTGTGTTGGGCATGCGCCGACGTTCTCTGTTGGTTTAACATTGTAAAATGTTTATAGGTGTTGTTTATTTTAATTTTATTTAATGTATGGACCCCAGCCATCCCAGCATCATCTTCGTCATCCATCCATAACAACAACTACTAATACAGCATACTACAAAATCTCAAATTCATTCAATTCTTGGAATTCTGCTATTGCCTCATTAATGCCGTCTCCTCTACCCAGCCAACATATTTATTAGAAATAAATTTTTGCATGGTATACATGATTTTGAAATTTTTTTGTTGTCCACCGGTCGGAATACCGAAAGCGTTACTTTTGGTTTTATTTAAATGTTAAACAGTTTTTCTTTGTTTTAAGAAAAAGATTTGAGGGAGTTTTCAACAAGTCTCACTCCTTCATTGTTGGATCTTTTACATAATTTGGACCGCCTACAATCTGTCTAATAGTGTTTTCACACCTAAAGTTAAAACCTGGTTTTAACTTAAAACCTACAAACAGCTGATTTTGTGTTCACATATAATTTTGATAAAATCAGGTTTTATAATACAG
This sequence comes from Ormia ochracea, assembly GCA_963402855.1. Lineage (NCBI taxonomy): Eukaryota > Metazoa > Arthropoda > Insecta > Diptera > Tachinidae > Ormia > Ormia ochracea. Next base: position 19,957,604 of record OY727106.1, read on the forward strand.
TTTGTCAAATAATTTGTTAATTGTTTGTTGTAATTATTCTTCGCACATTTATTTGACAAACTGTACGACAGCTAATGTTTATGTAAAAAAAAAGAAATTTTAAACATGTGTTCTAATATTTGTGAATGTGAATGAATTATCAGCTGTTTTCAATCTTTCTAACTTGGTAGCACTGAATATGTACTGTATAAAACAAGGTTGTATTTCATAAGATATACTTTAAGCCAATTCAAAAAAGGTTTTAAAATGGTTTTATGAGAATTATTTTGTATGGTAAAAGCAGGTTTTAAGGATTGGTTTTAAAGTTAAAAGCAAATTTTGTTTTAAAACCAGGTTTTATCCTCAGTGTGAAAACACTAGAAAATATAATATACAGTAAAACTTCCATAAGTCAAACTCCTCCATAATCCAAATAAAAAGAAAGGCACGAGCCTTCTCTAAGTCGAATATTTCGTAGAAACAATACAACTTTTTTATTGTTTTTATTATTTTTATTTTCTCCTTATTTGGTGGGGAATCCCATATATGTATATTTAAAATATTTTAGTAAATTTTGAAAAAATTCTCTAACCCGAAGTCTTCATAAGTCGATTTTGTTTTGATTTTTGTTATTATTTTTGATGGATAATAATGAATAATGATGAATGATAAATGAAAGGCACATATATTTTTCAGAAGACGGTATAATTTTCTGATATTTTCCAATTTGAATTCTTCTAATTATTTTTTGCTCAATATTTTCCTACTTTATGCTGTTATTTGAATAATTCGAAATTTTTTTTGTACTATTTTGAATTTCCACATGGTAGAGGAATATTCAATGTTATATCGGTAATGTATTGAAAATGTTAATTGGGCCTGTAACTATACTTACACACTTACAAAAGTCACACACACACGCACACGTATATTTATTGAAATTGATTAGAAATTGTAGTTTATCGCCGTACGTTGCTTTTGTCGGTATTTGTTCGTTTCTTGTCTTTATTTTCGTGTTTGACTTCATTATTTGAAAAATGTTCGGATTTAAATGACCTTTGTGGCGTTTAAAGAAACTGGCCAACAAACAATCAACTTATCCGATAACATTATAATTTCTTAGCAATTAATTTTTATTAGTTACGAACTCTATTCTTTTCAGTTTTTGGAATTTTAAATTCAAATGTGTGTTGAAATAAATTAAACCATTTTAAAATAAAATAAAAGAAAAAATTATGTAGATTAGAAACATGTTTTATTTTTCATTTAAATTAATATTGTACCAAAAATCATGAGCTTCAACGGATGTTGGAATGGAAGATGTCCACTCCTATTCTAGAGTAATACACAAAACCCTCACAATTAGTTAAATCCTAAAAAAATATACAATAATTTTTTCCCTAATTAAATTATTGTGAAAAAATAAAAAAGGAAACCGTTTCACCTGATGGACCTGGTAAAGCAGAATAAGTGGTAACCAACGGCTAATCACCAACCATTTCTAGAGAAGAAGGCACGTACCTTTTTCTTCATGTGAGTTATGGAGGAATTCGGCTTATAGAAGTTCGTTCGAATTATAAAGGAAAATTGTATACAGTTTGAGCACTTAACACTACTGCCTCCTTGATTTGGTTCGAGTTCAACTTATGGAAGTTTGACTGTATATATACATATATGTTCATCATAAAAATAGCAAAAATTTAAATCTGGGAAATGGACACGCTTCATTTTTCTCACTTCTATATGTCAGTTAGTGTTAGCATTCATTGACTTGACATTCCTGATCTATTTATAGTTTTTATAATTTTTGTATATTGACATCACTTTTTTCTTTTATTTTGGATTGTAGAAGTAAAGAATATGTATGTATATCGCTGATCTCAAACCTTCATAAGTCAAACTCCTCCATAACCCAAATAAAAAAAGGCACGAGCCTTTTCTAAGTCGAATATTTTGTAGAAACAATCCAACTCTTATATTGTTTTTATTATTTTTATTTTCTCTTTATTTGGTGGGGAATCCCATATACATATATTTAAAATATTTTAGTAAATTTTGAAAAAATTCTCTAACTCGAAGTCTTCATAAGTCATAAGCATTTTTTATTATAGATTTTAGAAGCTAGAATCGTTACAATGGTCGCTAAATTTTCTCAAAAAAAAAAAAATTGTATAATTTTTTTTTATTAGTAGAGTCATTCTCTGGAGGGATTGTGGCAAGTTTCAATGTAATATTTATCTGCGGTTTATCGTTTTCAAAATATACATATTTCAGAGATTTAATTGAAGCAAATGATATTTTTTGAAAATATTTTTAATAAGACGTTTTTTATTTGAATGGAAATGTTTATCCTTGAATGTAGTTTTCAAAAAGGATTAGCGACTTCAAAGAAACTGCATTGCTACCAAATCAAGCTTGAAGTCGTCATCAATGCAGAATTGTAACTTTGTGGTACCATATTTTTTTTGTTTTTATTTTTTTTGTTTTTATTTTTTTTGTTTTTTTTTTGTTTTTTTTTTTTGTTTTTTTTTGTTTCTGAATGCAGAAGTTGTAATTAGTCAAACGCCTTGTGCGCTTAAGATATTTTGACTTATTTATATGCATTTTTTGACAATATATGTATGTATGTATGTATGTATGTCTGCCTGCTTTGTGCAACTCAGTATATTTCTTGGAAGGACAGATATAAATAAATTATAATTTAGTATTTACAGATGGAAATAAAAGGCCAACATACTTTCAAGTTCGAGCTTAATAATCATGTCATATAAAAATGCACATAAATTGTTTTAAAAATCTTCTTAAAATTGTTTCAAACAAAACAAACAATTGGACTTTAATTTCGGTATACGGAGTACAATAAAAGCTTATTAGCACCACAATAGTTAGTTATTGTGGATAAATAAATTATTAAATTAAATTCGTTAAAACTCTTTAAACTGTAAAAATTTATAATTTTTTTTATATCCGGTTAAAGGAGCTGTTTTTTTTTCTGTGTTTCTGTTAGAAAAAATTTACGTTGTGAATAGAATTATGATAAAATGCTTTACATGCAAAGTCACTAAACGCAGTATCTGGTTTCATTGAAAAGTGACTTACGTTTTTCCTCAATTGTTTAAAAGAGATCTCAAGTAATGATTTTCCAAAAGTATTAAATTTTTCTCTACTTAACCACATTCTGAAGATACAGAAATCTTTTTCCTATTTTTTTTTTTTTTTTTTTTTTAGAAAACATTGTTATTAGATAGATTTCATTGAAAGAAAATTTCTTGGGAAAATTCTTTTCTCAACTAACCGCTAAAAGGAATCCAAGATGCTGCTAGGATAGCGCATGGAGGAAGGCAAAGCCAAGCAATGCAAAGCAAAGCAATAATGAAATATTTATTTATGTGGTTACACTTGAATTTCGATTGGATGTACTTGAGCAATTGTTTGTGGAAATTTTACTTGTTTTCTGTTGTACGGGTACATTCGAGATTGGAATGCAGTGATACCAGATACAAAGTGGATTGTTTTTCTACGTATTTTTTATTCTTTTTTTTTGTTTTTTTTTTTTTTTTGTTGGTCGGTGCTGGCAGTTTGCAGTTGTAGTAGTTGAATTATTTTCTGTTGCTGCTGCAGTTTCAACTTACAAAATCACAGCACCGAAAGGAAAGGGCGCAGAACAAAAAGCAGTCGTGAGCAAATACAAGATTTGTTCTTTCCTTAATTTTTTCTTATTTTTTTTTTCGCTACTTTATTTAAACAAGAATGAGGAAAAAAAAGAAATAAATAAATAAAAAAAAAATTACAATCGGCACTCAGCATCCATTTGTAATTCTGGAATTTAAATTCTTAAATCATAAAAGTATTAATGGAAATATCTTTACATGCGTATGTCTATGTATGTATGTATGTATGTGTAGACGTATGTACCTGCCTGTGTATGGTTGTATCTTTTCATGTAAGCAAGTACATAATACTTGTTTGCTTATGATAAGAAAAATATTTCTTAATTGGTGGAGGAAACGTATAAAACCACGGCGAAGGCTATTATTTCATATTCCTGCAATTCTGTCATAAATGAGAATTATATTCGCAAAAACTATCGTTTGCGACGTTGTTTTTGTTTTTATTTTTGTTTTGTTTAATTTCTGGCTAAATATCTGGGAGATGTCTGGGCCAGTTTAATTATAGAAGAAAGAAGTCCAACAGCGTCAAATCACATGATCGTATGGAACAAAACCGTCATTATTTCATTTCGTTGGCAAGTGGCATTATCCTGTTTAAACTACATGCCGTTCACGACCATATTCTCATTTCAGTTAGTAACAGCAAACACAATTCACAACTACTTCTGGGCTGAAGAGTATTGGCCGGTGACGCCGCCAGCTTATAAAACGCTCCAACCAGTAAATTTTTTGAGTTTCATCGGCTTTACTTGTGAATTTTCATTTACCCAAATGCAGCACTTCCTTCTGCTGGTTAACGACTCCATTAATTAACATCGTCCTTTATTGTTGGACCACGCTTTAAACCCCATTGTTCTAGTCAAATGATTATTGTTAGTGCTTTTTTCTTTTGGTATTTATTATATCGTACATGTAAATATGTATGCTAGAAGGATCAGTTTATGGCCACAAGATAAATAATTTTGCCCAGCATAATTATATGCCTCACAGTGAAGGCTTAAAAATATTAGTTTCATCATTTAGTTGATTTGCATTAATAGAAACCATTTCTAGCCAGATTTAATAAATAAATTTATTTTTATAAATTTTTTATTTATAATTTATTTATATTTAATAAATATAAATTTTCGCATTATTTTTTCTGCTAGAAATAATTTGTTTTAGAATTTAATTGTTCTTTTAGTATTGCGAATTCATTTCTTTGCGTTTTAAAGTGTGCAAGTAGTTCTGCTTTGCTCATTTGATCGTAGATGAGCAAATTTTCCTTCCCCGGTAAAATATTTTCTCCTTACCTAGACATAGTTTAAGTTCTAACAAGTAGAGATCATCATTATAGAGACTTCTCAATTTGACTGTGACTTGCAATTTTGCACTCTATATAAACTGCAAGTTTGAAAACTTTTTTATAAATTGAAAATTTGATTTTACTATGCAAATTGCCAATTAATAGCTTATTATTATTTACAGTGCAATAATAATTCAAAAACTTAATACTTAATAGAATTCTAAAAGTGCATTGACATTGAGTATTTTGGATTATCAGCAGGTTCCATTGCGCATTTCACCGCATGATCATCAGGCAACTTTTACCTTTACTTTACTTCTCTTAAACAAATAAACAGTACAATCTCAATTATTGGAAACTCTCTTAAAGGAGAATATCCGTACTGTATCTTGTTCTATTCCATATTCTCTAATAACTTTGCCTTTGCTGCTTTTGAAATTATTTTTTATTTTTTATTTTTATTTATTTACATTTATTGTACAATATGAATGATAGTATTATTTGTCCTCAGCGCCTTAGAAGCTTTATAGAGGCAAGTTGACAAAGCAATATTAGTATGAAGACGGTAAAAGATATATTTTTATTATTTTTTCTATAAAGAATGCATAATTCAATTCCGGTGATTCCCCGTTTTTTAGTACATCGTTCTGCATGTCAGCTTTTTTAATAATGGCTTCTACAAATATAACTCGTTAACTCCGGTGATTCCCCGTTTTTAGTACATCGTTCTGTATGCCAGCTTTTTTTAATAATGGCTTCTACAAATATAACTCGTTAACTCCGGTGATTCCCCGTTTTTAGTCCATCGTTCTGTATGTCAGCTTTTTTAATAATGGCTTCTACAAATATAACTCGTTAAAAAAAGCAAGAAAAGGACTCAGTAAATATGGTTAGTAAATAAATTTGGATATATGTATATGCTGGAAAAGTATTAAACCGATGGTTCCAAAAAGCATATGTGTTGTTTTCAGTTTTTCAAAGCTCTGAAAATGTGAATTTTTTCCCACCAAGCCCTAAGGGACGATGTTCCTTGGCTGCCAAATAATGCATATTCAACTTGCAGGCAACATTTCAAGAACTTTCCAGTTTGTTCCTTCAGTTAATTACAAGCTAAATGTGCATGTTGGGCGCAAAATGTTATTGACATGCAAGTACTGTGCATATGAAACAGAAGGAAATCGAATCAGATCATCTTATGGTCCTTTGCATGCGATATTAAAGCGTTAGAAAAAAAAGTGGACGGAAGTCAGTTTGCTTTTTTTTTTTATAAATGTAAAAATGAACATTTAATTTGGGGAAAATCTCGAAGACCTTAAACTGTGCTGGCCAATGACAGGGAGGGCCATACGAAAAGGCTCTATTCCTGATTATTATTACACTTCACTTGAACTAACTAAATGCTATATTATGTTATTTAAAGAATCTATCGATGAAGGAAAACATGTCTTTGGTAAAGCATAGAAGCAGAACAAGAAGCAAAAAAGTCAAAGACAAAATAAACAAGAACGACGGGCAATAGTGTTTTAATTTTATGTTGCCAAGACTGAGAAGAAACTTAACACCATAAAAAGTTGTCCAACTGCATTCCAATGTTTCCATACGGGCTGTGTATGTTGTATGTAGTAATTGAAATGCCCGTTTAGGTCTTCTCTTATTTTCAACGTTGTTATTCATATTATTTGGCTTATTGGTTGGTATGCTTCTTGGCCTGGCCTGGCCTGGCCTTAAGTTGGTGTTGTTGTTATTGTTGGTGTTTTGCTTTGGATTTAGACTTCAGACTGTAGAATTAGATACATTCATGGCTTGTATATCACTTTTTAGGCTTGGTTAATTTAATTTTTTTTTTTGTTGTTGTTTGTTCTTAATTCAATGCACATGAATGTGCACTCTCATATTAATGCAATCAATATCTTTCTCTCTCTTACAAAAAAAAAAAAAAAAAAATTCTTTCTGATACTCCATTTTTTTACTCGCCTTTTTGTTTACATCTAGTTTTTTCTATACGTTTCTCTATCAAATTATAAAATTTTAATTCATTTTTTGAGACAATTTTATTCTCTTTCTCTCTCTCCCTCTTTTTCTCTCTTGCTGTGCAGAGTGAATTTTTATTATTTTCAAGCCTGCGTGAGTGTGAATTTGTTGAGCAGTGAAGTTTTAACTTCACTAGTGCATTTAGTTTGTTAGCAACAACAACGTTAAGACGCACGAAGTCAAATCGTGAAACGTATTTAAAAAATATATTTTATATTTATTAAGTAATAATAATATTCAATCAGATAATGATTTAAATATTGCAGAACTGAAATAAAATTGTAAAACAACAAAACAACGAAATTTCTTTTGGCTGGTTTTTAAACAATTTAAATTGTGTTTAAGGAAATCATAAACTTTCCAAAGCAATATTGAAATCAACTTGTTTTGGGTAAGTTTCTTTGTAACAAAAGAATATATATCTACATACATATGCATATATGTATGGATGTATGTATGTATTTTATGTTTGTCTGCATTTTGAAGTTTCTGTGCTACATAAAAGAGAAAATTAAACAGTTGCGATAAAAGTTTACTTTAACGAAAAACAATGAAAATTTCGTCCAAAAATTGCTTTCCGCCGTGTAGCAGTTAATTTACCATTTCCAAATTGTTGTGTTTTGTAAAAGTTTCCATTTTTTAAATATGGTTTTTAAATATGTATATATGTACATACTTATATACATACTGTGCATATGTATGCATGTAAACGTAAGTTTTTGTTTTAAAAAGAAACAAAAAAAGTGATTTTGCTGACGGCTTAGTATGCTGTATAAATATAAACTTGTAATAGTTTTAAAAATTAATTCTCCACCTCAGCTGAATATTTTATTTATTTAATTATTATTTTTTTTAATGTATTTTATGTTAACGGCAACAAATTGTCCGCAACTGCTGAATGCAATTGTTTATTAAGTGGCGAACTCAATATTGACTCCATTGAATGTGAAAGTTATTAACAGTGTTGTCAACTAATCATTTCTTAAATTAGCAAAAGCGGCAAGATTACTTAAAGTGTTCAAAAACTGTTTTAAAATCGGTTCTTAATTTGTTTATAAACATATTTTAAAAATACCTTAGCAAGTCCGTGCTAAATATCGCTACTTTGCCACAATGAAAGTTATTTACTTCCACTTGAGTTGAAAGTAAATATCGGAACAGGGAAATTGGTTTCTTTGATCTGAAGTAGAGAAGCCCAAAATCGGTTTTTTTTTCAATAATTTTCTTTGTTTTTGTGATTTTATGCATGAAAAAAAGTGTATTAAAATCATAAATGATTAATTGAATTTTTGTTAATTATTTAAAATTTATTAAATTATTTGAGTATAATTGTTAATTTAATTATTAACTTAAAAAACAAAGAAAACATTATTTTGTTTTAATAATATTATAATTTATTATTTAATATTATTATTTATTTTTTAATATTATTATTTAAATAAAATAAAAACCGATTTAAATACAGTTTTTTCACATATAAAGTGAATATACATTGACATCACTAAAATAAGCTAAAAATGCAAGTTAGGGCCTTTGTAATTGAAACAAACGAAATATATTATATATATATATGTATATGTATGTATATATGTTTGTATGTATATATATAAAGAAAAAAATTAAAACGGAAGTTTCTATTTTAAAACTGGTATATTTTAAGTTTAAACTTCAGATATTTTTTTATTTTTTCGAGATTTTTACGTTGCCACTGCTAGGGAATTTGTTGAATTGGAAATAGTGCACAGTGCTGCCACATTTCCTAAACAACTTAAAACATATGTCGAAACAGGAAGTTTTTAAAAATTTTTATCGATAACACATGTTGTTTTCAGTTCCTGTTTGATGCTGTCTAGATATATTCAGCAAATGGCAGATATCGACATTTTCGATTGTTATTCTTTTGTTACTTTTTTTTAAATTTAAAAAAAAAAGCGTTTCACAATAATTTTTTTTTATAATTAAACGTTTTAATTAGTAAAAATTAAAATTTTTGTAATTGTTTTTAGTTCAAAGAATTTTTTATAAAAATGCAAAAATGATTTATTTTTTCAAATTTTCGCTGTTTGCTTGTGTAGCATGATTAAAAATAAGAAAATAAAAAATTTTTATTGTAGAATAGAAATGTTTTAATTAACAATTTATAGCAATTTTTTAGTGAGGGGAGCCAGTTAAATATAATTACTCTGTGTAGTGAATTTTAATATATTTTGAATAGAAAATTGAAGTTCCAATTACTTCAAACAGGAATCACGTAATTATTTACTGAGAGGGGTTTAAAAGCCCCCTCATATAAAAGCTGAAATTAAAATGTTGCTTTTTTTTTTTTAACTGACATTCCGAATCATTCTAATACTGGAACTTTGCCATTTGCTAAGAACTATTACTTAACTAGTACTGTGTGACTGCAGTAATTGAATGCTCTTGAAGTATATTATTTCCGTATTTATGCACTAAATTACGTGCATATTTTATTTATGCACTTGCATGACTTATTTCAAAAGTATGTATGTATGTATGTATGTATGTATGTACCTATATATATATGTATGCAAGTATATAAAAACCACTCTTATTTCACGTAAAAAAAATTGTGTAAATCAGAATCAGTAAATTGTAAATTGTATAATGAAAGTTTTTATTCTATTTTATCACTGTTTGCACATAAACCCTGTGAGGCCAGAAGTGTAAAGTCTAGATTTAATAACATTAATTTGCGCATGAATTATCAACAACACACACTTTACCTGTAAGAACATGCAAAGGAAAGAACTTTCAAATGAAATACTCAATAATAAATTGCCTTTGTAGCTGTTTGAAGTGAATTCTTTAAGTTTAACTCTATAGCTTAAATTACCAGCTGTTGAGAAAAGAGCATTCGCAATACAATACTCGTCTTTCCACAGAAATTTCAAATACAATTTTGTTCTAGAATTTCGTCTCCAACAAACGGAATTTTCAATCAATTATCGATAAATACACAATAAATTCCACAATATATTCAATTACATTCATACATGGAATTTTATACGACTACGCAAGCATACACCAGTGTTGGTTATCGTAAGATCAGTTTTACGCCATCACAAAATGTTAGGAAACATTTTAAACGATTATTTTTAAAGTGTGTTAATAATTTATTTAAAAGGAAACGCCTTAGAGTGTGCTATTGCAGATCATCAGGCAACGTTTCACAAAATTTTCTTAGAACTTTTAGTGAGTCCATAGAAAAATTAAAAATTTTTGAAAATTTCAAATATTAACTATTCAATTGAAAGTTGCAACGTCAATTTATTTTGTGTAAATTTAATTATAAACCTATTTTTGACCGAAAGATTACAACTCTGTAATTTATATAATTTTGCAATATACCAAAAATAGAAAACATTGTAGAAATTCAGAGATTCAGACCTTCTTATCTTATAAATAAAATTCATTTAAGAATTATATGATTTATTTTAAAAATATATGCTCCAAGAATACCGAAGAGTTGAAATGTCGATTAACAAGACTATGTCAAGATTAGGAGTCGAAATCCATTTTCTCTAACAGAAATAAACGCAGCATATTCTTTTATTCTATTTTCAATTTATTATTTTTTATATTTTGCAATTGATGTTTTCTCACTAATGTTTTTCCAAAGTTATAAACCGATTATTTTATGTTAATAAAATATTATTCAGCGGTCGGTCCTCTTACGATGACATAAACAATTAATTTGAAACTTTTCATAATCGCTTATTGAGTAATAATTTGAATATTAAGTTTCAGTTACTTTTAATAAGAGATATTAACAAAAGTTTTTATAATTTTTTTTTAACTAATTTAACCTGCACAGCTTCCGGCTTAACCGCAGGAAAACACTCAAGGTCTAGGCAGGAATCGAACCCGCAACTTTCGGGGTTTCCTACAAATATCGCCTTATTTTCCAAAAAAGAAAATTATTATTATCGGTTTAAAATTTTTTAATTAGTTTAATTTTCATATTATTATTGAGTATACACATAAATTGGTCTTAAGTAGAAAGGTCCCAACTCCCCTTTCTTTTCAATAGCGCTTTTTTAAAGATTTTATTGTTCATATATTCAGTTTAATATGTACGTTGAAATCACTAAAACAATCTATTTCATAGAAAAAAATTCGAGTTAGGGCCTTTCTACTTGAGACCAACGATACATATGCATGTACATATGTATATGCGTGACATATTTTTTTTTCTGTAGAAAAGAAACGCACAAGTTTGATATTTTTATTTTGTTAACGAAAAATATTTTTACTTAAAAATCGAAAAACATTTTAAAGCTGAATCGTTTACGTATTGAAAGTATTTAATATTTTTTTTTTGTTTTTTTTTTTTTTATAGCTTTTCAAGCCGTTATTATTCCCTCTGCTATTTTCATTGCATTCAATATTGTTGCATTATTTGCATGAGCGTGTGTGAGTACTTCTGTTTTAAAGTCTCTCTTTGTAATCTTTGCACAACATTACAACAGCAACACAAAAATGTCCCCCTGTATGAATGTACTCGCATGTACTCCAAAACCCATAGCTGTGCATTGAACCTCTTTAATTTTTTTCCCTGCTTTCCATTGATGTTTTTTCTGTGCTGTTTGTATTTAACCCGACATGTGTATCTGCAATGTGACAGAGCTTCTGGATGGCTGAGTAATGTATACATACAGTCATTTCTTTCCATCTTAACTCGGAGTTTTACAAATGCAAGTAGTAGTACTAGAATGTTCCATACTCCTCTCTAGACTTTTTACTACTCGTACTTTTTACTACATCATTGGGGAGCAATTGTAATCCTATGTTGCTCCAGCGAATGCTTTCAGTAGTTGGTTTAGCTGGCTGAAGAGAAAATGTATACGTACATACATATATAATGAACGAACTGATAGACTGACTAGTTGCCGCTTGGTTGGGCCTATTCAAATAAATATATTGCCATATTTTATATTAAATATGAATTTGTTGCATCTGACTTTTTAAGTTTATTTTCTCAACATTGTGTACTTGAGGTTAAACGAAATGCCGATGCATTTCTTTTGCAGGAATATTTAAAAAGTTGTGGTTGAAAGAAATACTATATTGTATATCGTTCTTCTCAACTAGAAAGGTCTTAATTATTTTATTTTTTTTTGCAGTAAATTTTTTTTGATGCCTACATGTAGAAGAAAGCAAATATTAAATAAATATACATATAAATCGTTGAAAAAATGCCAGTTAGGGCCTTTCTATTTCAGACCAACGATATATGTATGTATATTCTAGAAAATGTTTGTTTTTTATAACACTGCCTTCTAAAAAATAAGATACACCCTTTTTATATAATGACGTCTCTCCATATTCAGGTCATGTGTGTACATTATTCAAAATAATGTGACTGTGTACCAGAATCACTCATGGGTGTAACCCTAAACTTTCAGTCGACTCCATACCAAGTGAACTCGCGATTATAAATTGTGTGTACACAAAAACATTTTTGTTGTGGGCCGTAATGAAGCTTGAAAAAGTACTTTGGCTGAGCTATCAATTATGCAAGGAGTGCTGTAATCCAAATAGTCAGCACATCCCTTTGGGAATACCCGTGCTTCAAGTAGTTGGTTTCAAAATTCGTTTTATAGAGCAGGTACATATCGTTTTATATTCGCCTTCGTGATCTAAAGTGCACTTTCTTCAATCGAAGTTTTTTAATACAAACAAGTAATGCATTACTTGGGAACGAAAATATGTGGGTTTTTTGTTTTTTTCTCATATGTTGCATGTTTTAACGGAATGGAATTTTGTAGGGAATACGTTGCTTAAGATGACAACCTTAAAGCAACGAAATTTAATGTGGCATCTCAGGAGTGCTGTTTGGCTATACGATGCACATGCATTTGTACGAGAGTGGGGAGATGTAACACATCATGCAGCTTAGCATGGGTTATGTTGTTGCTTCTCAATGCACAGACATCCCTACATACATATTTGTGCATTTTTAACTGCATCGTTAGTGAGTGAGTGAGTGTGTGTGAGTGTGTGTGTGTTTTTTTCCGTTCTTGTTTTTTTTGTTTTGTTTTTTGTTTTTGTTTTTATTCAACATTTGTTTGTTATTACATTGAGTCTTGTTTGACAGCATTCCATTGAAACTTTCTCACAGTTTTGGATTTTCATAAAAGTCGATGGATGCTGTTGTTGTTCATTGTGAATTGCATTCACTCGACGATGCTGAAGCATAAGAAAAACCCCAATGCAATGATGCTATAAGATTGCTGCTGCTATTTTGGTTTTTTAATATACGATATGCTGTGCTCAAAGCATACAACAAAAATAAGTGAAAAATTTATAAATAAAAAAAAAAAAGAGAAAAATGTATAAGAAAAACGTTGATTGCTTCGGTTTCCATGTAACTTCAAGCCATAATGTTGAAAGCGGCAAACTCTGCATTAAAGCAATAGGAACAAAATGAAACCATTAAAAGATGCCTGTTTATGGGTATGGTTTGGTTTTAGTGAATATGAACGTTGACTGCCTCACTGCCTGCCTGGCTATTTGCAGTTTCATATAAAAATGTATACAATCTCCTTTTTGGCTTTAACTAACTTGGCTAAGTAGAAAAAAAGAGCTTTGCAAGCGGTTGTATTGAATAAAAAAATTAAAACTTCAAAAGAGACCACCACCATTTATGTTGTTGCAGTATAAGACCAGCCGTATAGTCACTTCTTGCATGTTGTACTTACAGTTGTTTTTATTTCTGTCGTAAGATATAAAGCTTAAGGCTTGGCTCCGTTGTCTTCTTGCTTTTGCTATTAATATAAAATTTTATACTAATGATTTCTGGCTGGCTTGATGATGGCTTAGAAAGTTTTTAACCAACAGATCATTTTTTAAAGCAGGACGACAATTTAGAATTTCTTAATTTAAAGAAATATATTGCATACTTCTTAAACGGTTGATTCGGAGTCAGGAGGACCAGTTAAATATCCGTAAAATATTTCGGTTAAAAGTTAAATCTTTATCTTATAATAAGCGTGAAAGGTTAAGGTTTTTGGCTGGTCTGGAGAAAAACTGAAGATCAAAGGTTGTGCGGAAGTGCGATATTTGGCTAGTGGAATTCGACGCCAGCGTGAGGCATACTATGCCTTATTGGAAAAGTATTAAGTCAAAGAGTAATCAATTATTCCCTTCCCTTTACTGCATAATCATTGCAGTTTGGCACTGCATCCGGTACCCACTGTTAGAAATTCTGAAGCCATCGCATAATTCCATTTATTTGAGTTTAATATATACGGTGAAAGTGGGCCACTGGTGGCAAAATTAGTTATACATAATTAGTTTTTTTTTCTGTATTATAAATGGATATTTTGTTAAGGCATATCCCTATTATTAACAATTTAATTGAGTTGAAAGGGGGGAAAGTATTAAAATTTCCTATTGATTATAGTTTGTTAGCAACACCTTATTTATGCCACTATCTGTAATCGCAGGTGGGTGCAAAATTTTTTTCTTTTCTTTAAATTCTGCTTTTGCAGCCGATTTATTTACGAAAAGTTTTAATACCCCTTTGACAATTTCACTTACGTTTTGCACCAATTTTATTTCCCTGCATTCCCTATACATCGTAAGGATGTAGGCAGGCAACACATGCATATAGAAGCATGTATCCCAATATTTGTATGGATGTGTGTATGCATTTGTTTGTTCTTAATACATATCTTATTGTATTGTTGTTGTGAGCATAAATAACAATTGTTAGACTTTGAACATTATATTTAGTTGCTGGTTGCTTAGTGCAAAGTGAGTGGGCTTTAGATAAAAATCGTGGTCTTTTTTCTTTTTTTGGTTAGTATTGTGGGTATTGTGGTTGCCTGCCTGCCCGCCTGCCTGTTTTTTTGTATTTCTTATTATGGGAACAAGAACTGGAAAAACTACATTGAATCGAGCTTTGGAATGTTTGTGTAAATAATAATTATTTTAACAAACCATAACAGAACAGCAGCAGCGACAATAATAAAATGCAAACAAACAGACAAACAACCACAAAAAGGAAAGCAATAAAAATAAAGAAAAGAATAATATTAAACAATAGTGCCAGCTTTTTCGATACTTCCCAAATAAAATCACTTTTTTTTTCATGCAGCTTTAATGAATAAACAAAAAGTGGGAAATATTCCAGATATGTTTTGAAACCGCAGACCATTGGCTCGCTCGGGGCTTTTAGTTTAAATGTTTTGTTCTTTTATATTATGTCTACATACACATACACTTACATATTAATTTGTTTAAAATTTTTTAAATTGTGTTTAAATAAATTTGAAATTTTTGACCAACAGGAGTGGAAAGTTATATTAAGTTCATATCGGCAACAAAATATATATTTTCTTAAAAATACCATCACAAAGTAATGTTAGTAAAAAACAAAGAGAAATATATTCGATTTTTCGAACCCTGTTTTTTGAGTTATTTACAAGCTAATTCGTAGTTAGCATTATCACACGAAATTTATAGTTTAAAATTTACAAAATTATTTTTCTTTTAAGTCTCAACACCTAATGGAATTTATTTATTAATTACAGCATTTACAAAGCATTCACAAAATTAGGTTTTTGTTAATATTTTTTTTTATCTTTTTTACTAAATGAAATACAGGCATCAAGTCTTGCATACTCCCAGTCCACACTTGCAATTTTGTTGCAGCAATTTTTGGTTGTTTTAGGTGAGAGGGGTGAGACGCTTCAGGAGGGGTACAGAGTACCGTACCCCTCTCACCTAAAACAACCAAAAATTGCAAGTGTGGACAGACAGATAACTGCACGGGATACTAAATAAATAAAAATGTTAATTGTATATTCTTTTATTTCGCAGCAATTAGATATGTTTTTATTCCAAAGTTATTAATTGTTATTATTCATTAATTATTAATTAATTATTTTGGAAATGATATACATTGTTAATACACCAAAAGGCCAGAGGATTAATTTAGGAATTTATACTGAAAATGTAGCTCGGCATTAAAGACATTTAATTTATAAAAATAAAATAGGAAATTAAGTAATTCATATTCATATAATTTTTATGTTTTTTTTTTATGTATAAATAAATGTATGTATACATACATATGTTATATATATATATATATGTATTTCCATTTTGACAATTTAAATTTCAAAAATGTTTTGAAATTTTGTTATTTAATTCTGATTGTTCGCTGAAGAAGTCCGCGATAAAAAAACGAAATTTTGGAGATAATAAAAAAAATATTTATAAACTATTAAAAATAAAAAAGAGACCTAAATAAATAATTAATAAATGCTTTGAAATAAAATATTTAACTCTTAAAAAGAATTTCGGAATAATAAAAGTATTTAATAATACATAAAAGTATGTATTAAAAACTTTAAGCTCAACTTTTTAGAATGGTTTCAAACTTCTCGTTAAGGAGGGCAGGCTCTACCATTTGAAATTTCTACACTATTTTATTTGTAAATGACGCATAAAGTATTGAACTGGAGGAAAGCATTCATTTCATTACACTAGAAATTTTGCCAATAAATTTCTTTCTTCTATATATAATGATATAAAATGACATCTAATGGGTACAAAGTTTCATCCAATTCTAGAATATATTTTTTTAGGGAAAGCCTGCCTGCATTAGAATTACTTATTTTAACTACAAGAAATATGTATGTATGTATGCATGTATAATTGTGTGTAGTTCACACAATAAATAACGCAGTATCTTTTTTCGCCTTTGTAAACAAAGTCCAAATTCCTCGTATATAAAAAAAAATAAAAAAAAATTATAGCTTAAATTTATTTATTTGCTGTTGAACTTATTTTAATTTTACAAGTGCAAGTGATTAAATCATTTCATTGCGAGAGAGCATATACAGTCTGGACCATAAAAGTTATTAATTTTTAAGTGGATGACTAAATACTTGTTGTATTTTTGAGTGCATTTACGAGAGTTTCGTGCAGATGGGGGTTGCTGTATAAGGCGAGAGCAACAAAGCTGAATCTTTTTTTCATTTACATAAAATTTTTCAATTGCCAAAAATTTCACATATACATACGATACATATGCCATGTACATTAGTTTCGATTCTGCGCCAACATTTTTCAAAATGCTGTGAATGCGTAGAATGAGTGAGTGTGAGTGTGAATGTGTTTATGTGTTTTTTTTTTCATTCCATAAAAACAAAATTTTGGTTTGAAAATCATCCCTGCATTTTAGTTACAATCATTAAAATTACATTCATTTCTCATACCCTCTCACTCCCCTTTCCCTTTGAATTTTTTGGTTTTGTTGTTTTTTCTTTTTTGCCAACTTTTGTGGGGTCTCTCAATTGTTTCATTTACGATTTGTGTATGTGCAGCATGCATTATGTTCTCTTCTACTACATACTACAATAGTGGTTTATTGTTAATATTTCCAGCACTTTGGAATTAAATGTGTATTTGCATGTGTGTTTTGTATGTATGTGCGTATGTAAATCTATGCATTGATAAAACTCCTTTTCGAAAGTACTCGCTGTTGCTCTCTTGTAATATTTATTTACTTCTTATCATATTTTTTTTCGTAATGGCAGATGTTTGTTTACGGCTTTGCTATCACAAAGCTGCCAGATTACGAAGTACTGATATTTTTGGAAAATTTTTTTGTTTTATTCATTATTTTCGTTTTTAATAAAATAACAAAAATCATAAATTATTCTTCTCCTGTACTTATATTGTATGTATTATAATGTGTTTATTAATTATCTTATCTAGCTCAATTCTTACTTTTTGATAAGCTGTTTCTTCTTACCTTTAGAAGTTTTGATTTTAAATACCAGTATCGTATAAAATTTATATCGCCACTTTAATCTAGAAAAGCAATAACTAATTTTATTCTTACTTTAGAGGGGAGTGATCAAAGCACTTGTTAGAAATAAATGGTTTTTTTTTTTTGATAGCTTTTCTTTCAATTTTTTGCAATTTGGTCATATATCGACGTGTGTGGAAAAAAATCAAAATTGAGATAAAATCAGTTAGGACCTTTGTATATTAAACCTAAGATAGGCATATCTATGTATATTATTGGCTGTATCTACATACTGCAAGATATCGAATTGCTGTAAAATAAAAGAATACCCACCTTGAATATTCGGTTCGAATCTTGTGCTTTTTATAGCGGCTGGCTCAATTTATGGACTTAATACCTACTTACATACCCATGCAAAGCTATCTAGGTTTATGCTTGCATTAATGGATGTGCAGTTTGTGTATAAACATTTTTTATAAATCGTACGTAGCCGATGGCCTCAGCAGCCCATATAAATGTTATTCATATAAATGTTATATTAAATAAATAAATAAATAACTCGTACTATTTTAGAACAAAATGTTTGTGGATATCAATTGTATAAACAAGGCAAAATGCGTGTACATTCAACATGTAGAAATTCAAATTTTCCAATTACAAGAAAAAAATAAAATTTGCTTATTTGGCGGAGAGTTTTGTTTTGTTTGTCAGTCTAGTCTCAGTGTTTTAATATCCCACATACAAATACGTATTAAATTAATTTCAATTTATTTTCCTTAGTTTGGTTTTAAATCATTAAAAGTTTTATAAAAGAAATTACAGAAATATTATTTTCTTCGCCATTAATTACAGAAATTATTAATAAGTTGAGTTTAATAAACAAAATAGTTTTCTTTTCAGTTTATTTGTCATAAACAACTTAATTGGTAATGTTTAGCTTTTATATCATCCTAATACATATGCTTACCTTATTCGTACATAAAATTTTTTCTGCTTTTTCATATATATACCTTAAAACTTATTGAAATTTCTATTATTCTGTATAAAATTTTAAAACTTTTCTGGAACGTTTATTTCTTTTTTATATTATTATAAGTAAAACTCCCATGCTTTACATTACCTTATACGGAGTTACTGTGATTCTAGTTGACAAAATAGTAAAACAATAAGGCCCCTATTATGGTTCACAACAGTTGTAAATTTGATGTTGTATTTTTGAAATTGCGATTATGGTTTACAACAGTTGTTTTTAAGTGTTGCTGTCACATGCATTTTTTGAATAACAACCCTGTGAAATACCCAACATCTAGATGTCGTAAACCATAATCAGAAGAAGTATCTGCTCTACAACACAACACTTAGGTTTTGTGAACCATAATAGGGGCATAATATTTGAAATTAATCAAATTAAATAAATTAAAATAAAACATTCAACCAGAAGCCCTTGATAAAATAGATAGATAAAACATAAACGAAACAGTGAAAATAAAAAAATTATGAGGCTTCAATTATAAAAAACATTAAACTAAATTAGCTAAAAAAATAAAAAATTTAAAAAACACTGACCAAGTTATATTGCATTTTTTTTTTTTGGCACTCAAAACAAGGAACATTTTGAAAATATTTATTAAAAATAGATAATATATATAAAATAAAAAAATAAATAATAAAGGTATGTAAAAAATAAAAATATTTTAATTTACCTTAAAATGCATTCAGCTTTATACTAATGTTGAACGAGCTTTATTTTGTTTTACAAAAATTATATTTTTATCGCATGCTTAGGGTACATGATTGGGCTCAATCTGGCATCTCTCTTAGCAAAATATTCAAGAAAAATGTTGCTTTATTTATTAGGGGTTGCAAATAAAAAAAAGAAAAAAAAATTGTACTCCTAGAACAAACTAGTATGTTTGTTCCAGGCTCTCTTTGCCTCTCTAGCTCTCTCTCACTGTGTGTGTTCTATGTGTTAGGTCTTGCTATTTATATTTGCTTGTTTTGTTTATTGTTCCATACTACGTGTGAGTTTTTATCTCCTGTAAATATTCCTTAAATGTACACCAGTTTCCCACAGAGCCTCATTCGTAAAATAAGATTCCTCGTAACAAGTCGTGAAAGCGTAACAAAACTGAACACGAATTAATTTATTCACTTAACAAACAAAAAAAGAGTTCTTAATATAAAAAGTTGTCTGAAATAAAATGTTATTAATAATAAATATTTATTAATTAAATTATTGAACATTTAAAAAGGTAAACAAAGAAGAGAAGTAAACAAAAATTTGTGTTTTTATAGATAAACGACAGAACTTCTGAATTAAATAATTTTTAAATTGTAAAATAAAATTTTTATTATCATATTATCTGAAGTGTGTTTATGCACTAACGATTATATAATAATGGCAAAGTATTAAATTAAAAATAAAAAAAAATTTATGAATAAATGTTCCGCAAACGTAGTAGAAAAATTATAAAGCGTAAGAAAAAAAAAAATATACGCAGTCTGCTCAAAATAATAAAAAATCAATACCGAATGCATGTACACATTTGTAAAGCAAAAGGGAATGCGCGCCCTGTATGCCACTCCACCACCGTTTTTTCCTCATAAATATGGTGCTTTTTATAAACCGCATAACTGAAAACAGCTGCCTTTACTCTTTCACTTGCTATCTCTCTCTCTCTCTCTATCTCTCTATCTGTATTTAAATAGCTAGTACAATTGTAGCAAAACAACCATTTTTCTTTAAAAAAAAAAAAAAAAAAAGAAAAAAAAAAGCTTTTCCATAAAAATTTCGTAATAATTAATTGAAAATAAATAAATGTGTTATTATATAAAATATAAAACTAAAAAGTGTTTGCAAAGTGTTTTAACTTTCGCTTAAAATTAAAATTTTTAAAAATACATTCCACTCCTACACACAATACACACACATATGTATGTATATACATACATACATACATACATATAGGCAACTGTTAGTTTTCAAAGGTGTGAAATGATATAAAATTTCCAATGGTTTGTCGAGTGTTTAAAACAATAAGATAATATAACTATGAAGAAAAAAATTGATAAGTAAACTTATCTACAATTAATCGATTAAATTTTTATATACTTCAATGGCGAGGCGAGCACATACAAATTCACACATTGCCATTCGTGTATACATGCGTATGAGTAAATGTTATTACGAAATTTAGTGTGAAAGTTGCGTTGTTTGGCTTCATTAAGACCGACCGAATTTTCGGCAATTCTTTTTTTTTAAAACACACTAACAGTGTATTTGCGGCAAAATTAACGATTAAAAAAAAACAAAATAACGATTAAAACTAGCAATTCCTCCAAATATTTTCAGCTCTCAAGTTTATTTATATAAAAGTTTTTAATATTGTATTTATATTTTTCAATATTTCGCTTATTTTTTTTGTACGGCACCATTGGGAAAATATTAATTAATTAATAATAAATTTATAGTTATTAAAAAAATATTAATTATTTAATGGATAAATAATACATATTAATAAATATATTAATTAATTATTATTTTGGTTCGAAGGATTGACAAAAAATAAATTTAGTATTTAAGTTTATTTCTTTTTTTTTTATATCAAAGACTGTAGAGTCCTTGAGCTTCAAATAATTACGAATGTTAAAACTGGAAAGCGTAAAAAAATTAAAACCTTTAAATAGAAAACTTTAAAAAATTAGAAAATTTGCAGAAATTTCTTTTTTACATTAAAAATGTATTTTTTAAGTCTTAAATTTTATTTAACTGCTTAAGACGGCAGTTGAAATATTTTTTTTGAAATATGGTTTGTTATTTTTTTTATCAATTTGTTAACATTATCCTAAATTAACATTCTTAAAAATTTGTTAATATAGTAAATGCCTTTTTTTAATTTATCGAGTTCAAAATCTTGTTTTTTGTTTTTTTTTTTTTTTTTTTATAAAAAAATGTTTTTTATTTTCGACATTTCGTAACTTTTTTAGAAATTTTTTAGATTTGAAGAAATAATTACACATATTGAGAATAAAAATAGGAAATCCTAAACTCAATAAAATAACAATAAAATAAAAAGATTGAAAAAATAAAACAGGATGTAGTAAATATATTTAAAAAATGCACATGAGCCGAACGTAACTTAAAATAAATTGAAAATTTATTTCTTTTTATTAAAACAATGTTTTAAGAAACTAGTTTTCTTAAAATAAAATAAACTTAATATTGGGTGCCTCCGTAGGCCAATGAATAATGCGCAGCCTACTAAAGCAGAGGTCGGGGTTCGATTCCTACCTAGACTCTGAGTGTGTTCCTGCGCCCAAGTGGAAAGCTTTGCAGGTTAAGTTAGTTTAAAAAAAATACATTCAACATGTAGAAATTCAAATTTTCCAATTGCAAGAAAAAAAATTAAATTTGCTTATTTGGCGGAAAGCTTTCTTTTGTTTGTCAGTCTAGTAAGTGTTTTAATATCCCACAAGGCCAAATGTAGGCCTAAATATATTTATACGAAAATTTTAGCACTAGTTTTCTTCTTCCATATAACTTTAATGCCCCTCATCATTACTAATGGTAATCGCCACATAAGGAAGCACACTATAAGTTTTTCTTTTAAATTTTCGGCGAGATATAAAAGTAGTTGTTGTGTACACTATAAAAATTTTTTGTAGAAAATAAAATTGTTTGTAGAAAAAAGAAAACTGCCAGAGTAGAAAGATATTAAAAAGTGCTCTTAGAAGCTGCGGTGTATTTTAATCCAACTGTATGGAACAAATTAATCCAAAAGAACAAAAGTACAAAAAAAAAAGCATTTTGGCCGTTTCTACTACCTAGTACCTGGACCAACAACAAAATATTATTTTGAAAACGTAATAAAAGTTTTTTTTTAAAATTTAAGCAAGTACTATAAAAAAAGACGTGGTTTGAATTTTGATGCTAAAATCCATCATAAATTGGTGGGGTAGTCACATTAGGCAAGGTAGTTACTTTAGACATGCTCAGTGATCTGCTCCCATAACCTGTAAAATATACGAAAGTCAGTCAGGTAGTTTTAGCGAAAAAATTCCACAAAAAAAAAGTTGTTATTAAAAATTATTAGCTAAAAATTAGTTGATGGAAACTATTTCAGAAGAAAATTGAAGCATTACAACTTTTTCAATTAACTTAGAGGTTCTTTTTTCTCAATTATTAATTGTAATTATTCAATTTAGTGTTTACTTTTAACGGACATTATTTTCCAGTTTATTTCAAATCTTATCACTATTTGCCTCAATTGCATTACTCACAACAGTTTCTTGGAAATGTGATAATACATGTTTTTTATATAAATAGTAAACAAGTCAATTATTATATTTTTATAATACACAGGCAGCAAAAATGCAAAGTACACATTTACAAAAAAGAAAAGAAAAGAAGAACAACAAACCAACTAATTTCGTTTGTTATTGAATATTGCTTAACAAATCGGAAAATCAAAATATCCAAAAGATTAAAAACTACTAAACCTAAAGTGATGATCCACTATTTTTATCCTCGCGGTCATAATTTAGCTTTAATTTATCAAAAACCACAAAAATCATTTTACTGATAAAGAAAGTTAAAAACAAATGAAATTTCAAGTCGTTTTGTCAACAGTTGAAATCGTAAATATATACACACATCCATATATATATGTATATGTAAATACATACATATGCATATGGAAAGATTTGTATGGAATAGGTTTCTGGGGTTGTTATCCTTAATGGCCACTCTTTGAGTAAATAACCGCACTAAGAAGCTGATAACACTTGCCGCCATATCTAATCAATCTGACCTTTGTTTATCCTTCACAGTTTTATTATTGTTATTATTGTTATTATATTATACATACATGCATTCATATACATATATATATATATATATATACTTTTAATGACTTTTCACTCATATGTTTGTGTATCTGTTCTATTTTCTTTGCAGTTCAAATATATAACTGTTTTAAAAACGTTTCGTGAAAAGAATTTTGAAAATATTATCAAACAAAATGTCTGGAGATTTACTAGCCGATCAAATAAGGCCGCTACAAAGTGCTTTATATTTTCCCAGTAATCAAAATGGCTATTATAAGGCCAGAGATTTTAAACTTCGTGCACCAATACTAACCGTGCCGACGGCCGGCCTGGACGAAATCGATAATAATACGTATAATGATTTATTGCAAATTGGATTTAAGCCACGTTATGCCATGAACGATATATTTCATAGAGAAGATGAACGTCTGAAGACATTTGACAGTTGGCCTTTGGACTGGTTGGATAAAAAGCAATTGGCTATGTCGGGCATGTTTTATATGGGCGAGGGTGATAAGACGAAATGTTATTTTTGTGAAGTCGAAATTGGTCGCTGGGAGCGTGAAGATCAACCTGTACCTGAACATCTGCGCTGGTCGCCAAATTGCCCTCTATTAAGGCGACGCACTACAAACAATGTACCGATTAATTGCGAAGCCTTGGAGCGTTTATTGCCGCCAGCTAGTTATGATACATGCGGCCTTAATGAACATATTGAAATAAGACGTAATGCATTTCCCGAAGGTACTATACCTGCTACTGATATATTGCCCCACTTATCATTATCTTTACCTGTACCGAACTCTGCCAGCAGCAGCAGTACCCAAAGTTCTGCTACAATATATCCTGATTATCCGGAATATGCTATTGAAACGGCCCGTTTGCGTACATTTAGCGAATGGCCGAGGCATATGAAACAGAAACCTGTTCAATTAGCGGAGGCCGGCTTCTTTTACACTGGCGTTGGCGATCGTGTCAAATGTTTCAGTTGTGGTGGCGGGTTGAAGGATTGGGATGAGAACGATGAACCATGGGAGCAACATGCTCTTTGGATGAACAAATGCCGCTATGTAAAATTAATTAAAGGTGATGCCTATATTGAAACTGTTGTAAATAGATTTAAAAAATCCTCCTCCAATACCCATGAAGAAGGGGAGACACAAAACGTTGCTGCCGCCACCTCCACTATCTCCGCACCTATTGTGCCAGCTGCAGCCAACAATGTTGCTGGCCCAAAGGAGGGCGAATTATCACAAGCTGCCGCTGTGACCCAACAACAACAAGAGGTTTTATTAGCCACAACTGGCAACATAGTCGAGCAAAATGTCAAGTCTTGTTCTACTATACCCGAAGAGAAGTTATGCAAAATTTGTTATGCCTGCGAATACAACACAGCGTTTTTACCCTGCGGCCATGTGGTGGCTTGTGCCAAGTGCGCTTCATCCGTTACCAAGTGTCCACTATGTCGAAAACCCTTTTCCGATGTAATGCGTGTATATTTTTCATAAATTATTATAACCTCAGTATAGTTATTTATAAATATAGCTATAAAACAAAAATCTTTTTTAACATCTGCAACAACAAAGTAATTATTACTTCTCCTACAATTTCTAACCTTTCAACTTTCCACGCTCTCAAAAATGTACATAATTCTAACGAAATAGCCCGCCTTTCCAATTACTCTAATTATCTTTTAGCAAAACGAGCTTAACGGCCAGTTAGGATTTGTTGAATGAACGTCGGACAGAAATGACTCTTAACTGGCCGTTAAACTTTGCTTTCGAACCACTTTTTTAATTAATTAAATATCTTTTAAATCCATTTTCATTTTTAATCCTAATTTTAAAATTAAGCATTTCTCTAATTTTAAATATAATTTCTATTTTGTTGCATTTGTTGTGGCGTTAAGCTAGCTGGACCTAGACCAGCTTTTCATTACACACAGCAAATGGAACAAATAATATTAAATTTTGGGAGGTAATGCCGCTGCCCAAACAAAAGAAAGGAAAAAATAATACATTTCTTTGTAATTTGTAATATTATATGTCAAAACTGAGAAAACCCCAAAAACTTACTAGATAAATGTTTTCCAAACAAATTAAATTTTAATTTAAAACTAAAAAATTACAACAAACAAAAAAAAAACATAAACAAAATCGGAAAATGCAAAAAACATACTTTTTATTATTCTCTTCTATACGTACAAATAACTGAATGCATAAAAACAGCAAGTTGTGCGCCGCCGAAACGCAGAAAGACGTTGTAAATGTATTGCAAAAGTACAGTGAAGCTGCAACTAGCCAGCAGTTGAGGCCACAACATGCAAAGACAACATATAGACATTAACAAATACTATGTAATATTAATAGAAATAATACAAACAAATTCATTAACAAAACCTAAAAGCTATTTTTTGAAAAGTAACGTCTATTTTAAGTTTAGCCTACTATATACATATATTGAGTGGAAAGTACGATTGATTTCCTGTGGCTGATTGTGACAAGTTAAACACTGTGTGTGAATGTTAAAAGTTTAAGAAACGTATCTTATAAAATCAGCACAGTTTGAAAGTTCTTATCAAAACTTTTTTATATTTCTGTCAAAAAAAAAAAATAACTTTCTTTTTCAAAAAAAACAAAAACAAAAACAAATACAAAACAAAAAAATCAATCACAAATAATTTTAATTTATTGAAAAATTTTTGTTAAAATATTTTTTTTTTTTTTTACAATGCACTTTGGTTTTTTTTCTATTTTTTTTACAACGCACTTTGGTTTTTATTATATTTTTTTTACATTCAATTTGGCAAAAACAAAATTTATATTATGTTGTAATGCAAGAAATGAGCACAGAATTATAAAACTTCATAAATAATAGTTTTGAAAAATTAATGAAAATAAAATATTTTACAAAATTCCAAATCATTTCGTGTTTTTACTCTTTTTATCACGCATGCACCCATACAAACGCATGTACACATGTATGTGACTGTAAGGAAGAAAGAAAAAATTGGTTTGGAAATTGAAGGTGTGATACGAATGGTAAAAGGAAGTTAGAACAGCTAGCCGAAGTCAAGTTCGGCGATCGCGTTTCATGCGTAAAGAATTTGTAGCAGTCCGTGGGAATATTTCTCAAAATGTAAGAAAGATCTTAAGTCCCTGTCCACACTTTTTGCAATTTTGTTGCAGCAGTTCTTGGTACAGGGTTTCATGTACTCTGCAATTATGTTTTGCTTTGCAATTCTCACTAAGAACAAACGAAAAGAAGGCACAAGAAATACAAAAAATTGCAATACTAATGTGGAAACTATTGCAATTTCAAAGCAGAATTTTAAAAAATTGCATGCAACAAAATTGTAAAAGTTTTATGGGAGGGGGATGGGGACTGAGCAATTGACTTTTTAAGAGACAATACGGTTTCGAGAGCGAATACTCAATGAGAGAATTAAACAACATCAGTGACAAACATGATTCTAAATCGTTTTTATATTAGAAAAGGAGACGAGTTCAGAATAAAATCAGATTTTGAATTAAAGTTCACTGGAAAATGAGTAATCAAGTAATCTTAAAATTTTATATTTCTCTCAATGTATTGCATCTTGAAAATAGAAACATATAAATAGTATTAAGTATTAGGACTGATTCTCTTCTATAAATAAACGAGAAACTAGTTTTCTTAAAAGCTTTTACCTGTGGTTGCCCTGTGCTCCACGGCCAATCACTAGCTGAAAGCTGTCTGTCCTCGTTGCTATGCAGGTACATAAAACAAAACGGACAATCCAATGCCGCGAAGACAAAAACACAGTTGAGCCTTGTTTCAATAGCCCACACAGTCGAACGACTCATTCACACGAAAGTGATATCAATTCATAGCCTTATACTTTATGAAATCAAATAAAAATGGCGTATGTGGTGATACACCATATTTTAAATGTATTACGAAAACATATGTTTTTTATATTTCTTACATACAAAGAAAGTAGTTTATTCTATTTGACGTGGTAAAAAAACTGGATTTAAAATGTATATTTCCAGAGATAAAAAAATTTATATATTAAAAGTTTTGGTATATACATTAAAAATATTAAAAAAAAGTAAAATCAACCCTGATCAGACGAAGTCTGATAAACTGATTTGATTGAAAATTTTCCAAAACTTTTACCAGTAGTATTCAACTATCAAGTAATAATATGGGCTTAGGTTACTCTGCAATACTTTTTGATAATACATGCCAAAGTTGATATGTGTTCATACTGTGTGGGATAATGAAACAAGGCCTTGAGCAAGGCAAACCATTATTGTGCCCTTTAACTAATAAAAGATAACTTCAGTTTGTTTGGATTTGCTGGCCACTGGCTCATAAGTCATATACACTAGCAACCCGCGGGGGCCAATAGGGAAGTTTTAATATTAAACTATTTTTGATATTGCGCATTTCACTTCAGCGAAAAGTAATTGTAAAGGATTGTAGTGACGATTATCTCATATGCCATAAGGACTTACTTCATATGCCCGTAAATTCTGCAAATTCCATATAATAAGGAGTCTATTGCTTCGCGTAGAATGCTTCTTGTTAATTGTGTAGTGGATTCCGGCAATTGCAATGCTGGTAAAGGCCCCATTTCACTATCTTACACAGTCGTACGAATCATTCACATGGAAGTGTGAAAGCGATTACCCTCCTGTTTTAAGAAATCACATCAAAATGCCGTTCCTGGTGTCACACTATCATTATAAGCAAATATAATTCATCTTTATCACTTTATATGCAGTGCGAAAGATTTCGGCTCAGTATATCCAAATTTTAAGCGAACAGCTCATTTTATATATGACTGTGACTGTTAAAAATATCTATTTCGTTTACTCAAGATTATGAATTTATAGTCTAAATTTATAAGGGGAAAAAAGAACAGGTCTGTGCGTCTGCTATAAAGTAATGAGTTTAAAAAATTAATAATTTAGTCTATAAAGAAGTGAGCGTCTGCATGGTGCAGGCATTAAATTGAAAACAATGTCCTGCAGTTTATTGCCGGGAATAGAAATACCGGAAAGTAGTCAGTTCAGGGATATTAATAGCAATTTGACACCCCAGTATACATGGAACGAGAGATTTCGCTGCGAAGAAGAACGTTTGAAGACATTTGAGAATTGGCCATTGGAATGGCTGAGTAAGCAGACACTGGCATCAAGTGGAATGTTTTATATGGGCATAAATGATCATACAAAATGCTATTTTTGTGAGGTCATCATTGGCAAATGGGATCATAATGATGATCCAGTGAGTGAGCATTTGCGATGGTCACCTAACTGCCCCCTTTTAAGACGCCGAACAACAGACAATATGCCTCTAAATGAGAAAAATCTGGATCACATATTGCCAGCTGTTGAACCCGGTTGCTATGATACTCCACCTTCAACAAGCTGGAAATCGCGACCGGTTTCCGATTACTCCATAAAAGAAGTGCGCTTACATTCATTTGCTGAGTGGCCAAGAAGCATGAGACAAAAGCCAGAGCAACTGGCCGAGGCCGGCTTTTACTATAAAGGTTGTGGCGATAGTGTTGTTTGTTTCAGCTGCCTGGCTGGCCTCAAAGACTGGGAGGAGGACGACGATCCATGGGAGCAACATGCTCTGTGGATGGGCCACTTCTGCCCATATGTCAAACTCATTAAAGGCGAAGAATACATTAAAGCTGTCTGTACAAAATTCCCAAATTATCAAAACGAAAAATTGGAAGAAAAATGTCATACAAATCAAAATTTATTGTTACCGGAATCGGATGATCTTAAAATATGCAAAATATGCTTGGACAAGGAATACAACACAGTATATGTACCTTGTGGGCATGTTGTTTCCTGTGCCAGCTGTGCTTTGTCCGTGAAAGAATGTCCAGTATGTCGAGCAACAATTAAAAATGTGGTACGCTTATACTTTTCGTAACTTAATTCTTATTTCTATGGACTTCTGGACGTTGGATGACCTTGAAAAAATTTTATAAAATCAAAATCACTTTTTGTGAGAATGTTTAACTTTTTGTAAAGCTCAATAATTACGAAATAGTAAATTAAAGATAAGCAAAATAAATTATTTGTTAATAAATAAAAAATAATTCTATAAAAAAAAAAAATTTGAAGAATTTTATACGGAAGCGTCAGTTTGGCTTTCTAAACTAATTCCTGCAGGATTAATAATTTTAACAAGAAATCATGGCAACTGCTTAATATGTCGGGCCCCTTTAATAATAATAATAGTTATAATAAATATTAGCAATATATTTATTTTCCTAATAGTTATCAATAGATATAAAATAAAATAAATAAATATCCTTAAATCCTTTTTCAAGTACATTTCATATCGTATTACTACGAGTATAATTTTGTAATTGCAATAAGTGGCGGTAAAAATACATTTTTAAAAATACTTTGCGATCCTAAACCTGCATAAATTTGTTATAAAAATAAAACAATGAACCACTTTTTAATTTAGTCACACTTAAACGATGGCAATCAATTCATAAATAAGCGGTCAACTGCACTACACAGGAAAAACTGAATAAATAAATTGCATTATGAGTAAACCATTTAAGGGAATTATTAACTATTTTAATACATCACGAGAAAATTTATTTTTAAGAATGCATTCGACTATACTGATTATAAAAGTGTGGTTTTTTATATAAAACTTGACCTTATTTACGATCTAAGAAGCTGCGGCATGGCAAAAAGAAAACAACTAATACGAATAAATTTAAGGTAAATTAGTTATAAAAAAACGCTAAAAACTAACTTGAAAATCGTTATATAACTTTAAATCGCTTTAAAGCTTTTCGCTTGGCTTTTTATTCCCTTCTTTATAAATACATTATATCATTATATCATTTTATTATATCTTGGCTGGTTAATTAGTAAAACCTTTCTTAGAAACACTCGATATCGGTAGTGCGATTCAGTGAATTTTTTAACGATAATCGCCAGCTTTTGTTAGAAAATTGTAGTAAAATTTGAGCTTTTTGCTTTTGAGTAACTTTCAAACGCTTTTCGTTACCAAATTAAAACAAGTGAAACAAATTATTTTTATGAAGAAATTACAGTATAATGTCGATAGTCCGGACAAATAAAAACCAAGTCGTGTCCGGAATATCAAAATATTCGAATTTCCGAAACAAGAAAAAATTAAGTAGTTTTTCTTGTAAATATAGCAAATTACAGTATAATATCGATAGTTCGGACAAATAAAAACCAAGTCGTGGCCGGAATATCAAAATATTCGAATTTCCGAAACAAGAGAAAAATTAAAGTAGTTTTTTTTAAATATAACAAATTACAGTATAATCCCGATAGTCCGGACAAATAAAAACCAAGTCGTGTCCGGAATATAAAAATGTCCGAATTTCCGGAACAAGAGAAAAATTAAAGAAGTCTTTCTTAAATAAAGAATAAATATAAATTTTATTATATTTTTATTTTATTATATAAATATAAATAAATTTTTGAATAAAGAAAAAATATGAAATGAAATGAAATGACGGGTATGACGAATAAATATTGATTCTCTCTCGTTTTAAAATTTTTCAAATATTGAAAAAAAAATTTATATAAAATATATGATATTATTCTGGCAACAAATTACAGTATAATCCCGATAGTCCGGAGAAAT
The DNA here is from genome assembly GCA_963402855.1 of Ormia ochracea. Classification (NCBI taxonomy): domain Eukaryota; kingdom Metazoa; phylum Arthropoda; class Insecta; order Diptera; family Tachinidae; genus Ormia; species Ormia ochracea. Next base: position 19,988,838 of record OY727106.1, read on the forward strand.
AAAAACCAAGTCGTGTCCGGAATATCAAAATGTTCGAATTTCCGAAACAAGAGAAAAATTAAAGTAGTTTTTCTTGTAAATATTGCAAATTACAGTATAATATCGATAGTCCGGACAAATAAAAACCAAGTAGTGTCCGGAATATCAAAATGTTCGAATTTCCGAAACAAGAGAAAAATTAAAGTAGTTTTTTTTTAAAATATATATGTGCTGTGTATAGGAAACGTATTTTTATTTAAATGAAATTAATTTTAAAATAAATTTAATTTAATTTTCATATGAGTAAAAATAATTAATTTTTATAAAATTATATTAATTGTTGCACAAATGGTTGTATATTTCCATCTGTCGAAGTATAGTATCGTTTTGATTTTTGTACGCAGCATATCAGAGGCTTTTTAAGTTCCTGCCCTTCACAATATTTTGTACAATAAATGATTTAATATCATCATCTGCTTCAGTCTCATCGTCATTGCTTTCAACTTCGTCATTCAACCAATATCTTACCTCAGTAGCATTATAAATGTCAGGTGATAAATCAATTACTTCGGCGAAATCGTAGCGTGTCAGTCTTGCTAGACGAACTTCATCGTCTAAGTCCCATTCGTCTTCATAAAGACTTTTATTAAAGTACCTTTTAGAAAATTTGTCCCAACTTTATTTCCTGCATTGTAAATCAAAAAGCCCTTAAAAGAGAATCTACGAAATTTGCTTAACTTGATAAAATATCTGAAGAAAAGTTTTACCGATAATTAATTTTTATTGCAAAAGCGGAAGAAATAAATGCTGTCCGAATAATTGAGTTAGAAAAAAGAATAGTGTCCGGATGACAGAGAACTTACTGGCAACAAATTATGCGTCCGGCTTATAGCATTTTCCGGATTTTCAGCTGTACGAAATATCGAGATTATACTGTATATAAAAAGGAAGAAGGAAATTGCTGTTAGAATTATTGAGGTAGAAAAAATGATGATGTCCGTATTAAAGAGTACTTAATGGGAAGCAATTAAATGTCCCCTTTATCGCGTTGTCCGGTTTTGCAGGTGTCGTAAATATCGAGACTATACAGTACTTATATATGTGCCCAGCGAATAAAATCAATATGTTTTCTTAAATTATTATATTGTGCAATATTGTATACCGACTTCTTTTTTTCCTTTCTAATATTTTCTCTTTTATTTTACAGTGATTTCGAATTTAACAAAATCCTTATTCAGTTTTAGAAATGCTTTTTGAATATTCGCATTGATGGCCACATCTATAATATTCGTGCTGCTAAAATAGTCCAAGGCCACCACATTTGCTGTTGTGCCCCAAGGCCCTCTTAGCCAATTTGATACTTTGCTATTAATGTGTGAAGCTCTTTCCTTCGCAGTTTCTAGTCTATTATTGGAGTTCTTAAGAAAAGGGAACGAGTAAATTTACATATTCGTACAGCGAATTAATTTGATAACATTACAACTGACCAAAGATTGCTCCATGCTTTTAATGGCATTAAATATCCAGCCTTCATCTTGGACTGGTGACGTTTTCTTTTTGCTAAATAATAAGCGCATATAGTCCAGGGCTTGTGAGTTATTCATGAAGCCAGTTGAGAAGCGTTTCCAGGGAGCACAGAGAAAGGGAGTTTCTAAAATGATGGCTTACGAAAACTTTTAAAGCTCAAATCGTTTTAAGGCTACATACCATTTTCCGGTTGCGGCAACTCTTCCAAGGGATATAATATAATAATTGTACCGTTTCGCGCAATGATTTCTTCAATTGTCAATTCGTAACACGAGACCATTTTATCACTACGCTGATAAGCCAAGTGACCCAACTGATTTGATATCAAATGCAGCAAGCCGGCATGCCTTTCCGGATGCTTGTAGAAACCTCAAATGGAATGCACACACTCGCTTAGGTTTTAATAAAATAGTTTTTATGGATTTTGTATTACCTATAGGAAATGAACTGAAATCCAAGATAACCACTTCATGGGAAAGGCTTACAAATTTCCGAACATCCTTCAATATGAAACGCAACTGATTGATAAACATGTTTTCATTCACGATCCAATAGTTTTCGGGATTCTCTGTGTTGTACACATCCACTGCCTTGTACCTGAAAATGCAGTTTTCAAAATTGGGTGGGAGGAGCAGAAAGAAATAAATTAATTTTGCAGCGTAGAGTTACTTTTAATTTCGTTTCGTTCGATTTCTAACTTTTTCTTAACTTTTTTTTTTTCTTTTTTTTTTTTTTTAATTTAAATTTTTTTTATTTAATTAATTTTATTGTTTTCAGAATGGCTGTGTTTTTTCAACTCCTTTGGATTACTGCTTTTGGTTAATTATAAATATTTTTATAATTTTGCAGCATGTTGAAAAGACACCCGGTATAAATTTATTCGAACTGAATGATTTTTATTCCGGAAATATTTTTATTATCTGGTTTTATGATTATACTTTCCATTTAATTCCTTAATTAAAATAATTAAATCACTTATAAAGGAAACGAAGTGATTCATATCCTTTTTGTGAACGATAATTTTTTTTTACAACTTTTTAAAATTGTGTTTGCTCATTTAGAACAGTTTTCTTACTTTTTTGGACAGTTTTAGAGATTTCACATTAAACCTGAAATTTCAAAATTTATTTCAACGATTTTGAATATATTTTTTTTATATTTAATAATTGTAAAGATTTTCTTTGAAATAATTTTTTTTTGCTAATTTCGAAATTTGTTTTCTTTTTTTTTTTAACTTTTGGAAAATATTAAACATTTGCTAGTTTTCGAGTTACTCTGTATTGTAGCTGAAATTAAAATATTTAAAAGAGACGCGGTAGTAAAAAATAAAAAAATATTTGTGTGGGATTAAAATTTTAATTTCTTTTTCAGTTTTCAATATTTTACTTTTTTTTGTTTTTGAATTTTCGAAAATGTATTAGAAAATGTGGAATTAAAATGCTTATAAGAGAAGTGCTATATAAAATAAATGCTATATAAGAAGTGCTAACTAAATGGAGGAGTGCTATATAAATAATAATTTAATTTTTTTTTTAAACTTTTTATTTTTTGAAAAAATTTTGAATATTTTTTTTGAATTTTGGAAAATTTTCAATTTATTTTTTTTTTGTTTTTTTAATTTTCCAAACCGGTTTGCAATGCGAACTGATTTATGCTTTTTTTTTGGATTTAATTTTTAAATTTCATTCTGAAAATTTCTAAATTCCATAATGATTTGTTTAAGCATTTAAATGATCATGATTATATACATTTGCTTTCATTCCGATTTCTTCTTGGCTTATAAGGCCTTTCTAAGGTTTTAGGAAGTTTTCACCTAAAAATAGCAGTGTCGAATAAAACTGTATGAATTTTTAAAAACTTTACCCCACACTTAAATCCAAATAACGTATGCCAAAGACCAACTGGGACCAGACATCGAAATACTGTGCAACAGCATGTTCTCTGATTAACAGCGACTTGATGGCGCCATAATTTGGAAGATACGCTCCAGACGCATGCGTACCTATAAAGAATGACACAGCAAGGAATTTCAATCAATTTGTTATAAAAGTACGACATCGCCCAAAAAACAAATTTGGAAGGAGCCCTGCCAGTAAACTGCTATCAATCGATATTATACAACCGATGTTATATTATATATATAAATTCATTTTTACAAGGTTTTTCTATTGATATCAGCAAACTGAAAATGCGACACTGAAGCTGGTAACCCAACAAACAAAAGTTTAATTTGTGAGAGACGGTGACTTTACCGTTTTCTACAAAATCTTTTAAATCCGTATTTGAATTTAAGGGTCAACTTCTAACATCTGTCGATAGTTAATGAAGGATTGAGCCTGAAAATGTATATAAAATCTAAAGGCCAAACAGTTGGACCTAATTTACCCCTCGCATTATTCTAAAATACTGTTATAATACTTTGGCACATGTGACAAAGATCACACAATTTGTATTTCAATTGTATTTAAGTGTGATGGACAAGTCTTAGGACAAGCTGGACATGTCCTGCAACATGTCCGTTCACAAATACTTCAAATACAAATGCACACATACCCGGTATAAAAAGTTCCTTCAGTTGCATTTTAAGAATATCATTTTGTTTGGTCATCCAAGTGGGATAGATTTTTATACACTCAACCGACAACAGTTCATTGTACTGGAAACTGGCCACATAATAATCCAAGCATTTGCTCTTCGTATAATGTTTCGGCTTGATGCCGGCATCGTTACGATTCCAACCTTTTGGAAATTTCAATTTTCCAACCTTTTGCTTAATTGACATTTGAAATGTTGCATTGCTCACATTGTACAGACGCATGAAGGGCTGCAGTAGACTAGCCGAGGGCTCCTCATTGTAAATTCCATACCATTCGGGCCGTACAAAGCAATCGGAGGGCCAGTTTAAATCCAAAGTGGATTCTTGATAAGTTTTGCCATCCAAACCGATAGTCAGATAAATCGGACAAGCTAAAAGAAAATTAAATAAATCAAAATAATTTCAAAAATATTTCAAACTGATGTATGCTACCTTGTATTACAGTCTGGTACAAAAGTACAGTGAAAATAATATTTTGTCGATATAAAAACATTTTAATATTTTTATTTCCTTTTTTTTTTTTTTTTTTTGATTTTTAAGAATTTATCTTTGATGTGTATTTGATGAAAAGCCAACAATAAATGTTGACAAATTGCTCGATCTGATGTGATGAGATGAAGAATAATATTATTCACTTCATTACGATTAATTTAAATAATTGTAAATACAGGGTGCTGTATTGAAATTCAGCGGCAAATCATTTTTAATACTATAAATATGTGTTTCAAAGAAATATGTGCAGCAAAGAACTTTCAAAATTTGATAGTCAAAATATTCATTTAAATTAGAATATATGAGTATAATTCTCAACATTTTGAACTTTTTCCTACTAATAATTTAAAGATTTATTTATTATGTTTTGTAATTTGAATTTTGTTTATTTTTATACGTATTAGTGGTTTATGTATAAATAGCTTAATTAAAAAGCTTAATTGTATATACACTGAAAGCAATAAGAAAATGTTAATTAATTCATTATGGCGATAAAAACTTACTTTACAAGAGTTTACTGTACAATGAACCAGATTTAAGTAAATATTTTTCAATACGTTTAAAGTGAGTACAGTTTTTCGTAAAATTCAAGTCAAAAGTTTTTAAAAAATTTTTAACAATTGCTATTGACTTCAAATTGTTGAGTTGTTCTGAAGTGGGCTAACTTTTCTTAAATTGCTCTCCAGTATGTGTTATGCATATTGGCGTTCTATATACAGTGCCGGTCAAAAAAATACCACCAAGGCTAAATGAAATATATGTAGACTATTAATTTGCAATAGTGTTTACTGATTAAATTGAAAATGTAGCATGAACCACTTAGGAACCTGTAAAACTATATTGAATAAAAAACATTTGATTTTCAGGTGTACACCATTTCCAAAACTATAATTTTTAATTTTAATAAAATATAATGTGTTACTTGCAGCACTTATTTGTAGTTTTTTTTTTTTTTTTATTCTTAAAAATCAACTTAACTCTTGACTCGTGCTCGGGAAACATACCCTAGCAAGTAAGAAAAATTTTATATAACAATATAAACTGCTTTGAAAAAACTTTAATTCATTTTATTGTGTTTTTCTTTTTGAGCAATTGAATTTATTACATGGAGTAACCAATCTTCGGAAATGGTGTACACCTGTCTAGTAAGTAAAATAATTGCACATTTTATCCCCACATTTCGTGGATAGAAGTGAAGATAAAACTTCTTTAAGAGATTTATCTGCTTTTTTCAAAAACAGAAAACACTAGACATTTTTTAATTATTATTATTAATTTTTTTTTACTTTAAAAATGTTTTTATTCAAATTGCGACAATTACGAAATTTTCATTACAATTTATTCCAGATAATTTATTAATTTTTTTTTGAGTATAGTGCTCATATACTTTCTTTCTTATGAAAATTTTTATGTTCCGCTCAAACTCAAACAGGACTAAATTTTTCAAAATGGCAGCCAAAGGCAAGGACTTTTGCCCTACTTTTCCTTTCTTTTCCATTTCTTTTTTTTTATGTTTTTTATGTTTTATAAAAGTGTGATTGAAAACAAATACAATTTGCCATAAGAATATGAAAAAATAATTTTTTTTCTTGATCCACAATTAACACTTTAAATTGCACACCCAGTTTCATTATGAAATCATCAATTGAGAAATATTACTTTGACGAAAGTAGCACAATAATAATATCACCATTAGATATTGTTTGGAGAGGCGGTTGCTTCTGAGATTGTGTTGTGAATTGAGTACAATGGAATTTCTAACAAAAAAGTAGAAAAAAATCTCTGGCTTCCATACATTATTTTGCGTTCTGACCGCCACTGCTGAAAAGCTTATCATTTGGCTTCCGACTTCGTACGTTAAGAATTGTAAACGTTTAATGGCAAAGGGGCAAATTAGGGGAACTAAATGAATGGCGAGAGGGAGTTCATTATGTATTAAAAATTATCCTTAATGTTATTACGCGTGATGCATCCGTTGGAGCTTTCGCATAGGCGATTGTAAGTCAAACAATTTGTAATATTTTTGTAATGCGAATAAAAACTGGCCAACATATTTATTTGCTAGTACTTTTAAGAAAATAAGTACAACGTGAAGTACTTTTGCAGTATTGTTTATGCTTCTCTACTGTAAGCGCACATATATCTCCTATAAAATCTTTCTTTAATTGTGTTTTTTAACAACATTATTTAATTTTTCCCGTCACCAAAAAGTACATTGTCCTTTTAATGTTAAATTTGGATTTTCCCTTTCTTCTACCATACAAAAGTACCATACGAGTAAAAAATTTTCTATATTGGAAAGGAATCGAAATTTCTTCCACATGTTTGGTAAAATTTAGCTTATTTAGCGATTAAAACATCGGAGAGAGAGTGGAAGGCAGGCGGTAGCACTGTAATAGTCGGTTATTAGAAAGAACGGGACTTTCAAATACCGGCCAAAGGAACTAAAAAAATTTGGAATAGTTCAATCATAATTATGAGGGTATAATCATTTTTTGTACCCAACAATTTAAATAAGTTTTATATGATTTTATATTAAAGCGGTGTTCGACTGTAATTCAACAAAATTTCTATTGTTCAATTAAATTTTCAGCTCAACTTCGCTCGTCTGGCAGTAATCGGTTTTCAAAAAATCAACAATTTCATGTATCCGTTTAACTGTTAATATATTGACAATAAGAAAATTGGTTAGGAATACATGTTGTGGAATGACGGCCAACAGGACTCTGGTGCTCTGGTGTGGTTTTAAAGGAAACGGCTTATCAAAAGGCTTTATCAAGAAAAAGCGCTTATATGGAAAAAAGCGCTAGTTTGATTTATGAAAATCGCAATTTTTTATTTTCCTGAGTTGCCAGCAAATGTAAATGAAATATACTCGTATTTTAAGACATAAAAGCAACTAGAAAAAGTAATATAAACACAAGTTCAGCATTAAAAACCATAGCAAAAGGCTTTATCAAGAAAAAGCGCTAATTTGACTAAGGTACCTTATGAAAATCGCAATTTTTTATTTTCCTGATTTGCCAGCAAATATAAATGAATTATACTCGAATTCTAAGACATAAAATCAACTAGAAAAAGTAATATAAACACAAGTTCAGCATTAAAAACCATAGCAAAAGGCTTTATCAAGAAAAAGCGCTAATTTGACTAAGGTACCTTATGAAAATCGCAATTTTTTATTTTCCTGATTTGCCAGCAAATATAAATGAATTATACTCGAATTCTAAGACATAAAATCAACTAGAAAAAGTAATATAAACACAAGTTCAGCATTAAAAACCATAGCAAAAGGCTTTATCAAGAAAAAGCGCTAATATGGAAAAAAGCGCTAATTTGACAATATATATGAAATATATATATATATATATAAATGAAATATAATCGAAATTTTTTATTTGCCTGGTGTTGGTACTGAAGGAAACTCTCTGGATGGCAGGATGAACTCATCTACACATTGCCGTCAAGTCTGCAAGCCATCTCTTTCATTGATTTTAAAGAGCAGAGGGCCGACAAGGTTTTTATCATGCCTGGTATGTTCGTTCCCTGGGCTTGTTACTTCCCATCCCATGAATTTATGTAATTTGCCAGGATTTTATTTTAATCAATTTTGTTTCGACAAAATACTTGGAGTACTCAACTATTCCAGATTTTATTTTCCCACTTACTAGCCAAATACTCGTATCCCCATAATACCATGTGGAAGGTGCAATCCCTGAATTTATAAGCCCAACAGAGGTATGTTATCATGTGAACTGAACTCTGTTAAAGCAAATGCTTTGTGCGCTGTTGAAGTGGAGCTTTTTCAAAGCCTATGACTTCAAATAAAATCTCACAATTCCCAAAGAATTTTTTTCTAGATTGTACTTGGCTTTTTATTAATTTTGTTTTAATATTTTTTATATTTAATGTTATTGAATTTTCTCTTGATAAAAGTAATTTTAAATTTAATAATATTAAAACTAAAGTCTGTACATAAAGTTAAAAAAGAAAATTTAAGCAAAAATTTTGTTGATACAAATTTATAAAAAAAATTTAAAAATAAAAATAGATTCGAGAAGTTTTTAATATTGTTAAGTCTACGTTTTTAGCATCTAAAATATTATAAAAAAAGGCTAATCAGAAAACCTTAAAATTATAATAAATAAATTATTAATTTAAGTAAAAAAAAAACATCTCAATAAACTATTTTTATTTTAAGCAGAAGGAATGTTTTCTTCTATTGTTTTTTTGCTTCATTGAATTGATTTGTGTTTAATTACATGAATGTAAAAAAAAAATAATTATATAATTCATACAGGTACAGAATATTTGCTACTGTTCATGGTATTTTATTATTTGATATAAATTTTTTGTTTTGAGCTTTTTTTTTTAACTGATTAATTAATAAAGACGGAAGGAAATGTTTGCTAAGGAAAATTGCTTTACACAAATGAAAGCAGGAGTGGATAAAAGTGTGGCGGATAAAAGCCTTCGTTACAAATTAATTTAAAGGATTTGTACTAAATCTAATGTAAAGGACGGATTAATTAAGATGTCCTTAAACTTAATAATAATTTAAAAAATTAAAAAATATAAAAAATATTAAATAAAACAAAATCAACAACAATTCTTATTTCGTAGATGAGGTAGATTTTGAAATTATAAATGTTATGTGCTTATGTGTTTGTGTGTGTACGTGTGTGTGGGTTTTTAGGGGAGTAAATGTAATGAATCTGCTTATAGTTCTTTCCTACCATAAATTCCAGTATTCTATTCTAGGACGTGACCACTACCATAACATATGATAAGTACTCTTCTGTAGCGGCCAAAACTTAAAGAGTATTTATTTTATTGGGAGAAGTATTACAATGCTTTTAATTGAATTATTTTAAGTACAAAATATTGTAACAATTAACAGTCTTGTGTGTTGCATTTTGTGTTCAGGGATTAAACAATATTTTTTTTTTTTTTTTTGCCAATTTTTTTATGTAAAATATGTAGTTTCCCGTTCAAATTAAAAAGTTAAATTACATTTTATACAACACGATTATTATGTTATAAGTTTGGTTGCGTAACTTATTTGTAGAATAACTTTGAGTTCTCAAAAAAATCAAATTAATGTGGAAAATTTCTCATTTATGTGAAACCCATAAGGCTGTTGTTTTGCAATAAACAATTGAAAGCTTTCTTTGAGCTTCCATCGCAGCATATATAGAAACATTTTGAAGAATTATATATAGTAAGTTTTGTTCATTAAATAATTTTGTGTATTCACATAAAATCTGAATTTGTATTAGCGAAAGGATTTCCATGCAAAGTCTGAGCTTTAAGAGGTCGGCTTGAAGCTTTATATTTCTCAATTGGTAAACATGGCTGAAATGAGTGGTTTTAAAAAAGAAATAAGTTGTGCTTATTTGTGGTTTGCACATGTGTTTTATTGTCACCTCTCAATGGTTAGAGAAATCCTCCAAGCTGCTTTCTTTTTTAAAATAAAAGCTTTAGTTGAGCTTTGCAACGAATTCAACCAAGACTGTACGAGGCTAGAAATGAATATATTTTTTCTATACGGTCAAATGAGGAAAGACTGTACGAGGCTAGAAATGAATATATTTTTTCTATACGATCAAATGAGGAAATACCAAGTTATATTCAACCATAAGAATAGCCAAGCAAACGTTTAAAGCTTTAAGAGCACCATACAAGTCTCGGTCGTCTATATTAAATTTAAGCTATTTAGTACAATGAACAATCTCCATTCAAAACTATGGTCCTGCTTTTTGCAAAGTTACGAAGTGTCTCTGCAAAAGAATAAATTACAGTCAGGAATAGTCCATTTAGCTTTATAGTTATTCACTATTATTTTCGCTTGAGCTCAAAGTTTCCCATTTTAAAATGTTTTCTACAAATAAATAACTTTATAAAATGCCACTTAAAAATACATAATTGAAACTTTTTTATACTAAACTTATGAAACTAATTTGAACTTTTAAGTACTTAAAATTTAGTAAAATTATTTACATTATCTACAGCTTTTTTTTTTAATTAAAAATGCTATAATTTGATGCCAGACTGTGTACTAATATTCTCTTATGGCTAGTTTAGCCTCTTTGAAAGCTTTAAGACTAAGGAGTTTGCAAACACCGACGTGGTTAAAATTTAAACAATTTTTGGCCAGACGAGAGTTTAAATACAACCTCTCATTTCATTTTTCTCTTATGCTCTCTCAAGTTTAATAGAGTTTTTTGATCAGCTGACTTGTTGCGTTAACATGTTAACTAATTCGGTGCGATCCATGTTGTTAAGAGTTTGCATATCAACACCCAAAGCTGTCGCCACAGCTTCAATATCCAGTCCAAAAGAAGCCAATAGTTCGAGAAATCGCATTTCTTCACCTGTCACTGGATTCGTAAGTGTAGGACAGGAATTGTTGCACTGGGGCCAGCTGCAGCGTTCTAAGAGACGTAGAGAGCATCTTTCGGGTACGCGTGGTACGCCACTACGGCGATTAATTTTACTGCCACTATTTGGATGTTTCTTCTCTACTATCATTTCAGACTTTTGTTTGTGCAACTCCCTCTCTGGTTGTTGGGCATCAGCCGAATTGCATTCTTTCCTTTTGCGTTGCCGTTTGCGCTGTTGATTTGGATTTCTCTTCTGCTTTTCTACTTCGTTCCGTTTACGCTTATTGAAATTATTCTCGGATTGATTGTCAATGACTCGCATATCTGTGGAGTTTTTATTTAAATGTAGAGAATCGGTTAAGTTATCCTCATGGAAAGCAACCATATTGTTCCTGCGGCGATTACGTCTTTCTTCTCTGCGCTTTTGTTGTTCGTGGCGTAAACGTTTGCGTTCTTGTCTCTCCGCCTTTGTTAGACGCTTTTTCTCGCAATTGATGTTACTATTGCTGCTATTGTTTTGCTTTTTCTTATAACGCTGTTGCTCTCTGGGTTGGTTGTTGTGACGCCGTTTGTTATTAGTTTTGTTGCTAATTGTTTCGTCAGTATAAAGTTGAAATTTCCTACGACGATTTTTACGTGGTCTAGTGGAATGTTCCCAACACCTTAATGCCGTAGGCAACGAAATGTCATCGATTTTTAGTGTAATCCAATCTCGTTTGGAGAGAACGGCATGGCCTATGCATGAAGGAGCAAATACTCCTGTTACATTATCCAAGGAAGAGCGTAAAGCACCTCCCATTGCATGTATGTAGTTCCATTGCTGAGGGGTAACAGGAGCAGCTACATTGTCAGCTCTCATTTGGGCTTCATCAAATAGCCATTGAAAAACGAAGAGAGGAGCTGCAATAAAAAAAATAAATAAAAATAAATGGTTTTAAGGCAACACAAATTTTTATTATAAAAACTTTTACCTTGCAAAGTGGGATATAAGCGATAACCAAAATAGCATCGCCACGGTTCGGCTTTGTGTTGCTCAACACAAGCTTGTGGCAGCAAACCTTTCCAAAGCGACCAGCCTTGTCTCACCGCTTCATTAGAAGCTATAGCCGAGGGGGCGTATGGTTCTCTGTCCAAAAACCAGCCCGAATCACTAACACCTCTTACGGTTATTTGAAGCTTACGTTCTTGTTGTAAGAAGTGTGTAATGCGATCTAGATTAAGCATGACTCCCAGGCCACCAGCTGAAGATCCTACTAATAAGAGTTCTGCACCTGCTAATCGGCCCAAACCCATGGGTATAAGATCAGCTATAACTTGTTTCAAAATCAAGGCGCCCATAAAACGGAAACTAAATTCGTTGGATTCAAAAGTGTCTTTTGTTCCCGACCAAGAGTCACTACTGCAATAAGGCACTAGGACATGATTAGCACTATGCCAATAGGGGTTTTCTTCTGGCGAGGGAGATAAAATTCCACCGACTGAAATTCAGAATTGTTTTTTTGTTTGTTTGATAAGTATTGTAGTTAAACTTTTTCTTTTAATTTTATAATAATTACCATCCCTGGTTTCTGGCCAATCTGTGGAGGTCATCAGATGTCTCAGTCTATTCCAACGAGTCTTGCAGGTTTTTACATCATAACAATGCCATCCACCTTCCAAAAACACTACCCATTTTTTCGAATTGGGATGTTTACGTAAATAAAATCCGGCCGATGTGCCATCGTTACAAACAATGGTACGATTTGAAAGCCAAGCCTTTTTCAAAGCTCTGCTGTGTTCTGTGTGAGGTGTACTTTCTAAAGCTGCCACTACAGTTTGGACCGAGTTGCTTTTGACATTTTGCTGTCGTACTTCCATTAAAGCCATCGATGTGTAATTGATGGAACCAGCGAAATCCGGTGTTTTTCCAGTTATTGGAGAAACATTTTCTTCTAGAGTGGGCGTGCTACTTTGGTGTGTTGATGCTGCAATAACTACAATATTTTTGGTGTGTATTAACTGTATTACAGTGGACAAAAGCAGTATGTTGGCTAAGCTAAACGCGCTTGCCATCAGTGAAGCTCGTTTACGGCAAAAAGAGGAGCTTGACATTGTGGCTCTGCTAAGACAGGTACAGGGCGATTTAACGACGTCTGCTAATGTAGAACTGGCATTCTTTGTTTTCGTTGCAGTACAGATTTGGTGAGTGATTGGTGTTCGAAAAGAGCTGCTTAAGGTTTGCGGCTATAATTAAAAAAAAACAAGGTGAGTTATTGTGAGATCTGTAATAAATATTTGAAGTAGAATTTATGACAGTTAGATATATACCACTTAGGTATATGACAATTAGGTATACAACACTTAGGTATATGAAGGGTAGCTATATGACACTTGGGCATATGCCAGTTGGTATCAATTACAGTGGTTGCCAAAATAATTGGAATCCTTTTTATTAAAGTAGAGCATGTAGTCAATAACGTTACTTGCAGTTACATGCATACATGTATGTATAAAAGGCTTTCTTACATATACTACATTTGTAAAAATTATGGTTGCGGGATTTGAAAAGTAAGGTATGCACTAGCAAGGGCAGCTGTCTAATGGTAGGGTTAAAGGCTTTGATAAAGAAATTACTTCGCTGTATGATTATTTGTTGCCGGACTTGTTTATAAGCAAGCCTAAAGAATGAGTTCACTCATTGAGACACAATTTCTAAAACATTAATTAAAGCACGTAAGGACGGACAAGTGATGTCAATTATAGCTTCTTTTGGCTGGCTTGAATGTTGTCTTATAAAAATAGAAAAAAAGACTGTCTTGCTTTTAAAATATATACTGAAAAAAAGTATATCTATAAAAAAAATCTAATTTCAAATCTGCCTGCGTAGAAGAGATATGCTCTTTGTTAAGTATTTTGTCTTTGATGTAAATTGGGGTCTGGTAAATGTTAAGCGACTGCTAATAATGGTAACTGATATTATTTTTATAGATGCCGGATGTAGGGATCGAACCCAGAAACTCAGGCATTTGAAGCTGACCAACATATTACGAACAGATATGCGATGAGCGTATTTGAAAATTCGCTGAATAAATTTATCGCATAAAGCGCAATAGAGGCTTAAAGATAAAAGCTGCCATAATTCATAGAGTTATGAAGTGACAGTGCGCCCACTGCAAAAAAAAAATGGTTAAGAAATAAACAATAACAAAATCACAACTAAAAACTGGTTTTATATATTTACTGTAAATGTTAAAAAATTAAAGAATTTTAAAAAAAATATAGTAACTTTATTTTGTTACAACTTTTACAAAGTAATGCCAAACACTCGTAAAAAAGGAGTAGAGTTTAAAGTGCATTACAATTGCCACCAATATTTAATTCAATTCATTCTAAACATCTGCTGGAAAACCTTTTGCTCATTATCCTGCCCTGGCTCCTAAATGCGAATAACTTTTATTATCATTTCTTCATTTCAAGCTTTTGTTTTTATCTATTGATGAATCTCGCTTAATCGGAGCTCCATTCAATTCACAACAGGTTTATAATCATCACGAATTTATTGCTATTCCTTTTGTTATTGTTATTTCCATATTTTCGTTTTAGTTGTATTCGTCGTATGTATGTAATGTAAAATTTTTCACAGCCTCATGTGGTTGAAAAATGTGTTTTTTTTCACTTTTCCTGCAATTTTGTATTTATTTATTCAGTTTTTGTGGTACGAGTACTCATAGTAGTACTACTGTTTGTTGTTGATGTTATTTTTGTTGTTGTCAAAGATGTTTTGCTGTTATTGTTGCCTTTTCTGTTAGTCTACCACCACTTTGGCGGAAAAACTTGCTTTGATCAAAATGCGAGCAAGAAGCTTTGCGATAAGATCAAAGACATTTTACCGACTACAATGTCGACGATGATGACGCCGACGGTGTATCTGTCGTCGTCTGCAAACAAGACAATGTTAAAAATGATGAACAGAAAGACAACTACACACTTTTACAAATGAGTTAAAATTATGATGGATTTGAGTATTTTGATTATAAAAATTATTTGCTGAAATATCAATTAAAAACACGGAAATTCAAAAGGATGTCGTCATATGACATTTCCAACAATTCCAGTCAGTGCTGTTAAAAATATTGAAATTTACCAAAATAAGTGAAATACGAGGATGAATGTTAAATTTACTTTAAGGAAGTCTGCGACTGCAGACTACACGTAAAGTTTATAGAAAAATATACTTTTGTCAATGCAGTTGTTTACAAAGTCAAATGTTTATAGTGTAATGAGTGGCGTTAACAAAAATTATTTTGAAATATTATTCGAATAAGCGAATAATTCTTTTTGACAGCCTTGTTTATTAAATGTCATGGTTTACTATCCTCCACAAATGAACGATTTGTCCCATATCACATGCATGCTACAAGTTCAGCTGTATGTATAACCGATATTTTGACAAGTAATACGCTTTGCAAAACTAGGAAAATGCTTAAAGAAATAACAATTCCATGTGATCAGGGTTGCATTTACTTTAAGCGGCAGTTGAACAAAAAATTTTCTTGCCATTTTGAAGCAAATTTTTAAATGATCGAAAGACTTTGAACGATGGTCCTTTGGGAATGTTGAGTGCAGGATGTGTTAGCATTGCTTTTATATGTAGCAGGGGGTCGTGTTGTAACCTCATGAACACTGCATAGTTGATGTTTCACCGCAATAACATTTCTATTAAGATAAATGCTCTGAAATTAAAGTTTATAAAAAATTGTCCACGGCTCTATTTATGAGTCAAGTCGTGGTACAAGGAAAGTGGCTTTTGTGCTTTAACCAATTGATAGATCATCAAAACTGACATCCATTATTTAAATCAGTGATACAAATTATAACAATCTCCAATGCTTTTTAATTTTAATTCAATGTTCAAGTAAAAAAAAATAAAAAAAAATTACTTTAACAATTACGAGTATAGAGTGCACGGAAATTCTGGAAGAATATGATTTTTTTTTTTGGAAAATTGTCCGCCTTTTGCTGATGCTGCCAAAGTAGATTGCAAGACAGCATACCATTTATCTTCCTGTATTTGTAATAAGTCCTCTTATTTAGCTGTCTTTACGTAAATTTCAAACTTGGATTTTCCAAGTCTGCCCTCGTATAAGCACATTATTTGCCTGCATTAGTTATTCATTCATTCTGTTAAGTAATCTATTATGAATGAATAAATATCGACAAAAGTAATTAGTATAGAATAAATGAGCGGCAAATTATCGGATTCTTTAATGTTATAAATTCATTAACATGTTAGACATCTGTAAATAATGCGTACCTGCAGTCTTCGACAATATTTTATTATTATTTATTGATAATATGTACAATCATATATACATATATATATATATATACACGTTTACATATATTATATATTTCTCTGCTGATATCTTGCACTCACATTCCCTGCATTGTTGTGACATTTTAATTACCCTTTTGCTAAGAAATAAACAAGTTTCCTTGTCATTTACAACATTCCAATACATGACAAAATGACAGACACCTCACGGTAGAGAGCAGCAAAAAGGCAACTCTACACAAAAAGCTTGAACCAATTGAACCAGGGGAGAGAGAGAGACTAAAAGAGTTCAACAACGAGCGCAGCACGCAAGAGTAAATCAAGTTTTCCATTTAATGTTGCCGCCTTGCAGCGGCAACAGCAAATTAAATAATAAATACTAACAAATAATGTATCAGGCATTGCTTTGATCTCAAAGATTGTTTTGGCGATGGCTTAGCAGCGGTGTAATTAAATGGCGCTTAATTTTCAAGAGGGGGGAAATGAATTAACAAAATAAAACGCCACACCTCAAATAAATCATTTTAATTTGAATTTTTATTAAAACTATACCACAATAACGATAACGTTAATTGAAAATTACTTACACTATTGTCTTGACTTCAATTGATTAGTCTGAACGGCGTAATCGGCTTTGTTCATTCATGTGCTTGGCAACTTGGCGTAAACGTGTTTAGTTTACCGACATTATTTATTTTTGGCGCCATATACAGATGTCCGCATTTGCAGACGTCATCAGTAAGTTTTCTTAGCGGTCCTGTTTGCTTAGTATGCGAGCATTTGAAGAGTTTGTCAGTACTTTAATAGAATGCCTTCATTGTTGGAATTTGATTTAATTAATTTTTTAATTTACAAAAAGTGAGTGAATGAAAATTTAACTTTTATGGCATATTCCCTTCTACAAAAAAAGGCAACATTACCCTCAAAAAGGGGAATTTTGTGGTCTTTTCTCAAAAAAAAGTTGCCCTCTTAGAAGGGTGCGTGTTCTTTTGTAAAAATGTTGTCCTTTTGCTAGGTGAAAGGCACTGCACTTTTTGCCCTGAACAAATCGACAGAGCAGAAAATGGCCTGTAAAACAGATGGCTTTTATTCTTAGACAGCGTTACCAGACATTGTTCGAAAAAAAGACTTTTGGGTCGAAAGAGTCAGAAAATTAGATTTTAATAATTATTTTTAAATTTAGTATCGTACAAAAGAAACAAAAGACAACAAGACGGCTGTCTTAAAATTGAAAAAATATTAGTTTCTCAAGCAGATGAATTAGCAATCTGGCAACTGAACATTTTTATTTACCCATTATCAGCTGTTAAAAAAAGACAATGCACTTTTTTGTAAATTGCACTTTTTTTTATTGTAACTTACTCGATTAAATACTTGTATATTGTTAGTGCCAACAAATATCCGCTGCAAGATTTTAACATGGCGATGAGTATGGAAAATATTTACAAAATGTTTTTAATTTTTATCGATTTTCAGTTTTGTATAAACGTTTACACGTTTAGACGCGTCAGGAGACAAGAATAATTCCCTTTGCTCATGCCATATTAATGGCACCAGTTTCAGTGTATATAAAAAATTTAATATAGCGAAAGTTTTCCAGTAAAGTGATTAAGAATTTAATAAAAATAACAACTACAGAGGCCTTATAAATATAGGATGGAAATATATATAACACATACTGGAGTGCAATAAATATAAGAAAAGTGGCACAACTTCAGAGCAACTCAATAATTTGAAGTCAAAAGCAATTGAAAAATTTTTTTTAAAAATGTTTGACTTGAATTTTACGAAAAACTGTACTCACTTTAAACGTATTGAAAAATATTTACTTAAATCTGAATCATTTTTGTACAGACAGTAAGAAAGCTTTACTTTTTTCCAGCTCTTTAGCTTTCTCAGCTTTCAGTACTTTGCTAGCTTTTTGTTATCCATTTTATGACTAAAACTTTCTTGATTTTATAAATTTATTTTAATGCTGTTACCTCTAACGAAATGAATTCTGAGAGGAAATGTTTTCATACATTGCCTTTACTGATTTCATGCATACACACATTAATTTGGCACACTTTTGCTACCAAATAAGGCTTGATGTGTTTCGTGGTTCTAAGCAAAACAAATACCGGCATTTAAAAAAAAAAACAAAGCAGAACGGCAAGTGAGCTATTGCATAAATTGCCGATAATAGACATCTAGACTCATTAAAAGTCTCATCATTAACATCATTATCGTTGCTGATTGATACGAAATTACACAGATTTTTAAGGTATGAATGTTAAGAACGGGCGGTGCACTTCACACACAAAAGTATCTCTAAACAAGTTACAATTTTGAATACAAACAGCCGCAAGTACTCTGCTCTAGGTGAGTGTGTGTGTGTGTGAGTGTGTGCGGCTTGTGTAATTAAAAAAGAGACATTAACATTTTGCACAGAGGAGAGGGAAATGTTTTCTGAAAAAGTCGTAAAATAAACATTTTAAAATTGTTTTAAGTTTAGTTTTCGTTTTTAATGGCCACTCGCAGGCGGCCCTTCAGATACACTTGGCCCCGTCCGGTATTTATTGTTTAGCCTGTATTTGTTTTGATGGGCCTCAGAAAGCAAAACAAAAAAAAAAAAAAAAAAAAAAGGAAAGGTGGTTTTATTTAATTGATTTTAATTTGTCTTCTTATCAGCATTTTAATCTTTGCCGATGTGAATTCATTTATCGTCTGCGCGTAAGTGGGTTAGATTTTAATTTGAATTGGCTTTAAATGACTCGACATTTTGGATTTCTGCTGGCCGTTTTCTTTCTACTCCTTTCGATCCAACTAATGATTGTATTAGTGCTAGATTTTGGTTTTGTGAGCTTAATTTGCTATTTAATTTTTGTGTGAGTGTGGTGGGCTTTTTTCGCTTTTTACAAATTTAACATTGTTGTTAAAATTTGATAGGCTGTGCGCATGGACTTTGGCTTTCATTTTGTTGTTGTTGGTTTTTTTTTCTAAGGCGGCAAATATCAAAGTTACATTGTCGGCAGAGCAGCAAAAAGTATACCGCTCTTAATGGGCTTTACGTACAAACCTTTTGATTTTAAATATTTCTTAATGTGTTTATTTTTGAAGTTAATTAAGAAATTTTGTAGATTTTTTTTTTAATTTCCCTGTGGCGCTGCCTGTGTAAATATTTAAATTAATTAAACTGAAAAACAATAAAAAATCTACTGTAAAAGATATATTTCTTTTAGCATTGTAAAATCAAATGCTACTCGTGTTAGCAATTAATTTACGAAGAGATATTTGGACTCGAATATATTTAAGTAAAATCTGTTTTTAAGTCTTTTTTGGAACACTGTGGAAAAAATTTTGGATGCACCTTGAACTTTAATGACTTTTAAAATTTAATCTAAAATTTAGAACAAAAGGATTTTTATATAAAAAATTAATTGAAATTATCAAATGACCACTATGAGCATATTGTATGTATTAATGCAGGTCATCATAACAATATTTATTTCAATTTAATTTAATTATATTAATTTTATTAATTTTATTTAATTTAATTTTATTTAAAAAAATTTAATGAAATGTATTTTAATTATTTTTTGTTTATTTATTTCAATTTAATTAAATATATTTTAATTAATTTTTTTCAATTATTTTTATAAAACTTATGAAAGTTTTATATAAATTTGTACGAGGGTGATCTAAAAATAACAATTATTTTCAAATTCCGTGAGTTATGCATGTTCGATTTCTTTCAAATTATTTTAATTATTATTTTTTATTTATTTTAATTTAATGAAATATATTTTAATTATTTTTTGTTTACTTATTTCAATTTAATTAAATATATTTTAATTAATTTTTTTCAATTATTTTTATAAAACTTATGAAAGTTTTATATAAATTTGTACGAGGGTGATCTAAAAATAATAATCATTTTCAAATTCCGTGAGTTATGCATGTTCGATTTCTTTCAAATTATTTTAATTATTATTTTTTATTTATTTTAATTTAATGAAATATATTTTAATTATTTTTTGTTTATTTATTTTAATTTAATGTAATATATTTTAATTAATTTTTTTCAATTATTTTTATAAAACTAATGAAAGTTTTATATAAATTTCTACGAGGTGTGATTTAAAAATAACCATAATTTTGAAATTTCGTTTTACGTTTGTTCGATTTCTTTCAAATTATCTTAATTATTTTTTGTTTATTTATTTTAATTTATTTAAATATATTATAATTACATATTTTTTCAATTATTTTTATAAAACTTATGAAAGTTTTATATAAATTTGTACGAGGTGTGATCTAAAAATAACAATTATTTTCAAATTTCGTGAGTTAAGCATGTTCGATTTCTTTCAAATTATTTTAATTATTTTTTTTTATTTATTTTAATTTAATCATATATATTTTAATTATTTTTTGTTTATTTACTTTAATTTAATGAAATATATTTTAATTATTTTTTGTTTATTTATTTTAATTTAATTAAATATATTTTAATTAGTTTTTTATTTATTTTAATCTATTTAAATATATTATAATTACATATTTTTTCAATTATTTTTATAAAAATAACGAAAGTTTTATATAAATTTCTACGAGGTGTGATCTGAAAATAACCATTATTTTGAAATTTCGTTTTACGTTTGTTCGATTTTGTGATTTTTTTTCTGTTATGTTGGTACACATGTTTGTTATATATGTTGGCAATATCCGCCATTTTGGATTGCCAGTCTAGTTTTTGGCACATAGAAAGGTTAGTCGTGTTTTCATGTGCTCTTCGATTTTTTACAATTTTTTTTTACAAAATTTTGAGCAAAAATAACATCGTATGGGTCATAATACCAATCATTGCAATGGAAGCGTCCAGAAGACCCTCTTGGTGATACCAAAAAGGACGCTTTAAAAGTGTTTCGATTATCTGAGGGGGATTACTTTCAAGGGTACAAGATAGTTATTGATGAATAAATATTTACTTTTGTAAGCAGTTGAAAATAATGATTATTTTTTGATCAGACCTCGTATACACACAACCATTGCAGTACCCTAAACACTATTTGGTATGCCCGTATTCTTAAATATTGATTGGAAGGAGCAAATTGCAATCTCTTGCAACTGTGCATCGAATGCATTATATTTTAATATGCGAGGAAAACACAATAACAACAATGCCAGCATTAACTAATTACTGACCTAAAATAACACCTGTTATAGCATAAAACACGCTTATTCTTAAGAATTTCCACAATACATTAAAAGACAAGTTAAAAACAACGATCGGCAATGCATTTAAAAGCACAAACAAGCTCAAGGCTAAAAGAAAAAATAAGAGCACGGCACATAAATAAATATCCTTTGAATGCTTTCGTATACAATGTAGTAAGTAAAGTTGATAAATAAACAGGTAATTCGGAAGCTGATAAATTCCTTAACGAAAATATAAAAGGAACGCACGCACACAAACACACACGCACAAAGCCAGACACACAACCCCGATATGAACTCAAACAGACGACATCAACAATAAAAGAATTAAAGATGAGGGGGAAAAGGAAACAAAATATATTAGAGCGATTCTAAGCCGTCCCAAAGTTGCTAAAAGGAGTGATTAAAAATGTACCAAAGACATTGAAATAAAGTCCTCAATTGCAGTGCCACAATTCCTTAACACGCAGAAAAAGGGGGGTCAATGAACGCAAATGCTGCCAGCCAACGAAGCCGAGGCAATTGATAGCGATGGGGAAGAATTTAATTTCAATTAAAAGCTTTTGTTTGCCAATTGCAAGGGGCTTTTCCTTAGAAGTTGTACCACAAAAAGTACATTTTATTTTTGTCATTATTGTTGTTTGTGTTTTTTTTGTTTTTTGCTTTTTTGCTTTTTTGATTTTTGTAAAAGCAATAAGAAGTTTGGCTGGCTTAGGTCTGTCTGTCCATCTGGTTTTGATCGTATTTTAAGAAAGATAAAAAAACAATAACAACATTAATGAAGAAAAAAAGATACAAAATTAAAAAGTAGTTTAAATGATCAGGCATTTGGATATGTGTGTCAGTGTGTGCCTGTCAGTGTGTAGGTAACGTGTACGTTTGAGTTACATATGACTTAAGCTGAACGCGCTAAGCCCGTGCCGTTTTTGACTTTGTATTATGCCGCCCATTTGGCGGCATGTTGCAAAGAAACATACAACTACAACAAACACAAAGTAAAACTCTGACTCTGTGAAGAGACAAGGCACGTTAAGGTATGGATGGTTACGTTGCTGCTTATTGTTGTTTTGCTGTGAACAGACCGATTGTACTTAAACTTAAAATAATGCTGATATAGTACAATATTTTTTCTCGGTTTTCGGTCAAGTTATTCTTTAATTTTGTGCTTTTTTGCCTGCTGCTCACTTCTTCATTTCTACTTTGCTGTTGTTTTTGTTGCCGTTGTTTATGTGCTTGTGGCAATTTTTTAAATGTTTACAGGTAGTATCTCTATATACGCTACATTAAGAGCATGATGATTATGTCTGTTTCGCTTTTCTTATGTTTTTATTGTTGTTTTGTGCTCAAATTGTTTTATTTTCTTTCTACTTCAATACGTGAAGATGAAACGGTCTCGTAAAACATTTTAAAATTTTATGTTTTTTTTTTCCAGGATCAAAACAGCAACAACATCAACATTCGTAATAAGCGCATGAGTGCAAGAAGCAGACCTTTGAAATAATGTAGTCGACAAGAAATGAAATATAAAAAGGCAAAACTACAAATATCTAGTAATTATGCCTTTTAAAGCCGATGACAGAAAAAATTTAAAAAAACATTTTTTTTTTAATAGGCTTTAAGTAGAGTCGTTTTTTCTGTGCTAACCCGAGTCCTATGTAGTTCAAAATTGAACAGTTAAAAAGTAAAGGATGCGGCAACAATCGCAGAGAATTTTTTCAGAATCGGCTCACATAATACTTGCACATATAACAAGTGACTTTGCAAGTATTTCGAAATTGCGTAACCTCTCTTAATCTCTATATATATAAAAATAACGTGTATGTTCGTGATCGATAAACTCAAAAACTATTGGACTGATTTTGACCACCTTTTATATGCATGCTCTATGGGCCTCTGTGTACTTTGTTTGTATGACAGAAGGTGTAATATTTATTTTTTTTTGCGTGTTGGCCCGATAGAGTTTAGCGCGACAACTGTATGCTCGGTTTCGCTGAAAGCGTTGGGTGCTTAATCGGTATGTAGCGGCGTTAATTAGCCCAATACCGGATCATACCTAACCTATTTTCGTGACAAAAAAAAATTAAAAATAAAGTTAAAAAAGTAAATAAATATATCTCATTTTTAATCTCTATGTGCGCGATAAGTCTATGCGGGATTTCGCTGAAGGCCTTGGGCCCTTCATCAGCATGTAGTGGCGTTAATTAAAAACACAGATTCTGATTTTCTCCGGGAGGCAGTTCAAAATTAAAGAACAATTTGGGGGCAGCAAAGCGGACCAGCTCCAGCTAGTAAGATATAAAATAATAGTTGCTTATTATTTAAACTAGCTATTAGGTTTGGAAATGCCTCAAGGTAAGCGCATCAATATAACTTTTCTGTTAAGATGTCTGTTTAGACGAAAAAATTATACCAACTGAAAAAAGAAAAAAAAAATTTTTTTTCTGAACTGCGATTTGAACTCATATACCTTCAGATATTTGACTATAAGTTGGATATTAGCCGAATGGCTGTGGAACTGCAATGGCGAAAATATTTCGTTGCTTAAAGCCATTCAGTTCGACTGAAAAATAAATTGAATTTTAATGTATAAATATTTATTTATTCGTATTTATTTTAACATTTATCACGATAAAGAAAAATAATAAAAAAAATTATTGCAGCACAAAATCAGTGAAAAGTCAGCAGTAGAATATTGCAATATTATATTGTCCTTGCCATAATTGCTGTTCGCAGAAAAATATGTTTTTAAAGCGTTTTGCTCGCAATTTAACGATTGTTTCCGGTTAAGCGTTAAGCGTTAAGCGTTATTTGGCTTTCAATTTATTATGAAAGGATTTACTTTAATATCTGAAGGTTCGTTTCTTCAGCCAAAAGTCTTTTTTTATACTTGGCAACACCGAATGCCTTGAAAATTAAAGTGTTAAAAGACGTCGTCGATGTGGCCCTTTTTGATTTGTCAGCCATAATTGACTAAAAGCCATATTGAACACTTAAAAGATGCAAATAAATTGGCTAAATTTAAATATATGTCTGAAGGGGGTCCTGGCTTGAATTTTGCAATTTAAACACTTCAAGTTTTCATAGCTGAAACTTTTACTTTACTTTTAAAAAGGTAAAGTTTAAAAAAGTATTTTTATTTATTTATTACTTCTAAGCTGGTTAAATGGCTGGTGCGATGTCATGGTAAATATTATTGTAAAATTCTTAAAGTAAAGCTTTTCAAGTTTTAACATTCTTTTACAACTCTGTTTTACGGCGTATTGGTGCTCGTATTTCGAATGCATTTACACGCAGTCATGCTGTGTTATTAAAAGAAAGCCACGAAAGAATGATGACGATGAAAAGGAAAAACAAAAAGAAACAAAAAAAAAACTAGTTGAAAAAGTAAGCTTCTCGTCATTGCAATCGTCGTCATCATCTTTACGGTTGTCGTATATATCAATGGGCGCATGCGCCCATTGATCTTCTCTTTGGCGGTAAACAGTAGCTGCTATCGTTGTCGGCTGAATGGCTGGCTAGTTGTTGTTCGCTTGGGTTGAATGGTTGGTTAGATTGTTTTCGTTGTTTGCCTTTTTGGCTTTAACCTTTTTTTTTATTTTTATTTTTTTTTTTTTATATTTCATCGTCTTTAACATCGTCATTGGCGGCTCTGTTGTTGGCAATACTGTTGCTGCTGTTCCTTTTGCTGTTGTTTTGCAGACATTAAATCGTCCAACGAGACAAATAAACTTCATTCTCATCGTTTGCTACATTGGATCACAATTGATGAGGGTTTTCATTGCGAACATTGAAAGTTGCTGCTTTAGATGTTATTTGGCTGCTCTCCCTCCACTCGCGCAGCCGAGTGGTACGATCACACATATTCATTTGGCCACTCATTTTATGGCTTTGCTTTTTGGGTTGGATTGTACGAGTATAAGGGTTTTAAAGTGTATACATTTTCCAAATGCGGCTTCCACTTTGTATTATTTTATTATTTATATATTTCTTCTTTTTATTTTTTTTTTTTTTTTTTTTTTTTTTTTTTTTTGGTTTTGCGTTTTTAAATTTTTGTGTATTTTTATTATGATGTTGCACGCGAAATATTTAGTATGTGCGGATTCTGTTAAATTGATTATAATTTAAGGGATCTGCTACCTAATTTTTATTACTGCGATAATCTCATTTAGTGGGAATTACATGTGCTTTTCGGATTTAATTTGTTTTGAAATAGTAAAATTTAGCCGCAGGTAGTTTCAAAACGTTCGGCTACAAAGTCTTTTGATGCAAAATCATATTAAACACTATTGCTCTCTATGAGCATTGAGTTGGTTTTATAGAATTAAGCTGCTCCTGTGGCTTTGGGATCTGATCATTATTTTTATTGCAATATTTATATACGAGTACACTGGCAGCGCACGATATGTATGGACGATTATATACGTTCATATGCATGTGTAAATGGGAGTGCATGCGCAGTTCCTTATTTAAGTCTTCATTTGAAAATCAGTAAATAATTAAATATTTCCAAGTAGATTGGCTATAATGGTAATTTGTGTTTAATTGTATGTTTAGCGCAGGAATTCTTGAATACTTTATTGTGTTTTAGCAATATTATTGCAATATTGATGTTGACTGTCAAGTGTTTAAGTGATTACTTGGTTCAACAACTAATTACCTGGATTTTTTTTGTTATAAACTGCGTATTGAGAAATTGTTGGGTGAACAGTATTAAAAAACATTTTGGGCATCGCTTTCCTTGCAATTTGTAGGTGCTTTTAAAAAATGTTCTTTCCATGTGCTAGCAAAGTGGGCAACTTAGTTTTTTGGACATGTTTTAGTGAACTTTGCATTTTAGGTGTGCTAAAAATCGCTCTAGGTAAATAAAGAAGCAGTTGCATCACTGGAAGAATGATGAGTTTTGCATATAAAAAATCCCATTTGCTTTTGTCTCATATAAGGAATAGAAGCAACGTTTTTAAACATCTAGATGATCGCTTCTGTTTTTCAGTGTTCCACGTGTAAAGGACATTTTGTTTGAAAACATCTTTGGAGAGCAATTGTGTCTTTCGGTATTTTTCAATAAATTGATTTTTCTTTTAAATAACATGATTGCATTGACTTAAAGGATTCTTTTTCAATTCTTGTAAATTACAAGATATTCCTTATTTTTGCCCACTGTAAGCATGCCAACTTGACTCTTTTTGAATACTTTTTAACATCAGCTTATGAAAAAGAATGATTAAAAGTAATTGAAAGAAGTCATGACCAGAATTTTATTTATATATGTATATCTAATAATCTAATATTAATTGATGCATATAATTCTCATTCAATCAATATGAAAATTCCATCAAGAATTTCAAGTTTATTTACTTTCTTACTAAGTTTTTGATAACTTAATTTTATTTATTAGACACTGTATGATGATACCAGTTGGAGTAAATGGTTTGCGGTAATTTTTGTCTTAAAATTATTTTTAATAAAAACTGTGGTCGTCTCTAATAATTGGACCATTGTTATGTACCACCTTATTATGGATACCAATGCAACGGCGAGACCAAAGTCACTTATTGGCCGTGTGTGTTGTTAAAAGGATTCTAATTTTTATTTTTTATTTTTGGTTAAATAATTTTTAATTTTTTTTTTAATTATTATTATTTAATAAAGTGTTAACAAAATATGGAAAAAATATTAAAAATACATTAAAGCAAAGCTGAAGCTTAAAAATTGCTTTAACAAAAATTTTTTTTTCAAAGAAGTTGCTGAGTAGGTCTATTGAATTTTAAAACGGCATACTAATGAAAAGGCATTTATAATCGAAGGGGAACTTAAATACTCGTAGTTGCGAAATAAATTTAATTTTTTTTTATGAAGGTAACTCATATTTTTATTTTTTGAAAAAAATTATAAACAATTTTGCATTTGAGAACACTTTTATTAGATTATTAATTATTTATATTCATTATAATTGCCATTTATTGCTTACCTTGGATTTGAAATGTTTAATCCTTTTTTGCGATTTAGCAGTCATGATGTGTGGGAAATTATTTAGAATTTGATTATTAATTTTGTTGCCACTTAACATAGTTGATGATCCTAATTTTTTCTTTCACTTTATGCATCAAATTTAAGATTTCCTTTCTCCTTGACTAAACAATTTTCCGGCTGTTAAAATTTTCAGTAATTCCAAGAAAAAAATAATTAAAGAAATTATTCACAAAACTTTGTACTGCACCGTATAAATTTGGCACAATAACTGAAACAAGCACTTGAGTGTTAATTAAAACATTTAACGAGCAGTTAATTAATTATTTTATTTGAACAGATTTAGTATATTTATAATAATCTCAAATTAATTTCACATATGATTATTTTTGTTTAATAACAATTAACAAAAATGTTGAAATTAAATTTCTTCCGTTAGCGCAAATAAGCAAACAAATTTTATTTCAAGTATTTCAATAGTTACTTTGTCTTGTTTATTTAGAATATTTATTTTAGATTTGTTAATTAAAAATATAGAACTTTTGCCGAATGCACATCTATTCACTTCGATTTATCGTGACGATGTGAAAGATATTTTTCGGTCTGAAGTACGTATAACGTACTCGTGCATGTTGTTAACTCTTTGCCAGCGCACAGAAACACGCTTCCAGCAACAAAACACTTCCAATCAAGAAACCATAAATAAGTAACTGAGAAATTGAACCACAGAACAGTGATAATATTACACAGCTATGCTCTCTCTCTCTCTCTCTCTCTCTGTCTCTGGCCGGAAACAAAGTAAAAACGAAACAGGTTCTCTTTCTCTCTTTAGCCTCCGGAGACAGAATACATGCCGCTCTCTTTCAATTAGTTGCAAACTAATCATTGAAACTGGATCAGAAGTAAAATAAAGCCATTGTTTAGAATATGAAAAATAATAACAAAACTAATAATTGATCAGTTAAAAGACAATAAAGGAAAATATAGATACAAAGTAAAGAAAAGTTTGCTGCGCTTTTCACTGTAAAACATTCACGCATGCGTTAAAAACAAGGGCAAACATAGCTGGATTTGCGATCTGTATTAAGGATGAAAAATAATGCACTCTGCCGACTTCTAAGATATTCCTACCTGCCATGGCGCAGGAAACATTACAAGCAACTGAAATAGTAGTTAAATGAAATTAATTAAATTTATTTATTGATTTCATTTAACTGCTAAATTGTTAAAGTTTTATCTACGGGAATTGTCAAAACTAATATTTAATTATTTTAATTAAACTATTAAATATTTTCATAACATCTAAATTTTTTTATATATATGTATATGTACATATGTATGTATATATTCAAGTGTATGATGCACATAAGTTTTTGATACTTTTAGCAAATAGTTTAATTGTATTAAATACAATAAATATAAAGGTTTAAAAAATCTAAAATTAAATTATTTATATCAATTTAATTGTATTAAATTGTTTAATTAATTAATTGTTTATTTTACAATACTAATAAACTATACTTCAATTTTTTTTTTTATAAAATACTTAAACAATATATACAATATGTAATTATTTTTATTTAAATAATAAAGAAAAAAGAATAAAATTTATTCTATTTAGATTGATTTGCACTGAATTCATTTCAATGTAAATGAAATAGTCAATTATATATAATAATAGAGTGAATAATGCTCATAGGCGAGTGAATAATGCCTAGCCCAATGAAACGAAAGTCGCGGGTTCGATTCCTGCGTAGACCCTGGGTGTTTTACTGCGGACAAGCCAAAAGCTTTGCGGATAGAGTTGGTTAGAAAAAAAGAAAATTAATAAAAAGTTATTTATTAAAAAATTATATTTAAACTAAACTAAAAGTAAGTAATTTGATTTATTAAAGTATTGTTTAGAACTAAACAATATTTTCTTTAATTTAATAAAATAAATATTTTTCTATTATATATAGTTCATTTTCTAGGCTTTAGCCGAAATAAGAAATCCAATTCTTTGAATAAAAATAACTGTATATCTTTCCCGGAGAAGAGCAGCTGAGGAGTTGGAAGTATTAAACATATTAAATAAAAAAAAAATATATATATAAAAAAAATTAAAAAAAAAATTAATTAAACATTCAAGGAGCTTGATTTATTAATTGACCTGAAAAATAATTTAAGGTCATAAAAGTAATAATTACTATAAAAAAAATATATTATCCTTAAATTATTTTTGTGAAAAGGGAAATTTTGTTTCTTTTTATAAACCATACCTTAATATTATATTATGTTATATATATTAATATTATTAACCTTATATTATATTATATCATTGTTTCCAAAGGATTGTTGCCATCAGTTACAGATACTTGTTTGAAGCCTGTTTAACCATAGCAAAATAATTGGAACTTCGGAAATTAGTCTACTCTGGTTTTCTACTCTTTCAGATTGCGCTTTTACAGAAACGATTTTTCGCTTTAATTGTTTCTATTCAGAAATGGCTTAGTGAGACGTGACATAGAGTTTTTATTTTTTTTTAACGTGGTTTTTATTTTGCTGTCAGTAGGTGGGATATGAACTTGTACTGATTATCATACTTGTGGTAAAAACTTATACCTTAAAGCTTATCGTTAAAGTAGAGCAAATTCTACTTAAAACTGTACTGTAGTTGAAAAAAAATTAATTAACTGCTCCTAAGTAAAGTGTAAAGTAGTCTTTATTATATGTAAACTTAATACTCTTAGAAATACTGATAATCGTATTTTTATTCTTTTTCTTTTTCTTTAATTTAATAAATAATATTTAATCCAAGAGATTTGAATTGTTTTGTCTTGCATTCTTTAAAAAAAATTTTTAGTTATTTATTTTGACAAAAAATACAAAGAATGCATTAATTGAAAGGACAGGAAAGTATTTTTTTGGCTGCACGCACATTTGATCTGCACACTTGATGTGGTTAAAATTCACTCACGATTTCAGCGTAATTTTTCTTTAAGTCTACAATTTAAAAAAATTTAAGGACTTCTATTTATTTCAATAAAATATTTTCAACTTCGTTAAAGCAGCTCCATGTCATTTAAAACTGCTCCTTGTTGGATGCCTTACAAATCAAGTAATTAATTCTTTCTCCTTCTGCCAATTGTCTGGATCGATTTGGTTAAAATTCGTAACTTGGTTGCAGTTGGCCTTTTTAAAATTACTTATTTTCATAGCATTTGACAGCGGAAATATTGTTATATAAAGCAAATGCCGCCCTTGTTGCGGTTGGCATTTTTAACATGAGCATATAATATATACTTATTTCCATAACGCTTAACGAATTAGTAATTGTTTTTAATAAAATTAATACAAGCAGGTATAATTTTTCTAGGCGCAGTGACCCCAAAATGTCAGACAATAATATTTTGTTAGAATTTTAGCGAAATTTTCAAAGAAGGTTTAAATAATCATCAATACATGTAAGATCATGTTTTATTATATTTTATTCATTTTCTTCTCTTTTTAAAATGACTTTTTATCGCCATTTCTTGATTCGCAACTAAAAAAAAAACCAAAAATTTTTTTTTATAAACAATTTAAGGAAAACCTAAGAGCAATTATTTTATTTAGTTATAAGTGCTCATTTTCTACATCTCATGCTAAGAGACAATATTAACTTAAGTAATGAGTAAATATCTATAAATAAAATATCTTAATGCCCCATTCCCTTTTCTTGCCAAATTTGCTTAAATTCAATATTTTTGAAATATTGAGCAATAATGAGCACACATTGTATCACCCTGCAACGCTCTCTTTTTACAAATCCTAAGCTGTCATCTAAACTGCCATTATGTCTAATTATTACCAAAAAAAAAAAAAAACAGTCAATGGTAAACATGAAAATAAATATTTATTAATTGAATATAAAATATAAAAACAAAATAAATTAGAAAAGAATTTCTTAAATTTTATTGCCAAATTCTTTAAAATGTCTCACTCATTCACTCTTTTTTAACGTGTCAACAGTTTCCTTGAACTTTTTCTTGAAGCTTGATTTTTATTTCCCCCAACAACAAAAGCGAATAAATTACAACAATAAATAATAAGAGACACGCGCACAGATATTGCTTGTAATACATTTTCGCTTAGTGGAAAAAGCAAGTAATTTTGTAAAGCTGCAAAAGCATGCAACAACAACAACAACTGAAGTTTCCAACTGAGATTAAGTTAGAAAACCATTAACGAACGATAAAACCGAAAATAAAAACATACTATTCACGGATGGAAAGCTTTAACGGAGGCAGACGAATTCTCTTGTATTTTCATCATCATCATCATCGTTACCATCGTCATTATCTTCAGCATGGTTATCAACATTGAGTCAATGTTTTGTTGTTGTTAATAGTTGTTGTTGCTTTTTTAGTAATACTTCTGTTAACAAATATATTGGGGAAGACGAAGACGAAGAAGAGCGGCAAAGATAAAAGAAATCGGTAACACTTTGAAGCCAACAAGATCAAAGAAGCCGATTGTTTACATAATAGTGGCCTTTGAAACGGAACAATAGAATGCCAGGATCAAAGGCAATGGCCGCTGGTTTGGTAATAATATAATAATAACAAAACCTACTACCAACTGCAAAAAAAAAATACAACACCAGCAACAACAACAACAACACCAACAACTATAACAAATTGAAAGGAATGTAAACAAAAACAAAATCAACCACTACAATAACAATGCCGTCACAAAGAAACTGGAAATAAAACTATTAAGTTGGGAAATATAATCTGCACGAAAGTGACGAAAAACGCAAACAGGAGAAGGACCTCCCATGGGAAATTTGTTAGGATTAAGAATGGGGAAAATTTGTAAATAAGGTGGGTTTTATACTGTATTATTCAAAACTAAACTACTGAGACAAAAATATAATAAAACATGACTACTACATTAAGAATATTGATTTTAGTAAAATCTTCTCTTGATTAGGCATTGAACTAGCTATCTACTGAACTAGCTTTCTATGTACGATTTTCAATTGCACTATGCAAACAATAAATTGATATCTCGATATTAAATATATGTAAATAAATTAAACATTTTTACCATGCAACATGTCATTCCTTTGAAAATATTAAAATCAAAACATTTTAATGAAATTTTTAACAAACTTTGTTTTTAATATATGCGTTTTATTGCATAAAATACACTACTGATTTACACAAAAAATAGTTTTGTATGTTTGTGTAAAAGTAATGACAGCAACAATAAAAGGTTGCAATAAAATTTATTTCCAGTAAATAATTTTTTATTGCAAAAATTCTTTGACCGATTCAAACTCAGATGTGTGTGTTCATATATAAAATGACTACAACAACAATGACGACGTAATGTAAGTGCTTAGAAATAATTTTAGAAAATGCTACAAGGGCTTCTGTATCACGAAATGAATTTATTAATAAGAATTCGTATTTGCCAACTTTATGTATCCTGGAAAGAAATTTTGCCAATAATTGTAGTCTCTCTCTTTCTCTCTCTCTCTCTATATATATCTCTCACTCTGTGTTTTCTGTATTATGGAGGCTCTTGTAATTATCTATCAATATTGAGTTTAATAGCCTTCATCAATGTTGGAAAAGTGTTCTGGCTGTTTTCTTATACATAGAACACATTCACCAAATCAGGCTACACACTAACTGCCGCCTTATTTATTGCCAAATTAATTATTTTCAAATCAGCAGCGACGTCACTGCCGCCTGTCATGGAATATTTCAATGTTGGCACTTTGAAATATTTTTCGTTTGAGCCAGTAAAATTATTTATTTTATATATATTTGCCACATATAACGAAGTAGAAACCAGCTTGTCAAATGCTAATTTATTTAATTATTTTTATGTATTTTACTATATATTTTATTTTAATATTGATCTTGGGATATTAATTGTTTTCTTTAAACTATATTTCATATGTTTCATTGAAAAGTGGGAATACATTTAAATTGGTCATGTTTCTAAAATAATCCCGTTAATATGCATATTTTGCCGTTGGTTGCATTCACTCTTCAATGAGTTTGAAAGAGGCCAGTGTTGCCACTTTGGCAATAAATATTAATTCTTACATGTTTGTTCTGACTTTGGTTTTACAATACAATTTTCCAACAATATTTGAAACACTTTTCTAGTGGATTGAAAAAAATTTGAAGAAATTTTATATGTATACAGTAATCTCCCTATAACGCTATACTCTTATAACATGTTTTCATATTATACAATTTCAGTCTTTCGTATAACGCGTATTTTCCCCCATATAACACAGGAATTTATATACTCTTATAACACGTTTTCATATTATACAATTTCAGTTTTTCGTATAATGCGTGTTTTCCCCCATATAACACAGGAATTTCCTACATTATGCGGTGATTCCCCACGTTTAGCTGTTAAACATTTAAGCAGATGCGAGTTTTCCAGAAAATATGTATTGCATTGTTTAAGAATACTGAGAAAAAGATAGAGACTGGGGTACTAAATTATTATTACAGTGAGACCCCGTTTAATGGTAATGTTAGCACTAATCTGGCTCGATCCCCTCTATTATCTGAATTCACAGGGTATTCCGTTTACGATTACTTTTGAATACTTAAACATAATGTGAATAATTTAGAGAGCTTTAAAGGATACTAAGTTATTATTATAGTCCAGCCTTGATTAGTGCTAATAATGGTACTAATCATACACCATTTCCTCTATTATCGGAATTTACCAGGACAATTAGTTGCGATTACTCTTGAACAATAAAACACAATGTGAAAGTAATAAAGTT
Organism: Ormia ochracea; assembly: GCA_963402855.1. Classification (NCBI taxonomy): domain Eukaryota; kingdom Metazoa; phylum Arthropoda; class Insecta; order Diptera; family Tachinidae; genus Ormia; species Ormia ochracea. The sequence goes on from OY727106.1 coordinate 20,023,085, forward strand.
CTCAAAAATGGAAGAATGGAAAAACAATATATGATAAAAGTCCTACGTAAAATCGTTGAATAACAAGAGTTCTTTATTGACTGACTACTTTTAAGAAAAGTAATAATAATTCAACTAAGAGAACAATAGACGATGTGGAAAAAGTGTTGCCAACGTAATAATACGATTACTTTTATTACACGCTGTTCTCTAATTTCATATCTAAAAACTTCTTTAAAAATAACACTTTCTAGCGCTAAAAATATTAACATAGATATTATTTTCGGTTTTTTATTCATAAAACAAAAAGAAAACACAATACTTGATTCCTACATCGTTAAAAAGTTTACTGAATATAAAATTCGATAAATTTTTGTTATATATACTTTTTATTTGTATCTTTTACAGAATGCTCTCGCTGTGAAGCCACACAGATAATGAAGGTATTACTGTATTAATATTATTATTATTATTCATCTGTAGTGGTGCTTGACCACTGTGAAATTTATAGTGATTTGTAGTTTAATATTTAATAGTTAATAGTTCATAAATAATTTCGCTTACCTCTGCACATTTTCTCCTAAGAAAATAGGAAAAATTCAAATGGTGGAAGCTTTAAACATCCTATTAAAAAGAGATGTGGGTGGAAATTTATTCCAGGTAGCTACGACAGAGAATAAATAAGTAATAAAGCTGTTTTTGGATTTATGTAATTTACTTGAAATTAGCCGTTTTTTTAGTTAAATATGCATAAGTTTTTTATTTAAAATGTTCTTAATTTTAATAAAACGCACATACGTTCATTGTTTCGTTCTTAACATAGTTTTACTTAATATGTATTCGATTTAAGCCTCCTCTAACGAGAAAAATTAAACGTGTATCATTTATACATAACGCTTTATACGGGGTAATACGAGCTCGTTATACGAGAATACTCCTAGAACGCATTCTCCTATAACGCGGAACGAATCTACCGTTTAATAAGGGGATTACTGTATTAATATTGCATTATTTTTAAGGATATTTTTATTTTATTAACGCGGAACGAATCTACCGCTTAATAGGGGGATTACTGTATTATTATTGTATTATTTTTAAGGATATTTTTATTTTATTAACGCGGAACGAATCTACCGCTTAATAGGGGGATTACTGTATTATTATTGTATTATTTTTAAGGATATTTTTATTTTATTATCGCGGAACGAATCTACTGCTTAATAGGGGATTACTGTTATTGTATTATTATTGTATTAGTTTTAAGGATATTTTTATTTTATTAACGCGGAACGAATCTACCGCTTAATAGGGGGATTACTGTATTATTGTTGTATTATTTTTAAGGATATTTTTATTTTATTAACGCGGAACGAATCTACCGCTTAATAGGGGGATTACTGTATTATTATTGTATTATTTTTAAGGATATTTTTATTTTATTATCGCGGAACGAATGTACCGCTTAATAGGGGGATTACTGTATTATTGTTGTATTATTTTTAAGGATATTTTTATTTTATTAACGCGGAACGAATCTACCGCTTAATAGGGGGATTACTGTTATTGTATTATTATTGTATTATTTTTAAGGATATTTTTATTTTATTAACGCGGAACGAATCTACCGCGTTATATGGGTATTACTGTATTACAGTTTATTTTTAAGGATATTTTTATTTCATTTAATACAAAAAAACCTGGGAAAATAATTTCATTATTTATTTAATATTTTTGAATACTTTGATATGCAATCAAACTTTCAACTGAGAACCACTTTTGAAAATTTTCATTTTTTTTTTTCAATATAAAAAAGGAACCTCTTCCCCAGCTGACTTGAATATTTTTAAAATACTTCTTTAAGTTTAAAACGCCACTGTCATGCTTGTAATTATAATAATTTTGAGTAATTAATATTCTCTGGAAAGCTCACAGAAATCAATGTAACTTAAATTAAGCAAAAGATCCTGCAGTGCATAAAAATAATAATAGTAAAATAATAAAGCCGTTTAGTTGCTCTAGTTTGGTTTTTGCTTACTTCTGCCGCCAAACACTTGTGGCATCTTCAACGTACCGGCTATGTCAGCTTGCCGCAGGCTGTCATTTATTTGCGGAATTGTTGCAATTGTTGTTCAGTTTTAATGTTAAAATTCTTCTTCATACTCGTATTATTTTGTTTATTGTTTTGATTTTGCCACAAATGGATTAATTGCATTGCAATGCGGCAAATGTACACATTCCTTTGCGCCACTTACCGTCAATAATTATCGCTCGTGGCATAGCAATATTTCTACTGTTACAGTTACATATTTCTTTAACAAAACCGATTTCGTATGAATCTTTTTCTTAAGCATTTTTTTTTATCGCTGGTTGTTACTTTTGCTGCTCTTAACTGCAGCAACAATATCCTATCACGGACAGACAAGTAAGATAGACAAATCATTTCCAGCGGCTATTGCAATTGTATTTTCTATGATTTATTTCTACATATTTTTCTTTTTCTATTTCACAAAGTCGCAACTGCAGAAAAAAAGGAAAGAGAAAAAAAATGAAGTGTAATTGTGGCAAGATAAGGTCTCTTATGTTGCAATAGAAATAGTAATGAAAATTAAGAAGACGATAATGATGATGGGCCAGGAAAAAAGCAGCTCACTAGAGGAGTTGCTTAGAAATGCATAAGATTTTAAAGATTAAAGAAATTAGCCGCCCATATTATTATTACAAATCTATATGAGTTGTGAGTGACGACTCTGTCTTGCTACATGCAAGACAGAAAGACGGGCAAATACCCACTTGCAGCGGCAAACGGTTGGCTTCATGAAACTGACTGACATTTGAATTTTTTCATGATTTTGAAATATTTTTTTTTTTTTTTGTATTAAGTCGGACTCAAATTAGTAGTTTATTATAATTTTACTTAAAGCGATCTAAGTGCAAAGACATTTCTGTTAAATTTTCTCATATTATTTTTTTGTCTGCTTACAATTTTTGGTTCATATGCATGTCAATGGCACAAATTTGAAATTTTAATTTAATCATAAAAGTTTTATAATTATTTCTAAATAAATTTTTTTATTATCTCTTAATTTAACATGATTTGGCTGCTTGTCGAATGGCGATGGCTGCTTTTCTTTATATTCAAAAAATTTTGAATTGAATTTATAAATTATATATTTTTGAGCTGACAGAAATTTTTTAATAAAAATATTTCTAAAATAAATTTCTAAATTAAAAATTGAAATGAAAATACAAAAATAGAAAAAAAATTTAAAGAGCTTTAACAAAAGATAAGGACAATATGCAATTCCGTATTAATTTTCAGGGGATATTAAAAGAGAATTGTAAGAATGGTCAGGCAAGTATGGCTAATAGTTACGGTATTAGTCGGAAGTTGTAAGTTCAACTAGGACTCCCATAAAGCTTTTAAAAAGCCAGTAGTCCTTTGCTTGCTTTTATAATCTGTGCTTATTAGAAAATTATTCATCTCAAATTTCTCAAACTGAATGAGAATTATTTGCAAAGTTAGCAAGTTTCCGTTGAAACAGTTCATTGAAAATTTCTTCAGATATTTAATTTTATTTTCTTTATGTTAAATTAATAAAAATATTTTATTATATAATTTTTCTAATATTTTAATCTTATTTTTACCTTATTTTAATCTGCCTTCAGTAATTATTATTATCTTCATTATTATTCTGCGCTAAAGGTGCTTCCACCATTTAATATTTAATTCCAATATTTTTTTGTCAACCTTAAAAATTTTTAATATATTTTTTTTTAATAATATTATGTGTACCGTATTACATAGAATTTTTTATTTATTTATTATACAATTTATTTAATATAACATTTATATAAATATAATTGTAATATGAATAGAAACACTGGCCAACACTGCTATTGATATTTGCTATACGATTTTTGAAATTTTTTTTATTGAATTGAATTGAAAATTAGGAATTGAAAATTTTTTAAACTTTTTTTTTATAAAAAAATGTAGTTATAAATAAATTTCTGCAGAAGCTCACAAAAGGTTGGCCGAATTTTTTAACTAAAAATTAAAAAAAAAACACTTTGGTTGGAATAACAAGGAAGATATTATCTCATCTATTAGTATAGTGTATATATTTTGCTAATATTGATTTTAAAAAATTTTATTATAGCAATTTGATAAATCTATATTTTATGCTGTAAGTAACTGATCCGCATAAAACAATGGCTTAAATGGTCATAAAAGAAATGGCTGCAACTGCAATGAAGGCATGAAGGATGTCCTTTGAATTAGTTGTAGACAGTAATTATGTATATTGCAAAATATATTAAATGATCGAACTGATATTTGCAAGTTTATTTTATTCCGAAAAAAATAAAATTTTTTTCTCACTGCCTCTGATCTATCTATCTCTCCTTTTCTCTCTCTCTCTCTCTCTATCTCTTCCTCCTCTCAGTCAATATTGGTTTTTTTTTGGCAATAATTACAAATTAATATTGAGTTTTTATAATATATATATATCGAAAAAGACTTTACACAGTATTCTAGAAGTTTTTTGAAAGTTTTTTTTTCTTAGTTTTTTACTAATAACTAATTTGCAAATATTTGAATTTTGTGAACGTATTTAAAGTTCCCCACGAGCATGATTAGTTTTAATAAACAGATGTTATCTTTCGCGTTTTTAAACCTATTCTTTTGTATAGAAATATCTATGGCTGTGTGTTGTGGTTTTTATTAAAGTCTAAATTCTTACTATTAATATTGTTTTATCATTCCCCCAAATCCCTTTAAATTTACGAGCGAAATCCTTTTCATTGTTGGCCTAAAGCGGCATTTCTACTTTGAAATCACTTGTTAATAATGATCTTAAAATCATCATCTTATCAACATTTAACGATCTACTTTTATCGAAAGCCGAAAGAGCTTCTGGTTTTATGCGGCCAAAAATACGAACAACAACAACGATTATTTTGCTAACACAAAAAAAAAGAGGAAACAAAACAGAGAAATACTGAATTATAAAATGAAAAAGAAAACAAATTACGATCTTTTCAATGGCCATAATTTAGGAACATTCATGCGTTTCATTAACAACAGCAGGAGAAAGAACAACAACTTTAGCAACTACAAAAAAAAAAAAAAAAAAAAAGAAATAAAAATAAATTCACTAAACAAAATATTCAAGTTTGTGTCTTAAGTCTTTCGTTTCAAGTTGCTTATTTACGAAAAAGCTGTTTGTTGTATTTAAAATATTTTTAGTTTTTCTTATTTTTTCCTTCGGCTTGCTTAAGCTAAATTTATTTAATTATATTAACACTTGAACGTTATTGGTCAAAAGCGTATGAGTTTTTGTATTTAAGCACTAAATTGGAGATGGAAAATTATCGATAATTGCCAATAGTTGGAAAAGCAAAACTCTGTCGATTTATCGAGTATTTATTTTAAAATGAAAGTAGTTTTCAATAGTGTGAAAATTTCTACCGGCTATATTTATTATATTATATATAATACCAATTACTTGAAGACATTTATCGGTATATCGATTCTAATGTAGAAAAGAATTATAGATGTTATATCATAGAAAATATTTCTATTATGGTTTATTTCCTGATTTAACTGCCAACTGGGGGAAATAGCAAATTTAAATTTTAATTAAAATAATTAATTAATTTAAAAATACTTAATTTAAGTTTAAAAAATTTTTGAAAGAAAAATAAATTTGTGATTAACGTTTTCATATGGAATTATATATATTTTTTTTTTATTTTTTGTTATTTAAAATCTATTTTTACAATAATAAGTAAATTTTATTATATTTAAAAAAAGAAAAAAGAGAAAGAAAGCTTAATAGCTAAAATAAATATTAAGTTCTAAAATTGATTTAAAAAGAAGTTAATAAAAATTAAATAATAAATAATAAAATAAATAATAATAAATTTATTTTCTGTATGGTAAATCTAGTACATGAAATCTATTCAGATTTAAGTTATTTAAAGTATATGTGCCAACTATTTTCTTCCACCTCAATGCTTGAATCCAGCTGGAAATATTAAAACGGAAAAATTAAACTTCTGTACTAACGACGATGCTATCGAAAATATCCCATCTCTACATTAATCTAAGAGGGCTGTACCAATTGAAGAAGTATTTGAAGTATTTCATAATATTAAAGAGGAAATTTTATAACCGTAGCAGTTATTTTATTACTAGCAAAATTTAAATTTTTTCCAGCATTTCCCAATGATAACAACGAAAGCTTACAAGCTAGGAAAGAAGATATTTAACCATTAAATATCTTCCATTATTTGTAATACATTATCAACAAGCTTCTAGTAAAAATAAAGAATAAAAATATTCTTTGAAATATTTTCAAGTCCTGAAATTTGTAAGCGTACCTCGCATGTGTGCAAATAATATAAATAAGGATTTTTACTAAGATTTATATGAAACTTTTATGTTTTTTTTTTTTTACCCCATAAAGAGTTAATCAAAAAACATAGAATTTCAATAAACCTTTTATTTATAATCTTCAGCAGAAATCTTTAAAATAATGGCAAAACGACAACTATAAATTGATATTTTCTATAAGCGAAATGAAAAGGAGGAATGAAAGAAAACAAGAGACCTTTTGCAAGCCAAACAAGAACTTTTAATGTTAAGCGATTGTTATTGTCTTTCTTTTAATAGAAATCGTTTAAAAATCGGATTTAGGATTTTAATTTATATCTTAGATCAGCTACTGTTCTTTGCTGAATATGCCCAACACTTACTTTTAGGCCAACAAATTAAAATTAAGTTGAGTTAATAAAAAAAACATGTAATTTTTTTGCGCTCCTTTATTTCTAAATTGATTTTTTGTGCACTTTTTTGGGTAAAAAAGGAAAATTAACTTATTTTCTAATACTTTTAGCGGCTGTCTTTTTCCTCTTTTCATATCACTTTATTATCCACGTTTAGTATTTGTCTATAAAAAATGATTTTTATTGTTGTCATTAAAAGTCTGTGGGATGCTGCTTCAGGACCTTTCAGAAGATTAAGTATGAATTAAATATTTTAAGATGGGCGGTAATTATCAAACATATATTTAATGCTCTAATAAACTTTAAGGGAATAACAGAGATTTTCGCCGGCTATACATTAATAAATAATTTAATTTTTTAAAATTAAATTTATGACACCGATTTTGCACGCTAAGCCGCATACCGAAAATGTGTGGAAATTAATTGAGAGAAAGTTCAAGGATACGACTTTAAATTGGTGTTCGTTTTATAATATTGCTTACAGAATAAACGAGTTGAAATCCAAGCAAAATGAGAATAAAGCAGCTAAAAACAAAGGAGTTGCCTGCAATAAGTATTGAGCAAAAGCCTTAATGGGGAGTAAATACTATTTAATGAAGCCGTTATTATTTCAAATAATTTTTATTTACTTCACTAATAAGGACTCGTTTGCTTACAGATGATGGAGAATTTTATGTTTCAATTTGGGTTTCATTATGTTTTTATTTCACATAAAGTGTATATGGATCAGTAATATGTAAGGCAATAGAATTTAAGGACCATATAAACTATTATTTACGAGGTGTGATTAAAAAATAACCGTTTTTTTAAATATCATGATATTCATATCATATCATTTGCGATTTTCTAATTTTTTTTTCTGTTATGTTGGTATACATGGCTGTCATATATGTCTGTTGGCAATATCAGACATTATGGATTGTCAGTTTGTTTTTGACAGATGAAAAGGCTGGTCATGTTTTTATGTGCTCTTTGAATTTTTATTATTCGAAAAAATGGATCAAAGACATTGTATTAAGTTTTGTGTAAGAAATGAAATTAAATGTGCAAGGACATTTAAAATATTGGCTGTGGCGTTTGGTGAGTATACTACGAGCAGAACACAAGATCAACTGTGGTATAACCGGTTTAACGAAGGCCGAGAAGATGTCAATAACGATTCTCGTCCTGGTGGCACGAGCACGTCAACAACCGATGAAACCATTCAAGCAGTGGAGAAATTAAGTTTGGATAATTGTCGAATTACTATTAAAGAGGTTTCAGATGATGTTGGCATATCGTTCGGCTCATGCCAAGCAATTTTTATAGATGTTTTAGGCATGAAACGTGCGGTAGATTGCGGTAGATTGTTCCAAGCTTCTGTACACATAGTAATAACGAGTATTTTCGATGGCTTAAGAATTTCAGCTTAATCTACTAATACATATATTGAATACAGTGTATCCTAAATTTGTAATTGACAATATGAATACAAAATCAGCTGTTTATACCAGCTGTTTTATTGTTCAATGTGAAAACATTTTAGAAGCAAAGTGGTTTGTGTTTTTAAAATATTTTCTCTCATCCCACTATCAGTTTGATTATTGAATTTTATTAAAAATATCTATTCAGTTCCAGGCTTAAACCGAATATACTTTGCAACTAAGAGTTCCTCAAGTTCAAAATGGAAATTTTACTAACAGGAGTTGGCTAATAATAACATTATATTTCTTCTGTGTCTTGAAATCTAAATTCTCTTCATTGGCGAAATAACAAAAGTGTGTTCCTCGGCAGCCTGGCGACTATTAACTGGCTGCGCTCGCGTGCATTTACGACTCATATATACACTGTTGTTATATTAAACAGAAAATAACTTTCCTGCACATGTGATATATTTTCATTTCAAATTTCGAAATACTTGCTCGTTTCCTATCATATTTGATATGAACATTTAATAACTAGTTTCCGCACGAAGCGGTGCTTCATAAACGACATTTGTACTATTACGTCTCAACGTATAAATGACGGCCAACATTAAAGACTGCAGGCATCTTCAAAGACCACAAAAAGAGGAAAAAACAACAGGAAAAAATAATCTTCAGTTTCAAAGTACAGATTATACGCACAATTAGAAAGAATAATGAGTAGGAAAATGTTAAAGCTCTAAGAATTCTCAAGCGGTTGCATAGAAGTTTCTTTGCTTGTTTGTTCGTATTTCTTTTTGTTTTGTGTGAATGATGTGGGACTGTGCATTGTATGAGTTTGCGCAAACGCTGATGCTGATTGTAATGATTTCTTGAAGGTTTCATCATAGTTTGTTCTTAATCAGTTAAAGCTCAATGGTTTCATGGTTAATTTTTTTTTGTTTTGTCAATATTTATGCAAAAGATAAATAATAGTAAAGAGCCGAGAACCACTATTTACCGCCACTATCTTTACATCTACCAGAACTTCTGTTTGAAATATCAACACATTTTTAATTCAAGGAGATAAAACTCTAAATTTATTCGTATCCGTGTATGGGAATGATCATGCCACAGCCATAGCCGCAGCTGAAGCCGCAGACGTAGCCACAAATAAATATGTGACTGCAGCTAGAAATACGTTAGAAAAATACTGCATTCGTGTAAATCTCCTATGGGAGCCACCATAAGCAAAGGACATCATCAAGAAAACAAGGCCGCGCAGTGTTGCACGTTGTGGTCAGAATATAAAAAATTTCTTATTTGTCTCCCAATCACGACCACTTTAAGTTGAAAAGATTGTACAGCAAAAGTTTCTTATATTTTTTTATAATTTTGTTTCTCAAAAATTTTTAAATTTTCTTACACGAAAATTTTAATCTACCGATTTTTTAAAACCCGATTTGCCAAAAAACTATATTGATTTTGAGTAAAATCTAAACTGTTCTGAAACCCTTGAAAGCTCTGCTCCTAACAGGGTGTAAGAGAAAAATGTTTAAAGCTAACAGTCTACGAGCGAGATGAATGTATGCTAAGACAGATAAAACCATATTTAGACAATACCTAATTTAGACACACAAAGTTTACTTTGGCCAAAGCCTTCTCAATTACATTTGCTTTAATCTTTGTTCGATATTCAGACAAAGAAGAAGCAATTTTGAGAGAACAGCTAAGTGTGTACTCCCCTACGTTTTCTTTTGCAAAGTACTTTTTCTGTGGCTAACTTAGGTCTAACTGACCTATCTATTTTTACACATGTGAACACTTAAGCCCACAACTAATCAATAAACATAATTATTTTTTAATACGAATGTTTTCAGAGAAATGGAACTTGTATTTGTTTAGTTCACCTATAAGTACAGTAGTTAATAAAAATTCTAAATAAATTTTATTTAAAACAATTCCAAATCAAATATTTGTTAATGATCCACAATTTACTGGTTCACCACATTCACGGTTGAGTTTTTTTTCTTTTTATTTGAAAGCGTTTATTTGAAATTGTAATTTACTCTGCCAGCATGAGAAAAAGAGAAGAAGAAAAATTAAAGTAAATAATAAGCAGACCCCAGATTATCAGCACGCATTGCCTCTGGCGGCTGCTTTTGGCGGCATCTCATTGCAAACATGTACTAGAATTGGTATGACGAAGCCTCATAAACAAGGCCTAGAAAGCAGCTTTTGATTAGGCTCCTTCTCTTTTCCCCTTTCCAATATTAATGTTTTCTATTTTGTTGTTGCCACTGCTACTGCTGCTACTGCTGCTACTGCTGTTGCTGCTGGAGCTGTTGTCATCATTTTACCATCTACCATTATCATTACTGTCGTTCTGTTAGTTACCATTTATTTCTTACTTGGCTACTGTGCATTTTGCCATCGATAAATATTAATAAAATTTTAATATCGTCAGCTACACGCGGCTACACGCTCATCACAAATAATAACGTCATTGTTCGTTTGAATCATACATATCAGTTGCGTGGCTAATTTGAGAATGTTTTAAAAGTAATAAAATCGTTTTTTAAAACTTTTTATGAGTAAGAATTTTCTGCTAAATTTTTAGCGTCACTCTTTAGCTCGCAACTGTCGTACAAGAAATTAGTGACATTAACATTCTGTCAATTTTCCATGAATATTAAATCGCATATGTGTCTCCATTAAGGGATTTTTAATAAAAAAATTGTATTTGCTTAACGCCTGTTGATATCGTTTATTATAAAATCATTTATTTTGTTTTATTGATAGTTTCCATTTTAATTCCGATATTTGTTTAAGATGAACTCTTATTGTCAGAAGGCTTGGAATTCCTTTTCAAAATCCTTTGGCCGATGGTCAGATATCTAAACTAACTTAGACACACACAGCAAATAAACTAAATGACATTAAAATAACTGACAGAATTCCTTTAGACAGCCAATAAAATTTAAATATAATTAACTTAAACTTTATAAAAAATATTAACGGATTATGGTAAATACTTGGAAAATTAATTTTAAAATTGTGACAATTAATTTTAAAAAGTTTTTGTCTAAAAAATCACGCCTACTGGTTAAACCAACGCAGATAAATAATTACAAATAAATAAAAATAAAATTTATTTAGATTTTTTTAAAGTGAAAATTTTTACTCTTCAAGCTACCCTCGTATATTAGTGAACTTTCTATAATAAATGTATGTTATGCAGCAGTAGCTGACTGGAACAGCTGTAACGTGATTGGTTGTTGTTGTCATTATTGTTGTTGGTTTTTGATGCAACGGTTGTTGATTGCGTGTGCGATCTTTATAAAAGTTGCTCTTAACAATTTTTTTTTTCGTCTGACTGCAACCAAATAGTATTTGTCCAACTGCTTGTATGTGTGGAGTTCTGTATATATTATAATTTTGAATTGTGGTTGTCCGTCTGTCGCATCTTTTCATGTAGTTAGTTAATAGTGTGGCTGGTGTGTTGTTGTAGTGTGTTAATACCATTGTTTGTTGCATGTTATTTGTTGTTTACATTAAATATGTTGCTGTTGGCTCTTTTGCCGACATTGTTGAGGTAAAACAAATACATTATATTAATTATAAAAGCGAGTTACATATACAAACACTTACAAAAGATCATACTTGTGTTTTATCAGAGCTTCTCAAATGTTGCAGCTCAGCAGAAGGGGAAATATCAGAGAAAATATTTTTCTTTGTAAATGAATAAGACTGTCACTATATAAAGAGTGTACATTGGATAGAATTTGTGTGGCGCCATCTAACAGCAGGGGCAAGCTTTTGTTCATACATAGTAATACATAAAATTCAAAGAATTAAATCTTTTTTGGTTATTAAAATTGCTTAAAATTTTTTTTCTTTTAGCTTTTATGCGCATTTCACTGGGATCTTTTAACTAAAAGCTTTCTTGGAATAAGTGAAAACGGCAAGTTTCCAAGTTTCATTCTTCAACTCCAAAATATGAACGAAACGGAATAAAAGAAAATAAATATTTAAAATAGTAAAATCTATTAATTAATAGCAGTGTTGGCAATCAAATATTTTAAAGCGGGTACTTGAATTAAGCTTGGCTGAACAAGATAACATATTAGAAACACTCCCTTACAGTTAGTACCCCTATTAGACGCACCATTTAATTTAATAGAGCATTCTTTTAAACACGCAAGTTTGAAGTACTATTTGTGCATAAATTTATATATTGGCAATATATTTTAAATTGCCTCTCATACTTTTGTTACCGTACCATCTAATGAAATCCGTCTTGATTTGTTTATATTAAAAACTTAGAAAAAATTTTTTTCATTATTTGTGTTCTATACTTGTCTAAAAATTAGCTTTAGAATGTCATATATGTGTTTCAAATAAAGTGATTAAATTTAAATACATCTCTAAACGGGGTATGTAACATTTTTTCCTCGATATTTTTAAGTAAAAATTTTAGTTCTGGATTTACATAATTGCATAACTTCCGGATCTATAGAACAGCTAAATTTCTGTACAACTATATCAAATACTCTTCCAGAGATGGTAGCTGTATGCAATGGAAATTCAAAGGAATATAAAAATGGAAATAAAACAAATCATTGTGCTTTACGGTGAAATCAGCCAGAAACCTATTTCGTAGTGACTTTAGCCTGTAAGAACAGTATAAATTCAAAGTTTAGAGAATTTTTGTTGTTTGAACAACAGCTTTAAAACAATTTCGAATTAAAACTCGGTTAACATGTTTTCCCATCTGTGGGAACCCCTGGAAAATAAAAAAGTAAACCAACAAAAAGATTTTTGTTGACATTTCATGGGAAACTGAATATTTTATTATATCCAAAAATAAATTCAACTAATATGTAATTTGCTACAGATGACATTAACACACTTTGTCGGCAAATTAAATACATTTATGTACGTAAAAATGAACACAATAGTTCATTTTTACACACTTCGGAGCGGCATGATATCGGAGGCAAGCACTTCTAATAAATACTCAAATAAATAATATTTAAACGCCGAAACCCGCTTTTTTATTCCAAAAACTATTTATTTTTTGTCTTTGTCTGATGCAGATGAAACAAGTAATTTTACACTCAAGAAATAATTTAAATTACAGTTACTTTTCTTAATTGTGGAACGGAGGTGTAGGACGTGAATTATTTCAACTTGCCGAATGTAAAAGAATGAATATTAAATGCATTTTCATAAAACGAACAATTAAACACGAACGAATTTCTAATCGATTGATTGTTGCGTTAAAATACATGTATTCCCTCTAGTGTTGTCATTAACACGCTGCCGTCAAAGTAACGTATGGGATTTTTGCAATTGTTGACATTCGAAGTATGTTGAGTTTTTTTTCACGGATGTTGTTTGGTTTTTTTTTTTAATTTTTATTCGGCTTTTTGTAATTTAAGCCTTCTTATGTTGTTACGTTGTTGTCAGTTTAAGAAGTTGACGTATGACGGAGACGTATCGGATCTTACTTGTTTAATTTTTGTAATACTTGTCATTTCCTATGACTTTTAAGTGACATAGCTTGAAAATGTATGTCACTATAACTTGTTTTTGGGAGTTCAATTTACATAAAGAAATAATTCTAGAATATTTCGATTCTTATATAATCAACTGGTGTAGAGTCTTATTAACCTCAGAAGGACGAAAGGCATGATGTACTACTGCTGCATTAAGTCGTAGATCCTGTGGTAGCCGTAATAAATAGTAGATGTATCTTTACGATTAGTGAAATATTTTACTCAAATGGCTGGCATGTCCTACAGGAATTTCTTGAAGATGAAGCACTTGTCTTTTATTAATATGGAACAGGATATCTAACAATTATAACAGGCAGTAACAAAATCTTTTATTGCCAAAAGAAAGTGCATTATTATCTGGAGAGATGGATGTCCTTCAGATCACTGACAAGGAAAAGAGTGTGGATTGCTATATAACCTATTCTTATGATTTGCCATTCTTCATAATGTGCCATTAGTTGTGGCTGCTTTTGGCAGGTGTCGATATGCAATATTCGTCTGATGTACACCGACAAACATTAATATGTATCAGCGAATGCCTTCTGATCACTGATGAGGTCTTAAGATGAAAAATATTTTAATGTTATAAGCGGACAACGACAGGATATATTCCTAAAAGATGCTCACTTATACAGACGCGCCTGCATATGTATTTATGCTGAACAACATGATTAAGATGATTACCGTCCTCCACAAAAATCAACAGGAATAACAACGAACACGAAAACGTAGTGTGGGAAAATCAACAGGTGCTACCACATAAATTGTTTTGCCTTTGCCATATTTTAGCTTTTTGGATGGCAATAAAAGGATTTTTATGGCAGGAATTTTATGGCCAGTCAAGCTGGTTTTTAACCTAAAAAATTAAAATATCTTAACAATTCAGAGTAACACTGGCCATAAACGAATATTTTTGGGGGAGCCTACGCAAAATAAGGAAAACGTTTTACGAATGAAATTTTTTTTACGCGCTCTCGTTTTCTCTTCTTATTCTGAAATAGAAAGAAAATAACGTCTCTTTGCACTGAAAATCCAAAAAAGCTGTCTCTCGACCGTATTTAACATACATTCAATACATTCACTATTATTGCACATCGTCATGCATTTTAAAACGATCGTTTAAAAATGTTACGGATGTTAAAGCAAAACGAAGAGGCCGAAAACAAAACACAAGATGGAAAAGCAAGTAAGAAGAGCAGCAACGAAGTGGAGATAAAAAACAGCGACTAATGTTATCGACTGTCGGCAAACAACAAAACCTTAATCTCTGCATTAAGGCACACGCCATTTTCAACATCAAAGCAGGCCGACAAATTTGCTGCGGCTGCGCAGAAATTATTTAAAAGAAACGCCGACGAAGTTGACTACCAAGCCGTCATGGTCGGCAAACGATCTCGTCAAAGTACCGAAGATCTTTAATTATTATGTTGGTTAAATGCGTGCGCTGTACGTTGCACTTATTCACTGCACTCATTGCCATAGCTTACATGGCTTTCTCGTAAATATAAAGATCGGTTGGGTTACCTGCATATGTAGACATTAATTCAATTATGTGCCGCATACGAGTACATGTAACAACTATTTAAAGAAATGAGTTAGAGATCAACGATAAAATGTGGCGTGGAGACGTTGAAAAATATTGAGATATAGTGTAACTAATGAGTGAGCACGGAGAAGGAATAAAATGGAATGAAACGCATAAAATACAATTTTAGGACAATTTACTGCATTCGTCTCAGGATCTTAAAATGTTAAGAAGCTGTACTGCTCTTAAAAAGCGGGCGAAAGGAGTATTCAACCGAAATAAGTAATAAAACTACAAATGTATGTATGTATATTAAAATGTGTTTCACATTTATGAGGATGACTGTATTTCACAATTTAAGTTTTCACATTTTTTTAATTAAATTATTTATAATTTTAAAACTACTCATTACTAAATTCACAAAAAATTTTTGAAATCTTGGCCATAAAATTTTGGTTAACAAATTTGAATATCGGTTCCTTTCCTACATTGATTATAGGTTTTCCATATATATACTTACTAACATAGAATGCGTCATACGTATACTTTATACTTTTTCTACTCATATAAAGATGGCCGCAGAAAAGATTGCCAACATCAGTGCTTTCTTAACGGATGCGCATATTCAAGCACTTGTTTGTGAAACATCATACTAAAAATATGGATATTAAATCAGCTGTTTATCATAAATCATATTAAAGTTTAGATGCCTTATAATATCAGCAAAGAGAATTTTTGGCTTTCTTTGAAGAAGTGTATAAATTCATCGCTCGTTCTAAGTGAATCAGAAATTTAAAAAAAAAATAATTTAATTTAGATTTTTCAGTAGGGATTATTACAGGAATATGTTCCGTAGTTAGGTTGCTTGGGTACCAGCTATTATCTTGTTGAAGGGGGAAATCTCTCTAACGGGCTTTCCATACTACCTTTTTAAACTTATCACATTTTGTTAAAATTTTTGGCAATGTACATATAATTATGTCCAATACTATATATATTAGCAATGGATATAAAAGTTTGGTTGTCGAACTGTTGCAGGGATCTGGATCCATAAAATAATAATATCAGCTTTTGGGGTATTAAAAAAACCATAGTTTTAGTGATATGAGCCATGCCCACACACACACATATTGGAATATTAAGTGAAATGTGACCAAGATTTGAATCAGACTTCTTATGCTGTGTCTGCCAATGTAGTCAGGTAGTACCGGAATGCCTTTCATTACGGCTACTTTTTGAAAATAAAAAGGCAAAAATAGAATACTAGAAACTCATAGAGCTGAACCTCCTTTTGACAAATCGTGATTCTTAAAATAATCAATGTCAGCTGTTTCCACGATCGCTGGTTATAGAAGTACAAGAGCTGCTAATGGCATTTCAAGTCGTAAACTCGAGTAATCTGTTAACGTAGCGAACGTGTTTAATGCTTTAAGTATATTTTACATTATTTTTATCATGAAGTGTATACCCTACCCCTTATTACACCTGTTTCAGACAAAAAAAATCTTTCGATTTTTTTTAATAAAATTGCCTGGAAGCAATTCTTATATCAAACAGTTAAAAACATGCTTTCGACTTCCTTGTTCACATAAATTTTGCCTATAAACCGTTATAATTCCGAATGACAATGTGTGGCACACATTTTATTCACATTTTGTTTGCTACAAACATTTTCAATTCACGACTATTCGCAATTAAATGGCTTCATAAAATTGCCTCCGATTAGCCAAAGTTTAATGAAAATTACGTTGTTAAAAAAGATTTTCAAATAAAATGATAATTTATGAGATAAAATATATTTATAATAATTCAACCGGTATCTGCTTTTCATGTTCGAATGATATTAAAAATAAAAACTGTATTGACTCCTTAAATATATTCTTTTTAATACCGAGCGAATTAATTTTATAATTGACCCATTCAATAGCATAATCTCTCAAATGAAGTCTTACGTTTTCAGTCGTAAAGTGAAGTGACCGGTTTGAATGTGCACTTGGGAAAATAATGAACAAAAAATAAGAAAAATGTGTTTAATTTAAGAAGAAAATTTTTGTGGTATGACATTAAGGCGGACTATAACGAACTTTCTAACTGTTTGTAAAAATTAAATATTTTGCAGCCTCGGGGAGCTAGAAGCCAAAGGCCTCAGTAGCCAGTGCTTCTATACATATTGCAATTATATTCATGTAATTGTAATATTTGGTAAATAAATTAATAAATAAGTATTTTGCAATGTATCAAAAATAAATAAAATTTTAAAAAGTAAAAAAAAAAATATTTAAACTTTTTTTAAATCTTTTTAAATTGCTGCGTTTTAAACTCATGCATATTCTTATTTAATATTTATTTAACAGCTGTGGATTCCAAACTCTGTGAAAAGTATCTGCACTAACTGAACGCCCCCGTGTTCATATGAGGCCTTACGAACTTCTATAGTAAAGATAGAATTGAATTATTAGGATTTCTATCACTGAGAACAGTACATGCACTAGCCGAACACTCCTCTGTTCATATGAGGCCATACGAACTGCTATAGAAAATAGAAAGTTCCGGAAATACAAAATAATTTCTGTATTGGAGTCCTTAATTTAGAAAAAAGTTATTTTAATCAAAGTTATGCACGAAGCACGCTGTACAGCTCATACTGAAATCTAGTTCCAGAGAATGGTGTTCGGTATAGCGAGATGATACGTATCTGAACTATATCTAGTTGTAAAGGGATGCCACCACTTTCCACACACCCAACGAAACAATGTCTGTTTTTTCGCTAGAAATTCAATTCGCTGTTATCTTATGTCGGCGCGATGTTAATTAGCCGCCACTATAATGTGGCGGCTGTTTTCAAAAAAGATTTGAATTTACACGCTTACGAGTTGGAATTGCATGTTGTATTGGCGGCCAAGCTACTTATCCGTTAAGCACCGCTGGTGTTTTTTTCTTTGAGGAGGCCGACAGCCGATTAGCCGCTAAAGAATGAGATAATTGAAAATAAATTATGTCTCAGGGTATGTCTCAAAAGTATGCCGACGAACCCGTGGCGAGCATTTGTCCTATTTCTTTTTGTTATAGAACAATTATAATCTTATTTACAATTAGTATTGTGCATATTAGTTGGACCGTCATTTGCTTATTTTATTCCTGCTTATTGTTAGGAAATTACATTATTTTGATGAGCTGCCAAACGCCTGTGGAGATCCAGTCTTTTCCGACCGTATGCGCACAATTGTACGGGCAAATTTCAATCTCTATAATTTGTGCTATAAGACCGGCAAAACACAATTTTCTATGCTCTCTCTTTGCTGCTAAGTGAGAAGTATTATTTACAATGTGAAATTTTCTTACCAAGCACGTGTTCTCTATAAGAAAAATATTTAATTTTGTATATAAAGTGTAATTTTTTTGGATTATTTCATGTTGTGTTACTATTTTTTTCAAGGAGATTGATTTTTTTATTTGGAAACTTCTATAAAAAATACAAACATATATCACTGAGGCCGATTCAAGTTAAGCAATCGGTTCAGATGGATGTCGACATTACAAATTCTAATGAATTAAAAAATTTCATTTTACTAAATGTGACCCAGATATCATTATTGAGCATTTGCAGTTAGTAGAAAGTTCAATGTAAGCTATTCCTTCGCCTGCCGTCACATATGTGTTTAATGCCGGTGCTTGCCGTCGCCATATATAGTTTAAAATTAGATTGGGCAATACACGGTGTTCAAGGATTGCTTTGGTAGCCTAAAACTAATGATGTGGCATTATGAGCTTACATTCTAGAGACCTCAATGTTACAAGCCTTTTGAAATGTATGCAAAGTTGTTCCTATAGGTTGCTAATATACATATATATAATAATTTTTTCGCATGTATTAGTTGTGCGTATCCTGAAGAAAAGGATCTTATTAAAAAATCTTATATCTTAAAATCATTTATGTATACAGAAATAACTAGTCAAAAATTTTGATAAATCTGTCACTCGGATTGGCTATAAGGCGTGTAAGGCAAATAATAATTAATTAGTTAAAATTAATTATAAAATCTTTCCATGTGAGGAGTGAATTTTCAATTATTTATACCATTTCCTTGGAAATCGCTAAAATTAATGCTCAGCAATCATTCTAAAAATTTTTTAAAAATTTTTAAATGTAGTGACCCATACGATTGGTTTTGCCCAACGTTTTCTTTCTAACTCGTTGAATACTCGCATACAAAATTTTAAATTAAATAAAATTTAATCGTTTTATTAATTAAAATATCATAAAAACGTTAAAAGTCGATTGGCTTAGTTTAGAAATGATGCTTTAATGTTTGCCGATGAAATGGATTATTATAGATTTTAATGTCTGTCAGATGGTTTTTTGTGGGATTGTGCGTCCAATTTATGCAGAGTCGCGAGGTAGATTAAATGGTATACAGTAGCTCAGTAGCAAACGAGTTAATTATGCCAGTATTCGGCTAGTTTTATAAATAAATTATTTTAGTAATTTATATTTGTTTTTAAGCAGCGACGGAATTTTATTACTTTTAAACAAATTTGTTTTAAATATATTTTTTTTGGAATTAAAATATTATAATGATCCTGGCTATTTGAATGTTTTTAATTATTTTTTCTTGAAGAGTAAAATTAATGGAAATGCATTCATGCTATTTGTCGGCGATTTCAGTTAAGTTCTTTGCTACACAGTACCGGCAAAGGAGTACGCTGTGATGCGCAATGTGAGATCAGTGTTAATTGATTCCACGTATTGTTCAGTCAATATTACTTCTTTAAGATGAAAAGACTGACTACTTCTGGTTAAGTTAGTAATGGAAGGCCGCCGTCTGAAAGGCCAAAATTGTGCTGCCTGATTTACATTCATTGTAACAAGCAACTCAATTTATGATCTATGCACAATTTTCTTTGGACGACGATCGTCACCGACTGTGTCAAGTGGTATCTTTTCACTGAAAATTTTCTTTTTATTTTTTCTGCATGATAATGTTGGATGATGCTATCGCATATGTATTTCTGATAAAGTACGATCCTGTTGTTCCACATCGAGTTCTGGTCTTTTTCTCCATATTTTCTACTCAAAGTGGTCTTCAATCTTCAGCATTTTGTTAACAATGTCTTCAGTCACCGAGGTGATCCTTAAGGGTGCTTTTTTGAATGTTCCATATGTCAAAGAATATGTTCTCCACCTCATCATTCATCTCTTCACAATATCTCTTGCACATTGCAGATACAGTACGGATATCGCCAAAAGTAATGGGTTTGGAATATCCTCTGTATATGGAATACATTGTGGCAAAAGTAGGATGAAGATATTGTTGTAGGCAGAACAAATTAGATTCATTTTGCTCCAACTGCCCACTTTTCAGTTGGTAATTTTTTATTTATTGTTTTTACTTCGCCGAGTTAAAATTGTTATAGAAAGACGTCGAATTGTGTTACTAAGAGAAAAATTTATTAGATTGATTTTTATGAGTGCGGGAAGTAGGCAGCGAACACAAGACTTCACTGGAGTTTAGATTAGCCTCTTTGTTACATCGGGCTGATAACTCGATTAAAGTATTTATGCTTGTGATTTTACAGCTCCATATCTTCGGCAAATAATGTTTAATCGCATTGCCCAGAGTTGTTAGTCTTTCTGAGAGGATGTGACAGCATCCTCTTGTTACATCGGGCTGATAACTCGATTAAAGTATTTTTGCTTGTGATTTTACAGCTCCATATCTTCGACAAATAATGTTTAATCGCATTGCCCAGAGTTGTTAGTCTTTCTGAGAGGATGTGACAGCTTTGCAGCTGTTCGGCCCTCTCTGATTAATAACTGTATTCTCCTATACTTTATTTTTGCACAGAAGAATAAAGGTTCAGTTGAATGTATGGCTTGAAACGAATACAGGGTTAGACAGATGGAAAATATATTCTTCGGTTGTAGATCCTTAAAAGCAGGATTTTCTCAAATTTCTACAAGCGTTCTGAATATAGTTTCCTAAACATTTTTTTTACATCATTGCTTACAACACTTTAAAAAAATTTTTATATCACAATCAAAGGCTTCTTGGTTCTTTGAATTCCTGACAAAAACTATGAACATCACCTAGCACGGGTACCTGCAGACTTGAAAGTGGTTAACACTTGTTGCCGTGCTTTTGAGCACTTAAATTTTGTTACAGGAAAGAAAAATAGGCGTCCAAAATGTGTAGTCTTTTTTGATTTCCATCATATTAATAACTTATTTTTTTAAATATCCTTCCGAGTTAAAATTAAGGAGCAAACAATGCACCTCTCAGGCAAATTTTTTAAATAACAATAATTCGGAATTACACGAACAGGCGAAAAGTATTATTACGATATTTAAAAAGAAGAAGGAATTTTATATCCATATAAACTGAATAAAAGAGTCATTGTGTTGCTAAGAAGTAATTACAAAGAACAATGAACACAATCAATGACTATGTATGTTATTGGAGTAGGAGCTGAGAGAATGTGACTGGGACGAGGACTGTGTGTGGGCATATCTTAGTGTTTTGATATCATGACATATTCATATGAATTTGCTCAGTATGTTGCACATCAAAAGTATAGCGGCAACTTACCAAAAATCAAGCCAACTTGCATCACTCACTGTAACTTTGTAGTGGAGGGACATGGCAAAACATCTTGCTGTTGCAATCACTAAAGCAGCATGAGGTGGAATAAACACCACAGTGCTTTACATAGAATATTAAAAATAAATAAAATAGAAGCTAAACAAAAAATTACTCAAACGTGTTCATATGAAGATTCATATTCATACTGGAACAAAACAAGAAGAAAGCCAGCGGTCCTTTTTCAAAAGGATATTTACGATTACAAAGTGATCAAGTGTGCAGTACGTTGCTGTTGCTGCCCAGCGAAGCTTGAGTTGCCTCCTATGACATGCTTTAGTGTACTAGGATATTGGCATTGTGGTACTTACGGCCTGACAGCCACTAAGCATACATTAAATACTTTTATTTATAAGCATTGTCATTTGGGGTCATATTTTCCAGTACGAGTACGTTGCCAGTTCGTACTCTGCTCGTACATGATTTCAGGCTTCGGTGTGCTGTTTGAGCTTTTTTGTGCTTAAACTCTTTAACTGATTTCAATGAAATTTTATACTTTCCATGTATTCCAGCCAATGATTATCATCATCTCACCATCATCCTCATCATTGTCATTTCGGGGTGCAAGTGTGTAAAAATAAATGCCAATGAATTGTTGGTAAGTAACACGATGGTGTTAACTTTTGCGGTATCTTTTTGATCACTTGTTTTGTGGCAATAAAAAAGTATTTTGTTTTGTCTCCATATTTATTTTGTTCCTTGTTTTTGTCATTTTTGGTTTGTTGTTCATTTTTTAGTTTTGAATTCTTTATTTTTATATTTATTCTCTTGTAGCAGTTCCTTAAGGGAATGAATATTTTGTTTATGCGCAAATCAGTTAGTAATAAAATTAATAAACCCAGTGGAAAATTTACATCAATAACAAAAAGATTCAAAATAAATTCCATTTCGAAAGTATTCTTAAAGTGGAGCTCTTATTGGCATCTTGGATGAATGAACAGCATCTATGCCGGCATACACTTATTTACAGTAAATTTCTTTCAGTGTTTCCACAAAAGCAGAAACTGAAAAATGCGTTAAGGTTTTTATGCTGAATTCTTAATTCTGTTTTGATTTTTAGTAATTTTAGCGCTTTCTTCATATTATCGATTTTTTTCATATTAGCGCTTTTTATTGATAAAGCCTAATTATATATTTTTTTTAAGCTGAACTTGCTTTTATATTACTTTTTCTAGTTGATTTTTTGTCTTACATACGACATACTACATTTCTTTTATATTTGCTGGCAATTGAGGATAACAAAAATGTGCGATTTTCATAAGGTAGCTACCTTAGTCAAATTAGCGCTTTTTCGTGATAAAGCCTTTTGCGATGGTTTTTAATGCTGATCTTGGGTTTGTATTGCTTTTTCTAGTTGATTTTTTGTTTTAGAATACGAGTATATTTCATTTATATTTGCTGGCGCTTCAGGAAAATAACAAATTGTGATTTTAATAACGTAGCTGCCTTAGTCAAATTAGCGCTTTTTTCCACATTTGCGCTTTTTATTGATAAAGTCTTTTGGTATGGTTTTTAATACTGAACTTGGGCTTATATTACTTTTTTTCTACTTGATTTTATGTCTTAGAATTCGAGCATATTTCATTTATATTAGCTAGAAACTCAGGAAAAAAATTGCGATTTTCATAAGGTAGCTACCTTAGTCAAATTAGCGCTTTTTCTTGATAAAGCCTTTTGCTATGGCTTTTAGTGCTAAACTTGGGTTTGTATTACTTTTTCTAGTTGATTTTTTGTCTTAGAATACGACTATATTTCATTTAAATTTGCTGGAAACCCAGGAAAATAAAAATTGCGATTTCAAATTAGCGCTTTTTCTTTTTTTTTTTATTGACAAAGCCTATTTATATATTTCTCAAGGCTGATCTTGCTTTTATATTCCTTTTTGTTGTTGATTTTGTGTCTTAGAATATTTCTTTTATATTTGCTATTAATTAACTAAAACAAAAATTGGCGATTTTTGAACCAAGAGTGAGTTTTATGAATAACTTGAAGGTAATTTCTTCCATTTGTTATTTGAGTACAAAAAAAAAAACGTTTTATTTAGCAGAGAGGAATTTTAACTAGAATTCATTTCAATTTATAGGTTGTGTGTCGCAAGAAACTCATTTAACTTAAAGAAATCAATCGCTGGTGCCGCCTAAAAAAAATTTAACATAAAATGCAATAAATAAATACATTTTGGGTTGTAAACAAATCTCAACGGGATATTTTGTATCGAAAGGGGATTTCGGCAAAACAAATAAATTACAAACACAACAAAAACTATTGATTATTCATACTGAAGAAAAATATTTAGCAGACAACCTCGAAGAAATGAAACAAACACATCAAGCAGGAGATTGAAAACACAGTTTATAGATTCTTAATAATAATTTGCCATCAATTAGTTAAGAAATGATTTTCTGAATAGGGGAAAGGTGACGGAAATGTATGACTAACTTAAATAATGCAACAATTGAAGTGCATTTGCGTACAAATATGATATTTTATTAAGGCAATACACAAGTGCCAGCAATTGAAAACAGCTGATTTTTTTGCAACCAAAATTATATTTCAATGCAGTTTGCAAGAAGCAAACAGATGCGGCAACAGAGTCTACTAAAATGCTTCAACGCTAAGTTCTTAAGTCGCCAACGAACTTTAAATCACAAAAATTAAAACGAAAAATAAAATTTTTAATAAAAAATTATTTTATGCGAAAATCATAATGAAAGACCATGGAACTATGGTCACACCAAATATTATTAGGGACCCACTTAAAAGGATTTTGTAATCCAGAAGGCATTAATGAAATCAGTGTTCTCAAGTGGAAAGCACGGAAAATAATCGTTACATTACTTTGGATACTATTTAATGGATCCATGCCTCGAAATCTGCTTATTGCCAAATTTTGATTTCAAGAAGCTGCCCGTATCCATCTTTCTATATTTGCAAGCAGATATAACGATCTTAGTTAAGTAGCGTGTAAGTGGTACTAAGTGGTCCAGCCGTATAGAGTCTGGTGCCATTTCAGGGGCAGTAATTTGGCTTCTTAACAGAACTATTATGTTTCAAATTAGGCTTTGTGGTAAGCATACAGTAAAGCAGTGAAGCAACTGCCCACACGTCTAGAGTTCATTCGACGATATAATAAACGCATATGATTGTAGGCGCGACAGTTAACTGTGGTAGCAGTTGAATGTGAAACTAATGACACTATAGAAGATGCAGCAATAAATTCCGATTTTCCTCTAGAATCTTCCACTCCCGGCATATTTTTCGATTATCATTTAAAGAGCATATGGCGCGAAATCTATTCAAGTTTGTAGGATGGATTGCTCTGGTGGTTTATTTAATTTTTGCTCTATAAAATCAAGAGAATGGTTTTTTAAATTGAATTTTTTTTGCCACTAAAAATTTCTATTATATAATTTTTTTAAAACAAAAGTTAAAAACTTATGAAAGTTATAATTCCAATGCGAAAAATTTTAGCTTCCACCATGATCATTTCTAAGACTGCATTCTCTGATATTGATTAGTACACTGCAGAGCAAATCGAAAGGTACATGTTTGAATGTGAAATATATTTTTCTTTGTTTGAAAGGGGGCTTTTCGTATTTTAGAAAAAAACGTAACGCAAAGTAAGCAATTGAAAAATTAGATATCAAAATTCATGCTTCATAATATTTTGTAAAACGAATTGAAAAAAATTATTATTTTTCTTCACGTATCGAAATAAATAAGAAAATATAAAATCCGCTTTAAGTGCATAATGTTTTCCTGCTTAAATCAACTGCCGCTTCTCAAAACCACTCTCTCCTACTGCACAAACACCTTAACGAACAAATTCAATCACTTTGTAACACGCTTATGGCGGCTCTTTTCATCATGCCAAACTCTAATTCGTATGATTTCTAAAACCGTAAAAAATATCCAAAAAAAAAAAAAAAAAAAATTTAGTCAAGTAATTATAGCAGATGTTGAAGACCAAAAAACAAAAACCAGAAGAGGGGAGGGGGGAAAAAAGCAGAATTAAAACACAATAACAAAAATCATTAGCAAATGAACGTTTTTTATGCTTCACAAATTGAAAATTAGATGATCTTCATGCATTAGGGATTTGCGATAAATCAACTCAGATCGGTTCGGTTGAGGTGAATCAGATAAAGGCGAAGTGATTGTAAGAGAAAGAAAGTCATTAAAAAGAGACAGAGGAAGAGCAGGAACATTCACAATTTAAATCAAATTTGTTTTAATGAAGTGTGTAATGCGTCTACGTAATTTATATTTTCGGTATTGCTTGTAGCCTCGTTTGATGTCCTTACGGCCAGTGAGGGCCACTATTAAGTCACCTGTTATTCCATATACCTAATTTTTACTGTTCCGGCGGCTTTTACTTTAATCTTAAGGCAACTTAATTGTTGCCGTCAGATATGCTCGCACATACATACATACATTTTTCAATCTTCCGGCCTTTTCAAATCCTGTAGCAACTGATGCTCTTTTATTTGAAAGTCATCCATCCCTCAAATGCCAGAAGTGCATCTTTTTATGTTGTTGTGTTGCATGTTTTTTATTAACAATGTGGCATAAAATTTGAGCTTCTTCGTTACGCATTCCTTTGTCGGTATGCGTATTTGACTTAAGTGCTACAGGTGTGACGATTTCAATTATCCTTTATGATTTATTACCAAAACTATGTAGTCGTGTAACGAATTTAAATTGAAGAATTGTTAAAAAATTACTTGGTTTTCTGATGAAATCGTTATGCGTAAATTTTCTGTAGAATATAAATGGAAATCAAGTAAATAAAATTGTTTGGTCTTCACCGAAACGTAGATACCCTCCAATGGAATATATGGCCCCGTAAGAGCAATATCGCTGTAAATTCTTAAACATTTTATATAACTTTTTCCAATTCTTTTTTATCTTATAGTATAAGCAAAAATAATTCGTACATACTTTTTCATAAAGTATATGAAATATTCATACAAATTATGATCAACATTTGGATTTAGAATATTTCCATTTTAGGAAGTGAATGGAAAATAGAAGTTGTGCGGGAATGGGCAATAATTTTTTAAAATTTAAAAATATCCTTTGAATTTGATTTTGGAGGGTATTTGATAGTTCCTGTCCTCATGCCACTGCTGCTGCAGAAGATCTATTCATCTAGTCTGTATTCAAATATTGCTTAGCATAAAAAAATTATGCATTTGCATTTAAATAAATGAGGGGTTTCATTAATATACTCCATTCAGGAATTTCATTTTATTATTTTGTAGATATTGATGGTTGGTAGACGAGAGCTACCAACCCGGTTGAACTTAGAAAGTTAACACCGGCCTCTAATAGAATTATTATCAGTAGTAGTTGAGTACGTTTCTTCACATCACTGGCTTACACCAAAAGCTCTACTTTTTACATTATTATCATAATTGTTAGCTGATAAGCGGCGTCGCAATGAATAATATCCTTATGGGCAGTGAGAGCATTTCTGAAGTCACCTTTTATTCCATATAACAACTTTTTTTCTGTTCTGTTTATCAATGAAGCTTTAATTTTGCGATCTCTAGCGTGAAATTTTTATTCTGAATTTCAATATAATTTCCTACTTATCTTTTGAAAGAGGGGTGCCAAATTATAATGACAAGTTTTTAACGTTTAAGCTGCTAAAGGACTATTCTAACAAATTAAGGATTATTAAGTCAAAAAGTTTGGAAACTTTGAAAAGCAAAGAAAATTTTTTTAGCTGTTAAGAGATTTGATCTGATATCTTCAGATGCTTGATCGCAAGTTGGATATTAGTTTTAATCAAGCAAGAGGTATGCAAGCGGTATACAAGCGGAAACTGTGCAAGATGATGAGATCGTGGCGAAAGACTATTTTTTATTTCTACAGTCTTTGTACTTTGTAAATAATTAAATATTCTTTTGATTAAAATATTTCAAATTCTTATAACTTAAACAAAATAAAAGAAATTAATGGTGAGAGAAATTTTGTGTACAGGATCTCCTCGATTTAGCGGGATATTGAAAATGCGATACTCCTTATGCAGATTATAAAATTATTAAGACCCTTTATAAATTATCATATATATCATATATATATAATATGCTGAATGTGATCTTCAGCTAAAAGTAACGTGTACGAGGTGTGATCAAAGTATAAGTGTTTTTTTAAATTTTTCCCAAATACATTCATCAAAATATTTATTCATCAATAATTATTTTACTCGCGTCAAAGTAAAATCCCCTCAGGTATAATACATTAATGCCAGAGTTTTTTCCAATCCCCGGAACTCTTCCGAATCGTGTTTTTTGCTATCGCCAATAGCTCCTGTTTCGATTTTTCTTTAAACTTCGTAATTGTAGTAAAACGCTTTTCTTACATCGGTGTCTTCCATTTTGGAGAGAGGGAAAAGTCAGAGGGCGACCAAGTCCAGTGAATACGGTGGTTGAGGCCTTATTACGGTTTTGCCGTTCACGACAAACTGACGCACAAGCATCGATTTGCGAGCTGGTGCGAAATCACAGTGAAAAATCCATGAAGAATTGCCGCGCGCAAACTTCTTCGATAACTTCAAGGTAGTATTCCTTATTGAATGTACGAGCTTGTGCAGGAACATGTGATGCAGCACACCATTGAAATCGCAGAAAACTGTGAGCAAAACCTTCACATTTGACCGAACTTGACTTAACTGATTCTGTCTTTGCCTTTCTAGGCGCTTCCAGTGGGATGATTGGCCGATCATAGACATTTTATTGTGAAATTAAATTAGAATTCAACTGCGGCTCTGTGTCTGCGGATTCCATTATTGCTTAGATAAAATCTATTGAAGAATACACAATTAAACTTTTCATATTTTAAAGCTTTCTCACTAATTTCATGCATTAAAGTAGTTAATGGAAAGAAGAAACTGTTATAATATTTTAAACGGTTACTGCTATCCTGGTCGGACTGTATCAATAATAATTTGTTTAGTGCCACACGTGCCAAAAATTCTCTGAGGCTCTAGTGAATATTTCCAATAATAAATTAATTAATTAATAATTGAGTTTTAATATTATTTAAGATTAATACTTTTTTAAACTTTTTCATTTTTGCCTTTAATATATTTTTGTTAAATAAATTGCCACTGAATTTAGTTGAACTGATTCCGCAAAGAATAATTAAAAATATTTATTAAAAACTCATCTTTAACTCTTATAAAATCGGCTAATGGCAGCAACATAAAAGCGAACATTAATGCAAATTATTATAAATAGATGAAAGAGAAATAAATATATTAAAACAGTAGCTAATGAATGATAACCAAATAAATTAAGACTTATCTGATAAACGATATTTATACAGATTTGAGCCATCTTATAAAACCAATAACAAAATCTTTTAAATACACATTAAAAACGAAAATATTTTTAAATCTTTAATGATTTCAAATATTCGTATGCTGAGATATCAATAACGAGTAACAGAAATGTATTTATAAAAACTGTCGCTGCGGGAAAACATTTAATAAGAATAATTAAAAAAGAAATAATCAAAAATATTTATAAGAAATTTATGAGATTTTTTTTTTTTTTGTTGTTCGCTGTTTAATTTGTATTCTTTTGGAACGCAGTGATACAAATTTGCAAAGTTGTTTTAGCATTCCACAAAAAACAAAAAAAAAAAAAGAAAAAAAAAGAAGAAAAAAAAATAAATAAATTAAATAGATAATCAATCGAATCAGCATATTGTTCGATATTTTTATAGCGCACACTGTACAAATACAGTGTTTGGGTTTATGTGTGTGTAGACATGCCATGCACGGGTATATTTTGAACTTAAATTTCTTATTTAAATATCTATTTATGTGCGTTAGTATGTGTGCAAAAATTTGTTCATAAATATTTATGATCGGACTTAAATCAGGTTTAATGGTTTGTTTTTGCCTGCTACTGTCTGTTTCCCTTCATATCGGCAAACTGCGGTAACTGCTGCTTGAATATCATGAATATTCTTATTTGCTACTTCATTTGTAAGATGTCTAACCGTCGATAAAGCCATTATAAAATTGTGAGCCTTGAGAAAGATGCCAGTGCAGAGATTTCAGCTCAAGATTTCAAAATATTACTTTTTGGCCGGATACCATTTCTTACGACTTTGAAAGAATATTGCAAACGCCACAAAGTACGACATATTATATATCACTGGAACAATCCAGTGATATATAATAGTGTTGGCAAAAATATATATATTGGCAAAAATATATATATTTTTTATTTCATGAGAAACCCGTAGTAGGCAGGTTTTGCTTGCATGTATTTGTAATTCTTATAAAAAAGGTGTAAATATCACAAAGTGGGACATACATATTGTATATCACTGGAACAATCTCGAAGTGTTGGCAAAAATATATATATTTTTTTATTTCATAAGAAGCGCATAGTAGGCATGTTTTGCTGGAATGTATTGTAAAGTGGCGTATTGCAAATGCCTCAAAGCAAAATTTTCAAAAATATATTAATTTTTTGTTTTCTTTTAATTCGAATAAAAATATTTTTAAACTGCAAAAAAAAATTTATATGTAATTTAATTTTCTAATATTAATTCACATATAAATTAAATTCATCGTTGACAGAAGAAAATTCAAATTTTTTCTTTACGATTACAAGCTCTCTCTCTCGCACGTTTCACTTTAATTAAATTTAATCAGTAATCATTTCCAATTTAAGGAATTTAATCATTTCCAATTTATTTACCTATTGTAATATAATTTTTTCTTTTCTAGTTTTGATTTCAATATAATAAATTTGATGTACTTGCAATCGGTATAGATTTATAGTTCTAAAGGGACTGATATGAGTATAGTAACCCAATTTAGATCTACAAGTACTACAATTGAGAAGCATACCATCCCTTAATTTAGAAATTACTTTTATATCTTTAAGTTTACAAGTGGAATTTTAGCATGAGTTGACTACGTAATTACGTAAGCTCTGATGTCAAAACGTTAATTAGTTGTGTACAATTATTTAAAATTTAATAAATTTATTTAATGTTATAAGTACTCATTGCCAATTTGAATTGAATTATAATAATAGAAAAATCTGTTGTTGTAGCCAAAATTAAATGAAAATGCAAAAATATGTTGAGTTCCACCAGTTCCAGTTGGCAATACAAATCGGGGTTTTTTAATTTATTTTTATTTAAAAAGTAGTAGTAAAATAATTTAATTTTAATTTTTTAATAATTTATGTATTTTATATAATTTCCTGCACTGTTTTGATGCAGAGCGTCGTCATCGGAAATAAAGAAATTTCACAATTCGTATCGTAGACAAGCAACAGGAAGAAGTACTAGAAACCGAACTGTTTCGGGTAAATACTTTTAGTGCACCGCATTATCCCAACATTCCCATTTTAACATAAAAATAACTAGAAACCGTATGGTAATACAGGAATGAGTAAAATGCACTGCACAATATAACAGTATACAATATAACAGAATTACAAGCGTACACAGTTTTCATAACTGCTAACATTATGGAATTATACCAGTTAGTTTCACTACTGGCCACGTGGGGTTTCTGTTGCAAACACAGCAGTTGAGTTACGAATTACTGTTATTGCCAACAGTACGTAAATAGTGGTTTCTGTAATTAAAGAAAAAACTGTTACTCGTATAACAGTTAGTAAAAGGAAATTAGTAACAGCCAAGCGAAATTTACACAATCAAAAGAGACTGTTGGAATTAAATTAATATCTAATCGATAAAGCAGTTCCAGTTTACGATTTCGTAACGTTTTACGAGACTTTTTTAACGTTTTTCTCTTTTTATCAAGAATACATTTGGTTTATAAACGTGCAATGGAGCAACCGAACGTATTGAGAAATTGTATGTAACTGGCAAGTGGGTTAAAAAAAACTTCAGTTGTTGGCATTTAAGCTCACAAATCGTCCGATTTGTCAAATATGGCATGTTTGCAAAAAAAGTATGATAGTGAGCCCCAAAAATGCATTTGTGCGATTTTTTTTTAACAAGTCGTATGATTTTCAAATTTTTATGAAAAGTTTTTTAAAAAAATCCGGGTGGCATTTTAGTTAGAATATTCAAACAGAATTATTGTTTTCTGACGTCACACAAGAAGAAAGTTCAGAAAAGTTTATTTAAATTTATAGTTTGTTAAAAATGAAAAAAAATCCTTTTCTAGAGAAACATATATAATGTATATATTTTACAAGCACAGCATTTTCAGGCGATTTTTTAAAATAAGATGGCATCAAATCGGATTTTCATGTGAATGTATCGTACGACTGTGTTGGATAGTGAAGTATGTTTATGGTTAGTGATGTCAACGATTTAAAAAATATTTTTTCAGCCAGCGAAAAGATTTGATTTTACACAAAGGACTAAGAGAAAGATACTATATATACACATGTATTATATATAACGCTAAGAATCGGAGACTGACTGTAATTGATGTATTCATATATAGTTCTCATGTACTCACTCAACTCACTTAATGCCATACCTAAACCAAAGCGGAAAGCGGAACGTTTTTTCCCGCTGAGCTTTACCGCTGGACTGCCATACCTAAATAAAAGCCGCAATGTTATGTCGAAAGGATAAAAACAGGGTTACCCATCAAATTGATATAGTGAACATGATTATTTAAAAATGTTCAATAGAGGCAAAAAACAGTTTTTAATACTTTTTAGCAACAGTAGTGCTTAACAATTTCCTCAGATTTTTGTCGTACAAGTATAGCTCTATAATATGTTCGTTTACACTCTAAATTAAATAAAACAAAATATATATTATATATATTATATAGGAAATGTTTGCTCACCTCCATTTTCTAATTTCAAATATATATTTTTCTACCTTTTTATTTTTTTTTGTGTTGAATTTTTTTAAAAACGCTCCATCAAAATGGGATTTTGCAATTGCAAAGCGTTGCCGCCTTGTTTTTTTGGTATGTTCCATACCAAATGTATGGGCATGAGAACATTTGACAGCTAAAAAACGCCTGAAGCTTTTGTTTTGGAATGCTATTTAAGCACATGTGGTATTTGTAATTTTATCTTGAAAGAACTGTTAAAAGCGGTTTTGTTTATGAAACAACATACATTTTTTCCACTTACTACAAGTAGTATCTGTCATACCAGGAATGATAAAACATAATATATTTTAACATTCTTGAGTAATGCAGTCTGACATTTGGGCTGAAAGTGAAGTGAGGAAACTTTTTATTATTTTTTCCTTTTTAGCAAATAATGTTTTAAAATATTTTTCAATTCTCTTACTATTTTTCAAAATAATTATTTTATATAAAATTTTTTTATTTGCACGTATATTCAAAGCTGAGTATTTAAAAAAATTGATAAAAAATGACATGAAGTCACAGGATTAAAATTACATAAAATCAATTGCTGATGGGTGTTACTTATTTTGAGAGTATTGCGAGTTTAATTCTGTATACGAGCAAGCAATTGTGTTAAAAATAATCAGGTCCTGTACAAAAAAACAGTTGATCAGCCAGTTGTTTTCTCTGGCAACTTTTTTTCTAATTTTTTTTTTAAGATAAAAAACAGATTATCAAATTTTCCACATATTTCCCCTCTCTACACTTTATGGAATATTAGTGAGATTGTAATTTTATTTTCTCTTAATTTTGTATAATTTCTTATGTAAACATTTTTATCGTTCTCTTAAATATTTTTAAATGTTAAATTTTCTTTTAAATTTTAATTATTTATTTCTCCAGGATTTAGATCAGAATTTATTTTTATTACATTAATCGTTTCAATATTTCGAACCACTTCTGTGCTCTTTTTCACGAACAACTAAAAATTAATAAATAAAACACATAATTATAATTAAATTACAAACAAAATAAAACCATTTAAAATATTTTAAAAATTAAAAAATAATAAAAATAAAAAAAATAATAAAACAAAATTTAAATTAAGTTCAGGCTAAAAAATCCATTAAAATTACTATTGAAAGTATTAAATTTCCTTTTTTTTGTTTTGCTACTGACAGCTGATTTAACAGAGTTGCAATATCATTATTTTAATACAGATTTTTAATAACTAATTTGAATATTTTGATATTTAAGTAAAGCCTTTGCAATAGGATCTCCAAATACTTTCCTTCATGTTGATTTCATGCCATATTGAAAGTTTGGATTTTTTCATATTGTCAACAGAAAGTTGTTTATTTTCCGAAGGCCTGGGTAAATTTTCAGTCCCTGCAACAAACACATGCTAATGAGTATGGAAAAGCATGCTTTTCATATTTAAGTCAATGGCTGTTATTTTGTGTATTTTTATCATTTTCATTGTTACTGTAGTTTGGGGAGGCAGAGGCAAACGAATGTAAATGTTATTATTTTCATAAAATTTATGCTATTTGAATCGGAAACGGAAATGCTGTTAATGACTACTTTGCCACCATTTTGCATCAAATAAAAACAATAACAAGAGTTAGAAAATGTAGGCAACAGAAAATAGCAACCGCAACAGCAACAGCAACAAAACAAATCAAAAAAAAAAAAAAGAAGGAGAAAACACTGGTTTCAACAATATGAAACAATTCTATTGTGCGTATGCATTTTACTATATAGAAAAATTATTAGTTTCATTTATAAAAACATTTATTTAATTTATGTTTGGTATTTTAATTCATTCATTTTTGGTTGTTATTGAATATGTAACAGTATACGTGTGTGTATGTGTGTATGTTTGAATGAATGTGAAAGTATTTTTAGTGGTTTATAAATTCGAATTTGTGTAAAATGTTTGATTTAATTTATTATTCTGCCATTTATTTCAGAAATATATAATTTATTATACAAATCCATTGTATATTTTTATATGTTTTTTTTTTTTAAAGATAAAGTATTAAACATATTCGACTCAGTAAGCAAATGTCTGCAGACTGTCACGAAAAGAAGTATGAAAATGATTATTTTCAAGAAAAAATGGCTTCAACGCTACACGGTTACACGACTACACGACTACACGGCTGGCGGCTAATTTTTATATGTAAGAAAGTACAACAAGGACAAATAATGCTGGCAGTTTAAAAAAAAGAAAAGTAAATGTTTTTAAAATAATTATAAATTTTTTTTGTTAATCACAAAATTATTGCTATAAATAAATTAATTACAAAAAAATGTGTTTTCATATTTTAAAACAATAATTTTATTTTCTCCAAGATGAGTTTTTTTTTTGCTGATCTGCAATAGCAGTCAGCAAAACAGTATCTGTGTAGTCTGCTGTGATGATTGTGTTTAATGCTTAAGTTTTGTTTCAGCATTTCTGGATTGACCTCAACTTTTTCAAGTACACTTGTAAATATTTTGTGTTTTTCAAAGCTACCACTTATGAAATGATGTGCTTTTTAAAAGTTTGGCAGAATTAAATTTATGATTTTATATTTTGTTATAAATGAAAAAAAACATATAAAGAGGAAATTAATTAAATGATGTAATTCATTGAAATATTGGCTTTGGGAAATGGATTAGCTTTTTCCTTTAAACTGAGTGATGCTGGTAGTCGGGCGGATTTACAGGAAAAGGGTGCTATAATTGAGCGTAAAGTTGTAAAAATCTTAACTGCAATAAAACTTAAAACATTATTTTCACTTCCTTTATGATTAAATTATTGGCATGAATTTATGATTTCATATGATGCATATTCTAATCAACATTAGGAGTATGTAATTGCAAATTGCTTGCCTGGCAACATTCAAGCAACATGAATTTGTTTTTATGAATATAATAATTTATAAATTTTTATATTATTTTATTATTATTTTTTGGGGAATCCCCCATTAGTAATTGTAATACTCTAATAATTTATTTATTGTTATTTATTTTCTTTGTTCAGTGATTAAGCTGCTCCGGATGCCTGCTAAGGCCTACAAGCGAAACATTGTTGTTCTAGACTGCTGGAATTAGGAAATTTATTTTAAAAAGCTGCAAATTTTGGCGTAAGACAAATTCTTTATTAGCAGCACACGCCTCTGCACTTGATGCTCCAACGAACTTCACTATATGTATATTACAGAGAGAAATTGCTCTTTCCCTAATCAGTTCCAGCAGAAAGCTTTTCGGCCACACTCAATGTGTTGGGAAATGTAAATCCTTTTCCCAATATATCATCTTCCTGATTCTGGCACTATTCTGTATATGAGTAGTCATATCCTGAATTCTGCTTTTAGGAAACCAAAATACAATATTTCGATGTTTTAGAAGATGTAGGACCTTATGCATTTCAATCAAATGCATTTCCATCAAATGCATTTCAAATAAATATTTAAATTTCAGCCAACAAATAAATTTCATATTGTTATATAATAAGAGTAAATTTTCTTTTGGCTGATGGTTGGCTTATTTAATTAATTTTTATGCAAAAATATTTTATTCCAACAACATTCATTCATTCTCAAATTTAAGAGTGGCTAAATAATTGTCAGTGTTGCAGTTGCAATGTGAATTCGTAAATGCAAATAGATATACTGGAGTATTACTATACAGCCATACGTTTGTATGTATTTTATATTATTTGTTGATATGCCTGTATGTATGTGTGACACACTGCCTTTATGTGTGTAAAATGTATGAATAAATAAATTTTACGAGGATGACATTTGACACAGTAACCCTTGTCATGTTTTGTTTAATTTGAAAACTTTTTGTTCATTTTAATTAAATTTTTTGAAAGTTGTTTGCAACAGCTCTCTTATTAATTGAAATTCTAAATAGCATTTGACGTATTTCTTCTTTTCTGAATAGTTGAAATACTGTCATGACTTTCGCCATTGTTTCACTAATGCCTTGTCTCAAAAATAAGTCTGTCCTTCAGCGTGACCTTTATCGTTGAAGTAATAAAATTTGGGGAAAACATTTTCTCAAAAGGAGAAACTGTTATATAGTTTGTCAGAGTTTAAGGGCTCGTTTCACTATCCTACACAGCCCTACTATTTCACAAATTTGGCATGTATGCAGAAAAAGTGGAATAGTGTGACATATGAAAATTTTCATAAAATGATGGCTTTCGCGTGATCAGAGTTGCTTTTATTTCAATCAGCTGAACAGAATATTAATCTTTTCCGACGGAAAATCAGAGCTATGGGAAAATAATATTATTATTAAAATTTTATTTGTAGTCTAATTTATTATGACAATCAACTCTTTTCTACAGTACGAAATATATATTTTTATAAATATTTTTCATCCAGAAAATATAGTGTAGCAACATTTTGATTTGATTTCCTGAAATGGGAGGATATCACTTTCACATTTTCGTGTGAATGAATCGTACAATTGTATAGCATATTGAAACGAGGTCTTTAAAAGATATTAATAAACTGTTTCCATAATGCAAGCAAGCGATTTGAGTAAAATAATTGTATGAAAAGTTTTCCTTGTTTTAAGCGCAATCCCCCTTTACATTAAGGGGGCAAACAGTGAACCAAGAATAATAATAAACATATTTAGAATAAAATAAGATTTCGAATTATGCAACCGAAAGCAAATCGTAGTTGCTATAAGCGATATTTAAATATTTTGACATTAATGACATGAGCAAATGGTTTGAACACTGTCAGTTTTTAAGTTTCCACTCACACGCAACAGAAAAGCGCTAAAAAGAATTTTCTTATTTCACTTGAACGAAATGATTTAGCTTAAATATGTCACAAATTTCTTTAA
The DNA here is from genome assembly GCA_963402855.1 of Ormia ochracea. Taxonomy (NCBI): domain Eukaryota; kingdom Metazoa; phylum Arthropoda; class Insecta; order Diptera; family Tachinidae; genus Ormia; species Ormia ochracea. The sequence continues at coordinate 20,060,647 of OY727106.1, forward strand.
GGCAATTTTAATGTAATTCTATTATGGTTTGTCTTTCGGTAAACAAATAAGGCTGATTTTCAGCCAGAAACATTTTCTGGCGCTTTTGTGTAACTTTTCTTACCATCAGGCTGCATCACTGGAAATATTGCATCTGTTTGGCATCCGCTCTTCCATGTTTATAAAAAATGTGCAACAGAAACATAAAAAGCGCTAGTAATCAGCAAAGAAACTAGCAACAACGGTTGTCATATAATTCTCGTATTCTCATATATAAGAAATTGTTGAGATATTCAGCCAAAATTTTTTTACTTAATTTATTATCTGTAACACTTCATTGGAATTATACATGAATCCAGATCTACATATCTTCAGCTTGCTATACTGAAAAATAAATTGTAATGATTTTAATTAACTGTCAACCCTCGTATGCAATTTATGTACATCATTGTATGGCTGTGCATTGCAATATAAAAACATCCTCTTGCTTAACAAACATTTTCCAGTTATAAGTTAATTTTAATTATTATTTTTCCATTTATTATCCACTAATTATAATTATTAGTGCTTATTAAAGCCATTGGAATATTTTGCATTAATTTAAAAGTTAAACAGTTTTTGCTACAAATTAAATGCATTTAATTGCCTTTTATTCAAATTCGTACAGACTATTGTTGTGTGGCACAGGAAAATGTTTATTAACAAAAGCTCGCAACTGGAAATGTGCATTTTTTATTTTATTAAAAATATTATTAATAGATTTTATTTGAAAAGAAATACGACTGTTGTTTATTTTCAATAATGAAAAAAAAATTGCTAAAACTGATTTTAAAATTAAGGGAATTTGGTAGTTTCGATTACTTTAGAATTCTCAAAAATAATTTCAGTTATAAAATAAGTTTAGATGGTAAAATATTTAAAAAAATTAGTTTCCATTTAAGCAAATATTTATTTGCAATGGAGAGAAAAATCTGTGGAAAACACAATTGCCAGTACGTGCAGATTTATATTGATTGAAGGATAGAATTAATTAGTTTCAAAAATGGTATACAGTGTACGGTCGATGCTTGTGACTGACCGGCAGTTAAATTTTAGCATTCAAGGTTTTATAAATGCTTTAGACGATTTTATTTAATCTGCAATTAATGAAAGTTTGTGAAATGTCTTTTTGGGGGGAATTCCCGCAAGTTCTTCCAACGTGATTTTTTAGCCAATTTTAGTGTTCTGAAAGTTAAATTTTTTTTTCTAAAAATCAAAATTATAAAAAGTATTAAAAAAGGCCACTTATAAACTTCTTATTTTAAATTTGGGCCCTAAGATCTTTGGCCTTTATATGTAATATCAGATCATTTAAAGCATTTCATGTTACACTGTTGCACAGTGTAATATAAAATGTTTCCAATTTATGCTGAAAATATTTCTCTGGTATGAAATTATTACTTTGAAATTATTAATTACTTTTTAGGGTAAGAGAATTATCCCTCTCACGAATAAAAACAGACTATTTATTCAAATAATTGTGGCAAGACCGTGCATGCTTCGCGTGTTTTTCTTTTAAAGAATTTTAAACTGCAAATGTTCGCTTTAAGTTCCCAGTCAATATAACTAAATGGCTCCAAAGAGGACATTTTGCACACACTAGAGATTTCTTTAAGTCAATAACAACCAGATTTAAATGAATTTTAATGAAATGGTCAGTTTGTTGCCCTGTTTTTTGTTCGTCCTGCGTTACATCACTATATCCTTTCCTGCCTTTTTTTTTTGCTTTGCTTAATTTATTTATTTCTTTTTTTTCGCTTTTATTTAATAAAGATATTTCATGGTTTCCTTCTTTTCTAGTTTCCTCTGGTGGAAACTGGTGCAAGTTTGTATTTGTTGTTTTAATCACACCCAACAATTTAAAAACATATTTGAACATCATTTGAGTACTTTTGCTGTTCGTGATCCTTTTTGTGTGCCAAAAACATTGACAAAAACTGTTAAAACAATTGGCAAACGTGACAAAAAAGCAAACACGTAACTTTCGGCGTACAATATGTCAAGAAAGTAAAGCTAATAGACGTTAATTTGAGGACATGAATGTGCTAATATAATGCAATGGATATCTAAAGGACACTTTATTTTTTATATGCTACGAAAAGGAAAAGCAAAACTTTAATATTTTTGCCTCAGCAAACTTAAATTCATTTATTTACAGTGAAAACTTTGTTATGAATTTTAATAAAACTGAAAGGCTAAATCAAATCTCTCGGCTAACATGAAAGGGGGAAAATAGTTCATTTCTGAATTTTGTGCAAAAAACAGGCCAGAATAAATTACAGTAAATGTGTGAAAGATCCTTAGAGATTTCTCTCATTGGCCTAATTCGTGATAATTTAAGTACATTGAAAATAACTCTCATTTACATTTACTTTACATTGAAAATGGAAATTATTTCATTTTTTTAAGGTCAACGAAATATTATTTTAATCCTCCTTTTTAATTTAAAACTGTTCGGCAAACTTTTGAGAAGCAAAAAAACAAAAAAGATTTGAATAAATAAAACATTATGTTTGAGGAATCTTAGCTTTTTTATTATTAACAGAAAAAATGGCTTTTTTGCTCCTTTATAAAATAAGCCCTGATATGAATGCAAAATCTCTCATTCGCATGGAAATTACAGTCTACTTTACCTCCATAGGCGAATGAATAATGAACAGCCTACTAAAGCGGAGATCGTGGGTTCGATTCCTGCCGAGACCTTCTGTGTTTTCCTGCGGTCAAGCTGAAAGCTTTGTAGGTTAAGTTAATTTAAAAATCAGTTATGCAACAATATCCAATCCATTGACAAAAACAGAATTTGCACTGAATTCACATAGACTTTGTTTTATTGGACTCTATTGCTAAACGTGCAGAGTTCGTTTTATTGCAAATTAAAAATCTACGCATCAACAATCCTTCATAATCCTTTTTAAACGGTGCTTGGCATCTCTCGTCTTTATATTTTTGTATTTCTTCTAGTCGGATGATTTAGTCATTATTAGCCAGCATTTGCAGATGTAATAGACCGCATAGGCTGAATCATGAATTGCAAAGCTTTTACAATTTTTATGATATGTAATTATTTAACTTTCTCTGGCAAAAGAAAAGAGAGGCAGGGAATTAATTTCGTTTTCATTCGATATAGATGCATCTTAACAATTTGAACTTTACTCACCGATTTCCAGTTCTATATGTTGCTATTCTCATTTTATTTAGAACTACTGAAGATAATTCTCATTTTCATTGAAATCAATTATACTTAACACTTTTCTTGAGCTTAGAACTACATATCCTCGGTATTACCTACAAAAGTCATTTCAGAATTTTATTAGCATATTTATTAGCTTTTATTCACTTACCAAGTAAAGTTATATTAAATTATATTTCAAAGTTTTTTTTCCTTTTAAATGATTTAAATTCATTACCTTAATGTAAGTTAAATGTCTATAACTCCGAGCTACCTTCTCGGTAACTTCTAAAATTAATTCTCTGCTCTATAAAAGTACTAAGAATATAAATATTTCCAATATAAAATGAAAGATATATGGTAGTCGTATTTCTAATCAAACTTCAACTTTTTTTTTTATATTTATAATGAACTTTAATGAACCGAATATGTACTCTTTTGGTCGACCATTTTTCCGACCATTTTGCCGCTAGAGACATTATTTCATCAGTGTGGAACTTTTCTGGTTTCTCGGCGAAAAACTGCGACAAATAATTTTAACAGAATTCTTTTGAAGCCAACTTTGCTCCATTAGGGGAGTTCTGCATTGACCGAGGGTGCAAGGTCAAATTGGGCTTTGCGATCATTTGTTGAGCTTCCCTATGCTTGGACGACGATCTTTTTCGCACATTATTGTCGCACTGGATCCACTTTTCGTTAAAGATGTTAAATCGGCTATTTTATTGATTTAAGAAATGGAACACTTTACTTAGCAGGACGCTACTTCAGAAGGTACCTTTTTAAAACCCCTCCTCTCTTTTTAGCCGGATAGTGTCATAAATCTGAAAAGTATTTTTTGTGTAAGACGGTGTCGCCGGTATGATCAAATTACTTACAAGTTTTCATCCATTTCGAAAGGATTCGATCAATTTCGCAAAAATCGTTTTTTACGTCGATCATTCCTTTTTTTTCTTTTGCCTATAAAATTGGCCTTGGCATTTTCTGAATTTTAAATTTTTAACCAATTTGTACTAACGACAATAAATTCTTAATAGTAAACAAAGAAAATCAGCTGTTTGCCTGTGATATTGAAAAAGAAAATCATTCCGAAAAGTTCAAAATATACTGATTTTCAGAACACCAAGAATTTTTTATTATAAATAAACCAAGTCAGCTGTTTTCACGTATTTACGAAAAACAAAATCACACCTGAAACTCTCTCGTGATTTTCAGAACACCAAGACATTATCTCGATGATATTAGATAAGAACACTCCTCATAAATAGCAAATTGCTCGTTTCTGGCTTATAGAAATTTTTCGAGTTAAGACTTTTTTTCAATAAATGAACAATGGACTGCATTCCCATTTCCATTAACCACAGCTCTGGATATTTCACATATATTCCCCATATTATAATTTTCTAAGTAAACGAATAATAAAATTAATTAGTTTGCTCTCTGATGTATTAAATATGTCAATCGCTTTGCCTATATATTATATAAATATAATAATAATGAAATATATCTCATAATTAGCTGGTTTTACCTTTGAAATATTAGTCTGTGGATACTAAAACATATTACGAATGCATGAATATTTAATGCTCTCAGCTCAATTTGTAAACCAATTCGTAAATTCCCTTAACAATAAAATACTTCAAAGTAATCAAATTAAAAATATATTTGACAATAACGACTTGCATATGTATTAGTATTAGTTGTACTTTGAACAAACACAATTATACTCGTAAGAATATCCATGTGTGTTGGTCTGATTTGAATGCATTTATTCATGAGCATGTAATTGCGTATATAAAGTGCACAATATATATATATATATGTAAATGTATGCATACAAACAAAATCACTAGCAAATGCAAATTTAAACATTTATAATGTGAATTTATTTTATAGTTATTAAAATTTGTTATTGGTTGCAGTTGAGTGTGAAAGTGTATTGTGGGTCACTTTCTTAGACTCCATACGCACAGAGATTTTATATGATATCAGAATGTTTATATAATACCTGTAATTATATGACACTTGTACAAATAAATAAAATAATTAACCTACAATTACATTTATGAATATTCAAATATTTATTTAAAAAGGTTGGCAGGAAGCATTTGAAGGCTCCTGCAATGCTGCCTTTGCATATTCCAAACAACACACACACACATACATATAAAGCAAAACTAGTGCAAGATAGATTATGCAACAAGAAAACTAGTAAATAAAACTATTAAGGAAATAAATTGCTACTTTCCTGATCAGAGCTGGGCATAACTATTTTACATCTGTATTGGTGGCTGCAAGGAGAGCTGTGAAATACAGTGAGGTGGAAATGTTAACGTAAAGGAAAACTTTTTTTTGAACTAATTTTAGATTTTGAACTGTCACAATAATACTAAGGAGGACTCATAAAAACCTTTTTACTTTCATGTTTACATAACAGTTTTCTACGTTACGTGCGTTGGGTCAATTTCACCATATTGTTTATAAACAAATTAATTTTAAAACTGACAACATTTTTTTGATAAAATATATTTTAGATTCCCTGACTCTGCTGAAAACCGCATATGTTGCACTCTTTTTTTTAAAAAACTATCAATGCTGCTGTTAAGCATTTCTTTTTACTGCTGTCCTGTGTTGCCAATTTTGGCAATTCTCATTACCGCTTGAGGGTTAACATATTGTGTAATCCAAAGGGTATTTGTTCATTTTGGAAAAAAGATTTTCTTAGTTGAATATGTTTTTAGATAAAATATTATAAATCGTATTTGCATGAGAAATAATAATTGTAAATTTAAAATATACGATCAAAAAACAACCTTTTTTTCAAATATAATGAGTTATTTATGTCTGATTTTCTGCTATGTTGGTACACATGTCTGTTATATATTTTGGCAATATCAGCTATTTTGGATTGCCACTTTGATTTTGACAGATAAAAAGTTAGTTGTATTTACGTGTGCTTTTCGATTTTTTACTGTTTTTTATTTTTTAATATGAGGAAAAACAACATCGCTTGGGAGCTGTCAACGATGATCCAGATTCGCTTCAAAAGGTCATAACTGGTGACGAATCATGGGTGTATGGCTATGACATTGAAACCAAAGCCCAATACTCTCAAAGGAAAAGTCCAGAAGAGCCAAGAGCGGAAAAAGCACGTCAAGTTCGGTCATATGTGAAGCTTTTGCTCACTGTTTTCTTCGATTTCAATGGCGTGCTGCATCAGAGGCTCTTACACAAGATCGTACGCTCAATAAGGGATACAGCCTTGCGCGACGTAATTTGTCAGAAACGCACAGAATTGTGGATTTTGCACCATTATAAGGAACCAGCTCACACACCGATCCTTGTGCGTCAGTTTTTGACTAAAACTAAAGTCATCAATGAAAGGAGAGCATTTTGCTATGATTGAGGAGATAAAAGAAAAATCGAAACAGGAGCTGTTGGCGCTAACAAAAAGCTTGTTGCAAAAGTGCTTCGAGGGTTGGAAAAAACGCTGGCACTAGTGTATTATATCTGAGGGTATTACTATGAAGGGGACGAGATAGTTATTGATAAATAAATAAATACTGGATAAAATTGAAAATTACGGATATTTTTTGATCACACCTCGTATAGGAACTATACATGAGAATTTTAACGCCTTTTCCTCTTTAATTTCTACATATACTTTTTGATTCTATAGATTCTCCATAATAGATTATGCATTATAGATTCTTCTTTCTATAAAAATGAAAGCAGTGATTCTAAACATTTTTTTTTGAATTTAAAATTCAAACTATTTTATTTTTACTTTTCATGAGCCCTCTCGGATTATATAATTTTGAAGAGTTGATAACGAGTAAAAATGTTGGCGTAACATCGATTTAAAGGAAGTTAACATTTCATCGGAAATAAAATGATACATCTTTTTGCCGAATGAGGTGAGTAGCTATTTCGAATTTCATAAGTAAGCGATTCGTTTTGGGTCGTTCTCCGCATTTTGCTTGGAGAAGTATGTTGCTTCGAGGTGCAAAATATAAATTAGAGAGCGAATTGTGATAACTGCTGTTATACCTTTCCAGAATGGCTAGCCGGCTGGAGCATAATTACTTAGTATGTAACATGGTATGCTACGAGTTGGTCACTTTATATGAATATAATTTTTTTTTCTGCATTTAATATTTTACTTTTATATTTACAAAAAAAAAAAACTGCATTAGAAAGGAAATTTTCCTTTCCTTGCTGTTCAATATGCAAGAAAAGAAAAAATGTTTTTTTTATTTACTCGAGTATTGCTGTTAGTTAAGCAAAATTCTTGACATATTTTTCTCCCTCAAAATCATTAATAATTTCCAATTACAAAATTGATTTCAAATGTTCGCACTGTTTGGTCTGTATATTTTATTCAAATAGGAATCCGCCATGCAGATGGCCGTTTTATGACTATTTGATCGGATTACACTGGAGCAATAAATAATGTTGCATTTAAATCATGTACAAAATTCTATGTACTTGTATGTGTGTGTGTGCAATATGTATTTGTATTTGCTTTTAAATATTTACTGATGGTCTATATTGGGAAATTTGCTTACAATACTCGCAAGCGCATCAACTATAATATTATGTTTCGTGTATTATTTGCCAATGAATACGGCTCACAGTGGAGCCGTGACTGAATAAATAAAACAAAAATTACATTTTTAATTTTGACAAAATTGAATTTTTTGACCAAATCAAATCTGTTAGACTTCAGCTAAGCTATAGTTACGCTAATCAACCATTAACAAAGCCAAAGTAGCTCAATGAAACCTCTCTGTACAATGCCATATAAATTTTAACTATATTTTTAATATCACTATTCTTAACAATAGCAAGCATGGTTAACTTAACGTCCATAAAGGTGTTTAGTGTTAAGGAATCGAAAAAATTTCATGCTCAGAAAATTAAAAGCTTTAATATTTTGAAGTTTGATATTTTTGAGGGAGAAAATAGGCTCTAGTTTAAAAAGTAATGAGTTCGTTAGAGACAGAGCGCGAGAGAGTATACAACGCACAGAGAGAAAAATTGTTATTTTATTTTATTGTTTATAAAATCTTTTTAACAAACTTTTTAATAATTATTTTGTGGCAGAAGTCGGACTAACCGTAGTGTGATGCATTTAAAATTGCTTATTAACTTCGCTTCCAAATCCTTCAAGTAATTTATTTTTAAATCAAAAACTCCTGCCATTAAACAAGCTTTATTTAGAATAAAGTGTGCAAATTTAAGTGTTAATTTAAATATTTCAAAGTTTTATTTTTCACCATTTTGTTAACACACTCTTACACTGTGCAATTGTTTGTATGCTACACTTGTGAGTTATGCCATAAAACATTTTCACAAAGCCAAAGCATAATTTTCACTTGACTTTCGCATCACTGTTTTTTTGTGCACCACGCATTTATTTAAGCACACAAAAGGATATTGTATGAAACAACTGTACGACTAAGCGAATTTCACTTGAATTACAACATGCCAAACGTATTATTTCACTTTCTGTCCGAATTGAAAATCTTATTGCTGTAAATATTTCCATCATATAAGCAATACAAAAGCAATTTTTATTGAACTGATAAGCTGGCAAATTTTCATTTATTTTTAATTGTTATATGGTTTTATTTTCAATAAAAAATTCAAATGAATATATTAAGCAAAATATATATATATTTTTTTCATATTAATTAATTTGTAAAACTGCAATTGTTTGCTGGGTAATTTTTCTACATATGCATGTATGCTTTTACATTAATTTTGTAATGAATAAACGCAGTAACTTTTCTCTTAATGCAACACATAATGGCTAATGTGGCAAATGTTTAGTGTTTATCCGTAATATATTTTAGTAAATGTGCCACAATGTATTTGTGATTATAATCGATTTAAAAAAAGTGCTCAAGAAAATTCTGAAAAATGTTTAAACCAAAAACTGTTTTAAACTCGAGATTAATTTAATGCTTGAAATGCATTCATGTGCTGTTTTCATAATATAAAAGAGCTATTTGAATACAAGTATTTTACACAAATTGCTCGTTTGGCTTATGGAAACAATGCTAAAAATCTTAAAAATTAATATTGATTGATTGATATCGATTAATATTATTATTTTAATCAGTTGCCAACTGATACAGGATCAAATTAAAATGTGAATGCTGTGTGAGAGCTTGTGCGATTTTCCAGATATCAAAATCTTCTATTACTTTACTAAATTTCATGTTTAATTGTTCTCTCTCGGCTTTATGAACTGATAGGGCAATTCGTGTCGAATATTGGGTCTTTATGGCCCTTTTAAAGGTAGCCAATATCTAAGGGAAGGACGACTCGCTCATTAGCTTGCGTTTTCAACATCTCTCTGCTAATAGCATGCATCCTGCTCAGACACTGTGTATGTTGAACATTTATCACTACCAGTCTTTTAACTTAACCGTTTTCATATGCCTCAACATTTCTAAACATATGCAGGGTTGCTGTTTTTGGTATGCCTATTTTTCTCAAGATAGAGATGAGAATATTTTTCCTCATGTGGATTACAAATTGTTTAAAAATATTTCTGAATCACATTTTGTTTTAATTTTAAATTTTTTTTTCAATCCTTGTTGCATAGCCAACTCAATACTTTTTTCTACTGCTAATTGATCAACTCTGTGTCATAAAAAATATTTTTTGGAAATGATCCGTCCGATGTTATAAAGAAAATTGCATATAAATTCATTACAAAACGATAACACCAGTTCTCGGCAATTAAGTGGACGTTACGCCATGACGATTTAAAGTTAGTCCAGCTAATTTCAATCTAATAAAGCTTTTCTACAAAAGAAAAATATTAAATTTCAAAATAATTATAATTTGTTTATTTTTGCACACATTCTATTTGTCGTTTATACACAATTTGCTTCACGCTAATTGCACAAATTAGCATTTATTAATGATTGTTTTCTTTTTTATATATGAGAAATTATGTCTTGCTGTTTTATGGACATTTGTGTGGTAACTTACCATATAACATCAAACGTACCAAATATTTTTGGCAGAATTGATTGATTGCAAGCCAGTTTGGTGAAGGAACCAACTCAGAAGTTTGTTTCTTTGTTGAGGTTTCATTATAATACATACACATGCCGAAAGCAGAGTGTGCAATAAATGAGAAAATTAAATGTTTTAATATTTAACTTTACAGTCATTCCAGTAGGGTAAATGTTTAATAATTTTCTGTATTTCCACAAAGCGTGTTAGTAAATGCAGATTGAAAGTGCTGCAGACTTGCTGAAGTAGACTTTGTGCAACTGGTTTTAGGATAATCGTTATTTTGTAAATTAAATAACCATTTGCTATTTGTTTTACTGCTTATTACTTTTCTAGTATCTCTCGAAAAGGATAAGGAGTTTAATGATATTAAAATCTAGTTTTTTTTTTACTCCAGAAGCAGTTGAATAAAGTTTTAGAGTGCAATTTGCAGGGGATCGCTTTTGCAATTCGCTTTTTTTTTGGGATTTTTCTAATTGAATTATCACTTTTTTATTTATTTATTTTTTCTTGTTCTTGTAATAAAAACGTTTCTTTCCATTAAACCATAAGCCGTAAAAAAATGAATAATTTTTAACACCATGCGTGATTAATTAAATATTATTTATATGCTCGTTATAATTAATAAGCTTTGTTTTCATGTTATTGCAATTTATCAATTAAAAAATGTTTGTTTTACTTATTTTGATAATATTAAAAAGAATCCAGTCATTTATCTGTTAATTTTTGTTGTAATATATTTTATTTATCGAATTATTTTCAACAAACTATTTTATAACTTCGCATGAGTTGCATTTGCATGCATTCATATTTATATTCATTCTGGCATCAGTGTACTCGTATGTAAAATATCATTGCAGAATACGTCACGAGTTTACTGTTTTAATAATTCTACATATTATTATGACAGCTTGCTTTTATCTATTCATTAATAATTAATAATTTAATTAAAAGCGTAATTTATACATACGCAATGCTTAATTATGTTGCATGCCACTGTTTCGAATTTTAGTAGCAGTGAAGCACTGCTAATGAATTTTAAATAAATTAAGGCAGCAATATTTTATATAAAAATCTATTCTTGGATTTATTGAAATTGTGCTATTCAGAGCAAAGGCCATTGAATTTTATACACCATGTAAATCTAGAGTGTAATACAGTCTAACAAAATATATTTAAGGCATCTTAATTCTATTACACTAACATGCAAGACTCTCAGCTCAGCCAAGAGTAAAATTATTTAGTCTGTTAAAAGAAGAAAAAAAGGATTAACTTTAGTAAAATCAGAACGATGAGGTTTGAATGTCGTCCATAAAATTAAAAATAACAACTACGATCCTTTAATAACGTAGACAAAAATTTACGATACGTCGGAGAAGTATAATGAAAGCCAAAAGTTTTACTGATAAAAACCGATAGGCCACACTAATAAAACTTTTATTGTATTTATATGTAATTTGTTTAACTGAGAATGTTTAAATTTTTAAATAAAACACATAAAAAAATTAAATTGTGTAATTTATCATGGAGAAGATTTTTTTGCTCTTCCTTTGATTTTTTGGCGCCATATTTTTAATTGTTCTTTTATTTTAAAAATTTTATCATACAAAGTGTGCAACGTATTCAAACTACACCGTATGTGTAGTTAAAATATTAGCAGATTTTCTATGGAATATAAAATTCATATTACGTATGAGAATTAAACGTTAAAAATAACTCATACGCCACCAAACAATTAAATACTTTCTGATAGTCGCGCCTAATTGTATGCTGCAGTTTTTAAACGGATGTTGGCTTGTTTTGATATTTTTACAAATCATACAGAACGTTGCTGATAAGCAAATGGAAACTAATGCTACATTACTGCTAAGGGGCTAATTAGATTGCGATTTTTAAGAATTATATTTACTATATTGTTTTATTGTTGTTATTGTAAGCATGCCAATATTGCGCTGTTAGTTATTTGGTTTGTTTGTTTGTGTGTGTTTGTGTTATGTACTGGTACTTGTAGCATTTATGGTTCTGTTTATTTTCATTGCAATTTTACAAAGATCATTTATGAGGCATTGCCTAATGCAGGTTTTTTTGTCTACATTGTTTTTGCTACGAAAGTTTAAATAATCATCTTCAGACTAGAAGCTTCTCGAAATATTAATAATACATCTGTTATTATATAATTACCGATCATTATGCAATTTGTATGTCATTGTAGGCAAAGCCATCATTTAATCCGCAATGAAAATAATATTTCATTGTTGATTGAAATTGAAGTATTGGCAACAACATCGACAAGCAACTGAGCAACTGAGCAACTGAGCAACTGAGCAACTCATGTTAAATATATGAGTCTGAAGCCCGCCTAATAAGTTTATTTAAATAAATTATCTGGTTTATAATTACAAACTAGAAAGCGGCTGTTTCTTATTTTATCATACTTGATAAGTGTAAAAAATTTCTATTTTTTTGGGGAAAGGATGTAAATATAATCATATATTCGACTTTGGGAATATTTTCATATAAAATCCGTTCAATGAATATTTTATAAATGAAAAATATTCTGAAATAAGACATTTTCTGTGAAATTTTCTAATAAAATATTAATAGTGAGTGAAGTGTACATAAATATCGTGTTTCAATAAGACATTTCATCTCTAACTGGGGCAATTATCAGAACAGTCATCTTGAGTCATCTTGCGGCTTTCTGATGGATGGCAATAAAAAACTGTCTTATTAGTGAACAAAGAGCGATAGCTGATGGAATCATGTCTTGAAATAGTTAATATTTATTGTGAAAATATCAGCGTCAATATAAAAAAATTTATTTACCCTTTCATTAACGAGAAAAAGTTTCCTTTATGTCGTCTGGAAACCAGAACTCGTTTCTATCTCTTCAAGGCTACAAAGAATACACGCTTTCCTTTTGCAGCTTAAGCGTGTATATTTTTATTTTATGGAATTAACAATTTCGGTTAAAAAATACTTGATAATTTAGTTTTCTGTTTAATTTTCTCAACTAATTAATTTAGTATTTTTACCACCTACTGACTGGTTCCAGTATTCGGGTGCAGAGCTGTCGTCAAGCAAAATAAAACACCTTCATATATGCAGGAAACATAACTGCAAAACTACTCTCATCTGTAATAACTTACCGATTCCATCTGTCGATAGCATTAAAATACTCGGGCCAACCTTTCAGAAACACTACAGTTGGACCACACATATTAATAAAATGATGCCTTCTTCATTGAACAATAAACTTAACATAATAAAGTGTCTTTCTAACAAAAAATTTAACTGCAATACGTCTACACTCTAAACAATTCCAAATTCAATCCTCAAAAGTAAAATTGACTACGGTATATAACTTTACGGAAACGGTCCAAAATCCATGCTCAATAAAATAAATACCATATTAAATACTGCAATGAGGGTAGCCCTTGGCGCTTTCAGAACCAGCCAAACGAACAGCATGAAATTTGAATGTAACATTTTACCCTTCGCAAGTAATGTCGATCTTCAAATTGCCAAGCAAACCAAATATATTCTTTTCAACGACAAATTCTCCTATCTGTAAATCTCTTTAAAAAGTTACTAAATCCAATAAAGTGTACAAAAATCCTACTGTGCTACAAAAAATACACGATTTTTGTAAAAACACCGGAATTCCCATTAATTCCAATAAGCTCACAAAAGATACATTATCTGCGAATAACTTATTTATAAGCTTACGTGCTAGGATAGGAGCTATAACTTCTATGGTCTTAAGCTCATACAGTTGAACATAAATGGTAAAACTAATTTATATATTTATAATAATCACTATTCTTACTATTCTGTTAAAAATACATCACTTCGCAAAAATAAAAAAACCAAAGCTCCAGCGGAAGCTTATAGGACCATGTTCCACGAAATTAAAGAGGAATTGCAAAAGCAAAATTTTACGATGATTTACACTGGCGGTTCAAAAAATGGGACCATTTCATCTTATAGTATAGTCTCGGACGATTCTCTTATTAAAGCATCATTGCTAACAGTATACAGTTTAACTTTCACCGCTGAAATTATAGCAATCAATGAAGCTACAGAATACGCGCAGAATACAAGTGGTAAGTTTGCAATATTTACCGATTCACAAGCCTCAATCGACTCAATCAGTAACCTCTCCAACAACAAGTATTCCCTCAGATGATTAGACAAAGACTTATCTTTAACAGCTCCAGAATAATACTCATCTGGATCCCAGGTCATGTACAAATACCGGGTAATGAACACGCAGATAAAGAAGCAAAAAATGCGTTAATTCCACCTATAATTTCGAGGACATAAAAAAACATATTAGAAATACTTTCTCACAAAAACTATTCGAAGTTTGGGACAGTTCCTCAAATTGGTATAAAGAAGTAAATCCAAATAAAATCAGAACAACCAACATGTTTAAAGACCAAAACAACAATTTTAATAGAAGCGACCAAGTTGTATTGACTAGAGTCAGATTAGGACATACTATAATAACACACAGTCATTTGTTTGATAAGAACCAGACAAATGTATGCAAATTTTGCAATAATTCAAATATTTTGTTCAAACATTTAATTCTAATATGCGAAAAATTCAAAATTCAAAGAGAAACAATTTTCAAAAATCTAGACATAACTAATATTTTACAGGATACGTAGGATTTCATTAGACAATTCAGTTCTATTATTGGAGTTCCTTAACGAGTGTAAACCTTATCACTTATTATAAATATATAAATTAGTTTTACCATTTATGTTCAATTGTATGAGCTTAAGACCATAGAAGTTATAGCTCCTATCCTAGCACGTAAGCTTCTAATTAAGTTATTCGCCTTATGTCTGCATATATAAATAAATAAATAAACATTTTTACCACCATCTGTTTGAATTAATAACTTTCTGACAAAGTAGCTTTTAATATGCGGCTTATATATATTTAGTAAAATTGAATACAAACCACAAAAAGAATTATTTAATTTTTTTTTGATCGATTGCAATTCGTCAGTCAAACGAATGTGTTTCTCTTCTTTTTTTTTTTGTAAATAAATTTCAACTCATGTTTCTGAATTTGTTGATTTTGTTTTATTTAGTTAATTAATTTATTTCATTAATTTATTTTAACTGTATAAATAAATGATATTTCTATTAACTTTGTTTATTTTATTTTCATTACAATTTACTAGAGTACTTAAAAATTATAATAATTTAATTATTTAAATGATTTATAAACATTTTTTTTTCTTAAATTAAACTTAACTATTAACTATTATTAAATTTTGTATATTTTATACTATTAAATTATTTGATCATTTCTATAAAACTGTTTTATAGGCAAGTCAAAGTTAAAGTTATGAAAGTATTTACGGTAACTTTTATTATTTAATTTATATATTTATTTCAATTAAAATTAAAAAGGAAATATAATATAAAAAAATAAACAAATTAATTATAAATAAATATTTTCTTTAGTAACTTAAAACTGTATACAATTTAGAAAAAAAGACTTGCAATAAATAGTGCAAAGCTCTCGGCTTGAATGCAGAAAGACAAGCAGGGTTTAGGCAGGAATCAAGCACGCGACCTCCGGTTTAGGAAGCTGCGGCTACGGAGGCGGAACTTTTTATAATTTATTATTTTATTTTTATATTTTTTTTATAATTTCAATTGAAATTAACATAGAAATTAAATAATAAAAGTTACTGTAATATGACTTTTTATTAAATATTAAATGTTATTAATAAAATTGATGTCTGAGTATGATCCTTGAAAAGAAACCTTTACTTGTATGAGAAAACTGTTGATAAAAGTTTTATTTCAAAAACCTGCAAAACTCATGCCTCCGTGGTCAAATGAATAATGCACATCCTACTTAACAGAAGTTCGCGAAGTTCAATTACTGCAGTCGAGCCAAAAATTATAAATTCAACATCACTAGCGGACTTAAATAAACTTGCAGGAATACACTCTGAGTCAAGATTTTGCAAATAATCTGCAAAATTAATTTTAAAAAATTATTTTTTTTTTTAGTATATTATTAAAAAGCAAATATTTTCCGTTTCATTATTAATTAATTAAAAACATAAAAAAGTAATTGTCATGCTGTAGGTTGTAATTAATAACAAGCATAACAAATAAAAACAATTTAACAGATACATTTCGTTACTGCTGATATCACAAGTCTTTAACCAGACAGTCATTTTACAGACAAGACTAAAATTATAGAACATATTTTAGCAAGAGCGTTTTAGTTAAAAATTAACTTCCAAACGATTTCCTGGTCATCGACATTGAAGAGGCAGGTTGCTAAAGAAAATTAAACTTTTTTTTTTTTTATAAATTTATAAGTTAAAATTTGGAACTGAATAGTTTTTTTCCTTTTTTATCAAAGAAATATTTGAATTTTTCGTTAAAGTTTGTTGGTTTCAACATTGAACAAACCAAATGGCAGTTCGATTTCTAGTACAAATCAAAAATCACTTGAAAGTCAGAAACGAAAGAATTTTTAGCAAACTCGGCCGGCCCGAATGTCCTTAATAAACGATATTTTTATCCTTAAACGAGCATTTGGTGGATGACACCTACTCATATAATGCATCATGCGGGAATATTTAATATTTCGTATAATTCTTATAATTACAATAATAAATCCCATAAATAATATATTAAAAACTATTTAAAGGACTTTTGCCTACAACAAAACCAAAAACAAAGAAAAAAAATATTCGGAAAATATTGTTTCCTTTCTTGTGTTCCAAAACTGTTTATTATTGAGTGTTTTTAATCGTGTCCAATAAATATATTCAGAAGTTAATCTTAATTAGTGAATGCTCAGTATAAAATCATAAATTTAAATATTATTTCCAGTCAGGCAGAATAATTATTTTTCATTTTATTTTATATCTCATTCATCTCTCCCCTTGTGAACATTTACGTGAGCATTTTTTACACTTGAGGTCCTTTCAATGTCTGTCATAACTTTAACTCGCATTGCTCTAAGCTGTTATTTTATGTTCAATTAACAACAATTAATTTTTTTTTACTTTACTTTACTTTACATGTGTTTCAATTACTTCAGTTTTATATATACAATACTTTATACAAACAATTTTTATTTATTGTTACAATACTTTATTGCTGTGTTTTTCAACGCATTTTTTTATGTGGGTGTTGTTTGATAAATTTAAGGACATTAAATTTATCAAATACAAAATTTAACTTTTTCCAACTGGTTTATACTAAACAATTTAAAAATAATTATAGAAATATAAATATTTTTTGCAAAAGAGAGTATAATTTTTATTGTAACAGATTTTATTTTTTTTTGTATTTTCTGCTTTCGTTACAAGGATTTTAAAAACCCTCCTTAGCAGTGTTGCCATACATTATTTTTGTCAAATGTCAAATTCTTCTGGCTACAGAGAATAATGTTTAAATTCAAGTACATAAAAGCCTGTCAAGGAACTTTGAAATCTGCTGTGTTTCAGCTAAATGTTGGCTGTAAGATTAAAGCTAGAAACAAATGATAGAAGGAACAGGAAATATTGGGAAGGCCTCCTAATTGTATTAGACTTGCATGCAAGTAGATTTTACTGTCAGCTGATCTTAAGAGCGAATTTATGGGGCCTACTAAAGAAATTTATTTATCATTTTTTGAAATATTGCTTGAATGCCAACTCAAATAAATAATACCCCTTTCAGACATAAAAATAAATTGCCAATTTGTTCGTTTATTCTATTTAAGCGCAAGTTTGCCCTACAAAATATTTAATTTAGAGGCTTGTAATTTTTTTTTTAAGTTTATTTAATTAGCTTGCTTAGCTTAGAAGAAAAAAATAGTTTTTTACTTTGTAGCAGCGACTTCTATAAATATTTAAATGACACAGAAAACGTCTAGTGAAAACGTCTTGCATGAATAGCTAATGACAAATAATTAATAAAAATGTGGTAAAGGACTGCTGGCGGTCCAAAGCAGAAAATGTGTCTTCCGAAGTAAAGTGGTGAATTTAAATTAAAAGAAATTTTATTTTCATTTTCAAGTTTTTCGGGTGATCATATTGACTCCTTTACTTTCGTCTTCCTTTTGAAGTGAAAGCTTCAAGGGGATTTGTAGATGATTTTACTTAAGATCACCACATGCGCTTTCCCCTTACTGGTTCAAATAATAAAGAATATAAGAATATATATATCAGTATAATAATGAATTTATATAAATTTTTTTTAAAAATGTCCTTTTATCAGAAGGATTTAAATGTATCGCCTTTCACATCATCATGTGGCTATTGTTCGATCAGCCATATTTTGATAGTAGAAATCGTTTCTATATCTTTTCCGAACATTTTTTAAAAAAATCAGTAGCTTTTTATTCGCAAGACTTCATCATAATGCATTGTGCCAGAAGTAGGACAAAGGATATAGTTTCAGCATAAAATGAAGAGGTAGATGCTTTTATTTAGTAGCTGTTATATTGAAATATTGAAATATTGCAAATACGAATTTTTTTTAGTTTACAACGGCCGACTTTAGATGACTTTAGTCGTCCTGTCCAACTGCATCAAGGGCAAATTATATGCTCTTAAATATATTCACGATTGTTTTCGATTACATTGTTCCTTACAAGGACGATTAGAGTATTTGAAAATGTTATAATATATGAGATATGAAAATATGGAAAATTCAAGGAAATGTGGATTTTGCAGATCTCTGATTTTCACCTGCTATATTTTAATATTGCGTTGAGAAGAAGGATCAGCAATGATAACCAAGTCCCCCGACCACTTCACTTTGTTTTACATTGTAGTGAATTTTTGAGCCCATTCTTGTATTTAAGGTTTCACAATCAAACTTCTAAAAACTAGTATTGTGTAGAAACTCTTTGAGGTCCTCACATGAGGAAGATGTTTAATTCTATTACCCGCTGGTGATATTTAAATATTAAGCAACTTAATTAAATGAAAGAAAAAACTCTGCTGCTCATTGAAGGATATCGTGTTGAGCCTTGACATCCACTTGGCTAAGGAGGCAGTCGAAATACAACTGAATGTTGTTTTTTTCAATTACATTTTATTCTCTTCACATATTGAACTTAATGGTCCTTTAAGGATTCCTAAATAAACTCCAATTATATACATTTACCACAAGAAATAACTTTTGGGTATAAAGTTTCATATAAAATTATTTCCAACTTAATAAAAAGGCTTATTTACAGTTTTTTTTATTCTTTTCCTTTTTTGCTTCTTTAATTTTTAAAATTCATTATACAAGACCTTATTTTATAGTTCGTTTTATATGTGTATGTGTATTCATTATTTGCAAACTTAAAACTATAGAGAAAATGCTTTAATAACTTATTTTACAATGTGATTATAAAGTTTCATCTGCTAACTTTTTGTGTAAAAAATGTTTTTTTGGTTTGTTGGTTTGTTGGCTTCTTTTTTAAATGGAAAATTATTTAAATGAAAATGTACAAGACAAAAAAAAAGACAAACATTTACAGCTTTATTTTCCACTTCTTCTTGGTATTGTTATGAGTATCCTTCTTGCTAATAGTTTTGGTAGTGCAGTTCTTAATATGGTATTCAAATAATTTGTCCGCTTCTGCTGCATTGAATGGAATTGGAATTTTCATATCAACTTGCAGAAAATAATTCCGGGTAATAGCAATTGTTGTCAAACTTTGCATTGTTGTCTAATAGATGATGACAATCAGGACAATAGAGACGAATGGTGGTGGTGGTAAAGTTGGTGGTAACGGTGGTTTCATTTCTACTACTAATGCACATTTGCATTGTTGCAATTGCTAATGTTGCTGCTGGTGTAGTAGAGCAGGTGGTGGCGGCGGTGGCGGTGGCCGGGCATGTCTGGCAGGTGGTATTCAATACACAATTTGTTAGATTGCATTTGATGTACTGATGATTGTAATAGAATACCATGGCCATTAGCATTAGTATTGTTAGCCAACTGTACTGGCAACCGGAAGATCCTGTCTGCATGGCCTCCGGATGTTCACCTGAAATAATAGGTCGAACTAATTTCAACATTTTTGCAAAAGTTCTTAATAGTAAAATATTATATAAAATAAAATAAAAAAATTATCTCAAATGAAAAGTTAATAAAAGATTTGCAGGAGCATTATTATGTGAGTAGTTATTCGAATGACATGCTTAAGAATTTCTTTTCTGCTTTTTCTAGATTTTTGTTTGATTGCAAAGCACACAAAAAAGCTTTTGATATTAAAATGTTGAAATATTGCATTATTAACACCTTCGGCTTTTGTGAAAGGTATTGTAAATGAAAGGAATGTTATTTGCAATACCAACTAGGAAATAATTAACATTTATTACAGTGAAACATACTTATAACGAACACAGTTGTTAATAATTCGTTATAACGAACTCGTGTATGGCAAACCCCTATTTGCAATTTTGGTACCTTACAATCTGGTACCATGTGAATTGGCTCGCTTTACTCTAAAAAGTGTACTTAGTGAGACTTTTCAAATTCTTTCGCTTTTTGTTTTAACTTGTCTATTATTTAAGGTCCGAGCTGCATATATTTCATCACACGTCAACTTTTATAGCAGAACATCTGAATGTTGAGATTTAAAAGCTGTAGGCCAACTGTAGTACTTTGCGTTAACGGATATATTTCAATAAATCCAGCTGATAAGAACGGAGTTAAAAATGTTTAAATATAAAGGATTCATTGTAGCAGTACTTATTAGAGGGCTTGATTTATACCATTAAACTCTCTTACATTTTCACTTGAATTTAATACTTTTCATACATTTCTTTGGTCCTTTCTGCTGTTTTCTTATGTCACAACATGTCAATGCAGGCTTACCACACAACTTTTCTCTTTCACGTATCAACTGAAAAGTTGCTCAACAAAAGTTCAATATTGGCTACAATCGCTCGTATGCTGTATTGCTATATGCTTTAATAACATTGCGCCGTGAGCGGCATACCTACTATTGCTAAGTTTCAAATTTTACTTTGATTCCAGCATTCGTGAATGGAAATAAGCAAATGTTTTAGGAATAGTTTTTGCATAACTGCCACTGGGAAATCTTTGCCAAACTCAACTTCAATTAGTTCGAAGAGAAAAAAAAGAAAAGTTAGAAGTGATGTAAAAATCAACGAGTCTACGGAAATGCTTTCAAAATATTTCAAAATATTCGTCTTGTTTGCTTTCTTATCCTTTTGAACAAACTTCAAGTAAGTCAAATCTCCATTGAGTCAAATCCTTGCATTCATATTATTTCTACAATTAATTATTATAATAATTTTTTAAAATAGAAAGCAAAGTTAAGCATCTTGCCATCTAAAATTACTTCAGTTATTATTTTTTTTTTCTATTATTTCTCCCAAAGCTTTTATGGAGGCATTAAATTTTCATAAATTGTTTTCAAGCGCTAATGCTCATCGCTCTTGCACATGTTTGCCAAATGTTTAGTGGCAACTTATACTCATATTTTTGGCCAAGTTGTTGACATGCATTATTAATATTGTAGACGTGACAAACATAATTCAAAATGAATGAATGAATGAATGAATGAAGTCATGAATAAACGAGAACGAAACTAAATAAATGAGCGCCATAAATGGAAAAGTATTGTATGACAGAATATTTAAGTGTGATTGTAAGTGGTGGCTTATGGCTGTGTGGTTTGTATGTAAAACCGCCTTTCTCATAAAGTAATTTCTTTTCACTAAAGTCCTTGCAGTTCTCGAAAGGATTTTGAATTTGTTAAATTCCTTTTAATTTTATAAAATTACAAAAGTGGAAATTTTTTTTCCTCCTTTTTAACTTTAAAAACTAAGACCCTAAATGGAAAACTTGAGAAAAGCAATTGAAGAATAAATTAAATTTAATGGAATTACTTAAGGATTGAAGGATTGAGAGAAAGCGTGACTACTAATTGAAAATTTTTGTATTTTTTGTTTATTTCTGGGTCCAGCAGGGGAACCATAATTGAAACCCAGCTTTTTTAAATTATTTTTTCATTAAAAATAATACCAAAGAAAAACAACATTTAATAAAATACACTCACTGTTATATTTTTGGTTAAAGTTAAACAAATTTTAAAAAAATTTTAAAACAAATTTTTAAGAATAAAATTACTTTTTAAATAAAAAACTATCATTATAATGATTAATATTCATATACTGAATTATATATAAAAAAAAATTAGAAATCACACTGTTAAATTATTTATTAAGTAAAGAGGAAAAAAAGATATCTGGGAAAAACAAGTTTGGGGCGTAAAATTTTAAAATCTCAAAAGCAATACTTAAAAGCGTAAAACAGGATAAGGCTACTAACGAAGGCATTTAAATTCATATATTTTTTTAAAAGTAACTTAAATTGCAAAGCTTTTGCCTTGATCGCACGATAAAGCCCCGGGTCTAAGCATGAATCGAACCCGCCACCTCCTGTTAAGTAGGCTGCGTGTTATTCATTTTCCCACAGAGGCGACCAAAATTGTTTGTAGCAACATAGAATTTTTTTCTGAATTTTATTTTCCAAATTTACAATCCATAAGTAAAAATTTCACACAAGATATTTATGCGGTTATACCACAAAATCACGCACTTAAGACCTTCTGGGTGGCACATGCAAGTGTTGCAAGTTTTAGCCAAATATTGTGAATGAATCTTTATATATGAGAGAACCAACAACTGTAGCAGCACAACCAACAATGAAAACGGCTTAAAGTAACAATTTTAAATGCATGACAATTTCAACGCATAAAGCGATGTTAGAAGGCAGTATGAAAAGTATAAAAATTGTTCTAAGGATATTAAACTACTCACTATAACCGTTTGACATTATCTTATATTTAACATCAATCATCTGTGGGCCGATATCTTTTAATATTTTTGAAACTATTTGCACTTTTCAATTAGCTGGAAATGAAAAAGTTTTTCCTTTATAGTATCTGTATATGACCTAATAATGCTTCGCAAGCGGGCCTCGTTCATGTGCATTACAAAAATTCCTCGCCCATCCTTCAGATGAAAAGCTCTTATTCGCTTCTGAATCACTTTCAGTTTTCTATTTAACGTAACATTTTCTCAAGTTGTTGTATGTGCTGTAATAGTTATTAATGCAGCACGTACATGCATACGTTGCTCAAAATGTATTTTAAATATTTATAAAATTTCGTAAATAATATTTAATGTTGAGAATGAGCGCTTATTTTCATTTTCAGTTTTCAGTTTTCAGTTTTCAGTTTTCAGTTTTCACTTGCGTCTAATTATGGAAATAGCTAAGCCAAATTGTTATTACTTGGCACTATGTTGGTTGCTACTGATTTGGCGCGTACATAAGGAAAATGGAATAACATTTTATAAAACAATCTTGAGTAAAAAGGGGTTTTCTTTTTCTTA
This sequence comes from Ormia ochracea, assembly GCA_963402855.1. NCBI lineage: Eukaryota > Metazoa > Arthropoda > Insecta > Diptera > Tachinidae > Ormia > Ormia ochracea. The sequence goes on from OY727106.1 coordinate 20,084,271, forward strand.
TATATTAATGTTTAATGAGGAATTTGCGAAGAATATTTAAATTTAAGCTTTTGATATGCGCAACCAATTTCTGTTATAATAAATATTTTATATAATTATTAACGTGGAAATAGACAACTGCAGTATTATTCTGCCTACATTAGTTTCCCGAGCTTGAAGTGTAAATGCAAGTAGGGCAACTGGAGATGCTGAAAAGCCCCTTTATATACTTTTTAAGGATCAGGTAACCACGGTAGAAGTAAGCAAATATTTAGTATAAGAAGGGCAAATTTAAAACTACGCTTGAGAACCTTTAACTTTATATATATTATATATGTATGTGTAATATGTAATAAGCACAGTAATATCCATCCCTGACCTATAACTAGAAAATATCTCTTCAAGTAGAGAACATTATTGTGCCATTTCTCTTTTATTTTAATTTTTAAAAATTTTTTAAAAAAATACCAAATCTAAAAATTATCCCGTTACGTTCTATAGCTAAGTTGTATTACCAGGTCATTCAACAAAGTTATCCATATAAAAGAAGTTATATATATAAGTAAAAGTTATAAAGTTATATATATACGTTATACGTATATCGGGCACGAAATAAAGTTCTTGGCAGCCATTTTATATTTCTAAAGGACTATCCAGTGAGATTACATTCATTTCTACAAGTTTTAATGCTTCTGTTACTTAAATGACAGTAAGAAAAATCCCACAAGCTTATGATTTTCCTTTTGCAATACAAATTTCTGGTTAAAACATTATTAAATTCACTGATTTCTTTTCAATGTCTATATAAGATTTGAACCAGGATTTTTTAGTGTGATTGGCAGAAGCATAAGGCACAATAAACATTTTTGGAGATCCTTTTTATTATTTTTTTTGTGTTATACTTGCCATGACAAGCCTCTCAACAACATCGCACTGCTCCATTGTGCAGCTCCAAGAAAACCAGAATTGAACCAGTATTTTTAGTATGATTAACAGCAGCATAAACCCCAATAAAAATTTCTGAATATTCTTTTTATTTTTATTTTTATTTTTTTGTGTTATACATGACATGAAAATCCCCTCAACAACAACATTCAGCTCCATTGTGCAGCTCCAAGAAAACTTCTTTTTCACAATTTTTTATTACTCAATAGGGAAATTATATTGTGTTGTTATGATATGTGAGAACAAGCAATTTTTATAAATTTCTGGTTTTCCGAATATTTTAAATTGTTTTACGCTTTTCATAATTATTTAGAAATATAATTTTTCTAGTACTTCCTATTGAATAGAAACTAAATCTAAATAGCGAAATTTAATTACATTAATTTTAGTTATCGTTTTAATTTGCTGGCATTTTGTGCATTTCCTGTGCACTACAAGCAGGACATTCTTTAACAAAACTTTTAAGAAAACTTGTTTAATGTCAGATAATATTTAGCATGTTGGCTGTTACGTGATGTGGTAACATGATAAAAATAAATTCAACCTTTTCCTAATTATTCATATCAAGTTATAGTTTACAAAAAATTTAAAATGGAGAAAAAAAAACAGGAAGCAAAAATGTCAAATTTTAAAACTTCTATTTAATACAGTCAACTTCCGACAAAATAATCTTGCTGGTAGTTTTTGCATATTCGTGTTATTTGCTTTTACTACGATTTTAGTTTTTATGTTTTGCTTTTTAGATGGAACATAAACAACTTTTTAAAATTTAAATTGTAATAAAAAAAAAAAAAAAAAAAAATAAGAAAACATGCAATTTGATTGCTTCGAATTTTGCATACAACCGACTATTTTCTTTTATCTCCAGAGGAATATCTAGAAATGGAACTGCAAAGGTTTGGCCATTAAGCTGTTGTAAAAGCACAAGGCTGGCATAGTATGTTGCGAAGCAGGATAGCTTAGTTGCCTGTCATTTGATGTTTATAACTCACATGTAATAAAATATTGCAAGTAATACTTCTTTTAGTCAGGGTTGGAGACAGTGTGGCAAGAAATATATCAAACAAAAATATATATATGTATATATGTATATATGTATATATCCCTTCCCATATTCCTTGCAAGCAAAGCCAGAAAATTAAAGAAGTTCTTTGCATAAAGTCTGAAGGAGAGAAAAAACTTTTGAAGAGTTATTTCATAGTCATTTCTAGTTGCATGCCAGTATTGCATACCACTGTGCCTAAAAGAATTTCTATAGCGCCACTGACATACTCCTATATTTGTTAAATTGTACGAGTTCTTCTGCATACCTGGCTGAAGAAGTTGCCAGTTGAGTGCGAACAACTACCGGAAACAGCTTGGTTTGCCAGGTGGCGTAAATCACAAAGGCATTGCCACAGTGTAGCTCTGTGTGTACACTTGTATTACAATATAATGAAGAAAACTATTGGTAGGACTTTGGTTAAGTTCTTTGCCCCTTAACATTACAAATTTCTACTTTTGTCTTATACATTTTTTTTGTTTTTGTTTTGTTTGCATAAATTAAATAAATTGTTGTAGAGTCTTTTATTCACTCCTTCGTCTATTGCATTTCCAATGTTTAGTTTTTATTGTCGTTCTTCTCAATTTTGTTTTCCATTTTATTGACACACCAGCTTAGGCTTATAAATTTTATAGTTCTGCACTTTGACTCTTAAATGCCATTTAAAAAGTTTTGACACTTCTTGTATGGGGTTGTGTATGTACGTGCCAACAAACACATTAGAGAAGCACTTCTTAAAAATTCATTTGAATGCGGTTTCTTGTTAGAAACCACTGCTTTTGTGCAATTGCAAGGCAATGATGGTCAGTGATTCCCAATTGTCTTTTTTCTATATAGCAGAGAGTTCCTACTATAGAGATTTCTAGCAAAAATACTACACTAGAAAGTGAAGCGAAAAATTTTTCGCAAAATTTAATAAAGAGATTTTCATGTTTTTAGTAATAATTAATATTTTAATTATTAATAATAATATTAATAATATTGATTAATAAAAATATTTCTCCGGTACAAAGCAAGCGATATTTATTTCCTAAACTTTAAAATTGTTTACTTGTCCAATAAAAAATGATTTTTAATGTTATTTAATTAATTTTTTTGATTTCATTGGTAAGTAAATAAATTATTAGTTATTAATATTAATAATATAATATTATAATTAATATTAAATAATATTGTTTTTACTGCCTCCTGTTTTTAATGCTTTTCGCTTTGGCGTTTTGTACTCAGATGCAATACGTCATTCCTAACACTATATGTATTCATATCGGCATGCTGATAATCAGTAATACAAAGTACGAAAGTTAAGCATCTTTAAACTTTTCGCATACCTTGACTATTTTGACAGGAGTCATTTAGTTTCCAATACAAACAGCTGATTTAGTATTAATTCTTATAACAACTGGATGGCAGGTGTCAGTTGAGACAGTAAAAAGTATACCTGTGATATATTCTATACGACCCGGCTTTTAATATCAGCTGTTTTTCTATTTATAATTTTTTCTGCGAGAATTTCTCTTATTATTATTGAAAAGTGGAAGGCCAATGCAATTTTTTTTACCATAAGTTGAACTCAGTAAACGTTTAAATCATATCTAAACGCAGAAAATGGTGAGTTTAAACTACGTTTACGTATCATATGATGATGACAGATGTTAAGCTTGTGCTAAAAACTAAAAGTTGAGAAATTGCATAGCAAAATCTTTTCGCAGAATTTAATTTTTTTTTTCATTGTATAGAGAGATGCTTTCAATTTCGCTTATAGGGGGAATTTGCTTTGAATAACAATATTCTTAAACTGATAGCCTGCAGGCAAGAAGCAGCTGTGCAGCTTACACGTGGACTGATTTATCGAAATAACGTTTAAACCACGTTTGAAATAATTGTAAGTTTAGCAAAACTAGAATTTAAACCTTTACTGATTTAGTATGTCTTAAAGGCACAAAATACTATAACTTAAGCTATGAAATAATGGCTCTCTATCAAAATTACAATCTCCTTTAGATGTCATAGGTCACCAATAACATACCCCGTAATACCTTAAAATAAATCAAAGTTTTATTTTGAAAGAAAAGTCAGCAGCAATAAAAAGTGAATTTCTTTTGCCTGCCTGATATTTATTTCTCTTGAAAAACGGAAAGAAAAATATGCTTTTGAGAGCCGCTGTTCAAGAAGGTTGTTGTTGATATCTGTTTATTACTTAGGGGGAACCACACTTATGCTTTGCAAGATCCAACACTGATTAGGTGCTGGGAAGATACACTAAAACACAAAAAGAATTTATTGTATTACTATTTTATGGCCAGCGGGGGGAAGTTGTGATCCAGGTATTGATTTCAATCATAAAATTTAGCTGCACCCTATTGTTTACACACACACACACACACACACAAATATACGTATAAGTGAATTCCCTTCTCTATTTTATGGGCGCACGATAAATAATTCATTGTTGTTGCCATTGTTTTTCTTTTTATTCGAATTTTGCCAGCATAAAATGTGCATTTGTTGCAGGTTGCTGCAATAGTGTTAGTTGGCAAGTATTTGTGTTTCATTAGTGTAAAAGACGTCAGTGTAATGCAGTGTGTATACATTTGTAATAGAATTCAAATTACAAATGCAAAGAAAAACTAAAACTCGAATTTTACTGCTGCTCACTGTTGGCACGAATAGAAAAATCAACATTCCTTTCAGTTTGTGTTGCTTGTGATTGCATCGGGGTGTTTCTTGACGGAAATCATTTATTTTAAGGCATTTAATTATTTCATGCAAATTCAATTTTAAGAAATTTGTTTTCCTGCTTTTCAATTTTCACTACGACAGACACAAAAAGACATTCTTTAATATGGCCTGCATTACAGCACAACCCGACAGTTGACAGATTCGTATTTAAAGAGATTTGTGTGTCTGTGTGTGTGTGTGTGTATGTGCTAAGAAGGCTTAAGTGCAGCGCTTAACATTGAGATTAACCAAACAAAACGGATTCGCGATATGATTTGTTTTAAGAACGTTGTTAGCTGTTGGTTGTTGATTGTTGATTGTTGATTTTTGTATTTATTCAAATAACTTTTTGTAATTTCGACAGAGAAAAGCAAAACTTAAACACTTTTAATGCTTTTGAGTGTTTAACATATTTTAAAATTGGATCTATACAAATAATTCTATATATGAAATACTATAATTAGTTTTCTTTCCTGCTCAAATTTGTATTTCTTTAGAAATCTTAAAATCTTAAATATAAATAATAATTAAATAAAATAAATAATTAAAAATAATTAAGAATAACTGAAAATAATTAAATCTTAAATATAAATAATAATTAAATAAAATAAATAATTAAAAATAATTAAGAATAATTGAAAATAATTAAATCTTAAATATAAATAATAATTAAATAAAATAAATAATTAAAAATAATTAAGAATAATTGAAAATAATTAAATCTTAAATATAAATAGTAATTAAACAAAATAAATAATTAAAAATAATTAAGAATAACTGAAAATAATTAAATCTTAAATATAAATAGTAATTAAATAAAATAAATAATTAAAAATAATTAAGAATAATTGAAAATAATTAAATCTTAAATATAAATAGTAATTAAACAAAATAAATAATTAAAAATAATTAAGAATAATTGAAAATAATTAAATCTTAAATATAAATAATAATTAAATAAAATAAATAATTAAAAATAATTAAAAATAATTGAAAATAATTAAATCTTAAATATAAATAGTAATTAAACAAAATAAATAATTAAAAATAATTAAGAATAACTGAAAATAATTAAATCTTAAATATAAATAGTAATTAAATAAAATAAATAATTAAAAATAATTAAGAATAATTGAAAATAATTAAATCTTAAATATAAATAATAATTAAATAAAATAAATAATTAAAAATAATTAAGAATAATTGAAAATAATTAAATCTTAAATATAAATAGTAATTAAACAAAATAAATAATTTAAAAAAAATTGAAAATAATTGAAAATAATTAAATATTAAATATAAAATATTGTTATGAGTTTTAATTTTGGAACTTTTGTCGCTTCTCGATATGTACATGATTTTCTTTTCATTTTTAATCACTGTGCGCTCATTAAGAGATCATTGTTTATTTAGTTGACATACAATTCTCTTGAAAACACTATATCAGAATTGCTGGGCATCTAAAACTGCCTTATTTATAGCAGTTTCTTTTTATTGCTGCATCCAATGAATAGTTAAGGTTTTATACTTCATTACATTCATTTATTTATTTATTTATTTATTTTTATATTGTATAGATATTTTTTTGGCTGTTGTTTCTAATTCAAAGGCGTATATGACGTATGGTTAATGTTATTACCGGAGCATTATTCAACGCATCATTAAAAGCGTTCTGCATTTAGTATTGTTATCGTTTAAACTGCAATTTGTAACAATAGTGAGATTACAAGGGGCGAAATTTGTTAGCTTTTGTGTTTCAGAACAAAGTTATTGTTAACTGCTCTCATTGAAAGGATGACTTGTGGCTGCAAACGTGTTTTATTAACAAAACTTTATCTAGTGCTGTTTTAAACAGCAGTTTAATATGATAATGAGATTCAATTACAGACATAAATCTTTGCTCATTGGAGTTGGGTCATGTTAAGTCAGCATATATTTACTAGTGGCTAGAAAATAGTTTATTTCTTTAGTACTGTTGTTGGCTAAGTTCTCCGCCTATATGGCAATAATTATTTTTTATTTAATTATTTATTACTAGGCTACCTGGAAAATATTGCTGGAAGTTACAAATTATTACTAGTAATAAACAATAAATAATATATATATATATTTATGAGAATATTCTATAGTAATGGAATATGATGGTAGCACGAGTATTATTAATTTATATGATACGTGAGAACGGCCTTTATGTATTGCTAAAAAAATTGCACTGCGACACTGCAAATTGTTGATATATTTGCTACTTCCCTCAATTGTCAATTACAGGATCTATTTATTATTAAAATTTCATGAAAATATTTTTAGCTGTTTAGGAGGAATATTGAAACGTTTTCAATCTTGGTCCTGCTAATGATTGTGGGATGTTATGATGTGCTATTTTCCGCCTTTATCAAAATTTGTATGAAATTATATATATAGTATTATTTTGTAGATATGCAAATATATGTGCTTCAATTTTAATCAAAATAGCATCTTATGCCAGTAATAATGCAATTCTTTATAAGCTACATATTCTCAGCACCAACTCATACATATAGATCTATCTAAGGTTTGCATTTTATGAAAATCTATTTAATTATTACGGAGAGCAAAACACCATCACCACCGGTAGTACACAAAATACAAACACGACTCCCACATAAACAATTTTATAAAGATCGATCAAAGAATGCGATACGAGAATGTTATATAATTATAAAAAAATAATAATTAAGGTTGCGAACAGAGTGAGCGCTGAAAGTCAATCTAAATAATTTTGTGTATAACACAGTGAATTCCGACAACAGCTGAGAACAAAGCCGATGAGAGCGAGAAAACAGTTTCGAAGCGTTTCTCGTGATTGTTTGTATTGTTCATAAATACTTTCCTTCAATAAACAGAGTGAGCAGAATTTCAGCGCTGATTCTTGCAGTCACTATGTATACAGATGTTCTTCTCGCTTAAAAATAATCGTCAATAAGCTCGGCTCGGCTCCGCTCAGCATCAGCGCTCATTCTGTTCGCCCCTTTCGTTGATAGTAATCATGTAAAGTATTGTTACGTATGATTAATTAAATTTTGCTGTAATAACTCATACGCCACCATACGTATTCGTAGTCTTTCAAATATATCCCTTAAAATATGCAACATGTTTTGCATATTTATAGATATTAATGTCATATTTTTCAAAGCTTTTACTTACTTTATATTTAATTATTAGCACATATTGGATTGTGGTAATGTAGATAGAGATATTTTTTACAGAAATATTTTATATTTATAAAATAGAATAAAGAAAATATATATATTTTTATTAATTATTAAATTCAACGGCCTTAATAAATTGTTTTTTATTTTAGAGCTTTTTTCTGATAATGCTGCATAAAAGAATACTGAAAGATTTTTAAAAACCTCTAATTGTGATAATTAATTAAAACATTTTTAAATTAAGTAAAATATGAAAAATATGTTCAATAAGTCATTCATAAATGTAAAAGATATATTTTGGGAATAAAACCAATAGAGTACAAGTTCAGTAGCATACAAGCTCATGCGAGATTGGAAAGTATTTGTTAAAAATTTATTTAGCATGTGATATATACAAAAGTATAACATGGTAAGATCTGAATAGCCCGACACTTTGATACCTGCCATAAGCCGGTGAGGAATGTGGTCAGCAATCAACTGGCGATATCAAATCAATTCGATACCAATATATTTGCACTTCTCAACTCAATTCAGTATCAATTGGCTACTGGTGATGGCGTTTTGCCATTTACTAGACTTGAAGGAACTATCATACGTAAAATTGTTGTATGAATGTCTGCGGTTATATAAATGCTGCCATCCCATAAAGTATTCAACCATTATCGTTTTATGTTTATCATATATAAACAAAAGTGATGTCAATTATTTAATTTGATTTTATATCCCAAATACTTTATGTTACACTTCATTTAATATTAGAAAAATACAAAGAAATATATAATTTATATTTTTTTTTCACTTTTTACTTTGTGTGAATATCGCACAATTGGTGCGCTTGCAGTCTTTCGATAAATACCACAAAGTATGCGAAAGATTAAATTAAAAGCTTTTTTTTGGCCATAAAATTATAAATATAAGTTTTAATTGTATATTAAATTATCGAAATTAGCTGAAGTTAAATTAATAATAAAAAAAAAAAAATTAATAATTAAATTAATTAATTTTGCAGTAATTATTTTTTACAAATTAGTAACGTCTTCTGAAAAGTGCTTAATATAGCCAGTAGTGGGGAGTTTTATGTTAACAAAGCGATGGCTCCTCCAATCGTCATTCAACCAGCTGAAATAATCCATTATTGCCTTTTTTGCTGAATTTTGTAAAGTGTCATGTTGAAATAATTTTATTTAAATTTTCTTTAGATCAACAACTTGTTTGTTGCCCAAAAAAATTTATAATTCCATGGAGCAGCTGATACGTTTTAAAGGTTCGTGGTAGAAAGGAAACACAATAAAGCTGATTGGCATTTAATTCGGCCTTTAAAAATTAATGAATGCTGAAAACATAAAAAAAAAACTGAATCCTGCTGCAGGGATGCAATACACTTGGCGAAAAAATTCTATTGTTATTATGGGTGGTGTGAATGCAAGAGAGTTTTATTGTACCTTCAAACATTGACGCCAAACACTAAATACCGCTTCAGTTTTAATCACTTTTCTTTGCGGTCTTATCAGTGCTGTCGTTCGAATTTTCTTTTTATTTTTCGTTAAATATTTTTAATTAATGAAATAATTACAGAAAATATAATTTTTATTCATGTGTAGAGTGATACATATTTGAAGTACACTAGCAAAATAATTGAGTTTTTAAATCATTCATCATAAATGGCATTTTAAGGAAAAGAAATATTTAACTTGATATAATAAGAATAAAATGAAATAATTTTGTTTATCGTATAAATACTGTACTGCGTATTTTATTTTACTTTCCATTCTATTTATCTATTTAAAAAAATATATTGTGTATTTTTCCTACTTTTTACTTTATTTTCCTTTTACACATGCGTACAGTATGTAGGTGTGTGTGTGTTTGTATGGTATATGTATGCGTATAAGTATTGTTAAATTTTTTATTTTCTTTCCTTATATTTAAATGAAGTGTACTGGTGCACACAAATAGAAAATATTCTCCAACAGAATTTTATGCAAATTAAAGAAAAAATCAATATAAATGACATTCTATTTAAAGCAAAATATTGCATATTAATGACTTGAATATTTGTTTATACAGGGAAAATTAACCCATTAGTGGGCTGATAGGTTGAAGTAGAGACAATTGATTTTAGTTAATTTTTCCTTAATAAAACTGAAAAAAAGAAATATTTTTTAGATTACCCAAAAATGTATGGGAAAATGTCTAGCGTAAATGATTATCTTTAAAAGCCGAAGTCGGTTCAGATTACAATTTGTAATTTATAGTTTATAGTTTCTTTTCGATATAAATATAAAACGAGTTTACTGTAGGGGTACAATTTTTCTTTAATGATGATAAAAAATTTGGGCAAATGCCATAATGGGTTAATGCATCATGGGACAATTCAATGATAAAAATAGCCCAACACAATACATGCGACTACATTTTTAAACACTGATTGTTTATTTTGGGTTTTATTTTGTTACAAAAAAAAAAAAAAATGTGTATGTAGCGATCGTATACTTTTCATTGATTGGGAGTCATTTGTAATCAATGACTATCTACAAAATCAGAGTATCTCCAAATGCGCTTTTGTTAAATTTGTCAGAATTGCGGAAATTACTTGTTTGTAAAACATAAAATATAAAATCATAAAATATATATTTATTACTCTTCAGTGCATACTCGTATATAAAAATTCGTTTTAATTTGATATTTAAAAAGTACTAAATGACTAAAAATTAGTGGAAACAAACAAACAAAATATAAATTGCTTATTTGAAAATACTGCGAATTGATTATTTCCGTCTAATATTTCTTGGCAGATCATCAGATAACCTTCTCTCAAGTTGTTTTATAAAATCAAAAGGTTTTGCCAATTTCTTCGTAAAGAATAAACTGAAGATTATGAAAATTATAGAACATTCAATTTTATTTGGAAATCCAATACATTTTAATGATTATTAACTGCAGTTTTAATTTAAAAAAAAAATTCATTTAATTTAAGTAATACTTGAATTAATTAATTTATCTTTCTCGTTAATGTATTTTCTATTACAAATCATTTTTAAATGGAAAAATTTTAATTGTTTATCTATGGGAATCATCTAAATCTGTTTTAAATTATAAAATATATTTTTAGTAGTCTTTTATCCTTTTACGTTTCTACTTTATAAAAATTAGTTCAGCCTTAAAGCATTTTATTGCACAAGCAAAAAAATTATCGTTATCAAAAAGCAAGGAAAATACGTTACGCTTATTTTCAAGTTGAACTGACTTAAGCAGACAGACATATTTCTAGATCGGTTAAGGAATGTGGAAATTTGTTATTATTGGGTAGTATTTTTTGCTTGGACTGTGCAGAGGGTCTCTAGTAAAGCATGTTCTCTTTTTCTTAGAAGCACTTTCTATTCTATTTGCTTTAAAGTTTCTTCATTCAAATTTTTTCAAATTTTAATTATATTTTAAAAAATCAATTTTTTTCTGCAGCTAAAATGTTTAATTTCTTTTCAGGCTTTTATAAATTCAGTATATGATGAAATAATCGTATGCGCTGATGTTCATAAACTGTACTTTCAGAATGGAGAGTTTTACTTTCTACATGATTCTTCTTGAAAATTTATATACAAATCCATTTGCTTATGGTCATTATTTGGACAATAAGTATTCTAAGAAAATGAACAGGAATTTGTTGCAGGAATTATTTAAACAGTAATTAATTATCGTATTAAAAAGGGTTTTAAGTAAATTCGGCCTAGTATGTAAGGAAGAAGCTTACAAGAGAATAATTAAGAAAAAGAAAATATTTAAAGCCGCCTATTTTAAACAAACTCAAAAGTCTGTTCGATGCTATTTTCCGAATTGATTATTTTGGCCATATATGTTTTCTTAATGATCAATAAAAAATTGCTTGAGTGCCACCAAAATGCAATATTCTTCCGTCGTCCCCTGTAGCAATATGATTTTTATTGACTATCACATATAATTATATGAAGCTGTTTTAATTATTTTATCTATACAATTACTGTATATGCTATAAAATTTACTAATAATGCAACTCCTGGCTGGTTATTTTTATTCTACAGAAATGAAAGGATACTGCAGCCTTAAATGAAGGGTTATTCACTAACCACATCAATAAATGCATCGGGCTTTTAATTCAGCGCTCCTTAAAGTATACTAATGTTTTTGTGTGTCTTTTTCTTTTAGCGTAAAGCACAGTGTTTTGTCAGACTACAAAAAAAAATAAAAAAGTTAAATAGTCAGGTTTGATAGGACTCTTAAGTTTAAGGGGAATTAAAAAAATTAGTTTTATTTGTTATGATTTGTTTCTGTTGCATTTAAATTCCAGCCTAAATAAAATACTTATACGCCTACACATCCAATATGTTGTCATGCGATTGTTAATATAGTTTTAATTAAAACAAAAAAAAAAAAATTTATAATTATATCTTAAAATATTTCTTCGAATCGGGATTATCTATTACAACACTTGAAAATTTAAGTTTAGAATAACTGCTCCTGTGGAATAACATAATGTCATAATCACTTCATACTTTGTTTCGAGTAAATGGGCAGGATGCTTCTTGTTTCAATATTCCTACGATTTACCACCTCTATAAATATAGAAATTTAATAAAAAAATCGCTTTTGGCTCAGACAGTTGAAGGCGGCAAAAATACATAGTTTGGTGCTTTTCTTAATTTTACTGAAACTGATACCCCAACGGACGTCAGTCACTTGGAATTCTTGCACACTTTTTTCCCAGATAATTAAAATTTTTATTAATAATTATGTTAGAGTGTGTAATTGTTAAGTTTGCATGCTGGTTGTAAAATTTCCAGACAGAACTTTTAAGTGTAAATAGTTTTTCTTTAATTTATCACGATCAAGCAATGCTTGTTTGGTAAACACAATTATTGTAATTAAAAAGGAACAATTTTTAAAAATATTTTTGATCGATTGAAGAAAAGCAAGAAATGTTATTTATATTTTAAAACTACACTTCGCTACCTTTTCAATGATATATAATATGTATTACTTTATCGTACGGAAACCAATTTTATAGCATTTACAAAAGTGTACACATCATAACTGCCTCCTACGCACTTCTCATATTTTCTACATAAACAATGCAAAACCTCGAATTTGGCAGTTCTTTTTGTATGTGTGTACGTTGCGTTGTGCGGTGGTACAAAGTGGGAGTACTTAAAACGGTTTAAGTGAATATTGCCTATCGCTCATACGAACATAATAATTACAAATAAATACATAATTTTTGATGAATTTGAGTTTAATTCCTTTAATATGGTCTAGGACGCTCTAAGTGAACTGTTTATAGCGGCGTAAAGCGATAGTAATGAAAAATACCTTCATGATGGACAATTCTGTAACGCTAAACAGTCAAAGTTGGAAAGAGGTAGTTGTAATTCCAGTGGCAGCTGCACCATTCGCAAATCAGCATGCAAGCCCACTGTTGCTTTTAAAGTAGTCACTGGAGTACTTTACTTTGTAGTGAATTTGGGATCTCTGCTCGGAACATGAAACTTCAAGCAAAATGTATTCTGAAGCCTCGTGATATGGTCATCAGATTTCATTATTACACTTTTTATATACTAAAAAGTTTTTAAAAAGTTAAAAAAATTTCATTAAAAAATTTCTCAAGAATAAGAAAAAAATTCATAATCCCTGAGCAATTGCCCGAGTCCGGGATGCAGAACATAAAGGTATTTATTTTTCCGGCTGCCTATTAAACTGATAATTATCCTGAGAAATTTGTGTTTACACATGTGCAGTCATGTCTACTTATTTCTAATCCATCGTTTGTTTTGTGCGTGTAACACACAGTACACTGTGCAACACCGCATGTTGTATTATTTTTACTCCATTTAATTGGATGATGGTTATTGGAAAGTGTAGAAAAAAATATCTTTCATTTCATATTGCCAGCAATATTGCAAGTATTATATGGAATAAATAAAAATATAATTTTATTAAATAATCCAAACAAACACTGGTGGGGTAAGTTGAAAAGGAAACGTACAAAATTGTGCCACCCACTCGAGTTCATTAGTTGAATTTTTTTTAGTATGTACTTGTCAATTTAATGGAAAGTACTGAGTGAGACCGCACTAATTAAGTGCTTAATAGACTGAAGATTTATAACATATTAAAAAATTTGAATACTTGAAATCAAACTAGTTGAGCACAGAAAAATAAATTGGCACTGAAAAATTCCAACTTCTTGGGAAAAACTCTTTTTTTAAATCCAATTTAATTTTTAAATATTACTGATCAATAAATGGAGATCGTATAGTGGGGAATAGAACTTTAAGAAACCTTCACTTGTAACTCCTGAAGTTGGAAATTGATAGATTGTTAAGTCTGCTTGGCCTCAAGGTTGGTATCTGCAAGTTGCAGGGATATAATGCGTGATATTAAAAAAATGCTCGCATTGATTCATAATAATAAAATTTCGTTTTTTGTTAAATTTTCAATTGATAAATGAATTTTGCAAGTTGCATACAAATTTTTCAGCAGTATAAAAAAAAGCCGTGCTTTGATGGTCGTAAATTTTTTTATTAAAACAGAAATTATATTTACGTGCTCTCAAAGATCGCATCTATTATAATTCATCAGGACGAAAAAGGATCGAACGTGGATTTCACTTTCATTTAGTTTATTATAATATTGTAATCTATAAAGCTTTTATTACAAATAAAAAAAATAATAATTATACAAACGTTGTAAATTTTTGTTTATGCTGCATAGAGTCGAGTTATTCCATATTATGTGTTTGTCTTTATTTAAAGGAAGGACATACACTGATCTCTTTGGTATAAAATGTGATAATTTTCAATACTTGGTTGCAGGAGGTCGTACCTATTTAAATGCATATGTTCGGCTTATTGCGCGTATACAAATAATTAATAAAATGTTGATAATTTTGAAATAAAGCTTGACAGCCAATTTATCGTTCATCGAACAGATTTGTAAATAGAATTTCTTGAAAAAGCTGACAACTGAAGTTGTCCACAATATCGTAGAAATATTAAAACTTTTGTTTGCTAAGTAAACGAATTATAATTTCCAAATAAAAATTTCAGAAAATGAGCAATGAATTGAAGGCTTTTTTATTTGTAAATACAATGGCAACGGTCAGGTTTTCAACAAGGCTTTCCTCACTACTTTTGTTATAAATTTCAGCACTTTCACAGTCCTGAATCCTTCGATATTCCGAAAAATCTTTGCGCTAACTAAAAGCAACTCTCATATAACAAAATATAGTTTTCGAGAGCCATCATTTTCATAACTAAAATATAATATTTTAGTACTCTTTTCCAGTACTGTGGAAAATCC
This sequence comes from Ormia ochracea, assembly GCA_963402855.1. Taxonomy (NCBI): domain Eukaryota; kingdom Metazoa; phylum Arthropoda; class Insecta; order Diptera; family Tachinidae; genus Ormia; species Ormia ochracea. The sequence continues at coordinate 20,099,472 of OY727106.1, forward strand.
AGTTCTTGTAGTCCTGAATATAATCTGTGACAAAAGTACTTTTTTTGCCATACACTGGCTGGCTAGCATCAATGGGTTAACTTTTCAATTTGTTAAAGTTTATTTCCGTTTCTCAGAACTCTTTTCATTTTATAGTTTCCGCAAAAAAAAAGAGAATAAATAAATACCGCATATAAAACTGTTCACATTTGTAAATCGTACTCTTATCACCCACTTTATATGCCACAATTTTGCTGTATTTTTACTAGAGCAGCAGTTTTATGGCCACACATAAAGCAACATCTTGCTGTCCATACGGCAAGAATAAACCAGCTTCTAATAAGCATGAGATGTGGAGCAAATTGTGGTATTTTCTTTGAGGTTTAAGCTGTTCCACATCTTCTTCTTGTGTATTAAAGCATTGCTGCACTCTTAAAGGATGTAATAAAGCCAAAGTCCTGCTTTTATTTTTAAGTTCCTTAAGCCATTCTGAAAGCAAAACCATAAGCTAAATGACTTCAATGAGGAATTAAATAATTTCTTTAGATGTCATTCAAAATGCTTCATGTGGTGGATTTAAAGGGAGAAATTTTTCAATTCAATTATTTTTCTGTTCGACATGAATTGTTTTCTTTCTTTTGTTTTTTTTTTATCAAATTGATGGTTGCACTGTGCTTTTGCTTTATAATGAGATCATGCTGCTGTTTTTATTGCTTGTCGTGTAATTAATGTTTGTCAATGACAAGCACAACATGAATACAATGCGCACAGTTGCACATACACCAGGCTCGAATTGTGCTCATTGGTAAAGGGGTACAACAAGCAATAATAAGTGACAAGTTAAAGTGATTTTTAAATAGCCTGCAATGCTTAATATGAGAAGATATCATTATTGACGTTTGATAGAATTACACACGCTGCATATCGAGTTTTAAGAGTTTTGCTGGATTTATAATTGTTCTCGTAATTGACAACAGTGTAACGAAACAAGGATTGGTGGCATGCTGCAGCCTTGTTCATACGTCCTGCATTAAACTCATTTGAAAAAAAGCTTCATATCAATTAATAGAACGTTAGACGTAACGTTTTCTGTGTTTTTTTTTGTTTTCTTGGTGTCACTGTTTATCACAAAAAAAAAAAAAAAAACACTGAGCTCCGGTTATAAAAATACCATGAAGGAAATCTGCCTGGGAACAAAAAGATAAATCACATTTAAAGCAAATGTGGATTTCGGCATAACTTATGCACATAATTAGTGTATTAACTCTGCTTCGTTATGTTAATTCATAGGGTCTTCCAATAAGAGGGTTAATTTTACATTTCGCATGTTGCAAATACTTAACACGGTGCTCAAATATAAACTTGAACTAAATGTTAATACAACACATGCCCAATTAAGCTTTTTGTGAATTGTCACACACACATCCAGAATATCAACTGGCTTTACACTTTTTGTCATTTATGGCCAGTGGTGAGCCTCGTATTTAAATGCAATTTTATATTTAAGTGCTATTTAAATGCAAACGTCAGTATTCGACTTGACACTTTCATCACATTTAAATGAGCAGTCTTTAGCATTTGAATACTATCCAAGTTTTATACAACAACATAAGTTTACTATACACACATACATATGCCGTCTAGCCATACACACATATTATTTATGAAATTTTTTCCTAAAAGTTATTCAGTACTGATAATAATTTTTTACCACTCCATGATGCTGCTGCACTTTGAGCGCAATGAAGACTGAAAAACTGAAATTAAATTCAAATGCAACTTAAATTTTAATGAAAAAAAACAAATTTTAATTAAAAATTCAAAACACTGCACACGCGACTTGTAGCCTTTTTTTAACTGTCAGTGGTCCGTCATGTCCAGTAATTATATATGACTACAACAAATACATTGTTTTGATAATACAGAGCTTTTTGTTGTGCCACAAAGAGAGTAGGAGTATACGCAGTAAATGAGAATATTAAAAATTAAAAGGAATTTTATATTTAAAGCTTAGAAACAGACAGACGAAAACTGTTTTTTTGAAAGCCTTAACTAATTGTGCAAAATTTCTTTACAAATTTATTTTGTTTAAAATCAAATTTCTAATTTTTTTTATTTAAAATTTATTTTTGTCTGTTTTTATAATTACACTTTTAAATTAGGAAATTTAGTAAAAGCAAATTATAGCAATTCTTTTTTCTTTTAATAAATAAATTATTAAAAACTTATAAAAAATAATATAAAAATATTTCTATTCTCTCTAATGAACTGAATTTAAATGAAATTTATAACAAAATTTAAAGAAAACACAGACTTTCGGCAATCATTTCTTTATTAACTTTAACAGCTGAAAATTAAAATAATTTTTTTTAAATTAAATTTATTGGTTTAAAAAACTTTCCGTTTTAAAGACTTCAATGATTTCTTTTGTTTTAGAATATTTAGTGTAAAAACAAAAAATCATATATTTTTGATTGCTTATGTCACTCGATGTTCGGCCTTCTACGACTGGACTGTATTTTATGTGATGTAAAAGCTATTGCTTTAAAATTTCGCTCACTTTTTTGTTTAAATCTTTAAGAATATAAAATTCTTTGGCAAGCTAAAATAGCCATCCGTTAAGTATTCTTAAAATTTAAGAAGTGTGCAAACAAAAAATGTCAAGAAGATTAGCTTAAGTAAGACAAAATAAAAAAAACTTGAATAGCCACACACACACACACTCTATTCATATTGCACACATACCCAGCGAAGATTTTTCTAACGCATTTCCGCCGGAAGTCTAAGAATCGAAAGGAAAATGTTTAAAATTATATCAATAGAGAACATTTTAAAAGGGATTTTGTTTCTCTTAGTATTCTCTATTAATAAATAGTTTAACAAGAAACAAAACTCAGATATTTTGCCAGTCCTTTTCTATGATTTATCACTATATGTTTGCTTATTACGAATTTCAAAGTTGAAATTTAGTTCAATTTTATGAAAAAGGTGCCCTCAAGGGATCATATAAATGATGATAAAAATTAATGTGTAAACTAAAAAATATTTTAAGAATATTTGCAAAATTATTTTATTAAATATTCAGGAGTTTGCTGTATACTATGAAAGAATTTTCTTCCTTTAAATCTCGGGCCGGTTTTGTTATCTGTAAAGAAGATTGATAAAATATCGGCTGATTCTTTAGATTATTATGCTTTGTTATTACTAGTGAAAGACTAGCAATTCCTTTTCTAGAATAAAAAAAAAACAAAACTATAAGTAACTTTTATATATGAAGAATTTTATTTTAGAATTTAAAAATTATAAGAAACGTTTATGCTGGAGTTAATATCGACGTCGTAAACGCCGTCTGAACGTCGTCAACTGTCAAAAAAAAGTTGAAACGTATGAAATTGTATGAGAGCTGTTAATCTCAACGACGTCTGAAATTAAACGTTGAAAAAGTTCAAACGATTTCAACTTCTTCAGCGTTTGTACGGCGTACCATGAAACGTCAAACCAATATACATACATAATTATCTTGTTTAAACTGTCCCTTTTTTTTTTAATTAAAATAAGCTCGGATAGTACATTAAATGAAAAAATTATAAATGCTGTTCGCGAAAACGAACAATTGAGAGTTCAATTTATTAATATTGATATTATAGGGGGATAATATTTATTTTTTATATATGTATATAATAATTAAAATTTGATAATATCTCCCTATGAAAACAAATATATTTAAATATTAAAAAATATTTATATAAGAAATTCTCCAAGAACTATAAGAATACAGCTCTTAAAGGACAGATTTGGAAAAAAAATAAACAATAAGTATTTAATTACAAATATTTCAGTAAATATATTTTTAAATTAGCAGTTTAAATTGAAACGTCATGTACGGCGTTGAAATTAATAGCAAAAACGTCGAACATCACAATTTCACCGTTCATACGCCGTTTACGACGTCGACATTAACTCCAGCATTAAGGTATGATCGTATTATGTATAAGAAAAATGTATTAGAAAGTTTTTTAAAATTAAATGAGAATTACAAAAAACCAAACTTTTCTATATCGCTGTGAATAATTTTTAATTTTTTCCTTTAATTTGGCCAAAAATCTCATATAAAAAAATTATTTTATTAATACTTCGACTCTGTGAAAGTTGCTGTTGGAACGCAATAGGGAAAAGAAGAATTAAAAAGTATGTGCTTTCGGCCTAACCGTAGGAAAACTTTAAAGGTCTGGATAGGAATCGGGCCTGCTACTTCGATTCAGATGGAGGCAGCCTACTTTCAGAGATGTAAGTCTGTAATAAATTAAAACTATTTCAGTTCAGAAAACGTTTTCATGCTAAATATCTTCAGCATATTTGTAAAGTGAGTGAGTTGCCGCGATTGTACTGAAAAGGAGCAGAAATATCATATAAGAAATCTTTGAGGAAATTGTTTAGAAACATCTCGGAGCTGGCTTCAGATCGAACAATTTGATACATGTAATGCACATTATTCAAAAGCTGAAATGTGGGAGCAAACTTTTTTGTTCGCTGGGTGTTCACAATGAACTAAACGACTTCAACTTAAGATGTCTTAAGTTTTCTTTCTTTTTCTCTTTATGTTGTCTTTAGTTTTTATGCTACTTCTGGTTTGACTTCTTCAATTCCATCTATGGTGACTCTCAGCTAAAGATTTCTGTTAAGCATGGTGACTGGCTTTGAAACACGTACAGCAACATCAATCTATTGCATCCTATTAAATGTATCAGTTAACTAAATATGTATTCAAGGGTTTTTTTCCTCTCTCTTTCTGTGTGTGCGTTTATGGGTGTGTATATGTGTTTTTCTTTACGTTCTTGTACTGAGTGCGTGTCATTGTAGGGCTACTCCAAGATAAAAAGTGTCTTAGCTGTGCAAGTTCGTTGTAATAAGAGTGTTAAGCGACTTTATTTGCTTGTGCTTATTTTGTGTTGGGGGGCGTTTTTGCAACATTTAGTTGGCAACAGATTTTCATTTTTAATTTTTAACTTTCCACTTTTATCATTTTTTGTTTAAATATAACACTGTGCGCTTGTGTCTGTCATTTTACTATTTTATGTCATGTTGTAACACTGTTGAATAGGCGTGCCTATGTTGTATCCACACAACATTTTCCTAGTGTTTTCCTTTTTGTGTCACATGAAATATGAATTGCATTTCGTAATGGAGAAAAAGGTTTGGAGGGAAAAATTAAAGCACGACCAAATATTTTTTAATGGCACTTTTTCATTTCATATTTCTTTAACAGCTTTTTGGGTTAAGCATTGTAAAACGTATTTAAGTTAATGTGCCTATAAAATTGTCCTGGAAAGAGCCAAGTCAGGCTTTAACTCATTTAGTTTCTATTACAGTGGCTGTTTTCCATTTATAAAAAAGAGAGACAATTAGGAATAGAAGCACTATTTCCAGTTTAGGTTCATGTAGATGATTTAAGGCCAAAGCTTAGGAATGAATATGAAGAAAGCGATATGGGAAGAGCAAACAGAGTACAGAGAAGTTCTTCGTGGCGAATTTGGGGATGTGAAGGATGTACTTTGATAGAATTTTTTTCGTTTTTACTTCGTTGTAAATTGTTTGCTGGTATATATGCATGGCTTTGCCACTTGAATCTTTCAACAACAATTAACACATACGATAATACAGTGCTCGAGAATAATTCAGGGCAATTGGTAAGTTATTTTAATGTCTTTGGCAATTATTAGAATTAAATTAAATTTAATATTTTGTAGTGGAGAGACTTGAGCATATTTGTGGCGGGGCTAGAAAATATTTTCTATTTAAAAGAATTTGAAAACAAACATCTTCGTTAGCCAACTGTGTCCACATTTAAAAGTATTGCAGATAAAAGAAATAATTAAAATAAATAAATAATAAATAAATATTTATTTGTCATATAAAATTTATTTCTCATATATGAAAGAATTTGTTTATGCAGCAGCCACTCTACTATTTTCAATTTGAAGAAAAAATTCTTGGCAAACAGTAGAGAAGTCTTCATTCCATTGAAGCTGAAAGAGAGCGATATTCAATGTAAATTGAAGGATCCAAATAATTCTACTAAAGTGTTATTGCCAATACGGTAAATTCAAAAGTCAGTGGGTAATGAAGGAAAGACTATTGGCTATTGACCTTGAGGAGTAGTCTGTGCTTTCTGGGCTTGTAGTCTTAGATGGGGAAAATTACTTGAAAATATCAAAGTGCTGAACTTGTCATAAAGCCAGATTAGCTTTTGGTATTTTTGAAAGGAACTTTTTAATCTCAAAAACTGAAAAGGAATAAAATATTACTGCCATCATTAAATCCTGGCAGACTACATTGTGACAAAAGATGATGGTAACAAAAGCGGATTGATAAAGGAATTTCTAAAAGTATTTCACTAGTTAAATCGTGCCATACTAAAGTTAATTTTATTGTGCTTTGAATCGAACAGGTTTTAGAAATCTTTACACTTGCAATGCTTTCAGCTCTAACCAATATCCGAAAGACTTAGACACTTTGTTATTCAGTTCTATTGATGCAAAATGCGATGCAAGCAAATCACTAATTATGAGCATTTGCTAAAATTAAACCAGCATTGTAGCATGTAATTGTGTAGTGTAACGTGACAGGTTTAAGATTCTTCCATACCACATTTGCCATGCTCACTTACAGTAATCCTTTAAGAAAAGCGAATTTTTTATAATTTTTATTCATGTTTGCTGGTATTTTATTTTACAACGCTCTTCAGCCGCCTTAAAGCCAATTTGATAATTTTCCTCATAGTGATTATTAGCAAGAGTTTAAGCAAGGAGCCTGCTTATGGGACTAAAGTCGTCTTAAGCTACTAATTGCAAATCAACTGTGTGAGTTAAATTAGCAAGCAAACTTGCCTACGAGGTGCCATCGCAACGTGTACTCGTATAATTCTTGACAGTTTTAATTAATGAATTATAAAACCTTCTTTATTAACATAAGCTTTATTTCCTTCTCGCTGGCGTTATTGTAAGCACATATACAAAGAGAGAGAGAGAGAGAGAGAGAGAGCGAGACTGAGAGACAGAAAGAGATATTAAAATAGCCATTTTGTTGTAATTAAAGTCAAATGTCTGCAAAAAAGCAAAATAAACTAGTGAATAAAATAATAACAACATTGAATTAAAGTGCTGCTGTGTTGCTGGCCGGGTTGAACTATTAAAAAAAGTGGAACCGAAAACAATTTCATTTAATGACAATAAAGTGAAAAGAAAACAAGACAAAAAATAAACACAATCAAATACTGTAAACGGAAAATGGTTGGTGGTAAAACGACGGAAAGGGAAATGTTTGTCATAAATTAAAAGCTGCTACCAACACAAACACATAAGCACCGTATAAAAACAAAGCTAGACAAGGCATTTAAAAAGTAATGAAAACAAATCTCATTTAGTTAAACAACAGCACATCTCCATACTCTTACATTTTTAAAAAAAATATATCTTTTATTTTATCTATTTGGGATTTGGGAATGACAATTTTGTCATTATAAATTTCCGTAAATGGCAATATTGTAATTTTTTTCTTAACTAATTTTACCTGCAAAGCTTTAGGCTTGACCGCAGAAAAACAACCACCATCTAAGCGGAAGCCGAATCTACGACTTCCGGTTTAGTAGGCTGCGCATTATTCATAGGCCTACAGAGACTTTCTTTTTCCCAATTATTTACAATGGATTCAAAATTTAAAAACTTAACTTAAAAAGTGTTCTTTTTTTGGATTATTTTGATATCTGTCGCCCTCCTTATAAGACTTTGAAATTTTATTCCGAAATCTAGCAGATATCAAAATGTTGTAGAAAAGTGAAGGGAAATGTTACCAGCCTTTTGGATTTTTCGTAAAACATATTTTATGAGATGTCCGGTTTTTCATGAATAGTGCCCCGACATGTGTTTTTTGTTTAAAATATTTTCTTGTAACTCTTTTTGGGAGGAGCATTTTGAAATTTATTTATTTGTTTTTGTATTGTTATTTATTTTTTCTCCTCTACGAAAGACTGAAGGCGGACTTTTTTGAAGCATAAACAAATTTCATTTTTAAATGTTGAATCTTAAATGTTGACTAGCAAAAGCTTTCATGTTTTTAAGGCAGCCTAAAAGCATCTACGCATATTTTTTTTTTTTTTTTTTTTTTTACAAGAAAGGAAATAAAGTAAACAAATGTGTGGTAATTTTTGCTAGAAAGCTTTTGGAATTTATGATTAGAATTTCGTTCTTCTGCATTGGAGAATTGATTGTTGAACTAAAAGTGTCCTTAAATGATATTTCTAATATTGACTGCAACTAAAATTTGGTTGCTACACAATAGGAAAATAATTTCAGAATTTATTTTATTTATATATAATACAATTTAGCAAAATGTAAAGCAAAAAGATTTTTCAGTAGTTTTTAAAAATAATAATTATTTGGCAATAATTTTTTTTTTTTAAAATCAAAAATAAATATCTTTTATTCTCCTTACTGACTGAATGCTTTATAATTAAATTAAAATGATGTGGAAATATTTCTATAAAATGTAGAAACTTCCTATAACAAAGGCGAGCAGAAGAATAGTATTGTAGGACATACTCTTCATTTCATATATATTTATATACATGAATCCTGAATAGTAAAAGTTTATAATTTAATTGTCGCCTATGCGAATGAGAAAAAGTTGAGGAATTGTGTTTTTTTATTTAAAGTAAGATAATTAAAAAGGTTTGGCTTTAATGAAGTCCTCTTGCAAAAATGGTTTTTTTTCAGTCAGTTGATGGCAGTTGAAACTGTATTTAATATATATACATATATATGTATATTTAAAATAGATATATTGTGAAAAGAATAGTTTTAATATTGAGAGCTCCCACATTCCTATTTAAGAAATTTACGTATCTTTTTACTATTTTTTATTCTATCTATACTTTATTCTACATCTGTTATTAAAAATATTTATATATATTTTGCTTAGGAAAACGTATACGAGAAATATATTCTGAAGGAAATAATTTTCCTTTTACTTGAAAAGTTATCCTTTTGCTTGGAAAGTTATCCTTTTACTTGGAAAGTTAAAATTCATATTATTTATTATATATTATTATTTTTAAATTTTATTTGTATGTGATCGCATCAGTAATAATTACAGGCCGAGCTTAGATGCAATTGGAGGCGCCTTTTGAAAAGTTCTCTTAAAGAAAACACAAAAAAAAAATTATTTATAATTTTAAAAATTTTTTAAGCCGATATTTTGAACAATTTTTTTTGTACGTTTTAAATTCTTGAATTAATTTTTTTTTGGTATTACACAGTGAGCTCTCGTTAACATGAACACTTCTAAAAATAAACGACTCTTTTTACTACTAGAAAATATAAAGATAAATGTATGGTTTTTCACACCATGGATTTTATGTACACAGTGTAAACATTTAAATGTATTGCAGATAAAAGAAATTTATCTGAAATACAATTTAGGAGAAATTTAAATGAAATTGAATTGCACCAGTAATAAAATGAACACCTTTAGCTGCCAATAAGAAGACTTAATTTTTTCGTTGGATTACTTTTACATGTGGACAGCTTATTGCGGTTTATTTTTTGAAAGTTAATTTTCTCTACGCGGTGGAAAATTCTATTCAAGACTTGATTAGATTTATAATTGCGTCATAAATTCTTATATACCTAATTAGATCCACTCACATTACGTATTAATTTTTCAAATTCCAACTTAATTTTTTTAACATTTAATAAATTTTTCTTTTAAAAAAATATGGTTTTGTTAAATCTAATGAGCAATAAGTAGAGAGTTTAGAATCGTAAAGTTTTATTTTTAAAGGAAATTGCATGACATTTGGAAATGTCATCCAATTGTCAGTTCATGTTATTGCGAGTTCACTGTATTAGAAATGTTATTAAGTAGAAAGTCTTTATGTGAATCAATAATGTACTGCTTCTCAAAGCAGTGCCTTGAATTATTGATTTAAATTTTTCCAATTGATTCATTTTCCATTGCATTAAATTATATAATTAAAAAAAAACAAACAGGAACTGTAAAGTTTTTAAGAAAATATTCTAAAGTAAAAACAAGGAATTAATAAAATTAAATATTAATGCTATTATTTAGGTCTCGTAAAACCAATTTCATTAATGAGCATATCCTTTAACGATATTAAACTAGAATTTATTGATTTTGATGGTAACATGTCAGTGTATAAATTGCTTGCATGAAACTTGGCGAAAACATTTTAGGAAGCAATTATTTCCAATCGGTTTACGACAAGAAGTTCGATGTGTGATACCAATCGAAATTAATTATTGAAAACTATTGAGAGTGGTTGATGATGTTGGTTAAAAGTTAATGGCATAAGTAAATAATGGCGCACATTTTCTTCAAGGTATTTGCTAAAATTCGAAAAGAAAATCAAGCGTAAAGAAACCAATTTTATTTGGCAAAATGCTTGTTCCTCCGCCTCTTTCTATTTCTGTGTCTGAAGCATTCTATCCCTGTTACAGATTGATGTGAGTTTTTCGCACGTATTCTGTTGTAAAAAATAATTTTTCTTACAACTACACAATGTCGCAAACGATGTTAAACGCTGCCACGCAATTCGACTTCGGTGTAGAAAAGTGGTAGTAAATAAAATCAAAAAGTAAATACTTGCCAGAAATTTTTTTTGGTAGCCTTTGGGGCAAAGATATAATGGTTGACAAAATTAATCGCCTTTCGCTTCTTCTATAAAATACGTTCGAAAAATTGAGGGTAGCTGAGGAGCATCTAATGCTGCCGTACTTAAACTTTTCTCCGTTTTTTTATGTGTTTTTATCCTGTTTAGAAACTTAAGTGCTGTGCTTTTTCTTTTCTTTTATACCATACAAGTTAAGTATTTTTGGTTTTGTCTCTCCTGCTTGTTTGATATGGATTCGTGTGTATGGCATCAAAAAGTGAAATAAGTAAAAGCACAGCCAGCTGTTTGCTAATGGAGTGAAAAATGTCCTTGAGCATCAATTTACTTCAGCAGCTAGACTATACTGACTATAAAAGGAGAAGCAACTAGAAAGCGATTTTTTATTAAATCTACTTGCTGTGGGGCTTGGCTTTTCGCACTGTATGATCTAGTGTGAAAAATTGTTGCCTAGTGTAATTACTTTGAAGTTACATTTTTTCGAATCAGAAAGATTAATAAAAGGTCCTGAGCCAATATTTAATATTTCATTTTTAGCTTTTTGTTAACACATTTTAAATGGACAACCGTCTTTAACTTGTTTGTGAATAAAATTATTTAACTCCTTTAAATGTCTGTGTTTACCACTTTTTTTGCTTCATGCAAAATGAAATGACATTTAAAGAATTTTTTTTTTTATATGGATTTTGCCCAAATTAGTACTCTGGAAGTGTTTTTGATTAATTTTTAAAAATATTTTTACAAAAAACATTTTTAATAAAATTAAGCACAGAAGTGTTGCTTTATAAAATAAATTGCATATATAACCAAGCATATTCCAATTAAAGTTTTAATTATTTTTAGTCAGCAATAAATTTGAAATATAAATTGAGACTGCTTACTTTTTGCAATTTTTTTATTATAAAATTTTTTTAAAGAAATATTTTCAATAACATTGAGCAGCTCAAAGCCATTTATTTAATATAAAAAAAATATATATATATAATAATTAATAGGACCAAAAAGCTAAAATCTTCCGCTTCATTCATTCAAACTAAACATTTTTTTCGAATAACAAATTATTTTTGTCATAATAAAGGATAAGAGAACAATTCGTATAATCCGTCTTTCGACAATTCCGACTCAAAAGAAGGCATATTTTTTTACCACATTTGTATATCAGTTTGGCGTCAACTATGGAATCATAAGCAGGCTTTAACTATTGTATTAATTAACACCTCTTTTCGAAGACCATCATTTGCATTTAATAGTTGTTGGCAGTTTAAACAGGCTTCACCATAAAGGTTCTTCTCTGATAATTAAGCAGAGTCCTGCTTCCTTCTACATGTAAACAGCCAGTGCTGCCCAGCGACCACATCACATAAGTGAAAAGTTGTCTATATCTGAGTCGTTTTGTTGCTGCCACATAACAAAAAACTTTTATTAACATTGTCTGTAAATTGTTGCTTTAATTAGCCGTACATAATTTAATTTAATTTTTAATGGTAATTTAAAGATTACTGAACTGAAGTTACTGATACTCCTGTAAGCTATTTTAATGTCTCTCTGACAGTGGCTGTCATCTATGAAATTATCAGTAATAGGTGAGCGACAATTTTCAATAAATAAAATTAGTTGACCGATATTTAGTACGTGTCGACGGAAGTGAAAGTGAATGTGAAAGTCTGATGAAATAAAAAAAAGGTGTTAATGTCCTTTTAAATTCTACTTATAAGGCGAGTTTGTATGACTTAAGAAGGAAGCATAAAAAGGATTTTTTTAAATTAGGTATTAACCAAAGAAAGATTTTTATTTATTTAATATTTAAAACAAAGTAAATTACCAAATTTAATATTTATTAGATTTAAATAAAAATATATTGAATTAAAATTATATTATTAATTAATTGCTGAGTATAGCATATCTCAGGACCAACTGCAGTAGCCCAATGAAAAAATGCATGTGAGTCAGCAACCAGTTTAAAATATGCTTTTAAATCTATAACATTTCGAATATTAATATTGAGACCAACAACAACTTTTTGTTGCTCATCCTATTGTGTACAACAAATACGATATTTTTAGAAACCGCCAACCATATCTCCTACGTCGGCATTCCAGCCAATATTGGCAAGTTAAGTTTGAAATTACTTTCTTTTCATTATTTCATGAAATACTTTTTCCCATCATATTGTTTCTAAGTCTAAAAATAGTTTAAGTAAAAATTTTTTTGGAGTAAGAAACTAAAACTTTAAATGTGCCTTGAAAAATGTTTTTAAAAGTTAGCGGACACCCTACTCAAGTCAAGTTCTTATATTTTTTAAATTTCAAATTTTTTTATAAATCGATTTAGATATCAAATAAAGACAATTTTAAACAACTTTAAGCAGGGTTTTTCGGAAAATAGTTTGGCCTTGAACTGCCAGAATGCATTGAGTAAAAATATGGCAAATTTGTTGTTTGTGGTTTTTTCCCTTAGAAATCTCTACATTCAGTTATCCTTATCTCACAGGCCGATTTATATTTAAAAACTTTGAACTTTGTAGAAAAAAAGTCTTCACAATTTGGATATTTTTCTTTACAACAAATCTACACAGAAAAAAAATATAATTTTGTATGTTGCGCTATTTCTTCAAATTGATAATTTTGCAACAAATTTATATTTTTTCTTTTTCTCCTGTTGCAAATAAAACAATAATATCGTACTGATGAACCCAATGGATTTATAAACAAATAACTCAACAGATCGGAATAGGAGAGTGAGTTTATTTTATTAAGATCATTACGACGGGGCTTAATTACTCATGCAGAACACACACTAGGCAACCGCTGGTGCAACATGTTGCAGTTGACTTTTGCCTACACCGGAAGTTGGCTTAGATACTTTTTATCTGGAGTCTTAATAGGATATAGTCCTGCACCAGCCTTGTGGAAAATCCAGCCATTAAGAAAAGTATAAAAAAACAATTGTTTTTGTCGTAGTCAAAGTTCCGGAAATAATTAGAAAGCTTGTAAAACATGCCAGCAGAGCAGACATTCATTTGCAATGTCAACAGAAACTGTGGAAACAAATGATTTTTTTTGTTCCTGTTACAATTTTATTAATTGCTTAAATGATAATCATTCGAAGTGGAATTATTTTTCCCACACTTGAAAACTTCATATAAATGAAATGTGTTTGCAGTGATATATAATTTCGTTTGGCAGAATCAAAGCAACAACACACAACCAACCAACGTAAGTGACCAAAATTAAAACGAATGTAAAACGTTCGACTAAAACCAACATTAAAAGTTTTTAAATAAAATGTTGGCTTCACTGGAAGTTCAGAAACAGTTTAAATTTATGAGATAATTTGGCTGAAACTTTCCGACAGGTGTAAATTATTGCTTCATTTGAAAAGTTTAAGCTGCCAGAGAAGGGAATGAAACAGTTGGCGGAGATGAAATATTTTAATTTTTAATTTTTCCAGGCTTTCTTGCCACTACAAATTGCTGCCCTGCCTTGAAGTTGTTGCTTTCGGCTTTCAATTTATATTTGCTGGCAATTTTAATAATTTCATGTTTTAGTTGAAATTCAAATGGAAATCGAATTAACATTTTCTTTTAGATTGAATAATAGCACGTGCTTCCGCGTTTCTCCTTTAAAGAACCTCAAGAGAAAAATAAGTTTCAAGAGGATTTTATTAATTAGTTTTCACTAGCTGGTGTTGATGTTGTTAATTTACAACATCGCATTTGTTATTCGTTACAAGCATCACCTTTTATTACTTTCTCATTGTGTTACCTTGTTAATATTCTTTGGTGCTTTTCCGGAAAATGAAGTTTTTAACTTTCAATTGTTATTCTGTAATTAAACATGCAGTTTGCATATGAATAATATATTTTTTTCGGCAGCAGAGCATGTTTACAAGGGCTTTTAAAATATTTTGTGGAAGACAAAATGTGAAAAAAGAAAAAAATTAAATTAAAATAGAATGTCAGCAACTGGCCGGATTTTATTCCACAGGTTTTTGTGTGTTTTAAAATCCTTTTTTTTTATTCCTCTGTTAGTCAGTTTTTGAAACTGCAGCCTTGTGTAGCAGTTCCCCGTGAGGTTCAACATTTCAGTTGGTTTTATATTTAAGCTGAAAATCAAGATTTTTTTTCTTTGGCTGAAACAAAAGTTCTCCTTTTTATGTGGTTTGTTGTCCTTTTCATGAAGAAAAATGTACAATCAAATTTAAAAAAAATATCCTTTTATACTTTTGGTGTTTGTTTTGCATACAAAATAATATTCCAACACCGTTTCTGATAGATTTATAAATTTCGCTATGAGTTCTAAGAACTCAACTTGTGTTCGAGTCCTTTTTGTCCTTTATGTCTGATTCCACATGGAAATGGTGTAATTTATTTATATCATTTTGCCATATTTTTTCTATCTTCTAATAGTTTTGTGTACGTGTACGTTTCACTTTGAATTTCCCTTTTGTTTTTAAATGTTGTTTTTCCATTGTTGTCGGCATTTGTGTGAATACTTGTGTAGATGAGTGTATACGTTTTTAGTGTCTTCTTTTTATTGCTGTTTCATGTACTGTAAATGAAAGGGTCGTATAAAAATTGCCATTTGCTGGACAGCACATGAATATTCGGACATAGAGAATAAATGATATTTTAATAATTTGTAATACGAGAAAATTATTAAAGTGAACCGCAGCCGAAGCCTTAGCAGAAATCTAAATGGTTGCATAGTTTGCATAACAAATCCTTGTTTAAAAAAGTACTTGCATACTTTTACAATATTTGCTTGCCAACATAAATAAACACGAAGTGTGTTTAAAAGTTAATTTAATCTTATTAAACTATTTCATACTTTACGATTTCTTTTATTTGTTTTTATGTTCTACGAACAAGGCTTAGGGGACGGCCCATTTCATGCATTATGTTGGAATTTTTGAAACACGGCATAAACATTATACACACAAAAGACGTGTGACAAGTTCAAGGTTTTTTTTTTAAAAAAAGCTAGGCGTCGAACTCAGGACCTCAGCCAATTACTAACCACTCCTTCTTCTCTGTTGCAACGAAACACCGACATTTATTTCCTCACTTAAAACTAAATTAACAATAATTATTCTAATTCTAAAATTCTTAAGTCTACTTGCCTAGAATTGCCGCCTCGTGGCTTGTCAAGTAGTTTTTTTGTATTGCCATATAAATATTTCAGATCTGCTATCATAAAGAGGCAGAAGCAAATAACTCTATGCCACATGCCACACTCATTTGGCAAATATGTATAGTCTGGTGACAAAGTTTAGAAGAAGAGCGAAAGCAGAAGAGCGAAGTCACTTGGCCTTTACCATTTAAGGCCTGGTAACAGGCTGTTTCAAAGGCCACTTTAACTACTTTCTATATTTCTTGAAAATAATATCGTCGAAAAGCTTTAGTTTAGACGAGAGTTAAACATGTGACCGATCGACATGGTGATGGCTATGAGATTTTAATCAAAATTTACAATATTTTCAAATCAATCTTTTGGCTCATCACAATCTCTCACATTTTTCACAATTATTTAAAAAATTTACAAATTAAATTCGGCTAAATATTACTTTTCCCGACTATGAGTGTAATTTGATAAAAATAAAACTTTAATTAAACAATTTAATTTCTATGATTAAAATTTTAATTACAAATACGATTAGTGATTGTTGAGCCAAGAAATAGTAACAATTTTGTTTATTGAATATGATTAAAGAAAAATAGTGAAGGCACGTGATCTGTGTGAGAAAATCGCGGACCCAAGAGTTTCGATTCGTCAGGCCTCCAACGTTTTTTTTTTTTTTTTTGAATATCATTCCATGTTTCATATGAAGTATATCTATTTTTCTGGTGTAAATTTCGATTCGAGTAACGGGTCAAATATTCTGCTTTGTAGACTTGGCCGCCATTCCATCTCTGGTTTTTCCAGACTGGTATTACTGCGTATTGTGCTTCCACAATAACTTGAGCATTATTCTGGCATGTTTGCCAGGGAGAGAAACGACGTGAGAGAGAGAGAGAGTTATTTATTTTTTTTTATTTAACAAATATTACAATTATATGAATATAATTGCAATATGTATAGAAGCACTGGCTACTGAAGCCTTTGGCTTCTGGCTCCCCGGGGAATTGAACCCCTGACGCCTGCGTAACAGGCAGGTATACTAACCACTATACCATCGACGGGCTATAGAGAGAGAGTTAAAACAGGTTGCGTCCCTATAGTTTGTGTTCTATTTAAAATTTAAAACTAACTTGCTCGCTCATTAATAATTTGTTACCATAAACAGCAACCGATTAATCTTTTGTCTTTATCTAACACATTAATATGTGCATTTCTCTATAAACCTGTAGCCATTTGTAATGCTCATTAAGTTTGTATTAAATTTCAGGGAATCTTGAAAAAAGTTAAATAATTTTTATTTACTACTACTCTTCCAGTACGGTTTTTTTTCTTTCTGGAAATTAAAATTCTTTGCCATCCACAGAAACTCAATTAAATAGCTTTCAAGGGAATACTACCCTGTCAATTTAAAACGCTGATGGTTTTTCAAGTGAAAACTTTTCTTTAAATGCTAAAATGTAGCACAAGTTTATTGCTACGCATAAAGTGCTTAAGAGAAAGAAAGAAGAGAAAAAGGTAGTCCTGCATTGTACATGACGCATACTTGTACTTTGAAGACTCAATGAAGAACAAATCAAATACGTGGCATTAATTGCCGGAACATGTTTTATATAAACAATTTTATTTTATTATTTTATAAAGAACGACACGTTTTTAAGCAGAATAATTTCAGCTAAAAAAAAAAAAAAAAAATAGGGAAAATTGCAAAAATATTAAACTAAAACGTTGCATAGTTTTTGGCGTTTTATCTATTTTTGCGCCTTTTCTTACACTACTAAGTTACAGCTAAGTAATCACTGCCTTAATGCTCTGCTTACACAGATTGCATTTGGTACTTCCCTCTGGATACTAAATAAAAACTTTCGAATAGGGCTCTCCGCTATTATTATATATTTTCTATATATTATTATATATTATATTTTACTCCGCATAATTTTCATATGCTTTCCAAAACGCTGCGCAATGATAGAGGGATTCTCCAATTAATTTAAGGAAAAAATAATTTCGTATTAATAATTTCGTATTTAATAATTTGTTATCCTTACAAATTGAAATGAAGGATTTTAGGAGATGATACGGAGAAATAATCTTTGGAATATATAATTTTTTTTTCACAATCAAAATTATTTAATTTATAAGTATTTTTATAATTTTTTGATATTATATTAGTCCTACTTACATTTTTTTACTTGACTGTCTCTTGCCTGATCATGTAGAATGAAAATAATGTGTTGGGTGAAAGTAGTGGCATTAATTAAAAATTCTAAAATGAAATTGATGCTGTTACTTTAGAAGTTTGTAATTAAGCTGACTTTGGTTTTTATTCATTAATAAATTGAAAATCAACACTGAAAAAAATTTTTCGCTCTTTTACTAAAATGTGTTACTTAATTCAAATTCAAAAATAATATAAAAAATTTTTTTTCTTGCAATTAAAATAAAAAAAAAATCTATAAGAAATTGTGTATTTCCTTATCAAAATTTACTACGATTTGTTTCCATAAAAAAATGTTTAGTTTGCTCTAATTTTATTACATTCAGTGATTTCTCTCCATGTGCTTGCTGTCTGCACATGTTTGATAATACAAGTAAGAAATTTTGTTTCATAACAGCCAGTCGCAGCAATGAAGAGTCGGTGGCTAAAAAGTTATACATTCTGCTCAGAATGGAACTAAGTTAGGAAAAAGTAAATAACATATTTACAGTAAGACCTTGTTAAAAGCAACACGAAGGATTTTAGATTTTTATATTGAAAACACTTTAAACGTGATTCTACTTAAATTATTTCATAGGCGTCATAAAAACCATTAATATGTTTGCCAAATGCCAAATGATAACTGCTCCATGTCCTACACCCGCGATTTCATAATATAGATCCGAAAACAAAGTCTTTGTTTTTAAAATATATGACAAAAACAAAAAATACATAAACAATTTTAAACAAATCCACTGGCTTGCTCTGTTCTTATCTAAAGCGGCAACACTTGACTGGTAGGGAACGACAAACTGGTAGAAAAATAATTATTTCTTTAGCAATAATTGAACTTATTATTAAAAACTTTTTATTTTAAGATTAAAATAATTAATTTTGCTAATTAATAATTTAATTGCCATTTAATTGCAACTCATATTTGATGCCTTTATTTTGAACAGACATGAGACACCAGAGGCCCGGTAATTGTTATATGTATTATCTCCTCTTCAAGTATCGTATCTTCTTCCCCAACTTTTTTCCTCCTACTGATTGCTGGTGTTGAGTTAAAAGAAAGGAGTGGCAGATGTCCACGCCCACTGTCTTACTCCTATGTCAGTAAAAATATTGTTTTATCTTTATTTCAATTTTACTACTCTTTTTAAAACCATGTGTAAAACTACGATACTTTATTGACCATTTTGTAAGAGGCATTAAAGAACTGCGGAGCATGCGCAAGTCTCAAAAATAGCAGAGCTGTTCTGTGCCTACTGTCACACTAGAGTCGCACTTTCGTCATTCTATATTTTGCGCTCTACACTGGTAACTCTGGCATATTGTATTGCATTGAAAAAAGCGGCATGTAATGAAGTTCGCTACCAGTTAAAAAAAATTTCATTAATTGCAATTTTTATTTGTTGCATTTAGCTGGGTCATACTGTAATCGCAAGGATATTGATTCTTGATAACAGTTCCAAGAATGATTTTTAATTTAAATTTCCATTTACTAAGATACAACAGCATAAAACCACACAATCGCGCATACACTCACCAATTTTCAATCCAATCATTGGAACGTGGCAGCAGAGAAATTTAGATCACATATTTGACACACGAACTCACGCAATAATACACAACCAACACACGCTGGTTACATCAACTTGATGATTTAATAAAAACTTTTTCTCACACCTCTTTTTTTCACTTTACGGTTGTTGTTCGTATTTTAAGTGGGTGCGTGTGATTTGATGGCGCAAAACTGGTAACTGTGGAAAATGACTGCCAGCATTATTTGAGTCGAAGGCGAGGAAGAGAAGACTGCATTCCTAAATCCAAATTCAATTTATGTCTTTATTGCGTATTGGTATGAAAATAAATGCAGAGCAGCAAACGAGCCAACCCTTTCCAGCCATCAGTTAATAAATTCAAAATTAAATTAAAATTTCTGCTCCTGTTCAATTTCCATTATGGAATAAATGCAATTTTATAAATACTGATACACATGCACTCGTGCAATTGAAAAGCTCAACACTAAATTAATAAACGATACAAAACTTTATTAGAACTTCAGTTTTAATAAAAAGAAATGCCAACATTTCTCAAAGTAGCTCAACATCTATTGTCTGCTAGACGTCTTTATTATACCTGACTTTATTTGTTTTCCACTGTTCGCAAGTCATAAATATTTAGAACAATTTTGCCAGCAGCAGGTGCAATAACTATTCATTACTTTCAATTTCATTCGATATTTATAATTGTCCTACAAAACTTTTAAAGGGCGTACAAAAAAAAAAAATGAGAAACAAAATATTATAAATAAATTGTTGAGTAGAGAGAATATCCGGCTGGTTTAAAACTTTTTTTATTTTTTTTTTTGTAACCTTTTTTTCTTTTTATTAGGGATATACAATAAGCAGTTAAAAGCTGTCACATACAAATACAAATAAATAAAAACACATACACATACAAATCTAATAAAACAAAAAATAATAATAATACTAACTTTTAATAATAATTAAACTTTTTCTTGCAAACATTTTAATGCGATTTACAACATTAAGGAAATGCCACACTTATTTGTAAGGCTTGTTAGGAGAAGTAACTCCCTCACATGAGAATTTTCGAATTATAAGGAAGTCTTATGTTAAAATTCCTCTTGCAAGGGCCACATGTAAATTAGCCAATTTTTCGTCTGGGAGGTACTACAAGTTAAGTTCTTTACAATTGTTTTTAGTTTCCGGATTAGTACTACTAGTGGCAATATTTCGTATTGGAATCAAATTGAAATTTTGATAAGTAAGAAAGGCGGAACGCGTATCAAATGCAATACTTTAGTAACAATGTAGTACTCAGAAGATTGGAGCTAATTTAGCGATTTTGGTTTGTGGCGGTAAAAAACCTTTTTAGACGTAAGAGAGAAAATAGACAAAGAGAAATGTTTCCGAATATTTCATGCATCTCTGAATTGATGCTTGCTTTTGTTTAACACATATGATTTTACAAGTGCTGCCGTAGGCGTAGCCACGGAGGTAGCAAGTTCGATTCCTGCCTCAAGCATGGCTGTTGTTCAACGCATGTCCTGCGTTCAAGCAAAAAGCTTTTAAATAATGAGTAGATAATAAATAGCTCTTTATATTACAATTATTTTTCGTATAATTTCCTTTTCAATATTATTATTATTTTTAATATTTTTTTATTTAATATTTAACGTTTTTTTTATAAGTTAAATTTTGTCTTTTATTAGTGTGCATATACATTTTTGCTTTACTGTAATCCAAGTAGATTTTAGAAATGAAAAGGAAAAAATAATTGAATATGAGTTGCTGAGAAGATTTCTTAACCAGCAAAACAGAAACAAGTTTTCCTACTTTAGAATCCCATATGGAAGATGTAATTGAAGCATTTCTCTGGTTTACTACATGTGCCTGGTCAGTCACATTCAGCTTAGAAATGAAATCAAAATATAAGTTTTGATTTATCATCGACAAACAGGACAAAAGGGAATTCAACTGTTGAGTATAAATTGTTTGCCACAAAAATAGTTATTGTAGATAAGACATGAACAATTTATACATAAAATTTTATATATTGTGTGAGCACTGCTTTGTCATTATTTCACTACGCCAACGCCTTTCCTCTCTACTTTATTGAGGTAAAGTGCTCTTTAAAAAATGTCAGTTAATGGGCGGAGTATTGCACGTACTGACAAAAGGAAATTGCTACTTAAAACTTTTTCAAGAGATCTGTTTTATTATATATCCGTGAGCGAAATCCAAATCCAGCCTTAACCGCAACATATAATGAAATTCGTGC
Source organism: Ormia ochracea (assembly GCA_963402855.1). Classification (NCBI taxonomy): domain Eukaryota; kingdom Metazoa; phylum Arthropoda; class Insecta; order Diptera; family Tachinidae; genus Ormia; species Ormia ochracea. The sequence continues at coordinate 20,121,259 of OY727106.1, forward strand.
AAAGAGAGTGTTTGGTGTAATGTATCAGCCAGAGTGCGGTACAGAACACACTCAAATAAATTGACAATTAAGAATTTTGTAAAATGTGTGAACATACAAACGCTTAATTAATATTCAAATCAATGAAACGCAAAACGTTCTTTATTCGAACTGCTTCAGCGCTTAGTAAAATAGTTGATTTGTTTAAAGGGATTATACGGCCTGAGAGTGACAGTTTGACAGGTATTTCGTTTATTTCAAAAGGATTACAACTATCGGTGAAGGAAAATTTTGCAACATTCGTGTTATTGAAAGTTTGTAAAATTTTCTTAAAAAGGTTTTTCTTTTGTACTTCGTAGAAATTAATATTTGTTACATGCTTGTCTTCATGGCTTTTTACAGTGGCACCATAAATAATGGAGGCTAGGAAAATTATTTTCTGCAAACGGGGACTTAAACTTTCAGTTTAAATAGTTTTTAAAATTTTTCGTTTTTTTTTATGACTGATATTATATGGTTTAGTATATTATATTTTTAAAATTTAAGGACATTCAGAGAAAAGGAATTTCTGAAATGTATGCCCCTCTTTTACAATATCTATAACATTATCCCTGAATCAAGATTGTGAAGAATAATGCTTTATATTGTTATTATTGTTTTATTTTTGTGGAAATTCAGTGGCAACATTTCTGTTCTGAGTTTTTTTTCAACTTCCCCTTTCGCATTTTTTATTTCAGAGAATTATAAATGAAATTATCCTTATTAGATATTTTTCGCTCTCCCACACAATTGTTCGATCTGTCAAATATGGCATGTGTACACAAAAAGTATAATATATTGTGCCTTATAAATGCATGTAGATGTTTTTTTTTTTTTAATGTCGTATGATTTTTTCAAATATCGAAATATTTTTTTTTCCTTTATTTTGAATAAAAATATATTTTAAACATCTGAAAACATAAAATAAACTTACAAGTGTAATAAAAACGAAAGTTTTTCTTTTAAAAATACGCAAACGGATGTTTTTAAAAACTGGCAAAAATGCAGAGGGGGTATCCTTATCAAAATACTCAAATTTTCCCAAAAATCGAAAATATTTTTTCCTTTATCGGGATATCATTAGGTTTTGCGGTGATGACTTGCAAAAGTTTTTTAAGAAAAATATATATTTTTTTCTGACAACCCCATGAATTTGCTTTAATGGCAATCGTCAGGTGGGCTGTCAAGAACAGGTGATAGTGGATACCCTTCCTGGGTAATGATATACACAATATTCTGGTATGCATTTCTGTTGAAATCTTTGTTTGTTGTTTAATTTAATTTAAAATCATGTGTTGCTTTTGCCCAAAGCCATTGAAAGCTCAAAGGAAATAACGAAATAACTTTTTATTGCTCTCTCTCTCTCTCTATCTCTCTCTCTCTCTTGTAAGGAAAGATGTTTTAATAATTTAAATTTTTTTGCTATTTGTTAAGAAATTGCTTGTATACCGACTGGCTGCAATAGCAATAAAAAATTTATAGTTCTACTCAAAACAATTTTCAATTGTTTAATCATGACAGAAAGACCAGAAGAAATATTGACATGTAAAAGAAACAGCTGTTTTTTAAATTCGCCCAGCAACAAAAACCGATATATCTGTGCCAATTTCTGTTAACGCACTTGATTAGCGTTAGAATAGTTATTGAACTTCATACTGCATTAGTCGATATCATGCATTCAAAATTGCTTATCTTCTATAAGAGGAGCGCCCTAATATACACGTCTAGTGTTTTTCTTTCATTTTTTTAAAAAAAAAAAAAACGAAACAGAATTAACGGCTGCAATTTGCGAGATTGAACAAACAAAATAAATTGTTTAATTTAGTGATAAATTACACACATTATTTATCGACATAAACTTTGAGCAATTTAATAATTTGCATTTGTAACGTAAAATGAAAGAGGAAGGGGAAAAACACGGAAAAGGAAAAACATGCGCCTGTTTATAGTGCAACAGTTTATTTTGTATATCATGGAATGTGTGTGCATTCAAGCATTTCTTGATAATTTCAATTTTAATATAAATTTAAATTTTAATTTATTGCAAGTTTTGCATTTATATTACATATATTTTTCTTTTACATTCAAAGTTGAGTATGCGAAATGCAGTCCTTTTGGGTTCATGATGATAAAGATATTTGTTATTCATTCTTGGTTGGAGTAAAATCTTGTTGCACTTTATCATTGGCCTCCAACTCTGTGCTTTTTCGATGTTAGAAAGTTCAAAAAAAAAACTCACCAAAAAACACTAATATTATTTATGTAAATTTTGAAAAATATAATTTTAAAATGTAGAAATTTTTTTTATTAAATTAAAGTTATTTTAAACTGTATTATAAGTATTCCAGTCGGTATTACGCAGAAATAAAAGTGAACATAAATGCAATTTTAACATGCTTATATTTTGCTTAGTAGTACGGAGAGGACTGCCGGTTTTTCTTAGCAACCTGTGTAATTCCGACCATATAATAGACATATTCTAAAACTTCTAAACCACATTTATTTGCAAGAAATTTGTAATTGTTTTTCAGCACACTTGTGGTTACAGTTTGATTTGAGAAATTACTTATACGTGCTGGTAAAAACTTTCATGTTTTTGTGCATCCTTGATGTTTTTAGAAACATTAATTGAACTTGAATAACTATTTGTAAATTCCTGGCTAAAACGAAAAACCTAAAACCCTTTAATAGTTCATAATTATATTTTTATAAAACTCCTCTGCGCGTATTGAATATTTAAACCTGCATTTACCAAATTGTACGTTTTCATTAGCATATGCTTAGGCGGACAGGCGCATTTAAATTTATTTAACGTTTTCACCAGTAAAGTCAACAACAGCAAATAAGACACATAGACAAAAAAAATAACAAAACCGAAAAAACAAATTCATTGACTGTGTAAACAAGTAGTTGGCCAAAGGCAAAACAAAATAAATTCGGCGCAAAGTATGCAACAAAATTGATAGACGTGTTTAATCGCCGCTTTTACTTACTGCCGCCAATTTCATTTTCATTATTATCTATTTATCATGTACATGTTTGTTTACTTTTGGCTACAGTCCTTGTTTATGCAAAAGGACTATTTACAATTACAAATCCGGAGAAAAAATTTGGCGCGTCGTTTGCTGATAAAAGAGAAGAATGTAAATCAAACATTTGAATTAATTTTAATCGTTTCAATAAGTTAGCAAAAGCTTACAGAAGGATGAATGAAACTATGAAGGAATAATTGAACTTTTATTAATTGATAATGGACAGTTTATTACATTCAAAAAAAAAAAAACTTTTAAGGACACTTTGGATGATGATATTCTGTTTGCCATTTTAAGTGAAGAATTTTGAAACTTTTGTAGCATACAAGCAGGCTTTTATTTACATTAATATATTGTGAATAAAATATTAATTACCATTGTGGAAAAAAATGGTGAAAAAAAACATATGTGGTTAATTAAATTAGTATAATTTATAAAATCACACCTTAAGGATGGCCTTCCCTGGCCTTGTCATTTACATTTTTGTGTGTTTTCTCAGTGGTTTCTCATTGCTCGGGGAAACGTTTGTGCTTGTGCAATCGGTATGCAGCGGTTTTATATTCGTTGTCTCTCTGTTCTGAAGCAATATTTCAATTGCATGTTGTGCGGCCTAACAATGGTTATTGCATAAGTGAATGTTTGTATGCGGTTGTGTATGGATACGAATGTGTTTTGTAAGGCTGATGTTGCAAAGGGGGACATGAAAGCACAAAACCAATATGAGTATAATCATCGAACCAAATGACCAGAACAACAACAAATGCTTAAGTATCGGGCTAAAAGAATGAGACTTTTACTGTTTTACTGTTTAGTTATTTTTTGCTGTTGCTACTGTGGTTGCTGCACACAGCATTTGGAATTAACTTCTATAAATGAAGATTGTTCTCATCTTTTATTGCATTAGTATTTGTGTCGTTTGTTTTGCGAGAAACTCCAACTCTTTTTCAAACACTACTTTTTTATTCTAATAATACGAGAAACAATTGTAATGCAGGACATTATTCTGTAGATTTCTTTCATTTATGTTTCGCATTGTGTGCCATGCACAAGCACTTGACATAAAAACATGCCGCTATGAGTGCCACTATATGTTTGTGCATGTGCATCTGAGCGTAGATTTGGCATTGCTGTGTAAACTTACTTTTGCAGGCTTAGTGTGGCTGCAAGTGTATGCAGTGTATGGTCTCTAGCACTTGATGTTGTAGTCATACAAACATTGCAAGTGTTTTTTACGCAACTTTATACTCATTTTATAACAATCCTTTGTGTTTAATTTTATTATTTTGCTTATGGCGAAATAAAATCTAATTTTAGATTTAGTTTATGTGTAATGTGATTTTTTTTTTTTTTTAAAGAAAAAAAAAAAATTTTTACAATTTTTGTTAATTTTTGTTTTGCAAGCGGTTGACAGAGAAATTTAACATAAACAGGTTTTAATTAAATTGTAATTTTTCTAGATGAAAAATGATTTCTGTGAAATATACTCGTAGTGCTGGGGTGATATAATTATTACAATATATCATTATTACATATTGCTTTTTATTCAGTTGTTTTTTCAAACTACTCAAACTGCAGTTAAAATGAAATAATTTCAGTTTGTTTGAAAGAGCTTTAAAATTTTATTATTTTAAACTTTGCAGGACTACGACTATTGATTTGAATATTTTCACGCAATTAAAAATGTCTCCCTCAATTTGAAAGTGTAAATGTCAGGAGTACAGCAAGTCCATGTTATTGATCATACTTCATAAGAAATATGCAACAGTACTGGTTGAACACTGTGCAACATGAGATGTTTCTGCCTGTAAACGAAACCACAAATGTAACAAGAGTTGTATGCAACTCGCAAATGTATAAATAAATGCGTTTTTGCATATTTATTATCTTTTATCTTTTTAGTTACAAGCTCAAACGAGCATATAAAATAGTTACAAACATTAGCCTGGAGCAGCAGAAGCAGCAGGAGTGGCAGCAGGACCATCTTCTAGTGAATAATTTTTTGTTTATTATAAGCTATTTGGAGAAAAAAAATCTGAGGGACAAAAATAGCAGCAATTGGGCGAAAGCCCAATAGCTTATAATAAACAAAGAATTATTCACTAGAAGATGGTCCTGCTGCCACTCCTGCTGCCACTCCTGCTGCCACTCCTGCTGCTCCTCCTGCTCCAGGCTAATGTTTGTAACTATTTTATATGCTCGTTTGAGTTACTGTTCCTCTCTGGAATAAATAGGCCATATTTTTTATCATAACATCAGATCGAATTGCTTACGAGACTAAATATTTTCCATTAATATTATTATTTTAATATTTTTTGATTTAAGTTTTTAACTTGCAAAACATTTATGGGTCGAGCTGATTTGTGTGCTAAATATTTCCTTATTTTGATAATGATGTTTTATTTTTGATTTAAAAGGCCTGTTCGCACATTAAGTTTGCTCTTTTTACTACACATTTAATTTAATTTTTTTTTAATATTTTTTTTTTAATATTTTTGATATTTTCTGCTTCTTACTGCAAGTATATTTAAGCACATTAGCTCAAACATTTTGATAATAAAATAAAATAAAATATTATATAAAATATTTTGATTATTATTTTTTTAACTAATGAAATACTTTTTATGTGTTAAATGTTTCATAATATTTTTTATAATTATCTGTATATTGAACTTAGTTTCTTACGCTTTCTTTGAACTTAGTTTCAAAATATTATTATATTTCAGTTGTTAATATTTTGATATGTGATTCTTCTTCTTGCACTTTTGTTTGAAGAACAATTAACTTTAAATAAGTTATTTGATTTCTTTGGTCTACTCTGAATTTCATTCACTTTAAAAATTTTTTTACTTTGCCGAAATTGCAAATTTTAAATGTACTTTTTGTTGGATTCCTTTTAATTGACGCTATTCAGTGAGAAACGAAAAAGGTTCATTGCTGCCATTAATGGGCCCTGTAAATTAGTCAGTAGTTGGCATATGGCGTTGTTTTAGCAACATGTAAGCTTTGAGATTTGCCATTAATGAAAATGTAGCTGCAATGTTTAGTTAGAAAAGAACATAATGTTTTCTATAAGGGTTTCCCTTTAAAGCAAGAAATTTCAAAATCCACTTCAAGCCAAAAATAAGAGTTATAATGATTAAAATAGTTAATAGTTAAATTTCAATTTTAATTTCAATAAACTTTTAATTTTTTATGGTTTTTGGGGCACCCTAATTGTGTGGGTAGTTTTTTTGTTACCGTAAATACTTTCAAAAAAGGATATTATGAAACAAGCGGATACTTACCATTAAGTACATGTACACGTACACTGGCAACATCTGCATTTGAAGGTGCACATGAATATTTACCAGAATCTGCCAAATCCGCATTTTGTATTAGTAGGAATGATGTTGTAACATCACCCTTTTCTGTTATAACAGAAACACCACCTCTCGATGAATCATAATTAATGACCTGTAAATTAGAACGAAAATCAATCTAATGGTTGGGCAAAATACATCATTATCATTAACATTCCTGTGAACGGAATGTAATTTAAGTGAATCACAATATCAAACTTAAACTGTAAACTGCTGATCAAAAAGAAGAAGAAAAAGAACAGCAGTTGCGCTAAGCTTGAACTAAGAAAAAGCTTCTCTGTGTTTTTTTGCTCCAAAATATTTAGCAGGAAAAGAATTGTTTGATTTGATTGTTTGATTAGCTGATTTCAGACTTTTACGTTCAGTTATTTACAATAATAATTCTGAAGTCTCTGTAGTGCTCCTGATGAAACCACTAAGAAGGACTTAATTTCTGCTTAATTTTTATAAAAATGTAAATATTTTAATCTGGAAATTTAGTAATGGCCACTGAAGAAATTTAAAATCAGAGCAAGTAATGTGCCCTGTATCAGGAACAGACTCAATAAAGACATTTAAAAATATTTATTATGAGAATTTTAGCTTTTATGCAAAATATTGAATGTTGGGAAATTTTGGAAAAATATTTCAATATTTCAAATATAGCTTTAAAAAATATTTGAAATAGAAACTTTTAAAATTTGAAATGTTCTTCCGAGGACGTGCTGTGTCCTGTTTCAGGAACTGACTCAGTTAAGACATCTAGAATTCTTTTCTTAGCATTTTTAGCTTGTATTCAAAATATTGAATGTTGAAATATTTGAAAAAATATTTTAAAATGAAACTTTTTAAATTTAAAATTAATAAAAAGAAGTCTTACCAACACTAAATATTGAATATTTGAAAGCTTTCAAAAATATGTTTGAAATAGAAACTTTTAAAATTTGAAATGTTCTGAAGAGAGACTTGCGAGGACGTGCTGTGTCCTGTTTCAGGAACTAACTCAGTTAATACATCTAGAATTCTTTTCTTAGCATTTTTAGCTTGTATTCAAAATATTGAATGTTGAAAAATTTGAAAAAATATTTTAAAAAGAAACTTTTTAAATTTAAAATTAATAAAAAGAAGTCTTTCGAACACTAAGTATTAAATATTTGAAAGCTTTCAAAAATTTTTAGAAAAGAAACGGTAATGGAAACAGGAGTTTCAATTACTATGCAGTCTTATCAAAAGCTCAAATAAGATAGTCGTCACGTTAATTTCAATCATTAAATGTATTTATTTTTTTTTTAAAAAACTTTTACAACTGCAAAAGAACTTTTCCTTGCTTCAACTCCATACAATGCATTGCATTGCTTAATTGTTCATAATAATGCCATTATTACTAAATTTATAAACATTTTATTTGTTTTGTGAAAAAGTGTCATAAAAACTACAAGCAGTCGCACAAATTTATTGTTTGTTGCCTTTAATTATGTAATATTTATTGTTGCTTGTTTTTATTATTTAGTTGTGTTTTATTATATACTTCTCTCTTAGTCTGTGCAAGATGTTTTCATATGAAATTAGTTGTATGGGGCATAAGCCACGTTCATAGACATTAACTTAATTCGGTATACAAATATTTATGTACTGCTTATACGTGCCCACATACACATTTAAATGTGTTTATGGGAAATTTTATTTTGATTGCTGCTGCAAAATTAGTTTGATCTGGGATGGAAAATTCGCTCTTTTTTTGAAGTTTTTTATAGCAGATAAAAATCGAAAAAAGAAAAATTGAGAACAGAAATGGGGCCTTAACAAATGGCTAGATAATAAAATATTTCGGATAAAATCCGAATGAAATATATTTTGCTAAGCAGACATCCTTTTTCTCTCAGAGAATTTGATTACAGCGAAAACAGTTAATATATTTAACCAAAAAGTTTTTAATTTTGTTACCGACAACCGTTGCCATAAAGTTGCAAAAGCAACTTAAAAAAATTAAAAAAAAAAAAAATTTATTTAAAAACATATTGAAAATAAAAAGTGCAGGCTCTTACTGATATCAACGGGAAACATAGACTTTCCAGAAAAAAAGGTTTTTTTTTTGCCACGTTCGTACTTGCTTGGTTTCGTTTGATAAATGCAAATTAAAATATAAACAATGAAAACGAAACTGGTACTGGGCCAACTTTTCTTGTATTTAAACGATAATTTGTTAGTCCCATCCCTGCAGATTGACTTACACGTCGAGCAGTTGTAGCAGCAAGAACTAAGGGAGATCTTTTGCACATACTCTTCCACTATCTCGTTCTGAAATATCTTTAATGGCAACATCTGCTTAAGCTTTATTTATGTGTCAATACAACTTTTTATTATTTTACGTTGTTTTCGTTAAAATTAAGGGAAATGCTAAATGCTGGAGCCCGGTACAAGAAGATGGTACGAAAGATAAAAAATAAGAACTCTAAAGATATCGTTATATTGGCCTTAAATTTCCATAGTGTAAGCGGTGAAAAATTCGCTAAAGTAACAGCTTAAGTAGAAGTATTTTAAGACATGCCATTATATCAGTAAGGCGGGCCATTAACACACTTTTGTGTTTTCGGTCAAACAATTTTACTGCAAACGAATAGAATCAAAATATCAATTTTTCTTGATTTGCATTCCCCTGTTTAATTTTCTATAATAAATATTTTGTTTTTTTTTTCCAAATATTTACCCCCCTAATGCTTAATGCAATTGTTTCCAAATGTGTTTACTCCTGTTTATTATAAATATTAACTTAATTTTTTTCCAGAAAAAAAAGAAATGCAAAACGTTTATAAAACGTGTAATATTTGCGATTATTTTTGGATTCTTTTGTTTTTCTTGTAACGTATTAAGTAAAATATATGAATAAATTGTTGTTTAATATCACTTGTAATCAGAGAGAGAATTTGATTTATCTTTGAATTAGACAAAATGGGGCAAAAGAAATGGAATTGTATTAATGAAATAAATAAAGTCAACCTGAAAAGAGAATTAGAAAAACAGCAAAAGACACATTTGTGAAAGCATTAACACTACAATTTAAGGCAAATAAGAAACAAAAAATGACCATAAAGCATTAGCTGCATTAATTAAGTACTAAAATTTCTCTTTAAATATCATTTAATAATAAAAACTTATAAAAGCTCTAGAGTTCCATTAATTAACTTTATGGTATTCCTGTGCATGGATTTCTTTGTATCACAGACAGCGTAGTGTTTGTAAAAATTTTTAATGATTCCATTAAATTGGGATTTTTAAGAAACACTAATATATAGTAATGATTTCTGGTCAGTGGCGTAGCAGCATTTATTTTAGCCTTCATTTTGTTGCAGCGTTTTTTTTGTGCTTTAAAATTTTTTAAAATCCACCCACCATTTTTATTTTTAATTGCATCACACTTGCTGAGTGTTTAAGTAAACCTGCTCGATCTTTTCGCCTTTTCTAATTTCGACTTTTAAAAACTTTTGTGTGTTTGACTTTTAGCTGCTTTTCTGCTATAAACTCTTTACTTTTTACTAAATGAAGTACCACTTAATATTTAAGAAGTTCACGTTTAACTAAGAAATAAGAATGTAAACAAGTGCTCTATAAATTTAAACAAAAAAAAAAAAAATTTATAAACAGTTTTTACCCTTTTGACAGTCAATATTCCTCATGTTTTGCTTTTATCTTGCCGGCATCAGCTTACACTCAAGATTATTATAATATATTTATTAAAATGCACTGCTCTTTGAAAACTTACGAAATATTCTACCCAGAACAGCAAGTAATTTGTGAAGCAACATGGCTTTCAATGAAGTTTTGTAAGTAAATAATAGTTATCATTGTGGTTCTATACAAGTGTAAGACTTGAACTTTCATATGCTAAATATGAACTAAATAGAATTTGTAATATTGGTAATTATTATGAGTACAGACAACGATGATGAAAATTAAGATTTTATTTAATTACTTTTGAAAGCTTAAATGTGAAGCACGAACCTTCAATTAAAATTGCTGTTAATAAATTTGGGTAATGAGATTGTCTTTGAAAGTATTCATGCGATATGTTAATCTTCCCAAAAACTTAATTTTCCAACCAAGCAAAAATAAGCTTTTATGTCAGAGAATTATGCATAAGAATATCTCGTATTCAATTTGCTAATTTTAATAGCTTTCAGTATTGGTTGCGTGCAGCCTTTGAATTTAATGTCACTTGCTAATTCAAAAATTTTCTTAATAAATCAAAGAAAGACTTGAAAGAGTATAAAACACCAGTAAGAAAAAAGTATTAAAACAAATCATTTTATATTATTAATATTTTTTAATTGTTAAAATATCTCTCAGTTTTAAAAAAAACTACACAAAAAAGTGTGAACTATGTTTTTTTGTTGGAATAATATCGATTTATCGATTTTTATGTAGAAGTCAAAAATAAAATATTAAAAAATAAAAATAAAGTTACACAAATTGGCAATGTCAATATTTTTTGTTATATTTTCTTTGTACAGTTAATTCGTTGGCAGAATAAATATTAAAACATTTTCAGCAGAATTATTTCCTGTAAAAAAAATCTGCATAATTTGCAACATAGTTCTGTCCATTCAAACTGTGTTCGTTTAAACTTCAAATCCATTATTTTCATTTGACGCCATTCAACATGATTTAATGCCACCATTAAGATTTTTAATATTTTGCCAAAAACTGTCGGTGCGTATCAATAATATTTTTATTAATCAATTTATAATAATATTATCCAAAAATATTTAATACGCTAATTTTTACCTTACAATACTTCCCGATATTCGTCTCTTTTTAAACTAGCACTGCTTACAACATAATTAATAAATTGCTAATCTTCTTTTTAATTACAAAATATTATGAAAGTACTTGTATTATCTATAGTATTACTTAAATTTTATTTGAAATTTACAAAAATAGGTTATAAATAACTCAAAAAGGAGAACATGGCATGAATTCATTCCTAAATATTTTAATTATTTTTTCTTGGAAATGCAAACATAAAAAAAAGTATCGTAATCCCAGACCTGCTTGCAAAGCGTTCATGAATTTTGTGACATTTCTTAGAGAAACTTTCATTTACTTAATAATTTTTTTTTTAAAAATCTATATTATTTCTCTTCTATTTATTACAACTAGAAGTTTACTTATAAACTCGTTTTACATTAAAAATAAAAACACACCATAACAAAAATTATTGATTGTAAAATAAAATCCAGAAGAAATGAGAGGCAACTTGAAGCTTTGTAAAGCTTTTATTTTAAAATAGATAATTATTAAGTATTTTCAGATAAATCTTCAAAACCAACTTCAAAACAAATCAATTTGGTGGGGTTGGCGTATGATAAATATTAATTGTTTCACAATAATATTAATCATACGCACCCACCTTTTTTATTTTGGCAAACTAATATAAATCATACGCCACCATTACACGGAGGGCCATGCTTAATAGCCGCAAATGAAAATAATGAATTTGAAATAGAAACCAACACAATTTGGATGGACTGAAAATATTTGAAAACATTCGCGGAAACGATTCCAGAATTTTGTTGTAAATTATGGAAATATTTTTTATGGAAAATAATTCTGCTGCAAATGTTTTACTATTTATTATTTATTTTTTTATCTATTATTATTTATTGTTATTATTTATTTTATTATTTATTTCTTTATACAGAAAATATCACAATATCAATTTTTGTAATTTTATTTGTAATTTTTAATATATTATTTTTAATTTCGGCGTTATAAGGGATATTGTTTCTATTCGTTGGAAATACCAAGAGAAAAAATTTTCATCGTAATCAGTCACTTGCTTCCAAATGACGTTCATTTATGCTGACTTTTTATTCAATAGTTATAAATAATTAAGTAGTTGTTGTTAATTAAAATGAAATAAATGTATTTTTGTCTACAATTTTGTTTTTAAACTATCTTGAATTTTATTTTTAGTGTTCTAAGTCTAAGCTATCCTGATTTCAATTGAACCATGAGGGAATAGAAACAATAAGAAAATAAAGTTATTTTTGAAAAAGGATGAACATTTTGTGGGAAGTATACGAAATAAATTTCATATTTTTCAAAGTTGAGAACACTCATGGCTTACTAAAAGCTCACCATGCTAAAAGAATTTTCACAACTAGAACTATAAAATATATATGGCTACTAAAAATGGATTTCCTGTACAAAAAGAAATTGCCTTATTTTTAAAATATTTCTAAAAATATCTGAAAGATTCTATGAAGCAAAAAAAAATTTTTTTTTATTTTGTGTTTAGGAATTTGATTTTCAAGCTTAAGTTCGATTTGTTATTAAGTTCAATAGTTGAGTAACTATTTCCTAACATCTTGACGGAAAGGAGTATTTGAAAAACCAGACTTAGGCTTGAAATAATTATTTTTAATTAATTTCATTACAAGTTTTTGGTATTAATTGAGATCTCTACTTTATTCAGCATTCCAATTTAAAAAGTTTAAATTCAGTAAAAAAATAAGCTATCCTGCGAATAAACAATGTGTTTAAGTAACTGACAGCATAGTTAATTTTTTTTTTTTTTTATTTAAAATCGTTCAATGTGTCTAAAAATATATAATGTTATTCGAATAGGAAAAAAATAGCACATTTATGAAAAAATAGTTACTGTTCAATATTTATTACTTTATTAACATGAAATCTGCTGTAAATAAAAAAACTTCTCTACTATTTGAAAGCAATAAAAAGCAATAAAATATTAGAAAGGACTACAAAAAAATAGGCTAGAAATTTGTTATTTAAACTAATAGAAAAAAAGAAATAAATATAAATGAAAAGAAGTGAATTGTAAAACTTTAATTACCTCTTCGTGATGATACCAGAATATATAGGCTGGCGGCTCCGGGCTAAATTTAACTGTGCATGTTAGATTTATTGTGCTGCCTTTGTCAACATGAAGGTCAGGCCCACCAAGAATGGTTGCCGTTGGCACTGATGACACATAAATGGCAATTTTATTGTTAAATTTTATGTAAGTTCAAATGTATTTGTTTGTTGTTGGCCATGTTTATAAATCCATATTCATCCGTTTTTGCAAAAGCATACACAAATCCATGATAGCAACAGCATGAGACATGTAAACCGAACAAGCATAAAAGTAGAACAGAAGAGAAATTTAATGAAAAAAATTATAAATAAAATGTTGTGTATAAAGTGGTAAAAACAATTCTGCTTGACTACAGAATTGCTTTTGTCTAACAAACGGACTCCTGCATTGTAATATGTTGGACTTTAATCGCCGAAATCCATGAATGAGAAAGAAAAACAAAAGGAAATACAGAAACGGCTAATGTTAGAGAACATTGTGGTTTGGAATCGTAGTCACTGAATATGTCTGCAATTAACAAAAGTAAAAATAAGACTCATGGGCGAAGTAGACTAGTGTAAACCAAACACTGTTACGTACTGCCAGAATCTCATTCATGTATCAACAGTTATCATCAATAGCTGCATAAGTCACTAAGTCAGATATAGGAGGTGTGACTAAAAACTAACCGTTACTTTAAATTTGTTCTGCAAGTATTTAATTATTCATCAAAAGCTTGGCTTGTTCAAAATAATCCGAGCTTTTTTCAATCCTTGAAACACTTCTGAAACGCACGTTTTGGTATCACAAGCAGCTCCTGTTTCTTAGAACAATGTATAGAGTAGAAAAAGGCAGGCATGTCCTTCACTATTACTGTTATGTTTTTCCCCCTTTTTATTAAAGGTATTTAGTTATCAGAATAATATTTAAATGGAGAAGCAATAATGTTGGCAAGCAAATTGATTCAAATTTTGTTAACATGAATGGATATGTCATGAAGGATGTAAATGAAAATTAATATGGCGCACCTGCTGATAACGATATTTTTGTAATTAAAGTTGTTAAAAAAGGAAAAAAAAATTGATAGCAGACTTATGCAGTCTTAGAGGACAAAGTTGTCCCCTTTCCCTATTGCGGTCTTCGATTACACGTCACATTATCTCTCTATCTCTCAGAAAAAACACCTCCTGGCTTTAGAAGAAATTCTGTTTCTTTAACTACTGTAGCATTTGCTATATGTCATACTTAAAGTTATGATCTTAAGATAAGTTCATGCCATGTCGTGGTCATATAGCATGGCCATCTCTACTCTTGAAGGAGCTTAAAAATGCGATTTTAGAAAACCTAGATAAACCGTAATCATTAGATCATTCGTCAAATGCAATTTCGTTGACTTCGCTTTCGCAGGATAATTTAGAGGAACTGAAACTGATCGCTTGTTCAAATAAAAAACTGTCTACCAGCAATTAGGGATAGTTAGTTAAATCGGCTAATATAGTATTAGATTTCAATGTTCTTTAAATTGTTTACAATTTAAAGTATTTTTTTAAATAAAAATATTAATTTCCTGTCTTCCAGATACTTTGAGCTGAAACAATTAGAAGACTTCAAATTATGGAAGATGGAATTTGTTAATACGAAAATGTATGAACTACTTTGATGATGACTATGACTAAAAGCAAATAATTAGTTGGAGAATCACTGGCACACGTTTTTCATGACTATTAACTAGGAAATATATTCCAACTTTATCCAACCGAAATTTATTGTTGCCTACTTGCTTACAAGTACTTTTCATTTATCAGTATCAGAAAGCCTTCTCATATGCAATCGTAACGACTCCACCGTATGAAATTAAAAATTAATTTGATGAAAAAAAGAAAAAACTCATTTTGCAGGGATTTTGTCTTTTCAACTGTAATTTTATTTATTGTTTAAATTTACCAACCAAAGCCTGCTCGCTGACAGGCTGTGTGATGTAATTTTTACCTGCTCAAATATGTGTACGTGTAATTTGTATTTGTGGGCAGTTAAATGTGCATGCATGCTCGTCTCTCCATTTTTTTTTTGTTTTTTTTTTTGCTTTTACTCACCCACAACATTAAGATTCACAAAATAACTCCTAACAGGCTGGGTGGATATTTGACATTCATACATGCCCGCATCACGTTTTTGTGTCCATTTGATTTGCAATGTCCAATCATCGGAATCGTGATGATGTGTTGCCTGAAAACGTAAATCCGATGTGTATGTGTACGAGCCAACGGTTAGAATATGAATATCACGATGTCTTATCCAGGAGACCTGAAATTAAATGGCAGAGAGTGCGTACCGAGTAATTTCATTAAAATTTTATGCTCAATAAATTGCTTTAAGTTTCATAGAGTGGACAAATAAATTTGCTTTTTAGTGAATAAAACCTTGTTTTCTTAAAAGTATTACATAATTTAATTTTAATGAATAAAATCCAAGCAACTGCTTAACTAAAAAACAAGAAAAAAATATAAAAATTAAATACAAAATTTAGAAATATAAGTCCAAATTTAATAAAATGTTGATTTAATCAATTCAATTGAAATTGTGGTGAGTTTAGAAATAAACAGGCTGTTTACGCCTGAAATGGGCACTCCTGCTAAGCAGAGTCGCTCAACTTGGCGACACTGTCTGTCTTCGCCGCAGCGCGATGAGTTTTTCATTTCAGCAGTGACAAGACGATAGTGTAATGGTGAGAGAGATGTTTAAGGCTGCGTGAGGGTAAAGCAAAACGAACACCAGAAGCTTTTTAGAGAAGAAAGAAATAAGACGTATACAAAAGATCGAGGAAACAACTTGAATTTAATATATAAAAGACACAGTGGAACTAAGTCTTTGAAAACAACTACAGTGGAATTAAGTCATTTAAAACAACTAGAGTGCCATTAAGTTTTTTTAAAGAACTACAGTGGAATAAAATTTTTAAATGTAAAAAAATTTTAAATGTATTTAAATTTTGTCTTATGATAATAAAAGTGATAATAAAGACAAACCAAAATTGAAAATGATTTGGCTAAAGTAGAAATTGAAAGTTTTCTGTGAAATTCAAGGTGTCTTTCGAAGTGTTACTGAAAATATATGTATGTGTGTACAAAAGGTTACATATACTTGTCCATGTACAAGCATAAAACTGCCTAACGCATACACAATTTTAACAATAATAAACAGACAAATCAATATACAGCGAGTGCAAAAGGTCAGGTATCCAAAAACAATAATTTGCCAGCAAGCTTTCTCCGAAACTTGTGGTTCCTATTAGTCAACATCTATAAACTAACCACGCCAGATCAAGCCACAAAGGGACGGAGCTGTCGCCTTACAGAACCAGACCATCCCAAACCCCGAGTTTCAGGTCCGCCACGACACAAACCCAAACCGAATCACGAAAACACAGGGTTTTTGCAATTCTCTTATTCTGTGAATTCCTATCGCTGTGAATTTTTCAGTGGGAATGCAAAAATTGAGTCTCTTAAACCATCTGTTGGTAACTGGACCTTGAATGTTTACATTCCGCATAAATAATTTTGGAATCAATGTGAAAAAATATGCAACGTGAGAAAATGGTTGAATGAAAATGGTTTATTCCCCGCTTCCAACGATTAAAAACTCAAAATATTGCATGAATTTTGCTTAATCGTTCTTGGGGTATTCAAGTAAAGAAGACGTACTCAGTGGTCAGCTGATATTTGCCAACACACAATTTACCTCGATGATTATTCAGAACTGACTTAATACAGTCTTTTTTCCGGTATTTTGTAGTACTTTTTTTTTATTGGCGAAGTAACACAAATAATAAAATTAATTTAAAGTCAACTGAACAGTGAAACCAGGGATAGTGAAAGAAATGAACCACTCCTTTCTGCTAACTGGGATCTAAGTTTCTTTCAGCACTGCTGGCTGACAAAGTACAAAATGCCAAGAAACTGCATCCACATTGAACAAACAAACTCATATTCATGTTTTCTCTTTCTTCCTGTTTTCTTTTCATACCATTTTAATCCCTATTCCGGTCATAATGGATTCGGAAGCCGAATATTTTAAAATAAATTTGTTAGGGAATCTTCGAAGGAATCTAATAAAGTTTTTAAGTTCTTTAAAACTTCTGCTGATTCTGAATTACCACAAAAAAAAAAAAAAAAAAAAAAAATGTGAAGATGGTTTTATCAGTTCTCCTCTTCGCAATTTCATATATTTTTCTGAAAATTGCAATTCATTACTTTTGCTTTTGAGTCTTAAGAAATATTATTTAAACTTACATTTGCATGCTCAAAATCGAACATAAAAGCTTTCTTAAGTATAAATGAATATAAAATAAAAATTTCAATAAATTTTTGATTAATTATACGTCACGCAATAGCGAGAGAGTAAATAAATATCAAATTTATAATTTTCTAATTGACTTGAAATTTGATTTCAATCAAATCAAGGAATAGATGAGCCTTTAAATATTTTTTTTTTTAAATATTTTTTTGAACTGTAAATTCGTCTATTAAACTGAGAGAATTATCAGCCGTAAACAATTATTTAATGAAAACAAAATGAATCTGTTGAAATAATTGAAGCATAATTGCTGTAAATGATTTGAAGAAATGCTGGACTAAAAACATAAAGTAAAAACCACGATCGTAGTAAAGTTGTCTGTTGAGCGACTTTATTTATTTTATGTTTATTTGTTGCGTAGAATAAAAGCATTTCACAAGTCAGTTGAATTAGCCATGATTAACTTTTCCAGTATCAAATTACAAAAATCGTAAAGCATTTAACAGCCATGTAATAAAAAAATTCTATGTAAAATCACTTGATGTGTAACACTGTCCCTGTTGAGGATTAACAGCTTATGCTGAACTGCCTTTTTCATTTCCGCAGAAATATTTTATGTAAAAAAAGAAAAAATTTATATCCTGTAAATTTTTTTCTTCTATGGTATTTACAAAACACTTTAAATACTCAAAATTGTAGAAGAATACAAAACGATACTTAAGATAAACAACCAATTAGCTAATTAAATATAAAAAGCATCGTCAACTGTTTTTGGTTATGCTGGCAGGAAGGAAACAAAAAAAAAAAAAAAAAAAAGAAAGAGGAGTTTAATGATTTTTCGTGCCTGCTGTACATGCAAATAAAATTAATTTTTTGTCTCCCTTGAATAAATAAAATGCATTTTTTTTTGCATAATTTTAAATAAATTTTATAAAGGATTATATTTGTGCTCTTATCTCTGTTTACTTTCGCCGGTAATTGAAAGCAAAATTTATACGTTTATTCTACAAAAATTCCTGTAAATGGAAACTGAATTCTTAAAATGCAATTTGTAAATTAATTTCAAAAGGAAACAGGTCAGTTACCCTTATTTTTGTAATTATCTGTTTACTCAGATTACTTTGTGTTGTTTGCATTGGCTTTCGTTCTTTTCCCCTTTATTTTAACAATTCTTTATTTTTATTTACTTCGAGCTGCATTTTGTCCACCGTTTTCTCGACAAAAAAAAAAAAAAAAAAATTGATACAAGTCCAATAAGAAAGTTTGCAGGTAAAATATTTTAAGCCTTCACTAAAATCTAAAAAATATTTCGTTTCAATGACATTAAAGAATAATGTTTCTTATGAGTCTTTCTTATTTTCAAAGAGTTGAGTTTTTTGAATTGCAAAATCGTCTTTTAGGTTGGAGGACTTGCATAATGCTGCGCCATCACTTAGTTTGAAGATGCTTCTTTATTATTTTATACTTGTTCAATACTTTCCAAAGAAGCCAACAGGTTATATTAAATGTAAAAGAAAAGCAAGAGCTTTCAAGGACTGCAATTTTGGAATAAAGAATTGAATAACTAAAATAAAACTAAAATTATTTTTTTTAATTTTTTCCTCACATAAAAGTTGTTTGTCTGATTTTGAAGAAAAATTTACTTTTTTTATTATTACATTTTCTCTAATTTCCTCTTTCGCAAATTATTTCTCGATCTGTATTGAGAAAGAATTATTTTCATTAAGTTTAGCACAATATTTATAATTATCTAAATATGTATTTTTTAATAGATCTCGTGAAGCTTTCAATGACCTCAAACAATTCGGGTCAGCTGCGCCTTCAGTAATTCCATATTAAATTATTTCCTCTAATTATTTCCTTCTCTGTTGCTTTAAACGAAAATAAAAGTTTAAATTCAATTTTATCAAAAATTCACACACATTTAATCATGCAAAAATATAAAATATAAAAAAAAATTCACAATGAAATAAAATTAGATTATAAAGTCCTTTTTCCTATTACGAGACGACAACTATTTGAACACTTCAAATTTTCATTACCGCATTAACACTCTGATGCACGGAACTCAATGATACCAACAAATACTAACTTTTAAGAACGATATAATACCGCTGGCCCATAAAGGACAATATCCAAAATTTATTTATTTATTTACCAAATATTACAATTATATGAATATAATTGCAATATGTATAGAAGCACTGGCTACTGAGGCCTTTGGCTTCTGGCTCGCCGAGGAATTGAACGCCTGACACCTGCGTAACAGGCGGGTATACTAAGCATTATACCATCGAGGGCCTAATATCCAAAATATGTCTGCATAAAGTACGTAAAGTACGTTTGTTGTGTCAAATGCAAATCCTTCAACATATGTATGTTAAAAAGATTAAGATGTCTAGAAAATTCTAGGTGAATAAGGATTTCCTTTTTGTTGCAAGGATGTTGGTACATCATCCTTCAGCTTCTGCCGTTGTACAAACTACTTTAGAATTTTGTTCTTCTCCTTTAATATCTCTTTTCACGATACCTATACTGATCACTTAAACCAATGATGGAACCTTCTTTTGCTACTCGTCTTTATTTATAAAGACATTGATAACAGAGCCGTAGCAAAAATTCTATTTATATCTAATTTCCCCCATAATCTCTCTTCACTACCTCTAGCCTAAATACGTCACAAAATATTAAATAAAATGACTTAAATAAATAATGGGACTTTAGGAAAAAATCACCTTCTTCAATACAAAATAAAAATTTTTATTCACAAGTCAGGGATGGAAAATACATTTAGACGACATCTTAATTAATTTCGCCTTTGAATTAAAGAAAAGTTAAACATGCTTTTATTTTACTTACAGTTTTGTTCCCCAAATTGCGAACGCGACAGCTTAAATATGCCGACTTGCCCATTAAAGCTGTTACATTACGAGGCGTTGTGGGATCGAAATATGGCTCAATCCATTGGGGAGGTGTGTAAGGCGGGAACGTTGTAGTCGATGTCGTTGACAACTCATCAAAATTATTGAATGCATCAAGAGGACCTGATACTCCTCCATTGGTTAAATCTGAAAATTAAGCAATATTTCATTAAATCATTATTTTAAAAATGAATACAATAATTTCGATAAATTTTTTTCTGGGACAAAAAAAAATTATTTTAAAAATACTTTATCATGTTTTATTTTTATCATATTTATTTAGTAATTTTTATTTTTTTACTTTTATCATCATTATTTATTTAAATTATAGACTGGAAGAAAGGGACAGAGAGAGAGAGAGAGAGAGAGAGAGAGAGAGAGAGAGAGAAATGTATGACATAATACAAAGGAATTTTCCAGCTACTGTAATTCATGTTAATTGTTGCAAGAAAATGTTGCTCTTCCTCCTTTTAACTTTTTTTTTTTAACAATTTTTTGCTTTTTTTTATATTCTTTTGTGGCATCTTTTAATTATTATTTTTTTTTTAAAAACCCCTTTTATTTTGAGGACATTTTTAATTGGTATTTAATGCTTGGAGAAAATGACCGTCGAGAAATGTGTCGCCATAAAAGCATGACAGAGTTTTTAAAGTTCTGCTACAATTTATATCATGTCAGCCAGGAAGCAAAAAAAGAGTATTTGCTTTTTCTTCGTCTTGTAAAGGAATGTAAAAAAAGACAGTAGACGTACTCTTTTCCTTTGAAAATGTTGGAAATGTATTGAAAGTTCTTGGTATCGGTAATTTGAATTACACAAGCAAATGCAATTATTTTCACTGAAAGCTTGAAATTAAAAATGGTTGCATATATGCTTTTCATGAAGTAAAATTAGCAATTGGCTGTTTTCGCAAAGTAAGCCTTATAGCACGATCGGAAGAAAATTCTTCTCAGTTGTTTAGTGTTGTTAGTAGCTGAGTTTGCAATTAGTGGCCAATATTTTCTAATAAATGGACTTAATCAATTAATCTTAAGCTTATATCCTGAGTGCGACCACTAAGGATAATAAATTATTTTTTTCCTAACTCTAAAAGGTTAGAAATATCAAAATTAATATTCAGTAGAATTTAGTGTAATCTGAACATCAAAAAAAAATTAATTATTTTCGCAGGAATTATCCTGATTGTAAACTTGCAGCTCTAGAGCTCAGAACTCAATCGATTCTGATATTAATACTTCTCGTATTCCAATTTTCCAAAAGAACAATTTTAATAGCACCAGCTTTTACTTCCCTTTTGCAATTTACTCGTATGTTGAAAATAATTAATGTATGCATTCTACATTATTAAATTCTTTTGATTTTAAAACTTTGCCACACACTTTAGTCTAAATGTGGGAAGGAGTAAAAAGGCTTAATCTGAATACAACAAAGAAATCAACTTTAGCTGGCATACACTTTTTAAATGAAGATGAACTGATGATTTAATATAAAAATTAATGTAAAAAGATATTTTCAAATGGGAAGTTTTTTTTTTCGTTTTGAGTGTGTTGTTGGCTGAACTAGTAAGTTCACTAAATACAAATGACTAGAGTCGTGGGTTCAACGCCCAGCTCTGGTAGCCATAAAAAGAAATTCACACAAATTCTTCTGATTTTCCTTTTAATTTTTGTTTTTTGAAATAATTATTATATATTTTTACTTTCAGAGAAGAATGTAACCGAAATGCAATAATAATAATTTAAAAAATGATTGGCCGGAAAGGAAAACTATATCAAGGCCATTGGCACACTGACCATAAGCTGCCAACTTCGAAACATTCCAAAGGGCTGGCTTTGGTGTTTGCTTTTACGCTAATAATTTCTCGAAATGTAATTATTCCCACTTGGTTTCCATTGCTATATTTTTTTCAATTTTCCTTAATAAAAAAAGAAAAATTAAAAGGACACACCAAAAAACAAAAGAAAGATTAATTTCTAAATGATAAAAAAAATGAAATTTAGAAACTGATTATTGAACTCAATTTTGAAAATAAAATTATGAAAATATAATTATGAAAATAAAATAATAAAAACAAATTTTTGAAAACAAAATTTTGAAAAGAAAAATTGTAAAAATAATAACAATATGGATTTTAATTTTAAGAAAAAAAAATGATATTTTCTATTTAAGAAAACAAAACAAATATTAATATATAATATATAATATATAATATATAATATATAATATATAATATAAAATATATAATATATAATATATAATATATAATATAAAATATATAATATATAATATATAATATATAATATATAATATATAATATATAATATATAATATATAATATATAATATATAATATATAATATATAATATATAATATATAATATATAATATATAATATATAATATATAATATATAATATATAATATATAATATATAATATATAATATATAATATATAATATATAATATATAATATATAATATATAATATATAATATATAATATATAATATATAATATATAATATATAATATATAATATATAATATATAATATATAATATAATATTGTTATTGCAAAAAAAAATTACCTTCTTAAAATTATCTTCTTCTTTATAGAAATTAGGAGAAAATATTTTACATTATTTTATATTCTTTTCTTCTTGCTATATGATATGTCTTAAAAGAAGCGATTGAGAGTTACAGAAACGTAATGACAGCAAGTTTTGCAGTATGTTTCATAATTATACGAGAAGCTTTTTTGGTCCGAAGAATTTGTTTTGTTTTTCCTAAAATTTATTTATTTATTTATTGTATGAGATAAAAATTTTTATAATTTTCACAATAATATATTTTTAGGTGGCACTTATGTTGGCAAATATTTGTCAAGTGTGACAGTATTCTAAAAGTGAGCAACATAAACTAACTTAAGCCCATCACAAGCAAAATATCAGTAAATAATTTGGCTGAATTTCTCAGAAAGAATAAAAATAATAAAATTTAGAAAAATAACTTAAATTCACCTCATGATATTCTTCTATTTGCAAAATTAAATAGTATGTGTGTGTGTGCGTGTTTTTCGTTCATAAAACTTTCCCATTAAACTTCAACAAATTGACAACTATTAAAAATTCCTATCCTGGCTTTTGTCATGCACTCTTTTATAATTTTTGTGAAAGGTTGCGTTCATTTGCCTGGCAAGTTGCTTTCGTTGACATCATTTCTTCATGTCGTATAATAAAACTGATGCTACAAATGCAGCCAACCATTAGCTTAAGATATTCTTTATATTTCGTGGTATCATAACAACTTTGCTTCATTCCATGGATACGCTTTTTGTTGTTGTCGTTGTTTTAGTTTTCGTTTCACCAGTTTTTTCAAGTGCTTTAAAGTATGAAAGAAAATATTTTTATGAAGCGATGTGGAGCTTTTATAAATGTTAAAACGTGCAAAAATAGATAAAGTTGAACTGCCGTAGTGTTTGGCAAAAGCAACAAAAGTTCATGTGCAAATGGGCATGTCAATGAGTCAGTCGGGGTGACCATTCATACAAACAATTTGTTTAAACTTTTGAATACTTAGCAGATGGCCATTCAATTTTTTTAAAATTTTGGCTGAAATGCATAATTTCAATTATACCGGCTAAAGCTTTACAAAAATAGTTTTGCAATTGTCACAAATTTCGAAGATCCTGTACCAACTGAAAGAGAAATACAATTCTATAATGATAAATTGTTTCCTACGAAAATTTCTTTTCTTATTTACTGCATGCCGCGTAAGGATTACCGAACTGCCCACTTGCCTCTCCGATTTAAAAAAAATTATCAGCAGAAATTGAAATTTAAGGGCTACTCCTGCTTCAAAAAGCTTAACTCAACTGAAATCCTGATGAGATTTCCTTACATTATTTTCCAATTTTATAAATTTAAAAAATTGGTAAACGAAAAAAACAAACTGAAATTATTAAAACTTTGAACGTCATTTTCCTAGTAAATCTCTACATCTGGATGATGAGCACAATCTATATAGTTTTAATGGACTAAAAAATCTTATAGTGCGTACAGTATCCTTCCTGTATTCCTTTAGTATGATGGCCAAGCAGTCGATCAAAAGTACATATATTTTTTATTTTATTTTAAAATTTCTTAAACATTTTATCTGGCATTCGTTATCTTTCTTCAGATAATAATTATTAAAAATGGCTTGAAAATAAAAATAAATTGCGATTTTCGTCTGCCACTCCAGTTACAATATAACGAATTTTAAATAATTAATTTTTTTACAAAACGTGTGCAATTATTTTTGATGAAGATCTGCATTTTCTCCAATGATATTTTTTCCAAAGTTGGAGTGTAAATTTTAATATCCTTTCGACGAGTAAATCTACAAACGCTTTTTAAAAAAAGCTCATAAAAAACCTGCACCAGTAAAAAAATTTAAACAAACTCAAGATGGCTATACTGGGGTTGAAAAATTAGTAAAGCTTTTTAAAAATTTTTCATTACGAATAATGAAAAATATTGTAAGAATTTCATAAGGACGAAATTAAAATTTTTTCTATTTTTATCTCTATTCACTCGTGATACAGAACACCATTCTTGATAAATAAAAATATGTTGAAAGGTTGAAATTCACAAGTTTACATCGGCAGATTTCGGAGATGGCACCTCAACTCAATGAAAATGTTTTACGTTTAAGGTAAAGTGAAAATGTTTTAAGTGAAAAGTTTGTTTAAGTGAAAATGTTTTACCTTTAAGGTAAAAGATATCCTTTGGACGAGTAAACCAAATAAATCTACAAACGCTTTTTAAAAAAAGTTCATAAAAAACCTGCACCAGTAAAAGCAATATTGTAAAATAACATTGCGAAACTAAAATAGAAATGTAAATATTTAGGTCCTTATTAGATTATTATTAAATTAGATCATGCCAGATATAAAGTAGAAAATATAGGAGAATCTGGAAGGAAAAAAGAATAGGAAGAGATTGTGCACCAGAGATGGAAGGCGCTTTATTTAAGGTAAAACATTTTCAAAGACGTTTCCAGAAAACGTTTTCCAAAAAACCTAATAAATGACGTAGCCCCTCCATGGTATAATGGTTAGTATACCCGCCTGTTACGCAGGTGTCAAGAGTTCAATTCCCCGGGGAGCCAGAAGTCAAAGGCCTCAGTAGCCAGTGCTTCTATACATATTGCAATTATATTCATATAATTGTAATATTTGGTAAATAAATAAATAAATAAAATATAACTCAAAGGAGCTAGAAATGATTCTACACAATTGTCCTTTTGCCAATATAAAGAAATTCCTCAAGAGTTAAACTATTTTGCTTTGAAGTGCTTTCGATTCAGCAAAACAAAGTGGAGGAATTCATAAGAAAGCTTTTCATTTCGTTGCAAAAACAAATCCTGTTTCATTAATAAGAATATATAAGAAATGTTATCTGGCCACCCTCGCATTCAAAAATTTATTTTAAACACAACTTTTATATTTCCTTATGCTTCAAAACTCTCTGCATATAAGACATAATTATGCACGATTGTGCTTGCAAAAATAAAACTTTTTTTTTAAAGGTGTTCAAAACTTTGCTTAACTACAGGAGATAAATATTGTGTTCATACACACGCATTCTTTGAAAATGAGAAGGAAAAATTATTTTAATGCTGGCAAAATAATAATACAACGGAGATTTAAAGGCGTCAATTAAAAGTGTTTATTTAAATTGTTCATGAGTCCTTTGAAATGCTTTTCATTCGCATTTCATTTCATATTAATTTTTATATTTTTCTTAAAGAGTGAAAAAATTTTTTTTCAAAAAAGAAAAGTCTGTTTAAAATTAATATTTTGCAGTCTCGTGGATGAAAAAATTAAAAAAAAAAACAGTGAAGAATTTTTTTTTAAATTAATAGTTGTAGAAAGTTAAACATGCAATTCCTTAATAAAAAAAAAAAAATTCCTAGCGTAATAATTACCAATTAATAATAATTTTTATTAATTTTATATTGTTTTCTCTTTAGTTTTTACTTGTATTCAGCTGAGTTGTTTCATTGCGTTTAAGAGGCTTTCGCCCTTTTACCAGCCCACTCTAAGGACATACAGTGAATATGAAAACAAATTGTTGGTTAAATATAAAATTTTCAAATTAATTTAATAAATTTTTTTTAATTTTCATACAACAGAAATAAAGAAATGTAAAATAATTAAATTCGCAGTTGCAACACCTTATTTGAATATTTTCAAATATTTAAGGATAAAATTTATCCTTCTTTATTTAAGAGCTGCTGGTTGCAACATTGGAATTTATGACGGCTTTCAATTTATAAAAATCTATTAAAGGGTTGCAACGTTATTAAATTTTAAAAATTTATAAATTTTTGCAATCCACACTTGTGTCTTGTGGGGGCGTGTTTAACCACATATGAATGTCCCTGTAGGAAATGTGAATTAATTCACTAGAAAATGTTATTCCCTGTAAACATCCAATATGTGCGTATTACTGAGAACCCATTACTGGTCCTTGGGGTTAATGACTCTATAATACGTACATATTTAATTGTTACTGCTGCTGGTTTTCTGCAGTGGATATCTATAATGAAGAAGCATATTTTTTTCACTGTTAGAGTTTTATTAAAATCACAACAAACAAAAATGTAAATGCTTTGCTGACAATGTTGCCAAACAGTAGTAAACAAAAATGGTGTCCTAGAAACACTTGTCACCAGGATTCCTTCAGGGTTACAAGCTAAAAAACACTTGCTGTTTGTTTTCGTTATACTTTACAAAAACTTGTCTACGCACAAGTGCAGCTGTGCACTTGCATGTGTATTTGTTGTTAAGGATGTCTGTCTGCCTGTACGTATATTCAATAAATTCTTTCATAAAAGAAGCCCTGCGGTATACATTTAAATGTTCGTACTAAACATTGCATATACTCTTAATTATGTCAAAATGTGTGAGAGTGTGTGTGTGCTAGTGTTCGAATGGAGAATATAAAATGTCTGCTAAAACATGTTCGTTCGCCTGTGTAAGACTCTTACACTAAAAGTATGTGAGTAGTTGGGTATAAAAGTGTCCTTTAAAGTACATTTAAGAAAAAAAGCACTGAAAAGGCACAAAAATAATCGGGCAGCCACACATGCTTAAACTAGTTTGAATTTTGTGTCAGAGATGGGAAAGTGAAAATAGTGGGGTTTTGGAGGAAAAGGAAGCTACCGAGTAAAGTATCGATTAAAACTATTTCAAGTTTGTGCTCGTTGTCAAAGGGGATACTTCAGCCTAAAAATAATATTTTACTGATATTTAGCTGTAGCATTCAGTCGTTCTGTTACAGGGTGCTGACAAAGGAGGTTAATAAAGAGAAAGTTTAATAAACTTTAAAGTTTTCTTTATAGTGAGGCAAAAATATAATATGGCGTTGATTGCTGCTTCCATGTTGGCAGGCTCATCGTCGCAAATGTATACAAAGTTTGCCATCATGTCACTGTTCTTAGACTTGCCCGGCTGCTGTAGTTTGAACTTGAAACCATTTTAAGCCATTTAAATTTCGGCTATAAATACATTATGATTTCTTTTCGCCGAACCCAGAATATTTTCTTAGTGTTGGTGTAAGTAAATATGGCGTAAATTTACACGCTCAAATGTTGCTCTACTTTTCTTTTTTTTTTTTTTTTATACATCGTTCTTATTTTGGCTGCATTTACATTTAGAAATGAAAATCAGAAAAGTTATTTAATCAATTTCTTCTCACAAAAAAGTTAGCTAATGCTTTTTTAAAATGATAAAATCAAATAAAATCAGCAGAAGTTTAAAGAAAAATAAAAGCTGCTCTTTATAGAAAACCATTAAAGATTATACAAGAACAATGTCTGCCAGTTTTTATATCCTTTTTGCTTATTGCTCTTAAAGGAAACCATTAAAGATTATCCAAGAACACTGTCTGCCAGACTTTATATGCTCTTTGCTTAATCCAAGTAACTGGTAGGCCGAGGAAATTCTTTGCGGTCACCTTTAAAAGGAGGCTAAAGTTTTTGTTATCCTTTTGAAATCTGTTTATCTTAATGCTGCCCCCTTCTACAGTAAAAACCATTACTGATAGTTCACTTTCTTCAAACCGGAAATCAAATTTTTAATTTAGTTTTTTATCTTCCCCCCAAAACTAAACTTGTAATTAAATTTAAATACTCTGATAGCAAACCCTCTACTTGTAACTGAAATATTAAAAAATATTTGCTAAAATTTATTATCTTCTAAATGCGTTTAAATGTTTTCCTTATTTATGCAGGTATTTTTCTCATCTTTGGTACGAATTTGCAAATTAATGACAAAACTTTTCGTAATCCTGCTGGTATGCGTAGTTAGGAAAATAGGAAAATTATGATTTAATGCATTGCAAAATTCAACAGAACTTCATTAATACTTTCTCGTGTTATACGTGCCCTCCTTTCGAGCTGAAGAAACCTGATAACGTTTTCAGTGTGAGCATATGCAACTGGCTTGCTATTTACATACTCATCATTATGCAAACAGTGTGTAGAATGTGCTAAACAATAAGACACAGGCAAGCCGAAAGAAATAGAAAGGAAGAAATAAAACTCTGAATTGTAAGCTCTGAATATGCAGTAAATCATGAGATATTTGTGTTTCAGCAGCAATGCTGCCACAAAAATCTGACGAGGTAAGTAAAATTTGTTAAAGGTTGAATACTTTTGCAGTCTCCCTCAATAAAAATCAGCCTCAAGCAATTGTTTAGCATCAAGGATAATCCAGATGTTGACGAACTTACATAAAATCTCACCAAATGCTTATAAGATAAGCAAAATATTTCATTTAAAGATTTTCAACGTTTCAAGAATATAAAGCAATTTCCCTTCAACTATTTATGAATTTATTTTAGAGTGCGAAATCATTTTGTTTGGTCATCAAGTCAACGTGTTAAAACAGTGAACATGCAACAACTGCTTGCCTCAAATAACTCTACTCATACAAAGTATTTCTATAATTTTATTCTTTGCTTTTTTCCTTGTACTAGACATTATTTAGCACCTGAATAATTGGCATGACTTAACATAAATTATGCATATAATTGCCAGCTCAATTGTTTTATAGAAAGACGAATACAACTAAGTTGGAATAAAATGTTTATTTTCTCTTTTATTCATCGTACACAGAAAAAATGAGTACAGGAATATTTCCAGGATAAAGAAAATTTTTCGAAAATAAAAGTGGTATTATTATGGTTCCCGTATAAAATGAGGGAATAACTAATGACTGCATAAAATTTATAACTCTCATTTGTTTCCAGAAAGGTCCATTACAAAAAGCAAATGTCGAGATTAATTTGCAATAAAATTGGATATATACTAGTATTGAACATCAGACAACATTTAAAAGAAAAAAGAAAAAAGAAAATGGAAACAAAATAGTGATAAAAGTTATTGCAAACAGAAACAAAATATGTAAAGTAAAGAAGTATCTCCTGCCACTTTAAATTAATATGTTAAATAAAATGACTCCATTCAAATTTCTCCTAAGAAGCCTTTTGTGGGTTGAACTTTGGTCTGCACTTCAACTTTATATTCGAAGAAAACAAAATTTTGCTTTTTTAAGATAAATGAAAAAAATTCGGCTTTACCGAAAGCCAAAAGCAATATATCCTTTTGAGTTTAAAACCTCTTCTTACAGATCCTTTTTATAATAAAACATTTATAATTCTTAGATATTCTCATATAGAAATTAAATAAAATTTTTTCTGTGTAGGAAAAATTATTATGAAAGTTTTCTATTCCATTGTCTTTCATCTTTACGTAGTTATTTTGGCTTCTCCACTAGATGCTGTTGTTTCCACTCAAATACCAACTTTCCACAAGCTTTAGTTAGCACATGGTGTCCTTGGAATACTTAGCGAGCTAGTGCGTTTGCATGTGTATGTGAGTGGGTTTGCTTATGATACGTGCATGGATTAGTTGAACTTTCTGTTGGTGTTCAGTTTAATATGGGATTAAATTTTAACATTTATAAAATTATGATGTTCCAATAAGAAGAAAACTCTTTTTCTCTTACACGCACACACGCACTCCTTTCATGAATCTGCAATCACAGTGTGCCTTCTTTGTTGCCAAATTTTTGGTAATAAATTCTTTTTTTTTTTTTTTTTGGTAATAAAATATGTTTTTTAATTAGAATAAAGTTGAAATATTTGCCTGCAATCTAAACATTTTTGAAGTTTCATAAATTGAAGTTTCATATTGTTGTAGAGCTTTTTTGTATGTAAAGAGACACTTTAATTAAGTGCCGTGTGCCGAAAAGCTTGTCAGTCTTTTTGTTTTAATGACACATTTCTGTTTAAAGCTAAAAAGCAAAATATTGTTTTGCTCGAATATAAAGTTGAAGTGCAGACCAAAGTTCAACCCACAAAAGCTTTCTTAGGAGAAATTTAAATGGAGTCATTTTATTTAACATATTAACACGGAAACACATGACATTCTCAATTTAACTTAACATAAATCAGAAGAGCAACTCCTTCTAATGCTTTTGACGTACTGAAACCAAGAAGTGCAGCTTCGTTTTTGCTTTTGGGATTTAAAGTTTTATGTCTTCCAGTAGTGTAAATAGAAACACTTTTTTTCTCACTATGAAAATCTTTAAAGGGGTTCCTACTATTGGCCATTTATTAGATTCAAAATCAATTGGCAACTTATATATTTCATTAGAAATATTCAATTCATTGTATGTCTGAAGAGGGTATTAGAGTGATAATTAAAATTGAAAATGAATTACAAATACTTCAAATTCAATGAGCTTTGAGAAGTTTGATCTGACTAAATGAGAACTGTAAGCTTTAAAATTTTAAATTCGAAAATCGTTTAATACTTCCATTTACTTTAAGGATATTGCGCTTTATGAGCCGTCCAACTCATTCCTTTATCCTTGAATTACTCCTTAAGTTGAAATCCAAACGTGGAATTCAGTGGACTCAAGTTGGAATTTATGAAACTCCATCAGCAGGTGAATTTGGTTTGTAGTACCACTTTCTAGTGTAAACATAAGTTTTTTATCCAGTATTATCTCCGACAGAGGTTGTGGAATATTGTCAATCTGGTGTATTATAGGCTTTATATATTTTCTTCACCCGCTCTTCCATGTAGTCTCAGATTTCTTTATTGTATTAATTTTTAATAATAAAATTTGTGATTTCCTAAATAATATAAAATAATTATTTTTTTTTAATAAATTAAGCCATTTAAAGTAGTAAACACATTTGCAACAGCAGGCTACACGACTGCTCTACTACAGAAATACCACTAATTGATTTTTACAAATATTACAGGATTTTACAACCACAAGCGAATCATTCGTATATTCCGCCCAACTTCAATAAAAATACATTTACATCTCAATAAAGTTTATTGAGCTTAAGATTGAGCTCAGCAAAATATATATGCTGAAATGTATTTAAATGTATTGCTCAGCACTGGATATTAAAATTACTAAGAATCTGTAAATTTAACTTTAATGATTTACAGAAATCTTTTAAAATTTGTAAAAGAAAACTAAATTTCATTTCTGTTTACTTTCTTTTCAAATAAATTAAAAGAAAATTGCATAGAGAAATTGAACTCAATAGCAGCATCATGGTATCAAGGGTTATGAATATTTTCTCCTCATTTCGTAATGATGTATTTTCTTTCTTCACTTTCAATACAATTCCTTCATTTGCTTTTTATAAAAAATAAAAAGAAAGAAAAAAAAAAAGAAAAACTTCCATCATCATCACCACCGTCATCAACACTTGGACCGAAAAATACAATTACTAAAACGAATATGGCTGCGCAAAAGGAAATGTAAGAAATGTAAATTCATTTGGATACGTATTTATTAGATACTTCTTTACTTTGCGGAATGAAATGTTAAAAGTAATTACTTTTTTATTTTGGCTGTACTGGCAACTAAAAAAAAAAAACCATTTGAAATTAAAGTCTGAACTTTGTTGAAGAGAATTATTTTTTAAAAGGTTTTACATTTCGAAAGAAATTAATGTATTAAATATTTTAGCAAACTTTAAATAATTTACAAACAATTAACTCAGCACAGTGCTTTAATGTTCCCCTTGAACACGAAGAGGATTTTTGTAAGCTAGCTCGTACAACGCAATACCTGCAATGTAACACGATTTGAGTTAGTGAATCAAAAACTATCACATACTTTTAGGGGCCTGAAAAAAATTTAAGCTTTAGACATGTACAACAAGTATTAGGCGTGAACCTTAAACGGAAATAAGGAGAGATGATTTCATTTCGGATCGCATAAGAGATCTTTAAGATTTACTAGAACATCCACTTGCTAGATGGCTATTCTCTTCAGAGGATAAATATTGAGGAAACATTTTAGTATGAAGGAAATCTTTCATCTTTAATGAAGGAAATGTTTTTATATATAATTAAAAAAGCTTATTTTTTAAATAAAATTAAAGTTATATATATTTTTGCATTTGGTATATAAGATATAGATTTTATAAGAAAAGTTGACATTGGAAAACAGCAAAAATTCTTTCAAACGTTGGTTGGTTTTGTATGAAATTAGATAAGACTTGCGTGCAGCTGCTGTATATTAAGACTAATAATTGTTATATAATTTATTTTTTATAAATTTATTTGAAATTTGTTTCAACTCTCTACAATATTATATCTGCCAGCATGCAATTAGCTATAAATTTTAAATACATAGAACAACTTCCATTACCTTATCAACAAGAACTTTAGAAGAGTTTTCTTTTCATTCAGTTCGGTACTATAGTTATAATAATGGAATTTTAAAAAAACTAAAATTTAATATTTAAATAAATATTTTGAGAATAAGAAATGTGGATGAAATGAAATTACCCGGTTATGCGGACCACCGGCTTCAAGAGAACTGCTCTCAAGGATTTATTAAGCGTTTTATATTTTATGTGTAGAGCTATTGCAGCGACCGAGTAATATAATTGTGAATATCGATGGACACGCCTACTTTGAAGCGCTAAAAAATGCGTTGTTTGTTTGTTACCTCAACATTAGACTTCTATAACGATGTTCCTCTGTCCTAAATCCCTTCTATCCTAACTCCCTTTACAATGTATTACACAGAAAAGTTTGCTCCTTAAATGCAAAGTGGTAAACCCTATTTTTTTTAAATAATATTTTTCTAGCATATGAAGAATAAAATCATAAATAAAAGCTATAATTTAGCAATATAATAAGCCTTAATCATGGCGTTATACTTCCTAATTTAGTCTTTTGTATGGCATAACAAATTATATATTTATTGACGAAAAGTAGGGGTTTCATTACGCTTCTTTGGTCAAGTTCTTTGCCTCGAAGAAGTAAATAGAAGAAAAGTGATTAGAAAAACAAAAGTGTTTGATTAAATCAATCTTTGGATTGACTCTCTTTGGAAGACTGTTACAGAGGTTGACTTCGTTTCCATTGGAAATTTCTGCATAAACAGTAATGTACTCGTGTGTCGCAAAGATATTGTAGAATGTTAAACCGATTCAATGAAACATTGGCTAATTTATTAAAACCACGTATGCATTGCAAATATGCACATACGAGTATTGGCATTCCGTAAATTATCTTCAGCAGCACCACCTTCAACAGCAATCTATTAAAGGAAAGGAAACTTGAGCTTTTTCACAATTGCGAAACTGCACCCAAAACACCTCAAGTGTGAATCCTTTGCCAGCACTCTGTCAAAAACAGGCCCACTCTCACAATTCCAACACGTAATTATTTGCTTGCAGCGAAAAGCTCTGCAATTAAAATGTCTTAATGGAAATTGATTTTCTTGAGTCTGATTTTAAGGTATCTTAAATTGCCGTTGGCTTCTTCGTTATTGTTACCAAATAACTCAATATCCTTTAAATTTATTCTTTATACAACCGGCAACTGTAAATTGTTCCACATCAATCTTGCAAATGGCTGCTGCCTCAATAAACTATTTAAAATTTATTAAGTGCCTTAAATTGTTATAACTAATTGACATTAAATGCCTTTTATTGGAATTTAAGCAAAAATTATGCAATTTCCTGTTGTGTTAATTGGAGCTCGCTCTCTTTTAATTTAATACTCTACATAAAGTAACAAAAATATTTTAAATCGCTCTTTTATGTCGCATGTATGAGAGCGTAAATATTTCAAAATGATGTTGTAAATTAATTCCCTTTAATGAAGTGCAGAATTTCTCTTTTAATCACAAACGCATTTAATTTTTAATAATTTTATTTAAAATATAATTATTATTTCTCACACAATTATGTTGATGTCAACTCGCTACATGCAGGTATCCGTCAAGCCGTGTAATCTGTTGGTTGAAAATTTATTGCAGAATTAACGTGAGGCTGCGGGTTATGGTGATTCTACTGCAACATTTCGGTGAATAATTCAAATAGTATGGGAAATTATTTTATTCAGTCTGTGTAGAGCGATGATGCTGCAAGCAATGATACAATTGTCGACAGAACTTCAAGGATAAAAGCCGATGTTATTTCTCCTTAAATTTTCAGTACAGAACCGTCTTCATCTGACAATTAAGTCGAATGTCTCAATCTCTTGTCTCACAGAACGTGCTTCTCTTTCATTTGTTTTGTAAAAAGAAAAAAGAAACATTTAAAATATTAACCAGAAATCAATAGAGTCAAAGAGGAAAGTATAGTAACGGGTGTTCCCATATGTGGATGGTTGAACGGTTAAATACTGAAATTGTAAGAAAGCTCCCTTATGGCAATTGTCCATCTGGAACAGCAGGCGGAAGTATAGCAATGAATGTGTGGCAATGCAAGTTTGTCGGATTGGTACCTTTTTTCCCTCTTTCATTAAGTAATAGAATGAATAGGAAAAGTATCGTATGGTTGAATATGAAAAGATACTCGCTGTTGGAGTATTCACTCATGCTTCCTCAACAAATTAATAAAATTAAAAGAATTTAAAATGTTTAATTACAAAATTTAATATTTCGGCACTCTTGCTTTCTTTCAAAGAAATAAAGTTTCCACAAAACCTTCCATGCCAAAGTTTTTTCTTGCTTCCTCAAAATTCGATTGCTGTGTGCCTTCCTCTGTCAATTTCTTGTGGAGTTCAACGAACAAATATTTCTTGATTATTATGAAAAAGAAATATTCATAACAGTCCTGCGGATCATATTGACGCATTGCTTTAATGACTTCTGGAATATTTTGTAGTGTATTTTTTACTATCTACCGCAACGTCGTATGATGAATAATGATGTTGTTAATTGCTTTTATCCAGCGTACATGTACGATCGAATCTGTGGTGGAACGTTCTTTTATATTCTTCATTACTGACGGCCACACAGATATGAAGCATGGCCATATACGATTAATATATTATATTGATTGGCTCATATTGATGGACGTTTATTGAAGTTGAATTTAATTTGATATAAAAATTGGTATGGAAAGCATTTCTGAGTACAACAAATTTTAAGGATAGACACATTTTATATGTAATTTGACCTCGAGAGGTATGCCAGTTTTAAAGTATACTTCAATGTTATTTGCTTTATTATAATTCAGGAAGATTTAAATATATTTTCAAAAGTAAATCCAGTGTATTGAAATTTGGCCAATACTGGGATGCCTATAAAAAATTTTCTATCTTAATGAGCATATTCAGGACTCGTAGTTCAGTCTGTTCAATTACAGATTTCTGTAATTTAGTTTTTCCTGGTGGTGATATCAAGCAGTACGTGATGTTCTTCTTAGCTAAAATAGTCCTTTGCTAAATATCCTTTACCATGGCTGTAGCTACCATGCATGCCGTAACATGTGCACATTTACTTTTAAAGCTGCCATTCTTGCCAATTTTGTTGTTTTTTTTGCCTTATTAACTCGTTTTTCCATTGCTTAACCTTAACACATATGATTCAAGATTCGTTTTTAAACTGTCTGTGTGCTTTTGTTAAAACTGAACCACATCAATAAGCCTGGGCAGACACATCTGTTTTCATAAAGATAATCCCAGGTTTTGCCAGTAGATGGTCCTTCAGTCATATGGTGAGATCGAGTGTTTACTTACGTATTTGCCAGCGTACTACCACACCTTAAAGGTCATTGAGAATGGAAAAATATTTAACAAAGGAAAATTGGAAAATATTTGTTGTACATGATACACGAGTATCTATCTGTTCCACAAGCAAGTGAAAAGTGCGAAAATATCTTATGAATGTGATATTCAAATGCTTATTTTCATGAAAAAATGAAACTTTTTTTGGTTAACCAAAATTTGGTTTAATTAAAAATTGTTATTTTCTTCCACGAGTAAATAATAAAGGCCAATCGATATAGAATACGTTAAAAGTCTTACGTCATATGTATGTCATCTCTCTGAATTGAACATCAAAGTGTCAATAGAAAAGTTTGGTGGCATTGAGGGAAATGAAATCACAAAAAGCTGAATAAAACGTATCAAAAAACAAAAACCAACTGACATCTGTCAAAGTATTCGACATACTTGAGAAGATAAGTTTGCTCAGGTTTAACGGATATGGCGCTGCTGGAGACGCAGCGCCATGATAAGAATAGATCACTTTTAAGCTGGTTGTGAGTTGAAAGAGTTAAAATACTCGTATGACTTTTAACTGATTATTTTTCAAGCACAAAGAAAATGATTTTAGTGTTTTTGGTAAGGAAAAGCAACTCCGGCTTACACATTAATCGTGATTGTGGATGTCTCTTAAGCACAGAAATTATTAAATGTGAGAACCCCCAATTAAGGATATATTCCTTATATTTCAAATTAATAAATTTTATTTTTAGGCTTGTTGGGTAACAGCCTATTAAACTGGAGACCGCAGGTTCGCTTCCTTCCTAAACCCAACCTGTTCTCCTGCACTCAAAACAAAAGGAAAGAGAAGAAAAATAATTAAACAGCCACATTAAAAATTCTATTTTTTGCAAACTAAATTTTATTTCATTAAACTCCAACTTCTTTGCCTGAAGTTGTTATAAAAAATCTTTTTTAAATAAAATGCACTCAAGATAAAATTATCTCGTTTTAGATAAACTTTTCCATTTAAATTGAATACAATAGGATTTAAATAAAACTACTTTATTTAATTGCTTTTAGATACTGTTTACTTAAACTTTCAAAGTTTTTACAAAAAAAAACATTTTTATTTTTTATTTTAACATCAATTTAATTGTTTAGGAAATACTTTAAAAAACAACACAATCCCCCAAATGCAGATATTCTTCATTTTTATTGTATTTTATGATTAAAAGCTTCTAATGCAGCTCATAAAAGAGCATTTTGGAAAGTGAATCTCTATTTGCTTATAAATAACTACGTACTGTAAGCTAACGAGCATTTTTATTGGCAAAATTAGAATTTAAATCCATTAGAGATGTTACATTGTGAGCATGTACGAGTAGGCTGAAGGAAGTTTATATAAAATAAAATAAAAAATTTTATGGAAACATGCAACATACTGTACTAGTGTATTTTTGCAACAGTAGCTGGCTGCTGAAATAGGAACTGCTGCTAATGGCCATATTTGTGATCGCTTGCCATCTTCGTGA
Source organism: Ormia ochracea (assembly GCA_963402855.1). NCBI lineage: Eukaryota > Metazoa > Arthropoda > Insecta > Diptera > Tachinidae > Ormia > Ormia ochracea. The sequence continues at coordinate 20,159,282 of OY727106.1, forward strand.
TTGGCATACTTTTCTATTGGGCTAACAGCGAAAAATGTTAAAATGTCTTTACCTCTATCAAATAAGGATATCACGAAAAGTAAACAGGAAATAAAAAAATTATTATTGTGGAATATAAAACAGGATATAAAATAACCAATCGGCAAAGGGATCGTTTATGGGCAAAAAACAAAGAAAGACAAAACAAGCCAAAGAATTGGATCACAACTGTTTTTGATATTAAATAGTTGGTCCATACACTCTTAATAGCTGAGTATTCCCAGAAGGGCACATCAGCCTTTAATGGTTTAAATTTAACAAACTCTATAACATAATAAATTAAAGATATTAAAAGTTGATACTTCTAACAGTTGAATTAAAATCAAAAATTTTGATCAAAAACAAATAATTAAAACACCTGCTGAATAGAATATAAAAATATAAAAAGTTTTGCATATTAAAGTGGAAATGTAAGAAGAGACCTTTGACACTGCGAATCGTTACATCTAATTAAAAATATTAGATTTTGTATTCTTCTATTGACCAGCAGAACTAACTTTCATCGGAGAAAAAAATTTAAAATTACTTTGATAAGAAAATCTCACTTTTAGCCATTAAATTGGTTTGTTAGATTATGTTCCATATAGTTATATATAGTGATATATATGTTGTCGGCTTAAAGGAAACCCTTAACAAATGTAGAAAAATTTACTCAAAAGAACGACTTGCATATGGATTAGAATAGAGTAGTTGATTATGTGCCGATTAGGGGCTGGCAGGATAGACATTATTATGGTTGATCACTGATATCTTCACGGTTTTGATTCCGATATCCGACTTTTTTGAAAGCCCCTCAAAACATCTTCTACATAATAAATGAATTCGTTACTCTTCTGATCCTGCAGGGAAGATATATTTCATTTTCCTTTTCTTACATGGTATTAAATTTTTTGCTGATAGTCCTTTGGCATGGTTTTGAAAGCCATGTATCATGTGTTTGTAGCACTAGTAGTCCACATTAGTTCTATCCGAGTTTGCATATCTACCATGTGGACTATGCCATGATATTATCGATAACTAGTTTGTATATTGTGGTGGCTACCACCTACTATAAATCATATGTATACAGAAAGTTGAGAGGGGAAAACCCAGAAAAAGTCAATATGACATTAACGTTATCCTTTTGGCCAGTTCTTTACCTATTGGATGGTCCCGAGTCTCGTAATTAGCAGTACCCGGCGCTCTTGTGCTATGATAAGTATAGAGCTTTGGCTTTGCATATTATTTTGAGTATACAGAAGCCTGAATAAACCAAGTTTAGAGAAGGATTATTAAACAAACTTTCATTCCAATTCTCTCAAATCTTCCCACGCTAAACTCACTCAGTAGATAATATTTTGAAGTATTACTTTTAAGGTATCATTATTGCCATTATAAATCAATCATGTTTAATTCCAGTGGTATTTAATGGAAATTTCAACTTATGCTACCACTGCAAGGATCACTCATGATTGCTTAACGGTTTTCCTTTCATTCTCTCTAGAGATCGTATTTGACAAAAGAGTCTCACTAACGAGTGTATTCAGTGTTACTTTATAAAACTGTAAGTCCTGCTGATTGATACGTTGCTAAAAAAATTTAATATCCTGCTTCCTGTTTAGGTGATATTTCATAGACTTGGAAGTTAATACTAGCAGAGGTGTTTACTGTTATCTATGATTTGGCAACAGCCAACTCACTTTTTTTTTTACCTTCTCTAAAATTTGAAAATTAAATTTACCAGCTTGAGTTCCAACATTGCTGATCTTTCTTATTTATTGCTTTTATTGTCATAAATTTCATGCAAATTATCTTTCTTTTCCAGTTAATAGAATTGCAAATATTTTGATTTCGCCATTTACTGTGCTTTTATTTTATTTATTTTCAAAAATAGAGAATATAAAAAAATTTTATGTCTGAATTGTTTCTTTTTGTTGGCAGTGTCGTATGAGAAATCCTTGAAGTGCTCATATTATTTAATATTTATGATGTAATTATAAGTTTGTTATTCGAAATGTAAATTTAGTCCTGGTGGGGTTATAAACCTTTACATGTACACTTGCCTGCGGTGCTTGCACCAATACGTGTATTGCTTGTACAGGAATAGATTTATCGGTTTTCTTTTTGTCATTAAAAAGTGTAATAAAAAACGCTTTTTATGAAGGAATGAATCTCAGAAATTATAAAAATTAATCAGCTAATGGCAGAAAATTATTTTTTAGAATCTGTTTCATAAATCATTTATAAAAGAAATTAAATTTTAATAAAGGAATTAATAAATTATTAATTTCTTAATTTCTTAATACGGGGGCATGCATAAATTTGAACAGTATTCTTTGAATTGGTCTGCTTTTCTGAACTTTTGAATTTACTTTTGTTGCAGATGTCTCTCAGGTGACAGATGGTGGAGTCCATTACAATTTGCTGAAGATGTAGGATAGAGCAATTAATGCTTGAGGAACATATGCTGATTGCGGAAAAAGTTTTTTATCAGGCAGAGAAATAACAAATTGGGATATCAAGTTGCTTGGAATCTTTTACAGCATCAGGTGATGGCTTTGCAATATGTAAAGCCCAAATGATACAGCAACGTTTCCTTTGTGAACTGCAATTGTGCTACTGAAAGTCCAAGTGAAGTCTAGGTCAGCTGCTTTAGTGGAAGGACGTTTATAACAATTGCTAATGTATGCCATTAATGCATTAATAACTAGTCAGTATCCTGTGGATGGCCATGTTACGAAATTGAATTTGCTATGCGACCAATTCTGGCAAAACGGGGAGGAGTAGGGAATATATTCTTCTGAATAATATTTATCTCTGCAGATGGTTTTTATTGCTGAAAGGAGAATATTTTACCATGCGATATACCCATTGCAAAGTGAAACCTACAGTGTGAGATGCGGCCGCAAACGAAAAATATAAAATTTTCAAGGGCTCACACAGGGTGATGATTTTTATAATTTTTTTTTCTTAAGGGAGGCGTAGGATTTAAAAGACCTTCCAACTTCTGTGATGGTAATAATTGTTTTTGAACAGAAAAATTATAAAAAAAAATAATCAAATAAATAAATCTGGGCAAAAATCCTCTTTGGAAATCAGAAATAACTCATACGAGTATGCTGCCGAAGTGGCGAGAGCACCAGTGGTACCCCATTATTTTCTTTCTGTTGCATGCAACTCTGGTATGGACTTCAATGATTGCAAATTTAATTACTTATTTTGTACTTGTTGTCTATCCTGTAGCTGCAAGATAACTCAAGTGACCACTGTTTAATTGGCTTGCTATTGAAAATGAATTGCGTTTTTGGAACACCCTGTATTAACTCACTCGCTGCTTCTACGCTGCAAACAAGTCTTTATGAAACATTTTTGTTTCAATCAACCAAAGTTGATTAAAAATATTTTTGAGAGATAAATAAAAAATTTATAGTCGATACCTTTAACGGGAAATCTATAAAAATTAAAATTATCCAAATTATTTTCTTTTTATATTTATTAAATAATTATATATATTTTTTTTTGATTTGACGTTAAAGTTGAAATCACAATTTCATAACAGAGTGTTTTTTTTTGTAAATTTCACATTGAATATCAATCAAAGCTGCTTGAACGGCTAAAATAAAAAAAAAGTTACGAATTATCCTTTTTTGCCTTTTCGGATTAACTTTAAAAATTGGAAATTATTTCGATTTTGCAAATTGGGGCAAATATTTTATTGAAATGGTTTGCATTTACTTTTCCAAATAATAATTAAAAACGTACACGCACTTTTGTAGCTCAATAAGCGAGGTGAGTAAAAGATATAAAAAATGTAAAATTGGTTGCAAATACTTTTGGAGATCCTTTTTGTGTCACTGTTGAAGGTACGAATTTTGTGTTGGAAAATAAGAAATTCGTGTAGCAATTTAAGTAATTTAAGTTGTTGATTCCAGGAACTTTATTTAAAAACTTAAAGCAAAATTTCCTTTAACAGGCAAGTTTTTGAAAGTTTATTAAAACAAATACGAAATTTAAGGGAGATAAAAACTAAAAACCAAAATAAAATTCAATAAGGTTTCGTTAATAAATTGCTACACTTTACTGCTCCTTACTTGAAGCATATATTTTTAATGTCCTTAATTTATTCGGTTAACTGAGTTTGCTATTTAAGTACAAAAACGTACATGAATATATGCCATGAACAAACGCATACAAGCACATTTTTTAAGGATTCAAATACAATGACTTGGCAATCAAATGCTGTTATTGCTTTTTCTAATTTCTCTTTTCCATTTTAGTTAAATGGTTTGCTACGAGTAATTCTTATGATGCAGGATACAAAATTCACACAAAATTCACACAGAATTCCCACAACATCCAGACATAAGAAACACACTCGCATACAAGAATAGCAGGATGTTTGTGACACGTTTTTTATTGGCTGCTTTCATGGCGCACTCCTACTGGCATGCATGATGGCAAGCAGTCATATCTGTATCTGTGTGCTGCGAACGTGTCAGAGTATGTGTTAAAAATATATTTTTTCCAAGGAAACTTTAACTTTTTGAAGTCATAATTCTGCAAAAATAAATGCAAAAATTTTATGTTAAAAAAGCTAGAAAATAAACGATTGTAGATCTTTTGTTCAATTGTCCTTGAACAAGGAGGTAATTGCATGTGGAAGAGAGAACTACGGCAACTCTGAGATATATTAATGGGTAACATGGTGGCATGTTTCATTTAAGCAATTTTCACAGCCTTTAAAAGTAGTTGATAAAAATCAATAGAACTCGTAGAATCAAGCCAGTAGTGACGAGTAGAAATCCTAGTGAATGGAAGAAGTTTCTCAAACGGAATAAAATCTAATGAAAATAAAGATAAATAAATAACTATTAACACGGTAGCAAAATGTAGTCATAATAAAACTTGGAAGAGCGTTATAAAAATTAAGTAGCTCCCTTGTCAGACAAAAGGAAAGAATCTTCTACCGCCAAACCTATAAAGATTCTAATATCACGTGAAGACTGACAACTTTAAGCATTAAATAAATTGCTTTTAGTCGGCGTAGAGATAAATCTTGTAGTTGGTTTAAAATTAAATTTGTTATAAGGAATTTACCGTACGTGATTTTAATTATTTTTAAGCTGTAATAAAATCAAAATGTAATTATATAATATAAATGATTATTTTAGTTACTATATAGTAAATATTTACGATTACCAAAATCATTTCTTACAAGAGCTTTTATGGAAATCAGTAAAAAATTTGTAATATATTATTTTTTAATTATTCTATAATTAAACAGCGAATTTTTGTAGCGGCATCTAAAACTTTTTGTCACTCTTCTTAACACTTTCTGTATCATTAATCCTTTTTATGCCCCTTCCTTATTTGGAATGTGTTAATTAGAAATGAGATGACTAATCAAAATTAATTTTCTTTACAAGCAATTTCGCTTACTGTCTGAGATTCCACTTGTCATTGCAGCAATTTTCGTACTCTTTGGCGAAAATTGAAATGCTAAATTGTAGGAAACTTCACTAGATAATGTGCATGGTTTACATAAAGTTACACTTGCCACGCATTAGGTTTCCTTTAAGCATGTTTGAGTTTATACGAGAGAGGTAGTAAGCAAAGGTGCTCCTCTGTGGCATGATAATATTTCACATTGGGGTTGCCAATACGGCCACATAACTTTTGAGAAAATAAAGTTATTCATTTAACATAAAAACCACCACGTGCTTTATTAAGTCATATAAGTAATATTATTATTTACTTTGTGTCGACTGGCAACACCATTTCCGGTCTCTCTTGCTCTGCGTCGCTCATAACAATACAAATAAATTTAAATTGGCGGCAACCGAAGTGACACCGTGCAGACAGAAGCCTGCTGTGGCGAATGTGTTAAATGTATCATACAATTGTCCTTTATAGCTTCATGCCCAATGAGTCCTTATATTGAGCTTGAAAGTAAAAAAATAGAGCCGGGTCTCTTGGAATGTTTTAAAGTTTGCTTCTGTAAACTTTAACCTCTTTTAGACATGCAAAATTTTATTTTAAAAAGTTTTAAATTTTTTTTTTTTCTGTTTGTCTGTTTGCAAAGAAATTTTTTTTTTTTTGCAAATATTGTTGCTATTTTCTTTCTAAGACCTGCAATCTGGGAATCCCCTCTACTTGAACAAAGTGTTGTCCTTCAATATTTGTAACAAAGTTGGGCGCTGTTAACAATTATGTAGCAGCATTTTATGAATTGTTTTAATTTTTATGAAGAAGGGTGCATTTGAAGCTTTGCAACGAAATCAACCTCTTTAATAAAATCAAGACTTTGCAAAGTATACTTTGCATATCTGAAAGGGATATATTTCTTAGAAAGCTCTGCACATAAAAATATTTTGTGTATATTTTTATTTCATATTTACGTCTTCTATAGCAAGCTGGATGTTTGTGCTTATTCGCCATACTTTTAAATACAACGGTGAAACCGTATGACGAAAGAGGCTCATCTGCCTCTACATCGAGTTCCATATCATTTTGTTTTATCCACTCTCCAATAAATTGACGCCTGGCCACCTTTAAGAAACACTTCTCTTCTAAAGAAATTTATTAAATGCATTTTCTTTATATGTTTTCTCTTTCACTTCACTCAGCTTTAAAAAGCTATTTGTTCTCAAGAGTAATTCACAGATGCACCTCGTTTTTCCGGTTTTATCTATTGCACTTGTTGTAGCCAACTATACATTGTGGTTAGCACTATTAACTTAATATGTGGCTTGCAAGAATTTTTCCAGGTTTGTATTCTCTTGCTTGTTTCTATTTGTATTTCTTCTCGTGCTTCTCCTGCTTCTCTAGCACATTAATGATGATGGCATATGATGGCTGAGGACTTAGGGCTGAGGGCTGTGTGGGGCTTTAAAATTGAGCAAAATTTATTCTTTTTTTTTTTTGGTTTTGCTTTTGCTTTCTTTAAAAAGTGCTCGTATGCATTTAATTGCAAATTACCACCACATGTACGGCAAGTGTGGCTGCTGCTAAGAACTGCTGCCTTAATACACTTGTGCCACTATTTACTGCGCTCAGACTTTAATGTGTAATGTGTATTGAAAGTGCACGCCAGTAACGGGTTTGCACAAGTGACTGAATATGTGAGTGAAAGTTTACTTCTGCTCTTGAAGGTTCGTTATTTTTGTTAAACGTTTGTATTTATTTTGACATGAAATATGAAAATCTTGCACATTTTATAAGAATATTTTACTTGAAAGAGAGAAAGCAAAAGACGAATGAGCACAATAAATAAGTTTCGTGTTAAAAAGGAAAAACATGTTTGAAATTAATATAGCAAATGATACGAGGTTTACTTTAGCCTTTAAATGCTTGAATGCATTTAATTGTTTTCGTTTTAATTTTTGGTAAAAAAGTTCTTGTTTTCAATTACATTTTATGTACTAGACAGAAGTAATTTATAAGGAAAAAGGGTATAAAAAATAGCCCGGCGAATTTCTTCAAATGCTCAAGACGCGTCACTAACTTGAACAGGAATTGCATTTGATTTAGAGATGCAATCACAAGCCATCTGAAAGTTCATAGTCTGTCAGATGAAGAAAATTTGCGGATGTTTTTAAAAAATTATTAATGGCGGAATTTTAAACGAATAAGACAGAGTGCTGAAACCCGAGACAAAATTTGCAATCAATCAAACGAAATTAAAAAGGTCACTTTGAGGGGTTACTTTCTGCCTTCGAAGGCTCTTAGACGCAAAGGAGTGCCCGCTGCTTTGTAACTTTATTTCTCTGATGTTTTGCTGCAGCCACAAACAAAATCAGAAAAAATGAAACTTTTGTTCTGTTTTAAAAGTTCTCTCAGGTTACCGTTTATTTGTGATAAATTTCAAATACATTTTTAAAGAGCATCTTCCCAACACACACTAAAGCATTTCCACACTCCTCAGCCATGTACCACAAGTGTGAATAACATAAATTTTGATTGTGGCTCTCAAAACTACGCAGCAATTGCAGCCAACTGCAGAGCGTTGACAGTAGAGTTGCAAAGCTGCAATTGGGGGGAATTTTAAAAAAAGTTTTTACTGTTTTGCTATCGCACTTCATTTTTGCCATTTTCTTTTTTTTTTGTTATTCATATTCTAATTTTTATTTAGATTCGCATATGAATAAAGAAACCCTTTTCAATGGCAAAACATTTGAGCAAAAGAGAATTTTTTTTTATGCAAATAAATAATTTATATTACAAAGAAAATAAAAATAAACTAAAAAATGCAACAAAATTTACGAGTATGTGTTGTTAGTTGGTTGGGCGTTTGAAATATTTGCAAGGTTGTTTGAGTGCCTCGTACGTGTCACATTAGAAACAATGTTTGTTCGAAAGTAAATGTGTTTTAAAGTTTTATGTTTAAAAAGGGGGCAAATTTTACGCTAAAGCGACTTTGTGACAGCCGGAAATATGAAAAACTGAGAGAGAATTGTTTGCAACTTATCTAATTGCAAAGGAAAAAAAGAAAATAAAAAGTTAAGAGAAAAAATTATAATCCTTTTTTAATTTATTCAGATACTCTACTTTGAAATATTTTCATATGCTCTACTGTTTTTATACAGAACACTTCCGATATTTTCGAATATATCCGAAAGTATTTATTTTTTCACTAATACCCATCCTGGCCCCCTCAAATTAATCCGCCCTAAAGTAATCTGCTACAATACACTTATGGCAGAGTTTTTTCTAATCCTTGGAAACACTTCTGAAAAGCGCTCCACTTCTATATTCTACATTAAGCCCTGAAACTAATTCCGATACGGTATCGCCGACAGCAGCGGTTTTGATAATTCTTTCCTCTCCTCAATAGTTGAAAATCGCTTTTCTTTCATCGGTGTCTTCCGGTTCGGGAAGAGGAAAAAGTTATTTGGGGCCAAGTCCGCTGAATACGATGGTTGAGTCCTGATTACAGTTTTGTGTTTGGCCAAAAACGGACGCTCAAACATCGATGTATGAGCTGGTGCAAAATCATAGTGCAAAAGCCATGGAGAATTGCCTCGCTTAAACAGCAATAACTTCAAGGTAGTATTCCTTATTGGCCGTACGAGCTTGTGGCAAGAATTCATGATGCACCATGACATTGCAATCTCAGAAAACAGTAAGGAAAACCTTCACATTTGACCGAAATTGACGTGCTTTTTTCAGTCTTGACTGTTCCATTGGCTTGATTGGGCTTTGGTTTCAATGTCATGTCCCTACACTCATGATGCGTCATCGGCAGAGTTTAGCTAACAACTTTTATAATGTTGACTCTAGTGGACAAGTTGTTTCGCACGATTCCCATGGAAAATAATCCATAAGCTTTTAATGATACGGTCCAATTAATTGGACCAAAAGTGGGCAAGGTCTTCGTGGCCAATTAATTTCACCGTTAAATGATATTGTTCGTTCTTTAAACATTTTTTTTAGTAAAGCAATTGCTGCACTTATATGGTTCCATCGGGTTGCAAGCAGTTGCCTGTTGATTGAGGTATGAAAAATTTTCTCATTACCATTTTAATCACGGTAAATTTCGAAGACCCCTTGACTCCAAATACGCTTTAATCCATAACTTTTTTTAAATAATAAGTTGTTGATTATCGCGAGCCTAAATGCGATAAATTTACTTACTTACGTATTTTATTTCAACAAAATTGGTCTGAATTGGAGAACAAAGTTTTGAACGCGCTTTAGCCCACTCACAATTATTGTTCGGGTATCAGTCCGTTTATAAGGAAATGGCAAACCGAACAAAACAAGAAACATATAAACGACTGTAAATTTTGTGTTTAAATAAAAAATCTTTGAAAATACATTTAAAAATTTGTTTCAAAAAATTTTATGCGAACCTTCTAAAAATTTTAAGTAGACATTTTTATTCTGAAATTGCCTGTTTTTAAATTAAATTAAATTTAATTTAGATTTAATCTAGTGGATTTATAAAGAATACAGTTTTTTTTTATGAGACATGCTTTCATTTGAGTATGCGGTTAAATGCAAACCATTTAAGGTTTGCTTAGAGATCAACCCACCACAGAAGGCCACCGACTGGGAAACGGCAAAAATAAAGAGCAATTGCTTACATGAGAATGATTATTGGAAGCGCAGTAATGCTATAGAAGTACACGTTCACCGATGTAGCTGATCCACTTGTAAATAATAAAAATTAGTAATAAATTAATAATCACTTCCCAGCTTAGAAAAGAGAAGGGGCAGGAGAGCTCATTGTAATTTGTTGAGAGCGACAAAGGACTTGGAACTTGAAGAGGGAAATAAAGGAAAAATAAAATATTTTACAGAAGAACATTCCAATCTACAAAAGAAAAATTATTTCCTCTATATCAATAGCTGTGCAGCTGTTATCATTATCGTTCTCATTGCCATTTGACATTTTAATTTTTTTTAAGAGGAAATGACATTTATAATTCGTATTATTTATGAATTGTCAATTCATATTAAATTTTAAAAACAAAAAGTCATTCTGGTTGGCTCGATTGCGTCTCCTGGCCACCGTAAGGACTTCAGGACTGCTAATAGCAATCCTGCTTATTACTGCAGCCATAATAGATGAAATGCTCGGTGAGCTTTGCTACGAAATGCATTTTTACCAAACTTCATTTCCAGCCTTGTTATCGATATCGATTATAACACAAACCGTCGGGAAATAGTTATCTTCCAAAACACATAACTTAAACAGACGATAATACAATCTGACAACTTGACATTTTGTTGAATTTATTCTATTTTTTTAAAACTTTTACAGAAGTGCGTTCGAGTATAAAAACTAAAACGCACACATACACATATACATAGATGGTTATTTAAAGTAATTTATAAATTTTCTAATTAAATTTTATTTAAATGTAAATATAATTCACACTTGCATTGAAATAAAACAAATTATAATTCATCATGCTATTTTCAACATGCAATATGCTCGTAAATTTATGGCCACATGAAATTATGTGGCCACATATTATGAAATTTATGTAAAAACATTTCATTTGATGCTTTTTAAACAAAAAAGGAAAATTAAAAAATAAATATTCACACTTGATTGCAAAATGCATTTTTAAATTTTTTATTTTTTTTTCGTGTTGCTTTTAGTGCACACTGTAACAGACATATGAAACGAGTTGGCAGCGTTTTAAAAACTGAATTTGGGACAGTGAAATTGAAATCATTTGTTGCTTAAAATTTAATTTAATATATTTGTTTTATGATATGTGATTTATTTTAAATATCTATTTCTACGCTTTGCGCACTGTGTCCTCAGTGAGAGCTTAAGAGCGCCATAGTGGCATCCTCTGTAGCAGAAATTCAGTTTAACTCAAGAAATATGTAAAAATTCTTGTAAAAATAGTGGATCCATAAAATCTATATTTTATTTATTTTTAATCAACACAATAATCATGAGACGGCGTGCTTTTATTAGCCAAAAGTTTCATTCGAATTTCCCGATTCAGCCAGACTTACAGAGCAACAGGATTTTGCCTACGAAGCCTTAAACCCAATCAAAAGTATTTATTTAATCCGAAAAACCTCTAGAAATGTGTATTCAGCCACACACACACACACGCACATATACACACACATCTATAACACTTATTGTGTTAATTGCATTTCTCAGAACAATAATTCACAGTGGCCCCTCAAATAGCGTGGCAAGCATTTGACACGACTAAATACTTCAATAGCAAATTATAATCATGCAATTAATTTCAAATTATATTTTCACTAACAATTTTCATATACAAAATCATTTGATTTTTTTCAAGGAATATACATTTTTGGGAATTTTGGCTGAGCCTCTTATGCGCAGTAATAGAGAATTATCGTACGTACACATAAATATTTCTTCCCGGAAATGAATAAAATTCATAGTTTGACACAGTTGTGCTTAAAGCGTAAGAAATGCAAATAAGCTCATCGTAGACGTCCTTACGCAAAGGCAGCTACGTCGGAGGCAGTAATTCTATGCACAAAATTAATTCATTTCTTGCGGTGAATATTAAGAAAAGTTCTTAAGTTCTAGCCGTTGAGTTATAAAATGTGTGTTATAAAAAAAAAGGAAAAAAAGATTTATTTTTTAATTATTATTTATTAATTTAATAATATTTATTTAAATCCAAATAAATTCAACATGATTTAATTAATAATTTTGTATTTTTTTCAACAAATTTAACCTTTAAAGCGAAAAACCTCTAGAAATGTGTATTCAGCCACACACACACACACGCACATATACACACACATCTATAACACTTATTGTGTTAATTGCATTTCTCAGAACAATAATTCACAGTGGCCCCTCAAATAGCGTGGCAAGCATTTGACACGACTAAATACTTCAATAGCAAATTATAATCATGCAATTAATTTCAAATTATATTTTCACTAACAATTTTCCTCTGTTGACGAAGCGTTCGATGCCTTTTGCAAGTGTCATAAATTCAATGCAAATTTTCATTGAAGTATTTAGTATTTAAAATCAATTGTAATATAATTTAATTTCAAATATTCTTAATCACGTGTGTATTTATAAGAATGACCGAATTTGGCCAGAACAAGTGCAAATAGAATTCAATTCGCGCTTTTTGGCCTTTGGATAGAAAATAATATTTTAATGAGATTAATTCACACACACACGAAATGAAGTGTTGATTTGTTTGAACAATAGAATCGTTTCAATTGAATTGTCCTTGTAAGTAATATCGACTATTTGTAATTGTGTCACATGCGTACATTTCACATTCAATTGTGTAATAAATTTTGGGACCAAACTCGAAATTCAATGAAAGGCTATTTGGATTCAATTGGCATTTTACTGCACACAATTTATCCTTCTTCAAGGATATGACAATACACAATTTCTGTTTGAAATCAAGCGATAGACATATTGGAATTAAAGAAAATATTTTTTAAATGGCAGCAAATTATTAAAACTTTAAATTCGGCAGATAATTTTCATATGGAACATTAACTGAGAAAATGTGTCTGTCATGACAATGAGCATGGCAAAGGAATAATGCGCAGCCAAATAAACCGGAGGTCGTGCTTCGATTCCTGCCTAGAATTAAATTATTTATAAAAAAAAAAAAATTAAATAAAAAGAAAATAAATGATAATTTTAATAATAATTAGCAATTTTGCAAAATGTTTCTGTCACTTCCGGCAAATTCTGTTACTTTCTGGCTATTTTTGGATTTTAAGCTGAAAAAATAAGAAAAATGCACTCCATCTGAAGAAATGATTTTTGTACCAAAAAAAAGCAGTTACTTGTTTTTGAATTAATTTTATACACTTCAAGATATTTCAATTGACAGCATTGTTAGTCAAATCGGTGGCCCAAGTCTCGATGAATTCGGAAATTCCAATAAAATTCATTGACTAATAAGTGAAAAAGCTTTCAGTGCTGTGGACACATTATATAGCGGGCCTACCCTCACAAATTTATAGAATGGAAACATTTAGAATCTTATAAAATATAGATTTTATGTATCTAGTATTGTTATAGTATATATATAATATAATATATAAAATATAACTCATTTGTCCGAATTTCTACTATTGATGAAGCCACTATTGCCCTGCTAGGCTTCTAAATGGCAGTTCCCGTGCGAAAAAGCAAAGCATTGCAATTGCGGCCACTTTTTAATGAGGAAGGAAAACATCTACGGTCTAGGCAGGAATAGAACCCACGACCTCCGATTTAGCAATAACACCAAATAATTTTTAAAGTTTAGGAAAACTCTTTGATATATTCAATCGTTTATCTCACCTTTAAATTAATTCTACTTGAAAGAGAAAAGAAAAATAAATTAAAAAAAAAATGCAATAAGGATATAGAGTTGTGGAAGCCGTACTGTGAAAATATTGAAGTCATTGTGGCACCACAATAACAGTTAATGAAGTGATACGACATTCTCATTTTATTCTCTTTTTTTTGATATGAAAACGATTGAAAATACAGGGTGGGCCAAAAGTCACAATGGGAGAGAATTATCGCACGTACACATAAATATTTCTTCCCGGAAATGAATAAAATTCATCGTTTGACACAGTTGTGCTTAAAGCATAAGAAATGCAAATAAGCTCATCGTAGACTTCCTTATGCAAAGGCAGCTACGGCGGAGGCAGTAATTCTATGCACAAAATTAATTCATTTCTTGCGGTGAATATTAAGAAACGTTCTTAAGTCGTAGCCGTTGAGTTATAAAATGTGTGTTATAAAAAAAAAGGAAAAAAAAATTTATTTTTTAATTATTTATTAATTTAATAATATTTATTTAAATCCAAATAAATTATTCAACATGATTTAATTAATAATTTTGTATTTTTTTTCAACAAATTTAACCTTTAAAGCTTTTGGCTTCTCCGTAGAAAAATACTCAGGGACTAGACTAGGCAGGAATCGACCTCGTGACATCCGCATTATTCATCCGCCTGCGGAGGCACTCTTATAAAATCAGAATGAATGCAATTAAAAAATAATTTAAAGGAAATAATTTAAAGAAACTAAAATAATTTATTCCATCAAATATTTTTTTATACACAGATTTTCAGAATGCAAAAGACTGCAAAACAAAATTATAAATTTCAATCACATGTTGACTGCTGGAAAATCCTTTATTCCCTACAGATTATATTTTTCTCTCTTTGTTTCTTTATTGTTAAAATGTTTTTTCAAAAATTTATTTCAATTCATTATTATTTAAAGGCACTTTCTCGGTTTATTTCTCTTTCAAATGGGTGAGTCGCAAAAATTCACAGAACTTTGTGAACTCAATTGAACATGAAAATGCTTTTAAATATCGATTCATCTTGTTTTGTGTTAGAACTTTTTCATTCACTTTGAATAGGATATTTATCCTCAATGTATTGAACAGGTGCTTGCAAATTTGTATGGAAAAGGATATAAAAAAAAATTAAATTTTATATTTTAATTTTAAGTTCGGTTTTATTTTTAGGCCTTCCATTTATTTTTTTGGCAGTTCTTTAATACCGATTTGAGAGAGTTTCATTTCATTTCCTTTACTTGGAAGGAATGAAGAGTTTGTCTGTGGCGTTGGAAGAGTGAATTGTGAAACCAGAAAAAATATGAATTTTGAATAATCGATATTTTAATCGACTTTTATCTGATAGAAAATATTTTGATAGTGTTTGAATTAGAAATTAAAATTTTGCAAGAAATTTTCGCAGCATTTGAGAAAGTTTCTCGCCATTAACTCTTCGAATAGTGATCTGCAGGGTTGCAATTTAATAGAATGGAGCTGCGACCATTTCTATTTTGGCTACAACAGTGTCAACTTATGATAAAGACTGAATGAAAGTAAGTCAAAAGGATTAAAACACATAAACTGAGTGGGCAAAAAAACCTTAAATTTTTATTTCTTCAAAATGTTTAGTTGCGGCGCTCTGAGATGGATGTGGCCTCAACAATTTGCAGTCATACGTCAGCAAGATTAATGCCATTTGATGGAGGTATACAAAAATGTCTAAGAATATACCCATATCGCTCAAATTTGTTATTAAATTTATACGCATCATGGTTTTTGAACCTGGAATGGGTTCAAAGTTGTCATGACGTTTCCAAAAAGGCCACAATTTGGCTTCTTGACGTTCTTATTCAATAAAAACTGGGCTTCATCAGAGCATAGTATTTTGTATGGTAATTGTACATCAATAATAATTTCCGCTGTCACTATTTCCATAAGAAATGTCAAGCAGACTAACCGAAGGCAATTATCAGCTGTTAAGTTGGTTGTCAAATAGAGCAAAGTTGCCAACTTAAAGTTATGAACCTATAAAAAACTTGCTGTTCTTTCCACAACTTGCCTGGCATACTGTGAATAATGATAATTCCAAAATTTTTCTTTTTCTTTTCCAGTTTTCTTCAGTATAAAAATTCTACAAAATTTTCTTGGAAAGATTTGGAAAATTTTCTACTTAAAAAGGAATTTTTAACGAGTTTTAAATTTTGGCGTATTAAATTCTGTATTCATTCTGAGAATGGTTTTGAATATTAAATATATTGTGTTTTTTTACAAAAACTTCGAGCGAACTATTGATAAGGAAGCTAAACACTTAAAACTGACTAAATATTTATTAAATCATAGAAAAAAAACTTAAAAAATTTCAAAACTTATTGAATTACAAACGAAATGAAGCACAGCTGGCCTGTTTGATGGTGCCAGTTTTATTATTTCATCAAACAATTGCATTGGCCAACATCAACAATATTTATTCTACGATGATTGTAAACACACTTTTGGCTTTGAGTGTCACTTGTAAATGATATCAATCATTCAATGGCGACATAATTCTAAGCTTTTTGCTTTGGACTTGTAAATTGAATTATTGATTAATTAATTACGGTAATTATTTATTTGGCATTTAACAGAGATCAACTAATTCGCAACATGCCAGAAAAGAATGAATTCATTTATAATTCAAATGATAAAATATTTTTTTTAACGCCAAGCAACTCTCAATAATTCTTCACGTAATTTTAATTTTAATAAATTTATTGCCAATAAAATAATTTTTGTACTGAATTGCAGTTGAAATTGCTCAGTGCTTTTGGGCGCTTAACTTCTTATAAAGCTAAATTTTTTATTTTAATTCTGTTAAAATAGTTCATTTCATAACGTTCAAAAATGCTTTTTTATTTATTTACCAAATATTACAATTATATGAATATACATAGTTGCAATATGTATAGAAGCACTGGCTACTGAGGCCTTTGGCTTTTGGCTCCCCGGGGAATTGAACCCCTGACACCTGCGTAACAGGCGGGTATACTAATCATTATACCATCGAGGGGCATCAAATGTGTATTAGACCACTAATTAATGTATTTATAATTATAGTTTATAATTATTCCTAGATTGGATAAGCAAGTTCCATAGGCAAGAACTAGTAATGTGATTAAAATAATACATAATAGTTTTAGGTTAAAAAAAAAATTAATATTTGTAAAAAAAAATTCTATCTAATGGAAAAAAAGAAGCCTCAATAAATAAATAACTAACTAACTGACTGAACTGTATATGCCAGCCTAAGAATATGCTAATATTTTTTACTTGAACATTTGGGCATAAGGAAATACGAAGGTAAAAGCAGATAACTGGGCAGGCAGACTTTTCCGGATCATATTTTGGCGAGACTAGGGGTTTTTATTTTTGTTGGCGAATGCATAAACAGTAGCATGGAAATAAAAATAGGAATATATTTTTTTGGTTCCAAGTTTTCAGTTTACTTTACCACTAAAATCATTGCAGTAAAAAGCTTAGAATTATTGAACTAAATTTTAGTAGCAAAAAATTCCCTGATACCCTGATTAAACTGTAAAATTTTTATTTATAACGTACACGTAAATTTAACGGACATCCTGTCTTCTATACGCTTTAATATCACAATCTTTATGTGAATCTACTGTTCCAAAATTGTTTCCAGCAATATTTTTTGTTCTTACATGACAGATTTTCTAGAGCAAATTTTAAATGGGTTTCATTCCAAACACTCCATTAAAAACAACACCCAACATAAACACTACTGCTATGAACATGTCCATAATAAAAATAAACATCCTTCCTTTTAAGTAAGAGATAAAAAAAAAATAAGTAGGAACAACAAATGTAGAATTCAGCTCATACATCTTGCAACTGAAGGAAAATATAAGGAAGGAAAAAAATAAATGGAACTTTCCAACAATTTTTATGACAAAAGTGAGTTTGCTAAATAAGAGATGTATGTAATCTCTTCCTTCTATTGGCATTCAATCTTATCTTCTATGAATGTGGTAAGTGTATGTGTGTGTGTGTGTGTGTGCATGCATATGTAACAGCCTGAGTACGCAAGGATAATCTAGAAAGGTATTTAAAGAAAAATTCTCTTAATGTCGTTCATACAGCATTTTCAAATTAAAATCTCCCATAATAGATTTAAATGGTTCAGCTAATGGGGTTTACGCCAATGCTGGCATATGATTTACACTGCGCGACAAAAACAAAACCTGAGAAATTGATAAATATTGCAAAATTCTTAACACACGTAAATTGGATGGATTTAACGATATCGTAAAAAGTTATGGCTGTATAAACTTTTAAGGTATTCAATAATTATTAATATCATTATTATGATTATTATCCAAAAAAAAAAGAAAAGGACAACAGAAATCGGACAACAGAAATTTCATAAAAAACGAACGAGTAATCGAGTAATATAAGAGAAAAGTGATTACAAACAGGGTAGCATAAGATTTTTATCTGTTCGATTTGATGCTCTCGTTTAAAGCATTTTCCAATAAATCCTTTTAGCTTTTTGTTTTCGCATTGTTAATGATCATCGTCTTGTTTAGGATCTCATAATAATTGCTAAATGCTATACAACGGCGTCCCTGAGCCAAAAAAAAATATTTTCAAATTAGTTTTAATTCAACAACAAAACCGGTATTTTTATTGTGCAACTGCACTGCAAGTGTATGGCACATCAGTATTTATTATTTTAAATTAAATAGATAAACTTCATTATCGAGTAAACAATTTCAGTCATTGAAGGAAAAATTTAAATTGGTATTATTTAGTCCGGGTGTAAATTATTTATATAATAAAGATTTTTTCACAATAAAGGGAAATCCCTTTTAGAGCTATACTGGCATTATATTTATATAACTATTGCATTATTTAATTTTTGAAGGATGCCAAGCGATTGACAGCAGCTGCTGCATGGCTGCATGGCTGCATGGCTGCATGGCTGCATGGCTGCATGGCTGCATGCCTTCATCTCTTCATATGGGTTGTATAAATATTGGAGAATCCGCAGCTCTCAAAGTTCTTGGGTGGAATGATGATGGAATGATTTTAAAAGTACTACACCACTCTTAGAAGAGGCCCAAGAAACTTATCTGTAGCAACTTACAAGTAGCAACTACGTCTTTGGACATCCTGAAACAACGGTTCCATGAGCACAACTCTTTTGCTTATTTGTGGAATGGTCTATCTTTAAATGTTTTCTCACTCTTTTTAATGTTGGGAAATTTAAATCACACACTATAATCTCCTCCCAACGTCCCATTCTTCTGCTTCTGCCACAATGCATTAAGGGCCATCCCCTTTGCACAATGGGTTGCATGGAAAAAAACCATCCCTGTGTAAAGGTTTTTTTTTTTTCAAAAAAATCTTTTGCTGACGAGATTGTAAAGATACAAGGCTAAGCTCTTAAGTGTCCACTGGTACTAGTTTATGTCACTTCCCTTGAAATATTCCTAAACAGGGAGGCCATAAAATTGAAAATCTTGTTTTATTCGGAAATATGCCCATTATTACACTTCTGTGTGTGTGTGTGTGTGTGTGTGTGTATGTAAATCTAATAAAGAAATACCTTTATTTTCCACATAAATGTCAAAGACAATTTAAGTTCTACTCTAAAAGTCAATAAAAATACTGAAGGTGGATTTCTCGAAAGTAATATAAGTTTGTTTTATTGGGCGAAGTGTGTCTTCTTACCTCATTTGGCCAGAGCTATTAAATAATGAACTGTATAAAAATAGTCAACGATTTCCGTGCGAATGTTTCCGTGCGATGTTGTACAGAACTGATATGGAACACGTCCGCATAGCCAGCCAATTAATGATGTTGAAAGCATTAGAAACATTCTTGGCAACTACATTTGAGTATTGCAATAAGACTGCCTTAAAATATTTCATATTTGCGAAGAAGAATAATTAATTGTCTATTAAAAATAGATTTGAATCGTATGCATATTTGAAAAGCTTTTCTTTTGATCCTTTTGGATTTATTAATTTTATGTTAATTTTGTGTATGAAATAAAAAACTAACATTTTATTTGGATCTAGGATCTGAGTTATTATCAGAAACAGTTTTTTTTGTGTTTACTTTTACTTTCTTATCGGAAATATTAATGCAGGAATATTAACTTTAGTAAATACGAGGTGTGATCAAAAAATGACTGTTTTTTTTAAATTTGCGCATTTTTTTCTGTTATGTTGGTACATATTTCTGTTATATATTTTGGCCATATCAGCCAGTTTGTTAAAAAAAAGTTTACTCGTGTTTTGGTGTGCTCTGCGATTTCTTATTATTCGAAAAAATGGATCCAAGAAATTGTATTAAGTTTGGTGTAAGAAACAAAATTAAATGTGCAAGGACTTTTGAAATGTTGTGTGTGGCTTTTGGTGAGTCTACTATGAGCGGAATACAAGTTCAATTGATGTATGACCGGTGTAAGGAAGGACGAGAAGATGTCAACGACAATGCTCGTCCTGTCAACCGATGGAAACATTGAAGCAGTAAATAAAATGATTTTTGTTAAGCGTCGAAACACTATTTGACATGTTGAAATTTACGAATTTCTGTGTAATTTTTAATTTCACAGTATTCTAAGTGAGAAAAGCCAAGCATTGTGGCACCGCTCAGCATTCCATATTACAAATTTAAATTCACTTATTTAATTTGAGAACTAGTGTTCGGTTAGTGGAGCAGGCCTACAACTGCATATTACTCTGTCCTTGCAATCATAATATACACATTTGCATTTCAGGTCCTTTTAAAGCACAGGATATTAAAAAAAAATACATTTAATTGTTTTTAGTAATTGTAAGTAAGAGTATCTCTGCAAGTTGTGACCTAATTGAATTTTTATCCTGAATAGAGAAAAGTCCTTGTATTCCATTTCAAATTGCTTTTTCATACTTTAAAGCCTCTGCATCTTTTCCTTTTCATTTCACTTTTTATATTGTCCTTCCAAAACATTTGTATAAAATTTACTTTTAATCAAAGCATATTGAATTGTGAATTGAAGTGGGCATTGACCAAGCAAAAGAAAAATACAGGTGAAATGATTTTTGTTTGAAAAAAAAAAAATAAATAAATAAATAAAAAGTGAAATATAAGAAAAGTATTTGTTTTATGACAGGCCTACAAGAATTTTAACTAGATAAATGCTACGCATCGACACAATGAGGTCAGCAGTTGAGGCTAAATTGTGTTTTGACAGGGGGATTTTGATTTGTACTTCAAAGCCTTATTAAAAGTAAATTTTGGTTACTTCAATAATGCAACTCGAGATTCAAATTTTTTGAATTTTTTTAAATAAAAGATGATTTTATAATAACAATTTTATGCTATTGTTTATTAAATTACTATTAAATGGATTTTTTGTTCAGGATAAAGAAAAACTATTTCTAAATATTATTACACGAGCTAGAAATTTTTCTATCAATAAAATAATTGAAAGTACAGAAAATGTATCTTAAATTGTATTTAATTGAAAATATATATAATTTATAAATTTATTTATATTGACATTTAAGCTTACAATATAATTGTAAAATTTTTTATATTGTGCAATTATATTGCCGATGTGTACGTTATATGAATTATAAGTTGGCATAATATACTGAATGCAATCGAAAGACATTTAGTTTTATGATACAGCCGAAAATGGTAATAATATTTTGAAATGCGGGCGTGGCAACCCTGTGCAGCGTTATGCAGCTATGCAGTGTACCTTATTTCGTCAGAAACGAATCCTGAATTTTGCCACACGATAACGTAGCATCACACAGTTTTTTGGCCAACAGCAAAACCAGCCGCCGTTTTCACCGGACTTGGCCGCCCTCTGACTTTTTCCTCTTCCCCAAACCGGAAGGCAGCGATGAAAGGAAAACCTTTTACTACGATTGAGGAGATTAAAGAAAAATCGAAATCGGAGCTGTTGGCGATACCGAATCAGAATTAGTTTCAGGGTTTAATGTAGAATATAGAAGTGGAGCGCTTTTCAGAAATGCTTCGAGGATTGGAAAAAGCTGTGGCATAAATGTTTTATATCTGGAGGCATTACTTTGCAGCGGATAAAATGATTATTGCTAACGGCTATGTTTTGATCACTCCTCGTAGCTGAACGTGTTTTTAGTAAGTTTAAATAAATAAATCTTTATTTGTCTTTATTATTGCTTTTAATTTTCAGGAAGTATCAAATATGTTTACTTGTTCGGTTCTATATGAATGCGAGAAAAGTATTTATTAATGCCGGGCCTCGTTTGGCGTATGTTTGGTTTGCTCTACAACTTATTAGAACTTTTCACGATATTTTGAAATTATTTTGCTCCAGCATATATTCCAAATGTTGAATACAATACTATTTTTTGTAATAAATTTAAAAATTAATTACACTTTTTATCACTGTACGTATACTTTTGCTACCGCCTGTCATGCAAATCCATTATCGATATATAAAATCTAAAAAAAAGAGTCTTTTCTCTGCTTTTCTGTACTTTTCCAAATAAAACCCTAAAAAGCTTTTAAATGCTACTACAAATTCAAATACCAAAGAATTTATTTATTACTCTATTAAGATTTCTCTTAATATTTATTAAAGACTTTTCCTCAAAAAACAAAAAAAAAATTTAAAAAAAAAATAAAAAAAATTAGAAGAAGAAGAAAAAAACTGTTGCCATTTTTAACAAGAAAACTGAATCCAGCTTTATGTTTGCCCATAAAGGTTTCAAGTGTCCGTATACAAATAAATTTCTTTATCTTGAGGTTGCAGTTTTTTGCATATTTCATTTCCCACAACATGGGCAATAAATCGAGAAAGAATATAATAAATATTTATTATTGTTTTTAAACCTAAAACATTCACTTTGCACAAAAACATAAAAACTAAAAACCCTAATATAGATTTTTCATCCGCAATACAGCAACAAAGAAAAAAAAGAAAAGAAAAAATGGAAAATATATTAAGTGAAAAATGAAAGCAGCATAAATTTTGGAATCTCTTTAAGTAAAAAGGATACGAGTACATGAAAGTGCAATATGAACAAAATATATTTGAAAAATGTAAAATATATAAATAATGGATGAATCTGGTATGTGTAGGCGTAGGCTGATGTACAAGTTCTCTTTAAAGCATTTTTCAATCATCATCGACTTCATTTCGGTACACACGGCCACAACAGAAGTAAAATTATTAATCATTCTCGTTGTGGCTGCAATTTTACACTTAAAACTTGAAACTGTATTGGATTAAATGCTTGAATTCTACTCGAATTCTCATCCATTTATTCGATACATTTGAGTATGTGCTTTAATAAAAAAAATGCTCCAATTTTAGTTTTAAATTCATTTCTAGAGGTAAAAGTAATTGTAAGTTTGCTGCCCATAATTATCGTTGAAAGTTCTCTCCTTAATTGATTTCGTTACCTCAAAATTCATAGAAGAGAAAAAATTATAATTATATAGCAAAAGAATATATATATGAAGAATATATATATATACAATAAAAATAATAGAAATAATAGCAAACATAATAAACCCTATTCATCTCTAAAGGACATCGTGCAGAGGTGCTACAGTGCACGTGAATAAATGCCTATGTGGCTTAACTACACGGTGCGCTTAGGACTGAGTAAACTAATGAGTTTACTATGCAAACACAGGTGGCAATTCTTGATTAAAAGATTTAGTTTTAACCAAGCATCTTGCTATGGCGTTCGGTACTGTCCAAGCCTTACCAATAGGCACTTCGCAAGAATAACTTCCAAACCAACTTCGCGGTAAACCAAACCCGTCTATTCAGTTCTTGTAATTCTAACAGCCAAGAAAAACAATTACAGAGAGGCCGCCGTCAGAAGGGGAGAACCATCTCACTGCCTACTGGCGTCTGCTGAATGGCAACAGAACCTAGATAACTAATCGCTTGACCGGATCGTATCGAGCATTAGCATCAATGCGATACCAGCCACTCAAGAGAAATCTCACAAGCAACTTTTGCTATCAACCTCAAGCCCCCACGTGAACTCCAAAGGAGACCTCACCATAAACTAGCTACAACTTCATTCAACGCTGTTAGGTTGGAACGAACTTGGTCTATGACAAAGTCTCTAAAGCCTTACAAATTTATCCACGAGCATAATCTTTTAACTCCGTGGAGTGAGAACTAAGTCCGTCATTGATATCTGCTCGGTTCAGGATGTGTGCAAACACATTAACCTCCGCGAGAGAAATCCATTGTGGGGCTGCCGGTACCCGTGGTACCAGTTAAAGCAACTGTTGGTGCTTTCGTAGAGAACTCTCAAGAGAGAACTCTCGTACAATATTCAACACTGCATCGATTAGGTTATGCTAGACCTTAATCCTAGACTAACAAGCATAGCTTGCCTTTACCTTTTAATTACTTATAAGCACGTCCGTTGCCATGTTATTTCATGGATTGGATAGTGACAAACAAGTTTTAGCGGTGTCTGCCAAAGGTCATGGTCTAGAAACGCAGAATACCGTCTCCCCAAATTGCACATCACCAACGTGTAAATTTTTCACCAAGGTGCATAAAGTACTCCCCTGTGGGGAATATCGTGCAGGAAGTTTTTTTTCCCATTGAGTAACTGCCCAAAGAAATGCAAAGTTGATATTTGGGAGAGTATATGTATATTGCCACTCCCACTAATCGCCTCCTCAGTTAAATGGTCTACAGACTCGCACACAAACAACTCCTTATGTCCAATGTCCATAAGGCAATAGTAACCTCAACATATCAGCTCTAGGATTTTGTTATATATCATGTGCAAATATATTCAAAGAGCAGCGAAAACCGTTTACAGATGCGGTGTTTCTATGCTCCCGAACCAGATAAGCCGGGATACCCCATAATGCATGTAAAATCTGTATTAAACATTTGTGACAGTGGCAGAAAGGAAGATTTATGTATTCTTTTCGCCCCTGAAGTTTGCAATACTTATGATCTCGCAAGAAGGAAAAAGTCTTCACGACGACTGTTTTGGTTTTTGTATGACCAGTAAACTGGCAACTAACAAAACCAATAGCCATATATGGAACTATTCCCGTATTTATTCTGCAGAAAGATTTTTTGGAAATTTAGAAAATGTGTCAATAATAATTTTTTAACAGCCAGAACAGATAAATCATAAGTATCGAGGAAAAGTACTCCTCTCGTCTTAAGTTTCTTCGCAGGATTACTTTTGTTTGCGTATTCGTATTAAAATACAAATTTATTTAATAATAATTCATTTATACAGACAATATAAGTTAACAAGTAAAACGAATGACCTGTTTGGTCGGCAGAAGTTAGCAAACGCTAAAAAGTAAAAAATATATAGAGTTGTACAAAATAGTAGTAAAATATTTAGTATGAAAAATAATAGTTGTACAAAAAGGTATTTTCCATATTTGTTATCTCCAGACATTGAATATGGTGGCGAAACGCCAAAATACCCTGAAACGTTTTCATTACCTACTTATTCATATAGATGAGTTTCTACATACTTGAGGAGATCTTAGCGAAGAACAAGGACAACACTTCGAGCAAGATATAAAAACCGTGTGCAGGTATCAATTAAAGGTATTAAGCCATGTGGGTGGTACTAAAACCAAAGCTGACTTCACTCTGAGAAGACAATTTCTTGATGTATAAAGTATAAAAAAAAATTTTTGGTTTTAATATCTTGCAAACTAGAGCTGATACAGATTTAATATCACGTGATACTTATAAGCAGGCTTTAAGTTTCAGGCACAAAAAAGTATGTCGGCCGATTTTAGAAGAACTGAAATATTTTTGCAGCGATAAGA
Source organism: Ormia ochracea (assembly GCA_963402855.1). Taxonomy (NCBI): domain Eukaryota; kingdom Metazoa; phylum Arthropoda; class Insecta; order Diptera; family Tachinidae; genus Ormia; species Ormia ochracea. The sequence goes on from OY727106.1 coordinate 20,184,910, forward strand.
AAATAAATTTAAGTTGTAATATAATATCTTATGGAAATCGACAAAAAGAAAAAGTCAGCAAAAACCTCATCAAAAAAGACATAATACAGATTGGCGTTTGGGAACCACTGCAATATTAATGCGGTATCCCCAGATTCAGCTGACGATATACATATATCAGTATTACATTTTAATAGTTCCTTTTTGGTGAAAATAACTTGAAATTTTTTTATACAGAAAAGTAAAAGTAATTTACTAATATTCATCGGATAATGAAAAATGCATTGGAACCGATTTGGTATAAAAAAAATAGTATAAAGTTAAGATAATGTTAAGAAATCTTTTAGTCTTCCCTTCCGGTAGAAGCTTAGACATCTACTAGACTACTTTAGATATAAAAGTTATTCTATTCCAATTTTTATTTATCCATCACTTGCCAAATAAATTATAAGAACTTTTGGAATTTATTTCAGCCTCTCTTCATTCTGAAACAATTGTTGATGAACAAATCCTTATCGACAATTACACGGTATTAAATGATAAACGAATTAATGCGAATTCTTTTCATATTTCTCTTTTTTTTCCATCTCTCATTTTTAGAAGCATTCACTCGAACCGTCTGCTGTTGTTAGTGGAACATTTATTTTATCGATGAGTTCTCCTTATTTTTATATCTTCTGAAGCATGATGTACAATGATTGCTTTTCATAGCGTATCATTAATTTATTGATGATTTATAGTTTGATGTTCTTTTGCTTTCTTTTTCTTCAAACTATGATTGTTATTATTCGTATCAGCATTATTATTTTTGGCCATTTTTTACATAAATATTTCTCTTTCATATTTTCCTTTATTTATGGTGTTATTAAATCAACCGGAAAAGGATGCTGAAAAGTAAAAGTTAAACAAGACCGCTGCGAGGAAACTTTTTAAACATTTGGAAGTAAAGTTTCATCAATCCTCTTGAAAGTATGTTGCATTGCCTGCCATTGACTTGTTTAATTGTATTATTGCGAATATTAAAAAGGGGGAAACAAATCTTGTAAATAATTCCCCAGAGAGTGCCTAATTGCCAGGGGAAATAGTTTACTAAGTTTCATGGAAGAGTACAGTGTACGAGTACAAAATATTGGCAGTTACTTAAATATGCAAAAGGTCAGCGTGCGTACTTTCCACTTTTTATTTAATTGCTTTATTTTAATATTCTGTTGTTTGTTTGTTTGTTTTTTTTGTTTTTTTTTTATTGGTATAAATAATTTAAAGTAAATTAGTTTAATGGAGCGTGTATTTGATGACTTGAGTGTTGCTTCGTTTGCTTTTTAATTTCTACAATTAAATCAAACACAAATGTAGGAGAACATTGAGGAAAATAAACTTAATTTGTATAATGTAAAGGTACGTGTAATTTGTAATTATTTTATCATTCAAAAACTTTTCCTGATATTATTTCGTTACCTTTTTGGCCACAAAATAAAGGATATGCATACTAAGGTATGTATGCGGGTATAGAAGTTTTCCAATGCCATCACGATAAGGTAACGTGAGAACAACATGATTTTCTAATGCACTCAAATACACATTTACTTTTTCTCATTTCCATCCAACAAGATTATTTAAAAGTGCTCAAAATGAGATGCTGATGTGTAGTCGTATATGTATTGGTGGTAATTTTTTTTTTTTTTTGTATTTGTGTTAGTTTGTTGTACAAAGTAACACACATATCCTTTACACTCAAATAAATGTGTTGGCTTGCATCCTTTTCGTCGTTGGAATTACATTTTTAAAGAATTCCTTTTGAATGGCTTGATTTTTAGCACAACAACAACAACTCCAACAACAACAATTCCAACAACAAACTATTTTATTTTAATTGAGATTAGAAGAAACTAATAGATGTATAAAAAAATTGAAATTGTCTGCTAAGCATCGCTTAAATTCCCTACCAGTATTGCAATTAAGAATATTTTAGTGGGTTTGTAAAAACCACAAAACTGTAGTAACTTTCCGTAACACTAAAGTGATTCAATAACTTAATGTTGACATCACTGTTGGCCGCTTTATTCATTTCAAAATCATGCTTGGACTTTGTTAAAAGTTACAGAAATCATGAAAAAGTGTAAAAAGGCAAAAGCGTTTTGCTTGGCAAGGGAAGTATACGAATAGTTTTCATTGAATTTTATTAATTTTAAACTTTAATTATTTCTTTCTGCGTTAATTAAGATCAATTGAAATATTTCAAAGATACACTTTTTTCAAAAAAAAAAGAGTTGCTTTAAACGCTTTTAAAAAGCTTTAAAAAGTACTCATAGTAATCAAAAGTATATATATAGTAACGTAATTATACGTTTACCCTCGCATTTCTTAATACACGCGCTTCACTAAATGAATTTGAAACCTATAACAGAAACATCCAGCAAAGTCAGCAACTCAATGGAGCAAATGCATTTGTCTACACAACGAAGCTACTTCATCTACTCTACTCCAAAATCAACAATGGAAATGTCCAGCAGAGTCAGCAACTTAACAAAGCGCGTATGTTTTTTCTTCGCCCGCTCTGCTGCCAGACAGACATCCGATACCAATGAATGCAAACATTTTTTTTGTCTTCATCCACTTTGCTGCCACATAGACATCCAATACCAACGAATGCAAATGTTCAATAGTGCTTTTGCACATTTGCAATTTTTAAAAAATATGTTTTCAGTTATCATCTTGAACTCAAATAATAAAGATCGTTTAGAAAAAACGTTCAAACCATCTTTTTATTTAATTGGCGCAGTCGGTAGGATAGCTTCAAAAGAAGAAAATTCGTGATGCGATAGCGAGGCTTACCAATTCTAGTAATTTTTGTTTTGTTGTTATCCGAAGAAAAAGAACACGCTAATAGGCACCCTCGCGGCGGTTAACATCGTGTTAAGTTTTATTAAAAACCTCGACAGTAGCGCGAAACCGTAAAAACGCAACCTGCCTAGAACTTAAAACCTGAAAAAAAAAAAAAATCAGGAAGACGCCACAGAATTTGTGTGAGGTGATAAATCCAATTCGGTGACCTCTGGACCCCACGAAAGTGCTGTGTGTGCAACAAATATAAAGAAAAGATAACTTTAAATAAGTGACATAAATAAAAAGCATAAAATCAGCATGACTCCAACACCACCAGTAGTCCTATCAGACTCCGAAATGTCCCAGATAGCATACCAAATCGGTAATGTGGAAAAATTTGATGGAAACCCACAGTCGTTGTACACCTTCGTCAGCCGAATTGACTACATTCTTGATCTTTACACCACCAATAATGTCCGGCAACAACATATTTTGTTTGGACACGTCGAACGTTGCATAAGTGGTGAAGTTATGAGAGCACTCGGCGTGAGTAACATTACCAGCTGGATCGAGTTGCGAAAACAACTTATACTGAATTACAAGACGCAGACACCGAACCATACCTTACTGGAGGAATTTCGCAGCACGCCATACAAGGGAAATGTACGATCCTTTTTGGAAGAAGCTGAACGTCGCCGTCAAGTAATAACAAGTAAGCTAGATTTGGAAAATGATACACACGAGAAACTATTGTATTCAAAACTGATTAAAACAAGCATTGAGGGCTTAATTCAAAAATTGCCACTAAACATTTACATTAGAATAGTTAATCTCGAAATAAAGGATTTAAGATCGCTTATTAATATTTTACAAGAAAAGAACATGTATGAAGATGTCAACCACGCACAAAAGATAACCCAAAAACACGATACATCCGAAAAACAATACAAGCCATTTGCCCATAATCCTAATTCATCTAACCTAAAGGCACAAAAAAATTTCACACCACTTCAACCATTCCATAACCCACCAGTGGTCTATCCACACCCACAACCATACTATAACCAATTTAATCACCAACCTTATCGACATCCTATCCATAATAATGCACCTCAATTAAATCCATCTACCATGTATACACCAACACCGAATCTTCAAGGACAACCACATAACGCAAATAATCAACCAAAGAAACGATTTAGACCATCAGATAGCGGTCAGACTAGAATGAGTATAGACGAGCTTAGGAATCAAGAGGTGGCCTACTATGAACAGTATAACCCATACTACAATTACTATGACCCAACTTACTACAATACAGAATATCATCAACAACAACATGACCAACCTTATGAACACGACTCCGTAATTACACCATCCACTGCAGCCGAAAATGAAGAAGGAAATGAATTGACTATTGAAGAAGTTGAAAATTTTCAGCCACCGGCCTCGAAGACAAACAATTTATAATAATCAAGTACAAAGGAAACGACTTGAGATGCCTAATTGACACCGGATCCACGGTCAATATGGTGACTCGTAATTTGTTCAACTTACCAATCCAGGATACCGAATGCCTCATTCACACAAGTAACGGTCCACTCACTATCAATAAAAGTGTCATTGTCCCTTCCAACAATTTATTTCCGGTGCAGCATGAATTCTTACTGCACCCATTCTCTACAGATTATGATCTTTTAATAGGAAGAAGGATGTTGGCGCGGGCAAAAGCTGTAATAGACTACAGTAAACAAACTGTAATACTGTACAATAACAAATACAAATTGATAAACCACAATATTGCACCCGAACAAAACCATTTTCAGAAGAAGTCAGACGAAGCGCCTTACACCACACAACATGTGCGGCATAAATCGAATGATGGCATACCAATTTCAAATCAAACAACTAACAACGACCCACACTGCATTGTTAACCCGATCGTACCAGGATCAAACTCAAATCCTTTCAGATTGGAACATTTAAATTATGAGGAGAGAACAAAGTTGTGTGAATTACTAAGACAGTATCAGCACATCCAATATCACGATGCTGATAAACTAACATTCACCAACCAAATAAAACACGTAATTAATACTACGCATAATTTGCCAATTTACTCAAAACTATACAGTTACCCCCAGGCTTACGAACAGGAAGTCGAAGCCCAAATACAAGATATGTTAGACCAGGGTATTATACGAATCAGTAATTCACCTTACAGTAGTCCTATTTGGGTGGTGCCCAAGAAACGGGACGCCTCAGGCCAACAGAAATTTAGAATTGTAATAGACTATAGGAGATTGAATGAGATAACTGTTGGTGATCGCCACCCTATTCCAAATATGGATGAGATCTTGTGGAAATTAGGAAAATGTACCTATTTTACCACCATAGATCTAGCAAAGGGTTTCCATCAGATCGAGATGGATGCAGACTCAATTTCAAAGACTGCTTTTTCTACCAAACATGGGCACTATGAATATCTCCGTATGCCGTTTGGTCTGAGAAATGCGCCAGCCACCTTTCAGAGGTGTATGAATGACGTTTTTAGACCCCTCCTGGGAAAACATTGTCTCGTCTATTTAGACGATATTATTGTATTTTCCACGTCTCTTGACGAACATCTGAATTCACTCAGTTTGGTTTTCGAAAAATTATCTGAAGCCAATTTAAAACTGCAGCTTGATAAATGCGAGTTCTTACGACAGGAGACTACCTTTTTGGGACATGTTATAACAAAGGATGGGATCAAGCCAAACCCGGAGAAAATAAGAGCTGTTCAAACATACCCTATCCCCACCAAAACTAAGGAAATTAAAGCTTTCTTAGGATTAACAGGTTTTTACAGAAAATTCATTCCGAATTTCGCTGACATAGCGAAACCTATGACAAAAGTGTTGAAAAAGGATTCGAAAATAAATGTACTAGACCCAGAGTATATTTCGGCATTTGAGAAATTGAAACAATTAATTTCAGACGATCCCGTTTTGAGGATACCAGATCTCAACAGAAAATTTGTTTTAACAACAGACGCGAGTAATGTGGCACTGGGAGCTGTACTCTCACAGGACGGACATCCAATTAGTTACATTAGCCGAACTCTCAACGATCACGAAACAAATTACAGTGCCATTGAAAAGGAACTGCTTGCCATCGTATGGGCAACTAAAACATTCCGCCATTACCTCTTGGGCCGACACTTTGAAATAGCAAGTGACCATCAACCGTTATCCTGGTTACACCGAATGAAGGAACCAAATTCCAAATTAACGCGATGGAGGGTAAAATTGTCGGAGTATGATTTTGATATTAAATATATAAAGGGAAGAGAAAATTATGTGGCTGATGCCTTGTCCAGAATAAGAATAGAGCAGTCCCACTTTAGTGAACAAACCCAACATAGTGCCGAGGACGATAGTAGTGATTTGATTTTTATCACCGAAAAACCAGCCAATACATTTGGCCGTCAAGTGATTTTCTCAAAAGGTCCACCCAAAATAAGTCACGAAAAATATTTCAGGAAACAAATAACCCGCATTTCATACGATGAAATGACAAGGGAAAAGGCCGAACAGTTTTTGATTGAACATTTCTGTGGAAAGACTAGCGTATTATACATAGACAGTGATGCCGATTTTGAAATAATTCAAAGTGCACACAGATCCGTTATTAACACAAGCCACACGAGGATCACCCGTAGCCTTATTTTGCTGAGAAATATATCCACCTACGCAGAATTCAAGGAACTAATACTGAAGGCTCATGAGAAACTCTTACATCCTGGAATACAGAAGATGGGCAAACTTTTTAAAGAGACATATTATTTCCCGAACAGCCAGCTACTCATACAAAACATTATCAATGAATGTCATGTTTGCAACTTAGCTAAAACAGAGCATCGCGATACCAAGATGCCCATGAAAATTACACCTCAACTTAATTTCTGCCGTGAGAGGTTTGTAATAGATATCTACTCATGTGAGGGGAAACACTATGTTAGTTGCATAGACGTATACTCAAAATTTGCCACACTAGAACAAGTACCAACCAAGGATTGGATTGAGTGCAAAAGTGCTCTAATGCGAATATTCAATCATTTGGGTAAGCCCCAGTTACTAAAGGCCGATAGAGATGGAGCCTTCACTAGCCTAGCGTTAAAGCGTTGGTTGGAAACCGAGGGAATTGAATTGCAACTAAACACCGCGAAAACTGGTGTAGCCGATATAGAGAGATTGCATAAAACTATAAATGAGAAAATACGCATAATAAAAACATCCGATGATAATGAAGCAAAACTGAGTAAAATTGAGACAATACTTTATGTTTACAATCACAAGACTAAACACGATACCACAGGACAAACACCAGCACACATTTTTCTTTATAACGGACAGCCGATCAGGAATACTCAAGAGGAGAAGAAGAAAAGAATAGACAGGATAAACAATAACCGACAGGAATTCGAAATGGATACAAGGTACAGAAAAGGACCGTTACAAAAAGGAAAATTGGAAAATCCTTTCAAATCTAACAGGAACGTTGAACAAACCACGCCAGACCATTACAAGATAATTGAAAGAAATAGGGTCACTCATTATTATAAGTCACAATTCAAAAAACAAAAGAAAATTAATCTGAATCCAATTTCACAGGACCATGGTGCACAATAGTGATATGTCTCACTATTATAATGGGATGTCATACCCAACATGCCCAAATTCAAATAAATAATCTCGATACTGATCATGGATATCTGATTTTCTCAGATAAACCATTGGAGTTGCCAACTGAATTCGAACATCACTGTTTGCGGATCAACATTACTGAAATAAACAAGGCAAACAACCTTTTTCGGAAGCATTTGTTAAACTACACAAAATCACCCCATCTTAAATATTTATATGGTAAATTGCAACGACAATTAAATGGACTGACACTGCATGAAGAAAGTAGACAAAAACGAGGGCTTATTAATGCAGTGGGTTCAATGTTCAAGTTTTTATTCGGAACCCTGGACGATGATGACCGAGTTAAATTTCAGGGACAACTCGAAAATATGAAAAAAAATTCAATCCAACTACACGAAATGAATAACGTAATTGATCAAATCAACGAAAACTTGGAAAAGATGGAGAAAAACCGCAACATGTACGACGCATTCACTTATGACTTAATGCAGTTCATAGAATATGTGGAAGACATCGAAATGGGCATGCAACTGTCCAGACTGGGACTCTTCAATCCCAAGTGGTTGAATTATGACAAGTTGGCCAATGTAAATAATCGAAACATACTATTAATAAAAACATCTACATGGATTAATCATCAAGATAACATTATACTTATCATTTCTCACATCCCAATTAACTTTAAAACTTTTAACACCCTAAAAATCATTCCTTATCCAGACCATAATGGATATCAATTAGACTACACTAGTACCACATCATATTTTGAACTTGACAATAAAATTTACACTCGAGAAAATATACAAATTAATGATGAATGTATTTCCAAAATTTTATTGCACACAACACCAATTTGTAATTTTGAACACGTTTTCAACACAGAATCGATTATGTATGTGGAACCAAACGTCATTGTAACTTGGAATTTAAGTACCACATTTGTAAAACAAAATTGTCGGCCCAATACAAACTTAAGTATACAAGGCAATAAAATTATTGGAATAAGCGATTGTGAATTGCAAATAAACGAAATAATTTTGTACGAAAATAAATTATCCCCCGAAATTGACTTAACACAAATTTACTCACCTTTGAAAATAACAAAAGTTAAAACAATTGAACACGATGATGTCCTAACAATGGTCTCTAAAAATAATACACTAATTTACATAGTATTTGTAAGCATTATTATTGTACTTTTAACGATACTGTTATACTTAAAATATGTAACTACAAACCCAATTCTAACGATCTATTCCAAAATCAAGAAGCAACAAAAAAAACAAGTACAAGAAATCGAATTACAACCGCAATCACTACCCACATTATACCCGTCGGTGACATCATAAATTATTGGCTCTTCTTTAAGGGGAGGGAAGTAACGTAATTATACGTTTACCCTCGCATTTCTTAATACACGCGCTTCACTAAATGAATTTGAAACCTATAACAGAAACATCCAGCAAAGTCAGCAACTCAATGGAGCAAATGCATTTGTCTACACAACGAAGCTACTTCATCTACTCTACTCCAAAATCAACAATGGAAATGTCCAGCAGAGTCAGCAACTTAACAAAGCGCGTATGTTTTTTCTTCGCCCGCTCTGCTGCCAGACAGACATCCGATACCAATGAATGCAAACATTTTTTTTGTCTTCATCCACTTTGCTGCCACATAGACATCCAATACCAACGAATGCAAATGTTCAATAGTGCTTTTGCACATTTGCAATTTTTAAAAAATATGTTTTCAGTTATCATCTTGAACTCAAATAATAAAGATCGTTTAGAAAAAACGTTCAAACCATCTTTTTATTTAATTATATATATATATTTTGCTTGGAAGAGATGTGGCACGGTTGCATGTTTAGCTATTTAGAAATATATAAATAATTAACTAATAATATATTATAAGAAACTGCGCCAGTACTAGTAGAACTTCAAGTCAAAGAATTGTTCGTAAAAGCCAACCACATTGATACATCGAATTTTGCCAGGAAGTCCTCCATAAAATTGTTCGCCCAATAATTTCAGATATCGGCTAAAGGCAGTTGAGGCGGAGACGTCTTCCAAATACACCCACGTATATTGTAAACTGGATATATTTTCCTGCGTCCCCAAAAAATATATCCACAGTTAATGTCATAAACATTTCTAGAAAAAATTTTCTCTTCGATCAAACGCTGGACTGTATCTCAATGTGACCAACGGATCTCCTAATGTGCACATGTGCTTCATTACTTTTAGTCAATACGAAAATCGCGAAAATGTTTTGTATAGATGTTTATATAGATGAAGCACAGAGGCGGAATTGCATGCCCTGAAATCGAAAAACTTGCTTGACCAACATCATATCAAATTTAAATGTTTCGTTTGAAAGTATAGATATTTAGCTATGAAATCGCTTTCCGTTGAAATTTCTTTCCAAATTTGTTCGTCCTTTTGTATTATGATGCCTGTCAAGTTTTTATCTTCATAAAGGACTTATTCTTGCCTTTTTCGTGTATTGATATTTAAAGACGGTGCCATTACAAACTACGTTTGAAGGGATATAATTTTGCTTAGCTAATAACTGAAGGATTGAAAAGGGTGTAATGATTACAGAATATGGAATAAACACGGGGAATCACCGGATTAAAATTATATATTTCAAGTGAACAAAATAATGAAAGTATTGAGATGCTCAATAAAGTCCCCGTATAAGCAGGTACAAAAAAAACGTGTTCCAAAAAGAATCCAAACAATGTAAAAGAAATTTTCTTCAAATAAACATTTTATATTGTATGGTAAACGCGACTTGCTCTCCTATATGTTTTTAAAAATATATTAAACGCAAAAATGTAAAATTTATTAAAAAAAAAAAAAAAAAATTAACACTTTCCTGCTAATGAAATAATTTATAAAATCGGATGGCACTTTTAGCAATTTTTAATTATATTAATTATTTCCATCCTTTTCATATAATGCTCTACTACACTCAGAAAAATATCCTGTGGAATTATTATTAATAACAATTATTTTAAAATATTTTTTTCTACTCTTTTTAGTCTATGGTATAGATCATCTTAAATTAATAATATTGTATCAAAAATCGCTTTCTACTACTATTTTAGTACTATTAGTATTATTTTTGGCACAAGTGTATTTTAACGGACTTCTTATAAGATGGTCACACTACTTCAAAAGTCCTTCAAATTGATATTAAAACTTAATATGATTACACTATTAAATTAATGGGCTTAACGTTTCTAAAAATTAATTAAAAAATTAAAAACTATTAGAATAATATTATTTCATATAGAAAATATAATGTGAAATGTCGGATTGAAAATTAATAGGGAAACCACATTGATTTGATACGGTGTTTTCACTGATTTTCACTTGAATAGGTTTCCAATTTATTTATTGTATCGATAGTACAAAAATATTCAATTCCTATTGCTTTAATGCGATTTGGGCCAAATGTTGTCCCTATTAAATCAAAAGGGGACCTTTTTTGCCAAATTAATACGTTCCTTTTTTCTGAGTGTACGAGTATAAAATACACTGATTCCTTAATGCCTCAGCGGAATCACAATTGTATACACAAGTGTTTTAAGAAACAGTCTTTTCGTAGAAATTGTAAATAAATTGGAATGGTTTTCGTTCTGCTCAGCTGAACACAGTGAACCAGATGTATAACGACTTCTATTTGCTGCTTCCAACAGCTGAGGCATGTACTCGCACACACGTTTTCAGTGGAATTGAAATACCTGAAGTGTTGACTTTTTGTATCAGTTTAGTGTGAATGGCTGGATGTTTTCCGTGTATGCGTATGTGTATGTGTGTGAATGGGTGTGCCTCTATGTGTGTTTGAGTTCGCTTAACTGTGCGGTCAGTCAGCATTTCGCCCGTGTGTGCTCGAATGATAAGTTGATGTTAATGGAACTGGGGCAATACGATGAAATAAATGTGAACTGCCACAAAAACGTATAAAATTTATAAAACTGCAAATAAATTTATATGAATGCGGGCTTGTATATTTTTGGTAACCCCTCAACATTTTTAATTTCGGTTCTCTCCTTTCACTTTAAATCAATAATGACTATTGAGAAGATATTGCTGCTGGTGTTTGGTGCTTGACGTCTGAGTGTACCGAGTATATCAGCTTATGTTTGCTCCTGCAACTTACATGTGTTCACATGAGTGTGTGTGTTTGGCTAGCAAACTTGGTATCGATGGATGTATATACGTAAGTGGATCAATGCTATTCAATACTTTGGAAAGCAAAATTCTAAAGAATTGTATAAAATTAAGAAACCAACAGATAAGTTATATATATATATACATTTTTTTTTTATTTCTAAAACTTTTCAATACTTTTCGTTTTTCCATTCTTTTGTTGATCGTTTGCTACATCATTCCAATTTATATTGTAAAAGGATAGTTTGCTTACCAAAGAATATTTATCATCCTTTATAGAAGGGAACGAAAATGTATATTTCTTTATGGCAAATTTATTTAATGGTTATCATCCAAATTTGTTCAATGAATTTTTATAAACACACAGAGACCTCGTTTAACAGGCCAATTATTTGCCGGCAAAATGCCGTGTGTTGTAAAAGTAACCAGACAAGCGATCAAGGAAGTCGATACAGATGCAATAATTATAAAATGTAAAATCTTTTTTATTAAAACGTTTTCGTCTTCTCCCCTGCAATGACATGTTCTATATGATTTGAAATTATCGACATCAAGGAAAATGGAATATTGCGATTCTACTACATATTTCAGGAAATCAAGTTGACCCTGTATCTACGGACCCTGTATTTAAATAGTTTTTAATTTGGAATATAACTCTCACGTAACGCAATTATTAAGTGATTTTCATTTCACTAGAAAGGATTCATGCTATGCGTTACACGCGAATTAAGAGGAAGGTATAATGACAGCCGAAGAAGAGCAGAGAAGGCAGGTGAAGGCATAGTAGATGAATTCAGCAACTTCTGATGTTGGCAGTCATTATTCCGGCTACCATTAACTGAACGGTGAATGATCCTCCTTGCACTGCAAGGCCGCTTCCTAATTAAAAAACCAAAAATTTGAAAGCAATTGAAAACTTCATGTGAGTGCACCTACATTAATTGCAGAGCCGGGGCATTAATTGGAAACTACTAATTTTATAATGTAATTGTTACAGCTCATGTTGTTATAGTTATACCAATTATAATTGCAAGATTTGGTGATTGATTAGTTTCACTAATACTAGGAGCTCTAGATATAGTTCCTATGGAAGAGGTTACCGGCTACAAAAGACAAGGCTTCATTTATTTTGTTAACCCGCTATTAATTTAAAATCAACGTGTTTACTTCAAGTGATATCAGACTCTTTAAATAAATTATTTAATAAAAAATTACTGGCATGCCAATAATCTATTTCAATTGTAATTTAAATTGAAACCAATAATAGGTCTGTGGTCAGTAATAGGTCCAGACGGCTTAAAAGTAACTCTTGAATAATTTTTAATGACAAGCTTGTCAAAACAGAGATTTTTTCTTGCTCACTGAATCACCATCATATTCGAATACGGTTGCGTTATGGCAAGTTATGTGTTAAAGTGGGTCTCGGTGTACTTGAAGGTCATGCAACGAATATATTAAAATTCAAATTTTGTTGGCTTTTGTAGTGTTTTAAAAGAATGTTGTGATAAAATTGTTTATAATTTTTATGAAATTTCAGTAGCGGCTTCATTAGCGGTCAAGAAATCTGAAAACTTAAAATATCAAGTGAATACAAACATAAAAATTTATCCAGAACGTGTTTACTTATTTTATTTGAAGTTGGCCTGAATTAGGAAGACAAAAATTTCAGAGTCGAAATTTGAATAAATATTGTGAACTTTTTTCTTTTTTTATTGTTCAGTCTTTTTATCTTTTTTGTTTGTTTTGCAATATTTCGAAAATTTTTTCTACTTTTTCCACGGATCGTTTTATTAGACAAACAATTCGAAGAAAATGGCTTGTCGGAAGTATAGTTTTCAAACGCTACAGAAATAAGCAGGTCTTGTCTACAGGAAAACAAGCAGGTTCTATGCAGGAATCAAACCAGCGGCTTCCGGTTTAGCAGGCTGTGCATTACTCATTCGCCTATGGAGTTGAGAAGAAATCTTCATAAAAATTAAAAAATTTATAAAATATTTATTTTTTATAATAATTTTGTAATTTTTCAAAATAATTCTTTTTTTAGTTTCTGCTTTTGACAGTGAAAAACTTTGTGTTTCGCAACAAAATATTTTGTTTCCAATTTAATTAAAATAACTTTGTTGAAATGCTAATGAAAAATGGAAAAATTCCCTTCTAATTTCCACTCTTGAAAAGAATGAAAATAATCAAATTTTTATTTGCAATCAACACATCTGACCAGTTTATGTTTAAAAAACCACAACACAACCACAATTCCCCCCGAAACTCTGGGCAGCACTGCAAGCAAATTTTCATTATCCAAACTTGCACTCTGTTCGTTACAGGCTAATGAGATTTGAGCACAAACACTGACGCACATATTTATAGCTGAACAACAGAATGCATTAAATACAACAAAAAAAAAAAAAAATTATTCGACATTATGCGAATCCATGTTTAGAACTTTGGAAAAGAGTGTCAAAATATTCCTTATGGATTGTCAGTCCATAGCCGATAATGAGCAGCAGCTAAAGGACGAACAAACAACAAATACTGTTGCCGGCAAGTTGAGCAAAAATATTGACAGCATACGCGCTGTCAGTCATTGCAACAATTTGCAATTGCTAGAAAACTATTTAATTATTTTATTTAAGGAATAAAATAATCAGTTCCGATAGCATGTCATATATCGCACGCCGTCTGTTATCAGCGAAATGAAACACCGAATAAAATGGCTTTTGAATCGCTTTTATACTCTACTGGCATTCATGAGGACTCGTTATTCCCTGACTGGTGATCTTAGAAAAAATAACTAGGATACTTGCATGTTCAATAGCACCAAGTAGCAGTTAAGAGTCAAAAGCTTAATTGAGGCCCCTCTTGTGGTGACCTCACAAACCTAACTTAAGATAAGCTAGTTAACATTTTTAATTCCACAAGGCACTGTCATTAAATAATCTTTAAAGGAAACATAATTAGAGGAATTGTACGTCCTATCGCACTAAGTAGCATGAAAGGCCCCTCTTGTGGTGGCCTCTCAAACCTAACTTAAGCGAAACTGGTTGACATTTTGAATTTCTCAAGGCACTGTCATTTAATAATCTTTAAAAGAAACATAATTAGAGGAATTGTACGTCCTACTGCACTAAGTAGCATGAAAGGGTCCATCTTGTAGTGGCCTCACAAACCTAACTTGAGCTTAACTATTTAACATTTTTAATTGCAGAAGGCAATGCTATTGAATAATCTTTAAAGGAAACATAATTAGAGAAATTGTACCTCCTACCGCACTAAGTAGCATGAAAGGCCCCTCTTGTAACGGCCTCTCTCTCTCTCTTAAGTTGAACTGGCTATCATTTTTAACTCTATATCAATTATAGAATCAATGTAATAACGAGTGAAATTTCAACATAAAATAAAAAATATATATAAATAAATTTTATTTTTGTATAAATAAAATTATATTTATTATTTTCTATTCTGTAAAACTGGCCACTGTATTAAATTTATTATGTAAAAATACAATTTTATGTAACTTTAAATATATGCAAACTCTTTATGCTGAATTTGCTGTAGTGTGTATTTTTTTGTTTGGCCAACTGTACAAAACGTATTTTGTTATTTATGCTTTTTTCAACGTTTCTCGAATTTTTCTCTATTAAAAAGCATTAATCATTTTTAAGTTATTTTGCATACTTTGCAACGCGAGTATTTTCAATTAAATACGTCAACGTAATTTATTTTTGCAATTATTTGTGCATTTTGTTTAAGCAGCTAGAATATCATTTTCTCCTGGCCAATAGTTTAAAATAGTTTTTATTTATAAAAACACAAAGAGCGCAGGAAAATAAAGTATGCAAGAATAGTTTTTAATATCAACAATACTTACCGCTCATAATAACAACCAGCAGCAAGCACGTTCCGCTGAAGGTGCGTGTTCCAATTTGAATTGTCCGCATAGTTGCAGTGATGGCAGAAGAGCAGATGGAAAGGAGATCACTGTTGCAACACTTTACTTTAGTTGGTTGCATGCAGCTGTTGAAATTGCCCCGAGGCAAATGATTTACTCAGCAGCTACACTTCTATGCGAATACTGGTGGTATGTTTGAACTAGTCTGAGGGGTTTGCAACTAAAAAATAGCTGGGAGACACCATTTGCGCTCATATGGGCTTGTACTTGCGCGTGTGTGTGTGTATGTGTGGAATTGTGCAGGTTTCACAGTAGATGAAATTAAAACTCGAATGAACACAATTTCTGTGAAAAAGTGCGTAGATTGTTTTCAATTCGCAGGACTTACCGATTCGCTTTTATCTGTTTCTTTTTTAGTTTTCATCGATTCGTTTCAGTTACTAGTTTGTACACCTAAAACGTAAATTCGAAATAAAAATCACTTATTCCTTTTTTTCTTCGTTTCTCTTTTTTTTCTGTTGGTATGCAAACAGGCAATTTTTAAGTGCTCAGTATCGTTTCATTCAGAAAGTGCAACATCCTTGTTGTTCTCTTTCCATTAACTAAACTCGTCATCATTGTTATTATCAGCAATATCGTCAGCATCATAATATGAAAGGCTTTCAGTTATTATTTGGCCAATTGCCACAATAAAGCGTTCTTTGCACAAAACAACTGCGGTGACTGTACACCACCGCTCCACGAATAGCAGCAGCAGGAATATTCATGCATTCACTTTGCAAAAAATCTAAATTTCTAATTCAAATACCCACACACACATGCAAAGCCAGCAAAGAGTATAGAAGTTCAGAATGTTTTATTAAAGTACAAACGGCATCCAATACCATCAGTTGTTGCTGCTACAATTTCATGTGTTTGTCTTTCAAAACAGCGTTAGTAGTCCTGCGGCAAAAGCGAACACAGGCATGAACTTAATTTACAAATTGCAAAAGCACATTTTGAAGATTTTGTAATTTTCTGCAAAAAGCAAAACAAGAAAATTTTAAATATTAACAAACATGAAATTAAAATAAATACTTTTTTTTTTCTTTATTCATAATATTTTTTATTTTAGTGGCAAAAGCGAACTTTAAACGTAAAAATATTTTCACTCTCTCTTGCCAAAGAACGGCCAGTGTACTGCAGAGAATTGGCAAAAGTACTGACTGAATTGCTTAATTAAATATAATAAAATGAATTTAATAGTTTCTTTGTAACATCAATTATTAAAAGAAAACTTTGTGAAAACTTTGTGTTTCATTAGCTGCCTCCTAAAACTATGCAACAAATTGTAATACAACCGATTCCACGTTTATATGTTAACAGAAATATTTAAAAAAATATTTAAAAATATGCAAAACGAAAGCGAGGAGACCCTTCAAACTTCTAAATATTAAAATTTTTCTTATTTTTATCTCTATTTTTCAAAAGAAATTTTATTATAAATTTGCTACCAAATTTCTCCCACGGCGAAAACAAATATATTTTTAAAATCTCAACTTTTAGTTAATGGCAAACATTTTTAAATATAATCTCTTTCTAGTTTAGGGCGTAAAGCTGTTAGACAACCAAGTGAAGAAGGAATTCCCCACTATACCTCCGCAAAGTGCAAGGACACCCAAAAAGCAACAATCAAAAAATATCCATCTCAATTTTTCTATGCTCAGGCATAAAAAGCCCTCACCAAAATTTGTCCTTACAGTTTAACCCTCAGAAGCACATGGTTTCTTTTTTGTTAGCTTGGCTTAATTTGTAGTTAAATTTTTTTCAAATTTTTTCAATTTTTTAAGAAAATGGTTCTCTTTTGAGTGCTGTGCATTAGACTCCAAAGTTTGATCGGGATTTTGATCAGCTGATCTCTATGAGTGCGGAAATTTCCTTTCTTCACTTGGAAATCCTGCTCAATTTGGAGTTCTCATCCTTGACGAATTTTCGTCGAATTTTCGTCGAATTTTCGTTCAATAAATTACTCAGGTATTAATTCAGACATTTTGTTCTAATTTCGTGAAATTTTTATTAATTATTTTTATTATTAATAGTACTAAAAACATTATTTAATGGACAAAACATTAATGATGTGATATTTTTTACAAAAATATTTCCAATTAACGATTTTAAATCTTTAGAACTCATAATTCTCGTTTTGTCAATAATAATTAAAATTGATTTTTTTTTCTGTTTTTCTTGTGAATCCTCAAATGCGGCTGCAAATAATTTTATTAAATATTTTCTTCAGCATGTCTACGAGTACACTTGAAATTAAAAGGCAGAAAGTGTGAAATGTAAAATAAATCATAATAATTTCATTCCATTTACGGTTCCTGAGCACGTGTAAATTCAATCAAAATACAATTTCGCAGTTTCGTAAATCATTTTCGTTATTTAAGTGAATTTTTGCTTAAAATGCTTTTAACAATTTAGATTACAAATAGCATTGATATTAAAAAATAAAAAATCAAATTCTTTAGCATTTTATATTCGTTAAAGTTACATTTTACATGCAAAAGAAAAAATAAATAATAATAAAAAAAAAAAAAAAAAAATTTGACGACAAAATAATTCGTTTATCTATTTTCCATAATAATTTTCATCTTCTTGCATTCAGAATGTGACTTCTGTTGTGTGTTTGTGGAAACGGATGGGAAATACGCCAAAGTTGTAGAGGCAAATATGCTTCAACTTTCAGGGCAGTAGAAATTTCAATATCTTCATTTTATCTTATTTTATTTAATTTTAATTTTTTTTTTTTTTTTTTTGCAGGATAATCAATCATTACAACATAAATTGATTTGTTTAATTTAACGCCCGTTGATGACGAAACTAAAATCAATTAATCATTGAAAAGGCTCTCTGGATAGTCGATATCAAAAAAGTTTTTACAAAAAGTCTAGTCGCATTAAGAAACCTCGTAATTTCCAAAGAAATAAAAATTTTATTAATGTCTGCTGTGCATGAAGCCTTCATAAGGATAATATGAAGGATTATATAAAAACTTGTGTCCCATAAAATATCAAAAGAAAAGTTACGAAACTATACGATGGACTTATCAAGACAATTAAATGTGTCCTAAAATACTTCAAATCGATAATTAAAAGATTTTTAAAGTTTTATTACGATATTACAGCGGTATTTATAATTAGTAAAACATGATTTATTTAATTACCACTAAACACGAACTAACGAAGTTGAGGCTCGCTAACGATGGTCTGTTTTAACGCCATTAAAATCTTTGGGACTTTAAAAGGACTCGTTGAATGTTTTCCAAAGGCGATGCTTTAATAGTCTTAAACGATATTAAAATCTTTTGAAAACAGTGGAATCTTTCAACTACTCATTTGAAATGTTGTTAAAATGTCTTCAACGATTTCGAGTTAATGTTATAAAATTCAGAACTTTGAAACAACAAGAAAATTATAATAACATGTGCCAACTAAACAAGAAATTATTCCATAGCAATTCCATAGAAATTCCATATTTTCAGAGCAGATAAAATATGAAAAAAAATATAACGATTAATTAAGTGTTTATTAGTTGTTAACATAATGTTGAACCGGGTATCCATTTAAAGCGAGAGAGGTTTGTTTATTATCTTGAAGTTTTGATTTTGAGAAAATAGTAGCGAAAAAATTCTCGCCAGGAGTTAAATTGATACCATCTTACGGTCAACCTGAAAACATGGAGAGCAAGAAATCATATCGTATATGTTACTGGAAATTTCAAGGAATAAAAACCGAACGTTAAAATTAGCTCACAGGCAACTTCTGTAAATACTTGCCGGCAATGAAAGTGGCTCAATTAATATCACACATGTGCACTTCACTTGTAGTTAAAGCATTAATAATCGAAAGCTCACACCAACTGTTCGTTTCTAACTTGTATTGACTAGAATATTTCCGTTATCCACCCACGGCTAATTTCTATAAAGAGGATGTGGCATCGTTATGCCTTTCAAAAAAATTGTAGACTTCGACGGTAGCCAGCTGGCACTTGGCTTTTAAAAAGAACATTCTGTTAGCAACAAACTCATTTCTTGTAACGACCTCAATTTGTATGCGCATACTTCCCTCACCACTTATCAATCATATAATATTTTAAATCAAAACATTTTCTCATGTGTACTTAACACATCGCCAGATGTTTGCGGTACACTTTCGTGCTGCAGCGAAGGTAAAGAATATACAAAAAAAAAACAGGAAACAGACATGGATTCGGAGCATTTGCTTTCGCTCACACTTGGCATTTTCACATGCTGTTTTTACGGCAAGTGAATATCAAATACATAAATCTATTAGCTTAATATTTTAGATTAGCACGCAATGCTGCTTAGAGAGCTTTGAGTAAAGAAGATTTAAAAAATCTCACGTTTATAAAAAATGTGTTGTGTGCGGGGTCCAGGGGGTTAAAAAAATTTGGTTTTCATAAAATTTTGCCATTATTTTGAAATATTCGCTTTTCCTATTCGCTTTTCCTATTCGCTTTCTTCCAGTGAAATAATGCTGTAGACAGTATTTTGATTTCTCCCCAAACTATTCAAATGAACTTCTTGGATATTTTTGAATATGTTGTCTTTGACAGGCGACTTGGGATGTATTAAATAAATCTGGCAAAGTAATTTGATTTCTATTTTGCTTATGTTTACGTGCTGGTAGTGAGTGTCCAATGGGAGTATGTACACCACACAATCTTCAAAATTCATATTTTTACTAGTACCCAATAAAGCTTTCCAAAATAAATCACACGAAGTAAAGGAAGGAAGACATTTGGGATTCTAATAATAGACCTCCAACAGATTTATCTATAATAAGTAATTTTGCTCAAACGTTACTCTTATTCGAAAATTGTGTGATTCACTTTTATTGCCAGTGTTGCATCATTACTAAAAATTAAAATAAAAATGGCGCCGCAAATTTTAAATCGTATACTCTTAGCCGTGGCATTTAGATTAAATATATGAACTTTAAAAAGACATTTTTGAAGAACTGTTGTCAAATCCACTACAGAATGAGACAGTTGCTCACATTAACGGCTCTGGCAATGTTAAGGTTGGTTTTTTGGCTTGGTGTTTTACTTATACAAAAGTTGCGGTAACAGTTCCATTTCCAATAGACTTTAAGAAAATGTTAGAAAAAATATTTGGTTTTTCAAAAAGTTGGGAAAATATTGCAGGAATCTAAAAGCAATAAAAGGTACTGTTTTACATTAAACCGGATATCCGGTTTTTGTTTTGCATATTGATATTGTGGCAATTTTTTATTTTTATACAGGAACTGGAAAGTCAGTGACTAATTACCTACCAGCCCTCTAATCCTGCTAAAATAATTAATAATACCGATGACAATGTTAACACTTGATGACGTCATTATTATTAATAACACTTTTGATAATGATTTATGGTCACACCTTAAATAAATATCTTGTAAAGCATTTACTTGCCTTTTACTTGTGGCTTACTTTGCACTAACTTTGGTAAGTGTAGTTCGAGTCGTGTAGACTTATCTGTCATAGACTTGTTTGTCATATTCAGTTGGTTGTAGTTCGTTTGCTATCTGCCGGAAATCGGCGGGAGATTGAAAAGGAATTTTTGAACAACTATTGTCAAATGAACTAAACAATAAGACAGTTGCTCAAGTTAACAGCTCTGCCAATAGTATAGTAGAACAATTGCGGAGTGCTCATGCTTGGTATAGATTTACTTACTTTATAAAGTTGTTAATAAACTTTAAGAATATTTTAAAAAAAATATATCCTGCTGGCTGAAAACAAAAAAATTATTTTGTTTTTCAAAAAGAGCATATCACTAACAGAATTCAACAAATAAACGAGAATTACAAAGCCAAATTGAAAGAAATACATACACAGCCAACAATCAATTTCTGAAATCTAATTAAATTATTTTAAATTTTTTTTTAATTTTTTTTTTAATTTCTTAGTAATTCTTTAATACATAAATATAAATACAAAGAAAGGAGGATTAAAAATGCTGCAAGTTCACAATGACGAATCCAAAAGAGTTTTTTGATGGCTGCATGGCAAATTATAATTTTAATATTTTTCTTTTAATTAATAAAAATTATCATTTCTAGTTCTTAATTAATTTGAAAAATAGAGCAGTTGTTGTCTGATATATCTTACAAGAGAAGTATATTTTTGAAACGACTGGAAAGCACGACACTTCCAACCAATTTTCAGAAGTATTTCGTGGTGAATATTTTCACATGAAGATTATGAATATTTGAAAGTGTACGAGGCCTAAAACCAAGTATTTTTCAATATATGAATTCAAATAACGATATATAAATTGTTAGCATTACAATTGGTTAGATTAGCTGGAAGGGTGAGGCAGATGAATGTCCTGCATGGTAATAATACAGCGACTGTTCAGTTTGTTGGCCACAAAGGACTTTGTTTGCTTCACAAGTTTTGCGTTTTCATTTTTCAATTTCGTTTCAATTTTATTTCTTTGAGTTTTCCTTAGGAGTACTCCTTGTGGTTCTTCCAGTTGCCGTTTTCTTTTTTCCTTTTTTGCATTTTTTTATTCCTTTCACAGATTCTTCACACATTCACTACAAAATGTCTTACAATTCAACTTAATTCAAATGCAAGTCTTATTTTTTTAAATAAAACAATCAAATAATAAGAAACGAGATCTGTAAAAGAACAACGTGCACATGATGTAGAAATAATAAAAAAAAAAAATATAAAAAAAAACCAGACCAGAATAAAATTATGCGAAAAGTAATTTGCCACATGCCGTCAATTCCCTTTTTCTGTTTATTTCTGAAAATTCCATTTTATATCTCCTTTTGTTTAATGTTATTATTTATTGCCTTGAGCCGGATGTTGGGAATTTATTTTGATTTAAAATTGAAACAATTTTCCTTGCAACTAATAAGATTTGAAAAGTTTTAGGGCGTTTATGGTAAAATTTAATTTATTTTTTTTCCTTAGAAAAAATATTAAAAAACTGCATCATTTTAGTGATACTTTTAAATAACAAACAAAACTAATTTACAGAGATATTTATGTAAATATTAGATCAGTAAGAGGCTAATATCTGTGACTTCGTCCTTGAAGATGGGAGTTCTTATTTAAATAGTAATCAGGAGGCATGAGATATTTTTGCCTTATGTTTCTACATTGTTATGCTACTAGAAAAATTTATTCTAAATATATGATTTTCAAACTCAACATTGGCATTTTCTAGAATTTTCAAGGGAGAGTTATTTTGTTCTCCAAATTTAAACTATTCTCGTGTTAGAGAATCACCATTTCCAATTATAACAACTTTCTCTATCAAAAAGGAGGGAGGTTTCTATACACTTTCGATATAGGCATGGTAATTTCTACAACATTGCTTTGTGACCCTATTAAATGCATATATTCAGGATTCATATCAGTTTTGTCCATCTGTCCGTCTTTCCACGGAATTTTTTGCCCTTTTTTCGCCTTCTAAATTATTCTTTAAATTTTCTTTGAAACGAAAATTTAAAACCTCATTTACTCAGAATTTTCTTACAATAATCCAGTATGAAAATCCATAAAAATAGTTTTTAAAACATTTTTTTATAGATTATCAGAAGCATCAAACCTTGAACGGCTGGATTACCACGCACGACGTTTGCCTTGCACTCGAACACGCTTTTAAGTTTTAATAGCGGAAGTAGGAAGATGAGTAGAGCAATTTATTTATTTATTTTAATATTTCTTGTAATTAAAATTATACCCTATTGAAAGCATAATTGTAGTGTGCAAAAAAATTTATGCAACATGTTGTTGGAAGAGAGGGTGTATAAAATTCGGCACAGCCAAACAAAGAGCGTTCTTTGCATATATTTTTTTTTTAAAACAGTATTGGATTATTTTTGAATTTTTATTTACTTTTAACAACATACAATAATTCAAACCTGCAAAGCTTCCGGTTTTACAGCAGGAAAACACCCAGGGTCTAGGCAGCAACCGAACCCGCCACCTCCAGTTTTGTAGGCCGAGCATTACTCATTCACCTACGGAACCACCCAAATACTGTTTGAGTTAAAAAATTTCAACTCCACAATAATTGTTTAGATAGTTATTTATACCAATAATTTTGTGTTAACAGCTAATGCATACTAATCCGAGACCCCTCCCCCGTATACCTCTGCTTTATCTTTGCTTTCTGCTCATTGCCGGTTTTAGCTTTAATTTTTTTTTTTGTTAATTAAGTTAACCTGCAAAGCTATCGACTTGTTCGCAGGAAAACCCCCATGGTCTAGGCAGGAACCGAATCCGCCAAATCCAGTTTTGTAGGCTGAGAATTACTCATTCGCCTACGGAGGAACAAGACTTTCAACTGATTAATTCTAAACTGCGATTTTTTATGTTTCTAGTCTGGACTCAATGCTTTCCCTTGCAAGATTTTATGAGCGTTTTTTTTAATTGGATTTTTAATATTTCCTAAAAAAATAAATAAATAATATCTGAAAAAAGTTTTAAAGAATTAAATTATGATTCTCCATTAAAAATAATTTCATTTATTAAAAAGTTAATTTTTGCTTTTTAAGAAAAAAATTTATTATTATTTTTCATTGTTGTGGAGTTTTTATGTTTATTTTTATTTCATAAGAAATCAGTCAAGCTCCCTTATTTATTTTTCTTCAATTAAATTATTGTTTGTCTGGCTGCTTCTTTGTCTCCTTTATCTGTCTTTCATCACAAGCTGGCCAAACTGTAATGAAATATGTATGTTTGCACGGTTTTTCTTTAAGAAAATAAGGCGAGAGATCCTGGTTTCGTAATTTTTTAATTAAAATTGGTAATGAAAACCAAACTTATATAAATAGTGGGACTTGCTTCATCTCTTATTAGTTCTTTAAGTCATTCATTTTCTGGAACAATTTTAAACTCGTAACTCGAGTCGGAAATTTTTTTTTATTATTCGATTGGTTGAGTAAAAACATTAAATTTGCGGTTGAGTGATTGAATTTAATTGATTTAATTTGACTCATTAAAATAAATTATTATGAATTTATTTTCCACTTTAATTTCGATGTCTTTCATAACGTATCGAAAATTTCCTTAAATTTTTTAATTTTGAAAATAAAAAACGAGAATTATATGAAATTTTCAAACAGTTTTGATTTAAAAATTTTTAAAAAAAAACTTTAACAATTTTTTAGAATATTTAAATTTTTTTTTGATTTCTTTATTTTGTTTTAGTTTAAGTTTTTTTTCGAAAATGATATATATTATTTTCGTTCTTTTATTAATGCAGAAGTGGAAACGAAAAGTATAGTTTGGCGTGGAATGATAATTCTGAGTAATAAGCTGTCACACTGCCTTTCCTCTTTTCATTGCCACGTTATTTCAAATCATTTCTTAAGAACAAAAGCATATCAGTCCAGATAATTTATGCATTGTAATCAATTTGTAGTTACAATCGGTGATTTATGCGATTGCTTAGCGCCCACGATTATCTCTTACAGATGAGAAGTAATTGGTATAGGAGGTCTCACAATGTTGATGGTCAGCTGCCATCAAATTCTGTTCTCTACACATCATCGTTGCGATGGCTCAGAAGTTAATAAATAATAAATTTATGACAAATTTTAAATACTTTGAAAAGAACATGGAAAAATAAATATTATTTAATATTTTTATTTTTTTTTCGCGCTGAATGAACTATGCGAACTTGAACTTCTTGCCTATACACTGGGTGTTTTCCTTCGGTCAAGCCGAAAGCTTCGCAGGTGAGATTGTTTAACCTTACGGTTATATGCTGTGCATTATTCATTTGGCTACACAGGGTGCGTATGAGTGATATTAAATAATTTACAACGAAATATCACGTATACGCCCATTCACTTCAAACATAATTCGGCAATTGAAGGAAGAGCTCTAGATTGAAATCTTTGCAAAATTTCAAATTATTTTTTTTATTAAATTAACTCAATTTGCAAAGATGTCGGCTTGACCGCTGGAAAACTCCCAGGGTCGGAGCAGGAATTAAAGAGGCAACCTTGCTTAGTGTTTAACACTCAGCTAGATTTTTTTATTGGCACTGCCTTGCTCAGATTTTTGTTAGACTTTTTAAAAAGTGTTGCTTCTGAAGCACTCAAATTGGATTAACGTTTTGCCATTGTTCTTTTGAAAATTGACAAGAGTGCTCAATTTTTTTGTTTTTTTTTTTTTTTTTGATACTCGCACATTTATTGTGATTATTACTTGGATTTGTGTTTAGTTTTATTGCAATCGATTTAAGCAAGAGAAATCTGGTAAAGGCCAGTAGGGCAACTTGTCCTGATATAATATAATGCTTATGAAGCCCTTCTACGTATACAATAGATGGCAGAAAATACTTTCTGCCTGTCTTAAACCACCAATTAATTAAGTTTTCTTTATAACTTCAAGTTTTATTGCTTCGATTCTATAATTTTCTAAAGATTTTTCTAAAGCTCTTTTTATAAAGAAATTAGAAAATTTCTATTGTCTAATCCATGAACAAATTAAAACATTTATTTTAACAATGCTTGTGCTGGAATTGAAAAGAATATTTTTTTCTATTTCCTTCATGTAGTCTACAAAGGGAAAATATTTATTTTGAACTTCAATTGCAGAAAAGAGAAATATTATAAAGAGCTTTAAATAAGCTCATGAGGAGTTTTAAAAGTTTTTATATCACTTTGAAATTAATAAACTACAGACTGGAAAATTTATTTTTTTCCTTTGCGCTCAACTAATCCCATGATTGATTCTGACTGCTGTTGCCTTGATTCTCTTCGAGATTTCAAACCAGATTTCTAAAATGTTGCAATAAGTACTCTTGAAATTAAACTCAGAGCACAGAAACTCCAGGAATATTATAAAATCTTTTTTAACTTGTAAACGTTTTTATCTGTTTGCTTAACATTTGCCACACTAAATAGCATATTTAATAAAGAATGGGAGGGGAAAATTAACAAAAACAAATTTTAAATAAAATACTTTTATAAATAAATTTTTTTTGTCTGACAAATATATTGAAATGTTTCTGAAGAGATTTTGAATTGCTGAAAGTGGAAATAAATTATGTAGAAAGCATTTTATTCAATTTATTTATTTTATGTTTCTTTTCATCTCGAAACTCAACAATTTTTTTTGTTGTCAATTCCTTGTTTGTTGTTCTCTGTTTTCAAAATTAATTCAATGCAACTTTACCATCAGACAACATTGAACACATATTTTAGATTCTTAACTGAACGATATTTAATTTGCTGATATGACCAATGAAACCAAGTCTTTGGCGACAAAGAGCAGTATAATGGAAATTAATGATGCAAATCCTGATAATTCTATGGCAGTCCCTTACATTGGCTTTTGTTAAGCCAATGTAATATTTGACTTGAGGGGCACTCATCAATTACCCTAATAATAAATTTCATGTATTTTAGAGCACTTGAATTAAATTTTATTTGCTTTAATGAAAATGCTTTCAATTGCCCTCTCGTAAGGAATGCTTTTAACCAGAAGGGTGAATATTAAAGTGCTGTTGCTTTACATTCATTGCTGTATAGATTGAAATGAAATCCATACTAAATAACTTTTTGTCACAGCAATAGAGAAAAATTGCGAAGAAAAATTTAATTTTTAAATCAAATAAAGTAAAGCCGTTAGCAATTCATATTAATGGATTTATTTTTCTAGCTTGGAAACAAAACAAGTAAATGATTAAACCATACAGTTTGCTGCTTGCTTCGCCAGGACTTACGTCAGCTTACATGTAAGCTTATTAAAGGAATTAAAATAAAAGTAGATTTTAAATTGCAAAACTTTTCAAATCACAATTAACTCACATAATGATAATAATAATAAAACTCGACAATGACATCGTAACTCCAAATTCATGAGTATATCAAATTAATTTACATAAACGCTTTTAAATTCTTTGCAATGCCAACAAAATGATTGGCTTTCCTGTGGTTTTGTAATTGAGCATTTTGCTTTGTAATTCGATAACTTTTTTTTTTAATTTTCCAGAGTGCTTTCGAAACGAAAACTTTATTTTCCAGCAGTTTCTTATTGTTACAATATAAAAGTTTAAAAGTTTATATTTGCTAGAAACTTTAGCAATTGTTGCAATTATTTTAATTTTTCTACCAAAAAAAAAACAAGCAATACTAAAACGTAAAATATTAATTGTAAAAATGGCATGTCACGAACAATTTTAGAATTCTATTCTAAAACTGCGTGTTTCAGCATTTCTATACGCGACCTCTACAAACACATTCACCTTCAATGCATATGAGTTTAACACTAGATATCCGGGCAAATAATAAGTACTCATCTGCTTAACGTAACCGAGATATCAAAAAAAAAAAAAGAACCCTTAAAGAAATATTTTCGAGAATAACAAAAATAGAAATAAAACACATTTTGTAATAAATGTAATCATGCTCGTACTTAAGCAAAAATACAGTGCGAGCAATTAAATATAAATGGAGTGTAAAAATTTCTACGAATAAAAATTTTCTTACTGACCAGTAAAAGTAAAAATCCAACAACTCTAAAGAAAATATTACTAGAATGAAGAGAAAATAAAAATAAAGATAAAGATAAAAATAAAAATAAAAATAATGTAAAAGTATAAAAAAGAAAAAAAAAAAACGTAAATAAATTGCCATTTTGGGGGGTCAGTAGTAGAATTGAGTCAAACAATTCAACTTGATAAAATCATTTCAAGCAATTGCTGCTGTGCAATGATATTGTTGCTGGCCACAGACAGACACTTTTCATAAAACACGACAGCAATAACACAATAAGCACGAATATTTTTTTATCTTCTATTGCAAGATGACGAATCCCCTGCTGTCATTTGACTTTATTTAAAACAAACAATGCTTTTTAAAAAAGAGCTTTTAAAATTAAGCTCTTAAATTTTTAGTACACACAATATAAACAAACACATTTTTTATATTTTTTTTTTATTTTTTATTTTTTTTTTCATTGATTTTATTTGAAAGTTAAAAATGTAATGCTTTTGTTTTATTTAATTAAAGAGATTAATGTAATGCATATGCAATGCTCATGGCCAGTCATTCATTAAAAGTTTTTCAATGAATACAAATTAAATTAAATGGATCTGGTTAATTTCCATATTATTTAATATTCCGCAATAAATATAATTTTAATATTTACATGAACAGAAATTAGTTTCTGCTTAACACGACAACAGATTTACATATATTGAATTATACAAAATGATTTAAAGGCCACAGAATTTTATTTTAGTGGAAATATTAATATAAAAATAAAAAAATATTCACATATAGCAGCATAGACTTAAAGGCGTAGAGTGAGAGCTGATGTTGAGCAGACGCGTATTTTTATGTGAAAAGAATATCTATATATAACAGTGTAAATGCGAGAATCAGCGCTGACATTCTGCTTCTTCCATGCCTTTTGCAAGCTCAGAAAACCCTTCAAAACTGTTTTCTCGCAGTGATCGGTCTTTCTATCAGCTGTTATCGTCGTTCACTGTCTTATACACCAGACAGAGACTTGTATGTAATCAGTTTTATCGCACTAACAAACTCGTCTCACCTTTCAGCGCTCACTTGGTTCGCAGTTTAAAAGAAGCCATAAAAGGTAGTAAATTCATGTTGCATACTACAAGGCGTTCTTGCAATATATGCCCACCAGTTTTCCTTACATAACCTGCAACCAACCAGTCGACAAGTAACAATTTAAGACTATTTGAATAAGCAAATATGGAATGATCGCCATCACATTGAATTTAAAATTGAATAGAAAAATTTTTAAGTCACCACTTGAGGGAAATTCAAAATTAATTAAATTAATTAATCCTTTTCAATTTTCTGATAATGTGAAAAAATTGTTAATGAGATATCGAAATTTAAAATGCATATATATATATATATAAATATAAATGCAAAAACGTAGCCAAGACTAGAAATGAAATTAAAGAGCTAAACAAAGAGATCAATTAATTTTAAATATATATTTCGGTAATTATTACTACCTTGTGTGGCCACTGGTATCATTCTTTCTTTCATAGGAGATTTGCTTAGTCTTTGGCAGTGACTTTTTAAAGCTTTAACTTCTCAAGTTGTCAAACCCTTGAAGCTTTATGTTTCTGCGAGCTGAGCTTTGACTCTTAGCCGAGAACATTTAAATTACTTTATTGGCAATTTCTCTTCTTTTTTAAATAAAAACTCATTCGTTTTAAAAAATTATGCCGCCCATTCGAAGGACTTTTAGATTCCAATCAGCCACATATTACATTTAAATTTATATTAAATATATTGAGTTAAAACATTTTTTTTGCCAGCTTTTTAGATTTGAATGGTTTGCTTAAAGTGTATTTCATTTAAGTTTCGATAACAACTCTTGATGCAATAGAAGTCTGTAGTAGATTTCGCAAGTTCAAAACTTTGGACAGCGAAAACTGTATTTGCAAATAAATGAATTCATTGAACAATTAAACTCAATGAAATAAAATAAAACTAATTAAAATATTCTGGGAAAACTTTATACAAAACTTTAAAGAGTTAAAAGGTGTCAGTTTACAAAATTTTTAAATATAAAAACTGCACACGTGCTCAATATTATTTTGCGAAAGGACTTTCAACATTTACAGGCTGAACAAAAAACTTAATTAAAAACAGAATAGAAATAAATTGGTAAAATTTAATTTGCGTTTCTTTATTTGTCTACATGCAACTGAAATTTAATCGTAAATCACCAATTAACTGAACAAAAGGGAAAACAGATTGAAAATGTTAATTGAATCGTAACAAAAATACACATAAATTTTATATATTTTGTGCACAAAATGTGAAACATACGAGCATAATAAACAAAAAAATCATCTGACATAAATTCAAATCTATCAAAATATGTAATTTATAACGAAAGAAAATGAATTTTTGTACAAAAGAAAATTGAATTGTCCTGCATATTGATGTACATAAATAAATTGCATCGAATCGAAATGTAACGAAGATGAGCAACAAAATGAGAAATTGATAAAGGACTTTTGTTTATGAAAAAGTTTCAAATGATCGTCAAATCAAAATGAATAATTAAATATTGTAGCGTATACGAAAATTGAAATTGCAAAACAAAAAAAAAAAAAATTGTAAATAAAAGAAAAAAAAAATCAAATTTAAAATTTTTTTTTTAATAAAATATCCTTTATGAAGACGTTTGCTTGGTATAGAGTCAAGAATTCAAGGAGGTGGAAAATTGTATGACTAGCTGTTTGTGTACAAAAATTAATTTTAATAATTGAAAAATTAAAAGAAATTGTTTCGGCCAAATGAGAATTAGTGCGCTGGCAATCAACTTACAAAAGGACTAACCATTTATAATTTTCCTTACAAATGGGCATAAATTAATTTGATGGCAACAACATATTTATATCAAAACCTTCTATTTGCTCTTTTCTTAAGCCTCAACTTTCCATTTCAGTTCTTCTGCTTCCAGTATGCTGATCCTTTTGCGTACATGTGGCCAACTAATTTACAAAATCCCTCAACGCAAAAGTAATTATAATTATTAGACTCGCAAGCAGAGCACCATGTGAAGGCTGATATGAAGTCAAATATTGCTTTCAGAGTTCGAATAAGCACACTGTTTCAATTTGCTAGAAAATTCATTTATCAACTGCCAACATTTATTGGTTATAAGAATGCAAATACAAACACATACAAGTGTTCCCTTCCAAGTATCCCGGACAAACTATTTTTATTAATGTCTGGCAGTGTAAGTTTGTTCAAGATCCGCATATGAATAGAACCTAATTTTGTTAATTTTTCCATTTAAATTGACAGACAGCTTGCACGAATTGCTTTTTTATAACAAATTTGCTGGCAGCTCCCAAATTTGCACCATTAAACGAAAAAAAAACCAAATAATAAATAAAAAAATGGTTATTAATTAAATAAATGGAATAATAATTAAAACAAATAAATAACTTGAAGCTCTAAATGTCACTTAATGTATTTTATATTGGTAAATAAGTTTTTAAAATATTTACACTGTAAAATATTTTTTAATTAAACGCATTCGCCAGACAAAAATAAAACTGCTCAGAAATGCTATTAAATGTTTAATATTACCATGATTGAGCAGTAAATACATGAACGTTCAGCCAATAGCATTTAAAGGGTTAAAGCAATATATCCATTTGGCTTTTGGGCATGATTTTAAAATATTACTTATTATTATTTTTTAGAAAAGTCATTTTGTGAGATTTAACGATAACTTACAGTGCAAAAGTCTTTTTAAAACTTTTAACAAGGAAGTAAAAAGGATATATTGGATTCTGGCGAATCTTATACACCCTTCTTAAGGAATAGGTTGCACAGCTATTTTTAGACACTAAAATTGTACTGTATTAAAGTAAAGTTTAATATTGCAATTTTTAACTATAAATATATTTATTTTTTAATTGATTTTCGTACTGCAAAATTTTCATAAAATTCTGAATATATGGATTTTTTTTTTGCGAAAAAATGCCAAAAACATACGGAGGGCAGACAGACAGATACAGATCAATCAACTACCTTTTTTAAAAGGATGCTGTATACTCTGTATCACACAAAACTAATATTCTAGAAATTATTAGCATCCCTTTTTGATTATGGGGAAGGGTATAAAAACAAAAAAATTAAAAATAATTTAAAAATAATTTATTAAATTTAATAATTTAATTTTATAATGAAACACTTTGCTTGCTGAATAAAGTTTCAGCTACATTTTCGAGACCGCATTGTAATAACTATTTGACAGATGAATTAAATATTGAATTTTTGAAAAATTTGAGGTAAAGCAAAATGTTCAATTTCAAAGCTTCCACGCAGGGAATATAAGTTTTGAATACAAAAAGTAGATTTAAACAACAGTTTTGAAAATGAAATGCTTCTGATAGGGCTTTTGGCCATGTAGGCAGCGATATGAATATACCATTTTACACACACACACACAATACATTTACTCAAGCATATAAAAAAATTTGTATGTTAATGAAATAATTATATAAAGTTGTTTAAACAAGTGCCACAAATATTTACAATATGCGGCATAATTGTGGAGCCTCTACACAAAGACTTTTAATTATACATTTTATAAACTCATTCGTGTCCGCACATTTAGTTATACTTGTGCCTGTATGTGTGTTCAATGTCTATGAGCATTAGGATGATTTATAAAATTATATACTTTTCATGCCTACTAGAAACGTTTGAGTCATATAATTTCATTATCCTGACAAAAGTTTTAAGTTTCCTGAGCCTTCCTACTAAGCAAAAATGTGTATTTGTGTTGAAACCACATAAAAGTAACGAAGTCAAATCAGTGTGGGCAGATAAAAAAAAATCGGTAATTATAATTAGAGGGAAATAACCATAATATTGCTAAAATAGCAAAATAAGTACATGCATACACTGAGAGTTTGGTTTCATTTTATTTTTATTAAAAATAATTTATCTGGACGTTTCCGCAATTCATTCATTATTTAATTTCTTATTTTCATAAGAAAATATTTGCCATAAAACATCTCTAAAATACACGATATTCGAAAAGAGGAGAAATTATATTTACTTTAGTAAACTGTTATATAGCTAAAAGGATTTTATAATTAACGTGCCGTATTAAGCCGTATGTCTTGTTGTGGTGACTTGGCAGCACTGAATCAACACATCCGGCGGATGCCAACAAAATATCGTGGTCGTAACAGGCTGGAAATGATCTTATTAATAATAATTTTTTTTTCAATTTTATATATTAATATTATTTTATTTTAACGAGTTTAGTAGATTTTTATAAAAGGATTTATAAAAAAAAATTTTTTATATTTCCCTCTTGCTATGGGTAAGAGACTTTATTCAGCAAGCACTCAGCAGTAATATTCTGATTTCTGCAATTTGTTTGCAATAATATTATGTGAAACTGTAATTCGGTAACGAAATATCGATAAACATTTAAACATTAATAAAATAACCTTCTCCAAAAAGGATGGAAGGATATTAATATAGGCGATGAAATTTATAATACTATTTATTGATTTGAAACATCATAAGGTGTATGTATATTATCTGGATTCTGATAAGAAGAGGAGTTGATTGAGTTTTCTCTGTTTCGCATTTGTATTTTTTTTTTTTTGTTTTTTTGCCGCGGGGTAAATCGAGCTTAAATTTTGTCTACAATCAAACATTTTAAAGTCCAATTTCTAATCGAGCGATAGTTATAAGAAATATAGTCGAAAATTAATTTCGGGTAAAAAAATGTAAAAATACACTATTGAAACTACAACGGACATCAAACCAAGTACACTTGCAGGACAAGCATACCACTGTGCTCTCTGTCAGATTTCCTTTTTGGGATTTTGCAATTAAATTATTATTATAATTTTAAGCCAATCAGCGCCTACAGTAGGCTTGTGTTGGTGGCTTTTTAATTTGAGAACACTTTAGCATGGATTGGGGGTTGAGTTTCTTTATGTTTTTTTTGGACTATTTATAGGAGAGATGTATGGTTGAATCCATGCAAGAATGTATATATGTGGACTGATATGTATGGATGTTTGCACTATAATAAATTTTTAGGTATTTGCAGTACGTTTTTCCTTGTGATAATTTTGTATGCATGCAAAATAATTAGCTTATTGATCTATGCAATATGGTCATATTATAATAAAAGATATTACAAATTTAAATTCTACTTTTTGTTTATTTTCTTCGAGGTATATTTATTTACCAAATATTACAATTATATGAATATAAATAATTGCAATATGTATAGTCTGTCTCCCCGGCGAATTGAACCCCTGACACCTGCGTAACAGGCGGGTATACTAACCATTATACCATCGAGGGGCTTCTTCGAAGTATATATAAGATTCGGCTATATAAGATTTTTATAAATCAAAATTAAATCCTTTTTTTTGTTATTTTTTAACTAACTTAATCCGCAAAGTTTTTGCCTTCACCGCAGGAAAACAGCCAGGATCTGGGCAGGAATCGAACCCGTGACCTACGGTTTCGTAGGTTGTGCATTATGCCTTCGCTTATGCGATAAAGAAGAACAAAAGTGTTAGAAGACTCTTGTCAGCTTCATGCTCGTGTAAATAATTTCAATGCCATAATTAAATTTTTTAAAATTCAGAAAAATTATTTTCTGCCAGTGTTGAAATCCATTTCAAATGTTTATTTAAAGATTGAAAGTGCAATTATTTCAAATTGACCTTTTTGTAATTAAATCAACTTCTGCGAAAATATTTCAGCAAAAACAAAACGACAAGCAAAAAAATATACTTTCGCCATTCTGTTACATGAAACGGAAATAAAAAAATGCATGCGAAATTGCATGTGCATCACACAACAAAGTGCAGCATTGTGTGTGTCTATTGTGAGTTGGTGCTGTTTAGGCACAACACCATTACATTGCTACAACGAACATATTCAGAATTATTACAATGACACTATAAACAATTAAAACAAACTGCAAATTATGCTTCATTAAGGTAAGTCTTCATCGTTATTGCCGGATGAGCGATGGCTGACAATGATGTTTAAATTAACATTTCCAACATGGGCGTTATTTGCTAAACAAGCAACAATGACAGTGGCAAACGTTCAAAGCAACAACTCACCAACCCAACCAGTCAATCAACCACTATTCATGTTATTTTTTGTTTGGAAAATTAAAAATTACTTAATTCAGCGTAAGCATGTACATGGCAGGGCTGGGAAAACTATTTTGCTATTTGGCTTCCGGAAGACTTTGTAAAGAATCAGGCTTACAATGAAAGAGCCAAGTAAGGCATTAAAATTTACCATAAAAAATCTTTGATGGCTTCTGATGGGAAAACTTGTTAGAAATTTCTTTAGTTTGCAATAACGATGATTTTTATTTGGTTTCGGTATGCGTTCGAGGCCTGTATCAAGGAGAGTATTCTTTCTGGGATATAGAAAAGGCAAGAATTAGAACTCATACGAAAGGAGAATACTATACAACGTAAGTCCGGATATCGCCCTCTCTCCAGGGTCGATGCAGTGGCAAAACTGCTGGACAAGATAACCGGTAAATTGATGGAAACAGTATTAGAAGAAGGAATTGCCGGATATCGATTATCATTTCCGGAAAGGAAACTGCTCAGTAGATGCCATAGAAGCGGTCAAGTAGGATGCTTGCTAAGGAAGGGAAAAGTAATACTGTACTGTCATCACTTTCAATATTGCAATTGGGCTCGACGGTATGCCAACCTTCTGCAGTTAGCAAAGGACTATTTGAAGGACAGAGTTCTTTTATACAATCCCTAATCACATAGTAGAATGTTAGTACAAGATTTCTAATAAGTTTTTTATTACACGTGGAAATGATTACAATTTTTAAAAATTTCTTTTTAAAAATTCCAACTTTTAATATTTATTTTAATATTCCGAATATTCGAACTTTAAAAGCTTCCGTTAGTTAAGCCCAGATTTCATTCATGCGTATAAAGATTTTTTTTTTTTTTAAAATATCCTTCCCTGTTTATTCACTTTTTTCAGTTCCCTTTCGAGTTTTATATTTGTTTGTTTGCTTTAATTTGGTTTCCAGTTTTGTCTGTTCAAACCTTTTTAAAATATTTTGCGGCCCTTTTTTATTTTTTTTTAATTCTGAAAACTTTTATTTTTTTGTTTTTATTTTTATTTTTTTTTTTTTTTGCTTGAAATCATTTTGAATGGCTTAAAAGGAAATTGCTTATTTGCATTTGTAATGAGTTTGATTTTCTTCCTTTAACCCTTCCCTTCTCAATACAATAAAAGGCATTTAAAAAATTTTTTTTTTTGTGTTTTTTGTTGTTTTTGTTTTACCTTAACGTGGCAGTTGAAATGTGCTACGAGTGTTACAATTTTTAATCAAATTTCGTGTCAATATTGACTAAATTGATTGTGCATTTTCATTAATTTTTTATTCCTTCAATGAATGTGGACAATTTAGTTGGTCAATAATTTTGTTTATGGTCCATTTAATATCGTTTATGGGTAAATTTTTTTGCCGGTTTTAGCTGGTCCTGTGAAAAAAAGTCTGGGAATTAGGAAATTAGAAAAATTATTTTTCTTTTTTTTTAATATGGTGAAAGATGCAGGGCACCGTACATATGACTTGACCAGGCATTCACTAGCCGCTGCCCTACAGCTGAAACCCTGAACCAAAATATATGGAAGCGTACAGTTGCTAAAGTAATGCAGTTTTGGAAACATTTTTACTATAAACAAATAGAAAAAGGCATTTTTTATAAGGATTGCAAATTAAGGACATGATAAATTAACTTCTCATTTTTGGTTACCACTTTTGTAGCTCTTTAAGGAATTTTTATATTTTCATAAAAATGCAAACAATGCTTTCCTGCCCTCACTTTGCGCAGTACAGAATTTTAAGCCTCATAAATGAAAAATATTTGCTTTCAATAAAAGCAAAAATTTTATTCGATCGCACCGCAAGTGTAAATTTTTGTATGCTTTTGCCAATGCCCTCGTCTTTGTGCATTGAAATGCATTAGAACTAGACGCCTAAATTCTGTGAAAAAAGCCACACAGTCATGGCATCATAAAACTTGTTGCCAATCATGTGGAGTATAGTCATAAAGGCAACAGTGTGACAAAGAATGCGTATACAAATCACATCACCGACAAAAAAAAGGGGATGATAAAATATAAAACATAAAGACGCTTAAACATGAGACGCCCAATCACGGCCTAAAAATTTACATTGTCATGGTGGCATAATGACAACAATGTGACATAAGAATGTGCATACAAAACACATGCTGAAACAGAAACGGCCGACAAAATATTTTGTAAAACTACTTTTCTAGCAGGGCGTTAAATGCAACACGCTGACAATGAATACGTCATTAAAGCACAACATATTTCACAAAGAAAACGGAAAAGCTCTTGGTATTGCGAATCATGTGCGACATTTTCAATTGTAAACCAAAAGTAGTTGTTGCAAATTCAATAGCAAATGCACCGCATTCAAACTGGCATAAAAGCGAAAGAGTTTATGCTGTCAAATTAAAGGAAAAAAATGCTGGTTTGAGTGCACGTTTGAGTGTTGAAGGGGTCGGTTCACAACAAAGTCATGGTTACAAGCGGAAGTTATTTTTCTTTCATCTCTCTTTCTTTTCTATTTTCTAATGCTCATACATACATATATACTATAAGAGTTTATTTGGGAGGGAGAAGAATAATTTTTCCTTTCATATGCCATTAACGTCATTGATTTTTTCTTTTTTCTCTTGTATGTATTTGGTAGAGAAACCGGCAGGATATTAAAGTAGTTACACTTTATTAAACGATTTCAAATGTTGCAGCAATAAATATTTAATTATTTCCAAAGTAGTTGATGCATATTAAAAAATAGTAAATAAATAAAAATCAATTAAAGTGGTTGAAGCAATTGCTTTTAATGTGCAGAAATAAATGAATGTTATATATGAGATCTTGTAGGATTGCTGGGTTAATCCTATGGGATTTTCAAAAAAAAAAATATATATATATATGTATATATATGTAGAAAATAAAATAAAAACTTTCAAAATTTATTTCATTGTGAGGAAAAAGAGTTGTTAAAGACAAATAAAAAAAGGTAAGGAAAGGTAAAATGGACGAGCCTTTTAACAAATTTTTGTCTACTTCTGTAGCCCATCCAGACCTGTTTGCATTGTACAGGAGGAGTGTTTACTAAATTCCCAGCAGGCTTACCATGAATTGAAATTCATGCCAAATGATATAAAATAACCGAAACTTTTTCTTTAAACATATTTTTATTTTAAACAATAGTTGAAATATTCACAGACATGCAAGAGTGACAGAATTTGCTGTTTAAGATTAAAGGACCGAAGCAAAATTGGTTGCCAAACCGGCATGTCAATGTGTTATAAATGCAAAATTATTTTATCAACAACTTAGCCAGAATTTTCAAAAATTTTTGGCCATCATCTTTTCCTGTCACTGCAGTACGTAAGAGAAACGCAACACAGCAGGCATTCTTTTCATATGAGTGCAAGAAAATAGGATTTGCTTCAACAAAAGTCTTAAAGGATCTTAGACGAAATAAGGCAACAACAAAACATATATCTCTGTGTAGAGGTACTACTATAAAGCTTTTGTTTTCTTTTCTCTTTATGTTGTGAATATGCATTCTGCATCTACTGCATGAGTATTTAAGGATTATTTTCCTTTTTATATTAATGAATGGTTTCATATTTTGCAGTTATTTCTAAAGGGTTCTTGAACACAGTCATGTTGGTTTGGCAAGCGTCATCTGGCTTGTGACTAAACTTTATACTTTAAAGCTTATCTCAACTTCAGATGACATTCATATGGATCTGTGAGTACGTCACAGTGAAGTCATCCTGGCTGATTATTTGCTCAAGAGTTTCTATTCCGTTTACCGCGCATGTTAAAACGGTTTAGGAATAAAAGTGAGCAACAATTTAGTTAAACAGCTGATAGTTAAGGCAATCTAGGATTCCCTCCTGTTGCTTAGAATCAAAGTTGTTCTAGCGTATTTTGAAGTCAAAGGAGGAAGCCAAACAACTGTTTCTAGTGATGAAAAGTTGAACTGGTCCGCTGAATTCGATTTAAAATTTTATTTTGAATAATTATTAGAAAGGACTTTTCAGAGTTAATGAGCTAGTTGATATAGGAAAATTAACATGAAATTATTAAACGTTTGTTGAGACTAAAATATTATTCAGAAAACTTTTAACAACATTTGAGATCATTTGAGCCTCGTTTCCGGTATGGACACCATACACAATTAATTATCAATCAGGATGGCAGGACTTAAAACAAAGAAATAAACTAACTGGCTTAATATTTTAGGACAAACTCGTATATATATACTAAATTGTGAAAGTGACAAACTGTCTTTAGTGTAAACCCCTGAATCAGCTACAAGTAAAATTCTCGTAAATTTTAGTATTGCTTTTTTAGTGGCAGTATGAATACAAAAAACAATGAATGAATGATTCTGCGAATGGTGTTTCGTCGAGTGCTGCAGTAAAATAAGAATTGTTTTCATTTTCTCTGGCAGTTGCTTTTATTTCTTTAAATTTTCTACAAGTGCGTATATTGGTAACATTTTTTTGATTTCTTTTCATTCTTTTTCATTTCTTTTAACAATTTCTATGTTTCTATGTTTATCCTTAACATACTGTTTTTATTAAACAGTATCGGTAACTTTGGCTTAGGGATTTATTAAGAGCTCCATGACTCACTTTAGATTTTGATTTATTACTAACAACATCTGACATTTATGACTGCGAACAGTCACTAGTTGTGGAGCTGTAACTGGACGCATCAATTTTTGGTTCATCATGTCCTGTGGTGAGTGTAGGGCAAATAGAAAGGAAACTGCAACGAAAGGGCTAATGTAAAAGAGAAAAAGACAACAAAGCTGATCGGGGAAACTTGGTCTGTAGGAACCAGTACTGAGAAGGCCACGTAGTTAAAGTATACAAAAAATAGCTTAAAGACATTTAAAAAAAATATTGTTCCTTTAAATATTTATTAAATAGGAACTCTCAGTAGAGTTTACTAATGGCAACGTTGGCAAATATTCAACGGTGGATCGATGTTCTATTTATCAAGCAAATTGCCATGCACTTTATAATGAAATAATATAAAAAATCATTTGTAGCATTTCCAAAGCATAAGAAGTTGTCACATTTTAAAATTTTTAAGGGTAAAACATTTTTCTTTTCAATTATAAAAGAATTTAAACAAAAAAAAGTTTTTGAATAGTCATCTGTTATGGCGGCAAAAACTTCACTCGTAATGCAAATAAATTTTTCGAGATGTGCGAAGAACTGAAAAAAATTAAAATATTTTTTGATTATCTTTAAAATGACAGATTTCTACTTCAAATGATCAAATTTATTAAATTTATAGAAAAATCTTCAATTCCCCAAAATCCCACAAATGATTTCATAACAATAAGAATTATTAAAAATTAAATTCTCTTTTCCGGGGCATCAGGGGTGTGCTTTTTAGTGCCATGTGATCTATCGCACTAAATAGTAAATAGAGGCATTACAAAATAAAGGCTGCCACAAATTGGATTGATTTCTCTTCTGAAAATACGATAAGCCGGAAGTTAAAGACTGTCACAGGAAATACTTGATTTATTTTTGTCTATTTATTACTTGATTTTAAATCAGACCAATCTCGTAAACGTTCATACAGTATAAATCAATTTATCGCATAATTTTTTTATTTTTTATTTTTAAATTCTTTTCTCTCTGTCCCTGCATGGAGACTGTCTAACAATTTTGTATATAAAAAGGTGGAAAACTTATTGCGGAATGAAGTCTACTATAAGTTAACTATTCTTCGATTTTCCCACAAAGACTTTTACGTTCATTATTCTGACGTAAAATTTTCGTTTTTATCAGAACATTTTTGCACAGACTTTTGCTGTACAAAACACTGTGCTTTAAAGCAAACACTGTGCTTCAGATATACAAAAAGCAAACAAAAAAAAACATATTAAAATTTGCGCAGACGCATTAACGACTACCAAAATTTGGGTTTCTTGCAATTTTTTATTCGAAACGCCTATTGCGAGAATCAAACCAGTCCTAAAATGATAATCATATTTCAGAGGACTTCAAATACATTTTAGCCATTTAAAAATTTCTAATTTTGGTCACATTTATTTGGTCACATTTTATTCGTACAACTTTTACATATTATAAAAGGACTCAGGTAACGCGCCCATATGGGTCTATAGGCCCCACTATATTTTCCATGCACCAATTCTGGGTTACGAATAAAGCACATAAAAGGCTCAGTCCATGATTGTTTCATGTTTCTTGGGCATATTAAGTGATCCGCGTAAAGCTTAAGCTCGTGCGATTTCAGCGCGGGAGGTGGTAGAATACAAGCTCTCAGGTTCCGTCCCGCAATTCTCGGTATTTACATTCAGTATAATTGCTAACTATTAGGAGACCAGAGTTATAAAAGGCTTCGATGGT
This sequence comes from Ormia ochracea, assembly GCA_963402855.1. Taxonomy (NCBI): domain Eukaryota; kingdom Metazoa; phylum Arthropoda; class Insecta; order Diptera; family Tachinidae; genus Ormia; species Ormia ochracea. The sequence goes on from OY727106.1 coordinate 20,226,517, forward strand.
TTGCTATCAACCCGAGTTCTCCAGCGGCGAGAAAACTCAGCTTAAAAATCAATTTTTTTCTTATTATAACCTGCACGTATGGTCCTTCTCCACCTCCTCTGCTATCTTGATGGTCGCTCCTTTACTCTTTTATAAATTATTTATTTATAAATATGCATTAGAAAATTCATTAAGTCCATAAGAAATTGCTTAAAATAATTATCTATCATTCTGTTTGAAGTGTCCTTCATTCACACACGTTCTGATGTGCGCAAGAAAAATATTATTTTTCTCCTTTTTTTTAATTAATTTTTCAGTAAAATAAATTACTCGCCAACATTGTTTTACCTGTAAAATTTATAAAACTTATAATCACTTTCCGACTGTCTTCTAATAATTCATGTTTGCTCGTTTGTGTGCATCGCTTATTTCTGTGACAAGAAATGAAAGCAAACTAAAAAGGGGGGGGGGGGGGGGGGGTGGCAGTTAATTATGTAACTGCTTTGGGATTCTATTCAGATAAGTTTGCTGCTGCTTATACGAGTGTTATTGTTGTTATTTTATTTGCTAACAACTGCTAGAAACTACTAATTAATGCATATCAATGGGCACATCATTCTCTTCCTCTTTGTATGTGTGTGGGTGTGTGTGTGTGTGTGTGTGGTTGTGCGGGTATGTGCATTTAAGTCAGCGTGGCAAAATGCTATATATTATGGTGAACGATATTGATATGTGTGGGTGGCCGTAGTCAAGCGACCATTTGACAATGTCACTTCGGAAAGTTTAATGATTAACTGTTGGCTGTTGAACAGACATTAAAAATGACATCAGTCAAGTTAAATTTGCTAGAAAGTCCACAAGACACCCTCTTTTTATTAACGTTTTGATAATGTAAGAACAACTATTACAGTGACATTACAGTGTTGATATTAATTGTAGGTACATATTTTGCAATTGATGAAAAATTTTACGCTTTCGGCAAACATTGAAAGGACTTTTAATTGTTTTTTATTGTTGCATCATGCATATTGTTGCATGTTGTTTCATTCATGAAACGGTGTTGCAGTTTTTAATTAATAAATTAATTGGCAAATTACATTTTCAGTAATTTTATATTATTTTCTATTTAAACTGGGGAAATCTTGCATATATAATTTGTTGCACTTTGTGATGTCGTGGGCTGCAATTGGAATGGTTTTGGTGCCGAATTTGAAATTCGGATCCACCATTTTTTGCTCTATTGCAAATTAATAAAACTTCTGCCTTTCAAATAAAATTTGAAAAAGAAAAAGAAAAGCGAAACCAGAAAGTAAATTAAATGGAACCTCAAAAAATATTTTTTTTTTTATTTTCTTCTTTTATGTCTTTATTTTCTGTTAAGGAAAATATTTTGGTTCCAACTATTTTTCATGTAAAAATAATTCCGATTTAAAAAATTTTCTAAAAATATTGAATTGAAAATTGTCCTTTTTAATAATTTTCTTCAAGGACATTTTTAGATTATTCTTAAATTATTTTACAAAGTTTAAATAAAATTCTGTTTGGTAAATTTTCAATTTTGCCACCTTAAAATATTTTTTAAGAGACAAGAATTTACAGATAAATTGTTCCAAAAAAATTTGTTTTATTAAAAAGCTGAAATGTATTAAATTTTTAAAAAATACACATTTATATTTTTTGTAAAAAATCTAAAATTTATACAATGAAATAATAAAATTGTATTTATTTTTTAATAAACTATCGGAATGCAGTGCGATTTAGTGTGTCAAAAATGATGTTTTTTATAAAATATTTTTTTTCCTTAAATTTTCCTGAAACATAATTTTTTTTTGCAATGAAAATAAATTTAATTTTTTGTGAAAATTTTTTTTGCTTATAATTTTACTTTGTATCCTGCAAAACAAATTTCTATTTATTTGTTTTTTTAAAATATTTTTTAACACAAAAAAAAAAATTCGTTTTGCAAAGCAAAATTTTATATGCAGATTTTGTTAAAAAATATTTTTCTGGTGTTAGGAAATTTTTAAAGATTCCTTGCCTTGTTTTTACAAAAATTGCTCTGCAAGGATGTCATTGACATTTTAATGAATTTTCTTTATTTTTTAAAATTATAATTTTTGTAAGAAAGAAAAATAATTGGAAATATTGCTTAAGTTCTTCAAGAATTCAAAATAGCATATGTGTATAAAATATTGTGCTGCACTGTCAAACTGCTTTGTGCAATGCTAATTATAAATGTACTCTGTAGTTTGATATCCTGCTAAAGAGGAAAGAAATCTTAAATCGTCGTGTATGAGGGCAAGTGAGTGGCATGTTTCTTAAACAGGTTGTGCATCCCATAAACAGTCCTTCATGCTATAATAGATAAGTAGACAGATAACTGGGTGGCTGGCTGGCTGGCTGGCTGACTGGCTGACAGACCGAGTTAATGGCTGTCATTGAATATGCAATGTGGGTGTGCAAATAAGTCTGGCTGCTGGTGAATTGTCCTTGCCTGTAGTTTATGCATTTGTAAATGGTTTTTTTTTTTTGATTTCCCATAATGTTGTTACGCTGCCCTTTAACTTAAAGCAAATAAATAATCGTTAAAATAATATGCGAAAGGTTGTCCTGCATTTTTTGCTCCAATTTGTGTGTTAAGAACAAGGACTCGTGAATGATTGCATAAAATTAGTGAATAAAAATGTTTAATGGAATATTTGCAACACTCATTTGTTTAATTGTAGTCAATTTTAATTTCTTCTTAAATTTCAATTTTCTTCTTAAAGAGAAAATAAAGAATTTTAAAGTGTGTTATAAACTTGTATTAAAGTATTTATATTTTGTGGCTTCCATTTTGGATGCCGTAAGTTAGTTTAAGGATTTTGAGTGGCAGCATTAGAGTTACTTTCCGCTTTATATTTCATAATACATTTTGTTTAAAAACTTCAAAACAGTGTAACACTTTTCTGAAATTTAAAAGTTGGTTAAATGTCATGTCTTGAAGCTGAAGTGAATTTAACGTACGAGAATGAGGGTGGCTTGAGGATTTTGTATGACTTTTCCCACAAGTGTAATAACAGCAGGCCTTTTGATGGCGTTCCCCCACTTAAACTTTGTGTAATTTTCATATAAATAATAAATTTAGCCACATAAACTTTATGGCCTCTTAACTTTTTCTCTGTCATCCGCAAACATGTTTCGAATGAATTCTATCATTTTCGGTTTCCTTAAATTTGTTTTCTTCTTCTAAATAAAACCATGTGTGACTAACAGGGATTATTAAATTTCCTATTAAAACTCATTATGGTATTCTGATGACACCAATGAGGGTATGCAGGTAAACAAATAAGGGCAACTGATATAGAAACGGAATATGGAAGACAATAAGATAATAGTTTTGCTTCATTTTCTGTAGATCCTTACTCGTAAGGGCTTCCCTTCAATTGAAATTGGCTCGAAGATTAATTTTAAAATAAATTATAAATTTTTTTAGCACAACACGGAATAACTTTGAAAGAAAAAATTTAAGATTTTTGGCATTTGTGAAAAAAAATTTATAGAGAAGTCAGTCTAAAAAGGATGTGTTAAAATTAGTTAATTGAGCAGTTTGAAGTTTGAGTGCGGCTTTTAATTTATTACTTCTTGCTAAAGCAAAACTGGCCAGATCGTGTACACAGTGAAACTACTTTATAAAATTTTAGATTCATGTCCTTTGAACTACGTCTGGTGCATGTTTCATATGAATTTTCTTAGCCCACTGTGGTTGTTCTTTTCTAGTTCTCATGATAGTAAAAAGCACAACAAGTTACTCAAATTAAGTAAAATCTTGAAAAAAATCTTCTTTGCAAGTGCCGAGTATTCCCAGTACCTGCAAAATTTTAAATATTTTGCTGTACGCTTTTTTACACTTTTTACAACAGTTATGTCCTTTCAGTCAACATCCTTCGAATATTTTAGTATTAGCCAGAACAAAAGAAAAATCACTTTATCAACATGAATATTAAGCATCTGAGGTATTTAATCTCCTTCATCATCATCTCCATATTAAAGAGCATTTTTAATCCAATTAGTGTTAGTGGAAGTTCCATTTTATATAAATTTTATTTGCTCAAACACTTTGAAATAAATTTGACAGATGAAAGATGAGCGATGTTGCAATGTCACCAAGCATTTCTCTAATAAAATGTTTGACAAATATTTCTTTGCTAACTTAATTTATTATCAAATTGATTGTCGTCTGGCGGCAAAGTCATTTTGCATAACAAATCAGTAAAGAATTTTCCCATAGCTTCTGAAATTACGAACTAAATTTATAAGTTGATAATTTATATATGCTAAACTCTTTTGATCATTTGTTTATACATCTTGCTAATTTGCTGCCTTTATTTTCAAATCAAGTAATTTTTTCCAAATTCTACTTGTTTGTATGCCATTTTTTTTTCTGTATCCACCTCACCTGCAAGGATACGTTTTTGAGCCATCTAACATCGCTTAGAGAACAATTTCAATAAATTTTTAACTTTTTTTTAAAGCAATTCAACATGCAATCCTTGTGACTTGTCCGCAGGAAAACATCCTGGCTTTAGTAGGCTGTGCGTTACCCATTTGCTTATGAAGGCAGTCATGCATTTTGTTGTTCAATATTTTGTTTTTGGAAAATTGCAATTAATATATTCATCATACGCTGAATGAGTTTTATCATCATCATTACAAGTGAGATGAGCAGTAATTCAAGCCATTTACTGAGAAAAAGGTTGCCTGGCCCAAAGATTGCAGATCATTTTACCTTAAAAGAATACAAACTTTTATAGAAAGAAGAGAAAATGCATCGATCTGCAAATAACTTCTGATTTTATGTCATTAATTCGGGGAAACTTTCTGCCAATTGACTTTATAAACTCATACGATGTACACCATTTCCAAAATATAAATTTCCTTTAACTACAAAATAACTAAACTTGCTTGATGTTTTCCATCGTTTATTAGACACCTCCTCAGATTCAGAATACATTATGTAATGTATAAAAATACAAATTCTTTATCAAATTATGAACTGTTTTGAGCAAAAAGAGCAATTTTGTTATTGCAAATAACGTTTCGTTGCATCTACGAGGTGTGATCAAAAATAAGCCTTATTTTCAAATTTCGTCAGTAGCAATTTTTTATATACAATTAAATTGTTGGTATGATGCTCCGGGATCTAAAAATATAGTGTTATTCATAAACACAACAGGCTTGAAGTCACTACGTCCGACATACAAGGACATTTCAAGGATTATTTCTAAAATCGTTCCAATACTTTCTTGTATACTGCGAAGAGAGTCTCGATGATAATTTCATGAACATGGTGAGTGGCCAATAACCCAATCAGCTGTCCAGGAGTCGCAAATCTAGATCCCGTAGATGTTTCTCTGTAGGCAAGCTTTACAAAACATTTTAAACATTACGGAATTATGCATGTGTAGAATTGGGATTCAACGTAGGAAAGACGAAAAATTATGTCCTTTGCAAACTTTCTTTGAAATAGAGCGCACACTTGAAATGCTTTGTGGCTAGTAAGAAAGACTTATATCCCAAAAAAAAAGAAAGAAAGAAATCAACGTAGAGCGCATTATGTGGTTGCGCCAGTATAATTCTGGAATATGTGATATTCATTTAATTATAAATTCTTATTCTCCTTAACCTCACATGAGGCAACATTGCTTTCTTCATTACTGAAGAAAATTTTGATTAAAAAATCTCCAGTTAATGACCACTTTTCAACCATTAATTTTTTTTAAAGGACATTTCAGATACATAATCGCATACCTAAAGAATTAAAACAAATAAATCAAAGAGTCTACACATTCCTAATATTTTCATAATTTATAACAAAAAAAAAAAAAAACTTAATTGGTTGTCTTGTTAAGAAGATTTGAAAGATCTTCTGCTTAAATAATTCAAATTAAGTATTTTTTCATTAAAAAAATTGTGGGATTGGCATTGTACGAAGTCATAAAAATGTAAATGAATATGCTGGCATAATATCGAATATTTCTGCGGTTTCTTTGACTACAATTAGAAAATTTGAAGGATATTAAAATGTACGCATATTCGCAAAAAACCTCTTTATGGTTTTTATGCTTTTAGGGGAACTGAAAGAATTTTTTTTGGAGAAACTTTTCTACTAAAAAAGTGTTAAATGTGCCAGTATTTCATTTATTTAATTTTTATCTTTGAAAACATCCAGGATCCTTGAGGAAGGATAAGGAATTTTGAAATAGAAACTCTATATATAGTGTAATTAAAATTATTAAATTTAATTTATGGTATAAATATTGAAATGCTGCATATAAAACATTTTTATTTGCATTTAATAGAACCCTGTTTTAATTGAAATAATAAAGTTTTAATATAAAAAAATTTTTGAAATTAAATTTATTTAGTGTATTTCATGTCTCTATTTGTCAAAAAAAAACTTAAAATACTATTCAAGATTTGACAGTTCAAATACAGGATTTGGCTACTCCTATGAAAATCCTTGCAAGGAATAAAAATGAAAATTTAATTTGTTAATAAGTTTTTAAAGGATAATTAATTTATATAAAGAAAAAGTTCTCAGTTTTCGAGAAAATTTCAAAAGGATCGAAATTCTAAATTTAATAAAATTTTTTGCTGCAATTTTTTTTAAAGATATAAAACTTTTTTGCAGAAATATACATTTATTTTATTTAAATTGTAAAAATATGTTACATGAATTATATAGAGATTTTCAATTGAAATGTACCATAACTTTTAAATAAAAATTTCTAAATTAAATTATACTTAATTTTTTTTTTTTTACATTAAAACTATATTTGTTTATTTTACATCCACTATTGCAAAATTGCGATTTAATTTTTGGAGCTCTTGGCAGATGCTTTAATAGAGCATCTGAGCTGCCTTTCACAACTGACATTAATAAAGATAAACTGTCCTTCACGTCAACCAATCTTACAACCGAATAGCTCATCAGACAATCGTCTAAGCCAACCACTACCACTAAGTGTACATTAATATTAATATGTTATTAATGTTGATTTTCATTTATAGTGACTTTTATGACTTGGCATCATTCATGTTAATGCATGTTTGGCTTCGAATATTTATTGTTGGTTTGTGGCAAACACGTTATTATTTGTGAAGATTAAACTTTAATATGCAATTAGAGAAAATATGGAGGGGAAATCAGCAAACTAATGGGAATTGTGAAGGAGGACTAAAATGTGCACTGTACGATAAAGCAATTCTCTTACACGGCCACCATAATTGGCGATGAAGAACAGAATATGTAGAGCTTCAAAAGATATTAGATTGTCTTAACGATTCCAAAGTACGACGATTTTTGTATAACTCATGACTTCGTTGAATACAAATTTGATACAGTAAGGAAATACATAAAGAGATGTAAACGTAGTTATAAAGATCCTTCACATGCATTTAATATCGCATTGCTGTATTTGCTCCAATGATTCCGCTAGTCTATTGCTAGAGATCATGAGTAAGCGGTATTACTGAGAGAAGCTTTCTTAGAATAGGAATAAAGTAGAAAAACGCATCAGAGGAAAACACAAAAAAGGATCTTTTTAGTAATTGTGGTATATAAATAAACAGTGGTCTAAGTTGATAACTGCCTTGAAATGTAATTTTTCACTAGAAAAGTAAAAATTTTTTATACGATTACGAGTTGAACGTTCTTTTTAACAAATTATGTCTTCAGGGCTTGCCACATATCTTTCTAAAGGCAGACAATTCTTTCCCACAGTCGCCTCATTGGAAACTCTTTAGTGGAAGAAACCAGTATTTATACGAAAACGGCAAAATAACACCTTTTTCAAAAAATGCTACAATCTGAATTATTTAGAAAATGTTTCTTTACTTCAAAGACTCTCAAAACACTAAGCCAAACCTTCTCGAATCATAATTTTGGTTTGCTGTGCCACTGTGCAGTATTATTTCTTCAGGTGCTTTTTAAAAGTTATTCGGCTAAGAGGGAATTAAGTTGAGAAATAATGATTTTAAAGTTAAGTGACTTGAAATGACTTTATTTGAAAGCGTAGTAAATGAAATGGAATAAATTAAGTGTACAAAATTAAGCCAGCAAAAATAATATTATGAAAACTAATAAAACAGGCAAATATTTTTTTGTGCAAAAGCATCACGTTCTTTGATGTCAGTTTGAATTATCCTGCAAGTATGAACTATGGAGATGCCGTAAAATGTGTAAAATTTGAAAGGCATTTACGGAGCGGGCATGTTTGAAAGTTATTCGGTACAAAGTGATAAAACCCCTCTCTTCAGATTTTCTGTCCTTTGAAATGATTTTAATCATGTTCTTAATTCTTCAAGTTTCCTTCTCTTTAGTTTTCCACACATTCCCCTCAAACTTCTTTTGCTTTTCATTAATGCTATTTTCCAATTAACTATTATGAAGGGATTTAAATCGTAAGGATTTTCAGCAAAAGTAAAAACGAAATCCTTTCGTACAAAAGCAAATATTGGTTTGGTTTAAAAGGCCTTTGCAAAAATCTTTTCTTCTTGCTGCTTCTACCGCACACAATAAATCTCTGTTAGCCTTTACATATTTCAGTCTCACTTTACCATTGAGATTGTAGTCTTCCTGTTTTACGGTCTTGATTCAGTCTTTGTTATCTGCTTCGTTGTAGATTATTTACTCCACATTCTTTCATTGCATCCTTCTTTCCGTTTTAGTTGTTTTTGATATTGTTGTTATTGTTATTTATAAATATTTGGGCATGCCATGTTATTGTCCTGTTTTATTTGTCCACTTGCTTATTTCCTGTTCGGTGTATGTTTTCCTCTAAGCAACGATGTCCTTTCCTTTATTTGTAGAGAATATATTTACATATTAGGAGGAAGCTGATAAGTATGAAAGTAATTGCAATCAAAGGAACAGTTGAAAACACAAATTTCAGGCAGACTTAGTGAAAATTAACTTTCTTGATTTGATAATTCCTTTTATTTATAACAACTTTTGAAACTCAAGAAAGTAATAGATTTTTTCATAACCTGAAAATTTCAAAATATTATAAAACTTTACTTTAGATTACACAAGGGAGCTGTCATTTTTTAATTATTTGTAAATTTTTAAACAGATTTAATCAGTAGCAGGAAACGAAATTAATCATTTTGAGGTATCACTTGAAGCCAATACACACTTCACACCGTGATAATATAGATAATGAGAAAAGCTTTTACCGTAAAGCTTTTCATTTGAGAAGTGGACTGAATAGTGTAATTAATTATAATTTATAAAATTTGCTCCAAATTTTGTACAACAACACATCCTGGTCCTTTCCTAATCTGTTTTAATAAAGGTAAATTTAATGTCAAATACATAAACAATACGAAACTTAATTTTCTTCTTTAATCTTTATTTTTCTAGAGCAAAAATTAAATTTTCAGCCAAATATTAAATTAAACCACTGTTTATTTATTTACCTGTAATGCCTTTTTCAACTTTATTCTTATACTAAGAAAGTTTCTCTCAGTAATAATGTTTCGTCATGGTTTCGTGCAATAGTCTACTGGGGTCATTATAGGAGACAAAACAACTCGGCAATAAAACTAATAAAATTGTTTGAAGCTTTTGTTTGAACTTTCTCGACAGTGCACTATCCTGGAGTTGAAATCTTAAACTGAAGTGACTGCAATCAAGTATGTACTCACTGCATCCATATGACATTCGAAATATTACTTTTAGTCACTTATCATACACACATGAAGAAGTGCAACTTATTGTACAATTTGATTTACATCTGCAAAGTACACAATTTTAGTGGTAGGCTGCGCATTACTCATTGGCTTACAGAGGCATCCTTATAACATTTTTTAATAACGTTCCATTCAAAAATCTATTCAGAAATTCTTTAATCAAATATGTTTTGATTTGTGGTTGCTAAGACCTCCTAAAACAACGCATTTTCCAGCCCTGCTTATGAATTCGTTAGAAAAATGTTTGCTGGGTTGTTTCTAAATGTATTTTTCTGCCACATTGATACACTTCAGCGACAGAAATTAGCAATTGTTTGCTAACAGGAAAATTCAACATTAAATTTTCTGAAAATATTATTGGCAAATATTTAATCCTTTTATCTGCTATATAAAACTGAAGTATCCCAAATAAAAATAAATTCATAAATTTAATTTTATATATGACAACATAATAAAAATGTCTCGAACTCGGAAGAAGTTAACAAATTTTGTATTAATTCATGTAATTTGATAAAATAAAAACACTTAAGTACGTCGCATTTTTTTTTTTAAATACCAGACGCATCTTTTTGCTGGCATATATGCAAAAATTTTTTATTTTCGTTGTCTGGTTGTACATGTATGAAGGATTTAACATACTTATACTATAAGTAAACATAAAAAATCATTGACATGCCTGATGGCGTTCATATCACATGTGCATACACATCGCTTAAATAAAGTAAATGTTGTATTAAAACAATATATTTGATCATTTGCCTTTATGGCTTCGCAACTCAAATGTAATAAACACATTCTTAAATCCTCTGATAATCATAAAAACGAATAACATTCAATTATGGAAGTGATATTGTTATTCATAATGTGGTGTTGCTTTAGGAACTCAATAAAAATATTTACAACTCGAAAATGTGGAAAATCAATAGGAAATTTTTTACATCGTAATTTTCTTTATGCTGGGCTTAAAAGGTGATTGACAAAAAAAAAAAAAAGACAAAATGCAAATATTTCCACACATATTCTTTTATGTTTGTATTTAATTGGCAGTGCAGTAGTGTGCAGAGTAATTCAACTTCACATAATGAAAATTGGTTCGCACGATTGGTATTACGGGCCCAAGTCTTTCACTTTCATTTCCAATTATTGGAATCTTTGAATGGATTATTATAATTAAATATCTTATATTTAATTATAATAATTATCTTATATTATTATCTTATAGGGCAAAGTCTTCAAGTCCTTTTCTCAATTAAAATGAACTTCTCAATATTAGTGAGCTGAGCATGAATGTAACTACAGTAACGTTTTTCGCAAAAAGGATTTAAATTAATAATTGGAAGTTGCTCATAGAATTATTTTTAAAAAATTATAATAACCATTAAGTTTTTAACGATCTTTTAATTATTGAATTAATTGAATTAATTAAAATCTTTATTTAAAATGAAGCTGTTATATCCTTTTAATTGGCACGATTTCGAGTTCAAATAAAGTGGCAAATATCAATTTATAGATTATAAATTATAAATTTGTATATATGTTTTTTTAGCATTTGTAATAGTTTTTTGTATTTTATTTTAAAAATTTTTCAGTTTTTTCTTTATTTTTTATGTTATTTATTTCCAATTACAAATTATATAAAGAATGGAATTGTTTAATTGAAAATTGGTCCGATATATATTATGATATGAGAAATATCGAAATAATTACAAAAATCAAATTAAATCCTTTTTACTCACCCACATTTGTGCCAATTCAAAGGTAGTAAAGCTTCCGTTTATAGTTTGAAATCTATTTATTTAAAAAAATAAAGATCTTGAAACCACGATTTCGTTCGTTTGTCTCAATTTATGAAACTATTATTGCGGTATTTCGTAAACAAAAAAAGTTATGCATCATACAAATATAATTGTAGAAAGTCTCCCTAAAGTATGCAATACTTTTTTGAATCACCTGTACGTATGAGCAACATAATTTATACAGTATTATTTGCATATGAATCATACGCCCTGGTGCAAATTTATTGCTGAGCAGAAATATTTTAGTACAAGTAAAACTTTTAAGCTGCATTAATATGAAAGAATATATTTTTAAATAGTATGCAATTAGTAAGCAATTAACTTTTATTTTCATTCTTTTGCAGTAATATAATATATTCCAATACCAGCCTTCACACAGTAGGCTTACTTGAGTAATGTAAAGTAGAGGTTTTATTTACTTATTTACTTCACTTCTTCTTATTTACTTTCACTTCGCCGTTAAAATAAATTAAAGATATAAATTAAAGCTTTATTGTTGCTAATACTGACTATGCCTCTGTCACTTCAACATTCTAATAATTATTAGCAAATGCCTGATTAAAGAATGTTTTCTGATTTTATAAATAACATAGATAGCAATCAAATTATGAGGAAGTCACTAAACTGATCTGATTTGATATTTTGAATTTTTATTTAATAAGAAATTAATACATAATAAACGACGAAGAATTATTTTAATTTTTACAGGACAGAGAATGTTTTTCTAATATTTATTTACCGTAGTAAAATATTGAAACATATTTTTAATATACATATATTTTTCCGTTAGAAAACTAAGAAAACAAACAGTGTTCCGGTTGTTGAATAATTTTCTTTTCTTGCTGTTGTTTCAGTGTAATAAATCATTTTGTTTTCCTCAAGAAAGTTCCATAAACTTTTAAACTTTTTACTTTTGTACTGATCACTATTACTTTTTTTTAATGTTTTTATCCTAAAACCAATACTTAGCTCTTAGAACTAACATGAAATTTTTTAGATTGATATATTTGGAATTTATTATATAAAAGTTGTTATATAAAAACACATATTGGGTGCTAAAAAAAATTCAACAGTCAATAGTGAGATTGACAATTGACATGAATAAATTGGTTGGGAGATACACATGCAATGTAAATACTAAAAATGTTTCAAAATCAAAACTAATTCTTTGAGAGAATACTGAGAGGATTTAACTTCTTTAGTCTAGCTTAAATTACTGCCATTGAGGAGATCCTTTTTTTTATATAATTAATATGTTTGAAATATAATTTTTGTTTGAGCGAAAATAAGGCAAAATTTCTTTGTTACTTTCATTAATTTAGCAATTATCCATAGTCTATAAGTTTATAAGGTAATAAATCACCTGTAAGGTGATACAGGACTTCCTTAAGTAAAAAGGATAGGAATATTAAATTTTATTGAAAGCGTAGATTAAAGTGATTCTGGCAATGTGAACGTGAATTGTCGAAAAAGTGCTTTCAAAGCGGAGAGAATGTAAAACTGCAGAATATCAGTTTCTGGTACACGATGCGTTATTTTCCTTAAAAGTAATTCTACATAGCCGAGATCCATATAAATAACAAGATGAGTGTTTTTGGAATTGAAATACTTTTTTATTTTTCTGATAATATTATTGCTCGGCCTGTATGGTAGTTAATAACGTTCTATTGATAATATTTAAAGAAGACACATGACTCTGTTGCTGCCAGTGATAATCACAGATGGTTTCTTGACAATATAAGTGTGGAGCAATTATGTGTCCTGTTCCTAAACTAATGGCGGACATGCAAAAACAAAATGGTTGCAAAGCCATCAGCACCGTTACCTTTTACTGCCAACAGTTTACGGCAGAAATTGCTGTCCAGTGGAATCTAGCAAAAGATTTTTAGATATAAAAATGATTTGGAAAAAAAAAACTGAATAATTATTACGAGCAAAAACTATTTTCTGCTCCATTTATGAGTCAAAATTTACAGTTTCTATGCCTTATTTGAAATTAAGCTCAGCATTTCTGTTTCAAAGTTCTTTCAAAGTAATTTAATATTTATGAAATTGATTCCCTTGAATAGAAATCTTACAAAAAATATAATAAAACCACAATTGAAAGAAAGAGGAAATTCTACGGATTAATTTTTTGTTGCTTAAAACTTTCTTCAATTATTGAATTCAGCGTGATTTTTTTATACAATTTAAAATTTATTGAATTGCATACAAAAGTATAAAAGTGCTCAAACTAAATTGATATTGCAGCTGCTTGTGTCAGCCCAAATAATTTGACCTTCTAAGAATTTATTGTATCTGTACATTGAAGTTACTGCTGGGTTTCTGCTGTTTTTGTTTCATTTCATTTCATTTAGTTTTTTTTTTTTTTGTTTTTTTACTTTTTTGTTGCAAAACTAAAAGTACTTTTTTATTTAGTTGTTCATTTCATTTTACTATATTTCATATACTTTTAGTTTTTGGGGTCAGTTTTGGATGCAGGAATTGTTTGAAATATAAAAATCTTAAAGCGAATGCTCTGAAATGATGTGCGCACACGGTATGATCGAAATATTTTTAATATAAAAACCATTGAAGATTGTTCTTTGTTTCTACTTTTAAAATATTGATTAAAGTGAAGAGCAAAGTAATTCAGTTGTAATAAAAAAAAATGTGCTTTTGTGGGAAAAAGCATTTATTTATAATGAAAAGGGAATACACCGAAGGAAGTTTCCGTATGAGCAGCTTAGAAGAAGAAGAATAATTCAGACTTTCCTTTTAGGCTTTACAAATACAAGTAATCGAAAATTGCATTTTACTTACTCATATGTGAACTAAGAAGAAACTGAATAGTAAAACTCTTTAAATCTAAATTCTGCGATAATTTTCGTTTACTCTTAGATAATGACGGTGAGTGTAATTAAAAGTTTGAGAAGAGCGAAAGTTTCGTTTAATTTTCTGATGCCTGTCAGAAAATATTCCATTTTATTCTCAAACATTTTAAATTTAGTGCCGATGCTAAATAAATGAATTTATGATCATGGAATAAATAATTTATTTCTGCCGTGACGTAGGATTTCCTTTATCTAGATCCCTTTTGCTAGCTTCCATAGCAAGAGTATGTTCGAAATAGCCACCGCACAGTCTTTTTAAAGAAAAATAAAAATGCTTACAAATTAAATTTAATTAAATTTAATTTGAATTAAATAAATTTTAAATTTAATTAAAATAAATTTTTTTAACAAATGCATTACTCAACCTCTTCATGTCTAAACGCTATGGCTGGAGAAGAAGTGTGATAATGATATAGGAAATAGCAGAAATTTTAGTTCTTTTTTAAATATATATAATTCAGGTCTTTAAATTTCAAATATATTTATTTATTTTATATATTTTAATCGAAACTTTATACAATATTTCATTAAAAAATAGTTAGAATTTTAGTTGGAAATGGTATTTCTAAAATCGTACTAAAAGGATTTAATGAAAGAATTGAAATGAAAATATTATATATATAATAAACCACAAATAAAATAAATATTTTTTTTAAGGAAATAAAAGGAATCCCTTTTACGAAAATCAGAAATTGTTTTTAAATTATGTTTACTAAAAAAGGTTGCTGTTGAAAAAAGGATAATTTTTAAGGTATCCATGCCAAACCAAAGTCACCTCACAGCCCAAGTGAAATCTGCTTCTGTATTTTCATTAAAATACCTTTCACCACTAAACGTTTCTTTTAGAAACGTTTTTGGTGTCCTGAAAAAATTCCCTTTTTTTCTCTAAAGTGTAATAATTCTCTAGTTAGATCGTCTTGTCTTTACGTTTTTGTATTCGCCAGTAAATATTGAAAAAGGAACATGATTTATGAAACTGTTTTCGTGTTAAGAGCAAATAAATATTGCATTCGAGAACAGTCAAAATACAGACAAAAAAGTTATTTCTAACTTTGGAAACTGCGTTGTTCCTTGAAAGAAAACTGCATGAAAATCTTCCTTGACTGCCAGTTTCTTTGCAATTTGAGCGTTATTAAAATCCAATATTAAATGTACAAAATTTTCCATTCTTTTTACTTGAAGACTTTCTTTGATTACAAATAAATTATCTGGCCGAAAACCGTAAAAGTTGTACGTAAAGAAAATGAAACTCAATCGTACTCATTCCAATTGTACGAAATTTAAGTGAAGCGCTAATTAATTTTCATATTTGTCCAACGCGTATGCTTTCTGTCTTCCTTCTTAATTTTACAACTCTTAAAATTCCTCAATGACTTTCTGAGCAATTATTTAAGTTTATGCAAATGTGTACGTGAACACGTTTGTTGAAACTTTGTATGAAACCGTGCTTGTCCAGCTCTTCACAATGATTTATATATTTTTTTTATCTTTTATATTTTTTGTTTAAAAGTTGCAACCATTTGCTGTCCGTCTTCTTAAAATGTGGTTTTTGTTTGTGGTTGTGTTGGTAGAGCGTGGGATAATAAAACATTCCGTATCGGCTTTCCGCTGAAATTTAATGCAGCCCCATATGGAGGTATCCAAGATCATCAGCCAAAAAATACACATTGAAATGTAAAAACTCTACAGTTACAGGAAAATACAAAAGAGCCGCGGTAGGCAAATTTAAAGGCAGCCACGGAAAGTGACTGGCGTAATTGTTTGCGGATGGGCATATGTATGTATGTGTATGGGTATGTGCATCTCTCGGTGCATTCCCATTCTCATATAAAACCAGGCTTATACACGGCTATGCCAAGAAAAATCAACACAAATCTTTTCACTGTATTCACAGAGGTCGCATTTATATAATTTTTATAAAAAGGATCTCCTGCTTTTTCCCACGTATAAATTGCATTCTTTTTTTGTTTAAATATTTTGCTTTGTTTTCACAAGCATATAATTTTTGTTATATAAATGTGTGTACTTAATAAATCAAGGAAAAAATGTAAAGTGTGGAATAGGCAAATGGAAACATATACTATTCTTTAAATGGTGGCAGGTACATAAAATTCAGCTGTCAATTCAGCATTTGGATTCATATAATATAGGCGTTAACATGGAGATGTCAATGTCACACGGAATATTTTTTTCGGTGATTTGTTTTATTGGCATGAGAGAAAAGTAAGACTGAAGTTGGCTTAAACAATAGTAACATTTTCTGAATTTTTCTTAGAAGTAAAGAAATATGGCTACAGGAAGTCGCTTCAAATTAAAAGTCCACTAAAGAATGACGAGTAGTAAACTTTGCAAAAATTAAAGAAATTTCTCATTGAAATATTTTAAAAGTTTTTATTTTGGATTAAAGTATGGAAATGTCTGGTGTCTTGTCATTAAAAATATAAAATATGGCAAAATATGTATCGAACTTTATTTGCAAGTCATCATCGACTTTATATTAAAGTAGCCCTCTTCAGGATTTAAATTCTATATATTCGTAAAGCGAACGTTATCTTATGGCTACAAATAGTCACAGTAAAGCCACTGGCCACTTTACACTGCAAGGATTTTACATCGCTAATAATATATTTAACTGAGAATGTCCATCCTCTTTTGACTTTCCGCTGAAGCGGCATTGCAGTGCAGAGAAGTTAAACCAGCAGTGCATGCTTTAAGGCCTTGCTACACTATCTATCACAGTTCTACCATTCATCCATGCGAATATTTGATATGATTCCCTTCTATCTCAAAAAAATCGCCTTAAAAGGTCTTTGTAGCTGCTGAACTATCATGCAAATATGATGCAAACAAATTTTTTTTCTTTACTGATTAAAGTAAAAACAACTCTGCCCGCATGAAAGTTGTCCTTGTTCGAAGGATCTGTCACACAGATATATTTTTAGCCTGCATTATCCATATTTGACAGATCGTATCATAGTGTAGGATAAAGAATCATAACCTTTAACAGTATCAAATTCTCTATAAAAGGCTATTGTGTGTTCTTTAACACGAACCTCTTTAGTCTGTGGGGCTCAGAAGGAAACACATTTGCAGGAATATTAAATTTATATTCAACAGAATCCATTTAAACTTGAATACAAAAATTTATCAATTAAAATCAAATTTATTTCGAATCATTTTGCAATGGAATTTTCACATTCATTTGCTTTATTTTAGATTATTAAAATCATGTCAAATGCACCTGTTAATACAACAGCTTTATTCCTCGCCAACGCAAAAATAAAATTGAAAATAAAAATAATCATAAATAATAATGAAAGAAATAAATAAAAATCATAAAAATAAACTGGTGCATAAATTTTTGCCATGCATGTACATAAAATGTGGTTTTTCGGGTAGAAAATTTCATTAAATAAATTGCAAAATGCGATTATTTGTGCAAATTATGGCCAGAAAAAAAATATTTTTTCTTTTTTTTTTTTGCTAGAAGAAAAATAGAAATTGCAGAAAAAAAAAGGAAGAAAAATTGAATTCCTAAAAATATTTATGCACCTTTGCCACGCAAATGCAACACAACCCACCAACTGGTTGGAATTTATGAGAGTGGCAAAAAAACGAAACTCGCAACCAACAAATTTGATCACGAAGGACTCGTGTGTGTCAGGTTTGGTTGGGTTTAACCCGAAGCGTATAAAGATTTAATCTTTAGCTTTCATTCTGCCATGTCAGACTGTAAATTATATATATATATATATATATATATGTATGTATGTATATACATATTTTAAATTTTCAGTGGAGCAGACAGTATGAGAAGAGAAGTGTGCCTGAGTATGCGTGTCAAATTTAATTTAACGCTTATTAGTAACTGCTTAATAGTTTGCTGTATTTAAAACAAAAATATCGCAAATAAACGAGGCTTATCAGTTAATTTAATTAAAATATTTCTATGTCAAAAACAAAATAAAATGACATTCTTAATTTATGCATTTAGAATGCAACGACTGCAAATAGAAAAAATAATTTTAAATGACAACTTATTAGAAAAGCAACATAAAATAAAGTCCTGAGTCTGATATGATAACGAGCAATTTGTTTAATAAACGTGCATTTAATTACAAAAAAAGAAATTTAATGAAAAAATATAAACGCAAATTTATATCCAAGTGAATAATTTAATTGCAAATTCAAAATCACAGATATCTGGCAGAAACTGAGTTAACAAACATTCATACTAGATAAAATTGAAAATTTTAATTTTGTTTTATTCGTTGAGCTGTTTTTCAAGGTACTGCTTACTCCGCTTTGCATTAGTTGGATACCGATTTGCATAACTCCATGCCAAAATGAGTTTGAAATTTTTATGGCTGAAGCCAAAACTTGCAAGTGAAGAATTTGTTAGTTTGTAAGCGAAAAGGGGAATCCCCATTTAATCCATTTTACAAGCTATTCGAAGAATATTTATTTATTTATTATTTAGTGAGAATTTAGCTTTCAATACGAAAACAATGTGAAAAAAGGAAAATATGAGTGCATTAATTTACCATCAGCAATCAGGCAATACCACGACATTCAGATGTCAAGTCGGAAATATGGGAATATGCGTTAACAGGATCTTAGTATGAAAATGTCACATTAACGCAAAATTAACTAAAATTTAATTAAAAGCAGATTAATAAAACTTGCAGGAATTCAACTCTCGGATTAGACTCTACGCTTTTGCTGTATAAATTCATTCTGAAGCCTGTCTTACGATATGGAATCCAAATGTGGGTCACGGCCTCTACACCAATTTTACGAACAACTACAGCAGCGGCATGAAGGATTAAAAACTTCAATATACGCAAAGAATTGGTTATGCCTTTAAGTAAAAGTGAGGTTAAAAAATAAGCATGAAAAAGGCTAGAAACGCCCTCTGGTATATTAGGCTGTAATATCCTTCACGAAGGGATCTTACACGTTTGAGCAGGAAGGCATTTGCTGCCGTTAGGCAAGGTAAAACAATAAAAAAATAATTAAAAAAAAAGGATTAATTTAAAACCAAAAATGAACATTTTTGGACTTTTAAAGTCGGTGCAAGAAGTTCCTGATAATTAATTGTTATTTGCATTCCGCTGCATACAAATAATGAAAGTAAGAAATTTTTAATTATTATTTTTAGTCATTTCGCTATAATAATTTATGAAAATAATGTATTACAAAAAATTGTTCAAAATTTATTTCCAAATTAGAAAAAAAAAATTTCTTTAGAAAATATTGTTAAAAATTTTAATGCCAAGTTGATTAAATTATAAAAAATACAATACAGTAAAATATTCAATTAAAGTTGATCTTAAAACAGTTTGCTATGAAGAATGGATATGGCAGCAGCCAAGCTCCATATTTTTTTTGGGTACCTGCTTTCGTTCTAAGATAAGCAATGAACGTTTTCACTTTATATAACTATTTTCATAATTTGTAAATATTTATTAAAAAATATAAAAAAAGTTTTCTGTTTAGAAGACAACAAAATATACATATTCGTTAGAAGAATTCATTTAAAACCTCTACGCAGCAGTTTGTGTGGCAAGTGTTGCTAAATATTCTTTTTATAAGAAATTTTTGTTTACCGTATGTATATTTATTAAATGCAGTGTACTTTAAAATATTTTTCAAATAAAATGTCCTAAATCTTAAATCTTTGTGATCTTAATGTTCAAACCAGACTCTATCGTTAGGCTTTCAGCATTGGATCAGATTCAACACTGCAGGTTGCACAACCACACAACGGCAAATGCGTTTCGTTGAAATTGTCCCCATTTAGATATTCTCCAGCAATTGTGATTAAACGTTTCAAGTATTTCATATTGAAGAAAATAAAACGTATAAGAATATAAAAACAAACCTCTGGTTTATTAATTACATTAATTAATTATTTAATTAAATTAAATTAAAGGAAATTTTTAAATCCTCCTATTTCTTATTTCTTCACATTTCACATTTCTTATCGCATTTATATTTCCTATTCTGTAAATAAATAAAAAAAAACCTTTAACATCAAATGCTGTGCGATGTAGCGGAGGCAAAGAAGATGTTATGCTTTCCAGAGAGCTTAATGCACACTATTGATACGTTTCCTATTTTATTGCTGTTGATTTTGCGGGAAATCTTATGACGGCAGCACATACAACAAATATATTTTCTTATCTGCTGAACAACGTCTCTTGTTATTTATTATACGGAAGAAATTTTCGTTACTGTACACCTTAGTATTGACAATGGTGTCAACTAAAATTACTTGGTGGTTTTAGTGTAATAATAGTAAACGTCTTACGGTACGTGGTAAGCATGTGCTTATGAATTTCTTATGACACGAGTTGTGTTCCTTTATTAATAAAAATATTTATGAAGTCTAATAATTATAAATTCAATATTAAGAAAAAAGCAAATTTAATATAAAAATAAAAATTATTTTGTTTTATGTTTTAATTTTTGAGCAAGAAAATGCAGAAATTTCGTTCGCACTAAATTATGTTCGAAAAAGAACGTGGTTACAATATTGCACAATAATATTGCGTCGTGCCTGGTACGTGATATATTCACACTTGGCCGTAGCAGCAGTCAATAATGTGCTTTGAAGAAATTTCACGTTTGGCAACATGAAATTATTTATTATAAATATACTTACAAATGCATCAGATGGCCCAAATTTCCAATGCCGCTAAGGTATAATTGAACTGTTATGCTTTTAATCTGCCGAATGATCTAATTTTTGAGCTCTTAATATGTTCCAGCTTTAACAAATCACTCCAAAGTAAGAAATCTAACTCACGTGATCTTGGGGCGGCAATTAACATCGTCACCACGTGAGATGACACGCCTATGGAATTTGTCTGGCAGAAGAATCCTTGCTTCCTTAGTTGTTTGGCAAGTAAAACCGTCCTGGACTATAAAAAATTCATTATCAAATAGCAAACACTATTCACAGTAAATGCTTGACCGACCATATTTTGGAAAAACTACGGCCCCAAACAGTCATTCTTTGTCGGTGCAATTACTCTGAAATTATCATTCGTTTAAATACGGCAATTCACCTTACTGACGAATCCACTGAGGTGCAGATGTGCCTCATCACTGAAGATGATTTTTTTCGACATGTCTTTTGATATGAAAGCCCATTTTCATAACAAGCCTGAAAAATTATAGCGCGTTGCATGATTTAGGGGGTTGTAATTCCTTTGTAATATTAATGTGGGAAGGAGAGTGAAGGAAAAAGAGAGAATGATAGTTTATATAACACACCTGAATTACGCCTTCAAAATGTGAGAAACCGGAAACACATGTTTATGGGCAAATGCTTACTATATACCGGAAATGGAGACCACTGGTGTTGCCAAAACAATATTAAAACGAAACGAATTAAATAATATTATTTTTTTTTTAAAATTATTGAGTTTTGCAAATGCAAAAACTTTGCGCGTGCCATCATTAAAGTATTCAAAGTTGATGCTGTCTACAAAATAATTAGAAAAGCGGCTAAATGGCGCCATAAGCAGGATGCGCCATTTCCAGCCTACTGTGGTGAATGTATTTCATATTTCTAACAAATAATGTTTCTGGATTTTTGATTCATAAAATATTATTTCGTAAAAAAAAAATAAATGAATTAGAACAATTTTTAATGGATTGGCTGCTGTGTTTTCGTTTATAGTCTTTTAAAAAAATTAAAATTTCCCCACATCCAGAATGGTGGTCGTGTGGCCATGTATTCTAATTTCGGCAGCTTATAGTCTGTATCAGGCTGGGCTGAAAGTCTTCAAAGCATAAAATCCAACTGCTTCTGCCATCAAAATTCGCGTTCTGGAATATATAAAAATCTCATCCTAAACGAAAACTGCTTTGAGTTAATCGAGACTTAAAATTATTCGCTGACAGTTTTCGGGAATGATTGTGTGCCACATACAGTGACTTCAGATAATTAATATTTATATTTTTGCTATTATCGGCTTTATTGATTTTGTTAATTTTGTGGTTCTTTTTTAGCTTTAAATACGACTGGATTATGTCATTGGCTTTTTTATCTGCACTTACATGCGCTTTCATTTGTTAAATAATTTTAATTCACTATTATAATTATTTAATTACTTTTCAACAAAAATTTGTACAGAAGGAGATAATTAAACAATGTTAACGAAACCACTTAAAACAAATTAAATGTTTTCACTTTATTGTAAAATGTTGTGTATCTCCAATGTAGTTCATGTTATTAAATTGAATTTATTTACGATGTTGTAAACTTGGAATGTGAAAATATAAAATTATAATTTTATGTGTACAACAATTCGCAAAAAGTTTTTTTTGTTAAAAGTTGTTGTTAAGGAAAATTATTTCTTTTAAAGTTTTCTTCATTTAAAATCAATGGCGGCGATTTTGTTAAATGGTTGTTTGGAGATAAAGCCCCCTTTTAATGTTATCCTATTTAACTTAACCGTTCATAAGACAGCGCTGAGGCATCATTCTTAGCAACTGTTTTCTCATTACGTCATATTTTGTCATAAAAAATAAATATTTTTTTATTAAAACTACGTAACAAAAAAGCAATATATTTTTTTTTTACATTATTTGTTAGAAATATGAAATACATTCACCACAGTAGGCTGGAAATGGCGCATCCTGCTTATGGCGCCATTTAGCCGCTTTTCTAATTATTTTGTAGACAGCAGCGACTTTGAATACTTCAATGATGGCACGCGCAAAGTTTTTGCATTTGCAAAACTCAATAATTTTTAAAAAAAAATAATATTATTTTCATATCACTTAATTCGTTTCGTTTTAATATTGTTTTGGCAACACCAGTGGTCTCCATTTCCGGTATATAATAAGCTTTCGCCCATAAACATGTGTTTCCGGTTTCTCACATTTTGAAGGCGTAATCCAGGTGTGTTATGTAAACTATCATTCTCTCTTTTTCCTTTACCCTCTTTCCATCATTAGCTCCCTTTATATCTCTCAAATTAAAGTTAACCCAAGTTTATTTCTCTTTATCAGATTTGATAATTATTAATATCCTTCCGGCTTAAATAAATTAAAATTAAAAAAATCTTTAAATCAAGTATTTAAATTTTTTAAAAGTGCCGTTGCAAAAAACAAAATACAATAAATTCTTAAAAAAATCAATTCTTCAAATACAAGAGGAAATGAAATTTTTTTAAATTCATTATGCCATTCCCGTTATCACTTGGATTTGAGGGCACTTCCCGTTCAGTGTTATTTGGAAGTCGAGCATACTAATTTGTAATCAGTTTTAAAGTACTTTTTAATAACGAATTTATATTCTGCTGAGCATTAATTTTTTTAAGTGTTACAGTGCGTTCCAAAAACTTGTTCCATTTGACTCTTTTAATAATTTTGGAAAAAAAATTTTGTTTAGAAAGTTCATTTTAGTTTATATGGTTGGCAAAAGTTTAAACATCAAAAAAATTAAAATAAAAATTTAAAACAAATTTGCTAATAAAAAGTACTGTTGGTGATAAATAGTGACCTATAAATATATTGAGAATAATATATATTGGAAATTTTTTCTCTTTTGGTTTTAAAATGTCGACCAAAATTTCAATTCAATTTTTATTTTTTAAACTTTTTTAAACTATTTTAAACTTTGAAGTTCGTCAAAAACAAAAAAATTGCAAAAAGGAGTAGCATTATTTTCTCATGACGATTTAATTTGAAAATCTTTGTTTAATGCGATTTAATATATTTTCTTTTTTTTCTGAAATTAAAATACTTACTTTATTACACGATATCTAAGAAACGCATTCACCAGATTAAAATAAGTATAAAAAGCGCCGATATATTTTATGCAAATGAGGTTTTAAAGTGGCAATTTCCAATTCTTAATATCACTCGCATGCTGTGCATTTTTATTTTTTGTTAAAATAATTTAAATAATTTTTTTTTCTTTTCCTTTTTATTACAGGCTTGAATTCACCTAATACTCACAACATTAAAACTTTTTATTTAAATTCTATACAAATTCACATTATTAAATATTTGCAATTCAATTGTGCTTAAACGGAATGAACAGGATTTTCTGGTTGGCGTTCGCTGCTGTCGAATGAATTGGCTTTTTAGACACCCACAGCCTTTTACAAATTATTGCTTTTATGTGTAAGCAATAATCATTTATAAGCGCATACTTATTTGCCTCTGTTCACACGCTTGAGTTGATGGGTGACTGTGATTGTGCTTACGTTCGATTCCGGGCAAAGTTACATTCAGGATTTGGCAGACATTATGCGGATAAAACAAGACATTAAAGGTGATGTTGTGAAAAAATGATTATTATTATGTAGGCAATCTGTCAACAGTTTCAGTGTTAAAAGTCAGATGGAAATATGCAAACAAATCACCTGAATCTTTTTCCTTAAGCCCAACTTTCGGGGGAATTAGGAGTGGGTAATAGTGGTAGAGAAGATAGAAGTTTTAACAGCTACTCTGGTCTCGAACTGCGAGCTGTCAAATTGTTCATTTGGTAGCATCGAAGGCACAAAAGAAGAATGGCGAAGGAAGATACGAAATCTAATAATAATCTAAAAATCTAATCTAAAAATGTATGTACTCGAAATAATACTTTTGAAATATAATAAAACAATACTTATACTGTAACGTATGTTGTCTTTACAAAACAGAACATATATGTGATATGGATGATACGGAATGCATATCCTTTCTCATTAAATAAACATTTTATGGCTGAGTTTAAGTAAACTCCTTTTATATTTCCTGCAGCTGAATCTGAATTAGCTGAAAGAGTTTCATATATATTTTTAATGATTTTCAATATTCCCTACAATCGTTTCAAGCTATTTGAGTACCAGTGCAGAATAAAAATATAAATAAATTATAACTTTCATTTCTGCATAATTGCTGTGCATAGATTTCATTTAAAAAATTTTAATCTAGAATTGACGAAAAACTCTCCAGTGTCATAATTTCTGAATTTTTTGATTTAGAAAAAATGTAAATACATACAAATACTCAATATAATAATGTAATAATAATCAATAATTTCAATAAAATAATTTCACGAAAGTAAAATGAATTGTAGGATGCAAAAATATTGAAAAAATGTTGCATATTTTCAGGCAAAATTTAATCAAAAATTTTGTGTGCTGTTGAATTGAATAAAATATTGATCAACTATTAGAGCACGGTTATTTTTATTAAAATTAAATTATAGAATTTTTAATGGCATGTATATGAATTTTGAATTTTCTCAATTTTTGAAATCTTACATTAAAGAATGTTGTGAATTTACACATATTTGCGAACAAATGAAAACAAATACCGCAGATCATTTTGGTAAGAATAATTTTTAATAAAAGTAAGAACTTTGATGACTAGACGACATGATGAAAGCTTTGAAACACATTCTTAGCCATCATCGGTCCGTCCACAAATACCTCTAATCGGTGCCCAATTTTTTAAAAACAAAATTGTATGCGCATACATGCCGATGAGGGTTAAAATGTTTTAAATAAAAACCAATTATTTTATTCGTTCAGTTAAAGCCGCTTGAAATTAATTATAATCAAAAGTTTTTTCTTTTTTATCTTTACATTTTCTAACGATGTTTTGTGGGCGCGTCCATTACAAAATTGATAGTGAGAAAAAGGGAAGTAAAGCCCAGATTTGCTTTCCCACACAACACTGCTATTCATAAACAAGAAAATCCCACTTCAAAGTGGGTTTTTAAATGACACACTGTTGATGCTTCCTTGATTGCATTAAAATTATTATTTTATATATTTTATATATTCTGTCACACAGTCCCACTTTTAATTTCCATTTTATACAGTAGAGTTTTCTAATGGGAACGCTGTGAATGAGACTTCATGCCATCATGAAGGGTATAAAGGATATAAAAGGATAAGGGATAAAAGTAGCTTTGTCTTACCAAATTGCCTGATTTAAGGATTTTAAGAAGAGCCTGATTTGTTCTATCATTTAACCAATAGTGGGATTATGGAAAAACCGTACTGTGGATCCTAAATATGCCTCCTCAATATGCGTCCAAAGTAGGTTTGAATAATTTAAGTCAATGCCAACTAGTTTTATGTCAACCATTCTTTGTAACTGTACTTGCTTAAATAGATATAACAATTTCCATGAAAGTTGTTCTGCAATGGTCAACTGTAGACCACTTTTCTTAATGTCTTCTTAATATCTTAATATTTTATCACTTTCTTTAAGAATTGAGGAGGAACAACTGAAAGCCCTGTTACAAAAATCATTTCTAATAAATTTTTCACTTAAACACAATGTTAACAAATTGATATAAAGAAAAAAAATCATGGAAAAAAATTCAAAAATTTTAAATAATTTATAATTGGTAAATAATTAAATTAATTAAAAACAATTAAAAAAATTTAATCAATATTCGAGTTAATTAACTTGGCCCGATAGAATTGCTGGATGCATATACACACAGTTATTTAATGTTTTGGAATTATTATTTTTATCTTTCTAAATTATCTTTTATTAAAACGAGAAGAAAATTAATAAAATAGCCGGGCAGGATAATGCTATTCCCCACAAGGAGGATAAAGAAATATTGTCAGTAAATGAATTGGATGGTGGGAAGTACGAATAAAAAGTATTTAAACGAGTAGTTAATGAAACAAAATAAAAGAAGGGAACTGGTGCAGTTATTACTATTTAAAATAATGTCATTTCATTATTCTCCTTTCCGTAGATTTTGTATGTTTTTGACTTACGGTGGAATAGAATAGAATCTCAGTCTGCCATTATTTAAATGGTTTTA
Source organism: Ormia ochracea (assembly GCA_963402855.1). Taxonomy (NCBI): domain Eukaryota; kingdom Metazoa; phylum Arthropoda; class Insecta; order Diptera; family Tachinidae; genus Ormia; species Ormia ochracea. Next base: position 20,253,702 of record OY727106.1, read on the forward strand.
TATAATCCAGACGAATGACATGTAAAGTTCCCATATCAATTACTAAAGAATTAGGCAAATTTCATCTCAACTTATTTGACTGGTTCTTAATAGACTAAATATGTCGCAACTTACTGCATTTCCAGTATTAACTGAAATTATATTTGAATTCTAAAATGGTAGTATAATAATTCGCCTGATGGTAAATGGTAATTTTTGATACTACTGTAAGAAACCCATAGACATAATAATAATTTTAAGGCCCTTCACTTGGAGCTACCGCTTAGAATTTGAAGTTTAACACTCTTTTTTTAAATCCTTAAAAACCTTAACCCCTCTGCCCCATTGTGCAATATGCTGTTTTTTGCCGTTCATGCCCGAGTATCAATTTGCACCGCCAAGAGTAGGAAAGCATGAAAGAAATTTTATGAATAAAGAATTAATACAAGAAATGCCAGCACATGCACACATGCACACACTCACACAAACCCCACACATTCACGCATCCCGTACTTATGTTAACAAATTCATGTATTCGCTAACAATGTATTCATATTTGTATGCATGTATGAGTATTTTGCTAGATTTACAAAATGGTTAACAGAATTTCTGCAATTTATTACTAATAATTGGCAATTTGTAACAAAATCAGCCACAGCTGCTGCCAATATTTTTTCTATTATTATAAACATTTTCTTGCTTTTCATCATCTCATTTACAGGGAAACTTTTTGCGTGAATAATTTAAACATCAGAAACAACTTGATGTTTTGGTAGGTTAATAAACGGCATTATTTCCTCGTTTTTTAGTTTTCTTTCTTGTATTTTTTTTTTTTTTTTTTTTTTTTTGTATCAAAAGTAAAACCAATTGAACGTTGAAAGGAAAATCTGTATGAAATTGTTTCAATTTTCTATGAAAAGCGAAAACCAATTACATTCAAAGAAATGCTTTTGAAGGGGGGAAATTGTTATGGAAATAATTATAAGGGAAATTCTTTATACAGTCTTTATACAGGACTACTCCTTTATTTCATAAATATTTTTCTTGAGTAAATTGAGGAATTTAAACAAAATTGAATTCAATTCAAATTCAATTGTTTTTAATCATCTCAAGCCAAGAGCAGAATAAATTGTTCTTGACTTTCTTTGGAAAATTATAATAATTAATAAAAACTCGATTGCCTTATAAATAATTTTTAATAAGAAAAGTTTTAATGAAAAAAGTTACAGCATTGGCATGCATACCCAGTACAAATTAGAACTTCGCATTAAAAGAAGCTTGTTTGCAATCAGTTACACAAACGATTGGAAAATAATTATTAAAAATGCACTGGCTTGGAAATCAATGGGGAAATCGCCTGGTAAACATGACAGTAGAATTTAAGTTCTTCCAGCTCAAAGTCAGAGGTCTTTGCGATTTGCTCTTACAACTCTGGAACCATTTAAAATTGTAATTTCAATTAGCCAATATTTTTCTCAAGTCCATATTCATTTGCCTGTGATTCGAAATATTTTATGTTGCTAAGCTTTTCTAAATAGCAAACTTGATAGAATATCCTTTGGCTAATTAGAAGAGCCCAATTCTAATTCAAAGTTTTCATTGATTTTTTTTCTGCGTACATTGAAAATTGTTATTGCTATTAATAATTATACAAGGAATATATACATATGTAAATATAAGCCAACTTTATAAATAAGAAGAACAAATTTAATAAAACTATGAAGGCAATTTAATAGTGCAAAAAAAAAATAAATAAATAAATAAAATAAAATAGTCGTATGGAAATTTTTTGGTGTGTGCGTGCTTCCGATTTTCTACTGACAACATTCTATTTGTTCATCTACTTTCTCTTGTTCATTTTGTTCATTGTTTATATTGTTCGGTCAACTCATATTAAATACGTGAGTAATTTCAATTCATTTCTTACATCAAACCCTGTAATAAACAAAATACAAATAGAAGAACGTGCAGAAGTTGTGTTTTGCTGAAACACAAATAAATGTTAAAGTTTTGCGTTCATGGTTACAGAAATCCCTAATAAATAATTGAATCTATAAGTTTCATATTTTCTCTGAATTTAAAAAAGATTTTAAAACTATCACAATATCGCAACAGATATACTCAAAAACATACGAGCACAATCATGATGTTTACAATAACTTTTGAAATTCAGCATTGAGTAATTAAAACCACTTCCGAAAAGCTAAAAGTTCAGAAAAACTTTTCTGCCAAAATCATACTTCAACCAAAAGGGAAACGAAAAAAACAATTTTTTTTTTCCTTTTTATAACAATGAGATTTTCTTGCAAGAAGTTGAAATTCTTCTCATTTACGTGCATAGAATTTTGTTTGGTTATTAAGCTTTCGAATAGCAATAAAAACAATCAGGATTTGAATTACGGTTTTGTTTTTTTATTTGCTGTAGTCAAAAACGAAATTTATGCAAAGCGAAAAGGAATTGATTTTGAAAAGCATAAAGTCTTATATTTAATAAGAAAAAGTATTGAAGCTAAAAAAAAAAAGAAAAAAATAAATGAAATAAAGCAAAATAAAACGGTATAGTTTGATTACATTGGAAATTTATTAAATACATTTATAATTTGCAGAACAAATGGCGTTGAAGTGATTTTAATTTACTTGCTTTATATTCCCAAAAAGAAATTTCTCTCTTCCAGCCGCACGAAATTTAGTTCATTTCATTTACGGAAATTAACAAAAAATTTTTAGAAATTCTCTGCTGTTTTATTGATGATGTTCAGGCATTTCCTATAATGAATTCACCAAACAGCTAGCAGCTTTCTAGAAATGAGGATGTGTGGTAAAAGCTTGATACGTATAAATATTCCTCTGTCATTCACATACTAGATTTTATAATAGTTTATCCTGCCAGTGAAAGAATTTAAAAGTCTTCATTTAATTTTTATTAATTTGCTATTTAATATGTAGTAGCTGGCCAAAAAAAGGATGCCAGCGAAAATTCACTAATTTATTAGGTTGAACGTGCTTTTACTTGAAAAGAAATATATGTAAAGAAAATGTACCTGTGGCATCGCTTGTGCCTCTATTTTCTTTAATATAACTATACTCTGTCAAATATGTGTCGTCAAAAACACAGTTATACGGAGTAGAACAGTTACAAGTAGAGAAACAGTTATACGGAATAGAGGCATTAAATGCTGTTTCTAATTCATTTTTAGAAAAGCAATTTTGTTTTTATTCTTTGGAAGTAATATTTGCAACAACAAATTTCATTTATATGTATGTATATAGGAAAAAGGATTGGCTGTACCAGGCCCTCGACTATGAGGCCTTTGATCTACGAATTTAAAGCGCAAAATTTATTTCCATTTTCTTTGACAATTTTAAACTGCGAGTAGACCGCTTTTACTGCTGAAGCACTAAAAGGAACTCTATCTCCCTTCTACCACTGCATCTCTTTAACTGTCCAGCTTTTGTACGTGATAATGCCAAGGCTTATTTAGAGAGTGAGACTACCATAATTATTTATAATTGAGCCAAATGTTTAAGGTTTATCTGTGACACTTTTAAGTTACACAGTTTTTTACCAAATATAATTTTTATTAGTCCTGCAAGTAGACCTCAAGCAATTGTTGAAATGCTTTGGCATACTTAAGGACATGCCGCTTTATAGTGAGCAACCACGTTGTTTTTCCACCTTTCTTTGGTTTTAAATGTTTATCAGGGAATCACTCCATATCGCCACTTTACTTTTATTTACAGCAACTACTTCTTCATTTTTCGAATCATATAAAAATTGAAAACATTCTCAACTCATTTGTAATTTCATTTTACTTTTGAAAACAATATTCATTGAAAGACTATTGAAGCGTTTGAATACTCGTTTTAATATAAATTTTTATTCAATATTTTGCTACGTTTATTTTATTTGATAATACGTTTTCATTTAAATTGTTGTCAAGCCAAACGTTTCCACATGTTTTGCTCTTGAATAGGCAAATATTTTTACTAAAATCGGTTGCGTGAAATGACTTGTTCATTCGCATGTGGCAGTGCACACTCCAGGGTCGAGTACAAGGAAACCTTCTAAAACCAACCAAGTGCACTTAATTGAAATGAACTGGCAGGGCATGTGGTGCGAGCACCAAAAATCAACATATTTTTTTCTCTAAAAGCAGCAATAAAATATTTTTGTTGTTGTTTTTTTTTTCAATGCAGTTTATTTTCAATTTCAATATTAACCAACAAGTTGTAGCACTTTGCTTTTGTTGTTGCTGTTCACACTAAAAATTATTATACATCTTTTGTTACTGCGGTTATTGCTGTTGTTGTTGTTGTTGTTGTTGTTGTTGGATTGTGCAATATTTGCAGCTAAAAATGCAAATAGAAACAAAAGCAGATCGCTGAAATTGATTTTTGTTTTTGTGCTCCGTTTTTAATCTTATTGAAGTTATTGTTGTTGTTTTTACAGCACATCTGAGTCAGACAATTTATTTCAAAGCAAATACTTTTTTCTGTGTCAGGATTATTTGTCAAATGACACCATTGCTGGCAATCGTACCAGGAGGAAAAAGAAAAAATACGAATTTGGTGTATGAAAATTAAAAAAAAATTTTTTAAATAAACTAAACGGATTTAAAGCAGGTTTTTATTGCCATAAAATTATTTTTGTTTCTTAAAAATTATATTTTTTTTAACATTTTCTTTTGTAAGCCTGTGTGTTTTTATTTCTAAATATATTTATTATTTATTTTTGTTTTACTTACTCCATACTTGCCTACTTGTTTAAAATTCTTAACAGGTAATGTCCTTGTGAAGCCATTGTGGCTTGTCTGCAGTTACACTTTCCCAATTACAAATATTAGACGCCTCAATATTCAACAAATTAAGAAAAGTGAGAAAAAAAGTTTGAATTTTTAATGTTTACTAGTTAATTGGCACATTAAAAGCAACGACGGCCTAAAGACTTTGTTGAGCCACATAAAATATAACAAACAAAATAATTTTGAGAAATGAATTGTTAAAATATCTAGAATATAATTTTAAAAAGTGAATATTTACATGAAATACTTCAGGTTTAGTTTATATAGCCATGTATATAATGCCCGATAAATATCCATGGCATGGCTAGTTATTCTTATTAAAATCCAGCGAAACAAAAAAAAATTAATGATTCCCTCGTAATTTATAAAAAAAAATACTTTCCTTCTTTTAAGCTATTGAAGATTATTGTTAAAATTGTTTTCAAGTGTTCAATTGAATAGAAAAAAAATATTTGTATCTTCTTTTTTTCAGCAGTAGACATTTACATGCTGAAGGACAATAGCAAGACAAATACTTAACGGCAAGCTTTTTTCAGCAGATGGTGATCGGCTAAAAGTTTGCCTGTTATAGAAACTTCTTCAATACAACTACGAATACGGCCAAGGCTGCGAGTTTCTGCACCACTTGGGGCTGTCACAAAGATTTTTATAAATTTTGTTCATGAGTTCAGAAGTCTCAGCTGCTAATTGTTTATTGAAATATTTTAGCCAGAAAGAGCTCGGCAGGACCAGCGTTGTCACCCGAGGTACCCCAAGGTGCTACTCTGTCTCTACTGTCTTCTCATTGATAAAAAGTCAGTGATAAAAACATTAAAAGAAAGAAGTACAATGGCAATGTCCTTTATGAAAGCCGAAAGAGTATTCAAGGTATTGAACTCGCCTTTAGGGCAGGGCGGTAATCCTACAGAGTTTTCTTTTCTAGGACAAGAATTTATTTTAAAAGTGCACTTTTATATACGTTTCTCAAAACTGATAAATTGTTTTATCTTAAATAGGCTGCTCTTACTCAGGGCGAAAAGGATGCTGAAATAAAAAATTTCGTTTGGAAAGAGTCGGAAAATTTAGTGTTAATAATTACCAATTTTAATCAAAATTAAACAAACGTTCGTATAAAATACTTAAATTTGTTTTATTGGCTGACTCTCTAAGCTAAGCCTTGCCAGCTAACTTTGAAAAAATACCCACTTAGCTAATTATTATTTTTATATCTATTACCTCCTCCTAGATTAAATAAAAAATAAATATATATATTGCTTGTCTGAACTCTATGAATTATCAATCTGGTAACGGATCCTTTTTCTATTTGAGGTTATTCAAGTTACAGTTTCTGCTTAAAGTTCTTAAAAAAAACAATATGGGTGTTTATAGTAAATGCGTATACCACTGCCAGCATTATAGTTACGAATGTCCTGCATGGGTATAACAGAGAGTATTAAGAAAGCAAATATAACATAAAGTTTATATAAAACTATAACATATAGTTTTCGTACAAATGAGAGAACACATTTTATGTAGTAATTTTAAGCTCCCATATGCTGACTGCATTAATTTGAAGGCAGTTTATATTAGTTAGCTTATACTGAAGGATTTGTTGGTACTATGCTTTCTTATACCAACACCGCAATACTGCAAGTGTTTTTAATATTGGTAAGTGCAATATTTATTATAAAGTGAAACTGAGCAAAATATATATTTATTATAGTTTTTTAAATATAGTTTTTAAAATAAATAACAACGATGTTTGAAGAAAATATTAGATCCAAAGTATATAAAATTATCATAATTTTTCCTGTGAAACCAAAATACATATACATAGTCGGAATTAATTTAACTTTTTTGTTAATTATTAACACATACATACATATTCTTACATATTCATATGCGCATGTAGAATTATCTTACTTTTATATATAACATTTAGATTTGTATTAGTTTTATTGCATAAATAAATATTTATTTATTTTTGCCTTACATATACGATAATTTGTTTTTATAATTCTTTTCATATTAACACAATTGATTTTTTTTTTTTTTTTTTGATTTCCTTTATATGAAAGTAATTATTTATATTAAAGCAATTATTTGTATTTTAATGTCAGTATATAAGAAATTGTTTGTATTACGAGTTTCCATAAAACTAGTGTTAACAAGTGTCGTACTCTCGTGCGCGTTATGCTTAACCACGCTACCCTACTAAAAGAAAAACCAACACTAATGAAAACCACATCTGTGTGTAGATACGCTCCACAGACGCTGTTACAATCTAAATGTACCAATGATTGTGTAGCACCTCCTCCAAGTATGTACAAAAGTGTCATTAAATCATTTAGTTTTTAATTCCTCCCTTTCCGACGAAGATTTATTAAACAACGATGTTGTTTTTTAGCTATTTCAGCTGGTAAAAAGAGGCCCAGCCGATTGTTCATAATTTGTGTTTTGTGTTCGCCAAATATAAAATTTAGTTTTTTGTAATATTTTTAGAAATATATATTTTTCAGGGCAATAATTTTTTTAAAACTTAATCCACGTCTATTTTCAATAATTGTGTGTACGTGGCGTATGAGCGATATTGAATGATTTAATTCATTTCATCACTCATACGCCCCATCTAATGTGTAGCCTCGTTTATTAAATTAAGAGGAAGTAAATAATGCAAACACATGAATATTATTTAAAATTGTGAACCGCAGCATAAATTCCAATTTCTTTTCTTGAACTCCACATCATAATGAAGAAACATTTTCTTTTAGTTTTCTTTTCAGAGGCAACACAGTTTCCAAAGTTGGAAATAACTTTTTTGTCTGTATTTTGACTGTTCTCGAATGCAATATTTATTTGCTCTAAACACGAAAATAGTTTCATAAATCATGTTCCTTTTTCAATATTTACTGGCGAATACAAAAATGGCAAAATGAATATACACTGAGCGTAAAAGAATGAAAATTAGTTTTGGGTGTGCTTTTACAGCGGGTAATTTGCTTTTAAATTATTTGCCTTAAAGAGCGAACTAATGAAGAGTGATTGGCTCTAATATTCTATTTAATGAAGATAATATAGAATTTATCTTATGTTGGGCAAGTAAATGTTTTTATATAAATCAAAATAATACAAATTCTTTTTAATAAACAGATTTTTTTCTCAAAAAGTTTTCTTTCTTAACTGTTGTGGTGTTTAAAGCAATAAATCTTTGAATTTTTTTGTAAATATCAAAAATTAAATTGAAAAAAAAGTATTAAAGTAAATAAAAAATATATTAAAAATGTTAAAAAGTGTAAACGCTTTCTTTTTCAAACCAAAAAGCTAACGAAAACATTTATATCAGAGTGGAAAATCCTGGCATTAAATTCGTATAGGAAATGTCACGTAATTAAGCGTTACAAAAATGATAAGGATTCATTTAATAAAGGTTGCCTCTAACAACGCCGCAGTCCTAAACATCTTGTAAAGATGCTTCCCTTTTCCATAGCAAGACTGTTCTGCCGTTAAGCAAAACTTTTATTTTAATTGAATACTAAAAGAAGGTTGCTTTTTTTTTTTAAAATAAAATTACAATTCATAAAATTCTGTTTTGTATTAAAACGCACTTTGTAATTTAAACTTTTTCTGTGGGGCATTTTCTTTAATTATTTATTTCCTTATTAAGATGAACGTGCAACAGGTAATGTCACAAAATCCTTTGCAATTTCAAAGTAATTTCATTTTGTTAACTAGAAAATAGTAAATAAAAATTGGTAAAATAATTTGACAGCAGTAAAGAAAAAAACTTGACAAAAAAGGGCTTTTAAAGCTTGGCTTGTTGCCAAAAATTAAAGTAATTAAAAACGTGTGGAGGAATGATAGAAAGAACTCCTGTTAGACTTCATTATAATTTTCAATTTTCATTATAATTTTCACTCAAAGCAAAAAAGTACAAAATCAAAAAGTTTTTAAGAAATATTTTCAAAAAATGTATAATTTTATTTTGATTTTTTTTGTATTAACTTTATATATTTCAAAAATATAATTGTTTTATTAAAGAATGGAGACGAATGCAAATGCAAAGGGAAGTAATAAAAATGCTATAGAAACAAAAGATGTATTTTGTTATGAGACATGTAGTAGAGTTAATAACTGTTTGTTTTTATTAAAATTCTTGATTTGTTAAGAGAAATACTCGCCATACTTCTGTTACTCGGGGCGGAAAGCTCGCCCTTAAAAGAGATTTATGGGGATGTTGAAAAGAACAAAAGAAAATCGGATCAGATGAGTGTGAAAAGTCATTAAAATCGTGTAAGAATAAAGAACTTGAAAAGGAAGTGATGTTAAAGCTTGGCTTTTTGCCAATAACAAGACAAAAATTATTATCGGCTGGTTACCGATAGATAACCGATGTCATTAAAGACTAAATTTAAAAATTTATTTGTAAAGTAAAGTTTATAAATATTGTTTACGTTTGTTGATTAAAGTTAAAGTTAATAAATCGCTCTCACTTTGAATTCATTCGCCTTGTTTCTTTTAAAAGAATTTGAATTTTATAATTCAGTATTTTGTACTGTAAATTTGAAAATCGGCCAGCTAGAGAGTATGATCAACTCGAAAGCTGAAAACGAAAATAAATAAAATAATTTCATTCACTCGTACTTTTATGTGAAAGGTGACAAACAGAATTAAAAAAACACTATTTTGTAATTATTAATTGCGTTACTTGATATAAAAAATAATAAAAAGGATATTAAGGTTCCCTAAATCGCCAATGAGTCCCCTAATCTTGCTATTTCTTGTATGTCCATGCACATTGCAATCAAAATTACTTTGTTTACAAAATTTAAACAATATTTGGTTTAATAAAACCACCGTAGATACAATGAAATGAAAAAGTTATCTCGTCTATTAAAATTTCGCTTATAAAATTGATATTTTTAAAATTTCCTCCTCTTTCAAATTTCTCTGCAATTCAGTATGTTGCTGACAATTAATTTCAGTGTATGCACAGTCAAAACAAATTACACATGCAAGTACGCAACTGAAACTCAGCATAGAAGTTTTGAAAAAAACGTGCAAGAATATAAAAAATTTAGAAAAACAACTTGTTTATCAATAACAAATACTGATACGAACCAACTTGAGATACAAACTTTCATTAATATATCGCAAGATAATTGTTATCTTAGAAGAGAAAAATAATATTTGCTTACAGTTCTTAAATAATGCAAATGCAACTCCAAATCCAAAAACAAAACTTAAAAAAAAAAAATACAAAAACTAATACCAACTTTACAATTTCAAAATTTTCATTTTCATAACTACTAAAAATGTTTTAATAAAAATAGAAATTCGCTCCACCAAAAACGAACCTCAAGTACCTTTTTTTTAAATTCTATTAAAAAAAAAAAGGAAACTCTTTCTTCACTCTCTCATGCGGCAACCTCTTTAACAATTCAGAACTTCAACAACTACTTTACATTTATAAGTTCGCAACAAAGTAGTTGTCAAAATAATTTCCGCTCGTTAATTTATGTTCACTTATTTTCCCCCGCAAAGGTAAGAGCTTTCCAAAAGTAAAACTTTAACATTTTTCTCCAACAGAATTTTTATAGAGTTTTTTCTTTCTATTTGTTTCAAGTTATACATATTTTAAGGATAGTATGATAAAGTCAAACAAAGCAATGGAGCCATTAGAGAGCGGGGTTTAAAGCGAAATGCTTAAGCTTATGACAAAATAATGCACAAAATATCTTAAGAAAATCGTTGCAAAATTAATACAATAAATGGTGGTAATAAAAAGTTTTGAATAGCAAAATGAATATTTTGTGATGCAGAATGTTTACAGGAAATACACAGAGAAAATGCCAGCAAACCAACTTCATCGCTGCTACTAAAGTTGCTCAGAAAGTACAGGAATTTTATCAAAGAAAATATGTTAAGCGAAAAAGAAATCTCTTGCAGAATATCATTTCAGAAGTTAAACAATGACAATTACAACATCAAAGGGGGAAGGCTGTGAAAAAATATAATATTGCAAAACCATGACAATAACGGAAGCGTTTTACTTGCCTTTCTTTTATTCTCTCTCTCTCTCTCTTGTACAATATAAATTTCTCTCATGAACTCTAATTTAATGGCTTAACGTAACAATGACAAGTATTTCCGTTTTACATTCTTTTGAGAGTTTGTCTTTTTTTCTTACTTTAAAATATGTCCTTTTTGCCTTAGATTTATGAAAGGAATTTGACAATTTATTCTGCATTACACAACTTCAAATAATTAATTTTTGGGAATTTCTTGTAAATCTTCATTCGCAGCATAAAACCACAGAATATGAGGAGCGGAAAATAAAAAATGTGGTTGAGTAAAAATATGAGGTTGAAAACAAGCGGCTTATGATTCACCATGTTTGAATCTGTAACATTCAGTGCGTTACATGTTTTTCAAATTACCAACAAAGTAAAGAAATTAAAAAATATTTAAATTCTTTATTATTAGAAGATATTCCAAAAAGAAAGCAAATGTTCTATTTTCCGAACGGCTTAAGGCAACTCAAATTGGTTTTTGCCCCCCAATTACAACTCTATGTTCTAAGACCAGCTGTTCGGGAAAGTCCCGTAATCATGAATTGCTCTATACTGGAATAAAACAAGCCTAGTTTTGTTGGGAAATTTTAGGAATTTTATATAGTATTGGTAAACGCTCCCATATCTCCAGATAGAATAGTCTACAAACTCACTTCCCGGCAAAAGAAGGGATTCTCCCTTTAGTGTAAGTGTACAGTGGAGTTCGTTAAGGTATTAATCACATTGTTGTGATCATATCATGATATAGCAATGATTCTCCAGAATCTCACTAGAGATGTTTACTCCACTGCCTCTAATGAGTTTGCTTTCTATTTTCTCAGCACGATCAAGTAGTTACAAAATAGACTTTGAAGCATACAACTTTCCACACATGAAAGTTGTATTACATTTTCGTTCGCATGCGGGCGGTATAGGTATTAAGATATTCAAATGAAGTAAAATGTCTCTTACACTTTCTTAAGAGTCAAGGGTACATGAATACGTCTTTAGTCACACGAAAGATATCATCGCTATGTTCGTTTGGATGTATAAGAAAGAAAGTAGGAACAAGATGTAAAGCTTAATATACCCTTGAACTTATTTTGAACTCGTTTAATAAGACAACCGATCTACAACGATTCGTATAGTTGTATGATTGAGGAAGCTCGATATACACTGGGAAGAGTTGCTGTCGTCACAACACTCAGTAAAGCTCATTTCCGTTTCTTTGTAATTAAAATGTGGCGATACCTTCATTTCTTCTAATAAAATCTGATAAATAATTATTATATTCTGCATTAATTTTTTATAATTTACTGCATTTAAAAACCTATAAATTTTTTTTTATAACACAATTTAAAAACAAGTTAATAAATTTCACTTACACTTCATGCATAGCAAACGTTAATTAAGTATAAAAAAATTTTGAAAATATTTCTTGTACTGCAGAATCTAGTAAATATTTTAAACTCAATTCATACTCTTCTTTAAATGAATTTTTTAAAGTTTAAAAAAGTGTTTTTCAAAACGTGCTTTAAACTTTGGCGTTGTTCAAAGAAAATGAACAAGAATTAAAGTTGCTGGTGTAGCACCAACCAGAAATGCAAACAACACAAATCAGATGGTTGAAAGCTGCCAAAATATTTTTTTCCCCGTAGCGAATACAACGTAATTATATGAATGCATGAATAATTAATGCTTTGCAGGTGTACCGAGTAATTCAGATGGAAAGTAAGATATAACAACAATTCAAAACAAAAGTTCCATATAAAGTACACTTCAAGAGCAAGGGATTAACCCTTCGTGCTTTTGTGAGATTATCAGGCCATAAGGAATTTAAACAGCAATAATAAGGAAACGGAAGACAATTAACTGGAAGCTGGTTTCAGCAACTCCACATTGAAGTTATTATTGAATTATTTTGGTTAAAATTAAGCCGATTCTAAGCAGGAGTCTGCGGACTGGCAAACTGCTGGCTAACAATCCGGCAACTAAAGTGATCTCTAGAAATTATAACTTAATTTCAATCAAATGCTTGTCAAAAACTTCTGTCTAATTTAAAAAAAAAAATTAAATAAATTTTTTTTATTTTTTTTTTTTTTTTTTTTTTTAAATAAAATTAAACACAGATTTATTTGAAAGATTTTGAATAAAGAAACGCAAAGTAGAGCAGTTTTTTATACAGAAGGCATGTTTAATAAATGGAAATTTCTTAAAGGAAGTTAATTTTTCTATTAACATCAGAACTCCTTTACCACAAAAGTTACCTTGAGGCAGTTATAGGTTAAGCACTCCAAATATTCATGATCTTCTTTGCACGTACGAGTATGAACGAAACACATTGAGCCTGGGCTAGCATGAGAACCTCCTTGTCTTTACAAGCAGCCACCAGGCTTAAAGTAAATATTGTGTTGTCTTACCTACAAAGAAAAGCATGTGAAAGTAAAGAAATGAAAAGATTATGTGTAAAAACATGAAGCATACATTTAAAATTATGTTGTAAATAAAATAAAAAAAAAATTAAAATACACACACACATACATATACACTAATAAAAATTCTTTTTCTCTCACTCATACATATAAGATCTGCAATGATTTTTTTTTACTTTCGCATCTGTTAATTTAAAATACTACAACAAATTTATTGAACGTAATGTAGACAATAAATATTGTTAAAAATTTTTGACAGAAAATTATATTATCAAACGTGTGTGTTGTGTGTGTGTGCGTGTGTGTGTGTGTGTGTGTGTGTGTATTTATGCACGCATGTAAATCACTAAAGTAGGTTGTGTAATAAATACAACAGCAACAACTGTGCCAAGAAGAACATAAAGGAAACCATCAAGTGCCTCTGAAGCCTCTTAATCATTCATTTCTCGGCTAGCTGTGCCCCACACCGCATAAACGTCTTCCTTATAAAAAACAAACTCTTGAACTTTCCATCGTAATTTCATAAAATTTTAATTGCTTAACAATGAAAACTCTAGACTGTGCTTTCATTTTATTGCTACTACTGTTTAAGTTCACGTTGGAAAATTATAACGATTATAATTTATTTGATGATTGCGCACCATTAGAGTTTTATTAGGCCTATTGTTCTTAGCACTGTTTATATTAACATAATTGATGGCAAAAAGGGGAAGCTGGTAGCAAAATCCCACAAATTTTACATCGCCATTTCGTTGTTCGCAAATGAAAAGTAAAAGGTCTTTAAGAAAAATATAATGATGTCAAGATAAAAGAAAATGTCCTCTTAATTTAAATTTATATTTGCAAATGAAAAGAAATAACAATAATAAATTAATGCGAGCATTAAAATTAAGGAAACGCAGAATAAAATATTTTAAAAGCTTGGATGGTGCCTTTGAAAGTCACACATGCCTAATGATGCTTCGAAGCATGTACAGCTTCATTACCTGTAAACGCAACAACTGTATCTGCATATACGCGTATGAGTGTTCTCGTATGGCATACCAAACAAATGGCTGTGCGTAAATTACACGGTGCACTACTGCCGTCCCTACCGCGAGAAGTACATTCGCCTGAACCATCTAAAACCGTAGAAATTAAAGCTCGAGAAATTGTTCCTATAGTTGCCGATATATAATACTTATGTACATATATACAATAAAATATTTGGCCGTATTTTCAATGCATGTTAAAATGTTATTTTTATGAATTGCCAAAAATTATTTTTACATTTACAATTGTAAAAAAATTTTAATTTAATTATTTATTCCTGCATAGACAATCCATCTATTTGAGTGCGTGTATTTCACATGACATTATTTAATTATTTGAATTATGTTAATACAAAAAAAAGGATCCCTCTTGTTGTAGAAATTGAACTGATATGAGTTTTTAATGAGGCAAAAAGCTAATTTCAAGCTAATTAATTATATGAAACGCATTTTACGCTACAGAAAATACACTCACAAAGCATTTAAATAAAAATAAATTAAATGGAAAAATCCCATATAAAAAATTAATCGCAAAAAAAAAATCGTTCTGCTGGAAATAAAATATTTTGAATTGAGAAGGCGGTAAAGAAAATATATCTGACCTACAAAATATTTTAATGTTTTAAATAAATAATGTTTAAAACAGTAAAAGGTTGTCTGAATTATAATAATTAATTTGATATATATATTTTTTTTTATTAACATTAAAGCCATTGGCCATTAATCATCACAATATTAAGTTAAAAAGTTGGTGGAAATGGTGTACAAAGAGAGAAGGAGACATTAAAAATACTACGATGTTCATAAATTCAATCTTTGGCTGACATCTGTAGACTAAAAACATTTGCCTTTAAGGGGAAGGAACGAAAGCATTTTGTTAATCAAATTTTGTGAAAATGTTAAAAGATTATTTAAACAAAATTGTTGTTGTGGTAGGTGTTGTTGTTATATATAAAATGAAGGACATTAATTTCGGCTGGAACTTTGATAAGTAATGTGATTATTTTGGACTGCCAGGATGACACATCTGACATTTTGCTTGCTGACAAGGCAGAAATATAAACTTAAGGCAATACTAAAATAAATTAAATATCCCTTGAAAATCGCCTTAAAATTCTAAACATTTAATAGGAAAGTAGTGAATTTGAGAATTTTTTCTTTCTACTTCCAATGTTTTGTTGTTTAGTAGGGTTGAGTAACTGAAAATTTTGAACTATTCCCACAGATCCCAACAGCTATGCCTTAACTATCACGATTGTGTGATGAACCGATGATGCATAGTCCTGGCCAGTCCGGGTTTTTTAAATTTTCACAACAAAGTCGGCTGTTATGCGCACAGTTGTAGTCACTGTAGGCAGAATTGACTATTTCTCTGCCTTTTTGGCGATTTTCATCTCTCAAAATACACTAGTGACGATTTTAGGTTAAAAAATGACGATATTTCTACATTTATGGCCACTCATGATTTTTTAGATTTTAAAGGTACTTTTTTTTATAAAATTTGAGAAAAAAAATATCTGTAATGACAAAAAGTGATTCAAGTCTGGCTTTCCTTAATTTAATGAATTCTATTCTTTTCTTGTCGAAAAGATATTTAGAAAACGATTATTTTCGCAAAACTCTACATTTATAATTTCTTAAGCAGCACTTCACAAATTAAACAAAAATTTATTCTGTTTAGAAAAATCACATTCTGATCATCTTCGTTTTTTATTGCCACCGCTAACTAGCCAGCCCATAAACACCATCAAATAGTAGTTTTCTCTGACAAAAATTACTGGATTATCGTCACATCATATGTGGTCTTACGAGTATTTACGTTTGCATTAAATTCAAAGTGGAATTCTACGGTGAAAAAACTTCCGAATGTAAATTCAATATCAATATTTACTTGTGCTTCAGTCCATTCGCAAGCCATGTTCTGCTTTAAGTACGCCCGTAAGAAAATGTCAAAAAAAATCAACTAAAATAAAATCGACTAAAAATAAATCAAGTTTTGACTACAAAATGGTTATAAAAATATTAAAAATTACTTTTTGCTGTTTTCGATTTTGAGTATTGAATTATGGGTTTTATAACTCCCTAGAGGAATGAACAATACGCAGCCTACTAAACCAGTAGTCGCGGGTTCGATTCTTGCCTAGACCCAGCTTGCAGTCAAGCCGAAAGGTTGCAGGTTAAGTTATTTAAAAAAAAATATATATATATATATATATACTTGATTTACTAATATCTTTTGGTATCAACCGTTGCGATTAAAATGATCAAGAATTTTTCTTAATATTGCAAAATTTTTAAAAAGATTCCAAATAAATTAATGATAAAAAATTTAACAAAAAATCATAAAAAGAAGAGGCCATCGTCTACTGAAATTATGAATTTAATAATTTGCAAATACAGAAAAATTTCTAAAAAAAATAAATTATATCGCGCAAACGAACCAAAAAAATTTCATTAAAACTAATACTTTCACAACATCGGCTATATTTGATATTGCAATAGAAAAAAAATATTTGAATATTATTTAATTTTTTAAGAGCGGGAAAAAGTGCTTAAAAGTGATGTAATTATTTCATGAAAATTTAAATATAAGGACCCACATTTATTTAAATATCTTACTATAAATCTAATTAAGTAGAATATAATTAATATTAATTCTAATTTAATTAATCCTACAAATTAATAATTTGAGTAGGAAAAATGGCAACATCTTCCAGCTAACATGTTGCCGGCAGATACATTGAAAACGGCGCTCCATACAAAAAGCCACAAAGCATGTTATTCTTGTTCTTGTCACTAATCAGAATCCTAATATATTTGAATTTATCTGAGTATAAATTTAAAGCTTTTAATGGCCTAACATGTCCCATAATTAATTATACTCGCAACAACCTCGTTACACGTTAATCAGTTCCGTTTATTCAACGTGTACAGAAATAATCAAGATTTTGCCATCAAAGCATTACAAATCGCTCATCTTTTGTCAGTTGTGTAGATATTAAGGAATCACATTACGGATGTCCTATATTTTGCATACACTATATATGTTTGGTCTTTAATCTACAAGAAAGTGTCCAAAAATGCGATAATCCTACAAAAAGAAAATAGCTGTTAAAGATTTTTGTTATAATTTATTGTACATTTAATGTGTATTGACTTTTAAGGATGTGAAAATGTCTAATGAAATTTTCTTCTTCTTCATTTATAACCTGATATCGATTTGTACAGATAATGAATAACATACCCAGATGACAATGAATCAATATAAAGTTGCAATAGAAGCAGCTGTCAGCGGAAACGGAAACAGCAGTCAGTGGCAATTATAGAGAAATGTAAGACTTGAGAAGTTCAAAAGTTTATTATAAAAGTTGTTTGGCTTTGAAATTAAGTAATACATGACATTGGCATCTGCACTAGCTCCTCAATGATCAATTTTGCCTTCAGCTTTGGAATTTCTTAGGCTGGGTTTGGGGAACACTGTGACTTGTAGCTTATTTGCATGCACCTGAGACTCGATGAAAATCAAAAAGTTAAAGTGAATTCAGCTGAATTATTTTTCCAGCAAACTCGAATTTTTTAACATATCTTATTAATGAAAAGAGGATATTATAAGAATTGTTTACTTAACATGCCACACGTAGCACTCTCCGGTTAAAGTCACGGAGCCTTAATGCCTATGTTATAGGCGAGTCAAAAAAATTGGTCATTGTAATACAGTAGCACTTGCAGTTGATGCTGGCGACATGTGAAAAGTCCTTGCCAATAAATTTGTAATAGTATTTTTTTTTCTGAAGTTTTTTTCAGCATTGTATACTTTTAGTTCTCATGTGCATTGAAGTGGCAGTTTTTTACGACTTGCTCATTCGTCCAAAATTGGGATTCACTGCTGATTGCCAAGCTTCTATGAGTTTTAAGAACAATTTTCAACTGATATTTTTATAAAATAATTCTTATTAAATGAATTTTTAATGGCAATGAGAGCAGCCATATTTCAGCAAAATGCAAGTGACGGTAAAAATGGTATGCCACAATGAAAATAGGCACGTTAAATTATCTTAAAACTGGGGACAGTAGGAAGCACACAACTGTGTGATGGGAATTTTGCCATTTTCAAAATACAAAGTGGGCTTTTGGAAGCAGTCGTGCAAATGTTTTCACTTTCCACAATTTATATAATTAAATATGAATTTGAAATCCACTTAAAACTCCACAATTGAAAATGGAAAATATTTACACATTTAATTGTTTGGAGTGGAGTAAGTAAATGAAAATCAACTGGAAATTTTTTGTTTATTCAATTTCATTGAGAGGGAAATTTTTATCAATTGCTTCAAACTGCTTTTTATTTATCCTGTTCCGTCACATAAATTCTTTCCTACTTTTACGGACATTTTCATCTACGAATGAAGTGAACTTGCAATGCCATAAAAGGCCGTTAACAATTTTCATTGAAAGGACCTCAATGTATCATTAGTTTTATTTCCAATTGAATAACAGGTATGTGTTAAATGGCTGGTGGCAGCTGGAGAATTTTATAAAGTATTTGATTTTCAATTAAAGAATAATAAATCCTGATATTGAAAGTGGAATAAAGTGAATGATTTGCTGATTTAAAAGAAGCTTTTGTATAAAAAAAATCAGATAAAAAAAATTAAAGTAAAGAGATGTTATGCTGCCATTTATTTTAATAATGCGACTACAAATACGAAAAAGGTGACTTAATACGTTTTGCTAAATACCTTAGTAAGCAAAAATGTAATACCACCCGACACTGCCGTATACTTGTTTTATATTCTAATGGCCTTCTCTCGGTGACTAATTCCAACAATTGCTTTCACTCCTTCTGCAGTCTCCGCCAATTGTCCTGCAAACTTTTAAGCAAGCAATAATTTTTAGGATTTTATCCAGTCATTTATTATATCACTTTCACTTCCTATAATTTCGTCCTTGAGCTTTGTAAAACTTTAAATCTTAAAATAAAAAATTGTTTTGAATTGCATGTACTGCTGTACGTAATGGGGAAACAAAAGCGAAAATATAAATGGTAGTTTTTATATTTTAATCCTCTTTAACGACAACAGAATCACCCATAAGATCCTTTAGTTGATGTTCGTTTAACAATGAACTAACAACTGAATTTTTTTTATTTGTTTTTTTTTTTGTTTAAAATGTAAATCTGTAACAAAAACAGCATTTGTAACATTTAATACATGATGAAAGGATATCAGAGGTTTCAAATTTAAAATGACAGCAATAAAAAGATCCCACACTGCAGTTCTAACCGTGGTCGCCAAGATGTGGCCTAGAACAACGAGTGATAATCAATGTTCTTTTAAAGAAGCAATAAAAGAAACGAATTTTCTAATAAAAAAGTTAGCAATAATATTTTGCTTTATACATTTTTTTTAAGATTTACGTCATTTAAATGTATGATTTATAAATTAGCAAAGGGAGCCGGTCTCAAATGTGTTTGAAAAAAAATTTTAGTGATTCTCTAGAAGAAAGCACTTATTGTACAGTTTCTTGATTATCTTAAATATATTTTCTTAAATAAATTTTTTCCTTGATTTATAATTTTTCACCACACAATATATATTCGAAGATATTTCAGATAATAAATTGGCAAAGTATTTGCGAGTGAATAATAAGTGACGTTGGCCACAGTTCATTGTGGCCAAGCAAACAACCAGTGAAGCTACAAGCCTGCTGTTTCCAAAACTATAGCTTACTCAGTATCAGGGTATATAATAAAATGAAAATTGGTCTTTATTTATTTTTCTTAATTTGTTTTCCAGATTTTATTTACTTAATTTTTTTTGTAGTTTTTTGTGCTTTTCGTTAAGTCAACTTGTAGAAATTCTCATTTTCTTTAAACTAATTAAAGTTGTTATTTCATTTATGAAATATAATTTTAGGCAAATCACAAGCGATTATAAATGTATTTTTAATTAGTTGAAAAGCCTGATTTTGTTGTACTACAAAAGCGTAGTGGCCAATACCAGCCTTAGAATAACTAATTCTAAGGCTTTTCTGCAGTATACATTTCCATAAGTCTACCCTTCTGTGCACTTTATGACAGAACTGCTTTACGACTTATAGCAAAACCATATATTCTGATTTTTTAGCTTCTTATGTAATACCCTACCTTATCCTTTTTCAGAGATGCATTCACTTGTTTCATAATAGTAAGAGAGAGAGGGAGAGAGAGAGAGGGGGACGGAGGGAGAAAGGGAGAGAGGAATAGAAGCAGAAATATGCTCGCAGGAAATGGAAGGATACTCACTACAAAATGTCAAAAAAAATGTCAAAAATAAAAAGTGTTGTAAAAATTCGTTTAATGATTTGCAAAAAACATGCCACCAAATTGTAAATTGGGAAAATTGTAATGAGTATAAAATTTATAACTAATAAAGGACAGTAACTGCCATTTCAAATATACACTTTTTTGTATTCTCAGCAATATGGGTAACTAGAGGGCAATAAAAGAACTATCTTAAAAAGAAATAATACATATTTTATACATGAAAATGAATACAATGTACTTAGAGCAATTTTATGGCACATGTAAAAGAGAAATAAGCCAACAAGTTTGTGTATTTCAATTTATTGTCATCAGCAGCTCTCCTGCCACAGCTACAACAAATAGCTCAAACAGCAAAATGCTTCATAACATTTAAAGCTGCCTTAATATGCTTTTATTTTATTATTATTATTGTTGTGTTTCAACTTTATTTTCTCTTCCTCTTTTCGAAAAGAATTTCGGTGGTACAATAGAATATCACTTTCTAAGGCAATTTAAGCCAATATTTGCTAGTTGTGTTTGCTTTGTTTGCCTGCATGGTATTTTCTCTCCTTGGCGTTTGTCATATTTTTTCTGCACACAATAAACGCCGATTTGTTGAATTACCACTGCGTTGTGTCCTTTGCGTATCTTTATTGTACTTCATTTCAAACTGTAACAACAGGACTACGACACATTTTATTTGAAATTGCCAGGGGCAAAGAAAAATAATACAATATAATTCGTTGCTTTTAAAATCTTTCCCTGTTTAAATTCCCTGACTTTATTACATGATAGAGATCAAAAATTGAATATAATAAAACAATGGCGAAGAAAAACTTATAGTTAAACGGTATTTTAATTTCGAAACATTAAAGTATGACGATTTGAGTTTGACTTAATATTAGAAGATGACGGGAGATTAAAAGCTACCATGAAAATGGTAAAGCATATGGTTGTAATAGGACTCTCTTTGTACACACTGATAAAATGCATTTCTCATTTAGTCCTGATGGCATAAAGGATAATGAAATGTACAAACGAGAGATATGCAAATTACTACTTTAGTAACGTTCGCAAGATGCACTTCAATAAATAATTTAAAATAATTTTTAAAATCATAATATTCATTGCAACTTTGCTTTCACATACCCTCAAAGTAATTTGATAAACTTGTAAAATCATCTGTGTGTATTCAAAATTTATGTTCTGCTGTTCTTTATAATCAACGTGTGCTAAATTAATTTACTGTGCTGCGTCTCATTTAAAAAGCTCAAAGAGTCCCTGAAAGAGAACTCACCTTTGCAAAAGCGTTTGACCTAAAAATCCAGCCTTGCATTTAATTTTTCATAAATTGGTAATTCAGTTGTTTGGTCAAATAATGGGAACAGTTTAATGCTAAAGCGAAATCAAAGGATAACCAGTACGGATGACAGAAATCACAAGTAATTTAAATCAAACTCTTACACGACTACATAATTTATTTTCTGTGTGCTCAAACACCTATTATCCTTGCCAGTACCTTTGTTTGTAATTAGACAATATAATTGGCCATCATTAGAACTGCAGGGCTTTCCTTGATGAGTCTACATATGTATTTCAGTTTTCAGTACCTGCTTACAAACACATCAAATTCAGTTCCTATTCAACATTGAGCCTTTGAGCATCACATGCTGTCAGTATGAAAGGATTTTTGCTAAATCTAATTCAAACACTTACTTATAAAACTCACTTATTATTCTAAAAATAAAAGTGTTAAAGTAACCAAATAGAAAGTTTTTGCACTTTTATTTATTCCTGCTCATTTATTGTATGGAAAAGTTATACTGGACTGTTGGCAGAGAACTTATTTTTAAATTTATTTTTTTTTTTTGTTTTGAAATAGCATTAAAAATTTTTATTGAGGGATTTAATTGAGTTGTTGGCGAAAGAGAAAACTTTTTAAAAACTCTTTCTTTTAAAAATATATATGATAGTGTGATATGATGCAAAGTAAATGCACATATTTTTGGTCAACAAAAGCTTTCAGAGTTATCCAGTATTTAATGAAAAAAAAAATTCCGAGTTAAACAAATTTTTAGTTTACTTTTATGCGAGTGGCATAAAACTTATAAATATATTGCTGACAGTATGGTTTGGTTCCTTCCCGAAGTAGTATAGAAAGCAGTTCCGGGAAGGAGTTTGCTTAGTGGAATTACCACACGAAACAGTTGTTAACAAACGTTAACCACTGGAAAGTCCTAAAGGATTTTGCAACTCTCCCCACCTTCCAAAAAAAAAAATATGTTGTTGGTAACTTGCATTGGCGGTTATTATTTAAGTACACTTAAAAAAAATAAATATTTTGTGGCAAAAAATTTGAAGAAAGATTCTGATGATATCTGATGAAGATATCAAAGATTTGGCTGAGCTATTTTTATGTACAAAACTCAAATTCTAATAATTAAAATTAAAATATCCCCTTTAATTTTTTATCTAAATTTATCTTTTTAATACTATATTTATTTTTCGAACAAACATTATATGATAAAGCCTTTAACTTA
The DNA here is from genome assembly GCA_963402855.1 of Ormia ochracea. Taxonomy (NCBI): domain Eukaryota; kingdom Metazoa; phylum Arthropoda; class Insecta; order Diptera; family Tachinidae; genus Ormia; species Ormia ochracea. Next base: position 20,276,798 of record OY727106.1, read on the forward strand.
ACGAGCGATATAAATAACAAGAAATAAAATATAAAAGACAAGACATAAAATAATAACATAAAAAATAACACAAACAAAATAAGCAGCTGTGTGAAACTGGTTTTTCAAAATATTTTATTCTATATATATATATACATATATTTTTTTTGTTGTATTGATAAAGATTGATTATCTTTGGACGAATACTAACATCTGCTTACTCTTATATTTGCAATCAAATAATTGTATGCAAAAGTTATCGAAGGGAGAAGAGGTGACTCGTTAACTCAACTAGAATGTTTGTTAATTAACACTCACCTCCAACAGTTAGCACATATAATTTTTCTCATCTGCTTTAATATCTCGTCTATTAATTTTCTGTGAATGTTCAAGCGACATATGCATAGTCATGGATCACTTAACATGTAGTAAAAAAAAAACAACCACGGTGACTATACATATCTCATGACTTAAAACTTCCTTACCTGGCCTTCTGCGGTTGAGTTTTATGTGTGAAGTAAAACAATCAATAAAAATGATTGCCAAAAAATCTTAACAGTGTCTGATCTATCTTTCGACTTCTTCATTACTTATGTTTTATCCCTTTATCCTAATACTGACGAAATGCTTTGTATGTATAATGCGCTTCTCGAGAAATGCAGAGTGCTAAAAGCATCATCTTTTGCTAATTTTTGTCAATAGCAAGTATATTTACTCTAGAAGGGCAATCAGTGTATCACTGTACATTCTCAAAGCAATTACTGTGAAGGTGCACTCTCTAAGGGCTGCTTCGGCGATTACAACAAATACCAATCTTTCACCGATTAGTGTGATTGGAGTTAAATTCAATCTAAAACCAATCCAGAGAACATATAGACAGTAATAAAAATTATCTAAAAATAGTGCACTTAACAGCAATACATAATGGATGAAGTGGGTTTCTTGGAAAACATTGGGGTGTTGCTCAATATTAAACAAGACACAAATATCTTAATTTTCAATACCTAAACACAATGTGTTACAGTGTACCGTGAAACTCATGCTTATATATCAAAATATATTGATAAAAAATACTGTCAACTACTTTGAGAATTTTCTGTCTTTGGCTTATATACAAGTACAGTTTTATTTAAAAAACGACAGTGGCCAAAGTTTTTCTCACTTGGCATTTTCTCGCTTTACCCTTCTAAATAGTTATGCGTTAAGCCAAATCAATTGATCGGTTCATGGTGTATTCGGTCGACAAAAATTATTTGCCACTGTGGCGTATGAGCGATATTCATTTCAATGCAACAAAGAAATGTTGCTCATACGCAGCGATGTCTTACAAATATCGGCATACTCGTACTTGAGTGCATTGTAAAATTATCCTATAAAAGTTATTAAATTAACTTTTGCTTATTTTTATTACTTAAAAATGAAATATTTTATAATGCTTTTTTGCTGAAAAAAATATAATAATAATTTTTTGTAATTGTTTTTTTTTTGTAATTGTTTGTAAACAATAAATCGACTTGTTGCTTAAAAGAAAATGCCACAGTAGTAACCAAATGTAAGCTCACGTCGATTGCTTTTGAAATATGACCATATGCGTAGCTTAATAACTTTAATTTGCAACTTTAGAATTGATATTTTTCCTATTTTTTTAAAAAGAGTTAAAGTAACGAAAAATATCAAAAAAATTTTTTTGGATTTTACAATTTTAATAGAGAAAAGCGTATTTCCAATATGAAAAATTAAAAAATCAGATACTCTGAAAAAGAAGAAGTAGATTATTTAGTAACTGAATATTAAAGAATAAATGCAAGTAAGTTTAAATCCAAATGAGCTCCCCCAGAACAAAACACGATTTTCATGTAGTCGAGGTTTCATAAAATGGTAAAAGTATTGCAGAAGTTGTTTGCAAAACATTCTAAGAGACATTTTAAAGTAAAATGTGAAGCTACTTAATTTTAAACCAATGAAAATTTAATTTGAAAAACTATGTGGTCTTTTAAAAATTTTTCACAAACAATGCAAGCAGATAAAAATTTTATTCGCCTACTGAACTTTCCCATTACAATTTCTAATAAAAATTACTTTGTTGGTACAAAATAAAAGCAATCAAGGATTAGCACATTTTCGCATCATGCGGAGATAATAAAATTGCTACTGTAATTTGCAGAAGGGTTTACAAGTCTTTAGCAACCACAGAGTATTAAAATATAATTAAAGGTCTTATCGCGACAGGCACAGCAAAGAATTTTAACTGCAAAATTTTATAATCATTTTCGAAGCATTAAATATTCAAAAGCTTTAATAATTTAAGTAAATTTGTAGATTTATGGTTGTGAGAAAAACATTTTTCACGTCAAAGATTTATTTTATTTATATCTTTTTTACAGATTCATTTGTAAAACATCGGCAACAGGATATCACACAGCATTTTTTAAGTAAACAAGAACAACTTTTACAATCATAAACATTTCTGTTGTTTAGATTGCCTGAAAATTTTGGTGAGTCAATATAATTTTTTTTATTCTCATGTATCTTTTTCCTAATTCTGATTTAAAGTTCTGTTATTAAATTACTTTTGGGCCGAATTTTAGTTTTATTTATTTTCCATCTAAAGTTTATTTTGTATGGTTTGCAATCGTATGAGATGGATGTTTCAAACCAGAACATCACACTATATTTTTATGAATGACAAAGACTTTTGAAGCATCTTATAAGTTAAATTTTATTTCAGGCCAAACTGTGTCAAAATATTTTTTGCTTTACTTAAATTTCTTTCTATTTAAAATAATATTAAAATATGTGCAATTTAAAAGTCCATAGTATGAGAATTCGAAAGGAATGCAAAATATATTTCTTTCGCGAATTTCAAGAGCTTTTCAAAATTTGTGGCATACAGAAAAATGTTGGAAAAAACCAATAAAGACAAAGAAAAGGAATTTCAATAAAACGATAAGATCAATTAAAACCGCAGCAAAAGTTTAATACAATAAATTAATAATATAATAAATTCGTATTCATATTCGTAAGTAAAATTCATATTTTCTCTTATAAGGCAATCATTCTTAGTACGATTCAGTACCTTACGGTTTTTAACTTAAAACATCATTATCTTCCATATTGTTCTTTTATTAAATTTCCAAATTCCAATATTACATCCACGCTTCGTTATCTCCTTCAAGGAATATTTTATTCTATTGAATATTTTATTATATTAAATATTTTATTGCATTAAATATTCCCTAAACAAGCTCATCAAGGCTGATGAGGACAGCTTGTCTTTAAGAGATTTCCCTTTGACTGTCATTTTTGACTGATACCAGGCAATTGCAAAGACAATTTTAATATTTAAGTGTTTTTTTAATTATTAAACTTAACAAGTTCAAAATACAAAACAGGCCAAAGCTTGTTATGCTATAAATTTTTATCTAATTTTATTTACTAGCAGTCTTAAAATCCTTGCCTTAGTTGGCGTTAAATGTTCTTCACAAAAAACAAGGAGAAAATGTTAATGCCTTTACAAATTTAGCATTTTTTCACAGGTGAAAAACATTAAAAAGTAAAGTGATTATGTTTTCTTAAGGCACAGTGGTCACTTGTTTAAACCCCATGGATCCGAAATGATCTATTTAGAAAACAGTGAAATCTGCACTACAGCTAACGGAGGTTTTTTTAAAATAAAAAAAATTAATATTATTTCACTGCCTTTTTTTTCCGCTTTAAAAGATTTTACCAACAGCCTACCATATTCATTAGCCGAACTTCTTCATTCAATATTTTTATTTAACAATCTCCCACTATACACAGAATACGTATCTAGAATGATTTGAAGGTATCTCGTCTTTATTAAATATTTCATGGCAAGAAAAAGTTTCATTTCCGTCCAAAGTTATCCCATTTTATTTCATAGTTTCGTAATACAAATATGTTAAATTTATAAAATTCTTAGTATCGTATAATGCCTCCAAAGGGCGTTTGTTATGAAATATTTAATAGTAAAGAAAAACAAAAAAGAAAAAAAAAACAATCTCTCAGCATATTTCTTAAATCTGTTCGCAAATGGTGTTAAAAAGGAAATTTTAACTAAAATTTTCTTTTTCTCTTTTTCATTATGAAACATCAGCATGCTGAATTCATTAAGTCAAAATTAAATTATTTATTAGCAATTTTACATTTTCATTCAGACGTTTCTGTATTTCTTATTTTCTGTTTGTGTATTAAAATAAATATTAAATATGAACAGGTTGAAAATGTATTTTGTAAACGCTAAACTCAAATATTACAAGCCCATCTGGCCTCATTGCCATACATAAATTCTGAATTTATAGAGATTAAAAATACGGTAAGTGAATAATTTATTGGGTGGTGATTTTTAAACAAATTCTTTTTTAGTTCACAGCAGTGCCAGGAATCTAATAGCGGAATACAGATATAAGGAAGTGTAATGAGTAGAACCACTTTCAGAACTTTCAGGACAACTGTTTTGTGTCATCACTATCTCTTCGTGCTATAACAGGATGCATATCTAATTGAGAGACACCTCTTAAAGTCTTTGAAATAGTTGGCATTCAGAAATGCGGTGTGCATGTGACTAATTGCGATATGTGACGAGTTCATTGACTGAACCGGAATTTTTAATATTTTTCGGTTTTGGTGTTTTTGTCGAAGAAACATCTTTTTTCGTAGCCTGGTAATGCGGAACTATAAAGGGGGAGAGACAGAAAGCCATTCCTAGTGAGAATTTACTTTTAAAGTGGGCATGGTTAAGATGGTACGGGCAGGCATTTTTATTATTTGCTTTTTTTTTGGTTATGACACACTAGTGCTTGACCATAGTCTCGCCAGCTAATTATTCCACCTACATTAATGTACGAGATAGCAAAGAACACAAGAAAATTGTAAGAAATTTTTTAAGTGATGTAAGACCTCTGACAGTTTTCCGAATTATAACTCTGTGTGCAGTTACACTTTCCATCTAAATTTCAGCATATAATTCATAATCTTAATTTGTAAAAGCTTATATTGCGATCGTACTTACAATATAATTTGCTTGCCAACCTACCAATAATAAATAAAAGAAAACATTTTCCCCTCCTATTGAACTAAAAAGCCAATTTATTTTCAAAGAAAAAAAAAAATATATATATATATATATATATATTAAATGTATTAGCTCAACATAATGTAGCACCCCTGAGGTGCTATTCAGCAGCTAAGTTATGCGAAAAACTTTTTAGTGTTTTTTTTATTTCGTTCTTGTACTGCCATTTGCTGTATTAAATATGTAGCGAGAACAATAACAATAATCGAGAATGATGAAAAGTAGTCATCCAAGGATGTTAAGCATCATGAAGATGTTTTAAATAAATACGCTTAGAAATGGAAATAAAACAAAAACAACTTTTAGCACAGAAAGAACATGAAAGAAATAACATTCAGAAAAATTACTTTCCAAATAAAATACACCGTGAAATAAAACAAGCAGAAAGTAAATTGAAATTAAGTGTTTTTCTGGGTGTGGCTAAAATGTCGTGTGTGTGCAAATAATTTTACTAAAAAATAAAAACATATTTTGTAATAAAAAAATGTATTTTCTTTTTCGCTTTTATATATGATAAAACGTACTCCATTTTCAAAAATTAATTTTCATTCGTATAAAAATTTTTTTATTTAAAAGTATATTGAAAATGACTATTAAAAAGAAGCACTTCACAATATGCTGTTGCTGGCCATTACCGAATCTTTAGCCAAAGAGGGAAGACTTTACTACACTTGCAATAATTTATAATTAATTTGAAAGTGATGAACACTACTGTTGCTATTAAGCAACAGCTAAGCAGCCCATCTACTTTCATTACATGACAGCTTTTACATTTGGAAAATACATATGGTTATACAGTCCTATTGATTTGCTAAAGCTCTTACTTGGATAGGATGTTAGCTGAAGTGGTACATTGGTAAGCTATACATAGCTAAACGTACACACATCCCATTAAAAGTTTTATTACACTTCAGGTATCGACCAATAAAGTAGAATTAAGGGTAAATGTTTCTGCCAAGTTATAGAGGAAAATACGTGGCATACGTAGAAAATAAGATACATTTTTCTCGAGATGTTCTTCATTTGTAGCAGTATTTCTTTAACAAAGCAAAACAATGAATGAAATGACACTCAATACTTCTCTATCTATATGCTTCAATAACCTCGCAAATCCCTATACTTTTCTTAGAAAAAACCTTTTAGTTGATGTACCTGTATTTGTAGTGTCTTAAAATTGATCTGCATTTCCTTAATATGTCGCCGCCAGTACCACTTCTATCTCCAACGTCTAAAAGTCCTACAATAAGATCTTGAGTTCATATTTAGGTATTATTTTATCGTGTGAAATGTTATCATTTAGTTATCATTTTTACCTGTAGTTTCATAACTGGTGTGAAAAATATTAAAATCCTAATGAAATTCTATTTTGTCAAATCGAATTTTTACATAATTAAAAACTTTTCTAAAAAGAAAATGCTGCTAACAATGGTCTTGTTGAGTTTTCTATATCAACAGGATCTCTTTCTTATCCTTTGACATCCGGTAATTTTGGAAGGTGTATCTGTGTGCTTCCGCAAGCATGTCACTTTCAGTTGATTTCATATAAATCTGTTAATGAAGTGCTCTGTTAAGTTCACTAGTTGAATTTAGTTTTTTTTTAATCATTTGCTTTTGCATTTTTATTCCACTGCTAGTTTTTCAGCACAAGATAAATTGCGATTAAACCTTCTTCTCTTAAAATAATATTAAACCCAAATTGCGTAGAAAATTGAAACACACTTGGAGAAATTGAAATTGATGCGAAAGCAAATGTTGGCTAGTTGACTCTGTTAGATATAAATTTACCACAGAAATTATTATCGAAATTATATGTCTGGTTAGAATGAAATAACAACATTAAAAGTAATAAATATCCTTTTCTTTGTGGAATCTATACGAGGATATTGGAAAAAATTTAAAATTTATTGTATAGAAAATATCAAAAGCAGAGTAGAACGAGAATACTATAAAATTATTAAATTGATTGAATCAAGTATATGAGACATGCTTTTTTGAAGAAGGCAAAATCGCAATACCATAAAATATTAAAAGTCGTTTGTATTCGCTTGTGGAGACTTTGCTTCTAAATGGCATACATCAGTTTTAATACTATATCTTTCAGACAATTAAGTCACCAATATCTTCAACATAAGGATAAAAAAATATATTATCTGATGTCTCTACTGCTCTGTTCATTGGCATTAAATACAATTTAGGGAGAGCATTGCAGCTCTCTTTGTATAGGCTGGTAACTGAAACAGTCAAATATTGTAAACTCAATTTGTTTCTCAATTATCCTTGAATTACAACATATAAAATCCAGTTTTATTTATCAATTTCGAATAATAATCAAATAAACTGCAAATAAAAATTGTAAAGAATATAAATTCAAGTGTAAAATCCTTTTAAATCTGATTTAAATCCTGCACTCCTGAATCCTAATAATGATAATAGTCGCCAGAGGAAGCGACCATTTACAAAGTCACAGAAGGAAAAATTTTGTCGTTATTTAAATTTTCATAAGAAATACTTCTGATATGGGGAGCGCCAATTGTATTTGAATATCTTGCAGCCCCAAGGCTGCTCAAAAATTAGTTTTTTCCATAAATTTTAAATACTTAAATGAATCCATGATGTCTATTAAGGAACTAATATTTTTTTAGAATATTAAATTTAATTTTTCGCTGAAACAACTGCAAACACTGTAGACTATCCGCAAGTAAAACTGGCTTCAGAAGCAAGTATCAGTCCTATTTTGTGGTAATGCAGAATTGCTTTCTTCAATTACCATCTGAGTATTGAAAACTTTGCAATATCTATTTATCATTATATTTTCTAGCCCACTGTGCATTATCGCATATTATGACTAAAAAAAAATAATAAAAGAGTAGTTGATTAAATATTTTCCGTACTCCTCGAAATTGCGGACTACATTAAAAAATTATTCTCTCCAGAGGAATCTTCTTAATTGAATGACAACCGAGAGAGAAAAAAAAGGGATCGAAAAAGAAAGCATCGCATTAAATTATAATCATATTAATAACAAGACACTATTGTTGTATTTTTATTTAAGTCCGTTGCCTACTTTTACGGACGAATTGAAAGCAATAAATCTTAAGCAACAGGAACCCCTTGACTGCCTCTAAACCACTTGTTAGTTGATAACTTTCTTCTAAGCAAATTTCTCTTGCTGATATCTGAACTAATAAAACAGATATTTATCTTTAAAAGTATAAAACAAAAATGTCTAACAATGATAAAGTTACAACGTGCTGCAGGTAAAGTATATAAAAATCCATTATTAAATACTTTTAAAAGAGATGAAAGCAAAAAGAAATCCTTTAGACAAGCAAACAGGAAAATTTATATGCAGCCTTTGGCAAAAGACAACACTGAAATGATTTACTACTTCGTAGCTGTTCCAACGCAGTTGATTGTTAAATCAAAAGTTGTGTCTATCGCATTTCATTTAATCATGTCAGTAAATAAAGCAGATTTTATAAAAAGTATTTTAATTACCTTGAAATTATCTGGAAAACATTTACTTTTTGTTTTTCATCATGAAGTAAATTCGACTTCAAGGATCACACACAGTAGGCGCAAGTTGAAATGTATGCCGGCATAAATTTACATAAATTTGATTAGCGTTAGTAGAGCGAGTAGTAAAAACATACCATTTTAATAAGGTTTTGTAAAAATATTAATTATTATTGTTAAGAAAGCAAATGGTTTTTATATTGGAGCCAAATATTTAATTACTTTTAGATTTTTTATGCTGAACTTTGACACTTTGCGGAAGAATGGTAAGGCGCTTCTAATATTGCCCCATTCAATGAATCAAACATGAATATTTTTCCTTGCATTCCTTTTCAGCAGGCCTTTTGCCGATTCCACACTATGCAACGAATTGCAGAAGTGTTGGCTGGACATCCCTGAGTGCTGGCCTTAGAAAAATAAAATGGAATAAGCAATTCAAAGGATAATAAATGAAAATAAATGAAAGCCGAGTAAAGTTTGTCCATTATAAAAGGAAAACAAAATGTGTACAAGGATGCTTACAATTGCCACTTATGAGTAGCTAGTTTTCTGGGAGAAACAATTGGCCGGTTATACATGCATACCGCGAGCAAACGTTCGTGGTTATCCAGCAGACAGCCACTCTCCTTATATGATTTTTAATAATGTTTGTTCTCCAATTTGATTCACAGAAGTTTCAAAAGGACGAATTTTTATCCTGCTATCATTTATAAATCAAATTGATTTTTTTTTTGCAAAATCCAATTGAAAAATTTAGCATTTAGTTAGTGCATGATAAACATTGACAAACTTGCAAACTGGCATCTTGTTAGAAAAACCACTAATTAAAAAACGTAACGAAATTTTAAAACGGAATTTTTAATTTTTTAAATTCGTAAATTTGCATTTCTTGAGTTTTAGAGATCAAGTATTTTCATTCGTCAGTATTATTGATATAGTCAAAAGTATTCGACTTTACAATACCAAGTACGTATTATTGATCAGAAGAAGATGCAAAAATTCTCCTTGATATTTCAAAGAAAACTGTTTTCTTTTTCATCAGTCTCCTGCACTCGAGAAATAATTCTATACTCGTATTTCGTATGCCAGGGGCCATATTAAAGACAATCCTCTCAATGCTTTAAGTGGCGTTGGAACTTCAAATTAAGCATGTTCCAGTTTACTATAGTATATCATGACAAGTCTTATATCCCGTTTTTGTGCTGAAGCTAAACTGATCTCAAAACGTGCGTTTATGTATTTTTGAGTACAAAACTTGCGTTTTTATTTCTCTTGTAAGTTTATTTTATGTTTTCAAATGTTTCAAATATATTTTTGCTCAAAAAAAGGAAAAAAATTTTTTTTCGAGATTTGGGGTAAATTTTAATTTTTAATAAGGGTCCCCCCTTTGCATTTCTGTGAAAAAATCGTCAAATTTTAAAAACATCCGTTTGTGTATTTTTGAATAAAAAAGTTACGTTTTTATTCCTCATGTATGTTTATTTCATGTCTTCAAATGTTTAAAATATATATTTTTATATATATATTATTATATATATGATATATATTATATATACATATATATATTTGTTAACATATATATATATTTTTAACAGCTCTAAAAATATACTCTGGAAATTGAAAATAAGTTGGCCTAGCAAAAAACAATTAGTCAGCACAAATATGTGTTTATTCGAAGTACAAGAAGTATCCAGGAATCCTTTACTTTAATAAAAGCACTTTGGTATGTGCTTGTAAGAAATTAGCAATAATTTGCCAGAGTGGATCAAACAATATTAAGCCCATAATAGAATTTTGTGTAAACATAATTAAATTTATTTTGTTGTAATTGTTTTCTTTTACCATGTTGTCCTGGCACCAGCCAGCATCAGTAGCCTCCAACACCCACATTTGCGCCAGTTGGGTCAAAAGGGCGGCGGTTCATAACAGCCGCTTAAATAAAATTAGCCAGCAAAAATATTTGTTTCTGCCAGAACATTTTTGTAATTTTTCTTTTTTGCGCCAAGAAAGCAAGTTAAAATAACACAAGACAACTGAAACAAAGTGGCAGTATTAGAGCGGAAAAACTGTTCAAAAACTTGCAACAAAAACTTGTCAATTATAAGAAACAATTGGAGCAAGACTGCAAAAAACTAAAGGCAAAAACTTAGTCTGAGATGTTGTAAGCAAACGCTGAATGGCCATACATGTGACGTTGAATTTACATTGTCATACACACGCACACACACACACATTGACAATCAAGCAGGATAATCAAGTGGACATCTGAAGCAAAATAATCCCAAAGAAAAAGAAACTAATAACTGCAAATAAACAGAAAACACGAGAAGATAAAACAAATTATTAATGTGTACTGAGTTAAGAAGACTCAAATCCTTTTTGCTATATACAGAGACGACAAAAAGGAAGAAAATATTGTTTCCTTTTTATATCTAAAATCTGATACTACAAGAGTAGAAACTATATCTTTTTTCCTCGTAAATGAATTAAATTGCAAATTTATGCAAATAAACGTGTTCTGTAATAACTACGAACTGAAAGCCTGGCAGACACTCAGCCAAACAAATTTCCGTTTTTTATTTAAGGAATAACAACAGAATAACAGAACAACAGAAAGGATTCTCTCAGTATTGTTTTAATGTGGTAATTGAGTGGTAATTTAGGCGATATTAAATGGCAGCTGTTTTAATAGTGCCCTTTGAAAGCCTTTCGGACCGCATCCGAATGGCCATGGCTAATCCTGAGAGGAATTTGCATTATATTTTCTAATATCGATTATTAACATGAAACATCATTAATATGAAATAATAAATTCAGAAAACAAAAACCTTGACACAATCAGCAATAATATACTGATTTGTTGTTCCCAGTTTGCTGTCCTCCCAAATTGATACCTTTAATATTAATATTAAGGGACTAGTTTGCCAAACATCAGCATAATGATTAATACTATTATTAATGCGGCTATCGTTCTAGTAAACGAAAGTGGCTTCCTGATGTAATAATCTGCTGAATGCCAGCTTCCTCAGCAGCCAACAATACTGGTGGTAGTCCTCGTTAACACCCCTTGGCGTTCAACAGGACATGCTAAATTGATTAAATGCCTTTTTATCATTGGAATTTGATTTCACTGCCGATACGTTGTACAATTCTTACCACAGGCAACATTGCTTAGGTAGCTGAAATCCTCTTCCACCTTCCATTGCGAACACATTAAACAATGATTTTCCATTTGATTACGCCTACAAACTCTGTAAATTGAATCTTTCTTTCAATATATTTTTTTTATTTTTATTTTTTTTTTTTTTTTTTTTTTTGACAGACATCGTTAAAGATAAAGGTGGAAACGTGCTTCAGCAAAAGAATTAAAAATTCTTTGTCAAATTCTTCTGCAAAGTTTTAAATTTTTAATTCTAAAGGGGAATTCTTAAAATAAATACAAATCAAATGTTTTGCCCGTCAATTTTTTTTTTAAGAAAATGATGTATGAAAATAAATTAAACGTCAATGTCATGTTCAGTATATCCAATAAATTTAACCCATTTAAAGCCGAACCGAAACGATAGTAAAAAATTTTAAAATATATTTATTTACAATTAAATATTAAAATTAAATAAAGGAAACAGTAACAACAAAAAAAGTCTTCAAAGTAAAAATTAAAAGGCAAAACAAGAAAAAAGAAAAAGGATTTTGCAGTTGGCACAGTGGGCTCTTATGAAGTTTGCAGATTATTGCAAACTTTTTAAGAAGACAAAAATCTAATTAAAAAAGCACGTGTTGTCAAAAGGATAAGGCGGCCATAAACGTCATAAAATTAAATATCACTTACATTGAAATTTGGTAAGCACATTTAATTTTTAAATATTATAACTAATTAAATCATAAATGGGAAATCAATAAAGTACACTTGAATGTAAATAAGTGACAGCACAGGAAGTGGAAGTCGATTTGGCCGAGCGCAGCAAAAAATTTAGAAACAAATTAACAAATCGAAAATGGATAAATAATGAAATATTATTGAGTGAATTGAAAATGAAATGAATATTTTCTTACGCAGAGAAAAGATCCATTTTTAGCTAAATTTTTACTTTTGCGATATGTATGAATTGTGGGGTTCCCCTAATTAAAAAAATTAATTTTCCGTGATTAATTTTTCATTTATAAATTCCCTTAAATTCTTTTTTATTAATTTTTTCAATTTTCTTCGTATTGGGGTTATAATTATTATGAAATTATTTACTTCTTAATTGTATAAAATTTTTAATTTAAATCATTTAGCAAAGATGTTATTCATTCACCTCCGTAGGCGAATGAATAACGCACAGCCTACTAAGTCGGAGGTCGCGGGTTCGATTCCTGCCTAGACCCTGGGTGTTTTCCTGCGAACAAGCCAAAAGCTTTGCAGGTAAAATTAGTTAAAAATAAAAAATTATGGGTGTCAACTATTTTGTTAGTCATGAAGGTCCATTTGCCAAATGCGTGATTTAATTTTTCGCAGCGCTGCCACATTCATAATTATGATCTATACTGCCTCCCCAAAAATATATCAAATACATTTCTATTCGTATTTATAAAGAATTGGCTTTCGCAGAAACGAGCAACTTTTTCAAATCCTCACCAACAAGCAACATTACACAGAATTCAGCAAAAACTAAAAGCTTGAATATTACCAACATTCTGAAATAACAAAAGAAAACTTTGCACGAGCTTGTAATTGTAGTACAAATAAAACCATTTTTTGTTTTTTTTTTGCAACCATTTTTTTGTTTTTTGTTTGCTGAAAATAAAATAAAGCAATTCCTCTAACAACTTGCAATGACACAGTGAAAGCGAATCCATGAGGATTTTATAAAAAGATAATTACAAACAAATAAATGCGCATAAATGTATCTGGCTGGGAAAAAATATATTCTGAGCAAGAATTTCCAAGGGAACACAGCAAAACAATACAAAACAAAACAGGCATCAGCATCAGCATCAGCATCAGCATTAGCATCGGTAACAGCAACACAACACAGGACACAGTTGCAAAATCAAGACGGCAGCAACAAAGCAACAAACACTACTATAGTATACACTTGTACATTAAGAAAACCATTAAAAAAAGTAGCACAAACCAAAAAGGCCTTAGAAATCCTTGTTTGTACATACAAACACTTAAAGGGACAATAAAAAATTACTAAAAGAAAAAAAATCTCTACAGCATTTATTTCAAGTTAATGTAAAGTGCAGATATTTGTCTTTACTTTAAGCAAAAAATGTGTATACAAATAAGGATAATAAAAAATTAGAACACCAAAACCACGTGGAATACAAATGAAAACGCCAAAAAAAAAGTAGTTAAAAGAAGATTTAAATAACAATTTTAAGAATTACAGAAATATGTAAGTGAACAATTGAATAGTGTGCACCTCAGCTGCACTTGCGATATGGGCCAGCATGGAGATTCACTTATTTCCGGCCGTAGTTTTGGCTCTAAGGATACCGAAATAGAATTTATAAATAAATAAAGCAAAATTACAATTTGCTAACTTTCGAAAAAGATATCTTTCCCAAAAACATTTTAAAGTTATTTTAAATAGACAAATAAATAATTTGGATTATAATTTTAATGCCAACAACAGTGACTAAAAAATAAGAAAAGTTTTTTATATAAAAATGTATTTAAAAAAAAAAATCCAAAAATATTAATTATTAAATAAGAATAGAAATAAACGCGACAATCAAGCAAAATTAGTCATGAAGATCTAAAAACAATTATATGATTCATGTAAGATATTATTGAGGCCTTGTTGGATTTTCCCTGATAAAATTCTAAGCAACATGTTTTTTAATATAACTTTACTCTTTATTTTGAATTAATTTAAAATTTTCCTCAAGCGTGAGACCATTGGCTTTTGTGTAAGAACTTTCAATTTGTAAACTATGCCTTGAACTCTAGCCTGATACATTAACATGAAAAAAAAAAGGAACAAAAATTAGGTAAATATTGGAGATAGTTTTGCACAGATCAGCAAAAGTTGCACTGTGTAAACAGGCACTGAGAATAATACAAGATTGCTCCATAATAATGCCAGAAAATAAAATTCTTAACAATTAAAAATCGGTTATGTTTGTAATTCGAAGTAGTTGTTTAGATATTGAGTATTTACTCGGGTTTTTTCCAATGTCGCACCAACAGGCCTGCGTGTCGAATTTCTTATGGGCTATACCAAGCCAGAAAAATAGATGAACTTATAAAAAAATATGAAGTCAATATTGGAATATTTTCCAAATATTAAATATTCGGCTTATGCGGACTCTTTATGTTATAGAGTGCAAATGAGGCACAAGATGAGGCCAAACCAGTTGTAAAGTGCGTCAATATTTTTCTCTTGTGTTAGATACCAATTACTAATGCTAACATAATGACTGATGAGGCGCTCAACCGATTTCCATGGAACAAACAGATTATAAGATTTTCGATTATAATCGTTTCACAAGAGACGACATTTTTTTTTAATATTATTTTTATATTATTTACGTGAGATTCGGAGATGATGATTTTAATTTTAATTCTCCAAATGTTGCCCCAAATGGCTGCAGTTTTTGAACCTGCCAAAGTTGAAAAACAAATACATTCAAATCAATGCCCAATATATTTATTGAATTTTATAAAAACGGCGTAAAAGTTTTTTGGAGGTTACAAAATTCCTTAAGTCCTTGGATTACCCACAGTCTCCGCTACGCAAAGAACTATGTGTCCTAAAATTCACAGGAAATCGAGAATGGATTTTTTTTTTTAAATCTTTAATTGAGAATTCTGATTTGAAATCAGAAATAACTTTTTATTTTCTTTCTAAAGTGTAATATGTTTTCTGCAGAAGGTCCACATTTGCCTTCACATATTGTGCTAATAATACGAGTAATTATTCTGACGGCATAAGTTTCTACTTTTCTAATATTCCAACTAAAAGAAGGCGTGAATAAATTAAAATTTCAATTTAAAAATGTCAATTAACTTAAATCATAAAAATATTTTATTAAAAAATTTAGCAACGATATCTATTGAATTTCAGAATTTCTTATTTATAAAGCATTTAGAATACCAAAATTGTAAAAATAATTAATTTATTATAAATAATATTTTTTACTTTGTTGGCAATAAAAAACAAGAGTACCAAATCGAGACGCTACTCATAAACGGGTTAATAAATTCAAAATTGTTTGGTGCAGACAGTTTTTAAACAATTTTAAGCTAAATGATTAATGATTAGATGTTTACTTAAGTGGATTTTGTTTTCCTTTTCCTACAATATGCTGGAAAATTGTTGCTCGAATTTAGGAACGTCTTAAAGGATTAGATAAGATTTTCCCATATCAGAGTTGTTTGCGACAATTTTCACATGTTCAAAATTTTTATATTTATCGCAAAATAAAATTTGAAAAAAAATTGTTTTTTTTTTAAATGAGCTCTAACGACTGTTTCTTTATTAAGTCTTAAACTCAACAGTGAAGTACAAAATTATATATTATTATACATTGAGCTGAAGGGAAAACTTTGGAGAATGTGCTAATCCTTGAAAAGTATCTTATTAGAGTAAAATTTGAAAAAGAATTTCCAATATTTTTCACTACTTCTCATGGCTAGTCACTGCTGAAAGAAGAAACACAAGAAAGGAAACGCTACAAAAATCATACGAGCTCAAGGTCGGGTAAAAAAAGTAAGTAAATATGGATCCAAACAGTAAATAGTACAGTAAGGAAAAGGAGTCTTATCTTTCAACACACTTTCTTTGTGGGAAATCTCACAATTTGACTTCTTTTTATATTTAAATTTTACTAAAATCCCAAAAGTAATAATTACAAGACTATTAGTTTTTACCTGAAAATGTATTGAATCTGATTCCTGAGGGATATTAACCCATTAATAGCAAAAAAAAAAACCAGAAGCGATAATTAAAAAGAAAGATTTATTTATTCATTGTATAGAAGAGGATGTAAAAATTTATGAAGAAAGTTGCCAAACTAATCAGGACGATCTGCTTATATAATTGATATCTTCCTTACCATGTGCGCCAGCTCAATATTGCCGCATCCATTCATTACCCACAGCCTAGAGAGACTTTGTTCATATATTTAGTATAAAGTGGAAATTAAAGAGTAGCATATGAGTAAAGGAATGTGGTAACATTTACAAAGTTATTCATAGTTATTATTTTATAACAAAAATTTAACACTAATTTCGTTAATAATTTCGTCTTAAATTCAGGAGAAAACTATTTTATTTTTATTAAATTGAATTAGTAATAGAATATTCAAAAGCTGTATTGTTTTCAATCTTAAATTCATTTACAAAACTGTTTTAATTTTGTGTTGATTTAATTTTCGCAGCCCTGAATTGTATGTTAAAAACCAAAATTTGAAAAATTCGCAAATGAAGAGATTTAAAAAAATGTTTAAAATTTTTTTTATTTTAAACAGATTTGCTTGCATAATTATTTTTACAAATTCCACAGTATTGATTACCAAAATATTGAATAATTTTTAAATTGAGAGTCATTGTTACATATTTTTATTTTTCATTTAAAGTAACTTATCTATTCTACAGTGTTACTAACACTAAAGAATTAAAAACGCCTATTTTGATGAAAAATTAATTTTTTATTTTATAAAAATTTTTTAAATAAACTGAACTATAAATCGCATTTATTATAATATAAATTGGGAATGCAAATCAGCGTTTTATGGCTTTAATTTTAGGTGTAAGAGCGCTAGAACACTATACATAAAACACTATTTGGCAGCACTGAAAACGCGAAAATGAAAATGCAAAAAACAGTAAAAAGTTGTTTACATTAATATGTGTAACAAATTAATTATCTGAAATAATAAATTTAAAATAAAACAATTAAATTATAAAATAATAAAATAATAAATTTATATGAAAGTTGTTTAAAAAAAGCAAAAAAAGGAAAAAAAAATATAAAAAGCTGTGCTGAGTTTTATTTAACATGATTGATTTAATGCAGTATCTGTACACAAAAGATTCAAATGTCTCAGTTGTAAAATTAAAAAAAAGCAATATGGAAAATCACTACTACACAGAACTGAAATAATTTATATGAAAAGTAGTTATTGGAGATGAATATCTTAATCCTAATAAATCATTTTCCATTTCCATTTAATGACCGAACATCAAGAAAATCTCCATAATACAATTTTCTACATACAGTTGACGTTTTTAAACAAGATCACAAATAAATTGGAAAACTTTTAAATTTGGCACAAAAAGTTCGCTTATTCATTTCACTGCAACAGCATCACCCAACAATATTTCCATAAGACCGTTTCCGTTTGAATTATAAAAAAATGGCTGCTCTCTCTTTCTATTTATTTGATTTAATAAAAGATTTGAGAAAAACATGCTTCACTACTTGCAGTGGAAACTTTATGTCGTGGACAAAGACGAGCGGGCAATGTTGCTGCAATAAAGTGATTAATTGCATTCGAAACAAGTGGAGAGCATTTTTGTCTACCAGAGTGGATGAGCAGAAAATAACCATAATTCATTTCTAAGCACAAGTCTTTTTAAAGGATCAAAAATAAAGGATATATATTTTTCTGATTGTTACAAAATGTAATAATAATAAAATACCTTTGCAACTAGAACTTAAAGAATTTGATTTTGTAAGAGTATTTAAAAATACAATTGCGGTCAATATAATAGCACCGCTATAAATTTTCTGCACAGCCTCCCAGAGCCCTTCATTGCTTTTTGGTTTTATTGTAGATACACTCTTCAAAATATAGCAACTCGTGGTATAATATTGAACGGCATTCTATATATAATTTAGAAAAAATTTGCATCCTTTAAAACAAGGACTTTTTTAATAGGCACTGTTTTAAATTAAAAAAATTTTATATTTAAAGTAATTAATTTTATTAAAGTATTAAATTTAGTTCACTAAAATTAATTAATCAGAAAAATGATGTATAAAAAGGTTTCATTTTCTATTTGTCAGCCCTTGATGGTCAATAAGATTCTGTGACTTCTGCTACTAATTGAACTGACTAAGCTTTAAAAGCCATTTTTTCTAATATCAATTATAAAAGAGGCTGTTTTAATAAAAGGGGAACAAAAGACAAACGCAAGTACAAAAATTGCTATTAAGAGGGAGTATAATTATTTTACAAATATTTTTATTTTACTTATAATTACTTATTTTAATGTAATTTATTATTTAATACACAAGTTTTGGAATTTGCTGACCGCATACTTGTACAAAGCTGATCAAAAATACTGTAAACGGAATTTTTCTACTAGTCTTGCAGAGAATTTTATTAATTTTAATGCTTTCTTAAGGGATAAAAAGGTATTTTCCGCTGTATGCACTCTGCCTCCTACTCAATAAAAAAGATCCTTTTAGTAAAAATGAAAAAAAAAATTTTTTTTTTATATTAAGAAAAAATAATTATTTTGTTAAGTCACAGTGTTCAGCTTCAACCAAAAATAAGTGAAATTCTTACATGGCTACTATGGCAGAGATACTTGAAATAACAATAATAATAATATAAATAAAAAAATTAAACGCGAATATTCTTCATGTTCAAGGAGTTTTAGTGAAAATAAATTGACGCAGACAGATATTTTATTTCATGCTTACTTAACAATGTTATTAAATTAATTAAATACATTTTTCTTGATTTATTCAGCTCGTATAGAAAACGTAAGTGATTTACTGAATTAAGAAGAATTGCCGTCAGCAATACTAACAAGTATTCATTGCATGCCTTAAGATATCATGTTTATTCTTGATTTATTATACTTGCGTTTTGAATACAAATATAATAAAAGTTAAGCGACCTTATCACTTACGCGCGCACCACAATTAATCAAAATAAAAACTATACAAGCTCGCCAAGGAAAGGTCCATGTACGTTATCCACTTCCGATTTGTTGACAGACAAGTAATAGCAGTTACCGCTGTATACTTGCGAGGATACAAATTAATAGAATATCGGAATTAAAGGCCCATCTTCGGACACTTCCTAACTAAGAAATTCGCTGTCCTGGAAGACACATTTTTCATACTTAAATTACTCTTCCAGAAAGTGTCATTTAACACAATCAAATAAGTTACTACTAGTAGTTACATTTCAGTTATAAAATAAAACAACAATTATGTGCTTTTCCTGTAAATTTAAAACATTTTTCCGACCATCTTCAGGCAAAGATTGAGATACAAAAATCGTGGCAACTTTTGCAATGGGCAGAGTGCAAACGAGCATAAAGCGAACGTAGTAAAGAAAAACTTTTAAAAGTCATTTGTTTATCAGTAACTGAAACTAAAAGGCAGAGAAAAATGAGGAAAACACACAGCAAAATTAACTTGTATCCTTTTGTACAACTGTATATATGTATGTAAGTATGTAGTTGCAGGCGGCCCTTTAAAAGAAATGATAGAGTAGTACGCCTGTATTTATTAAAGTTTTGCTTTAAAAATCAACTTGGGGATTTTAATATTTATATTTGATAGGAAATATTTTAAGCAAAGCAAAAGCCAAAAAAAAAAAAATAAAATAAAAGCAGAACTCAACTAGTCGCTACTGTTGCTGTTTTACAAATTTGTAGTCCTTTTTGTCTCCTTCCTATCTAATTCCTTGTAGGCACTTGTACCGCATATGCCGAGAAGCGCAAAACGGCAAAGCCAAAGGTTTTCATAATTCTCCAAAATATTTACAAAAAAAAAAAAAGAAAAAAATGCGTGGTTTGTCTGAACAGTTCTAAAGACCTGTTAAGGTGCAGTCAATTAATTAAGTAGAAAAATAATCTTTATAGATTTGGCTCTCATATTTTCAGTCTATAGAATTAACCTTGCAATGAACTGTGTTTAAATGTTAAGCTGGGGGTTCCAGCTTGATGAATACTTCTGTATTTAGTTTAATTTTTCTATAATCAGTACTCAGAGGATGACCAAAAGCAGAACATCGGAGCAGATTGGTAGTAAGAATTTAGTGGTGCGCCTCTGATTTGAAAGTAGCTGCTGTTAAGCTGCTTAAACGGCTTTTTCATAAAAACTTTTTCTATCAACGAAGGGGAAAATGGAACCAAAAATCCTTCGCCATATGCCATAGGGATGATTATAGCCGAATTAGTATGCAAAGCTTCTGATATCAAGCTAGTTGCTGTTAAGCTGTCATACTATTGGCAGTACAGTATGAACTCGGTAACAGCAACTAATAGAAATCTAGGTATTTGCACTTATTGAGGATGTTGCAACCAGTGAGAAAAAATATATAACTAAAAAAATGATATATCACAACCATTTGATGAAAGAAAAAGTATATTTTTTATTAAAAAATTATTATTTTTTTTAAACATATGGATTATTGTTGTCTGCACTTTCTTCTTATTAAGGTTTATTATAATAGCCGTCTCACGAAGCTCTTTCAGAATTAGCATATCTTTTATTGGAATATCGTTTTCCTCAGCAAACTGAATGCGGGTGTTAAAAGCGTGAATTGCAACTGATCCTTTTATTTAAGGAGGTGGAATATCATCCGCTTCGCTGCCATCTGAACCTTCAATTTCTATATTTCACAGGTTTGCAAAAATCGAGGAATTGCGTGTATCAAGGGTTGGGATTAGCGACTTCATACTCTATTTTAGTTATTGCTATTTTTACTTCAACAGTTTTAACTAAACATGAATTGATCAAGTCAAATTACAAAAAAAATTTAACCAAATGTATCTTCCAATATCTTCGATATTGAAAATTATACAGTTTGTCTGAAATACAGACAATTTCAGTCTCACTTTCTCTCACGCAGTAAAAGTATCATTGTAATACCTCAGTGGCCTAATAGAGGGCAGCAATTAAATGAAAGGACGTTTCAGGACACTGTATGTAGTCAGTTGTAAATGTTATATCTATCCTTTCATCACTAAAGCATTCCAAGAATAATTAACACGCTGTATATTTAAATTTTTGAGAAAAATTAATAATAATTTTCTTTACAGCTGACAAAAGTAAAAGAGGAAAAATTAAGTAATTCTTTTCTTTTAAAAATGAATTTTATGAATTAAAAATGAATCACGACAATAAAATAAGTGTTGAAAAAAATATCTTTAACTATCAGTATTAAAAATTATTTAAAATTAAAAATTACTCAAGTTTACATGAAAATTACATAAAACCGAAACGATAAATTTCACAAATATTTATACAGATATTTAAAAACTTTATATTTATGGGTTATGGGATACTTTATGGTATCCCATAACTCATATAACACTTACTGCTAGAATTGCCCTCGTATAAGCTGCCAAAAATTTGCTTACACCGTATCAAATATGTCGACTACAACATTTGGGGAAAAAGTTTTTCGAGCTACAAATGACAGCGAATTTTTCGCCTCTTTTATTTTATATATGCAAGCACAAGTATGCCTTTGAGAACGATTTGTATAGCAATTCACATCAACATAACTTTTTTAACTTTTTCTGCTAGTTGGCTTTATTCTTGCACTTGTGTGCTTGTTCAGCAACGCAACGGACAGCAGCCGATAACAATAGAAACACTTGAAGCAAATATTTAATGGTAATTTGATTTAAATAACAAGAAGTTAAAGTCCTTTTTCATAAAAATACAAATTGGTTTAATAATTTCCGAAATTTCTCCTACAATTTGTTAATATAATGAAAATAAGGAAAATTAATTAAAATTTTTTTAAATTGTTTTTTTTTCCTAAATGATTAAAATTATAAATTGAAACAAAAAAATTTGCATACAAATTTAATTAAGCGGAGCGGTTTAAAAACGTTTAAATATTTTTATTTCATTAAATTGAGTCATAAAATTCTATTCCCGCATTTTAAATGAGTTACTAATCAAGTTGAAAGAAAATGGAAATTTAACTTTTAGGAAAAACTTTGGCAAAAAGAATACACTTTCTATGAATATATTGAAGAGAGTTTGTAATAGAAAAATAACTTTTAGCTTCTCCTTTATTTCAAATATAAGGAAACATCCTTATCCTTTTTTCGAAGTCCTTTTAAATTCAGCTGGTAATTTGTGTTACGCTTAAACAATTTATTTGGCGTTGGGCAACAATAATTACTCATGAATATTCTGAATATGGGGCACAGTGCCTCAAATGAATAAAAATGCACTAAAAAAAAATTCCTTTTCCAAAATTCAAAATATATTTTTGGCGCAACCATTGGCATAATAAGCTCACTTATAAATAAAATATATCACTTTTAAGAAGCGGTCTTAAAACCATACATTTATTGAATATTTTATTTGTGCTTCCGTGCCTAAAATTCTCACTGGTAAGTTCTAACTACCAGTGCCTAAAAAAGTCAAGCATTTTATTTTAACCTTTAAACAGTCGGCGTATACATAACGAAGAAATTCTGTTAGCTTTAATCTCTATTGAAAGAGGATAAAAAGAATTTTTTTTTAACCTCTGTTATATAAGCAGCCATAAATAAAAAAATTAATTTTTAGAATTTTTTTGGTGAACCCAAAATTTATAACAAATAAATTTCATTTTGTTGTATTTGAAAGTCATAGTGCAGTTAACTATTTTGTGTTCTTTGCATTTACTTTTTGCAGTGACTGTACTTCGAAATTCTTCCCCTATTAGGAGTCCAAAACATTTCTGGACATCTGAGCTTTAATTTCTAGACAGTCGAATACTCATCTGTAATCATTGACTATCTCCACAGGTTCCATCAAAAAAAAAAATTTTTGGATAGAATTCAAAATTCTGTAGTGACTGCTCTTGAATATTTAAAATCCACTATAAAGTCCACAATTATATTATATCGTAATATCGGTTGAACGGTGTTTGTCAAAGTCCCGCAGCGATATATTTCTCATTGTTAATTTTTTTCTTTTGGAGTTCACTATATATTTTGTTATTCATAAAGTTGCAAGGATTATTCCTGCTTGAAGTTGCTTATACGGTTCTCAAAACCGCGTAATTTACACCTTCTCGCTAGCGATAATTCTTTTTCGTAATACTCAGGGCCAAATCACGGGATTCGATTTCAATCATAATTTTCATTTTAATTTTTCTGCTAAAAATTTGATCTATGCCGCAATTTCAAGAGGCTGATTCTACTTTTGCAATGAATTGTGCAGAAATTAGGAGAAAAGTATAGAATCGGGGAAGAGAGAAGGTCATGTGCAGTTCTTCAACACTGGAATCTAAGCGGATGATGTTAAGCTGCTTTTAAAATTTTTAAAAAAGTATTTTCTTCTGCTTCGCTTATAAAGCAATTGTACATTTGAACTTGTGCTGCCACAGGATCAAACCAAACCCTCCTTCTGCACCGAACTGTCTGACTACTGAACTGGTAGTTTTACTGATTTTGCTTGTTAGAAACTTGCCTTTAAGCTGCATAAATTAGCAATTCATTTGTAACTTTCCCTCACTATCTCACACTACTTGATTTCACAACAAATCTAACCCCATACAACTTCATCATCAATTTCATTTCCCTTAAGATTGCGTTATCCTGGATCCCTGTCATCGTCACTGAATTTAGATTTTATATTTATTTATAAAAAGGCATTGTTACCTATTCTGATTATGAAGTAGTCATGAAGACTGCTGAGAATTTTTTCAATGGCACAACTAAAAAAGAGTGAACTAAAATAATAAGTTGGGCGAAGCATAATAGGACAACTACGTGTTGTGTTAATTAATGAAAATTTTTATTTTTTTTTTTTATTATTCCATAGATTTTTGATGGAACAGAAAATGGAAAATATAAAGAGTATGCTTAAATGTTGCAACTTATTTAATCTCATTGAAAATCAGAAGACCATGTCTCATGTTATCAAAAAGCATGAGAGGAGGCAAGCTTTTGTTTCCAATTTGTTGGTTTTAGACGAAACGTCGCATATTTAAAGAGAACCAAAAATACAGAAATCTTTTTTCTTTATTTTTAATTAAGCTAATTAATATTTACTTTAGGGCCTAAGTTTACATATTTTCTGTTTTTTTACCTTCTTTCTTTATGTCCTTTCAATGGCACTGTAAAGTTTTGCTGGGGGACCCTCGTTAAAATTAAAAAAAAAAAATAAAAGTTTTCTGTTGTTAATTAATTTAAAACAATTTTTCTGCCATTATTTTTAAATGGTAAGTTTTATTTATCTTTTTTTTGGTCATGGAAAAGAGAAATAAAAATATTTATTAAATTGGGCATGAGGCCCTTGAGTCATTACATAGAAAACTGTCGGCTACGTATTTAAAAAATTTCGTTTTCTGCAACAAAATGTCGGCTAAATGCTGTGAGGAGAAGCTCGTGTAGTGGCTACTTTTCAGTATGTTAAAATGATGGAATGGCTGACACCATCATCGTCACCCATTCAAATGGAATGTTCTGTCATTTGAGCATAAACAACAGCTGATAATGACAATTCAGAAGTATGCAGCCACTAGATACAAAATATTTAGCATCCCCTTAAATAAATAAATAAAAGTAAACAATTTTTAAATTATTTTAAGTTATTGCAATTCCTCCGTAATTATATATGTGTATGTGTTGTGGGTTTAGCTACCTGAGGGGTTAGCCAACTATGGGATTAGGTAGCTCGGGTTTGCTATGCGCATTTCATTGCGCACTAAATGCAGATCTTCGAGAAAGCTAAATGTTTTTTTAGAATAATTAAAGATTTAAGCATCTTCTGATTACAATTCATCGGGAAGTTTATCAAATCAAACTTGTATCTTGAAACACAATCAATTTCATTGTAGTCATTCTTTTTCCCGTTTGTTTATTGCCTATAGTTGTGTCAACTCAAATAAAATAAATGAAGATAAATGCAAGCTTAATAACACAACAAATATAGATTTTAACTTATTTTAAAAGGGATTAAACGCGCATAGCTAGCTCTACAGTTAGCTAACCTTATAGCCAGCTAAGATCCCATCAATTAACTTCAATATATTTTTAACTCAAATTTCATTTAATTTCTTTTTGGGAGTTCTAGTACGTTTTTAAATAAAACACAAGAAAAACAACAAGCAAAAAAAAACCCCCCGGAGGCATCTACGGAGTGAAATGTAAAAAAGTGGTTTTTTGTAGCCAAATATTTTTATGAGACTGTAAGTTAAACGAAAGAAAATAAAACTTTTAAAGTGATTTAAAAAAAAAAATCTTTATTTGAGAGTCCTTGGCTATCCTCCGTATTTTTCTATTTGAAAATTATCGCATTTCACAAACCGAGTTACAAAAGTACTTCCACAACCACACCTCGTAGTCATTAATATGGTAATATCGAATATAACAAACAAACTATAAACTTTCTAATATGCGTATACAAAAGCGTTTTGGCACGTGTTTAAAAATGCTTCCTTTTGTGTCGATTAAAACTTTAGTGCTTTTAATGTCTTCTGAAATTTGATTCCTTTTTTCCGTTTCCGTTATCCTAAAAAAAAATTTTTTTGATTCACTATATATTTGTTTTTGTTAAAGAAAGCAGCAACGCCAATTATAATACAAAATTGTTAAACAAAGAAAAAATGTAGTGAACACCAAAAAAATATTGCTCAATATTGTATTGAGCAAGCAAAGCCGATAAAATGTAATATTACTTTGGACTTTGCTTGATAAGCATATTGTTCAATGAAATAAGTTTTGTGGTCATAGAAATAAATTTTACATTAAGAAAATTGTATTAGAAAAGGAAATGATCAATAACGAAATTTCACATTTTCAATTAATAATTCAATTAATAAAAATCCATTACCTTGAGAGCTTTCAAAGCTTTCGTTTTATTTAAATTTATACTTTGTAGGCATTTTATGAAAAACGCGATATTTTGGAAATTTGTTTCAAAAAATAGACTAACAAAAGACAAGTAACTATTAGGTATAAGTAAAACACTTTTCCCTACAGTGCAAATGTATACAGAAAAAATAAAAATATTGTAATATCCTTCTTGTTTCCTTTTTATTTAGTCCTGGCAAAAATATAAAAATCTCTACTTAATTAATGTTTGCATCTTTAAGAGGAAACTTATCGCTCCTGCCAATAACCCTACAAAGTACTTTTTCCTTGAAATACAAAACGACTTTGGTTTGAGGTCCTTAATTTTTATTCCTTTAGATTTACTCAGTTCCTGAACTTGAGACCTTACGAAAGTGTGTTCACCAGCATAATATTGCAGTCACCAGAATGCAAATAATTTATATTCATAAAATGGAATTTATGCATGTAATCTTTTTGTTTGAATTAAATTTGATATCTTGTGTTTTGGTTTCAAATTGAAATAAATGAAAAGGTATCGATATTCATCACTAAAGTTTAATGTTAATGTTGCCATGTTTGAGGAAATAACAAGTTTCTTGACACACACAGTCACAAACACTTTTAAACAAAACATTTGCAAAGTTTTGCAGTTAAAACAAAAGTTGTCCAAAAATTAGTAATTGTGAACTTCTGCTTCTTAATATTTTATTTTATTCTTTTTGTTTCATCCTGCCTGTCAAAAATCAATATCAATCTTTTATATCAAAGAAACATATTTTGTTTAGTGACTTTTTTTGTCTTTATATGCTGTGAAGAGATATCAAATGTTTTTCAAGCTTTAAGGACCTCTATTATTCTTTAATTATAGTCCAGAAAGAAATATCGTGGCATCAAGCAATACAAAATTATTTCTATGAAAAATTTAAAAGGAAGATAATATTGTTTTTGTATTTAAATATTCTTAAGTAATTTCTAAATCGGCTGTTTTTTTAATTTTTACTTATTTATAGTCGAAAAAGACTTTTCGTATTTCTAATCCAACTTCAATTTATTTTTTTTTTTTTATATTTATAATGAACTTTAAGGAACCAAATATATAACATTTTGGTCGACGACTTTTTGCCATTTTTCCTCTACAGACATTATTCCATGAGTGTAAATTTTTTTTTTTTTTTTTAAAAAAAACCCAAAGTATCGCGAATTCCTTTATTATTTTCATCCATTTTTGAACAGCTGTAACTTTTTTTCAACTTCTCCGAATTTGATTTAAATGAAGCCTACAATCCCACATTTCCAACACTATATGGTGTGATACAATGTGATTGGCAGTACTGCAGATATACGACTCCAACACATCTATTGACAAAATATGAAAAGACTTTTTCGACTACCTTATATTTAAGTCTATCAAACTAACATTCCTTAGAGACTAAAGTAATACAAAATTAGGGAATAAATTAGCTAAATGATATGAAAATAGAATCATTTTTCCTTTTAAGATGCCGTTACTCTCAGATAAAGCAATTCAGTGATAATGATTATTAAAATTTATGCAAAGCTGTCGAAAAGGATCATTGTTAGGATAAACATTTCGATAAAATTTTAAATGCGACAGATGGAGATTACAATGTAGTGACTCCAGTTGGAGCATTAAAGTAGATTTTGTTTAGCAAGAAATCAGACTCCACATCACAGAAACATGACACTTAGCACTGTTCTTCTACTTTTTAGAGTCGGAAATTCATTAAGACCTAGTCTGGATTCCTCTGAAGGAAGAACATACGAGTTCCATACAAGACCCAAATAAAAACTGAACAGATTCAATGTTAAGAATGTACGAGTATGTCGAAGTAAGGATCCATATTCCGAATTAGAATGCTTCAAGGACATATTTATTTTCATCGGTATATGGAACTGAGAATTTTTCAAGCCAGCTCTTCATAAGCTTTATTTACAGTCATTGCAATATGAACAGAAAATTCAAGTTTAAGATCTAATAAAATGTCAAGATCCACAGTTCGGTCAACTTTTACTAGTATTATTGCTTTAAGAAATATTTAGGTAAAGGCTTTCTATGAATGATCTGACCTTATGAAATGTCATTTATGAAATGTTTAGAGAGTTTACGCAAGGAAAATGAAAGGTTTTATAAGCTTTAATAAAATACATTTTGGCGAAACTTTACTCTTTCAAAATGAACAGTTGATTTTGATTTTTACATTCTTAAAAAACCAAAGAGGACATTTTTTATCCTGTCATAGAGCCCTGGGAATTTAAACAATTTAATAATTAAAACTGCTTAGCATTAAAAATACTTACAAGATCTTACGAGTATCCTGTATTTTTATATAATTTAATACAGATTTCAAAAAAAAAATGTGCTTCCTTTTACACCATAATACGATTCCATTTTCTTTCCTTATTAATTTTATTTGAACTGAAATTGTAGCCAACGTGTCATGTTTTAAATAGACTATTTGATTATAAAACATAAATTTGATTTTAGTGGAAAATATTCAGGGCCTCCTTTATGACATTTAGTGCTGGGAAAACATCCAGACTACATTTTATAGCTTGTAAGAATTTATTTTTAATTTGATTTTTTGCAAAACTCGCTGTATTAAGGATTTTAAGCATGTACAGAGTAAAAATTTACTATACAAATAATATTTAAAAAGAAATATTGAGAACAGGAAGTTTTATTTCGCAAATAAATAAAAGTTATAAATTACAACAAATACATACACTTAATCCTGTTCTTACCAGCTTCATATGTTTCAAAAAATATATTTAATTTGCATTTAAACACTATTCTTCTTATTTAGTTTTATTAGTTTTAGAGCATAAAAATCTGTTAAAATTTTTTTGTCAAAAAACAAAATAATGTTTTCTTTAATCCTTAAATCCTTTTTTTAAGACTGCATAAAAGACCTCCTTGCGCTTCTCTGTTGTGTTATGGATTCCCTGTAATCCATTACTTTACCCCTGACGTATCTACAAAGGATTAAGTTCTTTTGCAGTTTCTCGTAACATAATTTTTTTAAATGTAATATTACTTGTTATTCATTATTTAATACCCTGTATTTTGTTTATAAATGGAAAAATCTAATTGATATCAGTTTTATCTATAATGACTCCAACAAAGCATTTGAGAATTAAGACTTATGGTACTTGGTCGCTATATATTTTTTCTAATAAACTCAACCTGCTAAGCTTTTGTCTTGCATAGTAGGATCTATACTATCCATTCGCCAGCATTGATTCGGAGCCACCTTTTGTGTTTGATATCACATGTTGCTCAAAATAAGTGAATTTGCAAAATTTTGTTAAAGACCGTGCAAAAAAAGTATTAGGTGTATTTTATTTTATCTAAACAGATCAAACAATATTGTAACATTATAACAAACACAAACACACCCACATAAATTTATATAAAATATTTTTGTACTTGTCGTAAAAATGTTGTTCTTATTTTAATAATTTTGTACAATCAAACAGGAAAAAGTTAATTTTTATAAAATTACAAACATTCCAAAGTACTTGAAGTGTCTGCATTTTAAAGCACACCAACACTGAGGTTAAAGGAGTACATGTATGATGCACTCACATAAAGTTCTAAACAAACAAACATACACACACTGATGATACATGAAGTTGTGTATGTAAATGTAATATTTAACATTTCCAAATGAAAATAAGGGGAAGAATATACTTGAAAATATACACTTAGAAAAATGTGTTTGTGTTTCTGTTAAAAAAAATAATTAATAAGGAAATAAGAAAAAATAAAAAAAAGCTTTGCTACAAGTCTTTTCAATGTAGCCCTAAAAGTATACAACAGAAGGATTGATGGTTCTCTCTAGATTTGAGGGCCAAATATTAATTTAATTATGAATAAATTTTAAAAAGTATTATTATTATTATTGTTAAAATTCAATGGACTTGAGTTCTGTCTTCTATAAGAAATTTATTGAACTTAAGATAAAAAAAATGAATTGTCCTTGAGAATAAAAATTTCCGAAAGATTATAATTCATTATTATTTAAATTGGTGTTTACACAATACAAGAATAGCATTGAAAGAGTTAAGACGATGAAAAATCGATGCGATCTGCGATTTAATTATAAAATGAATAAATCTGTCTGATTTAGTATCATATTACTGTCAGCATACATACAAAGCCAGCATTTTCTTTAGTGTAAACTTTTCTTTATTTATTTTTTAATTTTTTTCTGCTTCCGGCACCATGTGAATGCCACCCCTTGTGCAGAAGCATGCAAATTACTTTACCTACTTGAAATGCTCTTTAAGGCACTTTAATGGTGATGACAAGCGAACTTATTATTTGATACATAATTGGATATTTTTGCTGTATACTTTTAGGCGTATGTTCGTTTTGAATTGAAGCTACTGGCACCCCCAAAGACAAGAAGTGGCTGTTAGTGTGAAATTTGGCTAAATTTCGTTAACTTTTTTCCATATTTGAGATATTCTATTTCAAAACATTTTTTTTTTAATATTATTTACACTTTAAATATCCAATTAGTAATTTATATGCTGTGAAATAATTGAAGCAGTGATTTTGCTTTTAAACACACCGCACTTACATTGAAAGAAGGTTAAACAAAATTTATATAATGTAAAATTTTTTTTATTTTTTATTTTGGCTATATAAAGTTAAAAGATAAGATACATTGCTAGGGGGTTGTAAAGTTATAATGGGGTAACTAAATGAGCTTTAATTGCTTCTAGCGCCAAACCATTTTTGTGTTTTGATGACAAGCATGTTAAAAGTAAAACTTTTAATGACTGGTTTTGTAGCAATTAAAAATTACCAGAGAGCATTTTTTTATAACCAATATAAATCAGTAAATTTTTTTAAAATATTTGTTTTCACATATGAAATAATTTCAATGGTGATCGATAAATTGTTTACTTAATTATTAAAATTTAAAATCTATTTTTAGAATAAAACATTTGAAGGAGGACATTTTTAAAAAATTTAAAAATAATATAATAATAATTTAATATTGAAAAGTTAAAAATATTTTACATCAATGATGGCCAGAGGGCAGACCTTACCCTTTTGCTCTGTAAGTTAAGTAAATATAAATTTTTTAACATTTAAAATTTTTGGTTATTCCATCCACTGTATGCTGTTGCATAAAGAGGGAGGTAAATAAATTTCACACTCATGCAATTGAACACAAATTAATTAACTCCCGCTTTGTTGATGCAACATACTTTTTTAATCATGAAATTTGCTTAATACACGCCAGGAACGAGCCACACTTGCAAATAAGTTTGAGCATTTTTAATGGTTTGTGTTATCCAGACGGTAAATAAAAAATTGTTCTGCATGAGTGTACGTCTAAAGCCAAAAAGAAGGTTTGAAGAGTCCTTTTGAAGAGAGAAAATAAATTATGTTGAAAACTAAAATCCAGCCAGTGGCAAATGTATTATTTCAGCTCATTAAAAATACAAT
Source organism: Ormia ochracea (assembly GCA_963402855.1). Classification (NCBI taxonomy): domain Eukaryota; kingdom Metazoa; phylum Arthropoda; class Insecta; order Diptera; family Tachinidae; genus Ormia; species Ormia ochracea. Next base: position 20,308,625 of record OY727106.1, read on the forward strand.
CGCGTTGACAGAAGAGCATTAAAGTTTTTTCTATTCTTTTCCTATATTTGCAGCATTGAAATCAGTGATATCTCAAGCTTAAACATTAAATGTAGCTGTGTATGTAAGGATGTGAATGCTAAGCTGACATGTGTCAGATTCTAAAAGAATTAATTTTAAACACTTTTCTTTTCTACGGATAGCACATTAAATACTTTATTTATTTCCTTATTTAAAACCCTAAAAAACATGTATTCTATCTGGTTTATTTTTTATCTCTCTTAGTTTTCTTTTGTGGTTACCGAATGTCCTTTTCAATACGTGGGAATTATTTTGTTATTTGGCTTACTGTGGCTTAAATTACCTGCCATACGTTCCACCAGGATTTCAAGAAGGCAAATTATTTGAATGCTAAATATAGAATAATGCAAACCAAATAATTTAAGTGCTTAGAAATATTGCATTCATTTACAGCTTATCTATAATATTGATCCTCAGTTGCTTAAAAGAAGCTCCATGTTAAAGGGTACAAGTATTTCATGGGCATGAAATTTTTGTTGAAACTGTTTAGTGAGTAGTAGGAAACAAGCCAAAAGTTGTAATAAAAAAGTTTAATTCCATGAGCATGATTGCAAATTCAAAACAAAATATAAGAAAACTCGGGTACGAACATTTGAATGACAAGAAACTTTTCCGCAAGCAACTCCAACAAAAATAAGGGGGTAACTTTTTTACTTAAAAATATTTTATTAAGTTTAGTTTTCATCACATAGAAATTTAAGGCAATTCTACGAAATATTTATAAAAATAAATTATTTAAGAAAAGACTATAAAAACTTTATATATATATATACATAAAACTATATATATAATATAACATTTTAAAGTTTCTTTGAAGGATCTATTCCATATTGTTATGTTTGTAGACTTTTCGTAAACGTTAATGTTTATTGGGTTCACAGATTGGAATTATATAAAAAACACTGTTTCCTTTTTACTACCAAAAATATATTTACACAACCCCTGTTACACAAGTCTTTCCACTGTAGTCTTGCACTTCTAACAGGCTGCTGTGTACTAGTGAAAGTTCCGTGTAGCTTGCATATCCAAACAGCTCGTCTTTTATCTATTCAGGAGCTTTCAAACTCACTTAATTCATTTATTAAAAAATGTAAAGTATTTCAAATAAAAAAGTCACGTAATACATTATTTTTAAGTATATTTTAATTTTTGTAATCATAGTACAAAATCTATTTCAATCATCAAGTTACCGTGTTAAGATTCCAAATATGTGTTTAAGCTTAAAGAAACTTCTTCAAGTGCATTTTGATTTAAAAAATAAAGAAATTCCATTCAAATTCCTCCTTCAAACCAAACATAAATATTAAAATGTGAACCCACCTGGTTATCCTGCTGTCAGATATTTTTTGGTCCATTCGAAAATTATGTAATTATCTGCTATTCGGCGGCTGAAATGATTGTGATGGGCTAGTTGAACCCAAATCCCAAATAATTTTTTAAGTCTTTTGATAGCTTTATTATTTTAAAGATTTGCTTCTTACTTTCTTTGCACTTGGAAATTCGTTTGGTTGCTTTTTATCTGTGTTCAACACTTTTCTTTTCTCTGCTCAACAACAAAAATATTTGTGGTTTAAACGCTCTGCTGAATTTTATTGTGCACATTCTTTTTATTTTATATAAATGAGTGAATATTTAACATTCATTGCACGGTTAAGGGGCAAAGAAAGATTCATTTAATTAATTCAAATTCCTCGAAAATATCATCACCTGGAAGGAGTAAATAAACCTACATTAAATGGGTTTACAGGTTTTTTATATGTGTGTGAGAGTGTGGGCGTATGTTTTTATATGTGTAAGTATGCGTATTTAGTTTATTTAATTTGGGCTCGATAACTGTGATTTTCTGTTGAAATGGCTTTTCTTGTTTTTGGCTTTTGTTTGTGGGCATTAGTGTGGGTATGCCGAGTGCTTAACAGAGCAGCGACCCTACGCGTCGTATTCAAAGGATTATTTGTTTTTACAGCAGTAGTTGTGTGTACGTGCTGTTGTTATCTGTGTTTGCATTTACATTGTTACAAATTGATTCCGGCTTTATGTATGTATATGCAGATGTAAATAAACTTTTTAAGTAACTTTTTGGCACTTATTTGTCTTACCATTCTCACGGAATTGAAAAAACTAGACAATCCAATGAACTCATTCATACAAAAGTATTAAGTGTGCTTTTACAACGATTTGAATAAATTTAAAATAATAGTAAATTAATGGCGTAATCACGGTGATTCGAAGTATAATTTCAGGTTACAACTTTTATATCATTCACAGAGAGAAGTAATTTAATGTATATGGACTGATATAAAAACATTTATTTTTGTGCTTTCCTTCCAGCTAACGATATGTATGCATGCGTCTGCATTAAAATTATTTTAACAACTACCTTTTTTTAAAAAAGTGCAAATAATTTCAAACCATTTACATATCAGAACTTTTGAAGAGATTAATATTAGTTGAGCTTAATTCTTCAACTTTGCAGTCAAATGAAATTTTAATTTAAATAATTTTACTGAGTAAAAAAAACTGAGTAAAATTTATTCTTCTATTAAAGTCACTTTAAATTGAATTCTTAAATTTTTGTAAAATCTAAAGCTGGCTGAGGATACAACTAAGTTTTGGCAGATATTTGATTGTTCATATTTTTCATTAGGGAAAATATTGCTGCTGTTAGTGGCAGTTTTGATAAGGATGCAAATTTATAAATTGAATCTTTCTCAGAGCAATAAGCGATGTGCGGCTTGAAAATATTAAATTCCGATAAATCTAGCAATAAATTTCAATTAATTAATCTACCTGTTGCTTTACTAAATTCAATCTTTTTGCATTACTCAAATTCCAACGCAAGAAACCACTCTTTTATTGAGAGGAACGGGCATGTTTAATAAATTTTTAATTATTTTAATTTTTATAATTTATATTATTATATTATTTATAATAAATGAAAGGAAAATTAGTTAGCAATTGCGCTTTTCATGAAAAGGACAATTTACTAATTCAAGTTTAATTTTATTTTAATAGCGATTTTCTCTTAAGCCTGTAGCGAAAAACAAATGTATGCACGCCGAATACTCAATTAGGATGTCACCGTTTTTATCAAACAATTAGAAAACAAAATTTGGTATGAAATTAAGGTTTGATGGAAGCGTGTCTCATTCACATCCTAACAAATCAAACCAATATGGGATTATTATCCTTTTGAAAAAGAGAAAAAATTAAGGGCGTGGTGGTTTTAGAAATAAAGTACTATAAATATTCACAAGTTGCAAAAGTCTGTTTGAATAGGAAACTATTAAATCTATTAATCTATTAAATATTTATTATACATTTTGAAAAGCCTGGTGTCCTTTTTCAGTACCTTGCTCCGAATGAAAGAGTTGTAATTCCATAAGTTTTTGGATATGGCAAAGTCAGAAGCGTATGCTTATACAAATCCAAAGAAGAACTATTTTAACGTTTTTTATCCTTTTTAGCATCATATTATTACTATTCAACTGCCAAACGAATGAAGGTTGCCTTGAAAACCAAAGGAGATGCACCTGAACTTCTTTTAATAATTTTGTAACTGTTTTAGTAAAAATTTGAACTGATTTTTCTATTTAAATATCAGCGTTTTGAAACAACAAGACAGTCCAGACACTTTATTTTCATACTTTTATGCCATAAACAATATTGGAAGTTGCAACAGTTATTATAATAAAATAAATTTTTAGGCTTTTTCCAAGCCCAGAATTCAGTACTAGTACAATGAAATGGACAAGAATAAAGGGAAAAGGATAGTGGCAGAGAAGACACTGCAACCTCCTCTGGTACTTCTAGTGATGAACTCACGCCATTAAAATTTATAAAGTTAAGAGTACATCATTTTGTAGCCATTTGGAAAAATTATAATGGACTTCCCACACATTTTTTTTTATTTCTAAAATTAAGTACGGAATAAAAAAAATAACGTATTTCAACAGTGCGTTTAGAACTCATGCACTTTGACTTTGCCCAAAATTGGACGGCAAAGTCTCAGTTGGACAGAAAATAGTATATAATTGCAGTGTATGGCTTTACCGTATTCATAATTTCCTTGAAAGCAAAATTTGGTGTTTTCGTATCCATAATTCACATTTACCATCTTTTAATATTCTTATTTGTATTTATTAACGTTTTTGCGAATATTAAATGGACAATAAAATATAATAATTTATTGGCAATAAAGATAATGATTGGTAACAATTTTTTTAAAATATTCTTTTTTCTAATTTAATTTTTTAAAATCTGTTGTATTTTATAAAGTCACCTAATTTATGCATAAAGCAAATTTATTCTTTTGATATATTCTTTCAATTTGTTTATTTATTTTAATTCTTATTTTTTTCTGGTAACGCAGTTAAAATTGACTAATTGAAATTTAGTGTAAATTTGATCACTTTTCATGCTTAATAATGCAGAATTATTTTATTTGTTATTAAATCTTAAAATCTGCTTAAAAAATACACAAAAATAGTGGAATAAAGAAAATGAATTTCATTATTAATTAAATCTTAAAATCTGTTAGAATGTTTTATTGAATAATAGAAGCAAAACAATGTCAGCGAAAACAATAGAAAATCCTTGAAATGGATATTCATGCCGCAAAAAATATACAGCCTACAAATTATAATAAATGCACTTAATTTCATTTGAAATAATCAATTAAAATTGGCCATCTGCGGTGGACAGCTTCCACAAACATTGTATTAAATTCAAATTAAACACTTGAGATAAAATTAATTTATATTCTATTATCAATAACGTTGATATAAATAAATGTTTGCATTTGATGCAGAGTTTAAAGCTTTTCATCGGTTTTTACTTTGCACGTACGTAAATATATTTTGTAGACCAGAATCGAATATTTATTTTGTCTTCTTTTTTAACTCTTATGGAAGCATTACGTATGTGTTTTTGTCTTTGTGTGTGTTTTGTGTGTGTTTTGTGTGTGAGTATGTGCTTGTTTTTCCAAACATTGAATTATATAGTGGGTTGACAGTGGCAGAAAAAAATAATAATAGAAGATTTGAGCATGTGTTGGCATCAAATCTCTGTTTCCGTTACGTATCCACGTACACACTTACGAACATACACGTGACTGCATACTTCAAGGATGAAAAATAAAAATGGAATTGAGCTTTCAATAAGATATGCGCCATTAAATTAGTATGGCTTTAAATTTTTCTTGCACTATGGGTAGATAATATCAATGCTTAAATAAAGAATAATCAACATTAATTTATACTCAAATTTAGTGTTACAAATTGGAATCGTGCATAACGTGTTGCGCAGAAAAGTTTTCGAGATAAAATTTAATTCAAAAGCAAAATTGAAAAATTGCTGCTTCTAGAGTTCGCTAAGGAAGAGTATTCGTAAAGTCAAAAATATGCGATCATGTTGGCTGGCACTAATAATTCTATTCTTTTTTTCAACTAATTTAAAAGGAATCTACTTGTGCTTTTCCAACTACGTATTTATTTAAAATTAATTCCCTCTTAATTTCACAAGAATGATTTCAAAAATAATTTTTAATTAAATTTCATATTTTTAAATACTTCTTTAAACGTATTTGTCTAGCAAAGTTTAGTAAGCTTCTTACTTTAAATAGAAATATATTCAATAATGAGGAACTATAGAGTTTTCAAAGTATTATTTCCTCCTTATCATTATTTCCGTTTCCTTTTATTTTTATGTAATAAAAAGTTATAAAAATAGATTTAAAAATACTGCTACAACTTTTTGGAATATAAATAATGAACTTGACAATAGAAAACATCTATTTCTATGTATTGTGGTGCATTTACATTGCAAAGATCACAGGACATTTACAAGAAAAATGGTGATAATTAAATCTTAAATCCTTTCAACTATTACAAGAAGGCTACAATTTTTTCCAATTTAGCTGAATAAACAACAACCAATACTTACTTTCAAAATAATTGTAATGCGAAAAAGTTACGAGTCTGTCAATAGAAAATTATATTTAAACCCGTTTAGGGAGCAATATTAGATCCTTTCGTCTGGCAGTCGTAAATTATTATTAATGATTCTTATTATATTTGTTTATGTTCTTATTGTTCTTATAACTACAGGACCGTTAAGATTTTCGAACAACATCTAAACATCCGAGCTCATACAAACTCTCCCACTCTTTTTTTGTAATTGTATTATTAGAATGAAGTAAAATCAAACCAGGAAATTGTGCAAAACTGTTAGAATAGTACTTGCTAACAGCTTTATGGTTTTATTATAAATTATATACCAATAAATTTGGATATGAATAGATAAAAAAACTCAAGTTAAAAGCACTTGCTTCTACTACTACCTACTTATCTCTACTACTTAGCCCTTGTAGGAAAGGTCGTAGTCCATCATAGTTCGCATGTGTAGGGGCCGCACATGAGTTCTGGTCAAAGAAAAAAATGTTTCATCAGTCTCTTTTTTCATTCATAGCGTTTTCTCTTTCTAATTTGTTGTTGATAAAATCATGTTGAATACAATAGAATTGGCTTGGGCATGTGTCTTTAAGGCTCCAGAGAATAGAACAATTTACATTTGTTTTTCAAGTAGTTCCAGCTTAGAATATAATGCCATTGATACAGTCACAAAATTTTGAGTTTTTCAAAGTTTTGAATTGTTTCCATCAAAATCTTGAACTCTCTTCCTTTCCACTATTCCTAAACAATAGAAGGAACCCCACGGAGAGTTAATTTATTTGCGTGTTGTTTCTCATTAAAAAAGATATCATAATGCTGATAATGGAAGCAAACGGTTTTCTTTTAATTTATTTGCATTAAATTACTAAATATTTTAATTAATTTTAAAGAGGAATTTGAGGACATCAAAAAATGATAGGGGGCCAATTAAATTTAAATACAGCCCGAATTGTTCAGTATGTGACATCAGTAAATCAAAAAAAAAAAAAAAAAATAAAATAAAATAAAAGAATTCTGAAGGATTTGGATTATCTGCAATGAAATATACAACACTCTTAAGTTTTAATCCAGAGACGGATAACAGACAATATAGGAATAAGAATGACTTTTATAATATCAAATTGTTATTTAACTCACTCAGTGTTTTTTATTTAATACGAATGTAATTCAAGTTTGGCATTACTTATCTCTTGATCAGCAAATCACTTTATTGGCTGATAAACTTTACAGAAATCTCTGTTTACTTTCCATGAATAGAAATTCCGAATAAAATAAAATGATAGAACACTAATCTCTCATAAATTTAAAAACATTTTCATTCGTTTATTTATTTTGGAGTTAAATGCCATTGAAAAATCTATTTTTAAATTTTTGTAAAATCTATAATTTTTCAAGAGGAAAAGAAATTTTTTAATAAAAAAAAAATTATCTGACATATTCATAATTAATTTTGTGTCAATCAATATATTTTTTTATAAAAAATGTTGATTTGAAGAAAAAAATGGTTTTCTTGCTGGCTAACTATATTCAAAAAATATTAGAAAAAAAGGATTTTATAGGAATTAAAAAGTACTGCATTCTTAAAAACTATTTATTATTCAGGAGCATAAAGAAAAATTGTTGATTTGTCTAAATCAGAGTAGTTGATGCCATAAAAGTCGTATGGTCGACTTAACTGTGGCCGATCTTTAACTTCCTATCTCCTGTAGGTTTCATTAATTTGCTAATTCGCAGGTAGTTACTTTATTATTTTTTATTTCAATATTTCGCCACATTTAAATTCTATATCCTGCAGAAGTCTATAATTGAAAATTATACAGAAAGTAATTAACCAGATTCGTAGATTAATTGTGGAGCAATATATTTAATCGAATAAGCAACAAAGAAAATTGCATAGAAATTAATATAATTTAAGTGATAAAATTTGTAAGACAATCGCAGTAAGAAAATTATACTTTCTGAAATCTTACTGAGCATAAGATTTGCAAACACAATGCGATTTTAAAAATACCAACAAACATTTTAGTAGCCTTCTGCCAACCCAAGCTCAAAAACAAATTGTTAAAAAGTACTTTTTCTATCAGTGTCTTTTTATTAAGTACTTTTGCAGCAACGTTTTTTGCCTCAAATTGTTATTGCCTAAAAATGTGCAATTGTAGAAACATTCTCATCTCTGGCAAATGTAACTGTGAACATGCGAATGCATGCAAAAGTGAGAAAAAAAAATGTAGATGCGGTTGTACGTTTATTTTTCTGCTTTATTCGCCTTGATGATAATGCGGCTGTAAGTAGCGTTGGCGATGGTGGTAAAGTGTTTTTGCGTTGGGGGCAGCGGGCGTATTGCTAGTGAATTGCTAGTGAAATGTTGTTGTTGTGAACTTTTGACCTGATTTGACAACGTGCAATGTACTCATTTTGTCATTTTGTTGCTTTTATTGTTGTTGTTGTTGCTATTGTTATTTTTACTATACACTTTTTACTTTTTGCTGTTGGCTGCATGCATGCATGCATCGTGCTTGTTCTCTTATTGTTACTGTGTGTGTGTGTGTGTAATTTTATATAAGTAAATACTTTTATTTTGGCTGTCTGAAATTTTTGTGAAACGTGTGAACGAGTGTAAATGACATTGGCTGGGTATCGAAGCAGCAAGGGGATTTCGTTTGTTATCTACTGTGTTTTTTGTGGGTGTGTGTGTGTGTGTATGTTTTTGCTTTAATACACTTAACTGTTGTTTTGCTTGTATTGTTGTTGCCTTCGATTTGTTATTGTTTTCCTTCTCTTTTATTTGTAATCTCACTTGAGGTTTTTTTCTTGTGGTTTGTTTTTGAAACGTTTCATATTCTACTTATTTGCAATTTTTCCCCCCACTTGAATTCTATTTCTTTTTTTTTAACTTTGGATTTTTATTTTTTGATTTAATTTTTTTTTTATTATTATTATTATTTCAATACATTTTCTTAATTTTGCACTATTTGTGGTGTTTTTCACAGCGGCATATTTTAAATAGGACCGTCTACTGTCAACACCCTTGGCAGAAGCTCAAACAGGAGTTTATTGATTCTAAATTTCCTAATATTTTTTCTTCAAACATTCTTGCTTATTTGCTGCCTTTATGTTTTGCCAAATTATTTTTGGCAATAACAACAATAATTGAAATTTAGGCAATTTGTTGTTTGCTAGTGCTGCACCAATAATTTTAGGCAATCGTTTCCTTTAAGCGAAAAGAACAGAAAATCACAATTTTAACACAAAGATTTAATTTTATTATTAATAATTTTTAAATGTTATCATTCAATTTCTTCTTGCAATCATAGCTTTTAGAGTAAAATTTTACAAAGACATTCTACAATATCTCACTAAAATATGAAAACAAAACAATTTTTTAAACCGGCAATTTCATATTTTTAATTTTTATATTTTTGTAAATATTTTTCTTGAGCAAAAACTTGTTCTTGCAGTTTGAGGTTTGGAATATTAGTAGATTTATTTCTTTGGTTCGGTTTTTTTTTTTGTAATTAAATAACGCGTATTTCCGTTTAACTTGTAACGTACTTGTAGCCAGCGCCTTATGAACTGACCTTACAACAATTGCCTTTGTCAAAATTAACATGTTTCTCGTGCACATGCCAGTCGTTGCCATAAACACTTTTCTCAACTTTTATTCATTAAAATGCTGATGTGAATTATAGTAAAAGGCGTAGTAATTTTAGCCCAGTTAAACTCTCTGTTATTGTTTTTTTTTTTCGTACAACATCCCAATTTTGTTGTCATATTTGACAGCAGCCTCTGAAATTCTCACTTCTCTGTGGAAAGTGCGCATGTTTGCTTCAGAGTTGTTGGCAAAATAAATGAGCAGGTTTTTATAGCATACAAGTTTATATCAGGATCCGCCAAAAATTATGCTGCACAAAATACCGTTATTCTGCTTTAAAGCTGTTTCTTTAACATCCTATTAAATGGAGAAAAACAAAATCTTTATCGCATCGGTTGAAATTTTTCAATTTTTATAATTTAAAATAAAATTTTTAAATAAATTTATAATTAATTATTAATAAAATTAATAATTAAAATTAGGAACTTAAAATATTAATTTTCATTAATAATTAAAATTTGGTACTATCTCTCAGAGAATTTAACTGGGCTAAAATTACTACGCCTTTTACTATAATTCAGTTTCTTAATGAAGTGGAATGCAATTGATTGGGTTCAATTCTAAATATCTTTTTTAAGCTTTTTGTGGTCAGAGTGTTAGTTTAATAATTAAGTAGCAATTTTACAAGTGGTATTTTACACATTCTGCTTTATCTAAACTTAATAGGCCTTGATACCATACCATTTATCTCTCAATTATTTATTTAATAGACAGGACCATGATCCTGTCTATAATGAAATTTGCTACTGTGGAAATAGTAAAGTTCAATGAGTTTTAAATGAAAAATATATGTATATTCAGCTTTATTTTTCGGAATTAAATATTAAGTGAATACTAAAGATATTCGTTAATGACCTTAAACATCCTTGAAAATGAAAAATGCACGTATAATCTTTATAATTATAAAAAATATAAAATAAATTTGTTTTTCGGTAATTTTGTCCATGACATGAGCTCAAGAATTACAATTAATTAATTATTAATTTTTTTTTCTTTGGTCGCCGCTGGCATGATCTAAACTCAGCAAGATGAAAAATACATTAACTAATTAATAAATAAATGAAAGTAATTAACGTAATCAAAAGCTTTTTTGGTAATAAAGCAAAAAAAAAAATTATCGGTTTTTGTAATGTCGCCATCCTTCCCTTTTTGTGGGCATAGCATCAGGCTTTGAAAAAGGATGTCTATATATTTTTTAATAAAAAACAAAATTAAAGGACTTATTTATTTGTATTCATTGAAAGGCTTAGACAGCGAGGATAGATTAGTGAATAATAAATTGTCTTCAGTATTTGAATGCTATTTAAGAAAAATAGTTTTTGACATAATTTATATAAAAATATTTAGATAAAAATAGTTTTAAATGAAATTAAAAAACTTGCGAGCAAACACGTTGAAATATTTCAATTAATTTTAAAGAGGAATTTGAGGGCATAAAAAAATTATAAGGGGCCAATTAAATTTAAATACAGCCCGAATTGTTTAGTATGTGACATCAGTAAATCAAAAAAAAAAAAAAAATTAAATAAAAGAATTCTGAAGGATTTGGATTATCTGCAATGAAATATACAACACTCTTAAGTTTTAATCCAGAGACGGATAACAGACAATATAGGAATAAGAATGACTTTTATAACATCAAATTGTTATTTAACTCACTCAGTGTTTTTTATTTAATATGAATGTAATTCAAGTTTGGCATTACTTATCCCTTAATCAGCAAATCACTTTATTGGCTGATAAACTTTACAGAAATTTCTGTTTACTTTCTATGAATAGAAATTGTGAGTAAAATAAAATGATAGAACACTAATCTCTCATAAATTTAAAAATATTTTTATTCGTTTACTTACAAAATATGATTGGATCTGACCATTCCCCATGGACGTATAAGGCTTCGAAAAAGGATTCCCAAGACTTACTTTTTAAAACTTTATAAAGTAAGTAAAGAACATCTCGAATATACCAATAGTTGTATATCCTGGATAAAATATATATAAAATTATTAAAAAAAACATATTTCACAAAATTAAATTACTTTAATCAGGAGGTAAATGGGAGGAAGTTGGCCGATTTACGCAGTTTACAGTCTTTTTTATTTCTTTAATTTTTTTTTAATTTTATATGTTTACTTTTTAAAAACACGATTAAGTTAATTAAGAAATAAATTTTTTGACAGACTCAATGAAGGCACAATTTGGTATGGAAATGGAAAGTCATCGGGGCTCTCAAGCTCACCTTGCTTGGATTGCCATGCTTATAAGATAAACATTTAATTTGTTAGGCATGCTAGTATAGTGTCTTGGCCATTTTTAATTCAGTTGTGGAATTGATTAAATTAATTTTTTCCAACTTACGACTTTACTAAAAAATCAAATTTTTTTTACCAAAAAGCTTAAAAACATTTCTAATAAAATGAAAAACTTTTAAAAAAGTGTTGTATTATTTAAAATATAAATTTCTCCACTAAAATGGAATATCAACCAAAATCGCTTCTTCGATAAATTTGACAAATTTTCCTTTGTAAGCCAAAACATTCGTTTCTTTTGCACTTTATAAACTTATGAGCAAGATATTTTACTTCCGACTTTTTCTTATACGTTGTGTCTTAAAAAGACAATTCCTTATGGCAATCATTTCAATGACACGATATTGTATTTCAGGCAGTTTGTTTGCTATTCATTTAACTGACATTTAACTAGATGAAATACACTTAAGAAATATTTTTGCCATTTACTGCACTGCCATCCCTTTCAGCCAGCAGCTTCTGCACGATTTAATTTCAAATAAAATATTTAAATAAAGTGAACATAATCTGAAATCATTTGTAACACTTTTGTTATATGTAAAATGCAAGTTAAAAAACAATTATTTTTAACAAGTTATTATTTATGAAAATAAAAGAAAAAAAAATCTTTTCAAAACTAAAACTGTTTGACACAATCAGCATGCAGAAAAATAATCTTGTTAAGGTTATTTCATACACTCGTGTTGTTTTTATTTACTTTTCTGTTGTTTTTCATTTTTTAATAGAATTTTGCAACTTGCAATACGAGTATAAATAAAATAAACATGCAATTTGATTTCTGGGAATTTTGCACACAACTATTTTATACCTGGAGGAATATTTTGATAAACAGCAAGCAAACGTTTAACCACTAAACTGCTGTGAACTGCAGTACTCTAAACTAAGCTGAGCTGTAGAAGGAAGACGTGCTATTTGAAATTTATAACCCACATGTAATAAAATATTGCAAATAATGTTTGTGCTTATGTGTGAAAACAGTGTGACAGATAGTATATGTAACACAAGATAAAAGCAGCAAAGTAAAAAAAAATTTTCCAAAAAAAATTTTATAGAAAAGAGTTTTCATTTCAACAACTGCAAACAAGTTCGATTAACTATTTTTAAAAAAAAAAAACAAAAATTTTTTTAAATTTTCTATTTTATTCAATTTTATGACGTTTGCAGAAAATTTCTTTTATTTTTCTTAACGATAAATTATTTCTTAAGTTTGCCACCAAGTTGTGCCAATCCTCATGCACACACACACACACACATACACAATTTTAGTTTAAATACCGGCTATTTCGAGTGTGAACAATTACCGGAAACATTCTGGTTTACCAGTTGATGTAAATCACAGTGCTCCGGTTGCTGTGTTGTGCTTGCGTGTTTTGCACAACTTTCATGTAATAAATATTTGTAGTGGAGCGTTTTATATTTTAACATTCTTATTTTCATTAGACATTAAATAAATTTACATACAGGTTTCTCTTTATTTGTTTCTACTTACTTTCCATTTTGAAGTTTTAATTTTCATTTATTTTACTTGTTTTTCTTCAAATTCATTTTGTGTTTTATTTAAATATCAAACTTTACTTTATAAATTGTATTGTTTACACAGTGCTAAATGCTTTTTAAAACCTTTTGTAATTTTTTAGAATGACAAAGTTAGTGTACGACTATGTTATCACAAATCTGATTTAATCACATACATACATTTATTTACTTAAATTAGTGGCAAAGCGAAGAGGTATTTGAAGTAAATAGAACATTTTCATGCTTCCAGTTGCATGCATACGACGTGCTGGTAGAGGGTATACTGTATATACTTTTGTAAACATTTAATTGTATACAAAAATAATTATTGATTAGCAGATCAGTATTCGCTTCCACCAATCATATTAACAACACATGTTCTAATATTCTTCTAGAGCTTGGCGCCATTAAATGTATGCATTCTTTCAATTTCTATAATTTAATTTAATTTCTAAATTAAAGTGCACAGAATTTTTTTTTTTGTCTCTTTAAACCAGATGACTTTTGCTACAAACGGCGATATTTTTAAAATGCCTTTGAAACTTTATACTCCAACGACACAAAATTCTTCACCACTTCTTAATTATTTTGAAAGTGCCAGTGCTTTCATACAGAGTCAACGTGGCATATATAAATGCTAAAACTTGCAAAATTTCAGTTTGCAGGAAATAAAATTGGCAAAGGGAAAAAGTAATAAAAGTTTTTTTCTACAATGTAGGAGACAAAAGGATATTGTATTGTATCGCAGGTGTCGCCAACTACACATAATATAAAAAATTTAATTTTTTTATTGTGTGTCATTGTTAGGATTGTTGATTAAAAATAAAATTCAATATTAAAAATACAATAATATCCCAAAAGTACGTTCAATTGCATTCTGAACAAATGGATTGTATAACATAACAATTTACTTTGCAATATTATAATACTTTTTAATTATTGGCGGGGTAGTTGATGCTTTGAAGGATCTCCAATTGCTAATGTAGTATCGCCAAAGCCGGAAGAGGAAGCGCCTACCGCATATAACTTCGGTACTGCATTAACCGCAACAACCACGACCTTTTGTTCAAGTTAAATGCAGCAGAAGCAGTATCTAACTATGCATGATCGGCGTATAAAATCGGCTAATGATCCCGCTAAAAAGTTTTATTTTACCTTTTCTTAAAAAATGTTTTCTGAGAGAATGTTTTGCAATCAGTCAATGAATAATAAATCCGATAAATGTTATTGTAAGAGCGGCTGACTTAATTGCAATTTATAAAACGGACAAAAGCAAAGTAAATTATTCAAATTCAAGTACATAATTTAGGAGAAACGATGCTCCAAGGACGTTGGAATGTAATAAACTTCAAATTAGACGATTACGAATTTTATCTGAATTTAATCCCAAATGAATGAATTCCTTTATTCATCCGACTTTACGTGCCTGTAACCTTCATTGCATGAGCATGCTAGTAAGCTTGTGCTTTCAGAATGTTGTTGAATTTATTTTAAAACCATGACTTTGGCCAGCAGCTGGTTTACAACATAAATATCCAGTGTTTTATCACATCTTTAACAGCAATTTTATGTTACTTGTGTTTCTATTATTGGCGGCTTCATGCACTCTATTAGCACAAATTTATCTCATGATTGTTATAAATTAAAAGCGATACTGGACACATTTTTGTATTTCATCTTTTTTTATACACAAAATAAATTAAATGATAATAAATATGCAAGGCCGGTGTGGGGAGTGAATAATTGAAACTAAATGAAGATACACTGGAATTTCATTTAATTAAAAACGGCTGGAAGGAGCAGATAAATTTTCGCTTAAAAACTATTTTTGTTTAAGCATGAGATTCGGCTTTAAAATTTAAAGGAAGAAACGATTATCTGTGGCAACTAAATAATTATTGTAAATATAATAAGGTTTGGTGGGAATGCACACGGCATATGAAGCCAAAAGGTTTTAATGAGCCTGAAATAAATAATAGTTTATCATTTGGTGAAGAGATTAATTTATTAAAAAATTATTTGTTAAATATCTTAATTCAATAGAAAACAAATTTTCTTAAATATACTTTGAAGGTGGTAATTTATGGATATTCGCCAGTATCACGAATCAGTTTGCCAACGTAATCTCTAATGCATTTGAATATTGAGAAGAAAAAACATTTTGAATAAAAAAATTGAAATTGAAAAGTTAATAGTGTACAAAAAGTTATACACATACTTTTCCAGCACGACCAGGATATTCTGATACAATTTGGTTAAGCACGGCAAATTTAATAATCAAACCAGGCATCTCTGTTAAATTGCAGACAATTCTCATGAATAAAAATCTTATTTTAATTTTTACGAAAGAAATCTTTATTAAACAACAAAAACGTGATTTGAAAGCGTTACGAGTTTCTAAGAAGTGTAAAAAGAAATTACTATAAAACTTCCAAACACTCGAATGTCCTGCGATTGAACAATGAAAGGATTTGTCACACATGTATACAAATTAATATTTAATAATTGCATTTCTACTAAATTAAATAAAATTAAATTTTACTTGATGTCTCCTATTTGTTAATTTAAGGAAACTGCGAGTATTTTAAATAAATTTTTTGTTTTGTTTGCGGTGGAATACTTCCATGCAAAGGGTAATTTTAAGGATTAATTTTAAGGATTTTAAGTGACAACATTTTATATATTCTGTATTAAACTATGGTATCAGTTTCTTTAACTCCTGCTCATTAACAGGAAAATATGTCTGGAGAATTATTAATGTATCCAATTTAGTCACTATTGGAAGATAACTTCTGAATGCTGTGGAGTTTTTCTAATTATTATTTTAATTATTTAAACTCTGAACAATTTCCTAAATATTCTAATAATTTTACCCTTCACTCCTCTAAGAAAATATCTAGGAAGTCAATTTTACCCAATAAATCAATTCATATTTAGAATAATATTATCCACAGTGATCCTGTTGGCATGCACGATCAATAGAAGAATTATATGTATTAATTTGACTGGAATTGATTTTTTTTATTATAATTAAATAAATCCAACTCTTTTTATATGAGGAGATAAAATAGTAAATTAAAATAGTTATATTAATAAGCTTGAATAAACTTTATTTTTGAAAAAAATATTATATAGGAGAAATTAAAATTTCTATTATGTAATTCCTTTTTTTAGGCTTTAGGTCAGTTAATGAATCAAACTCTTTCAATGACAGAAATCCTAAAAAATAAACTATCTAATTGATTCTGTAAGCCATTCTACAGAATTTTGCCAAAAAAATAAAACAATTTTTTATAAAATTATGAGTTTTTCAAAAAATCTAAATACATGTTGTATGTGCTAAGACCACCGATCACATCAGGACCAATATTATTTAAAGTCCTTTGAAATTTTATATTGGCTGATTACTTTACGTATTAAAGTCCATCATCAGAGAACATCCACCGAAATTTTATTTTTTTTTTTACATGGTTTATTTGTATGTTAATTTGAAGTTCAAATTATCTCAATTACTTCATCATGAAATGGACATCGATTATTATATTTGTTAAAAAATATTCTTCTAAATTTGTAAATATTTATAAAATTAACAAAATGTGGCCAAAACAAAAATGTAATAAAAAATGCTTCCACTGGAAAGTGGAACATATTTAGAATTTTTACGAATAACATCTGTTTCTAAGCATTCGCATATATCATCTGAAAAGGTTACTGAATAGCAATGACGCAAATTTTATTATCAATTTCTTTTAAGGACATTAATTGTCGTTAACGCCGTTACCGCATTGCAGGCCAAAAACACATTTTTGTTTTATATTGGAACGAGTAAAGAGAAATTGCCACAGACACTTTTAAAAGATTTATCTAAAAAAAAGCCAAAAGAATTAATTTCTTTGGTTTTTCTTAACATTTGGTATTTGCAACTTTGATAAAAAAAATATATAAAAAAATATGAAGAAAAATGTATGAAAAACATAAAAGTAAAAGTTCAATTTAATGAAAAAGTTTTATTTTAAAAAAACATATAAATTGAACTCTGCAGCATAAAAAGGAAATTAATTTTTAATTTTAATGCCAAATCAATTGGCACTATATAACAAAAAAGAGGATAAGAAGGCATAAAAAACTTAGACAAGTTTAATTGTCTAAGTAAGCGGAAATTTTGTTACAGTTTTTCCCCAATTCAAAACATTTTTAACTTTTAAGACGAAATTCTTATTTTGCCATTTTGTATTTATTCTTTATTGGAATGAGTCAAAGATTATGATAAAGTGTAATCTCTATTAGGTCGATGAAGCATGTTTTATATTTCATAGACTTTCATTTTTACAATGACTACATTGGATAGCAATTTGCAGAATGGGCAGGTTTGGTGGGAACTTAAGAGATTCTATATGCAGAGTATTTTAAGTGGCAAATTTTTTCTTAAGACAAGAAAACAAATTTTATTTCAGCAAGACTGGCTTTGACTAATATTTTTTGTTGACTTAACAGGTTTAAATATATTTGCCATTTTTCTAAATTTATGAAAAATATATTTTCATAACAAAGAAACGAGATAAAAATAAAATAAATTCTCTGCTTATGTGCAAATAGTAAAAAATTAAAAAAAAAGAAAGAAAATTCGGCTCATAAATGCTAATATTGTTTACGCATTTAGAACAATTTATACATAAAATAGGCCTCCGATTTGTTATACACTGTTCAGGTTTAGAAATTATACGTTTTAATAAATTTAAGTCTTCAACGGATTCAGATTCTACTATTTACCAATTAAGATTTCGGAGCACTTACTTTAGTGTTTTTATATAATACTTATTTATTGTACATGAAGTTATTTAATTTCATAAAGTTTGGCCAACGGCAGCAAGTGCCTCCTTCTCAAACATGTATAACCCTCATCGTTCGGGATATAGTGGATTAATATATTAGTGTGCATTTCTGATCTCTTTAGGTACCTTCCTTGTGTATTTTTTAATCCTGGTTTTCCTTAAAGGCGCATCCAAGTCTTTGTGTATATTCCTTGTTTTTATATTTTAGTTTTTTTTAGGCATTGCGCTTGCTGATTTGAAAGTCAGTTTTATATATATTTTTCTATTAAAAAGCTTAATGCACTGATTTTGTATACTTCCACCAATCAGCTCAGCAATTTGAAATGCAGTGTAAGTTTACTTAATTAGAATTTCTATTTTTATTTTCCACAAGTTGCGCCCCAACAACAATTTTAAACAGCGCTTGTCTTCGAGCTCTATAATTGAATACTAGTTATAAAATTGTTTGTTGGCAAGAACGTGTTTTGCTTTCAAAATTCAAAGGACTATTGTCTTATATTGTAAGCAGTAGGCGTATGTGAATAAGATTAAGAAACAGATATGAGTCTTTCAAAATAAATACAATAAAACAAGAGATAAATACACAACAGTATAGTGGCAGACAAAATTTACAATACTGCCGCTTTAACAATATTGACCAAATTTTTTTTAACAAGCGGATTTTGTAAATTTCTATCTTCAAAATCAGTGAAACTAACGCAAAATATCAAAACCGGTTGGAAATTATGTTTTCCTCTTTGGTATGCGTTTCCTACTTCTTAAAGACTGTACGTTACATTTATATATTCCTTTTGGAAGAATTAATATTATTAAACGAAGTAGTTTCCTTTTGTTACAGTTGACACATATTATATTTTAAGGAGGCCTCTAAACTGCTTATGAATACATAAATTTGTACTGGTAAGTATGCGATAATATTTAGCGATTTTTAATAAAGATGTTTTATACGAGTTCTTGCAGATATCGCGTACAAAGTATTGTTGAAATATTGTATAAAGATTTTGTGGCGATAAAAGTTCAATAGATTATTAAGAAAACTAAACATATAAAAGCTGAAGCTATTTAAGCACCAGCTGTAATGATTGAAGTGATTGCTAACATAAAAAAAAAATGTAGGGAAATTATTAAATCAAAAGAGTATTCGAGCACTTCAAGATGTGACATAAAAACCTCGTTTGCTAACAATAAACCATACAAGAGTATAAAATACAGAAGGATTTTTTAAAATTTGAATTAAATTTTCTTGTTTGTAGGATTTTGCTTAAGTTGCACAAAATATAAATATAAATCAAACGTTTTGGCTTTTTTTTTGGTTAAAAAAATATGGATTAAGCCAAAATCTTTTCATTAATAAAACAATTAATACATTTTCATTGCAAATATTGTAACTGAAAAATTGTATACAATTATATATTTAGGGCAATATCGGATCATATGTAGTATGTTAAGCGCCGTCGTAATTCGAAATTGTCTTCAAAACATAAACTAGTGGTTTCATTATTCAAAATAAAAAACAATTACTTTCACACCTTTCATAGTTTTTCTTTTATTTAATTTTAAAGTGAGTATACACTTAATGGAAAACCCGATATTAAGAAACATTTTCTGAACAATTTCAAACTAAAGACAATTTTTACTCCATTTACCATCCAAAATATTATATTGCCAACAAGTAGAAAAATCAAAACTACGCGCAAAAGTATGCTATAATTTCTAATTAAATGTTCTCATGAATCACTCATACGCACTGGTGAGCAATTGCCAGTGCAAATAAGTATGCAACGATTTCATATGGATTCATTGGAATAGTAATCATCCACAACCTCACACTCCAACAACGTTGTGTCAACGTACGGATGTCATTATTCATTAACTGCATTAAGCACAGCAGACTAGAAATAATTTAACTATTTAATTTAAAAAATTAATTCGACATGTTCGCATGAGTATGAGTATTTTGACGACAGCGCAGTTGGATGGAGTCCTCGCAAATTTTGATTTAATTTTGTGGGTAAAAATGATTAGCAACAGCGGGTAACAAATACAAAGTATGAGAGTTTGAAATTGTTATATTTGATTTAACAGATAATAAAATAAAATAAAATAATTAATTTTGAAAATATTGTTCAGGCGTGAATTGTAATGTAGTGAAACTAAGCCTTTAGTGCCCATAAAATGTTATCTCAACTAAAGATCAGAAGCTTCCTTTATTATCTTATCATCAATATTTTCATGTCATTCACCGGGTTTGCATTTACCAATTATCTAAAACATAATTAATTAAATTAAAATGTAATAAATAAATAAAGGCTTAATTTTTATATGATTATTTTATGCAAACCACAGATTACCACGAACAATATAGGCTTTGTGTTCACAATATCAATATATATAGTATAGGGATAAAGCCCATCATTCTGATCTGTTGACCACGTTTCTTGGCCCATTAAAATTTTCGAATATAGAAAACTTGAATAAAAACGAATAGAGTAAAAACTTGCATCAAGAGATGATATTTACTAGTTATGCAGTTTTGGCTGCCATCGGGAAAGTACTTTTCATTGTGATTATGAAATTCAAATTTCCTTTTTGTTATAAACAATTTTCTATTTTGTATTATTTTCGTTATTACTTTCTTTTTTTTATTTTTATTTTTCTTGTTGTTATCATTTTAATTTTTAGCTTTAAAAAGAAGATATAATATTTTACTGCAGTTGTAATCTTATAAAAAGCAGCCACAACTCCACTAATATAGATTTATATATGTTGCTTTTTATTTATTTATGCTTTTAGTTTATAGCTATTACCAATTTCGCTAAGTAAGCTGCATAATCCCAAAACTGATAATGTAATTAAAATAGCAACTCTATAAATTTAAAAAATATTTAAGATTTTAGAATTTATCTAACAAATTTTTAAAAAAATTATAAAGTAATTATTCGAAAGACAGAGAACAAGTGATTGATTTTGAATATGTGTTTGTGCACAATAATTGATGCAATAATCAGCTCACTTTTCCACTAGATATATTCCGTAATTTTATTTATGCAAAAAACTCTTTCAAATCATTAGCGGCAGGAGAATAATTTTAAATTTTAAACAAAAGAATTGCTAAAGAGTGAAACCATTCAAATAGTGGCAGATTGTTTTCAATAGAAATAAAAAAATTAAAAAAAAGGAATGTTGCATACAACAGAACTACACCAATAAACAATTCCAGTGAGTTACGTGAAGAATTGGGAGTTAGAACAGTGTTTGATAATTTAGAGTCTGAAATAATTAATGCGTTCATTCCGGTTTCAATTCCTTTTGCTACAGATATTTTTATTTTTCTCCAATAAAAATAATTAAAAAAGATTTTTTGACTATTTTGGAATATTTATTTCACGTCTATTTATTTACTAAGTCTTTTTCAATTTACTTTATAAAGTTGATATAAAAGAAAAATAATTTCAGCTTTCGCTTACATAAAAACATATAATGCATTTAATTAAGAAAAATGCTTTTAATATAAATTTTATATTAAGTCTCACTAAGATTAAATATATTTTATTGTAATAAAGTTTTAGCCTTTTTTGGTTATGAAACTGCCATCAATTGTGTTCATATCAATATTCACATGTCATTTGGCACTCAACAAAGTAATTGTTTGTTGTCTACAGCAAAATATTATAAATATAATAACAGAAGTTAAACAAAAGAAAATTAATAAAGTGAAGTATCTTCAAATATTAATCAGTTTTTGTGGTTTATCTTTTACTAACTGGCTATTATATTAGTTGGCTTTGATTTTCTTTTTAATTTGTGGTTAAAAATAGAATACATTAAAGGAATGCCAGAAAAAACTAACGAATTCTGTTTATTATTTTCTCTTACATTCTAGAAATATTTTTTTAAATACTTACACCAGGCTACAAATGGCAAATGCTTTTAAAAAAGAATAAAGTTGCAAAGAAACTATGACAGAAAATATTTAGTTTTTAGAGAAAGTAAAATATTTTCCTAACAAAAATAATCCAAATATTATTTTACTTTACTTATTTGTCCTTTCATTGATATCCTGGCGCTGAAATCAAGATTAGGCTTTTCTAACCAAACCTTATAATAATAACGTTTTAAGTTTATCCACCACAAGACAATTTTCTACTTATGAATTCTTTTCCAATTTTTATTTTTAAAACTTTATTTTTTCTTCATTTTGCAAATAATCAATGCAAATAAACATTCAGAACTAAATTTATTTTATTGGATTTTTTTTTCTTTTAACCATTTAAAATGTTTGTATTTATGATTTTACTTTTTAAATGAAATTAGCTTGTTCTGTAGAAAAAATCTTAGCTATTGGTAACCACTAAGCATTAAGGTGACCATTAAGGTTATTAAAAAAACCTTAAGTTTCTTTTATTATATAAATTCGTGTTAATAATATTTTCTTGTCAGAAGAAGGACAGGAGCAGCAAAGTTTTATAAGAAGTTTGCTTATAAAATTTAATTAATTATTAATTGAATAAACGAAAATGTTATTTAAGTTAGCAAAGAAAACAATCCTGTTGTTTTCCAGCTAACAAGGAAAGCATTTTTGATATTTTTTTTATTCTATATGTGCCTTCATCATAATTAAACATAAAGCTTTAAAGTAATTGAAACAAATTCATGATGTTTTTTTTTTTTTTTGTTGTTAAAATTAGGTTTCGAACCAACGATCTTTGTAATCTTTAGTTGAAGAACTTAATAACCAGTTCTGCAAACGATCTTATATAAAATAAGCAATAATCGAGTATTATTATTCGATACGAATTAAAGTGATTTAAGTCGTCGTGGAATTGACGAGCTTGATAATGCAATTGACTTCATTGTCAATTGTACATCGAAAAGTTATTCACATCAGTATTCTTTTAGTTTAGCATGTAGTATTTAAAACCCCTTTTCAGTTTTGCCACGTATTTATGTCGAAAAAGTTTTTAGATGCACCAACATGTGCAAAAAACGAAAAACTAATTAGTATGGAAAGTTTAGTTTGAAGTCTTGCATTACCCGTCTTACATTACCCGTTAAACTGGCAATTGATAAAATACAATATATATTTAATATATATTCTATTCACTAATAGTTTTAAGCTCTAGAGATCTGCTTAAAATAAAGGAAAAAATTTATTTCCCTTCATATTGTACGTTGCAAAAAGCTGTGTTGCCTTATCGCTGTATGATTCTGTTGACTTGACTTTTCCACTTTTATCGCCACTAACTCCCAATTTAAGATGCTCGCGTATTAAATACATCTAAAATAATTAAATGGCTGTATAAGTATCACACCGTACAGCCACTAATATAGTACAAGCCACTACTGCTAATACAAGTTGTACGTATCAGCATGTGTGACTTTGTGGCTTAACTTTTGCTGTGAGAGGGAGGGGTAAAGTGCTATAATATTTGTAGTTGGGTGGGTGAGTGAATTGTCAACATTAAGTTGGCAACAGTTTTGGAATTTGTAATTTTCCCTTTAATTATTTGTTTTTTTAATGATGAGCTTGTATATGGTTTTGCTTGTGCTTTCCTATCACTGTCCATTTCACTGTTTTCGTCCTGTTTTAATGCTGTGAAATAGGCGTTGTCGTGCTAACTTATAATTTTATAATATTATCATTATTTTTTTGACACAGTGAATATGTAGAATATTTCTTTGAAATCAAATAGTGGAAAATTTTGCTAAAGAAGCCAAATTTAATGTCTTTAACTACGGGGAGCAGCACACAGGGAACTGATTCTACACATGCAATTAGTTATTTGATTTTTTAAGAGGGGATAAGAGTTGGAGTGATCATTATGGTCATTTTATTTCTTATATGTGGTAAGAAACCCCAGTACAAAAAGAGTTTCTAGCACATAAAAACTAAGCGACGAAAGGACGAATGTTTCATTGAGATGATCTTGGAAAAAGGAATCGGGTGATACTTTTCTACATGGAATTATATAGAGATATTAAAAGAGTAATGAAACATATTCAACTAAGCAAGAATTTTATTTGGATCGGAAGTGGCTCTATTATAGTAGCAATGAAACAATATCTCAGAGACCTGATTGGATTGGAGTATGTTCTATTGCAGTAGCACTGAAGCTCGGTCAAAATAGCAACCATGTTAACGGATATCAATAGAGTTCTACTGCCATCGATGAGATTTTCCACATCATTGTAAAACAATCTCGAAATAATTTTTAAAGCCTCGGCATAACAATTAAAGAAGTATGCCATGAGAACAGTATGTTTGAAGGTGGTGCTATAGATATTACTTGATTACTTGTTTCTTTTCAAACTTTCGATATGTGATTATACGTTGAAAGTTCCACTTAAAGTTGCACCTCAAGCACATCAAGAGCTTTTGTTACCTCAATATTACCTCAATACCATTTAGATGGGATATCAAGTATGGCTATGCATCCATCCATATGCACTATGCCTTGTAAGCTTTATAATCAATTTCATCTACATAATAATCTAGGCGGCCCATAATATTAATGTGTGTGGTAAAAGCTATTGTCATCTCTCTTTCTGTTAGTAGTATAAATCTAGTATAAATCGATCCTGCCCTGATATCAAACGACCATTCTGACCGCTACTTCCTTATCTCACTTATACAATAGCTGCACAGCATCTAATAAATATTATTACAATTTGTAGGGCAAGCCTGCCATTCCCCGGAAATGGAGCTTCATTAACTACAAATGCGCACGGTTGTAAAATCACAAATTTAACAACTCTCAAAAGGATATGTCATAAGTTAATTATTGTTAAAAGGCTTAAAAGATGAAGGGCGAGCCAAGGTGCCAGTATTTTACAAGCAAACAGGGGTCATGCCTAAATGCTGCCCTTTAAAAATAAATGCTAAAGTATTCTCGTTATATTTGCGGGCAATATTAAAATTTAAATTCTTTCACAATTCCCTTAACCACGATCTTTTTCGTTTAATTCGTGTTTGCTTATTCTCATTTTCTCAGCTCTTTTCTAACAACCACTTAACTTTCTGTAGCAACTTAAAATGAAATTGAAATACTCATGTAAAATTCCATGTCAGTTTTTAATCGCACAAAAGTTGACATCATTTTTATTATTTTATTAATTTTTCCTTTTTTTAATGTAGTTTTTTCTCTCTTTACTTTGTGTCATAAAATCTTGTTTTATATTTTGCATAAGTTTCCACACTGTGGTTTTGAACGGAATGAAAAATTGCAATGAATAAAATTACAATTTAAGGTGACGTATGAGAAATGCGCAATTAGTTTAAATTTAATGCTGTTTATGTACTGGCAGGCCACATCCTTGCTGTTGCACTGCAAATATTTTCATGATTTGCTTGCGCTACTAAAAATAAGTTACAAATTCATATTATTAAATTAAATACAAAATAGCATGAGCATGCCAAAACCAACGGGTGCTGAAGAGTTTAATATTTGTCTCTCTTCCGTTTCACTTTAAAACAATTATTCGCAACAATAATTGCAAGGATTGACTCCGTAGCTTTGCGAGACATTACGGTTGTAGAGAGCAAACAACAAAATCGCATTTATCTCACATTTTTTGTTACCCAGTTCTCTATACAGTACTTGCATTCCAGACTTCAGATGCCACATATCTTTAGAACTGAAGTTATACTTTCTATATGAGTTAGAGCCACTCCCCTTTTATAAAATTTCCATAGCTCTTCCTTAACAACGATTAAGTGGCCACTGTGGCAGAAGGATATATCCCATTTCAGGTGTTTTACTTTCTACAGTAATTATCGTTGTCATGTGAAATTTCTTATTGATTTAAATTAAAAAAATATAAAAAATTGAAGCAGCGTAAACTGGTCGAATCAGTCGGTAGCTTTGTAATAAAAAAAAATTTCACAGTATATTGCATTCTATTTGCTGCTACATTACAGAGAACACGTTCACTCATAGAATTAATTTCAAGCTACAAGGTGTCTCAAAAGAAGTTTCAATTTGGTTTTGCTAACACTTTTGCTGTGACGTCCCAAATGCAAATCCTCTCTAACTAACGGATTTCTTCTACGTGTATTTTAACTCATGCCATGAATTTGTACTTGTATATATAGATTATTTTGCGTTCAAGAAATGAATTTTCAAATATATATATATATTTAATTTTTTTGATAACAGTGTAGGACAAAAATGAATACTTCTCTTGGTCGTTTTAGGTATTATCGATTAATGCTACTAATAGTATTAGTAGAAGTAGTGGTAGCAATAGTAGTAATAGTAGTAGTAGTAGTAGTAGTAGTAGTAGTAGTAGCAGTAGTAGTAGTAGTAGTAATAGTAGTAGTAGTAGTAGTAGTAGTAGTAGTACTAGTAGTAGTAGTATTAGTAGTAGTAGTAGTAGTAGTAGTAGTAGTAGTAGGAGTAGTAGTAGTAGTAGTAGTAGTAGTAGAAGTAGTAGTAGTAGTGGTAGTAGTAGTAGTGGTAGAAGTAGTAAACACTCAAATTTTCCCCAAAATCGAAAAAAAAAATTGTTTCTGTAATTTTTAGCAAATATATATTTTAAACATTTAAAAACATAAAATAAACATACAAGAGCAATAAAAACGTAAGTTTTTTATTCAAAAATACGCAAATGGCCGTTTTTTAAAACTGATAATTTTTTCATAAAAATACAAAGGGGCGACCCTCATCAAAATACTCAAATTTTCCCAAAAATAGAAAAAAATTTTTTTTTTTTCGCTAATTTTTAGCAAATGTGTATTTTAAACATTTAAAAACATAAAATAAACATAGAAGACCATTTTTTCACAAAAATGCAGGGGGATCCTTATCAAAATAGTAAAATTTTTTTTTAAGTTTTTGCAAAAGCGGATGTTTTTGCACAAACGGACATAGTAGTAGTAGCAGTAGTATTTGCAATCCGTATTTAGAATTTGTAAAACGCAACTAAAATCTTGAGTAGCGTTTAAAAACATATTCGATTTTTATACCAAGTTGTAAATTAGTTAAGTATTAACCCATTTGTAGTGCTATATAACTTGTTCGCTCCATTGCAACAAAAATTTTAATGAAAGGACAAGCAAATTGAGACAACTGAAAATTGTTTAAAAGGACAGGGAGTTACAGGCACCACTAACACTGGGGATAGTGTTGCACTTTCTTCATTTAACCACTATTTGCACTGTCACAATCCCAAATTATTTCAAAGATTGCAAAGTGTTTAATCAGTTGAAGCCAAATCCAGCAGGACTCTACATCATCTCTTACACTTCCTCCAAATCAGATCGATTATATCGCAGGACGGGATTAAAGTATATTATAAACTAATAAAAGGATAAAAACAAGCGTGTTTATGCTTTTAAAAGCCTTTAAACAATAAGTTTTTGTAATAAAAGGAGGGTGTCGAGCAAATTTATTTAAAAGAAAAGGGTTCGTTTCAGGAAGTATAGAAAAGTACCTTTAATTTTGTAACAAATAAACTAAGGAAACTAATTAATGCGAAAGTCTAGCAACAAAATTTGAGCTTTGAAAATACATCATGGACCAGAAGGTATTATAATATCTTGCAGTGTTTTGCCAACGAAGGTAATGAAATCGGCAATGCTGATGCGTACAAGCTGTATTATAAAATTGAAAGGAAACAGTATTAAATATCATTTAGCTTATGAAAATGTATATTTAATCGGCCACGTCTATTTTAGCAATAATGAAAAGTATATTAATTTCATTTATTTGAACTGATGTGCATAAATGCATTCAACAGTTGATAGCGTTACAAAAACAAAAAGAAACATTTCGTTCGTGGATTATTATTGCTTCAATCCACTTGTAAAGTGAATAAAATTAATTTAAATATAAATATAAAATTAATTCTAAATTTTTTTCTCATTTGAAAAGAAATTTTATTCGAATGAAAAAACAACTGCACTTCACGGCTTCTACAATGATTTATAATTTGAAGTCCTACTTTGATGTACAAAATATCTTCAATTGAATATAAAATAATATTTAATTAATTTTATTTTTCTCTAAGTTTTTTAATTAAAATAGAGAAAAAATAAATCAAAATATATATTTTTGCAAAGTACACTTCGAAACCTTTTCAATGATATATAACACTTTGTAGTTTATCACACTTACACAACTTTTATAACAACTACAAATCCAGGCACGCATAAGTGCCTCCTAGGTACTTCTCATACTAACAGGGAAGTTTCCTATATAAGAAATTAAAGAACATTCAATTTCCCAATTTTTATTTGTATGTGCCTGTATTGTGTTGGTGGGGTGGTGCAAAATTTAAGTGTATTAAAGACATTTAAGTGAATATCCCTTATGTGTCTGATACAAAAGAAAACTTTTTTTTATTTTTGTTTCCGTCTCACTCACACAACCACAATAATTATACATAAATGTAATTGTATTGTCTAGACCGCTCTAAGTAAAAGTTTTGTGAGGCACACATTTATGATGCATAATTCTCTAAGACTAAAGCGAGCGATTTTGAAAAGTTTGGCGAAAGCCCGCCGCTTTTAAAGCACTCCACCCATTTTCTTGCAACAAACTGTGAATACAACTGTGTTTATCCGCAAGTGAAATGAAAAAAGTTTTAAATGTGTGCGAAGATGAATACGAGTACATCCAGTTAAATACGTTTTCAAAAAATATCGCCCTTCATATATTATTTTCTCTATGCATAATATAAAAAATTTCTAAAGAATATTTAACATTTTCTAGAAATTGTCACACTGCATCTAAACCATTCTTCCTCTGAGGATCAAAAGTATATGAACAGAAAATTAACCAATTCGGCTAATAAACTTTATTTGCTGTATATTCTTATTGTATTTGTGGAACTTTTTAGAAGGCTCTGAATATACGATTAAGAACAAAAGGTTCATGAATATGACTTATAGAAGGGATGTAGCCAAAGCGAATCGAACCTATATATGTGTACGAATGCCGCAGATTAAGCTACTAAAGGTCTCGTTCTACTATTCTAGATAGTCTCAAGATTTCTCAAACGTGGCATTTCAACTTAAAAAGTTGAATAGTATGGCATAAAAATATACGATTTTTATGACAAGCAGAAGTTTATGAAAATTCCCATAAGATGACAATTTTCGTGCGACCAGAGTTTGCATCATATTTGTATTATACTGTGGCACCTACAACGCCATTTTGATGCAATTTTTGGAAATAGGAGGGTATCACTAACAGATTTTCATATAAATGAATCGTAAGTCCGTCTAGGATAGTGAAACGGGGCTTTAGACTGCATTTATGGAATATACGAATTTTATATGTTAAAGCTCTTAGAAAAACGTTGATGGTGATTGTGCTTTTAAAGGACAATGTTAATTTTCTGCTATTTTAAAAAATATTTAAATTTGTTTTCATATTGAAATATTGTCCGATATCTTATCGGCACTATTTCTTTTCGACTATGATAGCGGAGCTACAGAAAAATTTGCAAACTATGTTTACAATGCGGTCGAATTAAACTTCATATCAATTCGCAATTAGAAGGCTATTCAGAATTTTATTACACTTGTTTGTCCTTTAATTTTAATTTATTCAATTGTTAATATTTTTGTATAGAATATTATTTGAAGTCTATTTGTTTTGTATTTTTATATCTTTTCATTTTTTGCTAACATTATTCACACCAATATTGTCACAAAAAGCGAAACTCCTTTTCATTAGTTTGGAAGCCAGTCCTTCTTGAAGTTACGAATAATTTTTTGTATAATAAATCGGCTGAACACTGATTTCCATTTAAGAGTATAAAGTATCTAAAGGTTAATGTCAGTACATTAAGAACACTTGTTACCCCAATAAAATCAAAGAAACTGATTCATTTCCTAACAAGTAATCTCAAGTGTTTGTATTTTATTGTAAAAGTTCTTGCGACAATAAAAATTAATTGTTTAATTTTTTCCATAAAATTTTTCGGAGAGGAACCGAGAATATAAAGGAAATAAACGACTATGAAACAAATCATGTGGGGCCGCAGTGTTATGAAATTTATAAATATTGCAAACCAGTTTCAGCCTTTAGGACATTCATCATTTCTGAGACATTTAATTAACGAATTGAAAAACATTTTTTATTGCCATAAAGGAATATTAATTTCACTTGTCACTGCCAAATGTAGAGGGAGAACACAAATATGAGAAAGTTTTCCGAATTATTACAATTTGAATTAAAGCAGAGTGTTTTAAGAAACGAGGCTTGAATAATATAAAGAAGATCAAAAACAATAAACATACAAAAGTAAAGGGTTGCGTTATTTGCCAGGCTAGTGAGTATTAAAAAAAGAATTAAAAGGAAAACACTGTTCTTTAATGACTGACAACAAAGAGAAAAAACAACAAAAAAATACAACAATGACAATAAAGCAATTTAATGTAAACGGAAAATGGTTGATGGAAACGGAAATATTTGTCGCAAATTAAAAGCTGCCACTAACACAAAAACACAAAGAGAGAAAGCGGGAGAGAGAGATTTAGAACAAAACATGAATTACATAAAAACAATGAAAATCATGTACGAGCATGCATGGATTCATTTTCAACAATAGTTTATGGCCATGTGTTCTTTTAACAAAATTTCTAAATTTATTTCTTTGCGTAGACTTAATGCAGATTGCTTGCACTTTTAGCAAGACTTTTATCTTTTAATCGTTTTGTTACGAACAGCAAAAATAATGATATCAAAAAAGAGGAAAAACAAAAAAAAAAAAGGAAAGAAAAAAGATCATGTGCCTTAGGATTATGTTTTTAAGCTTTTTGTATAATTCAAATGTATTAATTTCTTATAGAAAACATTGCAAAATTTTTTTATATTTGTTGCCATAAAAGCACATCCATTGCAACGGAGGTTACCCGGCGCATTTGACCCACATCGCTTATTAATTTATCAAGAATTTTGTTAGCAAAATTCAACAAAAATAAATTATTGTCCGAAAGGCTGTTGTCTCGTATATGCTTTCTTTTTTTATCACTTTTAACCTAAATTTAATTTCGTTTTTTTTTTCTTTTTTAGTTACTTATAAATTTAGGAGAAGTTTTACTGGCATGTAAAACTTCAACTTCAGCAACAGTTTTAAATTTTTTGCTAAAAGGTTAAAAGGACATTCACCAATAACTTTCACTGCTTATTTGCAAAAGTAAAGCAATTGTGTTAAAGTGCATTTCTATAACGACTACAATTTAAAAACTACAAATAAGCGGACAAAATGTGTTGGTATTCTTAGAAGCCATTTATAACAATAAATACAAAAAGAATAAAATCTTGTTATCATCGCTAATATCAATAAAAGCAATTTGAAATGTCAAAACGATATCGAAACAAGAAATGGAAAATGAAAGAAAACAAATAAAATATCGCCAGCGATTGCTTGCAAAATGGCAAAACTAAAACACAAACAATTTTTCTTTTCTCTATTGCTTATTTTATAAATCCAACATCGAGGGCATCTTGTTAAAGTATTTTCTTGGTTGCATTGTTGTTTTAGTCAAGCCAAACAATGAGAGATGCGAGCAATCAATGGCCACAGTCAGCTTGAAAAGAAGCAGAAATATAAATAAACTGTGAATTAACAGTAGCAAACTGGTCAAAACTATTCACGTACATCGGCAAATAGCACAACTTAACTACTGGTCATGAATTATTTGCCAACGAGAAGCTTTTCATTTCTTTATAAAATAGTTTTTCAAATCCGAAATAAAATACATATAAAAAAAAAATTGAATTTATAACTTTATGTTACTCATCGATTTTGCTGTCAGCTTGAGAGCAAGAGGAAGGGATAAGTGCAGGGTAAAAGGGCAGCCGGAAATTGTCTTCATTGCCAAAGTATAGCAAATCCGGATGTAGTTTAAATTGAAAAATCTCATAAAAATTATGCAATATGTATGGATGTGTGTATGTACGTAACTAACAGAGAATGGCAGGAGTTTATTCACTCTCTCCGCCCACCCATATTTTTATGATTCTTGTTGTGTTTATACACACCAATAAGGAGTATTAGCATTGCCTGTAGTGTCAACTCTCTTAAATGAGACTGTGTTTAGCAGGCACATTTTTTTTTACTCTAATTCCTGTTATTGTACTATATAACGTGTTCAAACACGTCACAGAGGCTCACTGCCTTTAAAACGTATACGTTTCCATATAATTTTTGAAATAGACTTAAATGTTATTTAAAAGTTTTGCAATATTTGCAATAATATATTCTGAAATAAAACAAAAATGAGTGAAGAAAAATATGAAATATTTTTGCCCAGTTTAACAAGCCCATGGCAGGCTTTTCGGGAAGATTTTGATTTTCTGGAAATATACGCTTGAATATAAGAAACCAAATGAAAAGTTAATATTAATAAATCGAGCCAATCTAGTTCTTAAAATATAACAAATTTTATTTCAAAGCTAATTTAGTGGGAAAAAGTGGAATAAAAGAAATGTAATTGTAATGTGAAATGAGTTAATTCTTTAAGGTTGAAAAAAATATAATAGTTGATTTTCTGTTCAGTTTGTTTGTTCACTTCACTCGTTCCTTCATCAGTTATGCAGATCTGATAAATATTTAAATTGCAGTCATTTTGCGGGTTCCATGAACATTGTTAAGCAAAACATTTTTTATTCATTTTCTTTCCTAATTTTTTTTTTTTTTATTTCTTTTTTTTCGAAAAATATTTTTTTTAATATTTTTTTTTTACTATTGCGTATCCCGACTCCTCACTTGATCTTTGAAAACTTGGCCTTGAAAAGTTCTCAATACATTGCCGCAAGCAACTACAAAATGTTGGCTTAAGCGACCATAAATAAAATATTATTTTATTTTACGTTTGTTTAAATAAAAAAAATTAATTTGTAATGTAAATTACATGTTTACATCTTTAAAATTTTCTTTTCAATATAATATTTTTGTTTTTTTACTTTTTCCATGATTTTTATTAAATCCTTTAATAGTAACATTAATATCAAAAGAGGGAGCAGTGTATGCTTTTTTCAAGTATTTATTATTTTTATTGATTTTATTTATGAATTTTTAATTTATTTAATGTTATTAATTATATTTTTACACAGAAATTGAATAAGGGTTTTCAATTTAAGCCAGCATTCTAAGTGAATACAAAAAATAAATAAAAAAAATTTTTATAGAAAATAAAACTAGAAAAATATTTAATTTGTTTCATTATCTCTGGCAAGCAATGAAATACTTTTGCAAACATAAAGTTTTAAAAACCTCTTGTAAATAACCAACAGACTAAATCAAAATGCAAATCCTTTGCGTAAAGTTTTATTCACTTGTTTGCTTGTAGTCGCATTTTTATATGCAAACAAATTAATGTTTGTGTACTTTTAAATGCCCACAATTACGCGGCTAATGGCACATTTAATTACATTTATATTCACCGCTTTATAATAAAATGCTTAAAGTAGTATATAAAAATTTTTATTTAAGTATTTGCCATTAAATCAAATTTTCTCAGTATTAACAGAAATTCGGTTAAAAAGTTTCAAGTTTTATTTTTAAAAACAAAACAAAAGAGATCGTATGCTGCAAACAATGTATGCTGACCAACTATGCTGGCAGTAGCGTTGGCGGAAGCGCTGAAAACTCCACTATTGTCTGTATTGCAGTAAATGTATAATTAAAGTCACCTTCAATTTTTCCATAAATAATTACTGTACGATTCAGCAGTCAAATGCAAAAGTTAAAGGTATGGGATCCATTAAAGTGAGAGTGAGTGCTTGACGCAAAAGGCGGAGTCACATTGAACTAAAACATGAGCAAAACAATGTAAATGTTGTAAAGTCAAAGCTCTCTATTCTCACTACGTTTTAAGATTGCCATTCCTAAGTAAAGTCTAATATTAGTGGTAGCTATTCAGTGTCTGGACAACAAGTCCTTAACGAGTTGGCTATTATTAGAAAATCAGTGAAAGTCCAATATCAGTGAAGTCCAATACCTGGCCCACCTTCACTTAAATAAATCAACTTAAGCATGCATAATAAAAATATAATTGAATACAATAAAAATTTCATATGTGCATCGAGTATTGAACTCATGCTTCATTGCTTATTCTTGAGACATATTTTATATTATATTATACATTAAAATAAAACAATTAAGACCTTGAACAACCTACAGAAGAAAAATAACTTATTAATAATGACATTTCTTTTATAAAATTTTATTTCTAAAATATTATTAAGAAAATTGCCGAGATTTGTAAATAAATATTTTTCTCTGCATGTATACAATTAATTTTAAAATTTTTTGTATATATTTGCATTCACAAATTTTTGGAGAAATTGAAAGAGAAAGTCTTCGGACAAACTGAAAGAAAAATATCAAATATTACACTTTTTCTAGCATAATTAGAAATTGTTAAGGACTCTGTAGTATTCACTTGCTATTCCCAGCAGCCTTTCTAAGCCTTGCCGATCCTCTCTGTTCTGGCGTAAGCATTTTGTAATTACTTGGTTAATCAAAGAATGATATATAATTTGTCAATTATGGCAAACAAAATTTTTATTAGTTAAGCCAACCATATAACTGCATGTTCAAGCATTTGGTAGGAATCTTTTCCTTATTTGCGGAGCACTGCAGCACAACTCTGATTATGTCATTCATTTGGTCATATCACAACTAAATATCGCCTTCGTAATGCCAAAAGATACTCACCGATATGCGATATATTTTTCAAATTCTTTTTATTTTATCTCGTTCTCCAGTACAAGGTTTCACTAGCTGAATTTATAGATTAATTGTAAAATATTTGAATGAGGAAAAGACTGTTTACTCGTATACCCATTCGAGAAATTTTATTTTCAGCTGTATTTGTCGTACAAGAAATCATATTATTATGTTGACAACACTTTTTAGACATTTTCTATTAGTCTCTTAATTAAAGTATTATTGATTTTCTTAATAGAAGTCAGTCAATAAAGAACTCTTGTTACAACAGGGTCTGGCCCCGGACTACTTACAATGGAGGAACTGGATGTTAATTAAATTTACAAGATTATTTTTTTTTCTTTTTAATTCCACGTGCTCATTAATGAACTCATTGGGGTTCTAAAACATGTTATAAATTTCAAATACATATATATATTGTGCAATAAAATGTTTAGGCCTTCTAACATGTGGAGAATTGAAGTTTTCCTTTAAAAAACAAAGTGCGTATAAAAGTCCACTGGCAGCCATGTGACTCCATAGCGCCAATACTTCCTGCAGATCCTTGTATGTGATGTTGAGTTTTTTAGGCGGGCATATGAAGCGGCCACATATGAAAATATTTGTAATTTTCTTCAAAACTTGGTAAATGTTTTTCATCTGCAATAATAAAAAAAGAACAGAATGCCAAATTATTACTCAGTTAAGAATTAAATTGCCGAAGTAACAGAGATAAGCTTGTAAATCCTTATCTTTTCTAATAAAATTGTCAATTGTAGAAGTAAATAGGCAAGTGGTCAGAAATCTAGCATATAAATGTAAAGATAGTGAGTTCGATTCCCATACCAAATTCGAATATACTTTTTTCTATTCTCATTAAGTAGAAAACCAAACATACAAAAGTCATTTTAAAACATTTCTTATATAAAAAGCCATACTTTTAATTATCAGTGATATTTCCTTATACGTATCAACATATTTTTCAAACTTTTTAATTTCTTTAAATAAAATTTAAAAAGTTATTATTCTCTTATTCAATTATACAACCAACATTTTAATTTAAAATAATAAAAAACCTTTACCTTCAATATTATTTCAATTAAGTCATTGCTTGTTTAAAAACTTTAATTTAATTGAAAACTTTACTTAAACTTTTACGTAAATGACGTAAAGAATAAACGTTGCTGTTGCATACAATTAAAAGTGGTATTGAAGTTGTTATGACAACCAAGTCGAAGGATTAAAGGATTGAAACATTCAATAGTTATTAAAGAAAACAATTATTTTTAAATTCGCATTGTATTAAAATTTGGAATTTCTATGCACGTGTGGACACATTAACAATCAAAAGTCCAGCTTTCAAGTAGCTCACCTAATATATCACAAAGAATTTATATTGCAAGATCTTTGAATCAAATTTATTCTGCAGTGTAATGCTAATGCTGAATGTCATGTTTTGCATAATAATTCCACAACTTTTCTAAAGTAATAAAATTGAACAATCAGGTTACTGGCAGGACTAAACGCATATTAGACAAGTTAGCTGCTGTCATGTGGGCCTGCGCATGACACTTGCGATAAAAATTACTGGTAAAACAAATAAGTTTTTTTAGAGGAATGTCCTTAATAGAGCTGAGGTCATAACTTTGTTCCTTTAGCCTTTCATGTGTTAATTGTGGTTGAAATGTTTAACCCTAAATTGCCCACACGAGTTTCCTAATTTTCTTACAATAACTAAAAAAATTTCTTAACTTGGTTTATTATATCAATCGAGCATAGAAAATATAATTTGCGTAATCTTACTGGGGTTGATCTTTCATGAACTGGTTGAGAGATCCGAACTTTAGCATTACTTGACGAATATAATGTTATCGCTGATACATCAGCAGATGTCATCTGTAATCTATCGTTGTTCCGATTTTCATTATAAAGCTCAAAACTACCGTCAGATACTTCTAATGTTCAGCTTTCTTCCGGCAATATGAATAGATATCTCATCGGAAACATTCGAAATGGTTTCTAGTTCCTACTTGGTAACGTACTTTGGTCTAGACATTTTATTAATTTTAACACTAAAACCATCCAAGAACTTTTCACATTCGTCGTCCTTTTCCAATAACCATTTAGGACATTCACAGCAGAAAAATCTTCTCATTCACGTATTAGGGTAAATAACGTCAGTTTTTTTTTTTTAAGGTAATTTGAGGGTTAAGGATCAAAATCATGGTCACAGGACATTTCGCAAAAACACTCCCCTCAATGCAATATAAACCGATATTCTCACTAATGAAAAGAGCATACAAAATGTCCACATGCGGCAGCCTTAAAGTAATAAAATTCTCATCACTTGCTTCGCCACTTTTACTTCTTAGCCATTCGCTCTGATTAAAAGTTAATCTTAAGCAAAATATTCATTAAACGGCACGATGACTGTCACACATTTTTTATTTTTAATTACACACAATTGTAAGAATACCAAAACAGAGTACGAACAAGATTAAATAACAACCTGCTGCAAATTTCATGCAGATAATTAAAAATGACAAGAAAAAAAGGATTTACAAGGATAATTATCAATTTTCCTTCCTCTCACTAGCACAAACTCAGGAGTTGATCAACAAAAGCTGAACTTTGGGGTTTTTGCAGCCGACAAGATTACAATTTTTCAACTTTAAGATTACATTTTTACAGTATGGAATTTTTTCAGAAAAAAGTTTAATAAACAAACCGGCTTCCTAAACAAATGGATTGTTTTAAAAATTAAATGACTAGAGTTTTACTAAGACTTTCGGTGCTCTGGCTTGGTTTTACAGCAACTTTCTATTGTCAACTCAGTTGACCTTCTGGCTATTTAATTTATGCCTTGAAGAACCTTCGAAATTGTTTCTGCGGCATGAGAAGACATTAAACAATTCAAACATTTCATACTAAAATACAATTAAGCCAGAAAACAATTAAAAATTAAAACATATACATGCAAGCCCACACACAATGACTGCAACTTATCCTTGTGGCTCTTAATAAGTGTGATTAAACATTTTTTATATACGCATACACATACATACGCATACGATTACACATTCGCATACGCCTACACATGAACTGAAAACTCATAACGTTGTTAATTGCAATGAATAGAGAGATGATGATGCTGATGACAAGCAAGAATTATCTTTTTGTATAATTATTTTGCAAGGCTCAAATGTTATGAATGATTTTTCTATTAGAATTACGTTTTATAATAAGTTAATTGCTTTTAATAAAATTCTCTTTGAAAATATTCGCATTAAGGTTAAATATAAATTTTTCCAGAGACTATAGAAAAATAAAATTTAATAAATAATTCACATATGAATTGCTGCCATGTAAGTGATTCTGAATGGATATGGAAGTTGTAGCTACTCACTGCCCTGGTATAGATTGTTTCATTTAAAATTTCTTTTGTATATTTTTACAGTAGCAGTGTTCGCTTTTTAATGCAAATTTGTTGGGCAACTGCGCATATACATCTCATTGCTTTTCTGTAGAACCGCAACAATCAAATATACGTATTTCCAACTCTGATATTTGAACAGCTGATATTTGAATACAATAAGTTTAGACTTTGCAACTAAATTATAACAATTCTAAACCTTTTTTATGGCAGTTGGGAAATTTTATATATAACCCCCAAATCTTTGTAAAGTATCACAAAAAATAGTGGCAAATGCAAACAATCACTATAAAAAATTCAACAAATACCGAACCCCACTAATATTATTAAAACTTGAAATGCAATTGCTTTTGTTTATTTTGTAGCAATTTTAAGTCAGCAGGGAAACGGCAAGAAAAGTGCATCTCTCGTAAATGAATACTTAAATATGATTCCGGAAAATAAGATATGAAAGATTTTTTTTTGTTATGCAGTAACCAGCGTTGGCTTAAAGACGTGCATAGTGGCTTCTGAGTAGTAACAGTATCTTTTGCTGTAGATATGATGGCATACTCTTACATTCTTTAGTGTTGCACTAGTAAGTTGGTGTTGTTATTAATTTTCATGTGGGCAAATTAAAAGAGCATCAAGGTAAAAAGATTTACGTGTTCCGTATAAGCCGATGTAATGGATATGGATACTTCTACAACATATAACTTTTATACAGGCTACTAAAATTTAACACACGGCTTACATATTAAATTCAGGATACTGCATATTTCTTTTTATTACTTTGTTTCGTACCTATTTCAGAACTTCAAGTTGCTTTGTGGGAAATAATTTGGAAACAGTCTTCCTACTGTTATGCGCAATATAAACATGTAAGGAAATCAAATTACATTGAAAGGATCTTTAAAGGATCTTTACTAGTATTACAAATGTTTCATATACTGGTGTCTATTACCGCCACTGTAAATCTTTGCTGATCCCATAAATGTTATTGTTAAAGTAAATTTTATTAATCTAATTTCCATATTAATTTTAATTAAGTTTTTTCTTTTTTTTAATAAATTATAAAATATTTGTATCGGTATAGATTGTATTAGTAGCAAACTCAGTGGCATGTATTGTAAACTAGCAAAGGCTCCTGGCTATTAATACAATGACAAGAATATTTTGGTTTTCGGCTAAATTTAAACATTCATTATAAATCTTTTTGCCTTCAGTTGTGGGACGAAGGTCAGTACCAGCAAGTCTGGTTGCCATTGGTAGGCTTGACACATTATTTTCAGCTAATGGTCATGTGTTTACAAACGTGTTGTTTGCCATGTTTACTTATTTTGTAAATAGCAAAACTACTACCATTAAGGCTTGTAATGAAATGTTGTAAAAATAATAATTGATTTTAAAATAAAACCCAAAGCTGTATGAAAGAGAAAACAGACCAATGGAAAGAAAAAATTTAAAGTTTTAAACTGGCGTCTTAAAAGGACTTTTACGTAACAAATTCAATAGAGTTATAAAATGTTAAGCTTTTTATTTTTGTTCGATTTACATATTCAATGGCGAAGGAATCTTTATGGCAACAGTAATTTTTTTATCATTTTATATAAATGTTTAACTCTGTAATATTGCATTCAAAAATAAATTTTGATAGATTCCATTTGTATGAAATAATTAACACAGTGCCAACTAAATTTGTACTGAAGTAGCTTCTTGATATGTGGAGACATGCAGAACAATTCCCCAATTTAAAAGTATTTCTCAATTTAGACATAATGAATGCAACAATTTGTCATAGAATGTATTTAAATATAAATTTATTAGTTATTTAAAATTTTAAACACTACTGAAGGTTTGTTTGGTGACCAAAAAAAAGCTTTTGCACTTGGCAACACTGTATGAAATGAAAGCGGAAATGAAACAACCTGTAAAAATAGTTGTCTTTCTGAATTTGCAAAGTGAAAAAAGTTCATAAATTGAGAATCATTTGTTTAAGCATTTGATTATTCCAAAGAAATTGCATAAATCTGTTGCATGTTATTGTTTTGTTTCTCAAATTAATTCTGTCATATGCGACCGCAAAAAAGTTTCATATGGATTTTAGTTAGTTTAATAATATTTTATTAATGACGATGTCTTATTTACCATCTTTTAAGGTATTTTAGTAGCATCCATACCTAAATTTTCTAATTTCACTTCTGAATATAAATAAATAATGTTTTCCATTTAAGAACGAATTCATAATTGGCTCGACACCTCGCTTGATACTCTCAATGATGTTGTTTCTCGCAACTCTGATTAATGCTTTCCTGCATTTTTTCTCTCGAACTCCTTTCGAACAATGATTTTGTTTTTATTTATTGTCTGACAGGCAATAATTAAGTGTTAGAAAGAATTTCTACTTGAAGTATTTGAATGATTAGTTAGGAGAAATTAAGGTTACACAGTTTGAAATAACACAAAGTTCCATGACAATAAACACACAATAGAAAAAACCAATAGTTATTGGGAATTGTAGTTACATTCGAAAAGGATGTAAATATGCTGATGAGAATAACGAGAAAGAGTTACAAGAAAAATGTGAAACAAAACTTTGAGCATCAATTCAATGTTTTCATTTGCACAATAAGTAAGCTGTGAAGAAGGGATTTTATTTATTATGATCCAGAAAATGTTTTCTTGGTTTTTCTAACGAGTCAATGCAGAAAGTTAAAGTAGATTTTTATAGATGAAATTCGTTGCTGTTACGTGTATTTTTATTTTTTTATTTTTTTTTTTATAAATGATTACATGCCTTTTTTTCCTGAGGAAAATGAATTTTTTTTAATTCCTATACTTTACATATAGAGTTTTTCATAACAGTCATGTCTTATGAATGCATTATTTGAATAATACTTTTTAAGAGGTTAATTTTCCTCACAACAACTTACTGATTGAACACTCTACTATATAAAACACAAAAGAAAACAACATTTTCCAACAATGAATTATTTTCTTTATTTATACTGTGTAAGTAACCTGTTAGCGCATCATGAACAAGATTTACTTTTCTTTAAAAAAACAAAAATATGCAGCCAATGTTGCTTTAAGTGGAAATGCTTGTACCTGAAAACCTGTTATGAGCTTTTAATTTCCATATCCGCTGAAGCTTTGAAAACATTCCAATTTGGCTGCGGCTTTCAATGTAAAACATTCTTTATTGGCAAAGATTAATGGCAGTTACCTTGAAAAAAACATTGTTAAACATTAAGCTGGCAAGTTGTTGCTCAATCAGAGCATTTCACCGAAATTTAACACTTTCCTATTGGGTTGCCTGTTGAAGTTATTTCGTTCATGAGGTGTATGAACTAAAACAAGCAATTACCATCGACATAATATCTGTATAGTAGAGTTTTAGGCGGAGAACAAATTTGCACGAAATGTAATTCATCACAAAGCTTACGGCATTTATGCATGCAAATGCTTTTCAATCATTAAATATTCCATAGTGGTCTATAATAAAAAAAAACTCTCTGAGCAAAACCGAATATATTTGGAACAAACGTATCGTTCTTTGTACAACAAGGCGATTGCATTGTATAAGGTCATAATTAAATTAAAGCTTTTTGAAGCCATGAAATGCCTTTACCATATATATTTCTAAATGCAAATTTAAAAACAAATATATCTACTTTAGTACAAAATCTAGCAAGAAATCACAAAATCCCAAAATATTAAAACAA
Source organism: Ormia ochracea (assembly GCA_963402855.1). Lineage (NCBI taxonomy): Eukaryota > Metazoa > Arthropoda > Insecta > Diptera > Tachinidae > Ormia > Ormia ochracea. The sequence continues at coordinate 20,350,742 of OY727106.1, forward strand.
AAAATATTTACAATTTTTATATTCATTTCATTCATTCAAAAAATTAATTTATTTTGCCAATTTAATTGACTTTTGTCAATTGCGAGCTTTTTTTAATGTTATGGCGCTTTAATCTATTTTTTCTTTCACTATAAAATTAGCACAGACGGTAATCTGATAAATAATTGTAATATTGGCACCTTTTATTAAGCTTTACATTTCTCACTTAAGGACAAATTTTGGATGTTTGTAAATTTATATTTTCGCTCAAAACTCTACCTTTTATTTTGATAGATTTTTCTTATATATTTAAAAAAATCATACACTTTGCACCCGTCAAGGACTTTAGAAGGTAATGATGAATTTGTTGCATTAATTGCCGCAACGCGGCTTGAAGTGAAATAAATCAAACTGAAAAAGCTACAAGAATGTTGAGTCCTGTTGGCGAAATGTTCTCAAGTCGTTGGCTATAATATTTCCAGACTTTGCTAAAACTCCAACCACGCCAGTGGAAAACCATTTTCAAATACACTATTTAAAGCAGTGAAAAAATTCATTGTGACACACATTCTTCTACAACTTTGACTAATTTAATTTAATTTAAAATGTTTTGGGCAAATTAATGTGTAGTCTTGAAAACGTTGTAAGCATTTTTTTTTTAAGATCCTAGGAGTTTTCCTGCGGACAAGCCGAAAGCTTTGCAGGTATAGTTCGTTAAAAAAAAATATATATATATAATTGTTCTATGCTGTGACAAAACCAACAAACAGCTGTTGAGCTACTTTTGTTTCATAAATCCAATCCTTTTCTTTATGAAAAGAGAATGTAATTTTTTTTTTGTTTTTTTCTGTACAGGAAAATGGTTTACACAAATTCTTTTAAGGGATTACTTTCTTTGAGAAAAACAATTTACGACGAACTCCATATAAGCGCTTCAGAAGCAAAAAAAAATCAATTGGAACATTAGATTCTGCAAAACAGCACAACATTCTTCTTGATTTTAGCACGCGGCAATAAATTGTAAAATCACATAATTTTTAAATAAACTAGGCAACCGATTGATGCAATGCTGCAAACGAGAAATCATACCTTTCAATATGTAAATAAAAATGAATAACAATTTTATCGCTTATAATACTATAAAAGGACGTTCCAAGCTAGAAAGGACGTTTCTTAAATGTGTTGTAAGCAGTGTGAAATCAAAAGATCACATAAACAAGACAATGTTCTGCTAAATAATAATGCGAACCACTTTGTAGTTGTTAAAACTGCTACAACTTATCATCTGCCAAACGTTGTGAAGTCAACCAATTGTTCCATACAAATTTCATACAGTATTCCCGAGATAAAACATTTTACTTTGCAATCTCATATTCTTAAAAACAAATATGCTTCGCAAATGGTAAAACCCTGTGCTCACGTTAATAGCATGTAAATATGCCGGTGTGTATGTAAAAATCTTATACCAGCTGTATACAAATTAAGATTAAATGATGTCGCAAATTATTTTTTGCGCTTTCCTTTTCATTTTATTGTTACTGATAATGGAGCGAAGCAAAAAAAAAAAAATATATACATATATATACATTTTCAACACAATTTTTCTCTTCAAATACGAAGAAGTGTTTACCTTTTAGCCACACTGTTAAATAAAGCATGTCGCTCTCCAGAAGACATCCAAGCCCACACACGCTTCTGCACTCACACAATGCATGGCCACATCTCTATTTATTCCCACACACTTTCGAACGCAATATAATGACAGGCTTAATTTGTTTTATTTTACATGTGTGTGTGTGTACGAGTAAGCATGTGTGTAAATAACTTGTGCTTTAAACACCTTTTTGTGGTTCTTGTCATTTGCATCAATACAAGTATTCCAGCACGTTGAGTAAAATATTTAACAATAAAAATGGAGGACATCAAGATACGAAATGATACATATAAAATTAATAGTTGGTGTTTTATTTCAGAAATTGCAACAAAATATGTACTTTTAGTTTTAAGTGAGCTTCCTGCCATGAAATGAGCTTTAAAGATTTAATAAAATATTTATTGGAGAATATTTTGAGCGTTTTGAATACTGAGCCTTGTTAATACGATAAAACTTTTCTATTTATTGTGTTTAATTTTTGCTAATTAAAATACTTAATAAATGTTAATTGATTTCTAAGATTAATTCTCATAATATTTTTTGATTCACCTCGTCACCTGTCTAAGTGTTATACGAGTACTGCACTACTTACTATTTTATTTCGTATAGAATTCATACGATTCTCTCCCCGGTATATATCAAAATTTAATTTAAAAGGATTTTTATTTCACCCGAAGTTATTTAATACACTCGTATTTCCTAATATGTTTTTAGCTAAATATGATATTAACACACTGCATTAGCTAATGCACATTAAAATGCATTATGCCATTTGCAAAATGCAACATGCAAAGTGCACATGAAGTTTTAACCATATTTAATTAGACGGAAAATGTTATTAAAATTATAAAAAAAAATATATATATTTTCTTTAATATTTGTTTGATAATAATTTAATGAGAATTATACGTTGTTGCGTTTGCTAAACTAAAACCAAAAATATGGCAGAGGAAAACAGTAATGGAAAACAGTGGTTAAAGAAGGATAAATAACTGCCAAATTTTAATTTTTTTTTTTTTTGCAGGTGGTTCATTAAAAAGCTTAGAGGTTAAATACTTAAAAATTTTAAACAACAATTTATCAATATTTGGCATTCGTGTTCAAGGTATTGGCATTCAAACTGTCGAGAGCTTAAAAGTTGTAAACGATGCAGCTTAGATGTACCATTTGACGTCTTTCTTAATTTCAATATGGGGGTGTCCTTTGGAGACCTGCACACTTAAAATTTCTATAAAACAAAAAAACATATAAAGAATAGCGGCAATTGATTTTTGCTTGAAAAAAAACTAATAGTTTATGTTTTGAAGACAATGTCATTTAAATGATCTGCACGGCTGTGCTCAACACTGCATGCGATCCTTTCAAATAAAGCGGCCTTCAGTTCACAGATGACACTTCCAATATTCAATTCAAACGCGACAATTGGTTGTGGATTGTTCACATAAATCACATGAGCTTATAAAAACCAATCCAGTGGCGTTAAATCGCAAGTTCTTGGCGGCGAAGTCACTGATTCAAACCATGAAATTAATCAATCGCTGAATATTTTACGCAATTATTTCACTGTATCGCTAGATGTATGTGAAATCAGATTTTATTAAGACGATTTTCATTGATTTTTGGAAAAACATAATCGTTCAGCATCGACTTATACTGAACTCCATCAACGGTTACGTTATTTCCAGCTTCGTGTTTGGCAAAACGGGGCCCGATAACACTACCAGTATGAAGAGTGCAACAGTCGATCACTTTTAATGCATGCAATGGTGTCTCGTGTATCTCTATATGGACTTATGTCTCCAATTTACATATTTTACAAAGCCATTTAGCCAAAAAAGAACTTCAGTGGAAAAGAGAATTCCTCTATAAAAAAATGGATCTGTTCTGAGATGCTCCAAAGCCCAATTATAAAACCTACGACGTATATTCTGATCTTGGCCTTAAGAAGCGCTTGTAAACAGTTGCGCTTTCGCTTACAGTTCAGATACAAGTCCAAAACACTTAAGTGTTCACACAGGCACAGTCAATTACACTATAAGCCACTTTCTCTAGTGCTGATGACATTTGAATTTGTATGTCATTCTGAATTTGTATGTCATTTGGTTTTTCACTAAAATTGAAGGATTACTTATATGGACAATATTATTGACTTGCTAATTTATAAGTTAATTTCCTTTCTATGCCAAATAATGCTGAAATTGGGAAAGACGTTTAATATAATAGTTCATTTGTATGTCTGAACGCTATATGAAACATGGTGCTCCTTATGACCTTGGCAGCTCCCTATGATTTTAACACAAGGAGGTTCTCAATTATTATTATTGAAGCTTTTATTATATCTGGAAAATAACAAATGTGTGCCATGTTATGCAAGCCTGTTGCGTTCCAGGTCAAGTTATAAAATAATATCAACGAATAAAGAAAGTGCAAGGACTCGCAATTAATAGAAATACTGACAGTATGAAAATTTATCAGCAGAGAATGAAGAAAACAATTCTGTTCTACCGGCAAATATTTGGGAATACATTTAAACAAAATGTTAGATCATCTGACAAATATTTAATATCCGGCATAACTGAATGAAATTTTCTTTACATTTTCATTTCGTTTTGGTTTCATCAGCAAACAAGTATTTTCATTTAAACTTGACAATAACAAGAATATTTACAAACTTATAACACACATTTTTTACATTTATCTACGTACCGTAAATAGAAAATCAATGTAAACATGTCCTCGAGGTATTTAAAATATTTTCCCATAGCATTTCAATCAGTATTTCCTGAAACATCAACAAGAAATAGTTTAAGTTTTTGTTTATTTTTAATTGTTGATTGACAATAATCAGAAGAAAGAAAAGCAATAAACAAGAAAATGTTGAACATGTCCGGTTGGAACGTATTGAATTATCCTTTTCTTTTATCACTAAATGTACGCATGTTGACAACAACAAAAGTTTTACGTTTTATTTGTTTTATATCTTTTCATTTTCATTGTGGCCTTTGGAAATAGGTATGGTCCTGATTCAGCTCTTTAGAGAGCAGAATTTAAACCTCAAATGATAAGCTGTCCTGTAATTGACGACCACCTGTATGAATATGTTGCACAAAAAATGCCTCAACAAAAATTCAATTAATTCAAAACGTTGTACACAGATTTTATGCAGTTCAGCTTGTTCGATTTTTAAACTGGAATGTTATGAATTTTATCATTTATTTCTATTCATGAATTTCTTTAATTATTTTATTTTTAAGCAACTCAACTTGCAAAGCTTTTAAGTTGACAGCAGGAAAACAACCAGGTGACTTCCGGTTTAGTAGTCTCTGCAATATTCATTCGCCTACGGAGGCATCCATTTGATTAATCGTTGAAAGTAATTCGAAAACGGATTTTAAGACTTGAAAGGATCTATTCTTTTGCATACTGGAATACCTTCGCTATGCCAAGCAAGGCGGCCACATGAATAGCATTATCAAGAGCATGGTAATGCTCCACCTCAAACTCACTGATTTTGATTAAGAGCAACACTGTTCTGAAATCCGCCAACAAACTTTATCAATAAACTTTTATAAATCATATGATTTGCAGATGTTTGTTTTTAACAGAATAAATGGTTTTTATTTGTATCCTTTCACTTGTACTGCAGATGCTTTTAGCGTACATGTTAAATCATGCTTTCAAATAATAAATAAATATTTGACAATATTGTGAAAATGCGGAAAATAATAGTAAAATTTAAATTAATATTTCATTAAAGAAGTCATTAATCATTGTTGATAATGATTTATTATTTTAAAATGATTCCTTTTTCAAGTATTAAGTAGAATCCTGTAGTTGGTGCAGAAGCAATGAAAGGATATCGGTCATGTGTTAAAGGCTTTCATGCCGCCTCTTTTATAAAAATTGATTTAAATTTATATCGGTAGAATAAAATGTATATTGTTAATTAATTTTATTAAAATTGCATTGTGTTTTAAAATAAAATCCTGGAACATGATTTTCGATTTTCATATTTTGAGATTGTAAAACAAAAGTGACACGTTACACTTGAATCGGAACAGCTTTTGCAAATGTGAAAAGCTCCTAATTATTCTTTTATTTGCACTAGTTTTTTATTGTGCTTGTAAAGCTATCAACGTGAAAATGAAAGCAGACATTCAAACAGACTTATAGAGGAATCTGTGCGAGGAAACAAAATATCATGTCACACTTATTAACAGCTAAAATAATTTAGATTCGAGTTGCCTTTAAAAAATTTAAATGAAATTCTAGTTAATCTGAAAGCAGTCACGAAACTCTAGATGCTAATTAAAACTTTATTGAAAAATATTCTGTAACATCATCTGTAAACTATTAAAAGGAAATCTGAAATTATTATTTTTTATTATACATAAAAATATTTAGTTTAAAAATTTCACCAGGTCACAACAGTCATGAGCACAGATTTAATAATTTAAACTTTCAAACAAAACATTTGGCTTTATTAATCCTGGAGTTACGGAGAAAGTTTGCGGCATTATAACAAAAACTTTCTCCCAAAAACTGTATGCTTGCAGGTAAACGTATCTGTAGAAATACGTGTACGAGCAAATATTTCTTGATTTTATTCAAAAGTTAATAAAAATATATGTTTTAGCATGGAAGTAAATACAGACGGTATGAGTCTAGCCTGTCATGTCGGAAAGAATTTACGTGTGTTAACAAACAGGTAAACCTCGATATTTGATATTTAGAACTGTTATTTTTAAAAATGAAAATATTAAGACATAAAAGGGCTTGAAAATTAGGCGCATATAACAGTAAAGTTTTACTGTGCCATAATTTATCACAGGTTGGCTTATATACAGAAATTGATGGTGTCAGGTGAGGATATTCCTGAAATGTATTGTTCAAAAAATAGGAGAGAAAAGTTGAGGTAAAGAACACAGAAATTTTTTGTAGTGCCTCTAGTAACGAATTAGGTATTGTCAACCAACTTTTTTGGTAGAATCGTTTTCATCGTTTTTACTTCATGGATGATATGCTGTTACAGTAGGATGACGGAAGCAGTTGCCTGTGCTCAAATGTGTTGCGAATAAATGTTGAATGAGCAGTGATTATGCCTTCTCAATGGCTTGAGAGAAAAAAAAAAGAATTATTTTTTTATTTTCTAACTGCCGGTAGTAGGGGTTGAACCAAGGCCCTTTAAGCTTTATAGACGAAAAATTTCATAAATCAAATGGGTGTTTCAAGGCATCGAGGGGCAACTATGTACATGTATGAAAAAAAGCAAAAGTGTTTAAAGGTTTTGCTATGCGTTTAATTTTCGAGAATTAAGGGACAAAAAATGGCATTCACAATAAACCGAATTGAGCTAAAACGGGCCATAAAGATGGCCGTAGATAAGCCTAAATTAAGAACGTTATTGGTATCTATCATAAGAAAATATTACACAGAATATGATAAAAATTAAATTTTAAAATAAATAATAAAAAAATTAATAATTAATACAAGCTACAACGCTTTCAGAACTTGATAATTTCCAAAAGCTGTCACAAACATCATAATTTAGTTTCATATGTGGAATACACCAGACACGAAGAGCGACTTTTGCAACACATACTTGTTCCCCACTAAAAAAAAATTATATATAACTTTTTAAATAGAAATAAAAAAATTAAAAAATTTTTTTTTAAATATTTTTTCGAATTACTTTAAAAATAAATAAGATATAAACCACAAATATATACCTTAATTGTAAACACCTTTGAAAACTAAAATCAATCGTGGTCATTTCGTAGAAATTTGTTTCTTTTCATATACTCAAATGTTTTTTATTTTTGGCAGCGACTACAGAAAATATATAATTCGAACTCGTTTTCAACATTATATGGCAAACTTACATAAGGAATTTTTATCGAATTTTTATTAAATTTTATTTGTCATGTATAAAAAATTTCTTCGTTCCTCGCTTTTGTGAATCTAGCTCGACTTTATTGAGTGGCAATAAAAGTTCAAAGTACTCTGTTATGAATGTACGCCTACGTAGGCTGGAAGAGTGCAAAATACTCCAAAAATAAAACACGCAGAAAATTTTTGTTTAACAACAACAACCTTAAAGCGCTTAGCATCAGTAAACCCAACGAAATTTTCTTACCAACTTCGTGTTACAATTTCTATTGCTTGCCCCCATAGTTCCGCAGTCATTATTAGGCAAAGGCAGGTAAAAACAATGCAATGCAACATGCAGCTGCAAATATTCACGCGGGCCAAATGAGTTAGGCAGCAATCTCATGTAATGGAGAATGTGTGAATGCAAATGGCTTGCCCGCATTCAAAACTAGCTTGTTATGTGTGTGCTTGTGTGCTTGTGTGTGTGTGTGTTCATTAAAATATCAAAGTGGGTGAAATGTGAGTTCAACTGTAAAGCGAGTTTAACTTTATGTGAAAGCTTTAGCAGGGTTAACAGTACTTATGCCTATATGTATATTTTGTATATTCCTTTGCTATGCGTTTACCTCCTGTTCACTGCTGTTTGATTTTCTATTGCTTAGCCCATAATGCCATTAGCGATGAAAAATTGTAAGGTCTGAAAAACTGAAAAATTTCTTAGGTCTGGTACCGAATTCCATTAGACAATTGCATTTCCAATGAAATCGCTAAGTGTTTTGTAATTGCAACTCTGCTATTAGAACAGCTGGCATTTGGAAACTATAACCCTTTTAAAGCTTTTTTCTAATATTTTGATAAATATTAAATGATGTTCCGTAAAAGCCGTGTCAAAGTTGGAAAGAAAAAAAAGCTCACTATCTATGCAAAAATACTTGCATATGCACGCTATAGAAATAAGAATTGCATGTAACACTGAATAGCCATAATGTGTAGAGCTAACATTTGCATTTTCTATAAAAATTTTTGTTACTGTTTCCAAAACCAACACAAAATATTCATCATTGATATCACTATTTCAAAGCTTTTAATTCTTTTTTTGAGCAATTGCCAGTATTAAAGCCACAAGAACAAGAATTTATAAAACACTATATCGATTGAAAATTTTATTTAGACTCATATGCAACACTTTCCATTTAATATGCCGAACATATTCGAAGAGAATATGAGATGAGCTCATTATACTTACAATTTTATGCAGAGATCTTGAAGCTGACACTACACCTGTGCATTGCTGTGTTAACATGAAATGAACTGCATAAAGACTGCTAATTTTGTAACTGCTAGAAAGGTAAGGCAAGAAAAAAGGATGAAGTTCTGGAAATAAAAACAGTAGAACATACAAAATAGTTCGTGTGGAATAAAATTAGTTTAATTTTGCTTAAAAGGAATGCAACACAAGAAGGACAAATGTAAGTAGAGTAATTGCCAAATGTAGTGCCTCTGCAACAATTACTTAATTAAAATAATTTGAATTTATGTAACAGCTTTTAACGTTATTTATTTAAAGTACTATTTAGAGTTATAAAGAAAAGTAAACGAGTTTAATGGATATTAAAATAACAGACAGTATGCAGTGTTTTTAAAAAGGAACTAATAAATGTTATCAACAAAATGAAAGTATTATAAATAATAACTTTTTAAAAAATTTCAAAAAACAATTACCAAAAAATGTCTTTTACTTATATTACGCACTGTAGTAGTCAGAAAAATATGGCAGTACGAGTGTAACTTAGGAAGGTTTGAATTATATGGAAAGAGCTTAAACAGTTTAAGGCCTAATGAGCTCTTAACCCTCATCGGTCCCTCGGGAAATGCATCTAATCGATCCTTGTATAAGCAGGCCTACCATTTTGAATTTTAATATTGAATAAAATAAAAACGGTTCAGCGGAATGACATTGTCTTTGCAGACTGGAATTATTTTGCCAGAAAAAATCCCATTCTTGAATTTGATTTTTTCGATTATACAGATTTCTCGAGGTACCGATGAGGGTTAAGAGTTTAGCCTGGTACAAATCAGTCCTTGCTTAAACTGCGCGTTTTTGCGTTTCAATATAACTTCATATTGATTTAAATTTAATTGATTGAGGTCTGGTAACTGCCTTCGCATATCGGTTGATTAAAGGAAATCGGTTCCTTCCTGAAATAAATAACTGTTTTCAACCCCTAGCTGCGCTTCATTTTGTATTAAATTTTTTCGTAAAATATATGTGAAAGCTGTATTACTCATTTGTGTTGAATCATAAAACTGCATGTGACCTACCCCGCCATTTACCATACACGAACAAACAAGCAATAATACACAAACTAGTAACTTTGACAGTAGTTTATCCTGATATCGGCGGAAGTATTTATGGTATGTATTATTTTTATCACATACTTTGTTGTTGTAATATTTTGCCTTATTTATGTGCAGTGCGTGACCTTGTTTTTGTACAGTGGGCTGGTGACGTTGTTTTGTGCTCGTCTTCATTATTTTTAAAGCGTACAAATGGTAAGACAAGTGCCCTTTTCCTTTGAAATAAGGAAAAAGGAAAACGTATGGTAAAAGCAAAACTTTTGCAAAAACCATTTAAGTTTAGCTTTCAACAAATAATTGTTGGATATCATAACATAAAATAAATAAAAATGTTTCGTATAACTTCCTTGCGAAGAGTCCAATAAATAAAGCACTTGTCATACGATTTCTTGGAAGGAAAAATACAGAAACGCTCTCTGAATAACAAATATTTATCTTTTCTTTCATGTAATTCAGTTAGTCGCTTCACAAACGCATGTGTTCCGCGTATAAACTTATTTACAACTACTATTTATATGAAAATAAAAAATATATTATTTAATACAAACATTTTTCAACAATTTAAACTTTAAACTTTATTGTTACATTACAAACGTAATCTTTCAGAATAATAGCTGATGCTGGGGTTCCTTGTAACCCTCCTTTTCATGAAAAAAATAAATATTTGTATGTTTTAATTAAATAGATGATGCTTTAAAAATAAAATCAATATTCTTCGGGTGGAATAGCATTCGCTACAGTGTTAGTTTGTTAGGTTTCCGACAGACTGCACAATTTATACTTAAATTACAAAATGTAAAGCTTGCCGCTATTGAAGTTCATCAGATATTATCGACGAACTATTCAAAATAATAATGTATGTGTAATTTTACTGGAGTCCAAAAAAAAAAAAAATAATTATAATAAAAATTATTAGAAATGACTAAAAAGTTTTAGAAATGAAACAAGCTATTAATCTCCCAAATTCGAAAGTAGCAGTAATTAATTTTGCAGAAGTGCCGCTCCTAAAATGGCATAAAAAAATAATTCGAATACAGTTTGCTTTTGAAAAAAGTTCCTTTTCATATATGTGCCGAGAAAATTCATCTTAATTTTAAACCACTTAAATTTTTATAAATGTACAGCCTACTAAACCGGAGGTTACGGGTTTGATTCCTGCATGTATTACGCTGCGGACAAGCCGAACGGTTTGCAGGTTGAGTTATTTAAAAATTGTAATAATTTTTAAAAAATTTAATTTATTATATATTTTTTTACTGCACGATTAAGGAGGTTAAACCTTTCAGTAGTACTTCAAAAGTACACAAATTGTCAGAAACGAATTAAGAATTCACAGATTCATTCAAAGAAAACAAAAATTTAAATAAAAAATAAAAAATTTAAATTATTTTAATAAATTTCATTGCTATAAATACATGGTACAGTATTATTATACAAGTACAAATAAAAAAAGTTTTTAGGATCTTTTAGGGCAGGAAATAAAGAAAAAGATGATATCCGTTTTATTCTCTTTATCTTATAATAAAACAAAAATAATGAAATTACTTTTGATAATTGCTTGTCCTTCAGTGTTGTCCAATACAAGTGCCAACATTTGATCACTGGCCATTGTCAAGCCTTAACAGCAAAGGTACCAAATAAGTACCAGCAATTCTTTGCTTACATCTATTTAATAGGGAAATTTTTATAAACTCTTTATGAACTTGAAAACTTCACACTTGAACATCTGTGATAAGTTGGAAACATTACAATTTCAGGTACGTGGCTAAGCATGGGTGTGTGTATGCGTGTGTATATAGATTTTTTTACTTGTTGCGTATGAGTGATATTCTCTTATGAATTCGCATTATAAAGTATACGCTGATGTACTAACAAACCACACAGAGGTAAGCTCTCCCAAAAACTAGTGCTGCTTTCATGTCTCCGTCTTTCCCTTTTTGCTTTTTTTTTTCTTCATTGTTTTCCTTGTTTTCTTTTCAAACCAAATTATTATTTGTGGAAACCTGCAAGCATGAGACAGCATACCTCATTCATTGTATCTGTTGCATCAAATTTATTAAAGTAAATCAAAATTGACTTTCTAACATGATTACTAGATTAAAGCCGTCATGCAAACGAAATAAAAATACAAGTCAAATTAAATAAAATAATATTTTTGTACATTTTACTACTTCAGCGCAGGCATTTCTATTGTCGACTGGAGAATTTCCATTGTATATCCTTAGAATTTTTGGCCAGAAGCTCCTTGTATTCTTACAAATGAGCATAAATTAAGTTTTTAAAACAATAACAGATTTACATAAAAACAGTTACTATTTGTGTTTGGCATTTAAGTAATTTGCTGGTTTCTTTTCAGCTTTTCTAATTTCATGCTTGCCATTTATTAATTATTTTCCAGCATGCACGTTTGCTTGCTTTATTTATGAAATCCCTTAACGAAAAAGTAATTATGTATATTGCTCTCCTCATAAACAGGAGCAGCAATGGCAAATAGACTGGCACAAAGTCAAGCACTGGTATGAACATAGAAAACATAGAAAATGAAGCATCATTTGTAAACTGTTGGAAAATCTTATTTTGATAAGTCAATTACGTGCCAGACATCTGAAGGACTCAAGGCTATAAAAAAAGTGAAATCAATTTAAGTGATGAATGTTGGGTGTTACAATAGTCCTGATTTCAATCTAAAGAGGTTAACTAATGTTATTACAGAGAAAAACATATTTATATAATTTAATTATTATCAGACACAATATAAAGAGCTTTTATAATGATGAAAATCTGCCCATATATCTGTCAGATTCATGTTTTGTTAATGGTTATAGAACGTGTGTTGAACATCAATGTAAATTGTTAAATAAATTATCGAGCAAAGGAAATATTTATTATTGCGAAATAAGCTAGATATATGCATAACATAAATTTTCAATATAATTATTGTCCCTCGTAAGAAATATAGTTTTAGCTCAATTAATCCTACTTGAAAAAATTCCACCAAGAGGATGGATATGCAAAGTTTTAAAAGCATCATTAAAATATATGAAAGCCAATATATAATTCTTTTCTACTGTTGATCAAAATATATTTTTTTTCTTTGTATTTAATCAAAAAGTATCAATCAAATACAAAAATTATGATTATTTACTTTTGTTTTAAATTTTTGACAGGTAATCGGGTCCATAATTTTAAACTGAAATAATTCAATTTTATTTAGTATATTTTATCAAAATATATTGAATAATAGTATCAATTGGTAATAAATGGCGGTGATTTTAAACCAAGACGCTTTTTAAAATCACGCAGCTGATTTTTGGGTGATTTCTTGAAAATCCCAAAATTTTTTACTTTTTGTCATGATTTTCCTTTTCGAAATTAATTTGGTTTGTTTAGAATTAAAAAATAAATTTATTAAAAAACAACAATTCAGAAAATGTCAATCGCAATTTTAGTGGCCACAATTGCTATAAGAAGAAAGCAGAAATGATCGGATGTATGCGAGACTTCTCAAATCTTTCGGAAATGACAAAAAAACTCTCACACAAAAACACTTTTCTGATTTATGACACTACAGAGGCTAAAAAAGAGGCCTATCAAAGAAGTACTTGATACAGTAACATTTAGCCTAGTAAACTGCTCTATTCCTGAAATCATTAAAATAGCCGCAATTTTAAGGTTTTTATATGGCGGAACGTAGCAGTAGTATGGATTTTTGACCGTTTGTAAAATCTTATGACTGACTAAAATGGAAAAAGTAAACCACTAAAATTCCCAAAAGCAAAATATTTTTCTTTAGAAGCAGTTGATGTCTTCAATAATTTTTTAAATGTTTCTTTTATTTTGTTTAAAAGATATAATAATATTGTTTAAACAAGTAAAAAAGTTAATATGTAAACTACTCAAAAAGTTTTTTTATTACGTTAAAAGCAAAATAATTATAAAATATGTGCAAGTGATTTGAAATTGGTAGACGTTTAGCTGACTGCTTTAAAATCACGAGATTAATGAAATTTCAAACCACTTTCGGAAAAATTGATTTTCAGAACAACCTCAAATATTTCTGATTCAATGTTGCCGAATTCAGAATGGCCTTTGTATAGTGCCTGATGCCACTATGCAACTAGTAATTTCAAGACAATTAATTTGGTTTACAGAACAAAAAAAATTTTTAATTTTTTCGGAACTGCGAATTCTTTAAAATAATCCTTACAGGATATCAATTTTGTATTTTAAAAAATATACAAGTTGACTATTTTGAGATATCAGCCGGCTCTTACGAACATTCCCCTTTGTGTCAGTGGAGAGGATCCGAAAACCTGTAACAAAACTTCCTTTAATATGAAAATCAAGGATATTTTAACACAAGTGCGCTACATAGCACACACCTCATGACACATTGCCATGGCCATCTCACTTAAAGCTAATGTGAATTGTTCATCTAAAAATCGTTAGACATTCTCTTTTTTAATTGTTGTTTCAGTTATACAAAACCTTAAAAACTACTAACGAACTTTTCACAATATTTTGTAAAAAAAAATTATTAATATTTCACACACACTTTACTTTGTTTAAATATAATAACAGATGCTGCTTAAAAGGAAATCCTTTACATGCTGGATGTATGTATTAAATCGTCCTCCTGTTAGAAAATATTGATACAAAAAATAATTTGTACCAAAAGAATATAAAATCCTTTCTCCTTGTGGAGCTTTTCATAAAATAACAGACAATGTAAAAGGAGTCTTAAATATGAAATAAATAATAAAGTCTACGTATTTTGAAAAGAAAAAAGGCAAAAAAAAATCGCAAAATACTCGTACTTACCGACGCCATGTGCACGGAATTCTGCGATACCATTGTTTGTAATACAATACAAAGGGAATACTACATTCAAATGGAATGTAAAATATATTGAATGAAAACACTTAACATTTGCAGTTGATATTAAAAATGATTTGGGGGTTTAGCTTTCATACAAGAAAACGTTTTGTTAGAATTTTTACGCGAGTTCCCGCAAGTGTACAGCGGTTTCTTTTTTCCATAGCTATGACTGCTGTGTGTTTGCTTAGCTTAAGGGGAATAAAAATTATGTTCTCCACTGCTTTTTTTATATATGGAAAGTTTATTTAATGAAATACTTTTGCATTGATATTTCTATGCCTCAAGTATAGTTGTAGTAAGCTTTGAAGTAAAGCAAGATATAAAAATAATAACTTAAAAAAATAATAACCTTGGTTTTGTCCACTGCAGGACTGGCACGATAGTCGCTGGTAATTAGAGTTACTTTTCGAGCCCACTTAAAATCCTTTTCAATTTTATTTTAAGCTCAGGTAATGGTCGAGCCAAATAGAAATCCTGCTATTTCATATGTCATCTCTTCAAAATTATTTTAATATGAGACAAACTACATACAACAATTTACTCGATTAGAATAGGTTTTAAAAAAGTCACAAATGAACCTTAAACGAACTTTTTCATTTATTTCAGTACTTGATAGATAAATTGAAAGATCAGTTAGCTGAATTTTAAGAAAACCAATAAAAAAAAATTTTTTTTGTAACACTCAAAACTTCTTAAGAATTTTCGAAATGCAAGACAACAAGATGTTCTATTTAAGGGGATTCCCCTTGTTTTATATATCACATATTTTTGTATTTTTAAATGTGCAATAGCTGTTGGAATATGAGAACAGAAATTGGTCTTGGAAGCGCAGCATTTACGTCGAATTGCAGAAGAAATGTTTTGGGCACTGGAAAAGTGGTCTGCTTTAGAAAGGTATTCCCAGCTATACTAGACAGGTATCTTACAATCCGGCAACGAAGTATTCATTATATCAATTTTTTTATTTTCACGTTAATTTCAATTGAAGAAATTGATTTACGTAGTGTGACGTATGGCGAATTCTATATGGGAAATATTCTCTCACGTTCTGCAGGCAATGCTACACAAGAATTTGTTTGAACATGTAAAAAGAATTTTTATACTTCCGCGTAGTGATAGAAATCAGTGCCCCGAATAAAGTTTCCATTAAAACTCTTCTTCCCAATTTTTTTGCTCGCGGTTCCAGTGACTGCTCTTCGTATTACATCGGGAAAGACCAGAACACATCCAATAAAAGATCATAAGCTTTAATTAGCCCACAGCTGGGCACGCCATCCTATTCTGTGTTGTATGAAGCCACAATAATATGAGCAATTAAACATACAATAAGATTGTACAATGTGAAAATGAGTTTGCTCTTTTAAAATAAATTTATTTAAATTATTTTATTCTCTTTTGCTGTTTCATAAATATTTATTTTATATAAATGTGATTTTGTTCTCAAAAGGCTGCAATACCAGTAATTCGGTACTGCAAAAAAAAAAAAAGAACACTTTTAAACACGAGTGTAATTTATTACTGAGTTGGTTACGGAATAGAATACTGTTGTTGTTCTTACTTTGATACAGCACGTCCTTCTGCTGTATATTGTTTATTCAGTATCAATGGGAACTTTCTAAGTTTGCTTTAGCAATTCAACATTAACCTTCAACTCTTAAATGCCCCAGGACCACAATTTTCATACAAAAAAAAAGCACAAAAATTTATAATGACTAATCAAGATGGATGGATGCTCAAAAACGTTGTATGAAATATTAGAGAATAAAATTTATTTTATAATTTCTATGATTAGAAAAGACGTTAGAATTAAAATTGGGTATGCACACATTTTTTGGTATCGCATCACACTAACTCATTGCGCCCCCGTCCAGAAATCAACATGGTTGGAATTTACTCAAACATAATTAATAATTAAAGCAACTTTCATTGAGTAGAGAACTCGCGTATAATAGAAATGTATGAAGTGGTTTTTTCTCCATGAAAGGTTTCAGATGCAAACGAAATTTGTTTATACTGGGCCAGCTTTCCTTAATTAAAATTTATTCTCATGGCGAAGAAAATGTTGGCAGGAATCTGTGTTGCTGGGAACTGTGTGGCAGTCAACTGTTATTATAATTATTGTACGAGTATTTCCTGTCAGTTCTTTGCATTTCATTAAATTTGAGATGTTTGTTTTGCAAAATTAATATATTTTTCGCCTTTGGTGTGCTGTTAAAATATTCACTTTGTTTAGAGTTAAATTTTTTTTGGAACTCTCTAAACAAGCTGAGAAATTTGTTTTGCCTTCTTAAAATAATATTTCATCTTCGATTCAAAGCTCCTGATATTCAAAGTGCAGACCACATAACCTTTTCCCTCAGGTTAATCAGGGCAGTGCAATCAGTAATTGAGATGTTGACAACAACTAAGCTGTTGCCACAATTCAGTGGAAAGCAACAGCAATAATTCTTTAGACTTTAAAAAACAATATTTTTAAAATTATTTTTTAAGTAACAACGAGAGTAGAGGATGATGTTTGAACTAACCAGGCTGTAAGACTTTTAATATTTAAGTATCCTTGTAGAAAATCACATGATTGGTTTGCCAGCAAAAAGCTTAGTTATCCGCTGCTTTTAATCGCTGTCTGTCTTCTCTTTCTCGCTCTCTCTTTCTTCACTAACATTTTAGATGCTCATAGATTTGTTCGAGAAGAAGGCGTTTCCTGAAAATGTAGACTTATTTATTTTAAATAAAAATTGCCGTTCAAAACAATATTTTTATAAGCCAGTAAAACTGCCAGTTAAAGTAACAATTTAATAAACTTTCATCAGCGTGCCATGCCATTAAATTAAAGAATATCACTTTCAATGTAAAAGCAGTTCACCGTATGGTGAGTTTGAATTAATATATACACACATATATATATATATATATATTTTTTTTTTTGGTAAAGTATTTTCTTATATATTAAATGAAATCCTTTTCATCATATTTCTTTGCCTGTTTAAAAAGCAGTATAATATTTGACATTTGCTTTTCACATAGACCATAAATTTGGCCACACAAATTATATGGTCACTTAGCTTTTTCCCTTTTCCCTTCATAAACAGTTTGTCATTTAACTTAAATGACAAAGATGAATGGATAACATCTACTCCTTTTACTTTCTCCAATTTCCAAAAGAAAGAGAAAAAAAACTAAGAAATAAATAAAAATGTGAATAATTTGCACTATTAGATTCCTTACAAAAGAATCAATATGGAATATTTTTAATGGCATAAAAAAGGATTTTAGTACAGTAAAGTAAAAAGGTTCGGACACAAAGAAACACCGTATGAAAAAGCCAAACACACAGTCTATATAATTTTATAAAACTTATGTTGGACAGATTGATTTTAAACCGCTTTGGTATTGTGTTTGGAAATGACACAATACCCCGTCAATATGAATTTGTTTGCTGGGTAAACACAATTGTATTTATGTGTAGTAGCATATTCAAATCTAAGGCATGAACATACGAGTACTCGCACATATGTGCCGCACTGCTTAAAATGCTATAAAATATTTATTTAGCTGATACGGTTCCACGTTAATAAAAATTTGGTTTAAACAAGTAGCGAAGAGCGGATACGTTTATTCTTTTATTTAAAATCGCGATAAAGATTTCTCAGTTCGTACGGTATGCGAGAATAGGAAATATTTTTTCTTCTCTTTTGTTTGCAACTAAATATACAAATTCAGGCAGGCAAAAATGCTTCCAATGACACATTTCATGCCTCTAGAAGATTTATGTTTAATTTATTTACAATTCTAAAGTAAACACGCTGACACCATACAAACATTTGATAAATGAGTTTTAAACAAGAGTGTTGTTTATAACGATTTGAGAGAAAAATTTTAGCATTCAAGCTAATTTATGACCAAAGTATTGCGTTAATCAACAAAACTGTTGCATTTTATATGTGAATGTTTGTAAAAATACTTTAAAGTTGTAGATTCCTTTTCAAAATAAAAGACAAAAGGATTTTTATTTTATTAAATAAAACATTATGACTTCCTTTGGTGAGCTCCTTCAAGGAATTTCAATAACAATTCTACGGATAAAAAATAAAAACAGTAAAAAAATAGAAGAGAATTTTTTTTTTATAATTCTTTAAGTTTTCTAATTGATTTTTTTACATTTTCACAATTTAAAGGTTCCCACACAGACGGGATTCTAATAACGACTTTGGCCATAATGCAAAAATTAATTATTGAAATTTCTTTTTAGCATATAAAACTATTTCTATAAGAGCATCTTAAAAGCCGTTTTTTTATTTTTCCAGCCTCTTCACATATGCAACTGAATTGGGTAATTTAACTCAACTTAGCGTACACATTATTCAATTTATTCATTGGCAATTATTATCATCAGCCTGATAAATTGAAATGAAATGGCCAATGTAGCGCTTTCACTGGCTTGTTTAGTGGCCTCCCCAAATGAATTGAGAATTACAAGGTCAAATATGTTAAAATATATATGACAATTGATTAACGACTAACAAATCATCTTTTCGTTTTAAATCGCTAAAATATCAGTTTCAATACACAATTAAAGAATTTTTAAATGCAAAACAAATTAAGCGTTTAAACCGCAAAAATTAAAACTGCATGCGGAAATTTTTATGCAAAATACAAAATGGTTTTTTTCGGTGGATGAAAAAGGTCAGAATGAAAAAAAAAATCAAATTACATATTATATTAATATGTTTAACTCAAACTGACAGAATGTTGCAAAAACCGCGCATATTTTTCGTGGCATGATTCATCAATAAGTTCAAAATTTAAAAAATTTTTAACGAAACTGGCATTTAAAAATTAATTACTTTTAAAAGTTACAATCGACAGATGTCAGGAAATATGAATTTAAATTTATGTCGGAAAAGTATTTTTGTGAAATACCGATATCACACATTTCCTAACGTTTTATTCAGATAAAAACGACACGTTTCTTGGTTTACATTTTCAGCTGATGAAAATCTTAAATCTGACTTAAATCCTTAAATCCCGCTTATACATATTTTAATTTTTAAGGGCCACCAAGTAGAATATTTTGTTATGCTGTCTAAGCAAGCCTTCAGCAGAGATGGATATTGCATTGGGCATTTTTTCTGTATTTAAGTGAATTAATAATTATATTAATATATTATAAATATAAATTAAAAAAAATAAATGAAAAAAATAAATAAATAAATAAATAAATAAAAAATATAAATTAAAAAATATATATTTCTAAAAGAATTGCAATTTCAAATAGAATAATTTTCAATTAAATTCCTTGTTTTGTGTTGCAGATATCGCCTTATAGTTAACAGTCCTTAATGTTAACTTCAACTAAAAATTAAAGCAAAAAAAAATATAAAATAAAACCGCACAATCAACTTATTTTAGTTTCGCAAACGAAAGATCTTTTTTTACAAACCAATAATGATGCAGCTTTAGTTGCTACAGCATAAAAATGGAAAGCAGCCAACATTTCTTGGAAACACTGCGGACATAAATAGGCGTCATAACAATTTACTTCGAAAGCTTTTTCAATTTTTACTTACAACTCAATCCGCTTCATAATGTACTAGCAAATAGTTGTCAATGTCTGGTGAAGAATTATACAGGAGAAGTTCCATGTCTGGCTCTTTATTTATCTAGCAAATCTTTTAGGTCGTGTGATTATCCAAATAACAGTTTACAAATAACTCTTTACCAGTTTAAAAATAATTAAAATTATTTATTTCTGCAATTCTTAAATGAAATAATTTAGTACGCTAATTTTTCATCTCAATTTGCCACCATTCTTTCAGGCAAAACAAATAATTGGAAATTTATTTAGTAATAGAAAAATTTCACAAAACATTTCATCTGCTGTTTCTTTCCGTAAATTGTATATTAAAACTATTGCTGAGGTTGCAGCAGAATCAAAATAAAAAAAAAATTGATAAAATTGCATTAAAAATCACTCAAATATTTATACACGTTCGCCATGCAAAAACACAGAAAAATTCATTTAATAATAGTAATAAAAATAGAGAAAATAATTCAAAGCGCAGCCGTTGTTTATTAACATTTTCCGATTTCACTCGAAAGCCAGTAGGGATCATAAAATTTGCATTCATTTACTAGTTTTATGTTAAAAACATATTTTTGTTATTCATTATCGTGTTTATTTAATTTAACACATATTAACTATCGCGTAGCATTTATTCGATTTAATACACTAATGAAATTTATCAATACATTCTATTTAAATAATGACACAATGAAATAGTTAAAATAAACTGCTGCCAAAGGGATGCACTTATTATGCAATTAATTTTCTAAATAAATTAGTTTTAAATATTTAAAATAAACAAATAAAATATTGTAAACTTAAAATAAAAAAAAGTGATGCGAATTTTATATTTGTCATTATAGCTAAATTAGACAAAGAAAGAAGGGGGGGACTTTAAATAAAATCGCTAAAACATTTATTTCGATGTCAGATAAGGGCTTAATATAATGCCGCCTATAAACTTTCCGCCATTTACGAATATGGTTCATTAAACAATAATTTGAAGGATAAGTAAAAATAAATCAAATTTACTATCAAATTGGCGGGTGGCTCAAATGTGGGGGCTCAAACAGCTTAATTTGTTATGGTCGTGATAATTGAACTTGCGATCTTCCGGCAGGCAGATTAGAATACCAGTTACAACATATACGAGTATGAAGGTATGGATTGGATTGTATCCGAAAGGTGTTTAAAAGAGGATCAAAAGAATCTACACAGAGCAAAAACTGCCTCAAAGAATCAATAATATTTTTTCTATGAAACGTTTTTAGGGAAAGGGGTATCCCAGCAGTAAGAAGGAATTCCTTATTATTTTTATGCGGTAAATCTTATTAATTTTATCAAGAAGGAAAACACATAAAATCGAGAAGAAAACATGTTATTTGCAATTTTTTATACTCATGTTCTGTTTTTTTTTTTTTTGGCCACAAAAAAACAATTCATAGAGAATAACTTCTTGATTTTATTAGGTTTTCTTCTTAATTACATAAAAAGGGGATTTCTTATTGATTTCATTAGGTCATCTTATATATTTTTTTAAAAAGGTTTTCCTTATTGATTTCATTATGTTGCCTTCTTGATTTTTTCAAAAAGGTTTTCTTCTTGATTTTACTAGGTTACTTGTTATTTCAAAAATATGAAATAACAAATACAGACACAATTTTTTCAAGTTTTTCTTTGCGTTTTGTTTTTGTCTTTCAGCAGAATCTTTGATTTACATGCCATAATTTTTTTGCACTTGACATAATGAAATTAAACTTTTAGTTAGTGAATTAATTAAATTAAAAACAATCTTTTTAGTGAATCTGAGTTAATACGTAAGTAAAATGCGCTTTTTTTAATAATAGTAAGTTTGTTAACAAATTGTGCATGAAGTTTATATGTACTGCCATGAGCGAAGAAAAGAATTTAACCGAAGATATTCAGAACCATTCATCGGCCCGACAAAATCCAACCTTCAACTAGCGGCTTGTAGTAATGGGCATAAGTAATTATAACAACGCATTTATTTAAGCAAATATATGTAATTTATATATGTAAAAAGTCAGTAATATAGTAGTAATAATAATATTTACTGTTTATTATTACATATACTATTAATGCATATAACAATAATAAATAAATAAAAAAAATTATAAAATAAAATCAGGAAGTATTATTTATAAAAAAGTCAATAAAATAACCTAGTAAAATTAAGAAGAAAACCTTTTTGAAAAAATCAAGAAGAATACCTAGTAAAATCAAGAAGAAAACCTTTTTGAAAAAATCAAGAAGAATATCTAGCAAAATCAAGAAGAAAACCTTTTTGAAAAAATCAAGAAGAATACCTAGTAAAATCAAGAAGAAAACCTTTTTGAAAAAATCAAGAAGAATATCTAGTAAAATCAAGAAGAAAACCTTTTTGAAAAAATCAAGAAGAATATCTAGTAAAATCAAGAATAAAACCTTTTTGAAAAATCAAGAAGAATATCTAGTAAAATCAAAAATAAAACCTTTTTGAAAAAATCAAGAAGAATATCTAATAAAATCTATAAGTTTCCTTCTTGATTTTTTCAAAAAGGTTTTCCCTATGAAATTAATAAGATGTTCTTCTTGAAAAAAAACCATAGAGATATCTTGTAAATTTTGTTCTATTTTATTAGGTACTACTAGGCACATTTTGCTCTGTTCATTTTTGCTCGCACTCGTTCTGGAAGAATACATTTGAATGGCATCGTATTTCACACTTACTGGAACAAATCAAGCATTATTACGTAATAAAAGCTTCATCGTGGCTGTATGTGTGTTTTACTAATCTCTGTTTTTAAAATCAAAGAAATAATCGCTTGAAATGTCAGTGTGATGGCTTCATAGCGCAATCGAGGCGACGCTGAGGTAAAAACAAGCAACATTTTTTTCATTTATACACTAAACGTCTGCCAAAACGCCTTAAAGACATTTTCTACAGGAGTTCAGTTGAGCATTCTAAAAACCAGTGACAAAATGAGACAATTTGCATTTCAAATGACATTATCAGTTTCATTATTTAAATCTGTTGTACGGAGTAAACTCTGTACCTGGAGGAGATTTCAGATTATTTCCAAATGCTGTAAAACAATACGAAATACATTTAAGTAAATATTTTGTTTTAAATTCAAGTGCAGGATTCGACAAAAATTATTTCTAATTAAATTCTAAACCAGTTTACTGTCAAACATTGTTACTATTATTTTGCACATAAACTGAGATTGGAACCGTCAACATTTCAAATTTGGAGAATTTTGATATCACATTCCACTCTATTTAGGGCATATGATCTTAGATTGATAAATGAGCCATCCTTATGGGTTTCTCGGCATCGTTTCCTAATATTGTCTATGTATGAAGAATTTTTATAATAAAAGCCTTAAGGATACAAACCTGTCAGTGTATAAAAGCTGTGGGAAGAATGTAATTGCAAGAAGGTAAGTAGGCTATTCAAAATATTTTATTTTTTATTTTTGCGAAATATTCTTTTTTGCAGTAAAAAAATTCCTAATTGAATTCTTGTAGAAAATGGCTTTACGGCCAACTGCCAGCCATTTGATATATAAATAAAGTAAATTTTTTTGTAAAGTAAATTTGCTCGATTGCGATATGAAGCCATCACACCGGCACTCTATTCGAAAATTTTTGATTTGAAAATTAGAGTTTAATAAAATACACACACACACAGCGGTATGTGTGAAGTACGAAGGCAATTATATGGTCGCTTCTAGAACGACTCGAGTATTGGATTCTTTTGATCCGCTTTTGCACACATTTCGGAGACAGTCTTTTAAACTTAAGGGAACTGAAATAACTTCTTAATTTGAGTTAATAATTCGGCGGAAATTTTTTTAATCGATTCTTCTTGTTGTTTTCTTTTCCCTCTGATTATATTTTTCTCATTCCTTTTTAGTGCGTATGAACACTAAATTCGAAAATTATTAACTCCCATTTACAAATTCATACTTCGCACTGTACTCAGAGTCTATAAATTATAATTAAATGTATTACAGTTTGGAATTTTATTAAAAAATAATTCCAATCAAAAGTAAAAATTATAAAAATCTTAAATATAATAAAAAAAATATATATAAAAAAAGGATAGCAAATTCAAAACTAATAATATCAAATAATATATTTTTTATTAAATAATATTTTTTTTAATATTTTTGAAAATTTCCATTCATTAATGATTAACGCACAAAATTATTTGTTAAATTACCAGTTTTGTCAAATAACTTTAAATTAAATTTCTAATAGTTTTCAAAGATTTGTACATGACTTGCAGGCACTTCTATTTCCATTGAAACATAAAACAACTGCAACCAAAAAAAAAAAGCCGTTCGCCATGTGTGGAAATGTAAACAATTTTTAACATACACATTTCGAATGCAGTTAAGCAAAATGAACAACCGTTTTTCGTATTTCCGCTCTGTGAAAAGCGCTTTTGCTCATGCATAAGTATGCAAACTTCCTCTCTTTTGCCGCTTGCAAATTATTCCATTTAACGAAAATCAATTAGTTGCGTACACACACATGTGTGCGCGTACAATCAGATCTATTTGCTTGTGCATTCTGGCTTTTGAGCAAAATTGCACCCGCATTAGATAAATATTATTGTGCCAAAAATAAACATGCTGTTGTGTTGCAGTGTGTGTGGAATGCATCTATGAGCAAATATTCTATGCGATGGTGTGTGTGCGAATTAATAAAAACAAATAAAACATTTAGGATTACCATGTTTCCGAAATTACTAGAAGGACGGTATTCAGGATTTTCTGAAATCCGGTCTTTTTATTTAAAATATGCCAACAGCAGTTACTACTTGCTGCTCTAGACCACGATTGACTATCCCACAAAATTGTAGAATACATTCAAAAGAACGCCTCATTGAATTCTGTCACATTGTTGTACAACTCAAGTGCTCAACTGCTGCTAAAATAAATGCCGGCTGCCGTGATCGCAAGCCATATTTGCCAAATCGTGTAACTGTATATGCTCATGAATCAGAACCTTTAAAGTAATAATTTGGTATTAAGCAAGCCAGTGTTGTTGTTTATTTGATGCAAAACTGATTGACGAGTATTTTTCAAAGGACTATGTAAACGGCTAAAGAAAATAAAACTTGAAAATAAACGAAATGTAGAAATTCTATTTCATATTTGGATTATTTGAGTTTGTATTTGTTGAACAGCAGCTTCTCTGAGCTTTTTCAGATTTCTTTATGCAGCAACATGAAGTGCATAATTTTTCTAATATTTGTTCTTTAGTAATTGAAAGTCATGTCATTCCTCAGCTTGGAATGAAACTGAGAGAGAGGAAGCGAGAGGTAAGAGATAGCGAGGCAACATATTACCAAAATCTGCAAGGTTGGTGTAAGACCAGCTAGCACTTAAGGGAAGAGCCTTACTCAGGCAATAGACTTAGGCTGAATTGTAGAGCAGTTGCAGTTGTCAAAATAGGGGTTGTCAACCTTATTTGTAGGCGTTTCAGAATAAAGCAGAGAGAGAAGAGAGAGAGAGACAAATGTTACGAAAATTTGCCTTATTGGTGTAAATAATGACACGTACTTATCCTTACTGCTGCACTATTATATGTTTTTTTCTAAGACCCCCTAGGACCCAAGGGAAGAGCCCCACTCAGGCAACGGACTTAGCCTGAATTACATAGTACTTGCAGCTCTTTTAGTCTCAAAATAGATGTATTTTATTTTTATTTTTTTTCGTAGGCCCTTCAGCATAAAACAGAGGTAACAGTTTATAAAGTAAAACATTGTTGCATTGTTACCGCACAATTGCAACACTGGTTCAATAATTTTCCAACCGCAGTTAATGGATGGAATATTAAAGCATTTGGAAAAAATTCCAGAAAATTCCTTCAACTTGTAACTGAGTGGTGATATCAACTAAACATTAGGACAAAGGCTTCAATTCGGGGAAAGATAAATTGCAACTGGTAATTAAAAATATTTTATTTTTTTATGAAGAGAAAAAAAATACGGCAATTGAGAACTTAAATCTAACAAAAACCATGGATGCCCCACTTTAAGCCTTAACTCGGCCAACTTTCAATAATAAAAATAATTGAAAAGTATATACACTTAACATCTTTTACAATGCAAGTGACCATAAAATGTAAAATCTTCGTGTCATATAATGTTAAAACTACACATACATATAAAAAAGTCATGTAATAACAAGAAAATTTAATTTAAAAAATCCTGACATAAACTAGAGTATTTAATTCGAAACGAAAAGCTATAGCAAAACAATATCCTTGCGTATACATAAGCGTATGCTATATCTAAACTTTTCATTGTAAAATAAGGACATTTCTCTTTATCGATAAATGAAAAACAATTCTGCAGTAACTAACAAAATGGATTTATTGTTCCAAATAATATGCGTAAAACTTACAAGTACAAACGTTTTTATACAATTGCAGCAAAAAAAAAAAAAAAAACTTCAATAATATTGCTGAATTATATAAAATAAAAATTGTATATAAATTAAGGTTTTTCCTACGTTGAGCACTGGCTTGTATTATTTCATACAGAAAGCAAACAATTTAAGAATTTATTCCGATACATTATTTGTATTGTTTGTACAATATATATATATATATAATATGTGAATTATTTCAATATTTTTCTATATATTTTTCTTTGGCGTTTTTTGTTTTGCAATCAAATAAAATAAAATTAGAAAATGTACGAAAGAAATTTATTGCTTCGATATAAAAAAGAAATTATTAATTTTTCCGGACAGAGCAGAAAGAATATCAATATCGAATGGAAAGTTAAGACTTCTTGGAGACATTACCCAAAAACAAGTTGAAATCATTAGGAAGCGGATGCATTGAAATGCAGAAAAATTCATTTCACAAAAACAAACAAAAATAAAATCGAAATCAAACAAAAAAGGACATGACTAAACATGCTTGTACAAAACTATAGAAAACAAAATGGAAAAAAATATTATTGTTAATTGCTTGTATGGAATAGTGGCTGGCAAGTGCAGTTTGTAGTAACAAGAGCACCAATCAGTAACATTTTTGGTGTTCAAAATAAATTTCTTTGAAAAGATTTTTTGAAAGAAGAATTTTTTTTTTTTAATATTTTATTTAAAAAGAAAATTATTTAAGAAAAAATAATTTAGAAATATATTTAAAGAACGTCTTTGTTGATCTCAAATGAAAAATTATTTATTAAATAAATAAAGATAAATAAATAAAATTTATTTTATTTATTATTTCCTCAAACAGAAAATAAAGTATGAATTCGATCTCTACCTCAGGCATTGGTGAAGAAAAACTTTCAATCCTTAATTGTGGGAATGTCTAAATGACGAACTGTATTGCACACTGGTGTCAAATTGTTAGCGCTACATCCTTTAAAGCTGCCTGGAGTTCTCCTTGTCTTTCTATTGCCGTTCCCCCAGTTCTGGCCACATGTTCCTTAAACTATTTTCTAGTTATCATAAACACGCATAAATTTTTGCTCATTTTGAACCTGCAGGCTTTACTTGCATCCTTTTATCATTATTGTTTTTAAATCCTCTACTCCTTTTTATTATTTATTTATATAAATAAAGGTTTTGATGTTCATATGTTTAGTGTTAAAATGTGCCAGCTGCTGGCAGTTCCATGCCTTGTTCCATATTTTTATAGCTTCCAAAAGAAACATACACGCGAACATAAAATCAAGCAGGCAGAAAAAGGCGTGTTTCCAATACACACAAAAATATATATTAAAATTGTTTATATGCTTGTGAGATCAGAGACCCGTGGAGGTGGCAACGCAACCACAAACTCCCTGAAGGCAGCAAACACCTTCAAAAGTAAGTGTTACACAAACACATATTTAGTACAAGCATTTAGAATCAATATATTTGATTTGATTTCATTTCATTTTATTTTATTTATTCTTCAGTGCACTTTATGTTGATTCCCAATTTTAGTCACACTGCAAATGTTATTGTTGAACTTTTACACCTCAAGTATAAAATGAAATGTAAAATTATCATTGAAATCATTGCAATTGATTTTTGTTTTAATTTTCAGTTTTTGTGGTATCACAAATTATCCTTGACAGGCAGACAATTCATGTGATGGCAAACAAATTTATGCATGTCGAGATTATTTTTTAAATAAAAACAAGACAATAAAAAATTATACTCCGAAAATGGTTTGACATTAAATAATATGAAAGTATTTGATTTATTTGATCAATGAAAATATGAAATAGTTTACATGGTTTTTATATATTGATTCTTAAATTCTGAAACTTTAGGATTGCTTCAAGACAATTTTGCAATACTTTGATAAATGCTGCTGGATATAAAATTTATATTTCTGCCCCGAAGGCTACCAGTTAACGTATGGTCAAAGAGAAAGTTACGCAGAAGACGTAACGTAAGAAGCTTTTATTTGACAATTTATTTTGTTTTATTTATATTTATTTGCCCATGAAACACTGCTGCTGCTACAGAAGTGTAGGAGTATAGTGTAACTTCTCAGATACACATTATCATCCACAAAGATTTTTTAAGGCTTCTAGTTGATCATGACTATTCCCTCGTCATTTAAACATTTGAATATCAATTAACAATGAGAAATTTTGGCACATGAGAAAAAAAATGCAGGAATCGAACTCAAACTTACTGCTACTGCAGCCAAGGATATCTCAAATTCAATTCATCACCCACTCAAATACATTTTCAAAAGCATTATTTTAATGCTTGATGTATACATTTGATAGTGTATAGTGCCTTTAAGAAAATTCAATCAACAAAACTCAGTGGGAATGAGAATTAAATATATAATAACTAAATTCAATTAAATTTATAATAATAAAAAAATAAATTAAAATACAGTATTCGGCAAAAAAAAAACTTAAAAGTAAGAATAATATAGCAAAACAATTATTTTAATATAATAGATGCAAATGTATTAAGTAAATTGCATTATATAAATATATAATAATGCAATTACAAATCAGCTTAAGTCAAGGGAGAGACAACTATAAATAGCTACTGACGCGGCTGCTTTTATTACTTCCGGCAGTCATAAAAAAAATTATTGCGAAGAATTTTCTGAATGGCTTTCAGATGTCATGTGTTAATTGATGTTGGCAAGTTTAAGTGACAAGCCAACAAAAAATATCGATGACAATATATATACATCCTAGCAAATACTGTCACTCTCAATACAGTCTTATTATTTTACAGATTAAATATAACAGGGAATAAATATGCGACAAAAATATTGCTATACTGATCCAAATTGACGTTTTCTCCTTGGCTTCCCCCTTTTCCCCTTGCAGAAGGCAAAATATTTCGAGTGGACATTATTTACCAAAACATTACGTGTCCTTCAAAAAAAAAAAAAGGAAGAGCCACCAGTAGCGAATTTAACACTTTAGAAAACCTTAATTTCAATTTAAAAATACATATATTTAAATAAAATACATTAAATAAATACATTTGAAGACTCCTTTAAAAAAGCCCTACTGTTGTATTAATTTATCTTCATTTAATTCTTTTAATACGATTAAAAATGCCAAATATTTCAGTAAAAACAACAGCCGAGGTCATTATCATCAATCATGTGCTGAAGTTGACATGACACATTTGCACTTGAGACACTTGTCTCATTTCACTAGTACATGCTGTATAAGAAAAAACTTTTTTTTTCTTTGTGAAAGAGTATTTATTAATTATTAACAAGGCATGTTATAAAACAAGTGTTATTATAAAAAGTTACTTCTTATTCCGGGGAGACTAAAAGTATTTAAAGCAACATTTTATTTCCTTTAAAGAGAGTTCAAATACTTTGGAAAGTAAATAAATAGGACGTACTTACAAGCACCACATGTTGCAAATAATTGTTTACAAGCCACAAACACACACACAGGCATATACAGAGATGGCACCTTTAACCTTTTTTTACTGTGTCCTTACGAGCTGCTTCGAAAAGAATTAATTACGTTTTGAGCTACAAGATTATTTTAAGATGTCATTTGCATCACCACAAATAGTGGCACTTATGAAGGAAATTTCACGTATGTCGGTTCAAGGCAGATGCAAATAGAATACCGAAGTGAAGCTCGTTACTCGTTACTAACTAACAATAACAAAGCCAGTGCTTAAAAAGACCTTCTTCTAAAAAAAAAACATACGATTCCATAAATTTAAACCAGCTGAGCAGCTTTAAGTCGGTAAGCATCTTTATCATATACGAGTACTTTACCTTGTCACAATTAACCAACAAAATATTCGTGATTATGTTGTCCTCATTTTTGCACTTGTTTAAGCAAACACTGAATTGCTAAACTTGCAGCTCTCTTAGCCAAGCTTCCAGCAGGCTTAAATGTAAAGCAATATTTACATTGTCCTCTTCGTCTACCGTTTGGTCGTATCTGCAGAAATAAAAAATAAACAAGATAAAGAAATAAACAAGTGAGGAAAAAATTGAGGAAGGAAAACTTTTGGAAATTATGTTTTGTGGAATAAAATTAGAATAAATTTAGTACACACACACGCATAAATAAATGAATAATAAGAATCTATACTACTTTCTTAAAGGCAAAATAATATTTTATATTGCAAAATGTGCTAAGAATAATTTTCAACTTTTATACTGAGTAAAAAAAAACATGTTCACAGACCATTGCAGTAGTCAACGAAACTATATATGCAATACTAATACCCTGTTCAGACGTAAAAAAAATTACTTTAAGTGTTTACCAATCTATTGTATTAAGTATTCCATTTATAAATTAGGCAAATTATTTTTTAATGTAACTTTTAGGAAAGCTTGTGTGAAGAGCTGGCCCAGAAGCCAAAATATCCATATGCAGCACGAAAATGCTGCGAATATTTGTGTTTAATAAAATCCAGTTTGTTTATCATTCAGTGTAAATGATTAGCCTTAATCATCAGTAGTTCTTAACATTACAGATTTCCAAGTGGTCATTACTTCGCCGTGACTACATTACAGTTCGTCGGAGCAATTGGTTTCACTCTAAGTGTCCTGGAGGCGATAAAAAAATACATGAACGCGTTTTTATATGAGCGTATGGTTGTGATTTTCCAACTACAAGTATATGTAGTAGGATCCGATTGATAAATTTAAAAAAGTTTCGATATCTTAATTAATTTTATAATTATTTAATCGTCTCCCAGTGTAAATGACATGAAAAATTCCAGCTGTTTTTTGTTCGATATCGGAATGCTTACAAGCAAGGCAAATAATTATTGTTAATCCTTTTTCTATATCACGGTTTAAACGCAAACAAACAATACTCACACACATGACATGATTGACGTATATTTTGCTTCGTCTCCAGCACATTTTAGTTGTCAATTTATTTGATTGATTTTTGGATTATTCAGCAATTATACAATTTTGCTGTTCGGTATTTGATTGTTTGTATTTAATTCCAGTTCCTTTTCTAAATTATTTTTCTAGTTGTTTTAATTTAATTAAACTCTCAACTGCAGTATCGAATTACTACTAATATAGTTTTAGCAACAAATAAAAAGGTTTTGCAGTTTTGAAATAGACAAATGAAATTCTAAACTGAAATCCCTGAATAGCTGCAGCATGAGCCGCTTTAGAAGCCGTCACTGTAGCATTGGCAGTCGGTGTAACAAAAGTATCCTTCTTGCCAAGAGACATGCCTTCGCATGAGACATTTTTTTAAAATTATACATTTTTTTTTGATTTTAAAAAATTTAAAAAGGAAAATTAGTAAATTTTATTATAAAATCAATTGACATTATTCTGTCTTATTAACAAATTTTTTCAACTTTCCATCATTATTTTGATTAATTTTTCTTTGATTGATGATGAATTATTTAATTTGAAAGCCTTACAATGTATATTTTATTTAACGGGTGTAGATTTAACAGAAATAGAAATTTTTCTTGTTACTGTTTGATGTACTTAAATTTAATATGCTGGTAAATTATGTATGCAGTTACATATAAGATTTTAAAGATCCCTTTTAGGTTTGAAGAATTTTTATGCCGAGTAGCGTCATTGCTAATGACTGCCACAAGAGTTAACAAAAGTAATAATAAAGAAGATGAGAAAAAATCGTGAAGAGAAGTTTTTAAGTTGATAATTAGCATAAAAATTATAATGAAATTGTTTGCTAAGGAGTTGCTATCACTAACTTGCTAAGGACATTTCACTATATCCAGCAAACCTTTAACTAAAATTTTCTAGACAAAAATTACAGTACAATTAAACGAATAAAAATCTTAAGCCACATTAAACTTGAATTTAATAAACAATTCAAATGCATTTATATTTTGCAAATTTTTTTCTTTTTTTAAAAAAATGTTTTAACTGCCGCAGCTGGGATTTGAAGCCACACGATTTAGTAAAATTTCCAGTTGACACTCTGTCCAAAACCAAAGTACTTCTGTTACCACATGGAATACAAATAATTTGGAAAGTATTGTTTTAAATAAATATTTCACAAAAAAAAATATTTTAATTCGGCATCTTATACGAGCATCGTCCTTTCTTCCTTGCTTATCCTGAGCTTGAGTAAAATAATGAGCTCTTTGCTAATGTGTAAACCATTCATTCTCATATCATCAGCTGTAAAATGCAAGTTTGATATAAAAAACTTTGTCACGCAACTATAGAAATTGCGCTCAGAACTGCAAGCATCCCTTACTTACTCATCTTACTCACACCCTTCCCTTACAAAACTGTAGAAAAAGAAAATCTCCCCCTTTAATTATTTACAATAGGAATTTTGCGAAAAAATATCAAACTATATTTAGCAAATTGGTTTCATAAGTTGTTTGCGCATTTGAGCCAGTATCAAAATAGTTTTACAAAATTTTGTCATTTTGCCACGAGGTAAATAACTTTAAGCCGCAACAGCAAAAACAAAATTCAACAATTAAAATAACGA
This sequence comes from Ormia ochracea, assembly GCA_963402855.1. Classification (NCBI taxonomy): domain Eukaryota; kingdom Metazoa; phylum Arthropoda; class Insecta; order Diptera; family Tachinidae; genus Ormia; species Ormia ochracea. The sequence continues at coordinate 20,383,985 of OY727106.1, forward strand.
TTGAGGTAAAGAAAAAATTAAAGCACACAAATTTATAACAAAAAATAAACTTTAACTGCTCTTATAATAAAAACTACAGTTACAAAAATCTACGTAGAGTTCAGTTTATGATTGTATTTGCTGATTTCGAAACTTAATTCGAAAAACAACAATAATAAAACATCAGCAACAATAAAAATATACACTAAATAACAAGCAAAAAAAACAAATAAAATAACTACAAAAATAAACCGCAAAAGTTTACCTTCAACTTGTAGTTTTAAACTGAATATTTTGAATAAAATTATTTTAACTTTTAAACAAAAGAAGAAAATACATTTGGGAGTTGGCGGTAAGAGAAACAAATGTGTTTGTTAGTAGGAGCACTTCAGCGAAATATATGCTAAAACACAGTGGTTCTGACCGTACAAAATGCAATTGCGAAAAAAAAATAAATAAACCCAAATTAAAAAAATTATCATAATTAGCTTTTAATAAGCATTTAACACACTACTTTATTCCCCTATCACAAATCTAATTTATTAACTAATAATAATTAATAATTCATTCCTTGAAAACGTCCGTTTATGTATTTTTTAATGAAAAGCTTGCGTTTTTATTGCTTTTCTATGTTTATTTTATATTTTCAAATGTTTAAAATATATTTTTATTAAAAATAAAGGAAAAATTTTTTTTCGAGATTTGAGGTAAATTTCAATTTTTGAAAAGGGGGGACCCTTTGCTTTTTTGGCCAAAAATAGTCATTCCTTGAAAACGTCCGTTTGTGTATTTTTTAATGAAAAATCTGCGTTTCGTTTGCTCTTGTATGTTTATTTTATATTTTCAAATGTTTAAAATATATTTTTATTAAAAATAAAGGAAAAATTTTTTTTCGAGATTTGGGGTAAATTTCAATTTTTGATAAGGGGGGACCCTTTGCTTTTTTGGCCAAAAATATTCATTCCTTGAAAACGTCCGTTTGTGGATTTTTGAATGACAAATTTGCGTTTTTTTTTTGCTCTTGTATGTTTATTTTTGTTAAAAATAGATAAAAAAAATAATTATGAAAATTATTAATAAAAACGAGTATAAGTTCAAAAAGTCAGATTAAATGTAGATTCCTTAAAGGTTTTTAAAAGTCGCTTTCATCTTATCGCAGCAGTGAAGGGACTTATGTTTCGAAAATTAGATCTGAAGTGAATTAGATCTGAAGAAGTGAATTAACCGCGAAATCATATGAATGAGAGCTTTTTTTTTATACAATCACAATATCACAATGGTTCGTACAACTTTGAAATGTGCAATCCCAAAAGCAACTACACAATTAGATAAAAAATGTTTACAGTATCCATATGTGCCTATCCATGCATAAACGTAAAGGCTTGCTAACTTTTTTAACTAGAGGGAAATAAAGAAAAGTGATTTCCCTTCTGCTTTTAACACTTTGCTATTTATAGTTCTTAATAACTCTGCATGTAAAATGTTTTCTCAAAACTGACTTTGCAGCCGGAAATGCAGTTGTTGCGGCCACATGAGATAATTTTCTGAATGCGTATTAATTTAAATCATAAATATAAAAGATTATAGCAGAGCACCAGCATTCCTCATAAAGGAATGACGGAATAGCATCAAGAGGTTTTATATACTAAAGTGTTATCTTATAAAGCATACTTTTAGGGGTGAATCTTTATAACAAAATAAAAACTGTTGAATTATTTAACAGAATTGTGGTAAGGACATAGAAACCAAAATGGGTTTCGTTACACCAAAAAGCCTTTACATAAACGCTAGGTTTTTTAATTACAAGTAAATAAAAACAAACTCCATTCTTTTTTGGACTTCATTAAACGGGCATATTAAACTTTTTACAAAACCCTCCATTTTTTCTTATTCTTTACTGGCTTTACGATATTCCTTTCTATAATGCTTAACATATTTACAAATATTGCGCCAACAAATACATAAACAATTATTAGGACAATTTGCAGTGCCACTTTTATCTGCAATTCTTAATTTGAGTACAGTAAAACTTTCATTTAGTGAAAAGTAATCATTTTTAAACTTAAAATTTTTTAGTTGGATTTTTAAGCTTTCTTATAGTACTAGTTTATACAAGAAAGCTGTTTTACCTAGTAATGTTTTCGTTAGTTTAAGCCACAGATGTCTACAATCAGGCGCTAACGGTTAAAGCATACTTTAGGGTGTGTCTAACAGTAACAGAGTGCAAAAGCTTATGAATCATGTAGTTTTCTATTAAAATTATGCAATAAACTGCGTCCAAATGAACCGAACTGAGAAGAGAGCTCTGTTTAAACAGTGGATAAATGCAAGGCTATAGAAATTGTATGTTTAACTAGAGGTTATTAGAAGTCTTTGAGTAAGTTGGCGAAAAATTCCACCATTTAATGGTGTACGATGAGCAAACTGCGTTGATCTCCAAGCCAGGACTTTGCAAGTGCCAGTTTAGCCCGGTACATCAGGATTTTCTGCAAGTAAGCCTAAAACTACTCAACTCGCATAGGGATTAACCATTCAATCAAGACCTCACAGTGCACTAGTCATGAGTACGCACATACATAACGTTTACGTGCCTTTTCAGTTTCTCCCCATTAACAAATTAAAACTTCTGTGAGAATACTTTGCATTTCTTCTATACTCCTCCAACTTTTATTTGGCAACAACTTTCCATTAATTATGGAACTGTGACTGAGTTGACTTGTTTAATTATTCTTTTCGCACATTTAGTGCACGAAAGCTTGGCAACATGTTGAAACGCTGGCACCGATATTCACTTTTATAACCTTTTGGTTTACATAAAGTTGTTATTTGAAAAGAAAACAGAACTTTATAGGAAAATCAGTTTTTCCAATTACTGTTAATGGCTTTTTCCTCTATTCGATTTCAGCATTCTCACATTGTGGTTAATCATACCGAATCTGTTTGAAAGTGGTAAAAAATAGTTTTCACTTGCTAATGAAAAACTTGAGAGCAAACTAATACAAGAAATAAAATAATAAATAAATAACCTCACATGTGCTGCATACAGCAGGAAGCATAGAGTGCACGCTATAAAAAAGTACACTAAAATTTATGTTCTTGTTAAAAAATTGCAGAAACGGGCATTCAATTGAATGTAAGCCGTTGCAAACGAGAGTCCTTTATGTTTATTAACTGCATAATTAATAACGAAATGGGCATTTGAGTGCCGTTTGCATGATTTTCTATATTTTATTGCACTTTTAATGTTTGATTTTAATTTTCATAGACTGGCAATCCAGCAAATATTTTTTCACTTTTTTTTTGTTTTGTTGATTTTTATCTGTTTGCTATTAAAGAATAATAAAAGAAAACATTAATACTTTACGGGCAGCTTTTCAGTGGAAAATGTATGTCAATTGCTTGTACAGGCTATACAACAATTTTTTTTGTTTACAATTTCCACTATTTTCCTGTTTATAGGCAATTGAGTTTGAAATCCCAAAATTAAATTATCATTTTGATGTTGAGGGGAATTTTTATTGAGCCACTTGATGAGTATGAATGATTTTTATTTTCAGATGCACAACAAGTATACTTTGCCGCTATTGTATGGTTGTCTGTCTGTCTATCGGAAGCAGCGAGTTTTACATTATAAATTTCTAATAAAATGTTTATTTCAAGTTATTTATGAAAACGCATTTATTGTTTGCTAATAAAACATATTTTCAAATAAAGTTTAGCGAAGCGTAGAAACTTTAGCTGAATGTGGAAGTGGCTTCTTTTAATTGATGGACGATTAGTTTTTTTTATTTATTTACTATATCACATATATTTATTTATTTACTTATTCCTGACAAACAATAACAATGAAAACTTCGTATTAGGTATGAAAGTTGTAGCAACAATAATCGAAATGAAAATAAAGAGAAAGAAAATTTAAAAAAAAAGAAATGGAGTCCAGTGTTATTAGTTTTAGGAACTGGGCCCAAACAAAAAAAGAAATTGGCATTTAACATTTTGTGAAAAGTTTTGGAGAAAAATAATTTATTTTCTTTAGAGTTTTTTAAATACTATAAATATTTTGTGTTTGGGCTTGGCAATCTGAAAAAAGTGGCATCCCTGCTTGAGTCTATTGCGCTTTTCCTGTTTCCTCTCCACAATGCCCAATACCAAATCGAACACAAATCCAACATTTTCATTGCAAGATCTTGTTGCGATCATTTAAGTAAATATTTTATTTCTTTTCTTTTTGGTTATTCAAAAAAATTATTCATAAAAAAATTTTTCTTTAAGCCGGATTGCTTAAAAACGATTTTCATCAGTAGTTGTTGAAAGAGGCAATTGCCTCAGTAGAAGTTTTGAACTCCTACAATTAAATTTATTAACCAATTATTTTTACATTAAAATTTCTATTTATAATAATTTCTATTAGATTTAATAGAATATGCCATATACAAATTACTCACTTTTTGGTTTGGGAACCGCTGCAAATTAAGTTCTTTTCAATTGTTTACGTATTTCACAAATGGGATTGCTTACAGTTTCCGGTCTAGTACCAACAGCTATTTTTATTAGAATCAAAATGAAATTTTTATATGTAAAGCTGGTTAAATAAATATCGAATGTAATAAATTGCTAAGAATGTAATACTCATAACATTATGTGGTGGATTATTAAAGAAAAAATAGAGCTAATTTAGCGATTTTTAAAAGTGGCGAATACAGTCGTAATAAGTAAACATTGCCAATTATTTTTTTTTTTTTTCGTTTTGTAAAAGCTCTGAGGAAGTAAGTAAGCTCTATTGCAAGAATATCGCCTACTTCCCGAAATGAGTAGATGAGAGAAAGCTTAAAACAGAGTTGCAAGGAAGTAGTTGAGAGATTTCGTGAGTCATATATTTACGGTTTGTTTTCTTCCATCGACAAAGTAACTGTACAGCTTATAGGCGAACGAAGCTTTATGTGCGCATATGGACCAGTATTTACACCTATGTCAGTTTAATATTGAAAAAGCAATTGAAAACTGGTTTATATAAGGAGAAATTCATGCTTCAGGATAATTCATGAATAGAATAATATGCATGGAAAATCTCCACTCTCCACTTTGAATACTGAAACCGTTAATTTTTCATGTCTCAAATTTTTTCCAGGTAGTAAAGCGCAATTAAAGAAAACGAGCAATTATTTATGGTACAATTCACTTGGGGCCAATAGCGCAGATTAATCGATTCAAATTCACAAAAATATTTGAGCATTCAATATTGATCATCCCCTTTTTCGTTTGATTAAAATTTTGTGCAAAAGAAGTGTAACTGCTCATATTTCGTTGTTGGAAACAAATGTTGCCAGAAACATCTCGCTAGTGAAATAATGATGCCAGAAACATTTCATATCCTTTTGCAAAAGTAAAAGAGTAAAAATTTCCATTATCCCTGTGAAATATTTTAAATAAAGGGAGTTGTGAAGTAATTTTCCATTATATGAATTTTAATAAACGATTGGTTTTTGTGGCACTCAGCACAGTGGAATCAGCACTCCTGTCAGTAATATCAATCCTTAAGAAAACACTGAGCTAATCACAGATTCATCGGTTTAAATTTGCAAAACATGTGTGGCTGCTCTTATTCCTTTCTTGGAAGCAAATATGGCCAGAAACATCTCGACAATAAAAAAGATGCTGCCAGAAAGCGCTTATGTCCTTTTGCAAAGGAAGGGAGAGTAAAAAGTCCATTACTAAATATTTCGCGCTCAAGTACGGTTTTGAATAACTGCAAACTATTTGTAGCTGTTGCATTTGAGGTCAATGATTTTATACTTTATATAATGCTGTTCAAAATAAATATGTTATTTCATTACATTTATTCTAAAAAATAAGCTCTGTAGTGCAACTAGAATATCCATCCTTCTATCCTAAATTATATTTTTAATCGTTTATTTTCCATAAGTATTTCATTGGAAACGCTGGGTGATGGCATAAATGAGTCAAATTGCATCCTTTAACATATTGACATTGACTGGTAGTTTGATTTTAAAATACAAATTTGTTTTAACTTAATTTTTCATAAAAGCCAAAATGGAATTGTTACTCATAATATATAGAGTCGCCGTAATGCAATTTGGTCATAAAAACATAATCGTTTGCCTTTCAATTGCTTTTAAACTCACTGACTTGCAAAAATTTATATAATATTATTTTCTTTAAGGATTTATAATTTTTTTTTCTTTCTTTTTTGACGAAGGATTAGTTTTCTATAACAAAAGGTTTAAATAAAATGCAAGAGTATCATAAATAATTGTTACAATGGAAAGTTGAAAGCTCTCTTAGAGAATGCTGTATAAGGATAATTTCTTTTAAAATGGCGTTTAAGGATTACTAAAATACTAAAATAAGCTGTAGTAAAATAAATTAAGTAGAAACATTCAAGTTTACTTAAAGGAGACAGAATGATTTGTATTATTTTCTATAAAAAAATATCTTTCGCCAAGTTATAGACAACAAATTCTAATCTTAGATGAACACTGGCAGCATTGTTATATCATCAAGTTCACCGGTTTGGAAAAAAATCAAATTAATTAATTAATTTTAATAAGAGTTAACATTTACTCCTGTGATGTTTATAAATAATCCTTCTTAATGGCCATAAATGTATTTTGATATTAAAATTATTATTTGGCTTTTTTTTTGTAAACTTAATTGTTACTGTTTCGTCGACGTTTTTTTTAGGCTGTTAACCAGAACCAAAATCTCCACCTTTAAACAGAAGAGGTAACAAAAAGCCAGCACACACAAATGTAAGATAAAATAAGGCAAGTGCCAGGACTAAAACAGTAAAAGTTGATTAGCAATTAAAATAAAATGTTAAAAATGAAATTAAAATAGACAGAAATGTGGTTTCACACAAACGCATTCTGGAGTGCGCATTAAGGAGAAAAATTATAATTGAAAAATATATATATATAATGTAAATTGTTATTGCAAATCCTAAAATTAAATTAAAAATTATATCCATTTCGTTGAACAGCCAGCGATTAGGCGACGAAAAAATTAAAAAAAATTAAAATTTAGCTTAAGAAAATTATTGAGTTTTTTAAACATGTACAATTATTAAGAAACGACAAGAAACTGTCAAGGTATTTTACTATTTTACAAAAGTAGAAAAAAAAATTATTTTAACCTTTTCTCCAGACAAACAGAAAATTAAGAAAAAAGTATTGCTAATCCAAGAACGTAGAAGAGCATTCACGTACATCCCAACGTAATTTGTTATGACACAAACGAAAGCGAATCATTGCTCAACTAAGGAAAATACACAACCGACAACAAAGCAAATGTCTAGATGAGATAAAGTCAGCTCTTGCTAGAAGTCCCAAGAGAGGTAAAAACAAATAAGCAACACAGCACAGGAGATGGTTAAAAAATTAAAGCATAACCCAACAAATACAAGTTTGCCAATTTGGAATGTAAAGCGTTTATCTTAACAGTTTAATTAGTTTTGTGTTCTTATTCGACTTGTATGTATGAAATATTAAAGGAAATTTTCGTAGCAAAATTCCCTCATATGAATGGCATTGGCTTTATTTCTAAGCAGAATCTTTTGTCAAAAAGTACTTTTTGCAAAACTATATAAATAAAAAAAAAAATTTTGAAAAAGTGCCAGTTCGAAACGTACCTCTGGAAACCACAAAATAATATAATTTACAGAAAATATGTATTCAAAATCGAAAAAAGTATTCTTTTGAGGAAGTAAATTTTGAAAAAGTACCAGTTGGAAACGTACCTCTGGAAACCACAAGATAATATAATTTACAGAAAATATATATTGAAAATCGAAAAAAGTATTATTTTCAAGAAGTAAATTTTGAAAAGGTACCAGTTGAAAACGTGCCTCTGGAAGCCACAAGATAATATAATTTACAGAAAATATATATTCAAAATCGAAAAAAGTATTCTTTTGAGGAAGTAAATTTTGAAAGGTACCAGTTGAAAACGTGCCTCTGGAAGCCACAAATTAATATAATTTACAGAAAATATATATTCAAAATCGAAAAAAGTATTCTTTTGAGGAAGTAAATTTTGAAAAAGTACCAGTTGGAAACGTGCCTCTGGAAGCCACAAGATAATATAATTTACAGAAAATGTATATTCAAAAGTACCATTAGGAAACGTACCTCTGGAAACCACAAGATAATATAATTTACAGAAAATATATATTCAAAATCGAAAAAAGTATTCTTTTCAAGAAGTAAATTTTGAAAAGGTACCAGTTGAAAACGTGCCTCTGGAAGCCACAAGATAATATAATTTACAGAAAATGTATATTCAAAATAGAAAAAAGTATTCTTTTGAGGAAGTAAATTTTGAAAGGTACCAGTTGAAAACGTACCTTTGAAAACCACAAGATAATATAATTTACAGAAAATATATATTCAAAATCGAAAAAAGTATTCTTTTGAAGAAGTTAATTTTGAAAAGGTACCAGTTGAAAACGTACCTCTGAAAACCACAAGATAATATAATTTACAGAAAATATATATTCAAAATCGAAAAAAGTATTCTTTTGAAGAAGTTAATTTTGAAAAGGTACCAGTTGAAAACGTACCTCTGAAAACCACAAGATAATATAATTTACAGAAAATATATATTCAAAATCGAAAAAAGTATTCTTTTGAGGAAGTAAATTTTAAAAAGGTACCAGTTGAAAAAGTAAAAAATGTGCTTTTTGGAAAACATACCTTTTTCATAAAATACTTTTTAAAAGGTCAAGAATTTTCATCCTTAAATTTAAAAAATAAATATTTTAAGGATTTTATGCAAAAAAAAATTAATTGAAATTGGTGTAATTGGTTCTAGGAATCGGGAAGCAGAACTTGGTGCTGATGACAGTACTAGTATATATGTTAAGGAAAAGTTTGAAATATAGCAATCAAGGGAATACCAGAAAGCCTCTCTTCAAGCCAAAAGTAATTTAATAAATAGAAAATTAAACTAAAAGGAAACAAAACCTACATTAATTGTGTGCCGAGGAGAAAGAATCCTACATATTTAAAGGGGCAATATACTGGACAGGAATCTTCAAATTAAAAAATATCAATTGCATCAGTAATTACAGAAAAGCTTTAAAGTATAGATATACTTGGTAACCCATACCTTATGGGCGGTCTACACTGCGTTCGCATAACAAGTTATTACTGTACTTGAATAGCATTCCTAGTCCTGCCATCCTGATTTCTGCTTGCCCGGTCTGATTTCACATGACTGCTAAGATCCATAGAAAAGAAATTCATATCACATAGAATAAAAACTCAAAAATAGTGCAAGTCTCTCTCCCAGGTATACAAGCGAATCTCTGTAAAATAGATTTAATTGATACGGTAATTTGAAAAAAAAATTTTCGTTTATTTGCTTTTTCGATAATAAGAAATTTACTAAACAACCATTGAGAATTATATTTTTGGGGAAAGTATTCTGGATATGGTACTTTTATAAAATTTCATTACAAAGTATTTCGGTTTGTTAAGGGGTTTTTCTAATTAATCCTTCTAAAATCTGGTATTTATATTTGTAATGCTCACGTGTTAGATTTCATTATTTAAGTACATTCCCATACAAGTGCATGTATAAAAAAATCAGAGTTGCATTCCCTTTTTCTGCTGAGCATAACGTATAGGTTAGTAGAATGATTCTCGATATTCTCGATATATTAATAAGAGATATAATACGATTAATTAGATGGAGGTATTAGATAAGATTTAATAAAAACAGATGGAAATTTTTACTATTATTGTCTGGCACGGGGACCTTGAAAAAAGGTCCTCACCAAGTGCACAACCATTGACTGGGCGATTGTAATTGCAATTTATTTTTCATTTGTGTGAATCCAAGCCGAAGTTTCTGTCTGTATTGGTCGCTGTACTCCTAAAATTTAGGGGGCAGTTAGCGCAAGGCTCAAATAGTATTAATAAGATGCCTCCGTAGGCGAAGGAATAATGCCCAGCCTACTAAAGCGGAGATCGGGGGTTCGATACCTGCCTAGACGAATAAATAAGCCGAAAGCTTTGCAGGTTAAGTTAATTACAAAAAAGAAAGGTCGGAATCTCAAAGCGAACGTGCTTGTTTGCCGGGAAAGCATAATAAAAAAAAGGAAAGAAACCGAAAAAAAACTTTTCAAAATAGTCTAGTGGACTACAAATACACGCATAAACAATATAAAATTGCCAACAAGCAAATCGACGGCATCCATTTCAAGTTAATGTAAAGTGGAGATGATGCCTTTTTTTCTCTTAGTGGGTTCCTTTTGCTATAAGAGAGCAACCAAAAAATTTGAAATAATAAAAAAATGAGGACTTTAAACCCATCGGAATAAAAATGGAAGACAAAACAAATAAAGCAGGTGAGAAAAGAACTAAAAAGGAAGACCTAAATAACAGTTTAAGGAATTAAAGAAATAAGCAAACAATAGCAAATTATATATTTAAAGTATTTGCATATACATATATGTGTGCATGTGTAGGTGTGTTTGTGGATCTAAATTTGGGTCAGAAAATGTCTTTGTGTATTTAAAATTTCTTTGGCTGTATATTTAAATTTGTTTGCACACAGTAAAATAATAAAGTGATGCAACGGCCACAAAAAGCCACAATCACAAAAATGCTTAAAAGGTGTGTGCATGTATTGGTAATGCTTTTAAACTGATAAATTAAAAATTTGTTTTACAAAAACAAAACTTTAGTAAATGAAATGCATGTAAAGACTGAAGCATTTGACATATTCGCACAGCAGGCTTGCAATCAGCCGAGTTATTATTTTTATAAATAGTTGATGTTGAATACTTCAATGATGACACTCTTAAAATTACACTTTCCACAAAATCAAATAATTTTTTGTCATATAAAATATAAAAACTAGTGTTAAATGAATTTTCGTTTATTGTCGCTCTTACAAATTGTAGCAGATATTAAATGGTGTCAGCTACATTGCAGATATGTAGTTGTGTAGTTATGTAGCTGTAAAATAATCATTCTCGTATAGCCATGTGTATTTTATTTTTGACATTTTGGAGTTAGCATGTTACTGCGACAAATGTGTTAAACTATTGAGAATGAAAATAGTGCAGACAGTGCAAATAAAATTTTTCTGTTCCATAAATTTAACCTGAAATTAATTGGAAATAAGATTTTGCCCGGTTCCATGAATTATTGCAGCCATTAAGGTGTGGCATTATTTTCAAAATATCTTTATAAAAATGTAACCATTTATAAAAAAGAAAAAAGGTAAAACAAAACATTTTCTACAATAAATAAATATGTAAAATTAAACAAAAACTTTTACTGTGTAGGGAAATAATATAAATTTTTTTTTAAAAAGTTCTTTAACATTGAAAGAAATAAATTAAAAATTTCGTACAACAATTCATCGCCAATTTTTCTCAATATTTATTTGATCTCCTAAAAATGTTATTTTCTTTATCAATGCTCATGAAAACTTGCGAGTAATAAATAAAAAAGCCAAGATAAGAAAAGCTAAAAACAATTCAGCTGTAAACGGCAAGTAATGAAACTTCGGCAGTAACTCACATAAAACAAAAAGCAATTATGTGATTGTGTTTTAACAAAATATTATCAAATTTTCGGAATGACCAAAACACCATCCGCATTCCATTTCACTTAAGGAGATCAAAGCACAATCACTTGTCCTAAAGTTAAATGACTGCCACATAAATTTACTGCCACATAAGAAATCAATGAGTTTGAGAAGTTTTTGTGTCCTTTTTCCAATATATATATATATTTTTTTTTTTATTTTTTTTTTTTTCAGTACGATCAAAAGTTGAAGTTTCCGCCTTTCAACTAGTGGCAGCAAACTTTATTTAAGAATTTTTTTTGGTTACCAAAACTTTATAAATAAATTATTTTTTTTTCTTTGTGTTTTAGTATTTAGACTTTATATGTTTTTTTCTTCTTAATTGAAGTATTGCATTTCAAGTAATTATTACAATATAAAATCAAGAATACTTTAAAGTATTTTAATTATAATGTAATTTATTTGCCTTAACAGCTGGACGATATTTAGAAATAAATATTGTTTAAATTTCTCAATAAAATGGAAGTCGGATGTGTCGAAATTTTAAATATACGAGCATTAAAGTTTACTGATGAGTTATTAAATTTATAAATAATGATAAAATTAGTATATTTTTAAGTTTTTTAAAAAAATTCGGCTAATATAATATTTGCTTGTTTAAAAAGTTTAACTTGTCCACAGATATTTTTAAATGGCCGCAGTATATTGACTGTGTATCCCTATCAGAATAATAAATTAGTAAGCGAATTAATCGAGTGTGATTTTTAAAAAACTTCGCCTGTTGAGCTAAAACTTTTTTTTGTTGCTTAAATTTTTTTAAAAAAAACATTTTTTTTTCTTAATTTTCTTGCACTAAATACAAAAATGAAGCTTAAAATTGCGACTTTTTAATCCTTCAATGATACTCCTGCAGTCTTAAAAATTCTCTTTACCCTCTCTGGAGAAACTAGACTCGAATCTAGAAATTTGAAATCGATTCGTTTAATACTCACGAATTTAAAAACAACGCAACTTACACGATTTTTTTAAATTATTGTCGCGAGTAGATTTTTTTTTTCTCTTTTCGCATGGAGGATACCAATTTATTACTTTAGCGCCTAGAAATATGCAAGCAAATGTTTTGCAATAATTCAAAACTAATGTTGAAGCTTTAAGATGCTCTAAATGTGGTTATACTGTTTCATAAAAAATGGATTAAAGTTAAAGCATCGCAACGCTGCGATTGGTTTTCACACTCTAAGAAAGTGTTAAGTGAACAACTTGGTTGCCGTTGGCATAAACCCGCAGTAATTTTGAAGCCACAATTTATACGTTTCTTCAAAAGTGAAAAACGTTTCCCAGCAATACAGGCTTCTTTTAAGAAAACAAACTACCGTTCCAAAACTGAAAACGATGCCTTTGACCATAAATTTATTATTATTCCTAAATTAAAGAAATGCCTCATTGGAAATAAAACTTTAGCTATTAAAGAGTGAGTTATTTAGAGGGGAAGGGATGACAGGTATGCTGAATGTATGCAGAAAGCAAAGCTAGACAATTTTTCAAAATGCTAAGACTTTCTAGAAAACATTTTATTTTTAATTTTTTTTCAAAATAGAGACTTGTGTTCGTTATTTTGTTTTTTTTTTTTTTTTGCAATAAAAGTAGACAAGTTTCTTGATTATATTGTTTCTTAAAAAATTGTTCAAATAAAAAATTATTTAATTTTAAAATTCCACAAAATAGATCTAAAAATGTGTTAATCGCTTAAAATAAATAGTTGAATATGAAATACTTTTCATAATTATTGCAAGCAAAATATTGCCAAAGAAAACTATCTGAGTTCCTTTTACGAAAGAGTTTAAAGGAAAACTAAATGCCTTAAAGTAGGCTGTATTTTTGTGAACACAGCCAGAACATGATGATGTTATTCGCATAACACATTATCCAGCATTGTATGAAAACTTTCAGCCGCATGTTTTTTTTGGCGATTATTTATGGTAAGTGATTTATTTTATAACGAAAAATAATTTATTAGAAGGCTGATTTTAAAGTTTTGTTACAAAACTTTTCATATTTCTTCTATGGTAGCATAAGCTCTGTTGCTGAATCCTGGTTCATCGTAACATGAAATTTTTTATATTCACTTGGAGAATACGGATGCAATTATGCTCAAAAGATGAATGAAATAAAAATTTTGGAGATAAAACACCCAACCGCTTAGAAACTTTGTTTGCAAGAGAGATGAGTTTAAGAAGTGATTAAAGCTTAAATTAAGAATAGCGCTGGTGGTACAAAATTAAATTATTTTCACTGAAATTTGAAGAATTGGAATAGAGAGTTATATTTGCGCTTATACAATGTGTTAAAAAAATTCTTAAAATATTAAAAAAAAAAAAAACTGAGTTAGCTTGTTTGCCCTGCAAACATAAAAACTTTTCTCTAACATTTCCTTTTACTCGCATAAGTAAACGAAGGACTTTTTAAAAAGGTTAATCATTCGCTTTGATGTTCTTCTTTCATTGAGTGAACACATGTTGAGCTGATCCTGCGTCGAATATATTTGTTCTTATTTTTTCCTTGTGGTTTAATATTCTTTTAAAAAACTATCAAGTTTATTCTAATTATAAAAGCAAATAATAATAATAGATTGTGCATGTGTGTTATTAAAAAAAAGTTTCCCATACCGGGAATCGAACCCGGGCCTTCTGGGTGAAAGCCAGATATCCTAGCCACTAGACCATATGGGATGTTATTGTATGGTGAGATTTTATTTGTCATTTTTCTTTCTTCTTGGTAAGAATGTGCCAACTAGTTGAAATCATTCAAGTGCTCTTTAATGCACTTTAATGACGGCAAAAGACGAGCCTTTTGCCATGTAATGAAACTGCAAATTTTTTCAAGAATTCTATTGCGAGCACATTTACTTTTGGATTCCAGTTTTTGATGCGTGTATTGAATTGCTGACGGTGCGTTTTGTTGTGTGTAACTCAAAATCAATTTGGTAAGCTTTTCCTCCTTTTCAGTTTAGTTCAGTATTTCAGCATTTAGTTTCAGTATGTATGAGTAAATGATAATTAACAATATTAGTTAGACAGTTGAGAGCAAATTACAAGCTATACATAAATTTAAAGCGACTGTTAATGCAGTTGTAATAAAAAATAGGAAATTCCCGACCCTATTTTAGTAAAGTGGTTCAAAATGATAATTCTTGAGACTTTGAAGAGCAGATAAGAGAATTTCTGAACTATTTGCCTTAAAATTGTTAATCGTTATAAAACAATTAATTTAATGTAAAGATTTAGATACACATCCACCAATCCAATACCTGGTAGTGATGAGATGGGAATAGATAGTTTTCTAATCTATAAGTTATATTAAAATGTCATGGTTTATTATCAATATTTATATAAATATTTCTTTTACAATTTTAAATAAATTTTTTTTTACAATTTATACTTTATACAATTTAGTATATTTAAATAATAAAATAATGCACAAATTCTTAAAATAATTTAATTCAAAAATATTTTTATACTTTTCAGATTACAAAATTAAAATTTGTATATATGGAAAATATGGCGATAACTAAAATGTTTGAAGTTACTAAAATATGCCTCCATTGATTGGAAACGTAGGAAAATAGGAAAAATGTTTTGTTTAATAACATACCAATCCGTGTGTGTTCCTGCACATGTGCAGAGTCTTTTATATTTGCTTTCTTAAATGACTCTTTTAAGTAAATGTTTTCATGTTGACTTCATTTTAAGTTTAAAGTTTCTTCAAATATTTTTTTATCATTTGTCATTTCATTTTGGTTTTTTATTATTTGTTCTGCTTTTCACTGTAAACTGACTTTATTTTTATTTTTTTTTTTGTGTTTATGTTTGCTTTATTGTTGGAATTCTCATATGTGTCCTGCCAAACACCGTATAATGATTCCAAAAACAACAGCTACATTAATAGGAATTTGTAAAATTTTCAATATTATAATAAGGAAAGCTCTCAAGGATTACACACCATTTAAAATTATCACTTGGCTTAAAACGCACAACAAATGGCTCAAAATTGAACAGCTTTTTTTTGGATTTTTACTTTTAAATTTAAACAACTTTTTGTTGATTTTTCTTTACATTCTGGTGTTTAATTGCATTACTTTACATTGTTTACTTTATTTTACATATATTAAACCAAATTTGTTTTGCTAAGACACTTTCGTTTCCTGTTTGAGACTTTTTTATTATTATTCTAGTAATAATTGTTTTTAATTAACTGATTGCATCCATAGTTTTTCATTAAAATTGTCGTGTATTTTTTATTTCGCAATTATTTGTTTATCGTGATTTAGACTACGTATATCCGTTTGCTTGTAAAGTGCTTACTTGTATTCAGCGCCTTGTGAACTGGCCTTACAACTCTTATTTACTTGTCAAAACTAATATTGTTGTTTAACAGACCAGCTTTGCTATAAACATTTATTTTTCTTCTCTTCCTAATATCCTTCGTCCTTTTTTGTGTTGTTAAGTATAGCAAAAAGTGTAATAGTTTGTTTTTAATTAAACTCTCTGTTATTATTTTGCTTCTCTTTTTTTCAGTTGTCAAATTTTGACAGAAGTGTAGCACATGTTTTTGTCAATTACACAATTTCACTTGCCCGGCTTAATGCGCATGTGAATGTCATTAAAACTGTTTATTCTAAAAGTATAAAAGCTTTTTTATAGCAATTACTATAACAAGGTATTTAAAATAATAATTGTAGGATTGGAAAAAGGAAATTTATTATTGCATTTAAAAGTTGCGCCTCAGTTCAAGTGCACTGCTCAATAAGCACAATTCGGCATAGAATTTTGTCGAGCATAATTTTGCAAAAGTATTTTTCTATTTTAGGACATCGAAAGAAATCTTCATTCGCATAAATTACGAGTAAGAAATTCTTTTCGTTTAAAATTTTCCCACTGGTTGGCAGTAGATATAAAAAGCTTTGTTTATTTGCAACTTTAGCATATATAAGCGCTGATTATTCGTTAAAAATATTTGGTGATTTTAGATAATCACTGAATTAAGAATAATATAAAATATTTTACTATATTTTATTTTACTTTTACTTTTACTGAATCTCATACACAGTCAGTTGTACAATTCATTCGCACTAAAATCTGATGTGATTCTATTCTATTTTACAAAATAGCAACAAACTTGTGTTAAATGTGTCACACTATTATTTTCTTAGCTTTTTGAAGTAAATGGTAACTCTGATATAATTTTACGAAACCTGTCATTTAGTTTCGCAAATCTTCCGACTTGTCACAAATTCAGTCGGGCCGATGCATCTTTAGCAAAAGCAAACAACTTATTAGGCATAACAAATAGTTTTCATCGATATGCACTCTTAATTAGGATATCTGAAGTATTTGCTTACATAGACTGAATATATCGCCAATACTTTTTCCCCCATGGTTGCACCCCGTAGTACTACTATTATAAATGTCGTGAGAATTTATTGAATTTTGAAAAAAAAATGTTTAGAAAGTAAAAACAAATTAGTAACGTTATTGTATATAAGGTGAGATCAAAAAAAAACCATTTTCGTATGTTCGATTGGCTTCTTTGGCAATATCAGCCATTTTGAAAATTTTACTAAATTTTGAGCAAAAACCACGTCGCATGGGAGTTGTTGAACACCCTCAAGCACGATCCAGATTTGCTCAAAAAGGTTATGGCTGGTGACGAATCATGGCTGAAAAGAGCACGTCAAGTTCAGTGAAATTTGAAGCTTTTGCTCACTGTTTCCTTCGATTGCAAAGGCCAGAAGTTCGTGCATTCAATAAGGAATACTACCTTGAAGTCATGAATAGTTTGCACGAAGCAATTCGTCAGAAAAGCACCGAATTGCACCATGATATGCATACGCACCAGCTTACACGTCAATGCTGGTCAGTCAGTTTTTGGCGAAAAGTCCGCCTTCGCCGGACTTGGCCCCAAATAACTTTTACCTCTTCCAAAAAAAGAAGATATCGATGAAAGAAAAGCGCTTTGGTCCGATTGAGAGGATAAAAAAATCGAGACAACAGTGACACCAAAAAGGATTGCAAGAAACGCTGGTACAAATATATTAAATTGGGGTGTTTTATTTTAAAGGCGCAAGATAGTTACTGATAAATAAATAAAAAAAATTTCGTATTACAAATATCTATATGCATATGTATGACAAATTAAAATTTTTTATAATTAATATTTTTCTTATGATACTACACATGAAAGTAACGAAATATCGAAAAATAAAATTATATTTTTAAATTTTTTACAAAAACGTAAAAAAGAAGATATTTTTTAAGGTAAATATATTCTTTCTAGCGAAGACTCAAGTAGTTTGGATCTAATATCGTATATGCAAAGTTTTGGGGTGCCCTAAGAGAAATTGAAATAAATTGACATAAAATTAATAGTTGTTGCCTGGTTTTAGCTCTTGCTAAAACCGTATGTAAATAACGTAAATGTTGCTCTGGCAATACTGTTATCTTCATCGTGTCCCAAATGTAACATATCGTGTGATTATTCTTATAATTATTTAATAACAAAACCAATTTTTAATGAAAAGTTGATTCTGCAACCGAGAAAGTAATTCAATTTTAATTATTTTCCTAAAAATGACTAAAAGAAAAAAAAATGTAATTTAAAAGTGTCGTTCTTACAAATGGTTTAAAGTACTTTAACTTTAGTAAGTTACATCGGGTAACACTTACGAATTTTACTTAGCGCCTTTTCGTCTATTTTGTGACAATAAATGTCTTCAGTGCAATTGCTGCTACAGTTCAAATGAACGTAGTACGTTGACTTGTAGCCTGGTTTGAATTAGTGTTTGTCGTTTTAGATTACTTTAAGTCCGCTTCCGCAGACCATCCCACGACAGCATATTTTTAATTCATGTGGAGCATTTATATGTAATACTTAAAGGGCTTATAAAGTTTTCTAATACATATATATTTTGCAAAGTATTTATATACTTTGGCCCTAAACGTATTTTGACTCTTCGTGCAATGAAATTCAATAGGTTAAGTGTCACCAAAGGAAAAACATATTTTAAACCACATAATTGCAAACACCTATAACTATTTAAAATTCACCATTTTCTTAAAAATGCAATTCATTCTCTTGGTAACTAATACGTTAGTCTATTCCCAATCTTTATTCGACAAAAGTGAAATATTAAGAGATAATAAACTAACGATATATACTAGTGTAGATATTTTATAAAAAAAGAGTTATTAAATTAGTATTGTTTATTTTCCTTTATTAAGGAATTTTGATTCTTTTTATGTCTGTAATAAGAAATTAAAAATAAGAATACACATAGATATTGTCATTTATTTTATAAAAAATAAATAAGTGAACTTTCATTTATATAAGCACATGCTACACCTTTCTTATTAAATCCATCTCAAAAATTATTTCGCTGTTCACAAGTGTTTTCATCCTTTTGCTTTAACAACAATGACCATCATGATTCATGTGATCATGATTAACTGGCGCCAAAGAATCCCGATAATGAATTTTGAATTCATGTTCATCAGTGTCATTTGTCTGTTTAGTATGCGGTGAGGCAAATTCACTTAAATCTCGTCTCATTGCATAGGCATCTTCACCGTCAGCATAATATTTTGGTTCTATTTCAATTATTTTGAATTTCAATGTATTTGTATAAAGATTCAGGGCAGCTCGATTACTTTTGCGCACATGTAAAGAAACATAATTGGCATCGAAACACTCCACCATGGCTTTTGATGCTTGATTCATTAGCTTCTGAGCTAAGCCCAAACGACGATAGGAACGCTTAACCGCCAGTGAAGTAATATGACCCCGCTTACTATCCTCGCCTGATTCAGGCTCTTCCATTTTAGCGAGAACATAACCAACAATATTGCCCTTATCATCTGCTGCCACATAGCTGAGTTGGGGCCAAGTAAGACCATGATAAAAATAATATTTCATTTGATAATTTTCCGGCAAGCATAACAAATTACAATGCTGCATTGCCATTAAGTCTTCAGGCTTAGCACAACGTATATTCATGTTGACTACACTTATTTCTTAACTGAACTAAGTACTATTTGGATATTTTAGGTTTGTTGCGAGTATTTCCAAAAAAGAATAGAATTTGTAAGTTGCTTCTAGTCTTTTCGTAGTTTTTTAAATTTGTTCTTTGTATGTATGGATCCACTGGAGAGACTTGAAGAATCCGAATTAGTATATGTGGTTCCGTCCGAGTTTGTTTGCCCTAAAAGTTCTCGTACCAAACGGAATTTAGATAAGAATGCTTTCCAAATCAGGTACCAACCTAAAACAAAGAAATGAAGGGAATTCTATGTAAAACTTTCAGTTTTATTTTCAAATGTACATATGCAAAAATTTTTATATATATCTATGCAATTGTTTAATTATAATAAGATAAAAATCTAGCTATTGGAACACAAATTATGCCAGTAGTGTTCTATTACATTAAAATATGTATGCAAGTTTGTCTCCATTCCCCCTGAAGAGGATAAGTTGATGACTTAATTAATTTCATATAACGCAATTGCAAATTAATATTGCTAAAACTATTTCATCAAGTCGATCAAAGTTTAGCAAGTACATGCACATGTATGCTTGATTGTATGGCTCACTCGCATATACATACATATGGAAATGTTTTGAACAAACGAAATATCATATAACATACGATCCACTTCAGTTTGTAAATTCCTTTTACTTTATATGACATCAGAAAATTGGAATTTGATATTTTTACTTACCCAATAAGATAATAACTGAAACTATACAAACTGAAGCCAAAACCGTACAAATTAAAGCTAATGTTGAGACGATGGACATAATTGCAATAATTTAAGAAAAAATTGCTTTTTTGAGCTTTATCAAATAAAATGGAATTGAAAAATTTGTACTGCTTTGATAACTTCTTTATTTCGTTTTTAAGTTATGGAACAATTCACGAAATTAAAACAGGAAAAAATAAAAAAATAACACGAATTCATCCAAGACCCTCCACCAACCAACAAATATATCAAAGCAAAAATTTAAAAGCACACAATCAGCTGTTCACAAGAAGTGTGGCTGAGATGTAATCACTGGTATTGACAACAACGCTGATTAAAATAAAAGAAATTTTAACACACAAAATTGTGTTGAGTGAAAAACTTTAAACAAAAAGAAAAATCCACTTCGAAATTGTATTTTAATAAAATCCAATATATGTCAGGTAGAAGTTATAGTGTAAATGCACGTATCTCTTAGTAATGTTAAAAAAATATTTAAACTTGACAGGTAGATGCCAAAAGCAAGTGTTAAAAACGTTATCGGCCGATTACGTTCACATATTATCAAATTTCATACATATACACCTTATATAGTAGACTATTGCTAAAATCCATAATAAATATATAAATCCACATCCATGTGTGTACTCGTGCAATTATTCCTTTGAAAGCAAAAAAATAAATCTACAACTAGTTTGATAAACAGGAATTTTTTGTCAAGCAAATACTTATGTATGTTTGTATAATTTAAACCAAAACTTTAGATGGAAAAAGGCAAATATATTTTTAAAACATAGATATCTATACAAATATGTATGTATATATAAAAAAAACCTTTACGCGTTTTTGCAAGAACACATGTACATACATATAACAACACCACGCCGGTAGCTCGAGTATTCTACGGAAACTACTTCACTTTACCGAATATTCTGTAAATTATTTTACAAATTAACACAACTAACCTTTTTAATAGCAAATAAAACGTATTAAATATCACCAAATTACTTTAAGAAATTACAAAATTTATGCAGCACACGCGAAAAGTGTATACAACAATCGGCATTCACAATGAAAATCACAAAGTATGGTCTGTGATGAAAATGCTTTGACAATCATATGGCTCAGAACTCATTGTGAATTATAATTATAAAAAACTTGTACCCATAATCAATTCGCCTTAAATTTATAACTAAACGCAAGTGGAATTCAAGCCTGAGAAATATTACACTATACAAGCTCTTTTATTAATTTGCAATATACTCCATTTGTACAGTTTTAATTAGTTTTTAATAAATTATTAAAAAAAATTATACCAAATCCTTTGCAACTCTGCATTTAATATTTTAGGTTATAGTTTAAAAGTTTGTGTTGTTACAGAATCTTTTTATTATTTAAGAAGTTCAGCAGTAACAAAATGTTTCGGCGTTTCCCTTTTGTAATTGTACCACAAGTGTGTGCTAAAAATATCCAAATTGCGAAGACATTTGCTTCGATTGCGTCAACTGGAAAGCAAGAAAAGTGGGATTTGTGTGCCGGTGTACTTGTAGAAAGATTACCAGTAGTATCCAGAGCATTTAATGAAATTGAAAAGGAATTCCAACAATATTTGTGGCGAGTAGAGTTTGAAAAATCTCTTAAATCTAATCACGAAATGCAGCATGAACAGGACTTAAGGCAATTTGATCTTATTAAGAAGGGGCAAGTGGAGGTGGATCTGGATGAGTCACTTGCAAAGCAAACCGCGCAAGATCTTAAAGACGCTTACGTCGAAGAACTAAAAAAATTTTCTTTTGCGCCTCGCATCACCGCTGATGATAGTAGCAACAATTTACTTTCGCATAACCGATGCTTAGATAAAACACTATATTTACTCGTGGAACATAAATTGGGTTCGAAAACACATTTACTGCTGCCGCAGGGCACCCGCCTTGAAGGAGAGACCATGAGACAAACAGCTGAACGTATATTACGCGAAAAGTGTGGAGAAACTATGAAAGTTTTATTCTATGGAAACGCTCCTTGTGGATTTTACAAGTATAAATATCCGCAATCTGCTATAGAAAAAAGCGTGGGAGCGAAAATATTTTTCTTCAGGGCAGCCTTACAAAGTGGAAATATTGATAAATCCTCAAGCATAAAATTTGAGTGGCTCCCGAGAGATATTTTAAGCAGCAAATTGAATCCAACTTATAGTGAAAGTGTAGAAAAGTTCTTGATTTAATTTTTTTAAATTTCAAAATAAAAAGTTATTGATTGTTATAATCGAAATATTTGTTATATATGTATATTGTTTTTAATATAAAACTGAAAGTGATTTGTGTATTGTGCGCTTAAAATGGTAGAGCTTCAAAGATTTTGTTGAGCTGCGGAGGTCATGACCACGCAAAATAACAGAAATATAAGGTAAATAATAAAATACTATCTACCCGCATAATAAAGAAATTATTAACTTAATATCAAAATTCGAACACTAGTGACCTTTAAGGTAAAATCTTACCCAATTATGATGGCCGCACTTCGGCTAGTTTCTCCGTTTATTAGATTTCATGTTTGGCGAAAAATTTAAAAATAGTATTTATATTATTGGTAGATAGTTTTTATTTATTATTGGGTGTTTTCTGTGTCATTATGCGAATTTCGTCTATGTGAGATATAGGTAGTTGTCTGCTTTTTGTTTTCTGTAAATGCCAAGGAAACCGTATTTTTGGCAACACTATAAGCCAAAAGGTTGCCCATCGTTCCCAAATATAGGAATTTAAGCTAATATATATATGTATATATATATATATATATATATATATGTTATATATATATATATGTTATATATATATATATGTTATATATATATATATGTTATATATATATATATGTTATATATATATATATTTTATATATATATATATATGTTATATATATATTTTATATATATATATATATGTTATATATAATATATATCATGGGCTTTATTATTTATTAACACTTCACAAACTTCAAAAAATATATATTGCTGAAATATTCCAATAATATCGGTTTCTTGTTAGCTGTTTATTTCCGCAAAGTAGGCAACACTTGCTCCGATGCAAATTAGCGAATTTGTTTTTCCATCAGTTTGTAAAATTGTTTGTTAAGTCTTGCAACTACAAAGTGTATGTAAACAGTTAGAGCTTACAAAAAGATTTCGCATAAATAAAAAAAAAAAAAAAATATACATTGACATGGATATGCGAATCAAAACGGAACCCTGCATTTTAAATGACACCAACGAATCAGTAGACTTTTATGAAGAAAAGCCAAAGTTATATCTTCTGAATGCACCTTCTGAACAAATCGTTGGGAACAGTGGAACTGTGCAACTTCGTGAACCTGATAATACATCAAATGAATTCAACTTTCATTCAAGAAAAGTTTTATTACGTGCTTTTCAAAAGGAAGGCTGTTCACTAGAAACAATCAAAAAACATTCCGCCAGCTATAGTTGCAATGTCGATATGGCAACTGGTATTTACCTACATATACAAATATTTTAGGAATAAACCGCATACAACTGATTTTAAATTAAAATTATAGAATATTACCAAAAGGCCGCCAAAGATGCGCAGGACCATGTTCATGAGGAATGTGATTCTTTAAGCTTCAATAATATGACAGAATGGTTAAAATATTTTAAAGAAATTGGGCATGAAAGTGAATGCAATTATGAGATTGCTATCATTTTAAATGCCATTGCCAATAGTGAGTTTCATCCTGATCCAAAATTAATGGGAGACGTCAATTTAAAGTAAGATTTTAATGTTTACACATATTTGAAACTAAGAAATAATATTGTAATTATAGTTAAGAGTTTTGAAAGATTCCTAAAGATTTGTGTATTTACAATAGCATATTCTTCCATGGAAGACAATATGCGATTTATTTTCTTCATGACAATCGGTAACTCATAAAGAATAAAAGAGTAGAGATATCTGGTTATCTACAACCAACGAAAGCAATTTTTAAAATTTTTTTATTGGCTGCAGGGACATCTATGAACAAACAATAAGAGATGGAACCACTAGCGAATAGACTGAACAGATTCAAGTTCTGTTTAATTAAAATTTTCCAATATGGTAGAAAGACATGGTAGTGGCATCTACAAAATGTTGTATTAGTTTATCCAGAAATATTGGTTACCTAAATAGCAACTTAACAGCTATCAAATCATGAGGCATATCCCGACAGCAAAGCGACAATAAAAATATTTTTATTTTCATAAACGACAAAGTGATACCTTGCAGAGCAGTTATTCCATTATTATAACATTAATATTAGAAATAATTTTATATATTTACATATATTGAATAATTATATAGTTTGACTGTAGTCGGCAACTTTTGCTTTTATTTAATGATTGTTCTAATTCTAACAACATTAACATGAAATCATTTCTTTCTGAAAATCGTTTTTAACTACGTTTTAAGAACATTTCATAACATGTATCTAATATAAAAACTGTTTTTTTCCAGAATGATTTATAAATTTCTAAGTAACGCGCTAATGGGCTTACCACAAGATCCATTGGATAAAGAATCTGCTAAATTTCTATCCAATGAATTCCAGGTATCTGAAATACCAGCATTGAATTTTGTTATTTCACTATGTAAAAAAATTATTATTTTTTTTAATAGCACCTTATAGATGACGTAAATACTGAGGAAGCTGACAATGACGTAAGAAATATGAAATTAAAAATTGAAGAGTCTCTAGTTAGCACTATCGAAGGGGAATCTTTTGACTTGGATCCATTAGAAACAAGTACTGAAGGCTTAAAAGAATTTGGCTCTATTATCAAACGAGAACGAAACATGGGAAAATTAAAAGTAGCAAAAACTGAAATCTTATAGATAAAACCATTATTTTTGTAGTTTTCATCAATGGAGCGTGTTGAAATTTCTTTTATTAAAATATTATACTATATACCTAAAAGGATCACAATTAATTTTCTTTATGTATTTCAAGCGCATGACAAATGGCATCAAAGTGGCTAACGTGAATCAGAAATACGTTTCTTACATATGGACATTCTCTGATTTTTTATATAGATGTGCTGCGCTTTATAAACTTTCTTTATTTAATTAGATAAGTTCCCGCTCGCTATTTCTTATTATTAATGCTTTTTACTGTGTTATAAGTAATTTTAGGATTTTATGTTTTAAAAAGGGGAAAAATTCTCATCAAAAATGTGATTTTTAATATATTTTTTAATTTTCTGTATTGTGAAAACCCAATTTTCTGCTGACGATTTTTTCCTTTGCTATTTCAATTGTCATTTCAAATCCAATTTTTATACTTAGAAATGTATAAATTCGACTAATATTAAACTAATACTAAATTCTGAGTACCACTTGATATTGAATTTATCAGTTTACATAATAGGAAGGAATGTAAAGCACACTATTTTCTCAACTAATTGCGCTCTACTTATCATTTGAGTTAAATTTAAATCGTTTTATTGTTAGGGAATTTCAACGAACTTCAGAAGAACTGTCATTATAGCTTTCAAAATCATTCGTTGATAATAATTAGATTTATCAAAGATATATTTTATTACTTTTGTAAGAAGCATTGGACTTACTTGTGATCCGATTTTAAGTTTTTTCAAAAATTAGGAGCAAAGTTTTATTCTTCCACACAAACATTTTTTATATTAAAAAAATAAAATAATTTATTCGAATTTTCCTAAATATATTTGAGTAATGTATATGTGGAAAATAATATTTATGTTTTATTTAATTATATTTTAAAATATAATTTTTTAAACTTTTCGTTCAATCGTTGTGTAGCATAATTTATATAACATGATGATCCTACACAATGAAGTAGCGAAATATTAAAAAAAAACTTAATTTCATTCGTGTACGTTTCTACACACATAAATACGTGTGTATATACATGCTTGCTTTTATATAGATTCAGTTCCTTTTTCAATAAAAATATTTGAAATGTAATTGTAATGAAAACAGCATATAAAAATATGTAACTTAACGAGCTAAATTCAGTTGGAATTGTGATAATAAAATATATGCAGTTTGATTATATCTTATGGCAGCACCATCATTGGAAAACATTGGCAGATTAATTAATATATACTCCTGGATTGAAGTAAAGAATTTTATTAAATCCAATATTAACATAGCTTGCTGTTTGCAATTCTCCCCTGTAAGTTCGAAGTTTTGCTATACCAGCTTGAATAATTTTAAGCATTTCTTCGAAAGATGTGTTGTGCGCATGTGCAGCCATGATCTCGACAAAGCTCTGAATATACCATGAGCCATCATCAATATCACGATGAGCTACGAAACCTGCTGTTGTAGCATAACATTTGATAACGTCTGACAATTGTGCTATATTGTTGATTTTATGTTTTAACGTTCCGATACCCTCTGTTTGGGTTTTATTCATGATGGCTACGCCTTTATCTGATACTTCGCCGCGACAATAAGGGTAAATGAAAATTTTCGGCTTTCCCACTAGTTGAGCGCAGTTTTCATGATAGAACCGTTTTTCAATTTCTTCCACCTTTACAAACGAGCCATCGGTAAAAGTAATTAATTGAACGCCATTCACCAATGTACCATGTGTCATTAAGGCCATAACAAAACATTCAGTGTCTCTTACTTCGTCCAATCTCAATAACTCATCCAGTAATTCGAAAAATTTGTTTTGCGAAAGATTTTTATATGCGTACAGTTTAAAGCCAAGTTGCTTAAATAACGACAAAAGTGAGTGGGCATCACCATCAGCTCCCAGACGCTGTTCATCCATTGGAAAATCTACTATATTGACCATAAAGAAAACTCCTCGATTATTTCTACTCTCCATAGGATATGTATCAATACTGGCATGTTTGGTAATGGTTTTTGCCCTGCGTACATTTACCGCCTTTTTAGGCCGAATTGTATCTTCATATATATGTAGAGTGATATCTTTATCATTGGATAGATTGCGGGAAAGCTGTAAGAAAACAAATTAATTAGCGGAATTAAAAAGGGTTTTTATGGCATAATCTGCAAATATATATTCTAATCCTGATTTTTAAGCTGCATGTGTATTAAATTAAGTTTATTATTCAACTCAGCTAAAACATAAAAATTATTACAGCCAACATTCAACTGGAATCTATTCGCGTAATGTAAACACATTAGAAATAAAATGCACGTTTACAAAAACGTGCCCATTTTCTCTCTTAAAAATTGAAATTGAACTTTTCAGTGGACAATTTAAAATCAGTGATAAATTATAGGAAAATTAAATTAACATTAACATTTAAAATAATTATATAGTGCCTTTTTATTGCCTACATAAAAATAATAGATTTCTTTAAAATATTAAACTTGTGAAAAGTATGTTTCTTTATAATTTGTTCGAAATAATTCTTTCGAAGGAAATAAAAAAATATTAATTAAATGTTTCAACATAAATTTCTTTGAATTTTGCTAATGACTGGTTCCATATAAAAATCGAATTATCGAGAGATTAGTAACAACTTACAAGCGGAATTGCAACAATCGAAGGAAGATTCACTAAAACAACCAGTAAAAAGTGCTTTAAATGTGTGCTTAAAACTTGATTTTTCATAATACACGACATAATAAATTACCTGTCTACTCATTCCGTCTCTATCATCAATATTATTGTTCTCATTTGTTCTTTGATTTATATCGTCATTGCCAGATGTGGGCTCACCCTTTTCTTTACTCGAGCTTATGGAAATCATGCGTTCATCAATACCAAACAGGATTTTTGCAGCCTCTTTATATTTTAAATCAGTAAAAATTTGTCGCAATTTTTCAAAAGCATCAGGGCCTCTTTTCGTTATTTTTAAAAACAATCTTCTATGCCGTTCCCTATTCATAGCGTCTTCATCACAAGGCTCTGCTATCAACTTTTCTGGCTCAATTTGGTAGATATTCTGTACCATAATAGGCGTCAACAGGTTGTAGTCTAAGCAACACTTCCACAATGTATTAAACTCTGTTAGATTGACTAATGTATCTACATTTTGTAAAATACATTTCCGTTGATTAACATCCATTGTGTTTTTATTTAAACTTGCAATATTTAGTGACGTAGTTGTTATTACCTTTTAGAGAAAGGCAATGAATTTTATTATTGTGGCAGTGAATTGCAATGTTAAGGAAGTAATTTTAAATTCCTCTACAAATACGGCTATAGTTTCTCTCCTTTTCTTTACCCTGGATTTTTACTTCACCGATGTAATATTAATACTTTATATATTCCAATTAAGATCTTTTGTTTGGTGTCTTGTTATCTTTCTTCCGCTTTATGGTGCAGCTACAAACAATTTTTTTTTCGTTTTTTATCCTTATTTTCTCAAAAGCAAATTATTTCGATTAATATCCTGAATATTTTATCTTAAAAACAAATAATTATTTTCCAAATTGTTTAACTATAAAATACTTTGTTTAATTTTCGTTAAAATTTCCTTTGAAACAAAAGGTTTACTAATTGCACTTGCTCGAATGAGTTACTAAACGATTATACTTCAGTAAATTATGAATGTACTCTTAAGTAAATAGTGTGAACAGTTGCAAAATTTAGTACTAACTTAGAATGATTCAATATTTGGCAGGGTTGCTAAGTCAAAATATATAGTTCGCGATCATAGGGAATATTTTGTGATTAGTGTTGTATAGAGGTTTTGCACTTGCTGCTTAACATTTATTTTGCTTCCATTATTATTGCTGATTATGCAAGTTTTTTTACAAATAATTTTTTTTTTAATTTTATAGCAATTAAGCAGTAGTTTTTCTATTTAATTGTATATACATTTAAAAAAAAGTGAAGAAAAGATGGGTAATATTTGTATGTGCCTGATTATTTCCTTTAAAATACTATGAGCTCAACTATTGTTTATTGTGGCAATGAAATCCCTTAATTATTTAACAGTTTTTACCAAAACATGGGTTATAGTGTTTAAAATGCCAATGGTGTTATCAATGCTGTGTGAATACCATTATAAGACAATTTATTCAGTTGTGTTTACATACAAAATATTTGTGTTTTGCAATTTTCACGAATAAAATCAATAACCCCAAGCAAATAAATAAATAAAAGTTATGTACGATTTTGCTGCAAAACGGCAGGCACTGTTTGCGTGTTTGGATGATGCTAGCAGTGAGCTAAAAGGAACATTATTGGATCAATCAAACTCATGCAAGGCTATTCGGACAACCGACGATGGTGGCCTGCATATGAATTATCGCCAAGACGATGGCCTAAGACATAAACGTGCAAGTTCAGAACGAAAAATGCAAAATTTCAGAGGAAAAGAAAGTATTTTTAAGAAGCCTGAATTACCAATGTTGAGATGCTTGAAGCCTAGAAAACTTCCGGATTATCAGGTAACCAAATGAATACATATGCAAATTAATTTGCACAAATTCAATGCATGCTTTTCAGGTAAATCCACATAAATGGAAAAAATATTCCTTAGAGGATGTAGATATTTCAGAGAAAACAAATTCATCAGCTGCACTTGAATTTCTTAAAGAAATTGAAGAACGAAAAGATAAAGCAGAATCTTCGGCCAATTGTGAACAAGAGCACAAAAAAATTGAATTTAAAAAATTAAGCAAAATAACACGTAATTTAAAATCGTTGCAATCTGTTGAACAAATGGACGCTGAAGTTGATTCACCTAAATTGAAGGGTTCTAAATTAGTGATGCCCGAGTATGTCGTGGGGCAAAAGAAAGCCCCAACATTCAGAAAAAAGTCCTCTAGCATATCAAAGTCTACTAATGTGAAAAAAGAGAGGGCAGCTGGTAATTTGCTACTTTCACACTTGCAAGAGGATGATGAAGATTAGCAATTTGTACGCACAAATTAGTAAGGCGTATTTCTAAATGTATTCAAAAAAATTTAATAGCCAAGTATGCCAGGAGCAAAATTTACAAAATGTTATAAACGTAAGCATGTTTCTATACAAATAAATAAATTAGTGATATTAAAAAAAATCCCCATTATTGTAATTCGATATGCTGAAAATTTTACAATGGTCTGTTTACGTGTTACGTAAGATAAGGACTTTTAATATGGTTTCGATTTCATTTGAATGGCTAAGAATTGTAGCATATATATTCTTTGCTAGAGCTTTGCACAATGAGGAAAAAGTTAAAGTTCTCTTTTTTAACATTTTTAGATTTGTTAGTTTTTGAGAAAGTCAATGTTTATTTGTTTCAAACTGCTAACCAAGATTTAGAATCTGATTAAGAATTGAAAAAATCAAAGATCAAAATCAGTGTTGGTGCAATAAATATATTTTGAGAACTGCACTATGAAAATTATTTAAATATATTTAAAAGTTTTAAAATGTTATTTATTTTTTTTCAACGGGCTACAGAAATATGGATAAATATAATAATGAATAGTTATTTTAAAGATTTTTAAAAAGGGAATTATCGCAATCATAACATTTCTTAAACTAAATAAATAAAAAGATCAAGAAAAATAGATAAATATATATTCATTGTTTTATACAATTAGAATTTTTTTTCAGGAAGGGGTTTTCTCTGTTATTTAATTTTATTTGTAGTTGATTTTTGGAATTTCCATTTTTCTCACCGTGCACGCAAAAATATGTATGTGCGTGCAAACACTTTTTTTGTATTTAAATATATAACTTAAAGATTTAGTTCGTAATTATTCCAAATTGAATAATTTATGTGAGAATTTGCGTATTTGATTATTTAATAGTATGGAAATACTATTTAAATTAGTATGAGCTTATTGAATTGTTTCCATGGTTCCCAAACTTCTAGATCATTAATTAAACTTTTATTAAATAATATATATAATATAATAAAAAAAATTTATTCATAGCATGCAATATCTGATATTTGAAACTGAACGGCTGGATTATTTCATACTGCAACAAATGTTGCAAGTTTTGGGAACTTATATCCAGCTGGAGTATTTTCTTTTTTGTTATCAAAGATTAAAATTTTGGGAAAATCCTTTTTAGAGTTTTTTTGAAAATACTTTTTCTATGGATTTTAATTAAGAACTCATCCTGGAAGTCGCTTTTGTTTTGCTTAAGTATCTAAAATTAAATATCCTTCAACATTTTAAAGCATAATATGTAAATTTTATCGTGAGGATTGATCTCAGTATACAACATAACACAATTCATTTACAGCAATAAAAAAATGTTTGCTAATTTTTCCTTGAAAATAATATTGCGTTTGCAAATGAACTAAGATGATTTTGGATAATCGAAAATTGGCAGATGTGTTCTAGATAGTCCTATGCGTAATATTAATCTTTTATTCAATTATTACTATGCCGTTTACATTTATTTCCATTGTGCTTCCTTTACGTTTCAGCTTATTTTTAAATTTGGTAACCAAATTTATCACACATAAATGAAAAATACTAAACAAACCATCGTATTGTATTGTACTTACCGAAATGCTTCAAGTTCAGAATAAAACCACATCTTTATGTATTCTTTTGGACATGTAACATATAATTATTTATTTCCCTTCGGTTTAATTAATTTTAATAATTTTGATTTTACACAATAAAATGTTGTTTGTTTTCTTTCACTATTTGTTGATTTGTTTGATAATTCTTTTATTTTATAAAATAAACTAATAATAAATGCATAACATTTTAGGCAAGAAAATAGTTTAAATACTAAAAGTCTACAACCAGCTTGATTACACACGGTACAGGCTATATGCTACACAACAGTTCAGTTTTTTTCCAATTATTTTGTAATTAATATACTTTTTTTAAAAACTAAATAATAGTTTTATATATTTATGAGGAATTTTGGGTGAAACGAATGCTATAAATTAATAATGGGAATGTGTTCTGATTTTTTCAAAGCACCTTCTGAACAATGGTAAATAGTTGTTAATTATTTATTAACCATTTTTATGAATGGTTTACTTTTTGCTCTAAGGAAGGCTTTAATAATTAAATTAATTAATCGTTCTCTTTCTAGTTAAACTAAATTTTTATTACTGAATTAATCTATTAATCATATTTTTATTAGACGAAAGGACTTCATAATTTTGGTTAAAAAAAATACAAATAATATGACTTAATGTTTTCACTAAGAGTAAGTCTCGGTTTACAATATGAAAGTTTTCTTTCAGAAAATCTAGAGTTAAGAGTTTATCATTGTGAGCTTAAAAGAGAATGAGAACTATTATTTTCAATTTTCAATTTCCTTTTTTTTAGCTTTCCTATCTCTTCAGTTATAAAATGAAATTATAGTAAATATGCATCCTTGTGCCTTTGACTTCACAGTACAGATTTACGTTTTTGCTGGATTTAAAGAAGAATATTCTGATTACCTGCCCTCATGTAGTGATTGCATTAGGTTTCATATTGAAGTTGTTTTTAAAAATAACATTTATAGCTGCGGTAGTCTGTGAATCTAAAGTACAAATTTTAAAATTTTTATTTTGCTTAATCGATTCAATAGACTGTGTTGAAGTTATTAGTGACACTATTCAACTTTTAATGACGAAACTATGATGCCTTACTAAGAGAGAGCTGTACCATTGATATACATTACTATCTCACACTCTGACAGCAAAACTTGTATATTGTAGACAATGAATATACAATCAGTATAAAATAGGGCATCGGCTGTCAAGTATTATCACTACAGTGCACGGCTAGTTCCACAAAAAAAAAGTAACTAATAATCAAATTTTTATAACTAAAAAACATTTTTTCTCATTTAAAAAGAATTGTTCATCATTGATTTCATTTGTAATCAATTTTTATACGAGCCTGTTTCCGATTGAATTATTTGCCACACTTAATAATTGTCTTGTAGAATACTGTGAATTTTGTTCAAAAGATCGGCCAAGAGAATAAAAACTACTAAAAATCATTTGTGGGATTAAATCATAAATAACAGGATTTTATCAGAATAAATACGAATTAATAAAATGGCCTTCCTTAAATGGACTTGTGTAGCTTATTTTTCAATTTTAGTATTTTATTTAGAAATATTTATTTGGAATTATTTAGTTCTAATAGAGATCTAATAAAAATCAATTAATTTAAATTATTTTTTTTTATCAATAACCAAATTAAACTGCTTGGTACTGATTTTCTTCTTACTAAATTAAAAATAAATTATGAAAATAGTTCTTTCTCTAATCAAATGTGCTTCTAGGGAGAAAAATTTTAAATTTAATTTTATAAATTTGACTTAACGACACATTTATTTACTATTTAAGAAAACATCTTTTCATTATTCAAATCACATAGAATCACCATTTAATAAAGTTGATTTACCATTTTTTGAGTAAGAAAAATTTAAATCTAATTCATATCTATTTCAATTTCATATTTTTTCTCAAGTTGGTTTTTCTTTTTTCACTTAAATTAAAGATTTTGTTCTTAAAATAATATTAAATCGAAATGACAAATTTATTAAATTTTATTAACATTCTTTGTATTGTTTATAAAGTAAATAAATGAAAGAACAAAACTCAGTCCGAATTGAGCTGTTTTACATTTGTATGATTTTGGTTTTCATTGTTCTTATAAAAATTGTAAAAAAAATCAAAATTAAATAATTTTCGCAAACGATATGTATTATATATTGTATTACAATAATTAAATTTTTCTAATATTGTAAATATGATTTCTTTGTGTTTTATATTTAGTATTATAAAATAAAGTAAACGATTTTGCTTTTCCTCTTTATTCACTTGATTTAAATTTTTATATATATATATATATATATTTTTTTTTTATAATAATTAATTAATAATTTTACAATTACAAGTAGAAAACAATTAAAATAATTATAGACAGAAAAGAAAAATGTTAAGTACAAAGGAAATTTTGTGCTTCTTAAGTATAACCGTGCATGTCTGAAATTAATTTTAGGAATGGTTTAGGTTTTCAAACAAAATGTTCCAGTTGTATTTACACAACTGCCTCAAGTTTCTCAGAAGAATTTCAAGTATTTAGTTTGGAGTGCAAAGCCCGATTTTTTAATTTTACCAATATGCAAAAAAAAAAAAAAAATACAAAAAATGAATCCATTATTTCTAAAACTGTTTTCTGCAAATTGAAATTATTAAAAAAATTGATGTCGCAAACCAATAATCGACCAACTTGTATAAAATTAGCCAGATTGCAGGAAAAATGTGTAGGAGGATAACTGGGGGGATTTTTATAGATAAATGCAGTCATATAAACACCGCAAAAAAATAACAAGAATTAATTCCACATGTGTTCCATGTCCATATCGGAGGCCTTCATTTGGCACCTATTAAAATTTTTTTCAATGCCAAATGCCATAAAGCCGATACAGAAATAACTAGGAGAAGATCCCTACTTATCCCTGAAGTAGGAAAAAATTAGAAAGAGCAGTATGTATTGACATTCGGCTTCAACCTTCCCATATAGACTGCGAGGAGAAAAACCTCTGCACAACCTGTGCATATGAAAAAAGGACTTACTTGTGCTCATAATGAAGAAAGTGTGAAAGTTCTCGAAAAAAGTTCCAAATTTTATTACACCACATTCTATTTCCATTATATTATAAACCCAGACGACGTATGCAAAATATGTTAAAGACCATTTACGAGAAGGAAAAGAAAGTTTAAAAATCTAAAACAATTCCCATACACTGTTATTAAGGAAAACCAAAAAAAGAAGCAGCTCCACGATTATTCCCGTTCAATATATGAGACTATAATATGTTGAAAAACATTATAGATTTTGTTTTTTAAATTAGATAAAATATGTACATAAACCCTTTTGAACCCTTTTAAGCCGTTTTGTGTCCTTTTGAGCCCTTTTTAAACCATTTTGAGTTCTTTTGAGTCACTGTTGAATTACTGATAGTATATTTCCTATATCAATAATCGAAAGGATTTTGAAAGATTGTTGTAAATGGCAGAATACTCAACATTTAATTTTTTTTTTTGCTTGTCTCTAATTTTAGTATAGAATTTCTCTTAAAAAATTTTAAAATTTTCCCGGCGATGTTATCTTAAATACATTTAATGTGTATGATAAAAATTTCATTACAATTGGAAAGTAAATGTATGAAATGATGTAAATTTACATTTTATGTGGGGTTGGGAATTGGTCCCCTTCAAGAATTTACTTAAGCAGTAACAATAAATAATTTGGAATCAGGCGGCGGTAATTTTCTCTATTCTGTTTGAGGAGTTGTTTCTCTATTTGATAAAGTATATTTTCATATAAATAAAATAATGCGACAAAGCGCCAATAGTTTAGACAATCTTTCGGAAATCGTGATATCTTCCTGGGAATTGGGAGAATACCCCAGTCTATAGCTTACCAAAGCTGAACATTCATGAATGCCTGTTGGTACAAACATAATTTATTTAAGGCCTCCTTTCACTATCCTAGCTAGGCTGGAAAATTAATATAGTCTGGCCTAAAAGTATCAGACTTTTATGACAAAAAAAAATGTTTATAAAATTGTAATTTTCATGCGATCAGAGTTGCATTTACTTCACTAAGCAAAGAAACATTTTTTGCATTATTCTTGTATGATAGTGTGGCAATACCAATGTCATTTCGATGGGATTTTTTAAAATAGGAAGGGTATCACATTAGATTTTAGTGTGAATGAATTGAGCGAGTGTGTAGGATAGTGCTTCAAACAACGCAAAAAAAAAATAAGAATTAATTCCACATGCGCTCAGGTGCCAAATGAAGGCCTCCAATATGGACCGTAATTTCCATTTCCAATCTATTGAATGGAAAATAATAAGTATTAATTCCAGATGTGCTCAGGTGCCAAATGAAGGCCTCCGATATGGACCGTAATTTACATTTCCAATCTATTGAATGGAAAATAATAAGTATTAATTCCAGATGTGCTCAGGTGCCAAATGAAGGCCTCCGCTATGGACCGTAATTTACATTTCCAATCTATTGAATGGAAAATAATAAGAATTAATTCCAGATGTGCTCAGGTGCCAAATGAAGGCCTCCAATATGGACCGTAATTTCCATTTCCAATCTATTGAATGGAAAATAATAAGAATTAATTCCAGATGTGCTCAGGTGCCAAATGAAGGCCTCCAATATGGACCGTAATTTCCATTTCCAATCTATTGAATGGAAAATAATAAGAATTAATTCCAGATGTGCTCAGGTGCCAAATGAAGGCCTCCAATATGGACCGTAATTTCCATTTCCAATCTATTGAATTGAAAATAATAAGAATTAATTCCAGATGTGCTCAGGTGCCAAATGAAGGCCTCCAATATGGACCGTAATTTCCATTTCCAATCTATTGAAATTTTTTTTGAATACCGAATACAGAAATAACTAGGGGAAGATGCCTACTTATGCCCCAAGTAGGAAAGAACTACTATTTTAATATCACTTGAAAAGTTCGTAATGTCAACTGACAATCAGCTGCTCTTTTAGAGCCAGCTGGTACTTGATTATCGTGTAAGAGAGTTTTATTTTCGTTTCGCAAATATATTTATCTTAAATAAGCGAATTTAATAAGTAAGTTGCACTTAAATATTACAATGAAGTAGAAACTGGGCACAAGATGAATCTTTTTCACCGCAATTTTTAAGCATTAAAAATAATACTGCGTCTGCATGATACTGTCTGTGAATGGGCTTTACTTACTTATCTTGCCAAGGCAGATTAGAAGCAATTGGAAAGATTTAAAAGCTACTAAAATTTAAATAAAATTAGCTTTGTGGGAGCATGGGGACAACTTTAAGATATATGTGCAGATAACGATAATAAATTAGTGAATTTTTCTTTTCTGTAGCATACTTTCAGGAATCAATCATGCTCATAAAATTTTGTTAAAAAGAAAAACAATTGAAAGAATTTTTAGTCAAAATACATAACAAAAAAAAAAAAAAAAAAAAAATTTAAAAACAATTTAATTACAATAAAGTAAATACAATTTATTCAATGATTTGTAACATGCAATATGGATTTAACAATTATATTCTAAAGAAGTTTGTTATCTCTTTAATACGTAACATGATTTATTAAATTTATTTAAAAATATAGTTTTACTTTTATAAACATTTCATATATATTTATTTCAATTGTCTTTTCTAAATTGTAAAGATTTTATAAATTAGATTTTTCTTTACGTTTTTATTGATTATTTACGTTCTTTGATTGTCCAATAGTACTAGTAGAAGTAGATATAAAAGGTATCTAAGGAAATATATATTTATGTAGTTTGTTTAGGTTCTAGATTGAAAAAAAAAATTAAATAAATAGATAGTTCAAGTATTTATTTTAAATTTTAAATACATTTTAGGTTTTATTACAGATTTATAAAAAACAAAAACGATATGCAATTTGTTGCTGTTGTTTGTTTAAAATTATTATTGAAATATTTAGCATGTGTGTATGTTTGTGTTTAACATTTAGATTTAGAAGTATAGAATTGACAAATATTTATTATAGTCACATTTTAAAGTCATCTTAAAGGTTTTTTTACACTTAAATTTAAATTAGATTTTCTAATTTATTTTCTCATTGTTTGAACAAAAAGAGGTCGAAAGGAGTTTTAACTGGAATTTTTTTTTTTGTTTGGGGGGGGGGGTCTCTTTGTGACAATTATATTGCTATTACACATTTATCATTTTACACCGAATGAATTTTAACAGATTGAAATATAATAAATGTTTTTAATATGTGCGATTGCTTTAAATATATAAAGATTTTTGGTTTGTTTTGTTTTTCTTATTAAAAACATGTATTTGTAGTTTTAAAGTTGTTTCGAGGGATTGTTCTTGATTTGTTTGTTCCCCTATCAAATGTGCAAAACAATTAAATTATTATTTGTTTATTTGTTTGTTTGTTGTTTTCATAATTGGTTCCCGTTTTAATATCTTAGTAGCAATTGTTGCAGTTTAATATACAAATTTTTTTTTTTTAATAAAATTTAATAATAAAAAAATTACATTGAAATGACTTTTTTTTAAATAATCAGAAATAAATTTTTTTTTTATTTATTTATTTTTTTATTTAATTTTAATTAAAAGAAAAATTAAATTAAATTTAAATTTATGGTTTTTAAAACAATAATAAATGTATATAATAATAATATAAATATTAAATAATATTACGGTATTATTAAATCATATAAAAAAAATTCATGATTTTTTAAACAATAAGAAA
This sequence comes from Ormia ochracea, assembly GCA_963402855.1. Taxonomy (NCBI): domain Eukaryota; kingdom Metazoa; phylum Arthropoda; class Insecta; order Diptera; family Tachinidae; genus Ormia; species Ormia ochracea. The sequence goes on from OY727106.1 coordinate 20,422,509, forward strand.
TATTTTTTTTTTAGTTTTAGTTTCATTTATATTTTTTTATTTTCATACGACAAAACAAAATTTATATTCATCTTATTACAATTGATAAGAAAAAGTAATTTTTTTTTAAATTTTTAAACTCATGATGTATGCATACAGTGCCTGAAATTTGCTTAGCAGCATTTCTTTTTGCGCATAAAATTTATTAAAGGACATGGGTGAAGAAAACTGCTATAAAAATAGTCATCAAATGCAGTCGTTTATTCCGCTAATTGCGGGAAATATTTTCATTAAAGTCCTTAAAAATTTTGTTTCTCTTTTATTTTGTGATTTCGTCCAAAAAAAAAAAATTAATTTTATACTTTTTTAAGTTCTTAAGAAATGTCAAGTCCTTTTAAAAGGACAAGTGCCAGGTAATGATAAGCCACTCAAGCTCTTGTTTCAATATGTTTTGTCTTTAGTTTAATATTTGCAAAATGGCTTTTTAGTTGGAAAAGGTATGCAGTGCTGGCACAGACAAGTTTGAGGTTTGTATGGTTCTTAATTTTACAAGTTGGAATTGTTCAACAGTGTTGAAAGTTGTAACCGTAGTGGTTAAGTTGAGCACATTTAAGTTGTAACACAATTCTCATTACGAATTGACTACGAATTAACAAATCATTGCGAAGTATGTCTTTTGTTTTTGAAACTTCATTCTTCTACTTTTCAAAACAGCATTACTGCCATATTGGACTTCGCTTCCTGCGAAATGGATGAATTGTTCCAAACTATTTCGAACTGTTGTGGGCAAAAAAATGTTGTAGAAATATTTTTTTATATATGTGGAAACGAAAAAAGCTTTCGGCAATATCACAAAACTTGGAGGATTACTTTCGCTTAATTTCCTGTTAATTCTAAAATAAAAAAAAGGCGCAATATAGTTATAATTATTAGCCCAATTGCAAGGCGAAATAACATGGTGACGGTATTGGAACAGATGATCGCCATCATTTCCCAACAAATTCATCTTTTTCATTGTTCTTATTTCTTTTAATATTATTCCGAAAAAAGGTAAAAAAAATCCATATTTGTGAAATCTAAGTATAAAATAATAATTTTTGTAATAGAAATTTGCCATTTGAGTAAGTTAAAAAAGTACAGTCTGTAGTAAAAAAGCTATCATGTCGTTTGAGCCGTTAAGGCGAATTGCTTGTTCCTCTATTATTATGATGTATTTCTAGCGATAAAGTCAACTGTGTGTGAAATCTAAGAATAAAATAATAATTTTTGTAATAGAAATTTGCCATTCGAATAAGTTAAAAAAGTACAGTCTGTAGTAAAAAAGCTATCATGTCGTTTCAGCTGCATGAATTGGATTTGGTAAGCTTTGCCTTAAAAATTAGTGGAAAATATCATAAGCATGCGACTTTAACGTATTACTTTATTCCACAGCACTTTAATAAAACAGATAATATTTTGGAAATATGTTAAATCCGTTTGAGTAAAGCAAACAGATACTTTTAGGAATCCTTAGCTTTAGTAATCCTTAAATAATTTGCAAAAAAGAAATGTTTTTTTTTGCCAATTATTATTTCTTTATATAAATCCATTTGTAAACAATGTTGCCATGGTTAACTTTTTATTGCTTTAAGTACATTACGCGTATAGAAAATGTCATCATGGTAACGTGAATTTAGCAGGTATTTTAAGACCTTAAGGTTTCAAAAAATTTGTGCTGGAGTGTTTCATAAAACGTTTTAGATTTAATTCAAGAGTGAGTTCTTAAATATTTAATGCTTAGGAGGTATAACAGGCTTTAGTGAGGGCCCTAATAATTTGTACCGATAGTTAAAACGTATTAAATTTGCAAAAAAAAAAAAATGTATTTGTATTGCTTTTGATTTCTTTGAATTAAAAATCTATTAAATTGAAATTCTGGTCAAAGAAAAGGACGAATAAGGAAATGTATAAAAATTCCCCGAGAGTTATTATTCAGCACCTGTACACATACATACATAGACAACGAAATATGTATAAAAATTTATATTTTAATCATATTGATATTTAATATTTATATTGATTTACTTGATTTTGTGTCTGCTTTAAAAGTAAAAAAAAAAAAAAAATAAAATTAAAATGATAAGTTCTTTTCAAGCATGTTGAATATATTTTTTAAATAAAAATATTTGTCTTTGCAATAAATTCCTTTTGAATATGGATTGCTGAAAAGGTTGCAATACTTTAAAGACATTTATTTTTTGTTGTGATATTTTTATAATATTTATGGATTATAATTGCTGCCATTGGCTGGTTGGAGTAAATATTTTTCTATGAATTACTCGTAAAATGTTTTCTTGATGTATAATTTCGCAAAATGTTTTGTGTTATGAATTTAAAAAAGAAATTGTTTTTTTATAATGTACATACATACAAAAATAAAGACATACACTGGTCTCGATGAACTTGAAAGCCACATGTAATAAAAAAAACTGTTTACACGTAATGAAAAGAAAAGAAAAGGACATGATAGGTGTCATCATATAATAATATTTATTTGTTTATTATATTTACGCTACAAATTCGATTATAAATAATAAATATTGTACGAATTTTACAACTATACGATGACTTCTCATTAGCTAAAGTTTAGGTGGCAAAAATTGGTACTCGCTCATTTAAAATAGGCAAAATGAAATTTTTTCACAAAAAGGCGCTTAAAACCTTAACTGACTATTTAAGGATGTTTTAAAATGTTGGGTGTAACAATTGGAAGTATTTGTAAATTGTCTCCTGATTTCTTCCTGCTAAGTAGAGGGGTATTTTCTTTACCGTTTTCTTTAATCGGTAGATTTGTGAGACACATCTAGTCCGAAAAGATTTAAATCCTTTAGATCATTTCAGCTATAGTAAATAATTATATCCTGAGCATCTCTTTGCAGACAACTTAGTCAGCTGCTGTATCAGCTGTCTCATAGTCAACTACAACGTTCGCTTGGCAATTCAACACTGAAATGTATATAAAACTAATTTTGCTACTTCAATTTTACTTAATTTAAAATGTAGTTTATTTTTAATGAATTTTTGAGAAGTTTCTAAAGGCATGGATATCATAATTTTGGCCCTGTTGAACTCTTCTCTGTTTATGTTGAGGAAAAAGGAAATCTGTAGGATATGCCAGGAGGGCTACTAGACGATCTAGTAATTTCCCCACCAGTACTATGTTGCTGTTCGGTCGAGATCCGAGCACATTGGGGCTGACACATTAGTCGACTGAGAAAAAACTAAGCATTGCCTCTGTAGGGGGGTACAAGGATATGCACATAGACGATCTAGTATTTTCCCCACCAGTACTATATTGCTGTTCGGTTAAGATAAGAGCACATTGGGGCTGACACGTTAGTCAACTGAGAAAAAACTAAGCATTGCCTCTGTAGGGGGGATACAAGGATATGCAGATAGACGATCTAGTATTTTCCCCACCAGTACTATGTTGCTGTTCGATCGAGATCCGAGCACATTGGGGCTGACACATTAGTCAACTGAGAAAAAACTAAGCAATGCCTCTGTAGGGGAGATACCATGGCCCGGTTTAGTGGCCTTTCTCAATGTTCAAATTCCTTTTGGTTATTTCCTATAGTTGATAGTACGAGCATTTGGCAAATCCAAATCCCAAATACAGTTTTTCGCAACGAAGTAGTTGCGAATTTTAAATTTTCAATATATTCTCAATGAAAACGCTCAATTGAATTTTATAAACTTTTTAACATGCCATCGATATGCAGTTTTTCAAATAGGTTTCTTTTCTGAATGCAGATTCAATTTTGCTAAACATGTAAAAGCTTTCGCTGTATGTTACTTCGAAATGTGCATGGGAATATTCATGTATATGTGTGTATGTGTTTATACATTTAGGTGTAAGCTTACATACGAGTATAAGCCAATGCGACTTAGTGTCGTAAGTGTTGTAATTAAATATGTTTGTGTTCATTCGAATCATTATATTCTTGTTTATGGTTGTGAGTACGAGCATGTGTATGAAATCGATTCTATATATTCTATTGATTTTATTAATATTGCCACAAATTCTATTCTAACAAAATGTACAGATAAAAACAATGATTTTAATGAGTTTATTTCAACAATTAACAACTAATTAAGATGTTTTAAAAGCACATACACAAATAATTTTGGATTTTTGTTTATTTTTGATGACTACAATGGCTGCTACTTGAGGAACTCTCTCTCCCTCTCTCTCATTCTTCCTTTTGCTCTTTCCAATATAATTTTTCACAAGAAATAACTAACATTCGCAGCAATAAAACTTTTCAATCACGCATTCCGCTAAAATCTTTTAACAATTTGCAAATTTCTTTTTATTACTTTTAAACCTCTACGAATAATGTATTTATTTAGTTATTACGACCAGAAAATAGTTGATACTGAAACAAGAAGTTTATATAAAATGGCGTTTAAAAACTATTTTTTAAATATTTGTTAATAGTTTATAGTAATAATTATTGAGTGTATTGAGTGTACTTGGCTACGTGTTGAAGTGTAAGCGTGTTTCCGTTAACATTCAAACTAACTACGTATGTTGGGGGAGTCGGGGAACAATTTATAGTATTTCTTTTAGTCGCTACTTACTACAATTTTTTTTTTTATATAAATTTAATACAATATAAAAGAAACTAAACACTTTTTACGGCTATTTTCTATGAAGGACACCGAAATTAAAAAAAAAAAAAAACATTTATAAAATTTTTTTATTAATATTTTGTGTAAAATGGTAATAAAAATAAAGTTGTTGTAATAAAAGAAAAAAATTAAATGCTTTATTTGTCATTGAAAATAAAATGAAAGTTTGAATTGAATTAAATGAAATAAGCAGCATATGGTTTTTAAAAACGTTTGATTGGCAACACCGCTAAACATTTGCAGCGGTTTTTAATTTTATTATTTACTTGTCGTTCTTTTCTTTTCTCAATTCGCTTCCAGTATACTTCCCGTTTAGTTTCTTAACAAATAAAAATAGTTTTTATCTATGAATCCCATAAGTAGAATAATGCATTAACTAAACAGGCATCCGGTTTAAAGTAGTCGGCTATTATTTGATTGGCGGTTTTATATTTTTGATTATTATATTGAGTCGAATATTAGCCAATGAAATGAGAAAATTTGAATAACTTGTTTGTGTTTCTCATTATTTGAATTTTATTTAATTTTCTCCTTTAGTTTTAATTGAAAGTAGCTTAAATTTCACTTGTTTTAAGCAAATATTTAATTAAAATTTATTTTAATGGCAGTCGAAACTGTAAAGTTTAACTTTTTTCCTTCATATGCTTGTGGGCAGTCGCTATTCGATTAATATTTAATTGCATGTTTAGTTAACTTATTACAGGTCATTCGCATGGTAAAGAATCAGAATCCTTATTGGATCACCTTATACAACTTCTTTAGTTCTTCATTGAACGAATTATTTTGAAATGAATAGGGCTGTTAAAACAGTTTTGGAAAATATCTAAACTTTTATAGTTGTAGTTATTGCTGCAAATGAATCATTTGTTAATTGGTTGGATATGCCCTTAATCGATAAATTGAAGCAATTGCTATTAGATATATGTACATTCACATACCATGCCGCTTTAAAAAATAGGTCCTGTCTAGGGGTTTCCCGGTAGCTACATTACATATAGAGCATTCAAGAAATTGATTTTCTATTTTAATCGATTAACCATTTTTAGATTTTATCGGTTAATAATTTTAGAAAGATTTTCAAAACATAAAACAACAATGACAGTCGAACACGTTTATAATGAACTCAAAGGGAACGCACATTTTAGTTCGTTATAGACATAATAGAAAAATTGGTCAAATCCATACAAAAAAAAAAAAAAATATGACAACAGTGTTGATTTTGGAATTTTATAAAGTTCACAGATTTGTTGTTTACTTTTATTTCCATTTTCAACTTCATTAATTATTTGCATTTTTGTTGCAACCGAAATGGAATTTCTTTTAGTCTTATCCATATTTCACTTTTGACTTTCTTAGAACTTAAAACGAATCATCTGTTTGGATTGTTTGTTTGAATAGTTTTTTTCACAGCTGTGAAGTGATGTTGCGTATAACTGTTGCCTTTTTGGCGATTTTTTTTAAATTGCCTTTTTCTTAATTCGTTATATACGTGTTCGACTGTACATATATTAGTTTTCATATTGCTCCACAATTAAATTAAATTACATTAAATACAAAAATATTAAATAAATCAATTATAATTAATATGATGTAGTAAATAATATAATAATATAATAAATTAAAAGTTGAAAATGAGTTTTTTGTATCTTATAATTGCAAGTTTGCGTTAGTAGAATGCATGTTAGTAAAATTGTGAATAAGAAACTTTTTCATAAAAACAAAAAATAAATGTCTTATTTATTATTCAAAAAGAGTAACGAAGATAATATTAGACGTCAAGAAAACTAAAATATTTTTGTATATTATTCATGAAGATATATGGCCAATTCACAAAGTGTTGTAGGGCATCTGACCCACTTTATTGCATACACTTTGATGTCTGCCATAAAAATATGTAAACACATAATAGAACGTATTTTCAATGTACTATTCAGTCAGCTGTTTTTTGTTTACAAAATCAACGCAATACAACCGTGTGATTTGACTTTAAATAGCAGCGTTTTATTTGTTACTTTAGAACACTTTGTGAGTTGGTTAATAGATATTCGTTTGTTTATAATTAGACAAATATAATTACACAACCATACAAACCTTTTTTTTGAAAAAAAAAACTTATTGCATTATTTTGTTAATACCATTTTGTTTGCAATGCGACTTATTCTCATTATTACAGATCTCGTTATTGTTACTGAGAATTGTTTTGTAAATCTGATTCTAAAATCTATAGTTACTTACACAACTACTACTAAGACAAAAAAAGCAGGCTGGGAAAGTGTGTGTGTGTGTTATTTTTCTTGGTAAGGAATTGTGCTTTATAATATCTGTGAGAGAGCCTTTAATGAATGGACTCGTATGTGTGTAAGTTAGTTTACAACGAGTTCATTTAAAATTTCTAAGTTATAAATATTAGTGTTTGTGTTACCTTTTTAATTTTCTTTTTGAAGTTCTGAATTCGCAATTTTCAGTTTAAGTGATTAATTTCGATTTCGGTATCTTCTTAATTTCTTTTTTTTTTTTGTTTCGTTTAAGAAGTTACTAGCCCATTATATATATGTTTTATAATTTTCATTTTAATATTTGTTAAGGCACTTCAGTTAAAATGTATAGTTAATTTGAAACAATACGGTTTTGCGTTATTTAAAAAAAAAATAAATAGATTTAATAGAAGACAAAAACACGAAAATGAAGACAGAAGTAAAAGACAAACTAAAGTTTTGGCTTTTAGATTTCAATAAGTATTATTTAAAATGTTTTTTAAATTATTTTGACATGAATTATTTTGAATGAATTTTTTCCCCCCACCTTGAACCGAATAATAATATTTTTTTAAAAAAAAAGATTAGTAAATCTTTTATTTTTTTATACCAGCTGACAGGACAAGACAGAATCTAATGATAATGACATTATCAAACTTCACTGTATGTAACTGCTTACAATTACATTAAAAAAAAAACTATTTATTTTCGCTTAAAAAGAGCAATTAAGAAATTATTAGGCTGCTACTGTTAAAAATGTACATGTAAATATTAAAAGTTAAAAAAAAATTTAATTAAGTCAATTTAAATTTACAATTTAATAAATTTCATTAAATGCTTTCATTTTGCTTTTTTTGGTTTGTCTAAAAAATAATATCATTGTCAGCCAGTGGTTGGATAATTCCAAGGAAGAAAATTTGTTTGTTGTGTAGATTTCAACACCTTTTGCAAGACTTGCTTTGATTGTGTTTTAGTAATTCTCAATTGATTTCGAAAATATAAGCATAACATAACACTGCTTGGAAATGCAAGCATATCAACTAACTTTATAGTTTTACATGGAAAATATCTTTTTATTTCAAGTTTTGCTGCTTGTTGCCGTTTTTGAAAAGCATTTAGTTTTTTAAATATATATTTCCTAAGACCATTCTTATGTTCTAGTGATCTTTTTTTTCTTTCTTTTAATATTTAACATGATTCATATATGTATATATAAATATTAAAAAATATTTATTTATGCTGGAATTCATTGGCTAAGGAAACAGTGTAATTCGCCTCTAATTTTAAAAGACCACGAGTCATGGTATGGTCTGGCTTAAACACTGCATGGAGCGATTGTTTCTAATTTAAAATTCGGTAAAAACAATATTGTCTTGTATTCATGTATTTCTAACGGAAGTCACATAAGGGCTAAACCGAAAACTAAAGCATACTTTTAGCGGCTGCCAGAAAATAGCAGTTTATGGGAATTTCCTTCATAAAATGCTTTGTAAAAATGAAACCAAAACTTTAGTTGCAATTATAAAAAAATTATAAAAAAATTCTTGTTTGGTTTTGGTTAAATATAATCGAAATTATTATAAAGAAAAGCAAAATACATTTAAAATGAAAATAAACAAAAGAAATTACATTTGCATAGCAACAAATACAAGTTTTAGTTATAATAACAACATGGTTAGTGGTTTAATCTTTTTATTCAGCACATATAGAAATTATATATTACATACAAACACAAATTTAGAAAAAATATTTATTTCTGCTTCTACATATGTGCGAGTACAAGATTGATTTTTGTTTTTTTTTTATTTAATTTACTGTAAATATAAGGCAAGCAGTTCCAAATAAAACATTTGAGTTTAATGTTTAGAAAGAAGTTATTAGGTTGAGTGACATAAAAGAAAAAGAAAATTCTGAACAATCAATACACCTGTACAAACATACAATACACAATTAATATAAGTGAGTGCACATTTATTATCTTGTAAGTTATTTGAATTATTTTTCTTGCTGTTAGTATTTTGGCATTTTCTTTAAAATATTTTTACAATAAGAACTGTGTTCGATTGCATGTGTGATTGAGTTTAATTACATATTTTTGTATAAAAACCATTTATATACAAAGTATTATTTATTTAAGCAAAATAAATATCAATTATTTCTATACTTTTTTTTTCAAAGTGTCAGTCAGTCAATCAATTCATTTTTATCCAATTTTTTTTTCTAATGTTTTAATAGTGGCTTTTGAAAACGAAATTATTAAACCAAATGAAGCGATATTATTAACCAAAAGCAATAAATAGTTTATTTGCTGTCTATAAATGCAAAGCTTTTGCTATAAATTATTTCTAATTTCAATTAAAATGAAAATAATTTTATTTATTTAATATTATTACTAAGCAAACAAAATGCCAGCTGAATGAAAGCTAATAAAACAAATATTAAATTTATTTTCGTGAAAAAAAAAAAAATAGTAGAAAATATTCATTTAATTTCAATAATATAGAAGAATATATCAAATGTAAATCAATTTTTTGTTCAGATGGGCAGAAAGTAAAACTGTTTAGATAGCAAAATTCATACATAAAAACAAGTACAGTAAAATAAATCAATTGCGATGAAAATCAATAATAAAATACATAAAATTTTATAAGGAGTGCTTGTATGTACAATTTGCTTTCTTGTTGACTTAAAAAGTTTCATTTAAACATAAATTGTTTCTGTAGCGAAATAATTAACATGCAATACATTGTGTTGCTGCTAACTTAATAATTTATTTAAAAAATAAAAAAAAAATTATATATGAAATAAAAAATATTATTTGCCACTTTGCAAACAAATTTAACAAATTTAAAGCAAAGAAAAAAAGTAACAAAACTAAAAGTACAGGGTTTTAATTTACGCGTATCAGCAAAGTAGAGGTCTCAAAGTGTAATTTTAGTTTAAATAATTTTACAGGAAAAGCTAAAAAGTTTCTAGAAAACTAATCAAAATTTTGTTGAACATGATGGCAGTTAAAAATTGAGGCGCGAGTGTGGCGCAAGTAACATTTTCCAATGCGAAATCTACACAAAAATTCCTCACAAATATATATATATATATATATATATATATTCTTATTAGGAATACCACAATTACTCAGCGGTTTATTATCGACTTATTATCATTCCACAAAAGCAAAGGCTTCAGACTATTGGCTCAAAAGTTATGATACCGTTGTAATGCTTGTGTAGAGTGATAGGAAGGATATAGATATAATAGAGTACAGAACTTGTTGAGAAAATAGAAGAATAATCGAAGTTTTTCAGACAAGAATAGCCACTCTTCTTAATCAAATTGCTTAGCATATATTACTATATTCATATATTATTATTATTATATATTACTATTATTATTCCTATTACTATTATTTTAATTCAGGAAGTTTGTGCTTACTAGGTATTCTCATGCCAACCTAAAGTAGTGCGTACACAAGAATGGTGACCGAAAATTTTTTCATAAAATGTTTCAATTTTATATGGCCAGGATAATATTGAGTTAATTGCTGGTATAAATTATTTTATGACACCCCTTAACTGAATTAATGTGGGCCATCATTAGTACAATAGTCTGGGCCATCATTCACTATGCTGAGTAGGCAGCCAGAATGAAAATATGTTTTTCTTTCGTTTTAGCTTTTAAGGATTCTCTAAGATGGAAGTCGATATAATAAATGCTTTTCTGTTGATAAAAACATTTTTTAATAATTAAATAAATTGTTAAATAGTTGTCGTAAGGAACGATGTCTTCCACTAACATTGTAGTTTTTATTTAAACTTTTGCACTCAACAAAAGTATTGGAAAATGAAAACGAATAAGAAATTATTTATTAAATCAAACTAAAATATGAAATAAAATTATTGGCATGCAATTTATAATTACAATAAATTTTATAGGTGTCAATTTAAAGCTGTTAAATGTACATATATTATTAATTTACATATAATTAACATTTTTAATTTAAAATATTTAATTTTTGCTACTAATGTAATTTTGTAATAAAAATTAATAACAATTACATTAAAATAATTTTAAAAATTAAAATAATTCGCACTTCATTGCGAATACAATTTGTTCAAATGGAAATGTCCTTGAAATGGAATAAATAATACCATTTAACATTAAACATTTTAAAACATTTATTTAATTTTAGCCTGTAACTTCAAGTTTAAAAACAAACACTTTTTATAAAAAAAAATATGCTATTATTCTATTAAAATATTTTTTTTTCGATATAAATTCTTTCCTAAAGAAAGTGTAAATATCTTTATCGACTTGAAGCATGAAGCAACAGAAATTTCGAAATATTCGGCTAAAGGACATAATTAGCACATAACGTAATTAGCTCATACGGTTGATTGAACATGCATAACAATAAAGAGCTTTAATAGAGCCATTTTTGTTCCCCTTTAAATCCTGGAAATTTTGTTAAAATTCAGAAATTTCGTAGCCAAGTCTATTGTTTGATGTTCTATTTACAGATCGTACTATTAATTTTTCTAACAATTACTTTCATATTTTTTTTAGTTTAATGCGACTTATATGAAAATACAAAATCGAACATTATAGTGATCTTTAGTAAGCAAATATTTTTATATGAATTTATTTATTTTATTTTAGAAGAAATAAAATTAAAAAATACGTTCAAAATATCTGCAATATTTGTAAACTAATCCTTAACGTTGAGCTTCAGGTATAAAAATTTAGGGATCAGTGAACTTGCAATACTTTCATTATTAAGTTTAAAAGAACAGTGAAGAAGAAATGTATAGCAGTAGTTTCCTTTTTGATCTATTTTACAATGATATATCTGGGATACCAAAATTTAAAAGTTTAGTTCGGGAATGAATAATTCTTGCAATTGTAGGAGACCAACTCTTGAGTTTCCTGGTCTGGTGAGGAACCACAATTAAAGTCCACTTTTAGTCGTTTCTGCTAACTTAGAATCTTTTCTTTTATGTGGAAAGCTTCAAATGATTGCTAAAATTGTGCTAATTATGCTCTGGGAAAGCGTGGAACTTTAAGTGTATGCGACATGTATCAAGTTTTTAAATTATCCATACTTTCCCCCCTCCCAGAGGATTTAAAAATCATTGAAATTAATAAATTGTTAAAAGTCATCTGCTTTAAGGGCTTTCACAAGCTATACTAACTACTGTACACACTGTATGTTGCAAGAAACTTCATAACGAAGTGTTGGAAACAATTTTATAATGACTTATGAGCGTATTCAATGGAACAATGACCTTGATCTTGTTGGCACGTGTTAAATTTCGTTTGGATAGATATTATTAGGCTTAAGTGAACTGTAAGTGAGTGGGGGTGCACTTGTGGCTTTTAGTGTTAATTTAGATCTTCCTTTACAAAATTGTGAAATAAAGTGTGAGTAAAATATTAATTTATATTTAATTGTTTTGTTAATAAGTTTTTAATTTATTATAAGACTTAGCAAACATATATATTTTAATAACAAAAATAATTAAAAATATATAAAAAGCAATACTTATAAAATATTTTAATATTGTTATAAAAAATATTTATAAATTTCTGGAATTGGGGAATACTTTCATCTTGGAAATACTACATGAAAAAAAATTGATGTTTTAGTTAAAAAGAAAACGCAAATTTGCCAAATTTCATTATTTCAAAACTTTAATGCAAAATAATTTCTAAACATTTTAATTAACCAATTTTAAAATCTTTTAAAAAACTGGTTTTCAAATTTCTATAATGAATTGATCGGAGTTCGTTCAGCCTTAAAGCTGTTTAAAATTAAACTTTCTTCCTCTGTTAAATAATAAATAAGCAAAACAAATATATTATTTTTTGCTTAATAAATATATAAAATGTATTTTTTTATACAGGGTGGGCCAAAAGTCACAATGGGGTTTAAAAATTTAATAACTTTTTTGTTTATTTTTTTTTTATTTTTTTTTTTAAGATTATATAAATAACATCGGGAGAATAAATAATGGAGGGATTTACAACTGAACAAAGAACAAGAATAATAGAATTTTATTACTTAAATCAGCGACCAATTATTTTAACGCAAAGAGCATATCGTCGCCATTAATAATTTCAAGAAATTCAGAAATTAATTGGCCAGCGCGTTCGCCACATTTGTCAGCATGCGACTATTTTCTTTGGGGTTATTTGAAGGAGCGAGTATATGTCAACAAGCCCGAGACAATCCTTGAACTCAAGGCCAACATTGTTGCAGAAATTCGAGGGCTACAGCCACAAATGTTGAAAGATGTTATGGAAAATGCTCTCAAAAGAACCCATCATTGCGAAGCTAATAACGGCGGTCATTTAAGTGACATTATTTTCCATACTTAGCGTAAAAAAATTTCCATTTTGTATATTTCATTATCTTAAAAAAAAAATAAAAAAAAAATAAACAAAAAAGTTATTAAATTTTTAAACCCCATTGTGACTTTGTGGCCCACCCTGTAGTATTTGAAATAGAGATACCAATTCGTCAGAGCAAAGCAATAAGACAGGGAAGCTTTTAACTTTTGACGTTTGTCAAATACTTTGACAACTGTCAGCTGCTTTTTTGTTTCAACGTTTCTTTTTAGTTTTTTATGTTTTAATAACCGCGTACCAAATATTAATCATGCCAATCTTTTCCCTAGATACGTTCATGTCAGCTAAAAAAATTGTTGGAAAGTGTAACACTCATTGTCAGAGAGAAGCATTGTAGGTGAAATATATTTATGTAAATTCTTTCTTAAAATTTTCATCAATATATATGCAATATATGTAGTGTATTTTGTATTTGTTACATATTTAATTACCAGCAATCTCCTTTTGAACTTCATTGGAAATCTTTATACGCTTTAATATTTGAATATCAGCTGTTTATTCGTAAAGCTGCTGTCTGTGTTGCCATACTCTCTAATGCTTTAGAATTTATTGTAAGCATTATATATATATTTTTCTATCTAAATGAATTAATTATGTTTAATTATGTTTAATTATGTTTTAATTATATTATGGAATAGTATTTGACAAGTTTGCTTCTCTTTCATCTGCTGCAAAACATCATTAATTGCACATCAATATTTATAACAGGGAGGGAGGGGGTTGAAAAATAATTAAACTACTGCTAAATATTTATTTATAAAATACACATAAATAAAAATATATTATACTGTATTAATAATAAGGGAACATTTAAATTTGAATTTTGTTAAAAAAATTTTCAGTAAGTTTTTTTTGTAAAATTCTTTGTTGCAATAAATAATGTAAACAATTTTACATACATAAATAAATATATATATAAATAAATGTAAATATATTTATTTATATTATATTTACATACGAGTAGACGTATAAAATAAAACTTTTTACCCTCTGCCCCTCTTTTTGTTAAACGTTACTGTTGCATGTCGTCGACATTAATTTACAAAATAAATTAAATTTCTTTTGCAATTAATTATATGAATTCTTTTCAAAAAGAAAATTCATTTTGTCTTAGGCTAAACCGTGAGTGTGCTTTAATATTCTTACAATGTAGTTTTCATATTAAAAAATACCTTTTTTGTTAGTTAGAATATTTAAGTTCAATTTTTTAATTAATGAAATAGTTTTGTTATATTTTTTTTTTGTTACTTGTAGTTTGAAATAATGAAAAATTACAACCATTTATGTAAGTCAATTAAATTTCATAATAAGGGATTTTTAAAACTTTACGTTTCATTTGAAATGCATAACTTTCTTGTCGCTAATCTAAATTGTATCTTTTGTTTCTAAATGAAATTTTTATTGAGCTTGCATTTTCATTTATTGCGTGAATGTTATATTGAGTGACGGACACTTTCGGACATTTTGTCGTTGATTATTTACTTGCAAAATGGGTACTAAGGGACTGGTTGTACCAGATACAGAGGTAAATTGTCTTACCATGCCACTGCCGAGCTGTTGCAATAGACCCGATCCTGAGCCCAGTGGTCCCGACGATAAAACCGTTGATGTGCGCCTAGAGCGTATTGATTGCATGCTGGAGGATAATAAAAATGGTACACTGCTCGATGTATTTGGCATTGATCCACCCTGTTTGTTGGATGATAACAAAGGAGATTTCTTTGGAATATTAATAACTGTTTTATATATTCTATAACTTTATAAAAATTTAAAACGAGTATATTTATAGTGTTTGGATTTCAAGAGAAATTTTTTTCTTGTGCGAAAATGTGCATTATAAAAATATAAGCAATTGCAAAGGGAAGGAGAGTTTAATATGTTTCAAAAGTTTTGAAATTTTTACGCCAAACAAAGCTTTACCTGCCGTAGACCGAGAAACTGATATTTATTTCAAATGTGTGATTACCTTTGTAATGATAAAATGGAGGTTTAATTAATTAACTAATCGGCATTGAGGACTACTTTCCCCTTCACGTATGTAATTACAAACTCCACGAAACGCTGCTAAAAGTTCTGGCTTCCAATGGCCTACTTTACAAAGGATGTGACTCTTTTCTCGTATTTTAAAAATAAGGCGAATTAAAAATGATTTTTCTTTTTATAAATCATTTATTTTTTTCCCCCATATTAACAAAAAAATTTACATTGTTCTTGGCAATGTTTACTTATTTATAAAATACTTCCGGTGTGGAAATTCATGTGCATGTGCATACAAGTACATTTAAGAACAAAAAGAGTCTTCTTGGCCCGCAAACATTTTTGTAAACAGCAGTTGCTGTCATTAAGTTACGGAATACGAAGTGTAGAACCAGTTAACAAGAAATTGGTATATTTCATATTTTTCACAATAACAATTTTATTTCGTATATTACACTCCAGAGAGTTAAAAAGCAATTTAAAAACCTATATAAACTTTGTACGGGCGGCTATATCACGAATTAGCAGACTAAGAACTTCTTTATAAAAAGTAGTATACAAATGAAAAGTAAATGAGAACTATAAAGAATATAGAACTATAAATTCTACAGTAAGGAGTGCAGCTAATTTTGAAACTATTTTGTTATACAAACTATTCTCTTAAATACTGAAAAATGTTTTAGTAATTTCAAAAAATTTCTTGAAAGAATTTATATTCGTATGCCATTTTGACAATCTGCCGTTTGAGGGTTTATTAGTCGAATATATCAGAAAATTTGCAAAACAGTTGAAGCAGAAAACTGCCGCTACTAAACATCTAAGCAGGTTTTAAACAATTCTATTACCTGCCTAGTAAAGTTTCATATATTTCTTATAATAAACATTTCGCTTATTTGCGTTTACTGTGTTCTTGATTTAATTCCACAACTTTCGCCATTTTATATTATTGTTGTTTGCTTTTTGCGAACCCTATCTCATATTTACAGTAGAACTCAAAAATATAGTACAATAGCATTTTTTTTTTTTATCGAAATTAAAATTCTTTTACAATAACAGCTTTACATTAGATTTTACTTTAGATTTTTCATTTTAATTAAGAAAACTAATTTAAAATTTGAAGCATTTACTGTAGAAAACTGCAAGTATATCGTTGGCAGAAGTGTTAGAGTGCTCATTTCAAAGCAATCTATGAATTCCTATGATTCCCCTATTAGTTTCCTGAAAAAATTTATTAAAAAAATTATCAGCACAAAATTATCAGCCAGTTTGTTTCACAAACTTCGATAAATAAAATTTTAAAAGATTTCATATGAGAGGGTGTCATATGGAAAACCACAGTGCGATAAGAATTTTATTGTTGACTTTAGTAACACGCTACTTTAGAATTATATTTTATTATTTTCTTTGGTCTAATGGACCTGACGATGTGTTAAGGTGTCTCGAACATGTTACTAAACACCTTTAAAAGGATTTTTATTCGATTAACTGGGAAAGTAGTCTTAATCGTATAATTATTACTTTGCCGGCAAAGCTTATTACAAAAAAAATCTGAGTTTATTTTGATGCTTACTGTTGAGAAATCAAGCACATCCCTACTGCATGAACTTAGCAAGACATATTCTTCAAGAGTTATTGCTTATCACTAGTTGGGCGTTGGAAAACTTTTTGTATGCTTTCGCAACAGAATCCTTTCAAACAAAATCATTTGCTTTGGAGCATTAAACTTTTTGTGGAACGAATATGGTGTCTCAAATCCTTTCTTTTTATTGATATTTATTGTTTCTTCCTTTAAAAGTTTAAGAATAGATTAATAAAACCCTTCTAGTATTTTATTGAAATTTATGAGATCTCTATTTAGAATTATTAATTGATTAAGTTTTTGCTTTGTATTTTGTTATGCAAGAAATTTTAATGCTCTTGTTTGCATTGCAACTGTATATATTATATTTATCTTGGTTTCATCTGGTTTGTATCGTATCTACCCGACATCCGTAAAGTGTAACCAAAAAAAAAAAAAAAAAAAGTTTAAATTTAACGTTGCATGTAATGGAGCACTTTCCTGTCACTTTAAAAGGATATAAAAACATACATCTCCTTCCCTTTTCTCTTGTGTAATATAAAAAAAAAACTAAAATAATTGCAGCATATTACAAATATCTGTATATTTAATAAGTGTATTTTTTTTTATGTTTATATATATAAAAAATTTACAATTTAAATACACTTTAGCAAACAAAATTTAAACAAATCAATCGACCAACAAACAAACGAACAGACAAAAAAAGTGTTTTAAATAAAACGTTTAATAGAAATGAATATATTAATTAAGTTGAATTATGCTTTCATATAAGAATTTCTTATTAAATAAAATTTCTCAATAACTTTATGCCAAATAACAAACAAAATGCAAAATTAACAAAACAAATATATTAAAGAATGTCGGATTTATTTCAAATATATTTATTTGTTGTACAAATACAAGCAATGAACAGTATAAAACCATGTAGACGAGTAAACAAAGAAAGGATTCAGGATAACTTAAAACACGTTTATACATTTTAAAAATTCCCTTCCACTGAGAAGGCTCATGTTTAAGTAATACGAGTAAAGGTGAATTTAATTATTTTTTTTTAGTGTACGAGTAAAAATAAATAAAAAAAATTCTGTAAAATGAAGCGAAAATTTAAAAAAACACAAAAAAAAAAGAATTCTGAAAAAAATTATCTTGCAGTGTTACGATTACTAAAGAAAAGTCAGGAAATACATAAATTTGTAAAGTGATTACATTATCAAATGGAAGATATAGTAAGTAGTGATATAATAATGGGGGCGTTCACAGTTACTCTTCTTGGCTCACTTTTCTGTTAAAGGCCTTGTTTCACTATACCACACAGTATTATGAAAAAGTATTATAGTGTAATATAACAATGTATTAATTTTTTCACAATCGAATACCACTTGCAAAAGTTTTTCAAAATTTTCATCTGATCAGGGTTGATTTCTCTTCAAACAGCTGAACAAAGAATTATTCCTTTGTGACCCAAAGAAACAAAAAAGTGGAAAAGATATATTATAAAGGTTTTTTTTATAGTTTAAATTACTATGGTAATCTAGCCTTTCCTACAGCGACGCATAGAATGCATTACTTTGTTTGTATGGCAAAAACATAAAGCATATGTTTTCGTAATACATGTATAATATTGTATACCACCATATACGCCATTTTTATTTGATTTCATAAAGTATAAGGCTAATGAATTGATATTTCTTTCGATAAATGGTCCATTCCACAGTGTAACAAACGATGAGATATTATATTTAAGGAATATATACCTATAAATCAGCCACAAATTTAAGAAATAGAGTTTCATATATGGAAAATTCTGATAAACTGGCAAGTTCTCTAAAGTATGTTCTCAGCAATACACATTCTTGGCTATAGGATTACTCTCATTTTGTCACTAGTCATGTTATCATTAGGAGTTCGCTAATAGGCAAGTTGAAGCTCAATTCATTAACCGCATTGATGGAATTATAGAAATCACTACTTAAATCTAATTTTATTTCAACTGCTTCAAATCCAGATCCCAAAGTCAATTGTTATATTTTTTCTAAATGACGTACAACTATTGTAAATTATTTTTAATTCAAACAGATCTGTGAAAGTGATTTATTGCCGGTATTTTCTACACAACTTATATAGTTTTACATTTATAAGAAATGCTTGCTAACAAAATATGGAGCAAATTCTTATTTATGGCTTCACTTTGTTTTGTGAACGTCAATTCCTTTCATGTATAAAAGAAAATAAACCTCCCAGAGCAAACTGTGACATCCCTTTCATTTTTATGTAGAAATTTGTGCAATGTTTCTCTTTTTCTGGAATTAACTAAATACAAGTTAGTAAAAGGATAATAAATTCAATTTGTGGTGCTACAAAAAAAAAAAAAAAAAAAGGTTTAATTAATGAGAAAGAAAATTAAGTTTGATTAGAACGAAAACGTGTACTCACGATCATGCTCCGTGCAAGCTGCAATTTTTTCATTTCAATTGTTATTTATAATTAATTTTTACGTTATCCATTTATATATATTTTTTTGCAGATTTTATTTTTCATAGTACACGTAAGATAGTTAAAAACAATAAATCAAACATTAAGTAGCGTGGGAAAGAAAAAGAGTTAAAGAGGTCATAGCAGTTTTTATACATACGAGTACATGTAGTTAATTAAATGAATTCTTATAAATTTTATGAAAAAATCATTTTCACAAATAATTTTAAACGAAAAAAGTGTAAATTACATACTGAAGGGTAAAAATAATAAAAAAAATTATTTAGGAGAAACACTGCGACCAAAAAGAGGAGTATTTTGGAGTTGGAAAAAAGTTTAGATTTATTGAGAAGCCGCTTTTGTAACATGCTTTTCGGCAAATAGGAATATTTTCCACTGTTTGAATTTGAAAAAAAAACCCTAAAGGACATCATGTTATTGATTTATAATTCTTATGCTCGAGTTAATGTCGATGTTGTAAACGCCGTCTGAACGTCGTCAACTGTCAAAAAAAAGTTCAAACGTATGAAATTGTATGAGAGCTGCTAATCTCAACGACGTCTGAAATTAAACGCTGAAAAAGTTCAATCGATTTCAACTTTTTCAGCTTTTGCACGGCGTACCATGAAACGTCAAACCAATATATACATACATATTTATCTGATTATTGTACCAGGTTAAACTATTTTTTTTTTTTAATTAAAATTAGCTGGGATAGTACATTAAATGAAAAAATTTAAATGCTGTTCGCGAAAAAGAAATTTTATATAACAAATTCTCCAAGAACTATAGGAATACAGCTCTTAAAGGAGAGATTTGGAAAAAAATAAGTAATAAGTATTTAATTACAAATATTTCAGTAAATAAATTTTCAAATTAGCAGTTTAAATTTAAACGTCGTCTACGGTGTTGACATTAACAGCAAAATGAAATTAAACGTCGAACATCACAAATTTCACCGTTCATACGCCGTTTACAACGTCGACATTAACTCCAGCATTAAGGGCAAAGTCCCGGTACTGGTCAAACAACATTATCAAGTTATAATGTGAAGGGTGGATTTTACTAAAGCTTTTGCAAATACTGGGTGGGCCAAAAGTCACAATGGGGTTTAAAAATTTAATAAGTAATAAAAGTAATAAGTAATGATTTAAGTAATAAAATTCTATTATTCTTCTTCTTTGTTCAGTTGTAAATCCCTCCATTATTTATTCTCCAGATGTTATTTATATAATCTTAAAAAAAAAAAATAAAAAAAAAATAAACAAAAAAGTTCGTTTTTTTAAACCCCATTGTGACTTTTGGCCCACCCAGTATTGTTACTGTATGTATGTATGTATGTTACTGTCAGCTGTTACTAATTAGTAGGTTTCCTTCAATTAAAAGTACAACAATTGGGCAACTTTGAACAGTTGATCATCACAAATTTGCCAGCTGTCAAAATGAAAATATTTACTTTCAAACACTTTGCAAGAAATTGCTATAAAAACAGCTGATTTAATATCGTCACCAATTGCTAACTGTGGCAACCTTTCTATCAACAAGCTAATGACAGTCAAATAGTTTAATATTTATTTAGCGGATTCTTTATCACTCGTAATTAATTAATATGTTCGCACAGCTATCGTATAAAAATATCAAGAAAATTAATTTATAAAAAAATAAAAGTGTTCAATGATTTACGGAGTTTCATAATCATATCATAACAGTTTTATATAGAGACTTTGAAATTTATATTCAGAAAATGTCCGAATTTTTCAATGAGAACTTTTTGTTAGCAGATTTATGGTGGAATGACATGACAACAACTATGTTCATAGAGAAGGAAATTTACATGTTTATCAAGAGACATTTTCTGCGAGTCAACTTTTTCTACTGAAGGCCAAGTTAAACTTTATACATACAATTGTTGCCAGTCGGAGTTTCTGAAAATTCAAGAACAGTAAATAAGAAATCTTTAGAAGATGGAGCAGCCATTGGTTAGTATGCTTTTTTTTTAAGAATTTGGAAATGCTATTAAGGGGATTACGGTGTTGCTGATAATCTGAGTAACGCTGGCATGTTGCCTCAGTGATAATCCACGAAATTTATTTTAAGTTAAGCTCTCATAACGAGGGCTACTTTAACATTTCAATAGCACCGGCCAGAGTTTTAATGATAAACATTTCTGTTTCCATTTTAAACTCTTTTCCTCTCTATTTGTATTTGGTCGCAATATTTGATTTCTAGTTTTTCTAATGAAATTCCTAATTGTGCTTCTAAAGCAACTTACTGCATTTAATTAATGTAAGGAGTTATATCAAGTATGTATGTATTAAATATTTAAACTTTTGATTATGTTGGTTTTTTATTAATTTTAATTCTTTAATCCACGTTATGAAATGAGTTGTGAATTCATATTAAATCTCATAATGAAATCGTAAACATCATCATCATGTTCGTGTAATTGTAATGAAAATTTCAATATGTATGTATATGTATGTATATACTTTTTGGCATTGCAGTTATTTTTGTTAATGCTTGTATTCATTATGAATTAGAACATGAGAGAAATATGCGGAATATGACAAAAGTAACATAAAACCAATTTAATACATACGAGTACAACGAAATAACAAACAAATTATGCTAATGGAAAATTGATTGACAAATGATTTGTTTTTTTGTTTCTTTTTGTTTTTTTTTTTTTTTGTGGATAAGGTTTATGTACAAGGAGAGCATTATTGTAGGCAAACCTTTGAATGTGTTTTATGTACGAGTTAAAATATATTTAATATACTCAGCAATTTGAAGCTTATGGGAGACAGGAGTACGCACATACAAATTATTGAAAACAGGATATAAAAAATTCAAAATAAAAGTGAAACAAATATTAATACAAAAAAAAAAGCAATACGCCAATCAATATTTTAAAATCATTGACTAACGCAGGTACACACGCACACATACATATACATGCCACTTTTTTCACAATAGATTTAAGCCAGTACAGTGACTTCCGGTTGCGCAACATTCTTTAAAGAAATTTTTGCAATTTGGGCTTTGTTTGCCTCTGAGTAGAAAAAATATTTAAAAATAATATATGTAATTGAATGCCGGCGAAAAATATATCGCTAGCGCCGATTTCGTACTGTCGCTTTGCTTATTGAGAATTTCACTGGGTTTGGTGTGATAGAAATACAATATCGCATTTTAAAGAATATCAAAAATATAAGTGACAAGTCCACTTAAAAAAAAAAAAACACACACTTAAAATAAAGTTATATAATTTTTTATTTAAGGCTTCGTTTCATTCACACGAAAGTTTAATACCCCTCTTCTTCAAGAAATCACATCAAAATGGCGTAGCTGGCGCCACACTATCATTTAAATGTAACAATGTATAATTTATTATATTTGTTTTTGCAGAAAATGCTTAAGTAAATGCTTAAATAATAATATAATTTTTCCTGGTTTTTCTTGTTTCGCGCCACAAAAGAATAATTCTGTCTTCAGCTGCTTGAAGTAAAAGCAACTCTGATCGCAAGAAAACTATCATTTTAATAAGCTTTTGAAAATGATGCGATTTGTCAAACAAAATCAAACATTTTTATGTTGCACTATTCCATTTTTTCAGCACACTTG
This sequence comes from Ormia ochracea, assembly GCA_963402855.1. NCBI lineage: Eukaryota > Metazoa > Arthropoda > Insecta > Diptera > Tachinidae > Ormia > Ormia ochracea. The sequence continues at coordinate 20,445,474 of OY727106.1, forward strand.
ACAAATCGTACGACAGTCTAGGATATGAATATATGTAAATATATAGTGAGTAGAAGAGCTGGCTGCTAAGCCCATCGGCACTTTTAATATTAATATTTTTAATATCTTATTGAATATTGAATGTGCTGGAATATTAAGTTGTTTGAGCATCTGACGCTTTTTAATCGTAATAACAGATATTTTGTTTAGAAAATTTTCTAAAATCGCTATTAAATCTTTCTTTTTAAATATTGGCTTTGAATAATTTGAGTTCCTGACTAGCTTTAATACGCTGCTGGTTGGCGATAAAACAAATAATGCACGAAAACATTTGCTACTTCGGTTTTTCGAAATACAACAACTTTCATAGAATGTAACATAAACAGATTGCTTGAAGAATAGGCAATAACAATATGTGATGTAGGCTGAGACCGAACTTGTAAAGGAAATGAAATGAATTTTCTTCTACGTTAAATTTTAGATCCAGCAATCCCACCGACAGGGATGAGACAAAAGTCGTTTAGCTTATAGCGTTTTCTTTTCTACATTAAAAATGTCGCCCTGTGTAAAGGTGCCTTTTTAAAATGCATTGCCCGCCTTGTGAAAGTGCAATTTTTTATGCAACGAGAAAAGAACACAAATTAGAAAAAAGTGCAATGCCTTTTTTTTACAGCTGATAAACAAACATTTTCTCTATATTTTATGAAATGTGTATACAAAAATGATCAGTTGCCAGATTGCTAATTCATCTGCTTGAGAAAACAAATATATTTTTTTTTAATATCTCATACAAATAAGCAGCCGCATAGTGTTCTTTTGTTTGTTTTATATGATACAAAATATAAAAATAATTATTAAAATCTAATTTTCTGACCCTTTCAACTCAAAAGACTTTTTTTGAACATTTTCTGGTAACGCTGTGCAAGAATAAAAACCATGTGTTTTACAAGGCAATTTCTGCCCTCTTGATTTGTTCAGGGCAAAAGTGCAATGCCTTTTGCACTGCGAAAGGGCAACATTTTTTAGAAAAGAACACGCAACCCTTTCACAGGGCAACGCATTTTCGAGAAAAGAACACAAAATTGCCCTCCCTGCGGGTAGTGTTGCCTTTTTTTGTAGAAAAGCAAACGCCATTAGTGTTACGACTTGCAGCCAAAACAAATCTTTCCATTCTATTTTAGAGGCGTTTAAAGCACATTTATTTAGCATTACTTGTTGTATCAAAATAATCGTATTATTACGTGAAAATCAATATTTTGAACTTCTCCAACGAATTCATTTTTATTGCACAATAAATAATTTAACAGCCTCTAAAGCAGTAAAAGTGTTAAGAGCATAATTTGCTCCACTGTAGTGGATGATTCTATTAACAAAAAGCTATAAAACTCTTGCTTGTTCTCATATATTATTTGTTAAATTCCTTAAGTTTTTGCTGTTATTTTATTATTCTTCACCGTCAATAATTTATATCCTTGAAAATAAAACAACTTTTGTAACCCTTTGAAACTATTGTGTTTTCAGTTAAAGGATATGATGACAATATCAAAAGGCAAAAAGTGTCAGTAATTGTACGTGATGTTTTAACATTGATAAATGATTCTCCTTGTTGTTGATTTGTTTTGCAACAGTCGAAAGGCTTATGGATTATGGAAAATAAATTTCAAAACTTTGACTCATGCACGCTTTGGAGATTCTTTAGGCGAAGTTAATTTAAGCTTACGAGCTTACAAAGAATTTCCAATTGTTTGAATTATTTATTTATTTTAATAGTTCTTTATTTTTTTTTTAAATTTTCTTAATTTTAAAAAAAATAATGTTTATCTGGCATATTTAATACGAAATGTGGCCAAGACAATTGTGCACGGTAGGGCGGAAGGGCTTACTAAATTTATATTGAAAACTAAACAACAAAAGCGTACAAAACAGTTTTTACAAGATTAGGATTTATAAACAAAATTTTCTTTAAATGATATTTAACCCTTTCAACCCCGAATTTTTTTGGGCGAAGCAAAAAATTTTTTTTAAAGTTAAATAAGTTTGTATATGCCTAAATATGAAGCAATACAATTTTGAGAGTTTTACCTATCTCCCTTAAGGATATATGAAATGTTGCCTGTAGGCAACATTGGGCCATTGTGGATACATTTTGAGCACATCTTAAGTGGTTTTTATTAATTTTTATTTTTGTTATTGTTTTAACAATTTTAAGTGTGGTATGACACAAAACAGTTCTTTTGAGTATTACAACATAAATATACATTGCATTTGCTACACTTTGAGCGTGGAAAGCCTGTTTGACACATCCTGCATCGTCCTTTTGATCCCCATTGAACCCAATGGTTTGTTTCATCAAACCTTTTGGTTTTCACGGGTTCTGCGACATAATCTCTTTTTCGAGCGAGAGTGCAGTCAGATGATAAGGACATTGATGAAGTTGGTGAAGATAGCACTGGGGAGGATAGTCCTGATGATGAAGGCGAGACGTTTGGTATATAAATTTGTAGTGTGGATGGGCGACCTCTTTTGCGTGGAATATAAGTTTCATTTATTGCATTCATCAATTCATTTGCAATACTTAGCTGAAAGTTAAGAAGAGGCATGTGTTTCTTCTCCCCGGTAGTGGATTTCAAGTCTCTTCTGTACAACAGCCAACTGTTGACTACTGAGGAATTAATACACCAATATACAATACGCGTATACCATTTGTTGGAGCGATGGTTTATTTTATACAATTCCAGCAACATATCAGCTAGGTCAACTCCTCCCATATGTTTGTTATAGCATTCTACTATGGCTGGACGGGGAATTGTGATATATCTTTTATTTTTTTGACACCATCGATTGCACGTGCTAATCGGATTTTCACATACATAATTTGAAACAAGCTGAACCATCTTGTTATCAAACCAACGACAAACCATTAGATGGCACTCACTTTCAAATTTAATATCACTAGATCCTCGCCCCTTTTTTTGCAGGTCTTTCTCTGATTGCAGCTCACAGTTTTTTATCCTGTTCGCTCTTACTGTTCCTACAGCTAGTATACCTTTTTGCTTCAGTGCAATTAGGAGGCTAACGGAAGTGAACCAATTGTCAAAAAACAGCTTAAAATTTTTATTTTCCGGAATGTTTTTCGACAAATGCAGTACTATATCTGAAGATATTCCTAAACCATAAGATGGGCATGTACCATCTCCAACATACATTGCAAAATCATACACGATTCCTGAAACACCAGCTCTTGTGAACATCTTGAACCCCCATTTGTGAGGCTTTTTTGGAAGGTATTGCTTCATGCTATTATGACCTATAAAATATAAAATTAATATGTATATTTGTTTGTTGTTATTCACAGATTGAAAAAAATACCTTTGTAAGCAATAATTTGCTCATCGATGCTATGATATTCCTCCTGTGGTATTTTGTTGAATTTGTCCTTAAGTTTAGCTAGTAGCGGACGAACCTTATGTAGCTTATCATAACTTTTATGTCCTTTTTGAGCTTGGTCGTTATTGTCATTGATGTGAAAGTATTGTTTAATTTTTTCAAAGCGATTTCTGGAAAATGCATTTGCCACAGCTACAAGTTTATAGTTTTCTGCCCATGCCATTTTTATCTGCGGTACTTTCAAAACGCCCAGGTACAGCAATACGCCAATAAATCTCTTTATTTCGAAGGTTTCACACCTTAACTCAAATCCTTCTTTTTGCATTGCATATTTATTGGTTTCGTCACAAATTTTTATAATAATTTCATCATCAAAAAACTGGTTGAAATATGCTAGTGGTTCTTTTGTTTCATTGGACTTAACTTCGCTTTTCCAGGTGGTATCAAAGGCACTTATAGGATTACTTCTCCATCTCAACTTTGTCAAATCAACTTTTTCCAAAGTTTCTTGTACTATTTCAGGATTTTCATCTCTAGTATCAATTTCATTACTATAATCTACAATTCGCTCAATCAAATCAACTTCCAACCCCTGTTCTTTTAGGCTTTCCATTGTTTCTTCAATTATATTCTCTAAAAGAGAATCTTTTTCGACGTTATCGTCTCCACATTCGTCATCAGAATCATCCCAGTTGAAATTAATAATTTTTTCGATCTCCAACTTCGTCAAACCTCTTGTATTCATTTCTACAGAACAAAATATTCTTATGTAAAATATGACCATAATGGGCCAATGTTGCCCATAGGCAACTTCTTAAAAAAAAAATTCTGAGGGCCTGGCTTTAACTTTTTTTTTCACTTTTATTGCATTATATTATTAACTTACCTGTTTAAAACACAAATTTCACCTTTTTTATATGAACGTCTTTTTCTTTATATTTTTTTTTAATTATTCTTACAACTCAGTTTTTGCAAATTATTTTCACTGCACTTGTGATCTTCAAAAGTTTATTCGCAATTGAATACTATCAAAGCTTATGCTATTCAGCTTTGCATACACGTTGCTAAGCTGTGTAGTTACCAACCGCAAACAACCGTTATAAAATAAAATAATGTTTTAGGCAGTTATGAGCGCAAGTGCACAATGTTGCCTGTAGGCAACAATGGGGCTGAAAGGGTTAAATCGCACTAATATGCCAAAATAATTATTATGTTAGAGTGAAATTGATTGTGAAGGGGTGTCAGATAAGTCCTGTGCTTATGAACATGTAAATTTAAACTACAGCCGATCTTAGTCACAAGTCTTATACTATATTTTATGTTACTATATTTATATGCAAACTTCATTTTTCTTTTCCTTTGAGTAAAATTTAAATTTCGAATGTCTTGTGTAAACGCATTTATTTGCCTCAAATTTATGTTTGAACAGTGAATAAGGAAAAATGTTTTAGAACTTAAAAATTGTTTATTCCATTAGTTTTTTAAAGTTGGATATTAATATTATTATGATGCCTTTAGTCACACAGAAGGTAAAAATGGTGGATTTTGCGCAGCGCAAATGTGTGAATGTGTAATGAAACAACTGAAATCGAAATATTACTGTTGTGGGTATTGAGAGGACTGGGTTGGATGCCTAAAATTGCGAGCAAGGATACAATTCCTTTATACTTGCTATGAATATTTTCATTTACATAACCTTTTTACCACTTTATTGTTTAGTATTCTAAAAAAATTTTATTTTAAAAGCAGACATACATAAAACACATTCATTCTTTCAAAGCAGACAAATAAAAGAGCAAATGAGGTTCAATAAATGAGATAAGAAAATTTAGACAGAAAAGGGGTTAAAATTTCAGATCAGATAGTTTGTATCCTTATATAAATACGTACATACAAATAAAACAGCAAATAAATAATTACATATGATGGACATGTTAACTGAGAATAATTTTAAGAAAACTGAAAACGAAAATCGGAAAACATTTTTATAAACAAACACCTGAATTGTGAGTATATATAGCACGTGTAAGGCATTTGAATGTGTGTGTTGTTGTTACAATTAACATGGAAGAATTATCAAATGAACGAATATCAAAGGCGTAGCATACGAGTATGTTTGCATATGTGTGTATGTGTAAATGTTTGTGTGTATACACATTTTAGTTCGAAAAACATATGTATTTCAAGACAGACAGCAGAGTATTAAATCATAAAAGAACTCATCATCAGTTGACATCACAGAGGAAAAAAAGTAAGTGGCACAATACCGAAAATTCGAGCAATATTCATATTTAATACGATTACATGAATATGTAGTAAGCATGTAGCATATAGCATGTAGTAAGTAGCATATAGTGAGTAGCATATATTGCATTAAGAGATTTTTCTTGTCGCATATATACATAAATATTTCAAAAATTCATACAATTTGTGAGCTGCCAAAAATAAACATAAATATATTTAGTATTTAGTATATACAAGTTAACACCTCGTCATTAAAATTCTTTATCACTTTTCCTATTTTATATTCATGTAAAACGAAATTACGACAAAGCACGAATAAATAAAACAATTATTATAGTAATTATAATACAAATTGGTAGCAAAAATACGTATACCGGCAAATCGAACACACTCATACTCATATAGTAGCAGCAGTAGTAAGTAACACAGTAGTGTACCAATTATACTCGTACAATTACAATTGAAACGTTGGGCGATGAACTGACGCAATGTGGCTTTTCGTTAAATAAGTTGCGGCCAGCTTTTTCATTTTGTTAAGAAGGTTTTCTTAAATTTTAAATATATTTGCTTTAGCAAAGTCTTCAGGCTCTCTAATACAGATCCCGAAAATGTTTATCTTTTAAATACAAAATAAAAAATAAATCACAAACTGCGTCACATGACTCCTGTATAGCCAAACAACGGCCCCATGTTTTTTTTTATAAGAAAGTAATGAATTCGTTTTACAAATTTATTTCTGGTGGGTAAAAGAATTTAAAATTTGAAACAAAATGTTTACATTTTATAAAATTCTGTAAATAATATAGGCTGCGAAAAATTTGCTCTGCTAATCATTATATTATATATTTCGTTAAATTCTGCAGTTTGAAAGAGTTTCTTATATACATTTTATATCTTGACAATAACGAGCAGAACATTTAATGCAAAATTGAAGTGCTATTTTTGTGAGTTTGTTATCAAATTGCCATTGTTAGACAGCGTTGAACTCCCGGTAACTTTGCAAAACTCTCCCTTAATTATAATTTAAGAGTAAACCAATTATCATTAATTTTTTTTTTTTTTGCTTATTCTTTCTGAAAGCTGTAAAAAGCTGCTGAGAAATCGTGTTATAAAATAAGGATATCGATTTAGACCAGCAAATACTTTTGAAAGAAAACTTTTAAGTATGTAACTTTTTGTAAAAAGTTTTCATAAAATTCATTTTATAACAATTTAAGATTAGATGAAAGGAAGTATAAAATATATTAAATGTGAGTTTTAGAACTTAAATCTACTAGTTAAAATCCGATCAATCTCCGCTAATCGTGGTAAACTATTCAGTAAAAATAATAAATTACTGTTCAGTATTTCTGTTTATTGTTGCTTATAAAAGTAAAAGTTGTCTGCAGTTGGCCACAGCTAGAACTGTGGTTGTGTTGTAATGACTTCAAAATAATTATATTCATACGTACACACGAGTTGCAACTTTGCTAGATTGTAGTCGGTGGCCGGCAGTTGATTATGTGTTAAGTGCTTTGAAATCATTTGAATTTTGTAAAACTTGTACAAGTTATACTTTTTGATATCAAAAAGAATGCTTTTATTTATTTTCCTTTTAATATAATTTGTCCTTATTTTCAATCATAAATATATCTGTGCTTGTAACCTGAAGATGAACAATAATTTTTTTTTGTCCTGTTTTCCCTGTAGATTTTCCTTGAGTGGTACGTTTTTTTTTTTTGCTTTCAACTTTCTTATAAAGGTTATATTTTTTCTTTTAATTCTCTTCCTGCCTGTATGAATTTTTCATTAAAAAAGGGAGAGCAGCAAGAAAAGGAATCTTTTCTTCTTTGTAGCTTGTAGGCCAGAAAGGTCAAGTGGCACAATGAAATTATTTAAAGTTTCACATTTATAATTTAGAAAAATTTAATAGCGAGTATAACACGAGTGTTTCGCAAAATTCATTATTTTCAAACGCGTGTACCATATTCGAAATAAGCGGTGTGGATTTACTTGCCGCCTCATTCATAATGCGCATTGTCGTTTCAATTGTAATCGTGTAATTATAATCGTGTAATTATATTTAGTACACATTTATTAAAAACGTTGAATTAAAACACCTATAAAAACATCACACTCGCACAAGTAACTGCTTATTTTTAATTTTTTTTTTTTTTTTTCATTTATCGCTTTGATGTTTATCATCGTGCTCCCTTTCTTATCATTTTTATTATTTGTTGTAATTATTGCTTTTAAGTTTTTTACACTTACTACATAAACCGATGTTGAGGGAACTGAAAGACTTGATCCTGAGCCACCTCTTGCAACCAAACCATACGCCTAGTGAAAATGTGATTGAAGTTGTTTGTACACAATTTATAAAATAAATATGTGTGTGGATGTGTGTGTGTTTGAGTGTGGGTTTGAGTGTGTGTTAGTGTTGTATTTTGGAAATTTATGCATATTTTATTATACAATTGAATTTTTGTTTAAAGGGATCACATCACGTTGGTGATTTTTATGTTTTATAATATTTGTATTTTTGTCATTTGTCAAGAGTGAAAGGAAAAGGGAAATAAAATAATAAATTATTATGATGCATTTGTGTTATTACTAAGGACTTCTTTTTTATAACATTTTTTTAGTTAAAGGTTTTTAGTTAGTTATAGATTGCATATTTAAATAAGGGATTAAAAAAAAGCTTATGGCTGTATACGTATCTTTGTTAATTTCTTTATACTTTTTTATTACTATAATTTTAATTAAATAAAAAGTAAAAATAAATCGATTATAAAGGGAAATTATATAGCACATGTTTTATTTATTAGCATTATAAGTACATAAGTTCGTGGTTAATTGTATAATAAAAAGATACAAAAACCAATATTAAAATTGTACGAATTTTAATGCCTTTTCTGAAATTTTTATAACTACAGGGGCTTCCAATAATAATCGCATAATATTTACATGCCTGTACTTTTATAAAAAAATAACAATAGGCGAGAATCTGAGTTATTAGGCGTTTAAAAACTTTACCCGTTATATTTATAGAGCCAATTCGAATAAAATTATAGGAAATGAGATCCCTAGATGTACATATTCCAACGAAGTTATGAAAATATTAAATTTCTCTTCTGAATGCAGGACACATTTTTAGTCATATTGGAGATGAATTAAAATTAATTTTTTAATTTTTAGCTGAATTTAATTGATAGTGAGATTGATATGAGATTGTCCATTCCAGACAATAAAAAAATTTCACAAATTTTTATTCATTGCTTAAGCTCTCATGTGTTGGGAAGTCCACTTAATCATTATCAGGAAGCAATAATGCATATCTGAGCAGATACACTCTAGTGCACTTCTTCTGTACTACACTTCTTCGAAACAATTCGCAGGCAAAGCAGATAAAATAACAATAATATCTGAATAGAGTCTAGTTCGATGTTATAATTTAATAATTTAAATTTTTTTTCCTGCCAAAAGCTTTCTGGTTTTTATGTACACTTATTATAAAGCTTTATAAATTATTAAGTTCATTCTTGCTATTTGTTTATCCCGTTTGCTTTTGATGACTACATATTAAAAATATAATATATATAAATATGTCCTTTAAATGAATGCTTAAAAATATTCCACCTTCAGCACAAAGTTTTAAACAACAGTCACATTTACTTCAAACTTAAATTATATTCTTTTTAAGAAGCCTACGCACTATTTAGACGAGTGTTAAATTAATTATATTAACGCGAGAAATATACGAACTTTCAGTATCTTGTTGCTAGTTTATGTAAATTAATCTGTCCAATCTGCTAAGACGCTTATGATGATAATCAGCTGCGCTAGTTTGTAATTTACTTCCTCTTAAATTCCTTATTAATTGCGGTTTTAGCTTAGTTTTTCAATTTAAGTTCGGGTTTTTAATTATTTTTAATTTTTTTTTTAAATTTACCATATTTTGTTAACAATTTGTTAACACTCTCAGGATATTAAATTAAATTTCTTTTATTTTTTACAACACATTATTTGGGTAATTACTAATACAACAGAAATTTCTATAGAAAACTGATTCATAGGAAGAATCTCTTTATGATTGGAAGGATTTTCCTAATCCTTTGATTAATAGATTGGTGATTAGATATACATTTGGAATTGTTAATAAGATGCATAATATGGCAGAAGAATCAATTACTAATGTTGAATTGTTATAGATAATTGAATATAAATATAGATTCGCCTGAAAAGCATATTCTGCATTATACCGATTAGTTAGTAGGATAAAGGATGAAATACAGGAATTAGGATTACATTATCGGATTTATATTATGACTATATACATATACACTATATATGTGATTATACTGACAGTGAGAATTGTAGTAAAGTTCGTATCGGTGTGACTAAAAATAAATTGCGGACTAGTATAGTGGTACATTGATCTGATGAAAAGTATAGAGATATTCAGGCAAATGATGACCAGACTAACTGATATACTAATTATGGAAATGTTGCATTATTAAATATAGAAGACAACTGCAAACAACGTTCTATTCCGAGTACTGATGTTGACGTTTTCAAGTTTTTCTTCATTCGCTTACCGGTTTTATCTCAGCCGTGGTTCTTTTTTTTTTTGTTAAAAAAACTATTTATTAATTTTTTTTTCAAATATTTTTGACATCACAATTTATTGTGGCGTAAAAATTTTTAAATATGTAAATAGAAAAATGACTAATTTGTTGCTCCTTAAATTTCGCCAATAAATTATTTTGCTTTTCCTTTGTGCGATTTTATCAGGAAACGCTTTGCAAACTAGGGCCGGAAGTAGATGTATATGCGCTACTTCCGCTCAGAGAGATTTAAAGACGAATACTTAACTATGAGTTATACAACCTTAACTTATTTATTACTAGAGAGTTATGCAAGTCAAAACATTTATAATATATTTTGAATTCCATATATATAATTGATATAATCGCAGTCATTCTAAGAAATAAAAAATTCAGGGGAAACAATTAACCACGACTTAATAAGTGTGAAAATAATTCGCTTACCGGCAAAATGCCATTGAAATAATTTTCCACAACAATATTTCAATAGAAAATTATAAAAAAATAATAAATATCAAATGAAGTTAAAAAAAAAAAACAAATAAAATAATCAGAAATCAAAAACCATAAAAAATATATATATATTTAATAATAAATCTAAAGGTTGAGTAAATAAACGCATCAATAAATAATAACAGAAGTGTGGTTGCAAAAAGCAACTGACAACTTACGGTGGGTGGGGACAAATTGATTGTTGAGCCACGTCTCTCCTGTGGACCAATGCTTGAATGGCGACGTGTCGGTAAACCACTGCCGGGTGTTCCACCCGGTGATGAGGCACACGATGGTGCAATGCGTATTTTTGGTGTCATTAATGTATTGTCTGATAAACGACGATTGGGGAATGCATTTGCCACACGTAGGAAATTACTATCCGGCGATGAAGGTGAGCAACCAAACCACCAGCCACCCAACATACCAGAGCCTGGGGAATAAAAAGTGCGCACAAAAATTAAAAGCTAACATCCATACATAATTGAACAAAGTTAAATATGTGTGTGGAGCAGTGTGTGTGCACATACACCACTACAAATTCATTACCTTTGGGTGTAAAGTAAATTTATGATATGAATAAATTAAGTACTACATGGAATGCTCAAAGGCCGCGCAAAATTTGTTGTATGGTTTTCGTTTTTATTCGAATATCACAGCTGCTTGAGCAGGTTAAGTGGTTGTTTAAAATTTCACTGGAAGCCATCAGTTTTAAATTACGAGAATCTACTTTGGCATTATTTAGTGCTTTTAAATTTAATGATCTTAATTAATTAAAGTTCTTACTTGAAAGGAAAAATGTAAATAATCTGTATTGTATTGGAATACCCTTTGCCCGCTCACATTTGAAGTTATTCAAAATAGAGACGAACATTATTGTGAGTTGCAGTGGGCGCGTGAATAGCAACGCCGTCCACTAGCAAGGAGTTGGCAGATTTATTACTGCTATAAGTACTATACCAGCTTAGAATACTCCATCTCCTTGCGAAGAGTAGTGGCGTATGTCAATATCATATAAAGTTCAGGAAATATAACAAACAGTTCCTAATCACTTTAAATCTACACCCTGGGGATGCAAAGTGGGTTCTTGAAAGTTGTATGAGAACTTAAAACGATAATAGAAACAATAATATTAATAGATAAAAAATTTTTTATTATAATAAATATAATATGCCTACACTAGTATATTCATATTCGCTACTGCGGCGAATTGCATAGTGTAGCAGATCAGTACAACATTTTGCTACTTAAATATTAGCTACCGTTGTAAGGACAGTAGCTTGTTTGTCGGCAGTAAACCAATTACTTAACATTGACCAATAAGAACCTAGGCGTAGTGAACAGATTAAGTTGCAATGCCAAATATAATTTATATATACCTGACAAATTTCTGGAAATAAAAATTCTAACAGCATGGGCCGGTAGTACTTTCTATTCACCGTAACGGCCAATCCCACCAGCATGTAAAGCGCAACAAGCAGTCTATTTTAATAGATATTACGGAGACTTGTTAACAGCTTGAGGATATTTAAATATGGATATGTTTTCCCGCAATTTGGAAGCGTTGTTTACTTTCGTTAAAGAATTCGTAACACAAATGTCAACGCAGTTTGATATATTCTACTGTTGAACCCTAGTTAGTGCAGCCGGCTCGATTTTTCTGAATTTCTCAAGACACTTTTAATTTTAAATATTAGCGTTACCAAGAGAAAATTAGCCCTTGCCAATCCATGGTAAGACCTTGGGCATCTTTATATTGCAATACATTTTAATAATCGGAACTATTTTGCTTATAAAGATCGCACTGCTATACGCATAATATTCGCATATAGGTAACCACTACTGGTCACCTACACTTTATGTTGTAGGCGTATTCGCATACGTATGTGGAATACGTAAATCAAACGCAATATTCCTGTACAATTTCATGAAAATATGTTTCTGTCAGCTGACGTTACTAACGTTTAACTATCTTTGTTCTTGCATTTATATTTACATATAGTTTTCAGGTGTTTTTATTCACTCAAACACACGCACACGCATACATGCAAATGAAACTTTTGTCGTTCCTATTTAGGTTGCAGTAACACCTGCGCTGCAAGTGGGAGTTGGGGAAACAGATATGCTTGTGTGTATTTAAATATGTGCACTAAACGAGTGCTTAACACCCGCTGCTATAACAGGCGTAATAAAAGCACGAGGAAATTTCAAACACCATACGAGGATGGCCTTTAAATATTTTCCTAAGGAAGACCAATAAAAAGTTTAATGAATTCAGCTTGAGTTTTTTTTTAATAGTTCTAAAAAGGGTGTAGGGTAACATACAGACACATGAACTTTGGACACTACATTAGTACCTCACTGAATACATCATGTTGCTCCATTGGCCAGTAACGCCAACAGAATTAATTAATATTTTAATTAACTAATGCGAGTTTTAATGAATCCCTTTTGAACGATGAAATATAATTTTTAAAAAATAATTTATATATTATTAATTTATATATTTATTCTTAATTTTTTTTACCATTAAATATTATAAAAAAATATTAAAATACCTTTTCTATAAAATAAAATAATTTGAATATTTAATCAGAACTCGAATAATTTTTATTCGAGCAACAAAATAAGTCATATTGTCGTAATCGAATAGTTTCCATATGAGCAAGAGATGACTTTTTAATCGAGTAATCGAATATATTTTATAATATTATTTAAATATGCAAGTAATTTTTAGTGATGCAACTGAATAGATTTTATGCGGGTCACTAAATATTTTATAATTGCTTGAGAGATTAAATCATACTCCAGTAACCGTATAAATTTAAATGTTCAAAATATAGAAATTTATACACTGTTTCTCTTTCCTTTAAACATTGAATTTTTTTATAAAAATTTTAAATTATGTAAAATCCAACGGCACAACTAATTTCCTGAACGAGAGAATTCATTAATTTAAAATCGTAGTCCTAATGTTAAATTGTAATGTTGCAATGACGCAAAATATGAGAAATTATCCTCGTAATAACTAGAAATTCTGTTGGCATTTTGCTGGTTATAGTGCAATGGAGAACTGATTAATTTAAGGAAAAATTTTATTTGAATTGGAATTTGAAAGGATAGAACTGAAAGAGAGTTTTCAAGCAGCGCAAAAACAGCACAACATAATTATGAATATGGTTTGTTGATTTCCATTTTTCAGTTTATATAAAACACTTTTGAGGTTTCCTATTCACAATTTATAATTAGAAACTTTGACAACATGCACAAAATCTAAGGTTTTCTTTTTCATTAATTAGGAACGTTCAGAATATTTCATATGTTTCCCTCCGTTAGTCAGATGATTGCAGCTGCACTTGTTTTATATAAGCGAAAGCTCATTACAGGTCATTATAATCGTTCGATGGGAATAATGTAGAAGACATGCTTTAGATGCTCAAAATCCATAGTCTATAACGATTAATCGAATAAAGAAATTTTGAAATTTTAGATGGATCCAGCAATTTATATATTTTGTGATAGTGAATGTGATCAGACTGAGTTAGATGACTGTGATTGGAAAATTATGGATATAAAAGAAAGCAATATCTGGTATTAAATATCCTGAAAATAAGCAAACTGTGATTTTGTAAAATCGCTTTAAAATACTCACATTGAGTTTAAAGTTTTTAAAGTTTTTATTACTTTCGTCTTTTATAAATCCAATTTTGAAATATATTTTTGCTCTTTGTCGGAATTAGTAAAATTTTTCTACTTACTCGATTATTTTGAGGGCTTTATGGATATGAGGGAATTATGGGAATTAATTGCAAGGTACAGTTGTGTAATTTCAATGTTTCCATTTAACTTAAAAGGAAAAAAACTGAGCCACCTTAATGTTTATAGTTCATAAAACAGTTTGTGAAAGCACATAATATTTATTTTTTTTTCTGCAAAGTTACCTACAATATGTTTAAAACAAGTTTATTAAATGCCATTAATTAAATAAAAATTCAGATCAGAAGGACAAAGAATTAACAAAAAAAAAAAACTGTATGTGGACTTTGAAAAAAAAAATTTATTTTTTAATAAAAACTGCAAGCCTTGACATTAAAATTATGTGATGGCAAAAAATTCTATAAACAAAAAAATTATTTATGCATGCTGAGGAATAAATTTTAATTGCTTTCCTTAAGCAGAAGAGTGGTAATGTTTTTCCTAAATGGTATAGTTTTTTATACGAATACGAAATACGAGTATGTTTCCAAGGAAAATATGGCTTTACATTATACAAACGTTTGCCACTGTCTTGTGACAGCCATTTAGTAACTGAAACATTTTAATTGGATCTCTTTAAATGAAATAAACTAAATTAAATTGCTTTTTATTTCATGAGTAGTTTCAATTGAACCACAGATTACGTGTATGCAGTTAATGTATATGCTGATATTTAAAACATTTTATTGTTTTAAAACTTGTTGAATCAGAAGATAAATTTTCTCGGAGTAAAGCATATTTCGCATAAAAATAAAATGCAACTGAAAAGTGCAAAGGACAAGCCAAACTGATTTAATTAATTAAAAATCTTACCACCAGAGTTTTTTCTCGCCATATCTTCAGCACTGGATGTTTTACGTTGATCAATGCGTAAATTGGGTATATTGAATGGTGGTATTACATTCATGTTATCCGTAGAATACTGATGTCTTAAGAAGCGATGTCTTTCAGGCGATGACATTGACAGATTTTCCATTTTCAAGCGATTGCGTTGCTGCCGGTCAATATTTTCCAAAAATGCATAAATGGCCTTTAAATGGTATAGAAATTTCATAAACATTAAGGTGGTTATAATAAATTTAAAAGGGGCGACTTATAATTAATTAAAAGTGAAAATTATCGGTATGGATTATAAATTCAATGTTTCAGTATAATTATTTCACCTCTTTAGTAATCGTTTGTTATCATATATTTTCATATTATTATTATTATTATATTATATATTATTATATATTTTTTTATATATTTTTTTGAATTTTAAACAAGTTGATTATTAACTCGTTGGTTTGTATTAGTGCAACAGCTGTGGAGAATAAAATAGAACAAGTTCACTTGTTCATAAGACCGAAAATATATTTCCGATTGTGCATGCTTCATATCCATTTTTTTTTTGGAAATCATTTTTTAAATGAAATTAAACTCGTATTTCTTTAAAATCCAAAAATCATCAAAGATACAAACTCTTATCAGACCTGATTTAATTTTTCTTAATAAGACTTAGATTGAACAGCTGTGAATACCCCTACTATTTCACAGATGATCTGCGCTAATGTAATACAAGCATTAATTTATTACTGTACGAATATGTAGCGACTGCTATTTATGGGTTTTCTTTTCATATGTTGGCATAAGCAGGCATTCAATTCCATACCATGTCTCTTTATACTCGTGTAGAAAAGTTAAGGTATCTGGTTGGATATACAAACCTCAAGTAAAAGACAATATTGTTCCAAAGATAAATGTGGATTTATTGTATGTGGTATCAGCAGAGGCAGTACATTATTGGCAATTGCCTCTGTTGTTAAATTATACGAAACGTCAAAGAACATGCGCTGATAAATGCCTGCAAGTTAAATAAAGTAAAATTTTATTTTACTCGTTTCAATTCTTATAAATACTTAACAGCGTGTAAAATTTCATTAATGGCGGCAATGATGATGACGCTAATGAAGCATGCGAGCATGAGTGAAGTTGATACGGAGAACTAAAACAAATTTATACTTACGCACGGAACGCATAATTAAATCTGGATCTGGTATTTCCACGCCAGCAAGTATTGTTAAAATCTCTTCTGTAACCTTTAAAGCAAAATAAATTATTGGCGAATTTAGTAAATTCACAATACATGAATTCACTTTTCTTTACCTCCATCTTATCCATTCTATCCATAAGACTCTCAACACATATCAATACATTTTGTACAATTTTTGGATCGGTGAGATTTTTTTCGAAAACCGATTTCACTTTGGGCAAAACCATACGTTTAATTGAGGCCTCCGTAATATTGTCGTAGACATTTGTAACCGCAACTACTGCAGCGTTCTGGAATAAAAGTGTTTATAAAATCCAACCGCAAATTCAGTTCAGAATTTTGTAAGAAGAAATTTTTTGGAAAATTTTTATATCTCAAAATGCTTGTTTCTCCTAACAGCTGACTTGAGTCAGCATCTGCCTTAAATACGATTATGCTATCTAAAGCATAGAAGACCAAAGACCTGAATCAGCTGATTCGTTTCTTTTCAATGTTTTTCTTTCAATGTGATGTTTGTTTTTTCGTTCTATTCTGTTCCGAACACAGCCGTTGAAATTGAGTGTACATTTATATTTCGGTTTTAATTATTTTTATTTAAATTCATTTTATTAAATTGCTGAATTCTTTATATAACAAGTCATTGTAGAATTATAGAAACTTACAGAAGGTTAGTGAAAAATAAAAAGTTTTGAGAATTTAAATCGTGTTGTATTGAAAGTTTCTATAAGACGAAACATCTGTTAGGCAGCAGTTGGGGGGTGCCTTAGGTTGTCAACTAATGAATTTCTGTTGGATTTTTCAAGCTATGAAGGCTTACTTATTGCTTATTTAAGATTTATTAGCCAACAATTTAAATTGGACAGCTTAAAAGATCAAGATCCTGCTTCAATACCAGAAGTATATTAAAAACTACTCTGTATTGCTTGAGTTACTGATCTTCAAAAATAAGATCAGATATTAGATATTCTGAAGGAGTTGTTATTTCCTGAGATTGTAGTTAGAGCCTATAACCTATTGGATATTATTCTTTTTTTTAAAAAAATTCTCGTATGCCGATTTCTTAAAAACATGTCTTTATTAACAAAATTAGAAATAATTAGTAGCAAATCCATGAACTGCACTTAAATATAGAAAATGACATTTAAAAATATTTTAATTTTCTTTTTCAAAATCGAAAGTGGGCAAGAAATTGAGGGCAAATTTCAAATATTACTAAAATGATCATTTTCAATAGAAACCTGCCTAAATGTCCAGTTTTTGTAAGAAAATATTTCTCTAAAGGTAAATGATCTACAGTAACGCAGTGAAATTCGTCTTGCATTTAGCGGACAAACCACATTAAATATATTTTTAATAAAAAAATTAATTTTTAACTTTAAAAGAGCAAATAAATATAATTTTGTTTGTAAATCCCATACATACAATAAACATATGCCATAAAATATTTTACAAATTCGGAATGATGTCTGATTGAAAAAATTCCATTTTCAAAATTAAATATTATTATAAATATTTCGACTGAAATATTTTTTTTATATTTCATTTCATGCTTAGAAACATTTTTGTTTGTAGCATAATCAAAACTAATGACTCATACAGATTGTGTGTTCACGTCTCATACATCTGAAATTGTAAAGTGTGCAAAAGCAAACACACACGTGATTCGATAACTCATCAGAGAACATTTTGAGAAAATCCTTAGAAAAAATCAGGCAGTCTAAGAGCTTGCACAGCCACGTATCGTATGAGGTACCATGATAAAAGCGTATTATAAATATATTTAAGCTTGCAATGCTTGTAAAAAGCACGCGAGGAAATTACACAGGAATAGTAAATTATAAGAGTGCCACTTGTAGTAATAAAGTACATGTACCAGGTAATCAGGTAATCAGGTAATCACGTTCTTGCGATGAGACTACGTAAACCTTTTCGCATACAAAATAATTTCATATCTATAGTGTGCGAAAAATTCATAAAGTCGGCCTATATGTATAGCCACTACATTTATGAGCAAATAGTAGCTTTTAGGCGGTCCACGATTTTTCAAGACCGAAGAGATGCATGCCCGCATCACTGTTATGCCTCTATTATGGTTCACAACACCTAATTGTTGTGTTGTAGACCAGACAACACAACACTTGTACTTTTTCTGATTATGATTTACCACATCTAGATGCTGGGTATGTCACAGGGTTGTTCTTCAAAAAATGCATCTGACAACAACACTTAAAAGCAACTGTTGTAAACCATAATCGCAATTTCAAAAATACAACAACAAATTTACAACTGTTGTGAACCATAATAGGGGCCTTAATCTGTTATTGGTAATAATTAAATGGCCTGTGAAGTTGCCTTCACCTCTGAAATCAAGGTTTATTATTACACATATGTATGTAAGTTATGAAGTTATGGTATTTAGAGCCTCTGGTGAATGGTGGGGAAGGGTTCCAAAGTACGCTCTTTAGTCAGTGGTTGATAATGACCCAACTCTGCGGATTTTTTTAATGCTACGAATGGTGAACTAATCACCATTAACTCTGTGAGACTTTCCCCCTTTCGGTAAATATTTGAAAAGTATTTTGGAAACTGTGGTTAGCTGGGTTGCGCCATTAGAAATGCAGATTATAGTAGTAAAATACATGTTGCCTCCTTCTGTTTATACTTTTTGCAGAAGTGCAATGCATTAATGTGTCCTGATGCTCACGTTTGATAAACAAACCATTTTATGTTTAACAGGCTTAAAGGATGTTAGAGAGAGAGAGAGAGAAGGAGGGAGTTAGAGTGACAGAGAGAGAGAGAGGCATACTCAAAGAAAAATTTTATTTATCATCACATTAAATCCTACATTTTAATATACTCTTTTAGTGTAAAGAGTAACTTTGTATTGTGTCAGCGATCGCTGACAAACCTAAAATATTATAAATATTGTTTAAATAAATTGCAGTGTGCATAGAAATGTTTGTCTTTATGATTGCATGAACTTACCTGTACTTGAATGGTGGAACTATCAAAGGATGCAAATAACATTGGCATAATATCCGTTGTGACATCCTCTGTTGGTGTTTTTTCAATAATCAAATGTAAATTCTCTAGTAAAGTAACAGTGGCTTGTATAGACTTCGGGCCATTCAGAATGATTCTTTTATAAATAGAGAAAAGCATGAAGCATGTATAAATATAAATTAAAAAAATATGTATGGATGTATGTATGAGTGTGTGTGTATGTATATTAACAAATGACATTTAAAACGATGACCATCGAGGTTTTACAATTTTTATGCAATTTTTAAATGCAAACACTATCAGTTTATGTAAATTGGAATAAAAGCAATATTTGTTTATATAAAGAAAAATGATGGAAATACTAAAGCTATCAATCTCCGCTCGCTTGTCTTAGCTTTTTCACTAGGTTCTACAGCTCTTAAGCATTTTACTTCTTATAAGAATTTTTCAATTTTATAACAATTGAAATTAAAAATTTATAGAAATAATCATGATTCCTAATTATATGCAAGTTTTCTCCGTTTGTATGTCTTTTACAAAAAATATATATATATATTTTTGCTTGTTTTTAAACCATTTTTATATATATATTTTTTTTTTTTTTGTTGATGGTGAATGCTGTAGGGGGTGGGGGGGAAAATGGGTTCCTGTTCATGTTTTTTTATTTTAATGATTTTATTATTTTTTTGCTTTAACTGAAAAATTGATGTAAATTTTTATTATGATTCAAATGATTTTTGGCGACAAATTCACGTATTCTCCTGCTAGTGGTTTCGCTTGGATTTTGTTTTATATTTTTTGGCAGAGTATTAAAATATTTATTTAAAAATTATCAACTTGAATCACAGTGAAACTGCTTGAACCGATTAATAATTTAGTAAGTAAAGAACCACTGCATTTAAATAATTTGCAATAACTGCCTGCATTAATTTCAACATTTCTTCTTTGCTAAAGATCCTTTTGTTGTTAAGGATATTGTAGATGATAAGAGAACTAAATAAATGTTTTTACTTTTTATAAAAAAATGTTATTTCCAACTTGCATAAAATATCCTTTAAATGATTTATTATTTAGATTTTGTCTATTATTTTTTAATTTCAGCAGTTAAACGCACGCTAAATACATTAATCCTTTCGAATATAATTATTAATATTTTATTTTTCATTAAAAATAATCAAAAAAAATATTTAAAAAATACATACGATCCTACTCTTTCTTAAATTTAATAGTTTCTACGGTCCGATTTTAGCATAAGAGGGTGTGCACAGTATATGTGTAGGCAAATATCTTAAAGTTATCATCTTCCTTTTAATCCTTTCGGTCTTTTGCTTAGGCTTATAGTAACTGGATTTGGGAAAACGTATAATCTCTTACTTTCTGATGGAGAGTTTTCTCGTTACTACTCGTAGTTTGTAAACTATTATAAAAAACAGTTTCCATTTCTCCACTCCTCACTGTATTTGTGTTAAAATATCCTAGAAAAATATTTGCTTTGCTTTGGAATATCTAGAGGCTTCCTAAAATTATTTTAAGCTTTTCCCTTTTGTCGTTGAAAGGTTAAAAAGTATCCATTAAATACATTAAAGTTTTTTGGATATTTATTTTTCTTGTAGAAATGAAAGCATTCAGTGATTCATGTGTACGATAACAATTTACTGCGAAGCACATGCCACTTGTAATTGATTTTTAGTGAGTTATCCTTTGAGAAAAGGTTAGAAAACTTGTGTCACATACATGCGATGTTTGTAAAAGGAATCAAGAAAATTGTGGTTGTTTGAAATGTCCGATATTGAATCAAAGCAAACATTTGTTAATTATCGATGCATACCTTTTAAAGGATGCTTTAAAAAATTTTTTACTTTTTTGCGATTATTGTACTGATAATCACTGTACCTTGTAATCCTTTAACTCTAACAATTATACAATTTAATCTTATTGCTGTATTGTGTGCTGTATTAAGTGCGGCAAGTATAAACGCTATTAAATTGTTTTCAACTTTATATGTTTTAATTATTATATAAAATTTTCATTTGCATAGCAAACATTTAAGTAAAGTATAAAGCGGCCGCAGTTAACAAACTGAGAAAATATTGCGATTGACCTGCATATGCATTCTGAAGTAGTAAAATATCATCAATGGCGTATTTAAGTTGTGATTGTACTCACTTCATTGTCGGTGCCATGACAGCTTCGTATTCAGCTTTTGATGAATCCTGCAGCAATGTGAGAACGGGATGTAGAACTGCAGCCAATACTTCGCCATTGCTTATTTCTGACTGCAGCATAGGCCACAAGTTTTGCCACCATAATTTCTGCAAATAATTAAAATAATTTTTTTAGAAAATTGACACTAAATATTTTTACTTGGCGAAAGTTGATAAAAAAAAACTGGTTTTCACACAAGGGCATACTTTCTTATACGTAATAAAATAAAAATTTTTTCTCAGGGAATATTCCCTACTCATGCAATACATTATGACGGAAGTAGAGGAAAGGATATTGCTAAAGTAAAGCGAGCTTAGTTTGTTTGGTGGACTTTATTAGTTAGTTTTATTTCGCCTATGAAACACTTCCACAGAAAAATGGCGAGGAATGTGAATGCCTCCACCAATTTAACATTCCACAAATATCGGCATTAAAACTCTTGAAGAAAATAAGGGAAATGCTTTATTTTTTTTATTATCTCATGATGCCTTTAGATATTTGTAGGTGGGCGAACTTACTAACTTATTTAGCCCACGATAGACAAAAATAATTGGAACTATCTGTAATGGATAGTTGAAGGCCACTGTGCAGTCTATGGCCAGCAAACTACAGATTTGAACGTCCTTTAGCACAGATGTAATCATGTATGATGAATGTAGAATAGATATTTCTATACTACAGACTATATACATTCCATTTCATATATCGTGTTAAAATTTATAATGAAAAATAGAAGAATCCTTCAAGATAACAAAAGCCAAGAAACATTTGCTTAAGATTGTTTACCCAAAAACTGATAATTCAGTTTTAAAAATTTTAAATATTTTTTTGAATGTGTATGGATGTATGTGTATTCATGAAAATCCTATATGTAGGGAAGAGCCCAAGCATGCTTACGCTCGTGTTAGGGGAAAAAAAAATAAAAAATATTAAAAAACTGCATAAAAATATTATCATGGCAATAGTAGATTCCGTATTGCGAAACATGTTTTCCTTATGGGAAGAAATAGATCTCTGTCACAATAATAGTGAATGTAAGGAAAGCGATTACTGTAAATACTTGAAAGGATGTCAGAGCACCAGCAATATGTAATATGCACATATGTGCGCACTAAAGTCTTATTAGGAGGACATTTAGCGACTGTTAAGTTTTCTATTTATTTTTATTTCAATTACATTATTTGGTTTATTTCCGTTATAAACCATGACATTATCGAACAGAGTCTTATAAACAAAATAACAAAATGGCTGTCATTTTTCAATTAAAATCTTAGCAGCATTCAATATCGGCATTCACTCTTCGATGCGTTTTGTATCGCGACTGCTGGTGCTTGAAACCATTTTTTTAGCCTTAACGAGCCCTGTTTTTGTGCAACTTTGCGGTGGCTTGAGCGATTGCAATAACATTGAAATAAATTACACAAAAAATGCGCATAGTATTTTTAATTATTTGAGAACTATAAATTTATTGTTTACAAATAACAGCTGTTTTAATGTCACAATTGCAAATAGAATGCACGTAGCATAAATAAATGCCTATAAGTATTGGTATTATCTAAGAGAATTATGTAAACAAAATACTTTCCTACACAATCCTACAATATGCATGTGTGTGGCCTAAAAAATGCATCTGCGTGACAGATGAAAGTTTTCATAAACTGACAATTTTCATGTCATCAGAGTTGCATTTACTTCAATGAGCAAAGAAAAAATTGCTTCGCATCATATTTGTATGATAGTGTGGCAGCTAAAACGCCATTTTAATGTGATTTTTTAAAACAAAAATCACATGTGTAGTATAGTGAAGCATGACCTTCAATAGTGAAATGGTATGAACAATCACATGCATTCTTATACGTAAAGCGCAACAGCTTCTTCTACAGGCCGGAGTGTTTATTTTTTTAACTAACTTAATCTGCAAAGCTATCGGCTTGTCCGCATAGAAAACATACAGGGACTAGGCAGGAATCGAACACGCGACCTCCACCTCAGTAGGCTGTGCGTTATTCATTCGCCTACAGAGGCATTCGTTTCATTAGAATGAAGACTGTGTGAGAGTATTACAGTTATTTTTATCTACTTCACATAAATGTAATATTATGTAATAGACGTTAGAGAATCTCCAGAAAAATATTTATTTTATGTTGCATAGCTTATATATTTAGATTGGACGCCAACGCTATTTAACATTTAATTTTGCCATTTTCTGGCTAATTTGGCCTTATTAGTACTTTGAGAATTTAATTGGGCCAAGGGACTGCCTAATGCTTGCCCTTTTTCCTAATTTCATTTCCTAAACAGATAAATAGACTTTATCCGACATGTTTAGATTACAGTGTTTAAACTTTGCTCTGGAAACTATGTATGTAGTAAAATATTGGTCATGTTATTTCTCAATCCACAGGATTTAGTCGTTAACACTTTGGTATTTGATCGTTAAGCCAAATAGTAGTATCATGTCCTTTCATGGCAATGCTTTTTATTTTAAACAATTTTGCCTTTAAACGAAATTTGCGTTTCGCTTAGAAATACTTAGAAATCAATTTCTAAACCAAGTCAAAAATAAATGTATTTTGCTTTTAGGACAACCGAAAACTTTTCAATGCAAAAAATCCCTAAAGATGAATAATGGCTTTTATTTTCTGATTTTTCCTTTGCTCGTAATATGCAAATTTATAAAAGAAATTAGTTGTTGTGTATCCTGGTGGTCTTTTGTCGAATTTTTTCAACTTTTCTTTTGTTGACCTTCTGAGCTTCTGAGCTTTTGAGCTTACGTAGTAATACTGTTAATAAAATTTAATGGACCAGCTATCGTGGAAATTTTTAAGCTCTCCAAGTTTTTAATTTTTGTAATTTCATTTTAAAGAAAGTATTAAAATGACCACCCGTTAGAGTAACGAAATTATTTCCTTATCACTAGTATATTACATTTCCACTTTTCCATTTCCTTCCGTAATATTAAATGGTGGTGAAGGAAGGCGCCATTATAACCTTTTTTGTAGCCTGATGCACGGATATAAGTTGCCAGTTGCTGCTTAAAAGATGACATAAATTATTTTTTATATGTTTTACAACAACAAGCTGGTATGATTTCAACGCTCTATGGTACATGTAAAATCTCGATGGTTTATTATTAAAAAAGTTTCGATTTATTACAAATTAAGTAGTTTTAATGCAAGTAGCTTTTATTTGGCCATTTTCTTTCAAGGAAAATTAAATACTTTGAGCTACATGATGTTTCTGCCGACGTAAATGTCAATCGAGTTATTTATTGTATATAATTTTTTGTGAATATTTTCATTAAAATAACTTTAATTAAACAACTTTAATCACTTTCTGGTTTCACCTTTTTTAACAAGCTCTGATAAAATTAATTAAAATTTTAATCTCAAATTCTTTTAAATAGTTTCGCTAGAAAAAACTTCCCACTTGTTGTTATGAAAACAATGTCACATAAGGAAATGTTGTGTAAGATTTTTAATTAAATGCTTTTCATTTGAGCAGAGTGTTTGTGCAGTTTTTAATTGCATCATTTATTGATCAATATTTCACGGTAATCAATTCAGGCTTTATTATAGGCCGATTAAGCCAAACATACTTGAAATTAAAACAAAGAAAAACGCACCAGGACATAAAAAACTGCTGCCCTAGTAAAAATTACTTTGAACTTTTTAGTTTTCTTTTAATTCCGGTTAAGAAAGCAATGCGAAAAAAACATATACGAAAATTATTTTTGGATCGATTTATCATTTGCGTCTCCTTATTTTTGGTTAGACAGAACAACAAGTCGTATACGAAAAGTAATATTCTAAGCTGGAAAGAGTTGGAGTAACCCTCAATTGAAGAATGAAAACAATTGTTGTGGAGTTCATACTGAATTTTTCAACTCAAACCGTATTTGGGTACCTCACTAAGGGAACGAATAATGCTTAGCCTACTGAGCCAGAGGTCCTGGTTAGATTCCTGCCTAGAACGTGGGAGTTTTCTTGCGGATGAGTTGGTTACAAAACAAAAAGAGAAATCCTTTACTTTTTTAAAAGTCATTTAAATTATTTGTATCTAAATAGATAATTTAATTGAAACGATCATCAGAATAATTAATATATTTAATTGATGAAAAACAATTCATTTCGCTTAAAAATTTAATTCAAAATTTTAATTGCCAAATAATAATACTTGGCCTGAGTTTTGGAGACTTTTCTGAGTTCTACTAATGGAAAGCATAATAAAAATGAAAAGAATAAAGAAAAATGACATCCTGTATTGAATAAGGAACTTCAGTAAAATATGAATAATCCTTAGCCTACTAAGCCAGAGGTCCTGGTTAGATTCCTGCCTAGAACTTGGGTGTTTTCTTACGGATGAGCCGAAATCTTTACAAGTTGAGTTGATTACAAATATATATCTAAATATATAATTTAATTGAAGCGATCAGCAGAATAATTAATATATTTAATTGATAAAAAACCATTAATTTCGCTTAAAAATTTAATTCAAAATTTTAATTGCCAAATAATAATACTTGGCCTGAGTTTTGGAGCCTTTTCTGAGTTCTACTAATGGAAAGCATAATAAAAATGAAAAGAATAAAGAAAAATGACATCCTGTATTGTATAAGCAGCTTCTGTAAAATATTTGGAAGAACAAGAGGAAGTTAATTAATCTATTTCTAAAGAATCAAACAAAAAGTGCTTTCCGTGAGATAAAATCTTTTTAAATAAAAGTTAAGATAAAGGATAATGGCCCACGAAAAGTAGTCTGATGATGGAATCAAACAATTATCTTTGTACTTTTCTTTACAATTTTCATTCGAATAAAAACTGAATTTGAAAATTCAATTTAATTATAAATTTATTTAAAAATGCATTAAAAATTTTCATATAAATTATAATTTAATATAAGAAATCTTTCCACTTATTTTACTCCCAAACTCATTTCAACGTGTGAGCAAGGACTGCAAATGTCAAAACTCATACTCATGTTTTTTGGCGCGTGTTTGTTTTTTTTTATTTCTGCTTAACCTTCAACTATTGAAACAGTTATAACAACGTTTTCTTAAATTTCCATGGAAACTAATCTGTCTTACAAAAAGAAAAAAATCGCTTTAAAACATCCTTTTTTAAACTAGTTGAGTACCCAAGTGAAAAGAGTTGCAAACGGATGGCGAATGAAAGATTTACGTTATGCGGTGCAAAATGTTTTAATGGTGAGGCGGCTGGATTTTGTATGTTTTTTAATTTAACAGAATTTTGGTGCTTCTCTTTTAATATCCGGTTGTAGCGAGATTAAATTATTTACCTTTTAATTTGCTCGCTTTCAAAATGTGTGCTTATTCTGTGTGGATGTGGTTGTGTGTAAATGATTGCTCACTTGTTTCTGTTTTCTTTATCATCTTTTTTAATGCCAATAATTTCTTCTTGGCCTCTTTTTATTCTACTTCCCGCTTTTCGCTTCTTTATGGTTTTACTTTAAACAATTTAATTTACCTTCGGTATCAGCGGCATGCTTTCCATTAACGTGACTTTATAAAATTGTGTTTTTTGTGATGTATCCTTCATGTTAACCACGTCGAGGAACTTCAGGGCATTTACCGCCGGATCGCTGAAATTAATTAAAGGTTGGCAATGAGTAGGGAAATAAATTCATAAAATTTATATTTCTTTTAATTTTTTTCTGATATTAGCTCTTTATTCATTTCGTTAAACGATATTATTATAAGAACGTGTGCATACACAATAATCTATATGATCCTTAGCAAAAGCTCGTTAAAGTATAAATTTTGGGAATATTCAGTGGAAGAATATTTATGATATATTAAGGATACTGATAAATATTAATAAAAGTTAATAACAAATAAATCTTCAGATCATGTTTCAATTTTTCCTCAAAGCCATGTCGTTTTGCTGGGATACCTTCACATTTTTTAATTAACTGACTTAAAAACTACAATAATTGTAAGTAGAGAACATTGCATTATGACAGGCTATAAATACACGTGCATGTAAGTAAATGTCCACTGTACACACATACATACATATGAAAACGAACCTTTGCTGCAAAAGTGTAGTAACTGAAAAGAGCTGATTTTTAATTTAATAAATATTTTCGCAAAGAAACATAAATTTTTCTATGGGAATTCAATTGTTAATAATTTATAAGTTTCATCGATTGTTGCCTTATTGCAAACGGTTGACTTTTTCATGCGGTTTTTACAAGCCAAACAAGCGATTTGAGAAAGAATTTATGTAAAAAGCACTCTGTTTTTTCAATACTTTCATAAAATTTTTTTTTCTAAATTAGTTAACAAATAATGTATTTCTCATACCACCTGCTAGATCATACCATCATTGGTTTCCTTGATGGCAACAGCAAAATCAGCTCGTTTCAAGGGAAATTGCCATTTTTTTCGGTTATGACTCTGTTTCAGCAAAGTGTCAACTTGTACGTGTTAAGAGAACATTATAATTTTAAATTGAAGGTGGGCTGTCAATAAGGATACACCTTCACGAGTAGTGATGTGGATACAAAATCGTGTATGGCAAAGTTTAACGACAAGGAATTAAATTATTATGACTTTAAAGCCTTCAATAATATTATGTGTTATTTTCGAAGGTGTAGTACCAGCGTCGACCACCTGTAATAATCTTATTACGGAATACTTTTCATGTAAAATAATTCATGTGCAAATATTTTCCTAAGAAAGGACTTTAGAAATAATTTTCGCAGTACTTTTTTCTTCAAATATTTTTTCGTTTGTTTCGGCCATGACTGCTATACATGAACTGAAATTGGAGCATGAAAATTTGTATTAAATAATATTTTTGGTTTTAAAATAGTTAAGATTTCGTGTCACGCATTAGAAAAGATTAAAAATGATTTTGGCTGCTGGAAAAAACTTGTATCTTAAAACACCTGCACAGATAAAATAGCCAAAGTATCATCTACTATTTTACCACAAGGCTCTATACCATTAAATAACCACTTTTTTTATACTTTTTCAAGCAATTTGTGAACCAACGTGCCATATGTGGTATCATATGTGGTGTACTCCAATGAGCTTTTTAAATGTTAAAGCGGTATAAAATTGCTGACTTGATGTCCAGCAGGCACAAAGTTTACTGTTCCATCATTGGCTTTTTAATGTTACTTTCAATCCCTTAACTGTTTAAGGCTCTAGACAGTGTGTTGGCCCATAACCTTAATATGTATAATAACCGTGCATGTTTCGGTAGAAGAAAACTTTAATTTAATTGTGTAATACAATTGAATCTGAATAGGCCAAGAATATCAATGAGCAGTTTCTCTCCATGCTACTAGACAAAAATTAAAGTGATTTCTTTTTAATTTAGAAATTTTCTGAGCGATATTTGTCATAATACTGTTAAATGCAGTCTCATTAATTATTTCATGAGAATTTTGGTTTGAATATTTTTGGGCTAAAGCTGTCCTGATGATCTACAATAGAACGCAGTGGAGTAGTCTTGGCAGTTCTGCTGGGCACTCTCATTTTTAGAAATTTTTTCCGCCTCACTTTATATTTGTAGAACATCAGCTTCACTCGATTTTCTTTTCTATGCTTATAAGCTTTTTTATTTAAACTTGTGCGCATGTCTATTTGAGCGTAATGTTTTTCAAATATTGCTTTATAAAATCAAATTTTTAAAAGAATTTTTATTGAATTTTTATTTTTATTTATTTATTTTAATTGTTACGAAAAAAAAAAATTCATTTGTTTATGTAAAGTAAACCAAGAAGGAAGTTGTTCCTACAAATTTAAAATAGTAACTAAAAAAAAAATGGCTTTGGTACTACTGAAAGGACTATTTCTACCAACAAAAGATAATATCGAAGCAATACTTTCATAATCATAATATTTTCCGTAATCCAGTTTAGAAAGTTTTCCTTAATTGTCAAAGAGAGAATTTATATTTATTGTATAAAACACGAAAATTTTAATATAATTTTGTTTTGTTACAAATAAAAGTTACTACTTTATTGTACAGATTAGAAGAGAATACTGCAAAAGATATCAATTTAGTGGTAACCTTTAGCCGGAAGCGGAAGCTCTTGGCAAGCAGATGAAACTGTTTAAGAGAAAAGCAATACTGATATTTATGTTATTTAGATACACACAATGGAAATATAAAAATAAATATTATTTAATTATAAAAGTTTTTGTGAAATAAAATAAAACAAAAAACACAGTAGCAGTAATCAGAGGTTAAATTGTGTCATGTATAGTATTTTTTATTTGTAATTTTTTCTATTATGAAAGTTGTCTTTCTGAGAATCTGACCTTATACGAAAGGGGGAGAGGAAATGAATGAATGAATGGCTTTGAAATTCCCTGGTGTTTTGTAATTTTCAATTTGTTTTTTAAACTTTTATTTTTAATGTTTCTTTGAAATTATGACATCATGCAGTGTCGCATAAGGTTTTGTTAAGGTTTTTTGGCAGAAAAGCAGAAATAAATATTTCCAATTTACTAAGAAAATATACGGAAAGTTTCTAAAAACATATTCTAGTAAAACAGCTTTATCCATAATATCTTTTTATATTAATTCATTTCTAATCTTTTTTACAGTGGCTAAGTAAAAGCAATAAATTGGTACAGCTTTACACTTAGAGAAAAAACGTAGAAATAGAAAACATCACCACAAACATTTTTGTATTCTCTAAAAAGGAATAAAACTTTAAAAGAGATTTAAAAAAGATTAAAATTTTTTTTGAAAGAAATATTTATCAAACTCGACGTATGCAGAGTAGTTGCAACTGTGAAGTCAATATAAAACTTGATATTTTTTTAAGTGTATCTTAATATAACATTGTTAGAATGCAGCGGTTAAATGTTAGAAAAAAACAAATATAAAATAGATTGTTTCTTTTAATTTAGTCTATTAGTTAAAACATTGGTTTTGATTTTTCCATTCAATTATTGCAGATTTGAACGAAGGAGCTATAAGTTCGCCAATAAGAAGTGTCTTAGATCGTGGGTTCGTCCTCTACTTAAGGCAGTCAAAAATAAAAATCTGTAATTCTCAATGATTTTTGCTTACGTATTCCTACTTATGATCATGTTGTATCAATTGTTGTTGGAATGTGCAAGTGACGAAGACAAAGTTGGTGGTCTCCTAACATGTGCCACTAAATAATTTACAGGTACTGTAATGTATTGCTTGCCACATGTAAGAAACAGAATTTCGTGAGAATTAAATTTGGCCTAGTTTGCTTTATAATTAAATAAAACTACTATGTTTTCGTAATAATTATAATACAACATGTTGCATGAGAAACGGCTTTAAAATACTATATAATTTTTGGTTTTATTTATTGCCAGTGTTGTCTACTAATTTGTAGCAATCAAACGCCCACGTGATATTGGCATAATAATGCAAACTTTTATTAAAATGTAGTTCCATTTTAAGGCATAAAAATCAAAACATACTGATTTAAAGGGTAGAGGGGAATACATAGTGATAAGCTTCTGACTAGCAGCTAATGATAAACCGACTACCGCAACCCCATTACAGCTTATTAGCAAAATTAAGCTTTTTCATGTGGTTTCTTCCTTTATAAAGAAGAAGGAAAGTATTTTGGAAAATACTTTCGAGTTAAAATTAATTAAATTTAATTAAATTCAAAAAAAAGGGATTCCAGTAAATGAAGAAATAGGTTTTTTATATTGTTATAAAAACTATCTGCAAATACATTTTTATTTATTGCATAAATAATATTTATTTATACAACTTTAATTGCATAATATAGTGTGCCTTTTGATTTAAGCTTTCCTTTATGTTTCGGAATTTCTTAAAAGGATGTGGTTTCGCTGACTCAAGTTTTATAATTTTTTAATGCTTAATTTTATATTTATTTCTTTTATTTAAAGCTTTTAAAAAATTAAAAATTTTTATGTTTATTAAATGCTTCTAATGCTGGCAATTCTCTCTCGCTTGCGAATATAAAATTATTTTTGAAAAATATTTTTGATTTCCTCTTTAAAATTCCTTCTCTGTTCCGCAATGAATTTCAATTTTTATAATTTTTATATTCTTCCATATGAACACTCTTGTGCAAGAGATTTGCTTCTCATAAATTTTTTTTTTTGATTTTTTTTTCCAAAGTATTAAAATCCATTGAAGCACACGACTTGTATAAAATAAAATAAAATGAAATAAATGTGAAAACATGTTGTTATTGTTAACAATGAAATTCACTTACATTTTAATGACGAGCGTATAATAAAATTTGTAAATATGAGGTTTAATGATTAAGACTTACATTATTAAGATTTACATTGTAATTTTTTATTTTATTTTTTTTTTTTTGGTGCCATAAAGTTTGAGAAATTGCTGTCATTTTTCTTCATGGTCTTTTGCTCTTAAACTGACACATAAAATTAAAGTTTCCTTTTTCCTCCTCTTGCTACTGTTGGTTTAATTTCAATTACCTTCAGAATATAATTCGCCCACATTGTCTTTGGAAAAAGTGCAGAGGTGGGCAACGTTGAAATATACAATCAACGGAAAAGCGTACACAACGTACTTTCAGGTACGAGATATTCAAAGTAGCTTTTATTTGTCATACAATGTAGCAGGAAATTTAAATTTTTTGAACTATTGCATGGATATAATTGGATGATTCCTCCATTACTCGGACATAGAAATTGTAATAAATATGTGAATGTCTAAAGGTGTGTCAAATGTGTTTCTTTTTATAAAAACAAAACACTAATAGCATATCAATGTATTTACAAGATTTGTGATTTTGTGCAAAACATACGAAAGTTATTTGAGTGGTTCCTAAATAAGCAACGCAGTAACTTCTGTTCCGTTAAATTACAATCTTTACTTTACGTGTATGTTACCCAGTATGTATTACACATACGCGTATATTTATTATATTTAATTGTTGTCTGTTTTCTATATTATTATTATTCTTTCTGTAATTATTGGTATTATCATTATTTAAAAAGTTTTTTTATTTGCCTGTAAATCTGTATGTATGTAAGCTTTCCAGTTACCGTTTGTTAAGGCAAGAAAAGATTTATTTAAAAAAACGAGATTTATTAAAAATTTAACAGCTGCATTTATTAAAAACAACTAAAGAAGAATGTAGGAAATTCTATTTCCTACAGGTTGAGATATTTACGGCAATACGACTTATCAGCCTGTTGAGCTTTTCACAATCTTTACATACAATATAACTGATCAACTACGTTTATAATTCTAAATTTGCGGTCGCTTAAATAGGCCTTCAGGCAGGCTTAAAATAAAAACCATTCTTTACCAATGTTCTCAAGGCCTTTAGAAACTCTTGCCTTAATTAGATCCTTCCCTACTTAGATCCTTCTATAGCAATATTTCATCGGCGAATTAAGACCAATTAATAAAAGAATACTGCTTGATAAAAGCTTAAGAGAGGCTTTTTAAGACCAATTCACTTTGTTTCTTCTATCACAATCCTTTTCTCCTAATTCCAGCATAATGCATTGAATGAATAGGGAGTCCTCTCCTGAATTGCTGTTCTGAATGAATGTTCTGAAACTGAAGGTCATTTTTTAATTTAAAGCTTCTTAAAAGGAAATTTAAAAGATTTATCGAAATTTGTATGTATTTGCTATTCAAAATGCTCTCTCTCTGCTCGAATGAGCACTCCACATGTTTGCTAATGTAGATTCTCGAAAAACCAAACAATATCTTTCGATATGGCCATTCTAAATAAGGAGTCCTTATTTTACTGCTGTAAAGCATTTTGAATGTACAAAAAGAATAGTAAAATAATTTATTTAAAGCATAATCTAGAGAAGCAATAGAAAGTTAAATTAAAGAATTATAACAGAAATATAATAAAGATTAGACTTTAAAAAGCTTTTCTTATCGATTGCTTTTCTATGCCTAAACAAACATAAAATATTTCTTCCATCTCATGTTTTATCTACCGCAGCAAAATCAAAAGATTTTGTCAAAATATTCAGTCGGACAATAATTCAATGGACAACATTTATCTCGTACTATAAGCAGAGTTTATCTCAGGTTTGTTTCTTAAAATATTTATTTATTGTTTTTTTTTTTTTTGTTTCTGTTTACTTTTTAGAATTTTCTTGCTTGGTTCAATATGTAAGAGCTGATCTTTTGTAAATTCTTTAAATATTTACCAGCGCGAGGTGTTGTTTCAGGTAAGTGGGCAACATAACAATATTTATTACGGCTATAAGTATTTTAGAAGACAGTGTTTTCGATCATCACACTCTACAATGAAATTTAATTAACATAAAATTATATTCAAAGTAAAAACGATAAAAAAAATCCTCCTGAATTTTTGTCAAAAGCGCTTATGTGATGAAAATACATGAAACATAAAATTATATTCAAAGTAAAAACGATAAAAAAATCCTCCTGAATTTTTGTCAAAAGCGTTTATGTGACGAATGTAAAGCAAACATATACCAGCAAACAATTCACATCGAGGTCAATGAAAACATGGATAAATTTTTAATTATTTTTTTTTTATACTTCGTTCACAATTTCTTAACATCATTAGGAAGCTAAAAAATTTGCAAAATGCTTCAAAATATCGTTAAAAATTAAAATATATATATATATGTATAAAAATTACACTTCAAGCTTAACCATTAAATCGTATTTGTATCGCGATAATTCATTGGCATTTTAAGTGGTTGCATTTGCAGCCATTTGCAAGTGATTTCCTCTTGTCTATGCCTCGTTTAACTTGGAAATTTAAGATCCAAAACGGCTGACTTCTCATTTAATTCTAGATATGTGTCGTAAGAAGACTTAAATATTTAAAAGTTGCAAACTAATATTTCCACACACACACACACACAATATTTCTTAATATGAATATCGCGTGAACACATACGAGTACTTTGCTTGCGTACAAACATTTAAAAGCGAATTGTTACTATTCATTCAGACGTAAATAAATATTTTACTTTTACTTACGCAAAATACTTAATCAGTTGTATTAGTTGGGCTGTGGGTCTTGCGGTCGGGTCTCGTGTTACAAGACGTGATGTGGCTTCTTGGAGCGGCACAGGAACTCTCGGTAACATTTTTTGTACAGTATCATCCAGCTTCATTGAGTTGCAGGCGTGCATGTAATTTGTTATAATAAGTGCAGGCAAAGGAGCAGTACACAAAGGAGAAAAAGGCAGACGAGCAGAGATTTATATAAAAGTCATTAGTAATTTAACTGCAATAGCAGAACTGCATAGATAATTGATGGAATAAGTTGCGAGGATGCGTTTAAAATAATGATGATGATAATAGGAAAATGTGTGCATTAAAAAGGAAAGAAAAGAAAGTCGGAAATGAATAACGAATGAATCCCCAAGTCGTTTTCTGTGTCCTTCTCTGTCTCTCTCTCTCTACCACTGTCTACCACTTTGTATGGGTGTGTGTGTGTGTGTTCATGTTTGTGCATCTTATTATGTATAGGTATGATTTGTATGATTACACCGTAGCAAAGTTATAGTTAGTGGCAGTTATTATCTAGACATTTAAAAGCAAAATGTTTTATAAATAAAACAGTAACCCCAAAGGCGGTACAACTTTATAGCACAACAATTTTAAAAACTTATTTCATATTAAAAAGTTTCTTTCAAATAGTCTGAATTGTCAAAGCTAGACTTTTGATATTTATCTCTTCTAAAATTTAATAAGAATTTATGCAGTTGCGGCTTACAAAACTAAACTAATTAATTTAAAAATCTACAGCTAATCCTTTTATAACAAGCAAAACATTTGATTGGCTGTCACGCCATTAATTCTGTAGGTGACAGCAATAACATTTAGCTGACACTCAATAGCTTAAGCCGATTATTAGGCACGGCGGATTACATTTGTATTGTTTTTATTCAATTGAAAGGATATTATATGGCAAATAAATGAGCAAGAAAAATATATAGAATTTAAGAGCATAACAAAATATAGCAAATAGATTTTGATTTTCAGAAACCAGGAAATTTTTTTTAACCTTCGTCCTTGCATATACGTACACAAGTACATTCCAAAGACGACGCATAATTTTAAGGGAAAAATGATTTAAAAATAATTCATAAAATGTCCTGAATTTTTTAATTAATTTTATAATTTTTTTTTTGGGATATGCCTTCAATTCCTTGTGAAGTTGTGAAGTTGAACAAGTCTAAATATCTCCATTCCTTTAATGCTAAAGCCACATGAATCTGTAGAGTCTCAAGCAAGCGATTTTGAAAAATAATTGCAAACACTGCGATATCATGGCCACGTTCGCAAAAATCATTTGAGTATTACAAAAGCATAATCAAAGCAATCTTGGAAAAAGCTTTTCAACTCTGCGCACCACAAAAATTTTCTTCGATGTGAATCTATTTTATTTTTCTCATAAAGATTATACAATTAGTCAACGTATTAATTTAGAAATTCTATTTCTACTACTGTGCGTAAAATTTTCTAATTTTTAATTTAAATATAAATTAGAAGGAACAATTTCTATAAACTTCTTATAGCTTTTCTCTAACTTTTTAACTTTAATGCCATGAGTTTGACTTTTACTTTTGTTTTGGTCATGACAACTAATTTCCTTGTGGATTCTGCTGTCTCTCATATTTTGGATTAACTAAAGTTATACTTTTACTTAAAAGCAATTAATTTATAAAATATAAAACTGTCTGACTCCAAGATTGAAACTTAAAGCATGAAATAAGGCTATGAAAATAAACAAAAAACAAAATTTGTGAAAGCAAACTTTTCCTCAATGCTGCCAAGAGAAAAATATATGCTAAGGTATGTAAATTAGACCAACCCACTGGATAATGAAGTCCGAAAGTCTGCTTGGCCCAATTCTAGTTATCAATCAAGTCCGGAATAAATAAATAAGTAAATTGGAAAGCAGAAATATTTTTTTCTTTAATATAAAGTTAAAATTATATTAACTGTGGCTTAAAAACCATTCCAATTTGCATTTATTTTTTGCAAAAATTCATAGCTTCTGAAATCGCCCGATATCCTTCTGATGTAGTCAGATGTAGCCAGATGCACCAGAGCAGGCAGTTATTTCGAGCGACTATAGTTTCTATATATCCTCTTCTTGTACCCGAAATGCAACTTTTAACTTATCCAGATATTCTTCTTCAAGCCAAAAATTTTAAAAATTTTTTGGTTTTGCTTTTTTTACAGTCTGGTAGATAATTTAATGGCATTTATTTATTATATATGAAGTGCGGCATCTGTCCACCACGTCGTCTACGACTTGCATGATTTATTCCATCTCTCGAACTTTCGACTACTTTTTTCAGTTAATCTGCCCGTGGACGTCAATGGTTGCTTGCATATTGACTTGCAATACTTGATATAAACGAATGACAACTTTGCCTCTTACAAAAGTAAAGAGAGGTTAAGGGCCAGAGGTTGCACCGTCTTGTTAAAATTAAATATCATTGATATTCAATTGATTGATTTCTCAAAACGAATTAATGGCATTTAATGCGAAAGAAATTAGAAAAGCCTGCCAAATTATTTGTCTTGCTGATGGCTTTGAGTGGAAAACAATCAATAAGTGCGGGAATGTATGCTCGCCAGTCCGATCTTTTTAATCGTAAAATGGCTACAGGAGTATGCCCTCAGATTATTTAATTATATGCCAATTAGCTTAGTGGTCCATTTTTCACAAATCTAATTTTTATTTGTATGGATTTTTTTTTATGTGGTTGGTCTATATATTTTCAATAGTTTATCTGTACAGCCTTGAAAACTAAGTGTTTCCTAATATGTACGGTGGTCGTAAATGGGTTAATGTAGTTGTGTGCTTTAATCACTTTTTATTTACTAACTTTTCAAATCATAAAAGTAATCTAAAATACAAATTGTAATTATAATTATCTATTTTTGTTTTTGTTTTGAATCGACATGTTTGCCTCCTGTACTTTAAATTCATCTGGTTCTGGATTTCATCATATAAATGGCAATAAATGCTTAGCGGGCGGACCTGGCTTGTTTTTAATAAAATTTTCTCCCATTACGCTATTAATAAATAGACATAATTCCGAAATTATTTTGCTGAAATACAAAAAAATTCCACGTCTAAATTTTCATTTTTATTTGCAATTTAAATTCCTGCTCTAATGGCAGACCGTAGGAAGATTTATGCCTGACGTTAGCTGCGGTAGCCGTTACTTTTATTGCAAACTTAAATACATTTAAAAAAAAGTAAAGAAAACATAAAGAAATAAGCGAAAACACTTGTTGCTGCTGACAACAGTTAATTCGGAATTCTTGGCTGAAGTGTTAGTGAGAATGTGAGGGCGTTTCCAAGTACGCTGTTGTAAAATGAAGATAGTGTAAATATGAAACTTACCGTATCCAGTTGCTTAATGTAGTTGGCTGGTATATTGCCTGCCTGTATAACGGGACGCCCTCTATTAAAAACTGCACAGATAACTAAACCGAAAGAAAACATGTCACTAAGAAGACTACATTTGGAATGTATTTGAGTCTCAGGTGCTGTAAATATAAAGAGGGCAGAATAAAAGTTGAACATTAAACTGGAAATAAGCAAAGCGACACGTTGAAATGACTAAAAGGAATTTTTGAGTTCCATTTAAGTGATGGAGCTAAAATTGCTTAAACAACATCTTTTTAAATTCAAGTTAATGACATTTTTTGCATGTTTTTCGTTTTATTATTTCACTTACCCATAAAATCCAAATTTGGCTGGGCCATTTTTGAGATGCGTGTTGTCCACGGTTGGCATGCAATGGCTTCATTTATATCAGTCTCATTCATTCTTTCTGTGAAAAGTAATTATAAAATCACAAAAAAGTTTATCATCTCTTAGATAAGATTTTTAAAATTCTGTACTCGTTATTTAGCCAAGTGAAGGTTAGAAATTAATTGCCTATTTGGCGTTGCTCATGGCAATTACCTAAAAATTCTAAACCAGCTAATTTCCAGGTACCCCTTTTTGTAATTAATATTGATGATGGACAGATATTACGATGTATAACATGCCCCGAGTTGTGTAAAAATGTAATTGCTTCTAATAACTGAAAATAAATGCAACAATTAGTATAGGGATATGGCGCTTTATGATGTGAAGGGTATTTTTTTTAAGCCCGACAGAACTTTGAATTGAAATCTTTTACAATTTAAAAAGTTAATACATGAAAGAGACATTTGAAAATTATTTAGTACGTACGGGGCTATTGGCGGTTTTTTATCATGAGTAGCACGCTTAATGATGGCTTCTGATATATTACTTTTTGCTGGTTTATCATGTGGCCACACTAGGAGGAATCAACAAGTTTCGAATTGCATTTGAAATTGATTTGTCGCTAAATTTTTATTCCACAAAAAAGTTAGTTATCGAACCAAAACGCTTTGATCCCTATCAGCAGTAACGAAATCGTTATTTTCAATTTCAAGGAAATAGGATTCCCGATCTCTATGTAGCGTAACCTAAACAGTGGGTATGGTTTGTCTAATACAGCATAACATGACAACCGTTATTGCCAGCATTGTTATGCATTAAAAATATTTCACACAAGCTGCGGTCATTTGACACCTCACACATACACTTCAAATGGCGAAACTCACAGTATGTGCATTGCACTTTTCGTCGTGTTATAATGCATTATTTTAATGCATCGTATACACGTACACGCCGGATTTACTTGTCTAGTTGGTTTTGACTATATTTTGTACAGATATTTTCCATACCACATTTCTTTACGTATTAGATGGAATTATAATGGAATTAAATGGAATTATGCTCCACCACGACTTCTTTTAATCACTCAGCGTTTTGGATATAACTAATATTAAGATTAATGGGTGTCATTTAATTTAATGAGTCGCCTTTAGGAAGTCACTTAACCTCATAATTAGGTTATAAGCAAACCAGGTTTCTATTATAACGAAAAAGAATTATTCAAGCCTTTGACGAGAGAAGATCGAGCGAGTTAATACAAGTTAATACATGACATAGAAATGTCATATGGTAAGATAATTATAAATAGATAATAGCCTAAGCATAGACATTATACTAATGGTAATATAAACGATCATAAATATTAACTAAAGCAAAAGCAGGTAAAACGAATGAAAAACTGTCTGATATACAGAGGACATAATTACTCATTACTTTAGGATTCCTGTTAGTATAAATAGACGTTACGTAATAGTTACTAAGCAGTCTTAAGAATATATTGAATAAAGAAGCAAACATTTCAATGTAGCTAAAAATAATTCACAATTTTTTAATTCATTCCTACAAAGAGGAATGAACTAGTGCCCAGCAGCGCCAATAGTGCAGCCAGTGCAGAGAATCCCTCAAATAGAGCATGATGGGTACTGATTTCATAGCCTTATTACCATACCCGTTAAGTTATCAAAGAGACTAAAAGAATTTTTGGCCTCTTGTGGCATTGGAAAAAGAAAACCATTACTGGTCTACTGACCGTAAATACAGAAAAGTGAGCACAGGATGTCAGTTCATTTAACAGTTAAAGCTTTCATAAGTTTCATAGGCTTTAAAAAAATACCCATTATATGGCGCCAACAATATTTTTGAGCTACAATGTTGTACCTGTAAAAATCCACATTTCAATTCAATATCCAAAAATGTATAGTCTTTGGCATGATTTGGCCTCATCGGTATTGGTGTTTGAGATTGTTGCATTGCTTGATTATTGCCAGCATTTGGTGGGATGACATTTTCATATGTTTTAGACTCCTATAAGCATTAATCAATAGCAACAGTTGAAAAACGCATCAACAATTTTATATCATAAAAGAAATCACAAGTAGAATGATTAATTAATAAATTTAAAATATATTTAAATAGCAAAGTTCTCTGTGAACAACTTTAATTTTAGCTTAATTTCTTAAATTGTTCTTTCACATTTACCGCTATGCGACATTGAGAAGGGTATCTTCCCCAGATTTTTATTCACTTACATGAAACGCTAATATATTCGCCAGACTTGCAAAAACTGGTTCAGTGGCAAAAGCCAATATTTCCGAAGATTCTTCTACGGTGTGATAAATCTGAAGCATCTGAAATGAAAACCAAATAGAAGCATGTTTGTATTGTTTTCTATCCAACTTGGAGAAATAATTTGTAAAATTCCATAAGAGGAGTCAAAAACAATTACTTTAGTTTTCTTTCGTATCGGAAGGAAAAGAGCCTGAAACCAGCTTATGAATAAACAAACACCTGCCAATTAGGCTACTAATGAATAAAAAAAAACCTTTATTTTTCAACTTACCTTTGGATGCCGAAACCTTTCTAAATTTTTAACAGAATTTTTCAAAATTTCCGTCACCGTTTCTTTGCGCCTGGGCTTATGCAACTTTTCGGCAACTTTCTTCTCAAACACAAATATCGAGCATTCCTATTACGAAAAGCAAAGAAGAGAGAAGTTGTATGTATTTTAAATTAAAATCAGGATTTTTGTGAAGGAGCAGCGAAATGCTTTTATGCAATAATAATTTATTTCAATTATTTACTTAATGATAAATAAAAATTAAGAAAAATTAAGAAAGAAATTAAATTTAGAAAAATATTTATTAATCAATTAAATTAGCTGCAACATTTAAAAAGTTAATTGATTGTTCGTTTTGAAGCAAATCGTGCTTGGCATTTTACCTTGCCATCACTCTTGCGACTACCGTCGTGTATCTTCCAAGCTAACTCGGGACCTGCACAAGCGGTTTGTTTGCCAATATCAAAATATTGCTTAATAGGATTGCCATGAATAACAGTCTGTTGGCTATTGACGGGAGCCGGCGTACTTTTGAATTTCGAAAACATCGTAGTTGCTGGCATACCATCAATTATTTTTGAAAAAACATTCGTAAAGCTACCCTGACGTCGGGGACCAGCACTGGCAGGTCCCCCAATTGAACTACAGCCTGGAGAACTAATAGTGTTAACAACACTGCCTGCAGTGCCAACGCCACTACCGCTACCACTACTAGTAAAACCTGCAGTACCACACGTACTGCTTCCGCTGCTACTTGTTCCAGCACCTCCACTACTACTGCTGCTCACGACAGCCCCACTAGGAGAACCACTTGTTATATTTACGCCTGTATTATTGGTGTTGAATGTGCTGGGCGTTTGTATGTTATTGCTGTAAATATTACTCCCTCCTAAACCGCCTACAAATATGCCTGGTGTGTTGCCACTCAAATCGCTGAGACCGGACTGTGAGGGTACACGTTGTCTCATAGATGTCTGAGTTATACACGTTATGTTTGTGTTGTATGAGGAGCCAGTACCCGCTGTTGTGTCTGTTGTATAATGTTGCTGTTGTTGCTGCTGTTGCTGCTGTTGCTGATGTTGCTGCTGCTGTATGCTTTCACCATCCCAAAGCCTTCCGCTGTCAAAGCCATTCACAGCACCTGCAGTTTAAAGTTGGCAAATCAAAAACAAAAACAGAGGAAAACACAAATTGCTGTGCCACCTCCAATGTTTTAATTGATGCTCTATTTTTTGCCAAAAAAAAAAAGAAGAAAAGTCTGCTATAATTTCAATATTTTTTATCAATTCTTATGTTAACTATAAAACTGTTGGAGGTGGAAAGCTTCTTTGCGAGCATTTTGAAAGTTGTGCTATTTGTACAGACCTGCTGGGCCCCGATTTGACGCTAATTCGTATGCGTTTGTGAAACTACCACTGTGGCGCTTTTTTAAAGCAGTGCTACTACTATCACGGTTGGTGCCAACACCGCCTCCTGCTACCAATTTACTCGCTGAATCGCCCGCATAAATACTACCGCGCTTTATCCTTCCTTCTCCATACGATCGCGAACCAAACGTATGTTGCTGCTGGTGAAGATGCTGTTGTTGCTGTGTAGAGCCGCCTCTAACATCGGCCGTTATAATGTCAGCAAGTGCCGAAGCCGCTAACGATTTATTGCTGCCACTGCCACTGCCACTACCACCGCCACCGCCGCCACTGCTGGCTGTACTTACTCGCCGTTCCAACGCTTCCGTATTCTCTAACCTGGAATATCGTCTTGCAGCTGTAGTCGCCGTGATGGAGGCTTTTGTATCAGTCCCAAGAAATTCAGTGCTTTTTGAGCAATCTATGTGCGGAGAAGTGGCTAAGGGTTTGTTTCCTGGTGTCTGTTGTTGTATAGAGGAAGTTTTTTTTTGTTGTTGGTGTGGATGTGGATGGGAATGTTGGGTTTGTTTTTGCTTCTGATATTTATGATGATTTCCTAAAGCAACATTATTAGGCTCTGGATGTGGCTGTATATCGCCACCGTATGCCCGATATGTTGATGTTGCCTCCGCACTCCGCTCATGTGGTGTCTTATTTGAGTGTGTTTGCAATATATGCTCTTTTAATTTTCTCCAATGCAGCGCTATTTTGGCAAATTTTCTAAATGATTTTCCCAAAAATGTATTACGTTTTGTGTATTCGTTTGTTTGTTTGTTTGTTTGTTTGTATGTGTATTAACGTGGCGTTGCGACCAAAAAATCTTTACAAATTCTGTATAAAATTTTTGCTAGTCTTGCACTTGTTGTGTTTCCAGTTTAAAATACTGTTGCTGTTGCTGCTGCTGCTGCTGCTGCTGTTTCAAATTAAATTGGTCTGCTCGCTACCTTGACACTGTCAATTAATTTTAATTATATTTTCAGCTACTTATGGCTCGTTGCCAGTAAATGGAGGTTTTTCTATGGTTTCTAACTTTCGGTTGATTTTGTTTATTGTCTGCTGTAAATAAAAAAAATTTTACTCTTTTTAGATGAATTAGCTAATTTTGTTTATATTTTGTTAATAATCTCTGACATTATTTCGTTTTAATATTAATACGAGTACAGCAGTAAAAAGGGTTTACGCTATTCAAAGCAAATAATTTCAAAGTCCAATTAATTAAGGTAAAGAAGGTCCTTTTACATTCCTAACATTTAATTATATTGAATGAATAATTAATTCTATTTGACTAATTAAAGAAAACAATGCGGAGATACGAAATTTTCAAGTTACATTCCAATTTTATGACAGCAAATTGATGAGCCTCTGCT
This sequence comes from Ormia ochracea, assembly GCA_963402855.1. Classification (NCBI taxonomy): domain Eukaryota; kingdom Metazoa; phylum Arthropoda; class Insecta; order Diptera; family Tachinidae; genus Ormia; species Ormia ochracea. The sequence goes on from OY727106.1 coordinate 20,489,195, forward strand.
ACGTCAAAGTGTTCTATGAAAATAAGTAAAATAAAGTGTTATTGCTCGCCTGGAGGAACTAGACAATGTTTTTCATTTGCAAAAAAAAAAAGTGGAATTACAAAGTATACAATAAATATGTTGTTTGATTTATAATTTATAATAAAATGTTTTCAATGTCCAGAAAAGGACATTTTTTAAAAAAAAAAAAACCAAATCCAAACATGGCTGAGATAAGACATTTTATATTTAATTAAAAGTTTCCTATGGAATAAATTGAAATAATTTCTTTACAAAAAATTCAAGGGAAACAAATTAGCTAAAAAAAACTTTTTATTTTCAAGAGTAAAGTTTGGATTTAATTTGCTACGATTCAAATTACAAAGTTGTTATTAACTGACAAATATTTTTCTCAAAATATTCCATTTATTCTCAATTTTTATTCCATTTTCAGATTCTGCTTTAACAAACTCACAATGGGTAGGAAAAGTCCTTATAGTTTTTACCAAAATTAAAAGCTTTTTTTTTTGAGATGGTCAGCTAAGTGAGGGCTGATTTGGGATCTCTGGCTTATTTCTTCAAGCCCTGCCAAGACATGCAATATATTAAAGTTTAAATATGAAATTCTTGTCTTTATTCTTTAATATGAAACTTGCTTTTGAGCTTTTGCGTTCACTTTATAATTCTCATCTTTTACGTCTTTTCGATGCTTTCCAGAATATTTCTGTCGAGTATTTCTTTCAACAAAAAATATTTTTAATTTTTTACCATACGAGTATACGAGCCACGCATTTCATTGGCAACTGTCGTATTTCATATACATAATTTAGATTCAAAAGAGCTTTTTAAAGTTTGTCTAAATTTGAAAGTAATGAAGGACTTTCTAAAAGCGAGTGGCATTAATAAGTGATTGAAGATAAGCAGCAGCAAATTAAAGCCTTTTTCGCTCCAAATTTATGAATTAAAAGGCTCTCGTAAATTTTTGAAAATCTTTCAATTTTTTTTTATTATTATAAAAATAATCATTTTAACTTAATATTTTAACTTTAACTTAATATTTTGAACAAAACCTGAATTAATTTCCAATACATGAAAAAATTAATTAAATGAAAACAAGCCACAGAAGTTTGCTTGGATTTTCTAAAAAAAAAGTTACACTGAAAAGTTCAAAGTTTTGCGCTTGTCAGAACAGCAGCAAATGGCAAATTATTTTTAATATTATTAATATGATAATTAATTTATTAATTCGATAATAATTTGGATATTAAATTATTTGCCGGTAAATATTTAGCGATCAATATTCTTTAAATGAACACACGACTTATCAAAGCATTTGAGAAAAAGCCCACCAACCACAACAACTAAGCCTTGAAACACAGTCATTTTTAAAAATTTTTAAAAAAATTATTATTTAATTTTTTTTTTGGTAAATATTAATTTTTTTTTCATAGTAAATTTTTTTAATTGTTTCGCTTTAAGTTCGTTAAATTTCTTTTATTTAATTTTGTTAATTAATTGATCTATTAGACATTAGGTAAGCCAGAATAATTTAGAAATATTTTTTTAATTAAAAATAAAAAAAAAATTTATTTAAATTAAATGTAATTTAATAAAATTTTTTTTATGCACACAAACATAAAAAAAATTAATAAATTGCAATTTACCACTAAAAACTTAAATTTTATAAATATAATTTATTAATACTCAGAATATTCCGATAGTGAATGTAATATGGAATTATCTTGAAGAAAAAAAAAAAAGTTTTTGAAAAATATCCTTCTTTTTTTTTTTTAAAAAAAGCTTTTGGCATGCCCGCAAAAAAAAACATCTAGTGTAAAGGCAGAAATCGAATCCGAGAACTCCGCTTTAGTGGGCTGTGCATTATTCATTCGCCTACGGAGGCTCCCATATGTATATTTTTTTAAATTTTGTTAAAAATAATTGTTGCTGCAGCATGAGCTTTGTAGAGGTAAGCAAAAACAGATCATGCCTCGACATTTACTGACGAGCTTTTCCAATAATTGTAAACTAAAAACTCACTTTAAAACGAATACACAAAAGTTTAATGACTCGGAAACAGCCACAGAGCTTAATACGAGTAAAGGTTGATTGAGGCACACACAAGTAAATTTGTCCAAATGCCATGAATTGTTATTTCATGAGTTGGGTGGGAGTGTTTCGCCTATAAAATTATTGGTCGAAATAACAAATAAATATTGTTCAGAATGTCTTACACTTTATTTGTCGTTTAAACATATTGGAACACAAGTGTGTGGAAAACGTTATTTAAACAGGATTATTTGATTTGGATCATTTGCTTCTCTTTGACAATCTGAAGAGCAAAAGATTTTGTATTTATTTATTTTTATTTTTTGCTTTGACTTTCAACGATTTTCATAAATATTTGTTTGCTGGCTGTATTTCGATGCTTTTCAAATTCCATTTATTTTATTCCACTTTATTTTATTTATTATATAAATTGTTGTCTACACAAAGAATCGCTGTGCTTTGGTTGGAGCTGAAGCTGCAACTAATAGCCGCATAATTCAATGGCAACATGTTGCTGTTGGATTATGGCCATTCGTAGCACGCTTTTTCTCTTTGTGTACACAACTACTGCTGGAAAACTACATGCTTTCATTGTTATACGTATGCGTGTGTGTGTGTGTGTGTGTGTGTGTGTGTGTGTGTGTTTAGTAATTGGCTTTCTAGTAAATTTTCTATGTGAAATTGTTACGGGCCTAGATTGATATTGCATTAGTGAAATTTGTTTAGAGGCTGTTTTGATAAATTCGTATGTGCGTGTATGTATTTCCGTATAGGCCTGCCTGACTGCTGGTTACTGCTTTTGCCTCTAATGCCATTGTGTGTTTGTTGTTTTCATTGTTGTTGTTTTTATAGTTTAATTTTGTGGCATAATAAAATCAAATTATGCACAAGCTTTTCCATTAAGTCATGCAGTGGCTACAAAATTATACAGATTTTAGAAAATGTTTGTTGTAGTTACTTTTTTTTTGTTTTTTTTTTCTTCTTTTTTTTTTTGCTGTCAAACTATTGTGTGCGTAAATGCAGTGTTGGTTTTCGTTATATATAATTTAATTATATGTGGCATAAGGATCAAGGATACCTGCGCATAAGCACTCTACTGTATAGTTACTTTACAGTTTACTAAAAAAAAAAGAAGGCAAGAAAAATAAAAACATCAAAACCACTTTAAGGTTAATTAAATTCACATAAAACCCGTAATTATCATGATGAATAAAACATATAAAAATTTATGTAAACTTGCATAATTTCTGTGCTGATTTAAAAGCTCAATATTTTTAAAAGAAATTAATAAAAATATTATAAAAATATAACTGATTCAAATTTGAAGAGAGAAATTGAATTTATTTCTCACTGTTTCGGCTATTTAATTAGTTAAAGTTTAATAAGTAATCAAAACTATTTCGGAATTTTTAAACAAGCGATTGAAACTGCGAGAAGGAGAAAAGGGATTAATGAAAAAAATTTGTTTTTTTTTTTGTTTTCTTATTTCTTGGCAATGACAAAATGTAACAAAAATGAAAAGTAGATGAAGGGGTTATATGTTGTCAAAGGATCTACTATTATAATCAAAATAGTTTTATAAAAAAGTAAATTATATAATTAAAAAAATTATTAAAGCCTCGTATTATTCTGCTGTCATCTGATGAATTATTAACGGGTAGTGTTACGAGGTTGTTCTGCTGGGAAATCTCTTTCCCCATACATTGACTCTTACATACGAGTATTTCTTCGTTTTAAGAAAACATGTTTATTTTAATTTCTTATTTCCTTTTTTATCTCAGAATAAAACGTATTTGAGACGAAAGACTAATAGAGTTTCGTGTTAACCTTCATGCCGCTGCCAGCACAACATTTACAAACAAGTTAATTAGAGAATTCAATTACACGTTGAAGGTTGGCATATGCTGAGTCCTTACTGAAAAGAATTAGTTGCAGAAAATGAAATAAACAAATATAAGCTGTAAAAGGAATTTAACAAATTGTTAAATTTTTATGAGAGCACAGGTAAATTGTGTTATTTAATATAGCCGACATTGTTCATAGTCAACAGTTTTTAAATAATAAAAATAGGATACTGCAATTTAAAATTATATTTAGATTTTCTTTAAAATTCCTCCTTGTGATAATAAAATATTTGTTTTATCATTAAATACTTTGATAAAATGGTACATGTGACAGCAGAATATTATTTATTAACATCTACATTAAGAGATAACCAAATTCTCCTTTGATAAGTGGCTGTAGCAGATTAATGTAGCAGATAAATAATAAGGATAAACAACTGATAAATGAATGCGCAATAAAAACGGAAGTACTCGTGTGTAAAAGAAACATATTAGGTAGAATAATTTCCCGCAGTTTGTTTCCTTTTTAAAAAAAACTTTGCATGAGTACAAAAGCTAAAAGATGGGGAAATATTGAAAAATTGTTATTAGGGGATCCCTATTACGATTCAGTTAATCTATTATTTGTTCAATCTATTAATTGATTATTTGTTTGATAGGGAACTCGAAAAAGTCTTTCCGTAACATAAAGATATAAAGAAAAACAATTTCCGGCAGTTTGTTTCCTTTACAAAAAATCTTCGGAGTATTAAAAACGATGGAGAGTATTGCCATTCTGTTATTAGGCCATTTCTATTACGGCCCAGTCGATCGATTATTTGTTCAATCGATTAAAATAGAGAACTAGAAAAAGCCCATTCGTATTTCTAATCAAAATTCGACTTATTTTTTTTATACAGGGTGGGCCAAAAGTCACAATGGGGTTTAAAAATTTAATAACTTTTTTGTTTATTTTTTTTTTTATTTTTTTTTTTAAGATTATGAAATATACAAAATGGAAATTTTTTTACGCTAAGTATGGAAAATAATGTCACTTAAATGACCGCCGTTATTAGCTTCGCAATGATGGCCTCATTTGAGAGCATTTTCCATAACATCTTTCAACATTTGTGGCTGTAGCCCTCGAATTTCTGCAACAATGTTGGCCTTGAGTTCAAGGATTGTCTCGGGCTTGTTGACATATACTCGCTCCTTCAAATAACCCCAAAGAAAATAGTCGCATGCTGACAAATCTGGCGAACGCGCTGGCCAATTAATTTCTGAATTTCTTGAAATTATTAATGGCGACGATATGCTCTTTGCGTTAAAATAATTGATCGCTGATTTAAGTAATAAAATTCTATTATTCTTGTTCTTTGTTCAGTTGTAAATCCCTCCATTATTTATTCTCCAGATGTTATTTATATAATCTTAAAAAAAAAAAATAAAAAAAAAAATAAACAAAAAAGTTATTAAATTTTTAAACCCCATTATGACTTTTGGCCCACCCTGTATTTACAATGAACTTTAATGAACCAAATATGTACCATTTTGGTCGACCATTTTTCCGACCATTTTTCCGACATTATTCCATCAGTGTAAAACTTTTCTGTCTTCTCGGCGAAAAAATGCGACTAGTTATTTTCTCTTGGAGACAACTGTACTCCATTAAGGTAGTTCTGCACTGACCGAAACAAATGGCAGGACTATGGTGCAAGGTCGGGGCTAGTTTTTGCCGAGTGATCAAAGATGTGTGTGGTCTAGCGTTACCCTAATGGAGGATGAAGCCCTTTCTATTGATCAGTTCTGGCCTTTTTTTTCGATTGCTTGCTTCAATCCCATAAGTTGTTGACAGTTAAATGTAGAATCAATCGTTGGACCAGACTGAAGAAGCCATAATGGATGATTCCTTTCCAATCCCATAAAACACCCAGCATATCCTTTTATATGTCTTTGGGACGACTGTTAATACACCTTAATGGCGAATTCATAATTATTCAACTTTGAGAGCTTAAAAAGCACTTATTTCAGTTTAATTATTCAGTTATTTTAAATGATTATTTTCTTCATTTAACATTTTTTTATTGTCTTTTCAAAATTTAATCAATATAAAAGCCAAATAATACAGAAAAAAAGCTTTTCATACACTGCACATAAATATAAAATAAACATGAATTTTTGGTTTTTTTTTAAATATTTATTTTTTGCTCTATTTTATGACTTTTGTATGCATTTCACGGCAAATAAATATTTTTTAGTCATTTTTATTGTTTTGTGTGCACCGCAGGTGACCACAAATGCCCATAATTTATTTTGCATGCAGGGAGTTTATGATGAAAATAAATTACTAGTGACAATATATATTTTGCAAAATGTTTGTATTTGTGGGACAGTTCCTCGAACACACAACTGGCGGCTTACAAATGTTTTACAAATGTGTGAAAAACACTTTACAGTATTTAATAGAAGTTATAATGTAACAAAATAAATATGAACTGGATAAAATTTCACATTCGATCGTTAAGTTTATTTAAAGTGTTTCTTTTTTAACTTGTTATTAAAGCTTTTGTCGTCTATTTTTATTACGAATTTCTCGCTCAATATAATCCAAAGGCTTTCTATTGTAACTGGCGATTAAAAATGAGGGAATAAAATATGAAGACTGCTTAAGAGCAATTCTAGAAAGCAATTATAGTCTTTGGTTAGTTCGCCAATTATCTGTATTAATGCTACAAGTTTTGTAGTACAAAGTAAAAATATCCTGATAAATATGTCAGATAAATATCCTGTAAAAATCCTAACGCACATTTTTATATTTTTTTCTGCCTGTTCACGTCTGGAGAAGCTCTGAAAATATTTTCACATCAAATCTAAAATAAAGTTATTCTATAATTATATTTTGTTATTGAATGTTAAAAAATGTCCTTTAGTTTGGAATAACAGAGTTTTTGAATTCCTTGACTAACCAAGAAGTTAAAACTCACAAAATATTAAATTTGACTTAAAAATACATTCGGATTGATTGTTGTGGTGTTAGCGAGCTATGGGATTACCTCGTTGTGAGGTTTGCCCGCTGTGGGGTTAGCTAGCTGTGAGTTTAGCTAGTTGTGGGTCAGCCAGCTGTAAGGTTTTGCTAGCTGAAAGATTAGACAGATGTAAGATTAGACAGCTGTGTGGTTAGCCAGCTGTGAGGTTATCTAGCTGTAGGGTTTTGTAACTGAAAGATTAGCCACCTTTAATATTAGCTAGCTGTCAGTTTAGTCAGCTGCGGGTTTAGCTAGATGTGGGGTTTGTCTGCTGTGGGGTTAGCTAGCTGTGGGTTTAGCTAGTTGTGGGTTAGCCAGCTGTAGGATTAGCCAGCTATAATATTAGCTAGCTGTGCTTTATTTAGCTGCGGGGTTAGCTGCTGTGAGGTAAGCTAGCTGTGGGCTTGGACTTAATTATTCTTCATACTGCTTTAGCTAGAATTGAATTGAATTTAAAGTTGAACCATACAGGTGCACCGAAAAATGTAAATACTGCTCGTAAAACTTTTCTATATTCCAATATTTGTATGCCAGCAACATTTAATGAATAAATTAATATATAATTATTCAGATAAGCAAATAAAGATTCGCACAAAAGTATCATTTATATTTATTTATTATAATTTTGAGATATTTTTTCTCATAATTTAAACTCGTATGGGTTCTGTTACATTAAACAATTTTTAGACACGTGTAAGTAGAATATTCTTAAAAAAGTTATTTTTTTTTACTAATTTATTTGGAATTTCTGATATAAATCAGTGAAATAAATCAAAAACAAATTTATATTTGGTAAAGCAAATAGACGATGCCTTTTCATATCCATATTTCGCTATAAATATCTAACAGGAGTATCACTCATATGTTTGAACGGTAATAGTTAATACAGAACTTTTGCAAGCTTAAGATTCCTGGAATACTGCTATTCCTCATCAATTATAGCGCTTTTGTAAATCGTATAATGATTTGAGAGTGATACAAGTATATTTGGCTTGTTTCGTTAATTGAATCATTAGCTGTGCCCCGAAGCTGCACTTTATATGTTTATGTAGGTTTCCCTAAGTTTTCACACGAAGCCAGTACAGTTTGAGTGTTTGGTATATATTTTTCCCCTTTAAATTTTCAAACTAAATGCAAACATTTCACAGTATTATTATAATTGTTACATTTAAATGTAATGGAGAACGGTTACTTTTCCGTAAGGCATACACTTGATGAATAGATTACAAAGAATCCGGTGTTGATTTTCATTTTTCATTTTAGTAAGCCAACACTGGAAAAGATTTTATAATGGAATTAATTAAAATACTAGATCGTATAATCATAACTTGTTTTTAAATGAAAATTTTAAACATTACAATCATTTATATTTTAATTAAATTATAATGAAATATGCCTTTAAGGCGACAAAATGCCAGAATAGTATTAATTATAATTTAATTGAAATTCAACAAACATTTCTAAAATAATAAAGCACGGCAAAACTTTCATTAATACCTCTAAGCCTAAATATTACAACACCAAAGAAAAAGTAACAGATCAATCTCATTACTGTTCTGCATACATATTCGCATACATAGCCATCCATTAGCTAATGAATACGGCAATGCGAATCAATCACTAAAATTAAAATAAGTGGGTGGTTGACGAGCTTAAACACAGAAAACTCATGTATACTTCATTGGTATTATTATTAGTGGTACAGTGGAGTTTGTCTACAGTGAACTTGAGTATAAGAATCCATTTCCTTTTTAAAAATTCATTAAAAGTTCTATTTATAATAGACCCTTAAAACATATTTGATTATAATTTAATTAAAATATTTAAAATTTTAAATTACCAAATAAGTTATTATTATAGGATCTACGGTTTCAATTAATTCCATTATAAAATCTTATTGAAGATTGCTTGCTAAAATGGAAAATGAGAGTCAATACCGAATTCTGTGGAATATATTCATCTAGTTTTTCTCTAATAAACATGCAACTTTTATACGAATTTTTCTCTATGAAATCAATGATATATTTAAAGCGGTGTGCCGAGAGAAAAGTGTCTAATGAGTGATCAATTAGAGTATGTCGCTGGATATTTACTTCCGCTAGACATAAAATAAGAAGTAACAAATCTCATGGATTTTTCTCAACTGCTCCAGCATATCGAGTGTTAATTGTTATTGTACTGTTATTTAAGTAAGGGAAGCATAGCCTCTGCTTACTGGATATTTACTAGCAAATGTTTAAAGTTGATGCAATTATGCCGCATTTTGGCAGCATCGAAGCAAAAAGATTATTAAAGTCGTTACGAAAGAGCCTTCTGGCAGCGGCTACTTTGATATCAGAGCCAAAGCCGCGCTGCTTCATCTAACAACGTCTTGGCCATTTGTTTGAAATGATTAGGGAGCAGCCCTTAACTGCTGGTCTTACAAAATAGCAGTATGCCAAAGTATGATACATTTCGCGACCACTTGTTTGCCTCGCCCATTAATACAATTTATTGTTGCTGGCTTTTTCTTGCAACAGAAGTTGCCACTCAGTGATATAATTTGTATATCCGGAAATTTACGTTTAATGCCATTTTAATACTATTTCGGCGTCCTTTGAAACCATATTCATGCTCATAGCATCACCGGTCAGGGCAACAAAACATTTATACAATGGGGGGCCATCCATAGTATGGCTGCTGGTAGCAGAAACATTATTAATTAATAAAGTTGTGTAAAGATATTCCTAAAGAGGTTGGCAAATTGTTTAATGGCAGTTATAAATAAGATTTTGTAGCATCGAAAAAGCATTTTGGAAGCTTTACGCCGAAAAGAAAAATGGAATAGTGAAATCCATACCTAAATGTTGTCTTTTGTGTCTTAGTCGTACGCTTATTCATTAAAACGAAGTTTCTAAGTATTTATAATTTAATTTTGATTAACTAAATAAAAAAAATTTTTTTTGAGAAAATATATATATATGTATGTTTTAATAATAACTCGATAATAGAGATAATGATATTTAATGTTTAAATAATTTTTTCATCAAAATTGCTTAAGTCTTTTGCTTAACAAATGCATTTTCTTAAATATATTTTATTACTTTAATAAAGACTAAAGATTGTATATTTTTTTTCTTTTCCTTATTTATTTCTCGTTTAGTAAATTGCAATTCATTTGAGGTTGGCCATCACATGGCTATAAATTGACTTTTTTATTTTTTTTTTTATTTTAAAACTATTTTTAGCACAAATAAAAAAGTTCCTTAAAGAAACAAGTACACATAAAAAGATAAAAATAAACTATTTATTGATTGCAATTAATAGCTCCTACTGCAGAAATTCTCAGCAAAAATCTACAACGTCAGTTTAATTATTATGAAAACCATTAGTGTTTTTCAATAAGTAATAATTTTGTTTAAAATCACTATCACTCTTGTTTTAATTGCTCTGTTATACTCTTGATTTCTGTTTAAAAAATTATTAATATCCATGAGCTTTTAGCATAAAAATAATTAAAATGAAATGGTGTTTTTTTCGTTGGACTTAAAATACGAGAAAATTGAGGAAAATGGCAAATTTACAGTGAAAAATTGCTTTTCATAGAGTAAAAATGAAACAAATAAATAAAAAAGTTAAAAAATATAAAATAAATAAATGAATCAAACATCCAATGTGTGTTTAAAAAATATCAGTTTTGTATAATAATAGTTATAATTTTATTTAAGGAAGTGCCCATTTTTATAAATAAATAAAAATAAATGCAAACAGACAGATAAAATTGGAACCATTCCAATTATAATTTTACTGCCGCAAAATGTTTTGCAAAATAAAAAAAACTGAATTTTAAATATTATGAAGGCTATAAAAATAGAATTTTAATAACTATAGTTATGGATCTGATTCCTTCTGCTATCAAAGTTTGCTCTCACGTTTATGCCATTATTTCCATTGCCAGCCATTATTTAAGCTCAGAAGTATGTGTGCATGTAAGGATATTTATAACTTTATGAAAGTTTAATTTCTGTGGAATATTTAACTATGAAGGATTATTGTTCTTTTCTTTTTAAAAAATTAACATGCCATAAATTTTATTTACAGTTGAAATGTTTTAATAAGTCATAAGGACACATTTGGTAGGCATGAGTTCAAATGGCCGGAAGGAAAATATTTTGATTTGAAAACTTTGTGTTTCTCCAATGTTTTATAATCGTAAATAATATATAAAAAAATTTTTATTTTTCGAAATGCGTCCCCATAAAAAATGCTCAAATAATGGCCAACATTAGCACGCACTGAATACACAGTGAGACATCCCAAACAAAAACCAATTTAAAAGTATTTTTGAATACAAGAAAGGAAAATGCGTAGAACACGCCATTAAATAAAACACCATTTGCTGCCATCAAATCAAAATATTACTCTTTACTGTGATAAGATATATAACAGAAAATATTATAATTATTTAATCAATTCGCAAAACCGCTCCATTTCAGCTACGCGGGGAAAACACTGTCATCAAGATTTTAATATTTATACTCGTACTATCCATGCATTTTTATTACATTAAAAGGAGAATTTCAATTGCAAGGCTTTAATTACATATATCCTTTAAAATTTATGCTTAAACTAAAATGCAAACTATTAAATTTAATTTAATATATTTTCGTAATTCTTTCTCTTTACAGGTAAGAAATACTTTCAATACTTTTCTTAAACGAGTGAGTATAAAATCTTTATCTGAATTATCTGTATGAATAAACATTTGTAATTGTGATTTGAGCCAGCAAGCTTTTTTCCAGACAATTGATGATAAAAAAAGGACTTCAATGCCCTAAAGTATTTCGCTGACTAATAATAATATTCAAATATTTAAGTCATCATAATTAAGTAATAACAGTTCTTTTCTAGCTGGTTTTACTTAAAGGCTCTTCATTAAATAATAACAGTTCTTAACAGTTCATCGCATGTTTTACAAAATACAGATTAAACAGTTGCAAATGCAAATAGAAAGAAATATAATTTATGGCGGGTCGTATCTGGGGTTAACAACTCTGCGGGGCCTTAACAAATTGCTTAAGAAGAATAATCAAATAAAATGTTTCTGTTTTTGTGGAAAAATCTTTAGGAATTTTACTACCTACAAAAATTATTACTCTGTTGATTTTCAATATTTTTTCTCCTTTAAGACACACTACACGATCTGCCATTCCTATCAATAACATTTGTTTTATTTATTTACTTTATGCTCGAATACAGCGAATTTGAATTGCCTTTTTGGCATCTGAGTCTTTTGTTCCCAAATCAAAATATTAATAGAAAATTATTTAGAGTGGTTTTAATGTAATCGAATTTTGTGTACATATAAAAATAGTGAGTGCTTACATCACTGCTTTTCATCCGCTTTGCTTTGCTTTTCATTCGTTCTTGCCTAAAAAAAAAATATAATTTAATTTCATTTCATTTACAAAGTAGTTGATTTTATATATATATATGTATTTTGTCATTTCTTAAAAGATTGGAACTAGAGAACCATTTCGGAAAAATAAACAATAGTTCACATGTAGACCAAATAGTTCAATAGTTTAGTTCAATACTTGAAATATGTCCAACCAAATACATTATCACAGGGGCAATTCATTAAAACTCCCTTCTTTCAGCTTCTATATATAATTTTGATTTAGCGTTACTTTTCTTATATTTTAAGAATAATATCATAATTATTATGTTAACTACCACACATGCATTACGTTCCCACAATTAATATTCAGTTAAACTAGTTATTAAGGGGTCTCATCCGCCTTCAATACACATTTTATTGAGGATTGGGCTGTACGTCAGATCACATCACAGATAAAATATTAATATAATTATTAAATATTAAAATTTCGGAAACAGCAAGAAAATAAATACATAAAATAGCCACTATTTGTTTTATTAAAAAAATATAATATTATTATAATAATAATCTTAAAACCATAAAATTTTTAATGAATTGCATTTTTTAATGGAACTGAATAGTTCCATTATTTTCGCTAAAGTTCATAAAATTCAATTTATAAATTAATTTCCCGAGGTCGTTCTATTCATATAATAATATAATAAAAACCTGAACGGACATTTCCTTTTCCAATTAGTGAATCTTAACTCCTGGTATTTGTTTTCCAGTCTTCAGTAAAACAAAAATAACAACATTATGGAATTTATGAGGTAATTTGTGTTCATATCAAAAAATTCGATTGTATCGATCATCACTTCTACAAAGTTTGTTACGATAACATTACTGACAAAATATATATGATGCAAATAGCGAAGTTTGATTCTTATCAGCAGTGTTCATATAAGTAAAATAACAAGACAGTTATCAGTAGTTTCTCTCATCTGCTTGAATATCTAATGTATTAATTAATATCAATAATAATAGCTTAACAGTGCCTAGTGCGATGCCGGAGTCGCTGAAAACAATTACTCCGCCTTTCCAACCACTACCTATTTCTCATCATTCACGCAGACTGCCTCCTCTGCCCTCTGACTGCTGCTCTTTGTGAAAAAATATGCATTGTACTCAGTCAGTTGTCATCAGTTCCAGCATTTATTTCACAAAAAAAGAAAAATAAAATATGAAGAAATAAACTAGTGGTTTTCTTTAGAAGTATTTTTGGATTTAATAACCTCGTGGTATAAAAAAGGATTTAAAATTCGCCTTGTTTATTTTAGTTTGCAAATATTTTCCAGCATTTAAGTTTACTATCATAACACAAGAATCAATAAAGAACAAAATAAGATTCAGAGTATAAAAATAATATAACTCGGCGAATTCGCTTTGCTTAGATAGTCTTTCTTATAAGCGAATAATTGTTGTGTGCAACGAGGCGTATACTTAATATTATAAAAGTCATTCATTGAAATATTCCACATACGCCCCCATACACAAAAATTCAAATACACACATTTCAGTGGAAAACACTGGATTTTTTAAAATTAATTTACCACTGAATATTAAAAAGGCTATGAAATTTATCAATTCGGCGTATCAGCTATTTACAATGCCCATTTCACTTCATGCTTCTTGGAACAAGTGGAGATTCAAGTATATTCAAGTAAGAAGTATGCAGGGCGTCTGATCAATATTTTAAGGAACGATTTTAAAAAGTTTAGGTATATGCACGACAGTCGTCTTTTAAACTTCCAATTACTGATAAACGGGAAGTTATTGCAAGAAAAATGCGTTCAATTTAAATTTGGAGTAATTTTCTCATACTGGTTTATATTGGCTGATGTTTGTCAGCTCAAATGCAAAGTAGAGTAGGAATAGAAAACAAAAGATAAACTGCAACAGTTAAATGTATAATACAGTATAGCTCATCATAACAATTTTTAAAAATTACTGTTGTTTTTAATAATCAATCTTAATGCATTTTTAATATTTTGTTTTTAAGAATTGAGTGTAATTTAAAAGAATACATTTTTGTTCGACACTGTCCCACCTGCTGCTCCATTATTCAATATAAAATATAAAATTTTTCATTTTACCGAGAAATATATAAAATTATTTCAAGTGAAATAAATAAATTGTACGTAAGATGTAATATCACCTGCTGACACTCCATGGCAACGACGTAAACTACAAATCGTACCGTAAATACTTTTTAAATAAATATAAAACAAAATAAAGCAAAAACTATTTAATATATATTTTTGTTACACGAATATACATAAAAGAAACGATTTGTCAATATTAAAGAACAATACAGCAAATTTCTGAACAAAAAATATTTACTTGTTTAATTGTGTGTCTTCATATTGAATTGTGAATACAAAGTATTGGATTCGAGAAAATAATTGAATATAAATAATTCCTTTTAATGTTCATTTCTTAATTTTTTGTGTTAATGAAGCCAATGAAGTACTGCACAAAGCAATCTTCACTTTAATTTGAAAGTATATTTAATTTTTTTTTTTTGCTACAAAATTTTTAATAAACTCGTTCCCTGCCAGGATCTCTTTACTTGTTGCCTTACCAGAGATAAGTCATACTTTTTTTAAATAATAATATATATGATCAGTAAATTAAATATTTCACCTTCAGCAATCTGAAAGTAACTTTTTATTTGCGCGTTTAATTTTGTATTCATGTTCAAATTTATCCTTTTGCTTTATCAGCTTTGAAAGAAAGGAGGTCTTTCCTTTTTTCTTATTATTTCTCGGCATCACATCAAGTAAAATGATGCCAATAGTAATTAATTTTTATACACGACTAATACCTCTAAGTGTTTATATTTTAGTTGTCGATAAAAGATGTTAAACGTAGATGTACAACATTTGTTTGTAAAAACATTTGTAATATAATACTTTTTTACTCCAGAGTACAAAACTTATTCTTTATGCACACACGATAGTGTGATTCGGACAATGGCTGAATAAAGCACCTAAGCTGAGAGCTTCCAGAGCTTAATATACTTTAAATAGCCATGCAAGACAGAAAAAAAAAATTTTGCAATTCAGAAAGTTTTTTAGATATTTCTGGGCTCTAAAACAAGTAACTTTTGTTGTCCTTAACAAAACTATTAACCAGTTTTCTAATAATGGAAGGCACATTTGGATTTCTTTCGTCTTGCAGCACCACATACCCATTAAATTCTTGATACTTCTAGAAGAATTTTTGCTTTTATTTCAAATCATATCAAGGAATAGAATTGTTAAATATTTATTATAAACGCAAAATTATTTGGTACTGTAAATGAAATGTTACGTTCTACAAATGCGCATCATTAAATGAATTGTACATTCCTCTGGAAAAATTTACCAAAACACTGACCGAATTAGTGCATTATGCAGCGATAGATTGGAATAGATTTTACTCCTCTTAAATGTAGCACTTTTTGTGAAATGGGCTTTTATTGGCAAAATAATTTTAAATTCAGAATTCTACTGTATATTCTGCGTTCCTGCTAAAGAATGCTAAATGGTTTCATACTAACAAGTGTTGATTTCAGATAACCTTCATTGTTTTTTTTTTCTCTAATGAAATTTCATTCATACTTCTACTACTGATGTGTCAATAAGTAAAATATATCACATTTATTATCTAAATTTTTCATGCGCCACTTAAAAGATGAATTGATTGACGTACTACATGAAAATGAAATATGGCACAAAAAAAAAATAAAACAAAAAATTAATAAAAAAATATAAAATACAAAAAATTAAAAAAAAAATTATTAATAAATAAAAAAAAGGTGAAAGAAAAAATAAAAAAAAATAAAAAATAAATTAATAAAAAATATAAAATACAGAAATTAAAAAAAAATAAAAACTAAACAAAAAAAAAATTTAAAAAAAAGTTTGATAAAGAATTAATAAAATAATAGAACTGAAATAAAAATATTAAAAAAACATTAAAAAAATTAAAAATGTAAAAAAGTAAATTAACAAAAATATATAATAAAGAAATTAAAAAAATTAAATAAAAAAATTAAAAAAAATAATCAAAAAATAAATTAATAAAGGGTATTAAAAAAAAGTTTTAAAAAAGAATTCATGAATAAATAAAACTAATAGTACGAAAACAATAAAAAAAATAAAAAAAAATTAAGAAAAATATATAATAAAGAAATAAAATAAATTAAATAAAAAAATTAAAAAATAAATTAATAAAAAATATAAAATACAGAAGTTAAAAAAAATAAAAACTAAACTAAAAAAAAAATTAAAAAAAAGGTTAAAAAAGAATTATTGAATTAATAAAACTGAAATAAAAATATTAATGAAACATTAGAAAAATTAAAAATGTAAAAAAATAAATTAACAAAAATATATGTATAATAAGGAAATAAAAAAAAAAATAAATAAATAAATTTAAAAAAAAATTAAGAAAAATATATAATAAAGAAATAAAATAAATTAAATAAAAAAATTAAAAAATAAATTATTAAAAAATATAAAATACAGAAATTAAAAAAATAATCAAAAAATAAATTAATAAAAAGTATTAAAAAAAAAGTTTAAAAAAAGAATTCATGGATAAATAAAACTAATATAAAAATAATTCAAAAACATTATAAAAAATAAAAAAAAAAATTGAGAAAAATATATAATAAAGAATTGAAATAAATTAAATAAAAAAATTAAAAAAAAAAATTAATAAAAAATATAAAATACAGAAATTAAAAAAAGTAAACAAAAAATAAATTAATAAAAAATATTAATAAATAAATAAAAATTTTAATTATTAATGAAAATTAATATTTTAAATTCCTATTATTAATTATTATATATAATATTGATAATTAATAATTATTAATAATTAGTTAAAAGTTTATTTTAAATTTATATTTTAAACTATAAAAACTAAACTATTAAGAACTATTAAAAAACATTAAAAAAATTAATTAAAAAATAATAAATTAATAAAATATATATAACAAAATAATTAAAAATATTAAAAAAATAAAGAAATAAAAATAAATATTAATAAAAAAAATCAAATAAAAAAAAATTATTTCAGCTGTTTAAATTAAATGTTAAAACTATTCCAAAACAAAGCTTTAAAGCCAACCTACTGCTGTACGAAATCATTAGGAAACGACAGCAAAAGATTTCATAAACAAAACTAATTGAGAAAATTGTTCATCTGGTGACATAAAATGCAATCATTATCACTGACAAATGCTTGATCTTATTGTTGGCGTAAGTAGAATGGAAATTGTGCATCTGATTAGAGAATTGTGGCCTCATGCACTTTGAAATTTTGCAAATTCAATTTAAAACAATAGAAAGTTTTCCATAACAGACTTTTGACAAGAAATTGAAAAGCAAAGAAGCTTAAATAGTTTATAGCTTTTTTTTTGGTGCTTTCACCTCGTTCATTATTAAAGCATTTAAAGAACTTTAAAAACTTATCTAGTGGATATTTGGTTCAAGCAACTGTTTTTTTCATGGAATTTTCCAAAAAAAAAAAAAAAATTAAATAAATTAATTTTCCAGAACTAAATAATGCACATAAAAAAAATTTGTTGTGATTGTGCGTAACATCATTAATTATTAACTGCTATTAAGCACGTAATCACATGAGCTCACGCAACCGTAAATATTTTTTTTGCAAACATAAACACAAATCCAATTTTTATGATAAATAAAATAAATATTTTATAATTTGAACTCTGTATGTGAAAACCACTCATGACAAAAAGGTATCGATTAAGGTTTATTTGTAACAGGATTTGAATGAAGAAAAGCTCGCATGTCGGCATATTTCGATATGAGTCAGCGTTATCTGTCTTAAATATGAAAAAAGTTCAGATCATTTGCTATAACTTGCAGTTGCTTTGCACGAGCCATACTGAACTAGTGCCAGCGCTCATACATTAAACAGAAATATATTTATGGCCTCATAAGTGCTCTTTGTGGCAGAAGACAAAACATTTCAATTCTTAGAAATGTTTATTTTTTTCCAAAAAGCATTTTTTTATTTTGCGCTTTTCATACCAAACAGTTGTATTGTTTGCTTTCTAAATTTTCTTCTTCTTCTTCCATTTCGCCTTTGTGCTTAAACATTTTTTTGATGACACACAGGACACTGGGTGGGTGTTTAATTCGAATATGATGAATCTAGTGGGGCCAACAGTTTTAACAGGTTCGCTCGTGCTTTTCAGATAAATTATTATTTCAGATATAGATGCTTTTATAGCAAAGAAACGAAAAATTTCATTATGGAATTACAAAAGTTCTTCTTAATTTGCGCAATCGTTTTAGGAATATAATTATTTTTTTTTGTTAATAATATTTTCGTAAATTGTTTTTTCTTTTCAAAAGATATATGTGAATTATATAATGTAAAATATATACGTATGTATAGCCGTCATACGAGGTATGATCAAAAAATAATCGTTTACTTTAAATTATTTTATTCATCAATAACTTTTTTTGGACTCTTCAATTAGGCCAGCGTTTCTTCCAATCCTCGAAACATTTTGGAAAAGCGCTTTTTGGTATTGCCAACAGCTCCTCTTTCCTTTCATTGGTGTCTTAAGGTTTGGGAAGAGAAACAAGTCAGGGAAGGCCAAGTCAGGTGAATACTGAGGTTGAGGCATGACTACGGTTTTGTTTCTGACCAAAAACAGACGCACAGTTGAGCTGGTGCGTTATCATGGCGCCAAGTCCACGATTGCTTTACCACAATTCTATGCATTACTTGACGAAATGGATTTACGCATCCATGCATATACTGGTCCGCTCTGTATTGCCAGATTGTCCCACTGTGCAATTCCAAAAATTTTTATTAAAAATAAATGTGATCACTTTAAGGACATCTAATTATAATTTTGAATAAAAATTGTGACGACCATTTGATGAATCACTTACTTGTTCCGCAAATATGACATGTGACCCTACTAACGACGAATTCAGAAGCAGGATTCAGAAACAGTTTGAGAAATTTCATTACGAATTTTGAATGAATATTGAAATTGCAAAACTACGCCTTCTAAATTTTTTCAAGGCTTATAAGGTGCCTCCTTAGATGAATAAATAATGCACAGCCTACTAAATCGGATGTTGTGGGTTCGGTTCCTGCCTCGATCCTGGCGATTTTCTTGCGGTCAAGCCAAAACCTTTGCAGGTTAAGTTGGTAAAAAAAAAAATTACATACGCTTAAGATCGCATAGTTTCATACAGGGTCATTTGGCCCAATCTTGGACCAATTTCCTTCGTTTTTGTTAAGTAAATATTAAGGGCTGCCTTCTTGGCATTTCACAACCAATTTATTTCATAACCTTAACTTTTTCCAAACTCTAAATATAATATATACCCAGCAAGTGTTATTTGATTGTTAGCAAAGTGTTGGATGAACACCTGCTGGAAAGGATTTTCACATACACATGCATAAGTTTTAGTTTATTGTTTATTGCTCTATAGTTTTCTGTTTATATTTTCGTGTTTATTTACAGACGATTAGGCGCCAGGCTGAATACAAAGAGCAAAGAAATTCAAAACTTAAAATTTGTATTAGATCAAATCACCTATAAGTGAACATGCAACTATACCAACAGCTGACTGAACATTGTATTCCCCAATTTAAAAAAAAAAATAGATTTTATAAAGCAACGAAAACTTTTTGTGTTTCAATCGAAAACATAAATTTTCTAGTAATTTAAGTTTCAAAGAATCCTTTTGAGTTTGTCTGCAAAGTGCTATTTGCAGCTGCTTCCTAACGAAAACGTTTATTTTATTTTAGAGATGTTTTCCATTAGAGAGATTGTTTGCAACTCAGGAATATTGAACCATTATTTTGTCAAGTTCTAATTTAATGTTGGGAACCATGTGGCTGCTACATTGTTGGCTTATGCGTTTCAGTTAAAGATGGCTGCTGTCTAGGAATAGACTATGGGCATCATTCTAGAGGAATATTTATTTTCGGTATACAAAGAGATAATTGCTTTCTCTAGCGCATCCTATGGGCCGCTCAGTATACCACAGTTTTGCTATGCCCCTTGACTCACTTGCTTTCCACGTGTATCATGTGATGGCCTGCCTTTGTAGTGGATCTTCTTCTAGAAAAACATGGCACGATATCCTATTCGAGAGCCTTTTCACGTACAAGATCCAGAGGAAAGCAAAGAAATCAGGGGAAGAAAAATGCCTAAATTATATTGGCCAATATTTCTAGAAGTCAGCAACGCGTAATACAAATTTATAGTGCATTATATGAATAAAACTAAAAGGGGGTTTATCCTTGAAATTTGGAATTCCTAACATTGCATTTATATTCAGAAGTATTACACTCTTTTCATTTATGTTGCACTATTTTAAAAAAAATTTTGTATCAGGAGTTTTACAAATTGGAATATATAAAAAATTAAAATGATATGCAATTATGTTACTAGACCCATTTTAGGATAATAATATGATCCTTTTGGAGGGTAAAAATTAGTACCAAAATCCATAAATAACGTATAAATTCGTGAAAAGTTTTTACACAGTTTTATAAGAAAGTTAAAGCATTTTGTGTAGTTCAGAATGGACACATTTTGAGAAATAGCACTTTTAAGTAAAGATATTCGTTAAAAATGAGTACTCTTTTTCGAAAAGCTCTTTTTAGCAAATAAGAAAGTTGTGTGTATCTATTTCTAAAATAAATTAAATTAAATTAAATTAAATTAAATTAAATTAAATTAAATTAAATTAAATTGATGCAATTTATTAATTAAAGTCCGGGTTTTTGCCCCGTGTACTCTTTTGTCCTAATTTTGCTTTATTTTTATTTTCATACTTTTTATATATTTTTATTTGGTATATTATTTTTTCATCTCTTCGGATGCCCCCTTTTTTGAGTACGAAAATTAAATATATTACTCAAAAATTGTAGCAATCAATATTTCAGATCTGACTAGAGGACGACTTTTTTTTATTTAATTGAGATATTGAGGTAAAATAAATCTTTAAAATTTGTAAAGTTGAATTTGTTTTAGTTTGAAAATATCTGCAGTTGTATCTGCAGAATGTGTACGAGTACATTTGCCGCATCATGTATCTGTATGAATCAGTTTAGCTGGCCACCAATGAATAGAACTCGCTTATTTATTATTTAGCTTTTACTTTGGTCGCAGAAGAAAAAGTTTATGAACTTTTATTTAAAACATAATTGTGCGAAGCCCTCAACATCCTTTTGTTCTCAAGGGATTCTTATCCTGCTTCTTTTAAAGATAATACTTCATGTCCCATTTGCGACAGGGGAAATTTCGTAACATCAAGCAAAGCTGAAACTTTGCTTCTAAGTGTAACCAACCACTGAATAAATATTAACCTGCGGCTTATATTAAACAACCACACAAGATTTTATTTATTTATTTATTTATTTGCTTTTTTTTTGCAATTGAAAATGTCATAATTTGTTCGCTCATTTTGCAATAAAAATATTTAAAATTTTTTCTCACTCTCTGCTTTCTCGTATTTTTATTTTATATTTTATGTATTTCCTTTTTATCGTTTTCATTAAATTATTTATTCGTTTTCTTTCCTTTTTATGATGTGTTGAATATAATATTGAAGACAGTCATGTGTAAAATTTTATTTAGATTTTTATTTCATATATTTTCTTTCTGCCACGCGTACTTTCATAAATGAATAATAATTGCATAAAATTAAATTCCTTCGGGCTGTACACTTTATTGTTAGCGACATTCAGCCCAAGGCATTTCACTTCCAATAGCAATATATACAGTCAAAGGGACCGGACATATTAGTTCGTTATAGCCATAGTCCTTTATAGACGTAGTAAAAACATTTGTCAAACCCATACAAAAAAAAAAATTGCTAGAGGGGATAATGTTGATTTTGGAATTTTTTTAAAGTTCACAGATTAGTTGTTTCTTTTGTTTGAATTGGAATGTCTTTTAGTCTTATCCATATTTCTCTTTTGACTTTCTTAGAACTTAAAATGAATCATCTGTTTGGATTGTTTGTTTGAATAGTCTAAAACAGCTGTAAAGTGATGTTGCGCATAAGTGTTGCCTTGTGGCGATATTTTTTAAATTGGATTTCTATTAGTTGGTTGTAAACATTGTAATGTCTTTGCAAATTCATTGTGGGACTCACAAAAATTAGTCTGCTATAAAAAAGGTTCGTTATAATCGCTGTTCGTTATAAATATAGTGATTTGTATGAAAAATGGTTACAGAAAAGTTAGGACCGGAGAAAACAGTTCGCTATACAAATAGTTCTTTATAACCGCCGTTCGATTCAACAGAGTTCGACTATAATTATTTTAAAATGAAATTTGTAAGGCAAATATATACAATAAAATATTGTTGTAATATAAAATTCTTTAATATGCAAATTACGTACTTTAGAAATCTTACGAGGCTTTAATGCCTTTCACAAGGCAACTTTCCCAAATTCCATTAAATTTCATTAAATGATATTTTTCAGTTCAAGTGTAAAGGAAAGAAAGGAGAAAAAACCAAATTTTAAAATATGATAATTTCTGGCAATCTTTCTTTATTAAAAATACTAGAATTACAAGAAAAAAATGAGGGCAATAACAAATAAAAAAATAATAAGTCTCCTACGCTGGTTGGAAAATTATGCTGACCTTTTTATGAAAATATAAAATGTTCGCGATTTAAAATGATAACATACAGGAATCTATAATAAGCCTTTGCGACCTATAGCCAATCCGAGTGGCAGATTTATTCAATTTTTGAATTTTGTTATTTCTGTATACATAAATGACGTTAAGATGTTAACTTTGACGAGTAAGACCTTTTATCCTTTTTTCAGGATACACAGCACTCTTGCATTCCGGTTCAATTTTCAAATAAAAAAATCAATCTCTTTGAAAAAAGCATCCCAAATCGCGTAGTAATCAGAAAATTTCACTTTACATATAAAATGTAATTTTTTTTATTAAAAACACTTGTTTGTTAAGAAAATTCCGCAATGTAAATAATTTTATATAATATAAAAAAACAAAAACCGTTACTTGCTCTTCATACTTAGCATAAAAAAAAAAGATACATAATTGTGTTTTGCCGGTCTTCTAATATTAAATAAATTAAAGAGATTGAAACTTACCCGCACAATTGTGCTTATGGGGTCGGAAAAGGATAAGGGACCTTCAATAAAAAACTTTTTTGTTTACAATTAATGCATGTAAACTATGATTTCTTAATGAGTAAACATAACGTATACACTTTCCTATCGTCTTTCTGCTTTATATTTTGAAACCCTCATTTTTCGTAAAGTTATGGCGTAACAGGGTGTCCAAGAACATTATTATAGAATCGTCATTGAATTTTTAGCTTAATTAACTAGATTGATTTTTATGAAATATTCTCGTTTGGCAATCATTTTTCGTTTAGTGTCATATATATCAATCACATTGCATGACCAGCTTCCCTCTTTACTGCATAAGTAACCACGGTCCCTTCTTAGGTGATTGAATATTGCGCAGCCTACTAAACGGGAGATAGCGGGTTCGAATCCGAACAGCGAAAGCTTTGCAGATTGAAATGGTTACAAAAAACATGAGCCGACTTACAGCATCTAAGTTTAAGTGCGCAGACCACAAACTGTATTATAGATATTATTTATCTTAGATTGCTGTGTTAGGGGGGTTCATGACTGGTTTCTTGCCGAGTCCTTGAGTGTTTCTGCATGTCACCCAAGAAGACTTGCAGTCTGTGTTGGGATACACCGATTGCAATAAACCCATTTTTGGCAGACTAATTTGGCAAAATTATTTCTCTAGACCAGCATTTATTTAGTCTCGCTTTTAAATTATTCACATTTGGAAAATTAATTATGACAAACACGATTTCCTTGATTTTTGGGCGGAAAATACTTTTTTAGACAGAATTATTTTTGAAAAAATTATATTTCGGAAATAAGTTTATTTCTCCGAAAAATCAATACAATATTTATTTAATTTGAGAATTGTTTTTGCTATAATTATTTCCAACAATGTTGATAAGGGATAAAGAAACTAGTAAAGAAAACTCTGCTGTCCTGAAGCCACCGTACAAGCTTTATTATATTAAAGAAAATTTATTGACTTTGCAGGCTTTGAATTTATAAGAGCGTGAAAAATAATTTAAAGTTTAAAAAAATTCATAAAATTTCTAACAAAGATTTTTTATAACTCCCATATGACCTTCGGCTGAAATTTCATCCATTTTAAGACTCAAAACCGTAAGATACAAATGAGGGGATGATAGTTTGTTTCAACACGGCTCTCTTGTTAGCAGTCCGTTTTAACAATTGATTGCTTAAAATTGTTAATTTATATTTTACTAGAACTTGTTTAATGGCGATTAACTCACTCTTGAAATATATTGTTTATCAAGTAAAAAGAAACCTGTATTATTATTTAAATAGTTTAATATTGAATTTATTTATTTTGAATTTATCAAAATATTAAAATATGATAATAAATAAATAAATGACAAAAATATGATAAATAATTTTCACAAAAATGGAAAGTGGGGGTCCTTATCAAAATACTCTAATTTCCCCAAAAAGAATAATTAAATTTTTGATTGAAAAGAAATTGTCGTCAATTTCGAATTAATTGGTTTCCTCTGTATCTCTGCATTAAAAATATACGACTTGTTGAATGACTTCATATAGTTTAACAACAGATGTACGAGTGCTTGTAAATCTTTTCATTTATTTTAATCGCTTTCATAATTCAGTTTTCTTATTAAATCAATTCTTTCCATTGTTAATGCTGTTGACTTTTAAATAAATAAATTATCATTCTACCACTTTTATCCTCTTGTTTTCTTCTATTACTGATTTATTAGAATTCCTCTTGCTTGGATGGCATCGTAAATTATACAATTGTTTGTACAAGTAGATGTTTTTATATCTCTTTGTGTCAATAAGAATGGCATTTTAAATCAAGTAGTCTTTGATTACTCGGTGCCCGTTTTTGGGAATAAAAAAAAAAATAAAAAAAATTAGTGTTGAAGTGATTGTGTCCGTCTAAATTTTTCTTTGCCCCTTTTCAAATGACAAATCACATCCGATTTTAATAAAAATTTTACGAGTTAAAAAGTAGTTTATTTGTTACTAAATAATTTTGTACAAATTAAATAACTAGTCTGAGTAGGGTCGATTTTATCTCTTTGTCTGTGGTCACACATCCATATCACAAACAATATTAAAGAAACCAAAGCTGTTGTTGTGCTTGCCATCAAAATCTAGATTGATTTATAATATGGACGGAATACATTTTGGAAGTAGCCCAGCCATCTCTTTACTAATTGTAGTAAGGAGAGGTAAAGTGAGGTTTTAGTCAAATATGCCAATATGGGCGAGTACGACATATAAGCACAGGATGATCCATCGGAAATGGATTGTACGGCATGGTTTTGAAATATCAATTTACAGTTACAAGTACGCTAAGTTGGGCAGCTGGTGAAAAGGTTTATGAGCAACAGCAACCAACTCCATTAACTCTGTGACGTATATTTTATTATTTTATCAGTAATACAATTTTCTTACAAAATTAAGGCATTCTTTGAGATACCTTTCTAAACACTTTCAACGTAGTATGGTTCTCATAGTAATTTCTTTGCCTTCTTTTGCCGGACAAATGTTGACACCTCTGGAATATTTTATTTTAATTGTAAATTGTTCTAGAGACAATAAAAAATTCTTTAACACTTAAAGTTCATCTTTTCGAAAACTTATCAGACTTTGAAGCCTTTCTCATATTTTCTAGTAGCAACTGAAAATAAACGGCAAGTTTACTCAAATTACCACTTTTCATTAACTGAAATTTATCAGCTCAAATAGAAATGAAAGAAGGAACAAAAAAGAAATCGGCAAACAAAACCTTTCTGCAATTCGTAATAAAGCTATCTCTCCCCTCAGAGGGAATGTAATTGCTTTCAAAATAGTTTTAGGTGGGATGGACTATAAAGTTCCCAACAGGCTGATGACTAATTTTGTAAACCGGACAAGAGGGATCTATGAGATTAGCCTGAAGGTTAATTACTTGTAAAGTTTACCTCTCTAAAGACTAGATCTCAGCTGAAAGCTTAGAAATTATTAACTACTTGCGAAAAGTGTTTTTAATCCTTGACTGCTGGAGATAGAGATCGAAACGACGAACTTTACACTTGGCAAACTTATTAGTCCACTTTAGAAAGTAATGCTGGGCATTCCCAGTGCACTTTTGCTGTCGACTCCTTTGCGCCGTTATTAAAGCTTCATTGTATATTATATGAACTGTATCTTGAATGAACTAAAATTTTCTTAAAATATATGTATATACATATAAAACATATTAAAGAACATTCGACGCTGTTGTCAACGGCAATATTCTAATTGCCAATTATTTTTAATACTGCTTAACAATCGTTAAAGGCAAATTTTGTTATAAAAATAATATACAAAAGTTTTTTCAGGTGGGATTTTATTTCTTTTGTAAAGTTTAAATACACTCTGCCAAATTATTCATGCCAGCTATTCCATTAAGCAAACGTCCTCAACCATTATCCCTACAACACGCACTTCTTAACAAGTCTTAACATTTTGATTGTGTTTGTATTTCGTATTGAAGACACACAGTATAGACAACTTGTTGCTATAAATAAATTATGTCTTGTACTAAATCATATCCAAGCACATAATATGCACAAATACACTAAAAGTAACCAGACAAAGAAATGATTTCAGCAAAAAAAAAAAAAAACAAAATACGTATTTGAATACAATGGCACAAACACAAGTACAAAACCCATTTGTATTTTATCTCTCTTTTTTCCATGTACTTGAGTTCATTCTAATAGAATGTTCTCTGTACAAACACAAGTATACATGCTTTTGTTGTTGCTTGTGCACGGACAAGAGTGTAAGTATTCCTTTGGGTTTAATAAATAGAGTTTTTTTCTCTTGTCGTGCTCTTTATACTAGTGCACAGATGTGCACACACTGCTATACAGTTTGTTCGTAAGCATGCAAATACATGAAAATGCAAACACGCGTTATAACTTGTTGATACTTGCTGGGCTTCAACACACACTCATATTAATTGCTGGTAGCATTGGTATATAACGGGATAGGTGCGAGGAGGAACTTTTATCAAATGTATGTAGTATTGGCGTATGTATGGATTTGCGTGCGTGTATCTCTATGCATTGGCCCAACAAACTCAAAGTCATATTATTTTTCTTCAAAAATTTATTTGTTAGTGATTTATATCCTTCACACCACATTTAAAACTTCACTGAAACGTGGTTATCTCATCAAATAAACTTTCGCAGTTTATTATCAAAAACTGTATTCAAAGTTGACTTTTGAATGATTTACTTGAGCTTATTGCAAGGAGGCATCCATAAGTCAAGTTCATTATGTAATTAAGGATACTCTGTAGCCTAGAAATTGCTGAATAAGTTCCAACATTGTAATCAACTTTCCAGATTTTCCTTTTGCTATAACAAATAAAGTGTGGTCTCTGGTCTCAATATAAAGTGTTTACTGGGAATGCATATTTTATGGTTTGTTGTTTTATTAATACTTTTAGCCTGCAGATAAATCATGTATATTTAGGTTTGTGTATATTTGCACAATAATACTCCTCCAAAAGCCACATGCACACATTTACGCGAACTAAGCGAGAGTAGTCCACTTGTAGCATACAATGTATTCCGATAGTTTTTAATCCGTCGTTCCGTACAACCAATTGTACATATTAGAAAAAGAATATCCATTGTAGATATTCCATCAGTATTATTCCTCATTAAGGACAAAAAGAAAGACTATTGCACGGCCAAAAAGAATCCAGGACACATCCTTTCCAAATGAAAAAAGTGGCATCTCTATGCTTTGCTGTACATCACGATATATATGTATTTAAATATAAAAATGATGAATTTTCAATTTGATCAAAATAAAATTTCATATATGAATTACAAAAGCAAGAATAGTCATGAAGCTAAAAAAAAACTTTTGTTGTGAGCACATTTGGAAAGATATCGCAAGTAAAATCAAATATGGCTCCAATAGACTATAAAGTGTTATCGTAAGTGAATCATCTTTTTGTCGTAATTGCATTTAAAATTTAAAAATTAATAATTTTTATTAAAAATTTCTACATGATAAAAAAAATTAAAAAAATTTATCGTAAGAACAAAAATAGAATTTATATTGTATTATTATTATTTATATAAAAGATTTATGTTTTAGATAGAAATGATATATTTTATATGTACTATAAAATAAGATATATAAAATAAGATATAAATTAGCTCAAGAGCAAAAATCATGGGATAACTAGTAAAAATGATAATAAAACCATTAGATTTAAAAATTACCTCCCCATCAAAGTAAATTGTTAATTAAGTAAAGTTTTTCTATGACATTTTTAGACTCGGTCTGCTTTGTAAAATAAAATAGTTAACACACAGCTAATGTAAAAGCGCAAAAGCTACCACAGTACTTACAATGCTCAACTGATCTGACGAATAGCACATTTCAGAAACCATAAACTCAACTCTTAGCGACCAAAAAAGTCCTTAAGACTGCCTATAAGAAATGCTGCCAGCAGTCTGTGCTGGCCCTGTGAGTCTTGCCACACCTAAAATTCCCTAAATTATTCATTTACACTGTGCTCCACTGCGTGGTTTGAGTGTGTAGCCAAGATAAAGTACTGCTTTGAAAATATGTGACAGTCATTTGCACCAGTTAATATTTTTCATTCAAACCAAAATGTATTTAAAGCGAAAGTAAGTGTATTTACCATGTGTGGCACCCATTTGCTTAAACATACAAGCACATGCACACACATCGAACATTTATAGGCACAGCGTAACAACATCATTACATCAATCCGTACATGCGTCATGTTTAACTTGTGTGTTTGCTTAAGTTAGATGGAACATTTTAGTAGTAAACATTGTTGTTGTTTCGTGTTTTGTGGCTGAGTGTGTGTGTTTTCTAGTTGTAGTTTAGTGTTCTACTTTCTTTGTGATCCCAGTAACATGGTAAACATCAAGCACCCTACTTTATTAGAAGTTTGCTGTGCAATTGAAACATTTGGCAACAGGCAAAACTAATTAAAACACTTCATTCAAAGCCTTCAAACCTTTGAGGAGGTCAAAGGAAATGACTGTGCCAGTGAAATATAAAAAACAGCAGAGGTTTTTAATTATAAACTTTTTTACCTGCAATTTGATTTAGCCTTCTAACAAACTTTAAAAGTATCAGGCGGCTACAGACGAGAAGTTTTAAGGCATTGGTTATACACGTTTGCCTTTATAATTTATTTAAAAATAATAACGTGAATTCAAGTATATATTGGTTTTTCTAAATGCTTAATTTTATTTATGTTTTTGCAACTGCCGTATATTTATTTTTGTGTTAATCAAGTCAACCTGCAAATCTTTCGGCTTCTCCGCAGGAAAATATCCAGATACTAGGCAGGAATCGAACACGCTACCTCGGCTTTAGTAGGACGGAACCATTTTTCCTCCCCTTCCCTCCTCATTTTTGACTATACTTGTCCATGTCTAAACCTGACATCTCCAAATTACACACATCCTTAAGAAAATTCTTAATGTTTACGAGCGGTTCCCTTCTCCACGTCTTTTTTTTTTATCAGTTTTGCTTCAACGGAGTAAAAACAATTTATAAGAAAGGCTACGATAATTCCCGCATAGTAGATTGCATGAGTGGGGACTATACTTGAGTGGAAAAAACTGCTTGATACCATTTACATCAACTTTCCTTTCTTCCTTGCAACTTCAACAATGGTTTGGATAAAAAGTGGTTGGCCTTCTCCTTCTCCAAAAGAGAAGACCAACTTAATTATATCAATTATTTAAAAATAATATTTAATTTTTTATTACCGTTAAATAAATAGGATAATGATTTTAATATCATTCTACTTAAAAGCGAAAGACAAACTTCTTTCAAACGTTTGAAAACATAAATAAAAATCCCTCTTCCTTTTCTCTATTAACTTTAGCGTTGGAATGGCATCTTTCGTTTCAAATTCAATCAAATTTTCGTCGTTATGGTATGATTTTCTATTTATTCAAGCACTTAAAGTTATTCAACAAATATTTTGTAAACTTCTAGAATTTTTTAGGCTTATTTTTAAAAAATTAATTACTACTTACACTTGAATTAATCTGTGTGTTTCTTTTTATATAACAATGCATACGAAAGAAACTTTCTAAACTGAATTGAAAACTTAAATTTAATAACTAAACTGACCTTAAGAAAATTATAATAAATTCTAATGCCTTAACAGGAAACAGGAAATTGTAATACTATTATTGCAGTTCCGATATTTAAAAAAAGTGTAATTAAATCAAAATAAAATACACTTCAAAAATATCTAAGCAGATGTAGAGATGCACTTATAAAAAAAAATTTTATTTTAAAAATATCCGTAAGAACTCTGCCTAACCCTTTAGTTCCCACCGTGCCAATAGTGTCATTTCCCCTTTTTTTTACAATTTGTATGAGTATATTTTAATTCAGTCAAGTTTTCATACCATTCATGGCGATAACTTGTCAATTTAATCTCAAGCAAGCACAAGCGGTTAATTTGCCTCACGTTCTCATTTATATTCAAAAGCTCGATGAATATCAAATAATTGTGCTTAAATTAAAGCAACGTTTAGTTGTATTTACTCGTTGACATAAAGCGTGACCCTGAACTGTCGTTAAATTTAACGATTCAGTTAGAGATAGTAATATAAGCAATAAAGCCTGGCGGATTATTAATTATGACTCGGTTAAGCGTAAGGAAATAAAAAAGGCTTAAGGCATATTCGATTAAAAGGTAAACTGGCATTCACTAAATGTTGACATTTTCTTTTTCAAATTGCTTATTAAATTCAGTATTAACTGTTGAACTTAGCAATAGTGTTAAGAGAAATTAAATATGTGATAAATAAATATAAAAAATTTCCAATGTGATTTGGTGACCTTTCTCTGTAATTAAAATTCAATAAGCGTTGAACTTATTCTGTATTTGCTAACCTTTTTCAGTGCGGTCAGGAAACAGGAAATTGTAATACTATTATTGCTCTTCCGATATTTAAAAAAAAAGTGTAATTAAAGCAAAATAAAATGCATTTTAAAAATATTTAAGCACATGTCGAGATACACTTATAGAAAAAATTTTTTTATTGTAAAAATATCCTTAAAATCAGTTGAACTTGCTTTTAGCAATGTGTTAGTTTATCCTTCTGCCATTCTAGTCTACAATTCTGAGTTAGCTTTTTCCTATAATTGACAGAATATTATTTTTCAACATTTTTAATAATGCAAAATACTCTTTTGGTCAGCACTTGTTGACTTGTAATGTTTAGTTTAGCGCCCAACTAGAGATTGGAATTTCTTTCACATACATAATATATGACCATTAAAATTTCTCTGGTACGACAGTGTCAATACATTTTTTGATTGTTCGTACAATTTGCCACCCATTATGTCGGAAATGGCTGGAAGCGGAAAGGTTGTGTACGGCTGTAAATACCTGCCAGTCTACAGCAATACAAAAATGTCATAACTAAATAATACTATTTACCATGCTTGTGAAAAGGACAATAGACAATGTATACCAAAAAGAAGATAATGGCAAAAAAAAACTAGAAACATTGAAGTATTGCAGTGCTGGATGTGAAATATTGCCATTGCCAATAGCCACAATAGGCTGGCTTTGCTATATTTATTTTTTCCACTAGGCGCAAATCGACCGCATGCTTTTGCTCTTTTTGTCCCCTTGACTATTAATCCTGTACGGTTATTTTTAGAATTTTTGTAATAAATAATTTATAACTTTATTTTATTTATGTGATTTGTACGCAAAATTTGCTTTATTAGATATTTAAATGACGCTACGCATACAAAATAATATGCCTTTAATTAAGGGAAGTCAAAATTATATGGAAATTGATTATTGCGGGCTATCATCTGGCTCCTGCTAATGCAGGTCATCAGATCATCTTTTCCGCTAAAAGTTTCTTTTTTCTAAAACCATCATGCTAAAATTGTGCCCCTTCCCCTCACGTAATGATATAACTATGAATTAAGATAAAACGAGACCGACCAAACATTCCATTGGTGAAAAAGTAGACAGACAGAGCCGTGTCGAAGTAGGTCCTCTAAAGTAGATTTCTTTATTATTTTATTTTACTGATAAGCTACTGGTATGAAAGATCAGAAAAGGAGGGCATATGTCCTCAGATGTACACTATCGTGTACCTTCGTGTCTTAAAAGAATATATACAGGAAATGGTAGAAGTGCGCATTGAACCCACAACCTTAGGCATTTATACGTATTAATTCCTTATAAAATATATAAGTGCACAAAATTTTATTACTTTAGCAGTGCAACCACGTTAAAAAATTATTATTTAAGACACCATTTTAATCAATTAAAAAATAAAGGCAAAGAAATTAAAAAATGTAGTAAATAAATTTATATTTTAAAAACAAAAATAAAATTTCGTAAAAAATTCCTCACCCTGCACCAATTCATTTGTCGTTTGCTGAGTTAGTTACTCACAAAGCATTTCTGCCGATGTACTACTTGTCCTGATTTCCATACAGACGCATGTATTATATTTCTTTCGATAACTATTCATTACAAAAATTCATTGTTAGTTGTGGTTGTTTTACTTAAATTATTTTATAGCTGAATGGAATTGCAAAACTGCACTTGAGAAGGACATGCCTTTAATCCACTGAAGTCAAAAAGATTGCAAATATAATTAAAGTGCAATTTAAACAAGAATAGTAGCTGGACAAATAAAGCATTTCTGTATTAACTGAAAATCTTAATAATAAAGAATAAATACAAAAATAAAGGTATGTCTGTATGTACCAATAAATGCTTAAGTTCGAAATCATCAATAAATTCCCATATTGAATTTTGGTTAGGGAAATTTTTTATACATTTTTTTTAATATTATTAGAAATGAAGTTGAATTTCTTAATAGCTTATACCGCATATATAATTTACTGTATAATACTGATTTCAAAATAATTATTTTGTATACAAAAATGTTGGATAGAACATCGATAACTCAGATTACATTTGCGAAAGGCTTTTCATATATCTTCTTTTATAAAATATTTTGTAAAATAAAAAATATTTCACTCACATTCTAATAATAAAAAAACAAAATTATTTAAGAAGTGCATAAATATTTTCACGCATGAAAATCTTTGTTAAAAAAAAATTATAAATTTTAATTATATAAAATTTTACTTCAAATCCTTTCAACCAGCGCCAACTTGCCTTGCTGTCATATGCTCATACTGTTAAAAAGTAAATAAATTTTTTTTAACAAGAATATCACTAGAAAAATCCAAACACAATGAAAAAATATAAAATAAATCTGAAGAAATTCCTGATAATTCGATTTTAAACTGGTTAACTCTCTGTTCTTTGCCTATTAACTCATTTGAGCCATACATCAATTACACGAGGAGTAGTAAGAATGCATAAACATGTGCATACGGTGTAAGGATGGTATGGCATAAATTTTATTATACACGAATATTTTCCATTCCTAATGCATTAAACGCACTTGTAATGTTTATGTAACACATGGATGAAACTAAAAGTTTGATCCTAATGAGATTTTCATGCATGTTATGAGCTGGCAGGGTGATGCCACTCGTTCGTTTTTCTATAAATATTATGTTAAATGTAAAGGAGCTTTTTATTTGGCCATCTGGCATCGTTTCGAAGAAGGTCATTACAAAAAACTATTTTGCTAACGGAGGTCGCGGATTCGATACCTGCTTTCGGCAGTCATAGATTACAAAAATAATCATAAATGAATCTCATATGTTTATTATTGTTGTAATGTTTCAGCTGGGCAGGCATTAAGCCATAAACAATTTGTATTGACACAGTCAGCTTCGATTCTTATGCTGCAGTATTTCATTGCTAAAAGTAAAAAGTAAAAACAGTTAATAAAAACTGCTCTCAAAAAAGAAACTACTGCTTGCTATACAAAAAACTGTGGCTTTCTTCTAATACCTGCAGAATGTCCTGCATGAGTAGGGCGCTGCTCTGTGCGATGAGCTTATAAATGTTTTCTTATCAAAAAAATTATCCTTCGCCAAAAAAAATGTAGGCAATATCCTTTACCATAAAGTAATACAATCAATTTAATACATTTTCAGAAACAAACTTAATTGTATTTCGTTTAACAATTTTTAGTTTTGTATCAGAATTGTCAAGAAAAAACTTCAATCTACAATAGGCTGTTACTTACTGTTCAGCATTGTGCTTTTCTATGCAAAACAGAAACAACTTTTCTGCTCAACGATACATCAAAGGAGTACGCAGAACAGTGAAGCCGAAAGAAATACTACTTTATTATAAAAAATATAATAACTAGTTTACTCTACAACAAAAACTATGTCCAGGACATAATGACAAAAACAACAAAGCATTAGTCAATGTCTCGTATTAGTCTGTAAAAAAAAAAATCTTTAAAAAATTGTAGTATACCTGAAGGCTCTGTTTGCGGAAGTTGTTAAATGCATAGAAGCTGGTGTCAAATTCGAGTCCTGCAGACAATCCAAAAAGGCTTCACAGCTTAGGTTGTAAAAATATTTATTCTTTTTTCCTTTTCACTTTGGTGAACAGGTAATCCGACATGTGGAAATGAATACGTGTGTTTGGATTTTTTTATTCTTGCTATGCGAAACAGTATAAAAAATACCCACATCTTTGATCGTAAAGTCGTTTTAAATAAAACAATTTTTTCCCTCCATCACATTAAACAAACAACAAAATGTTTCGACAGCTCAATGCGGCAATTCATTACTTTTTGCTGAGCTTAATACGAGTAGCACCAAGCCTGTTTAGTGAGTGGTGGGTGCTTAAGAATTGCCAGTTGCTAAACATTTTAATTACTATTTCTTGAATCTAAATTATCAAGTTGCATAAGAGAAAGCATGATTGCGAAAATTAACAATTTTTAAATCAGCATATTTATTTTTATTTCCTTCCCCATTTCACAAAAAATAATAAAATCAAAAATTAAATTAAGTTCTTAACAAGTTTTCAGATGAAAAGGAAGCAAACTCCAAGAACATATACCCAAATATTGCTTAAGGACACTTAACAAGGATTAAAATATTTTATTTAGCATTTAGCTTGTGTATTAAGGAGACTCAAAAATAATGCCAAGCAGAATTTAGAATTATAAGCGAGCTACGCTCATATGCTTACAAGCTTATTTTAAGGATGATGTATTATTTGAATGTTTTACAAATATATGCAAATATCCTGACAAATAAAGTGAAATAATTTAACATATTTAATATTTAAAACATTACATGCATAATGTAGTATAATTCATATTTTACTTGAATCAAGTCATAAAAGTCTTAAAAAATAAATCAAATTATTTAAAATAAAAATTAAAAAAAAAAAAATCGCAAAATTTTACTTTGATGGCAACATTCTAGTATCTTGTCTTATTCTTTGTAAAAATCATTCGGTTCTCTAACGATTATAGCTTTTCTGCTGCATTTGTTTGAAGGATATTTTATGAAATATTCAGAGATGGAAAACAGAAAACAGAGGCTCTTGTTAGTTATATTAGAGACCGAGTGCTCTAGCATGAGCTTCAAGGTGTATCATGAGTAAATTCGCAAGCAATATCACTGTCCTCGGACATTGCCAAGCAATATTTTTCTCTTTATTGGCTCATAAGCTTTTATACCACCCGAGAACGCCGTAAGTCGTTTTGATCATTTATGGATAACGTTTTAATGCTAATTACTGGAATATTATTATTGCACTTTTGATTTTATAAATTCCAAATATCAATCATTTTTTTCTTATAAGCAAATTTTTTCCTCTTATCAACACTCAATTCCTTTCTAGGAGGCCTTATGAAACGCTTATGAACCA
This sequence comes from Ormia ochracea, assembly GCA_963402855.1. Lineage (NCBI taxonomy): Eukaryota > Metazoa > Arthropoda > Insecta > Diptera > Tachinidae > Ormia > Ormia ochracea. The sequence goes on from OY727106.1 coordinate 20,525,455, forward strand.
TATCGTTTGCCGAACAAATACGTGAACTTATTCTTTTAAGATATTCTTCGAAAGCAGTAACATATGGAGATGCATTAGTATGTATTAGTATTGACAGTATTTAAAACAGTAGATTGGCCTCTCGAGCCACTCCTCTTGATATACCTTGTGGCAGGACTCAAAGTGCTAATTAAAATTATTCATTCTCTTGCGATTATTTTCATTTTACTTCGATAAAACTAACATTATGCTTTCCATTTAGTTCGTGAAAATATTGCCAACCCGCATGACTCCACCATTGCCCACTACCTATTCGAGCTGTTCCACTTTTAAATCAAAATTTTTCAAAGGATATATTTTTTTAGTGTTTCAGTTTTTGAATTTTAACACAAAATTTTATAAGATTCAATATTACACTCAAAAAAAATAAGTAAATGCATAGTAGGAATTTAATTAAAAATTTTTTTAAAAAAATTATTAAAAACTTTCATATTTAATATCAAATTGAACAATAATATTACACAAAAATTTTTTCTTTAAGAAAAAATGGAAACGTTTCCTATAAATCGAACAATGTGAAATAAATCGCGAAATGTGCCGTCACAAAAACGTATAATTAAATTTAGTTTCCGTTGAGAAATTCATATTTGGAAAATGCCTTACGCCTAAATAGTTCATCATTTTAGTAGACGTTAATTTTTCGACGAATTTAAATCACAAATTATGGTAAATGTTTGTTTGCCTTTTTCTGAACTTGATATGTTGTTGGTTCGAATTTGAATTCATGCAAATTGATCCAGAATTTAAGAAAAATAGTGAAAGGAAATGGGGAAATTTGAGGTAAGAAATGTCTTAATTTCTGGATGAGATGACGAATTGGAAGAATTTAAAAAGCAATTTAAAAATTGCCTAAAAGTTTCATGAAATCTTTTAATTGATTTGAAGGAAACATTTTAATCATATTTATTACTTACTGATGAAATTTTTTTACTCACTAATTTCTTGTTTAACTTAAATTAAGTTTATCTGTTTTTAATTTCTGTTCATATTTTTTTAAGTGTATATGGTTTGTTCCCGAACCCTGAAATCTTGAAACATTGTTTCCAAAATTCGGCGTCGCCTAAATTACTTCCAGCCAAGTGCTCGTAGTCAAGTGCTCGTAGTCAAGTGCAGAGTTACTAAAGCAAAATGGCAATAACGAAAATAAAACACGAAATAAATGAATATATAAAATTAATTGAAGTTTTATAATTCGAAATTGATTATTGATTTAATGGAGGTTTTGAATTAATTCCACTTTCTCACAGCATGCACTAGCAGGCACTGAATTAAACTTGCAATTAATTTCCAACTAGTCAGTATAAGCCATTCCTTCTGCTCCCACTTAATCTTCTTCTCCTCTACTCTGGTTCAACACAATTAAGCCATGTTGTAATTGTTAACATTTTTCATCTTAAGCAAGTTTTAATTAAAAAGCAGATAAAAAATAAAAAAAAAAAATTATTTACATTTGCGAAATGCCAGCTGAGCAAAAATTAAATCCCGAATGTTTTTTTTCTTTTTTGTCATTTTATTTTAAGATGATTTTTTATTTATTTAGAAAATGCTCTGCCGTCTACTAAAATAGTGCGAGCAAATTTTTAAAAGCTTCTCTGCATTTCGTGAGCTTGAACAACGTACATTAAATAATTGGAAATATTTTTCTGGTTATAATTAAGTGATAAAAGAATTAAAATATTTATTAATTTAATCCTGATAAATATGTTTGAATAAAAATGTGCTAAAAAGCGTGCAATATTTTTGCGTGCGGTGTTTTTATTTTTTTCATTTGCAATTTTCGTAAGAGTTTTCTAGTCATTCTTATAAAAGCTATTTTTTAAAAGTTTAATTATAAAAGCAACTTTTTTTTAAATTAATTTTGTGGATTTTTTTTTTTGCACGACCAGCAACTTAGTTACTACACTACTCAAGAATTAGCTGAAAGCTCTCAGTAGTCTCGTAGAAGGCAGGGTAGGGGTTGAGCAGCGAAGTACTCGCTGTTGCACTATTTTTTTAGCAGAAGAATGCCGAAGGACAAAAACAACTAATGCATGAAATATTTAAGCAATTAAGAAATGTTTATGAAAATGTTTTTATTTTATGATAGCCCATCAGCCGAAAAATCTGCCAACAACCCAGCCACGAGTGAAAACCTCTTTGCCACGCGCGTAAAAATAGTTCTTTACTCTAAACATATTTTTCATACTATTTTCCGCATATTAGATATTTAATTTCCATGTTGGTTGTAACATTTGACACCCTTCAGGCTGGATGAGCTTTCTTTATTTAGTACCTGTTACTCTTCTCACAGAAAACATTTTCCGCCTCCTACACCCATTTGGGTTAATGTATTAAACAGTTGTAGTTGCCGTCTACAATTTGTTCGCTTTACTAAACACGTGTCATTAAATACGTTAAATTAGCTTTTAAGTTTATTATTATTTGGTGCTCATAATCAGCTCAAGCTCTTCATATTTCCTTTAGCCATTTTATTAACCCCCATAACAGTCGTAACTCCCTGCTTAGGCACGCAATTTGTGCAGAGATTGAAATCCAATATTACGTGGGATTAAACTGAATATCTTTCCTTTGTTGCGTGAAATTATTTTACATATATTTTACTCAGAACTCTTTCGTTATATTTCAACTCATAATCTTTAAAAGTTCATTTCACAATTTTAAGTAGAACTGAACGTATAAAATAAGCAGCCTTATTAATAAATATTTTTATTTTTTATCTAATTAATTTAATTAAAAACAAAACCTAAAATTAAAATAAGTGAGAAAACAGTTAAAAAAAACTTGTTATAAATATATTTAATTAAAAAAATGTTTAAGAACTATGTGATAAAAAGTAAACAAAAAGGATACGTTTTATATATACGCATATGTGTCTTAAGTTTTAGGAAGTCCTTCTTGAAACTGAGAAATTAAAAAATACAATTAAATATAATTTAATTTAGTTTCATAATTTCAGTTGAAGTTTATTTTGCAAAGAATTAAGATAACAAATTCACAAATTATTTTTAGATCGTGGCAAATTTCCATTTTTCTAGATGTTTGCATGCTTTCGAAGGAACTAATACGGCGGCTGGTCCCGTGTCTCAAATATTAGTTCATATAAGATCTAATAGTGAGAATGTCTTCCACCTAAATTATTTAGAATTTATTAAAAATAATTTGCGCAATAAATCTTTTATAACAAAATGTGTGAATTGAATGCACGTAGTGCAAAAATATTTTACTGACATTTGTATTTTTCCCGACTATAAGAAACTCTTTGCGGAATTGATGGCGAAGTATGACTTTGACGTATATAACAATCATTATGAACTTATATTTCTGCCAACAATCAGGAAACTCTTTACGGAAATGATGGCGAAGTATGACTAACGCTATATGACAATCATCATGAAGTTAATTTCCCTTAAGTTTAGTAAACCATTTTTCTGAGTATATCGAAAAATATACCGCAGACCACCCATTACCCATCACTCATCAGTCATGAATTTATTTCAATATTTTTTCTGTTTGTTTTAATTTTTCTTCTTGTTGACAACAAACTGTTTTAAGTCGGAAGCTTTAAAAAGCTTTAAGATGCTTTAAGAGGCTACACGATGCAATCGATTCGTTTGTTAAATAATCTTTCACGTTTATTTATATTTCTGAAGCAGTTGAGGGTTGCAATTTAACAAACTATAAATACTTTAGTAGTTTTTTAGACGACCTTTAAAAACTTTTGTCTACTGTAAACGCAAAGAATCCTCTCCTCTGGCAAGGCAATCGTATAACGAGCAAAAAAATTAAAATTTATTTTAGGACAAAATTGAATGCAAAATTGCTTTTTTATAACTGGAGATTTTATTTTTAGTTTCGAGTTAGAAATAGAAATATAATTTTTTCTCTGGCATTAAAAATAATTGAAATGATTGATTAACACTATTGAAACCTGCAGTTTATATTTGCAATATTTAGCCATTATTTTGAAACAGCTTGCCTTCCATGGCATTTTTTTTGTTTTAAGACTTGGCTTAATGTAACACATTTTATTTTTATTAAGATTTATATATTCATAAAAACATAGAAAGCCGATTATAAAATTATTCACAGAAATTCCAAAAGTGTCGATCAGCTGTTTATTGATTATGTAGCACTTATCACTCAAAGTCGTATTTAATAATTGTTTAATAAGAAGTTTAATTGTTAACGAGCATGTCTTCACAGTAATTAATTAATATGCTTTTCAAATAAACATTTTTCAATTTAATTCAGCAATTGTTATCATTAAAAATTTTTCCAAACGCATAAAATTAAAATAGTGGCAGAATTAAAATTGGAAAATATTAAAATTAATTGCAAATTATAAAACGTTTTTCAATTTATAGCCCCATTAAAATATTCATTATTATTATTACTTTTTTTTTGTTTTTACATTGAAAATAATTAATGGATTAACACTGGATTTTCAACAGTTGCGGCAGATTTATTGTCCGCATTTAGGATTCACCAATAATAACATTTTTAATTAATAATTTTTTTTTCCCCCACCAAGTTTTTCCTTTTCCTTTTTAAACTTTTTGTGCTTGTGAAATATTTCGAGTATCATAATAAGTATAGAAAATTGAAATATGTAAATGTAAATGTATAAACTGCTTCAAATTCAGAGTAGAATCGCAACTATAGAATCCGACTATAAGCGATGGTCAACCAGTAAAAGGTCATGGTACATGGCGTCATATTTGTGTGATAGCGTAGCACCATCAACGCCATTCTCATGAATTATTTTTAAGATATAAATCACATAAGATTTTTGTATGAACTACTACGACTGTGTCGCGTAGTGTGGATTAACATTTGATATGCATGACCATGACATTCCTATACTCATACCATTTAATACCACTTGTCACATCACCTTAAACTAATTTATCTCCAATTATAGTACTTTTATTTCTCTCCATTTCATTTATATATCTCTACGTCCAAAAGGTTACTTCAGGTGTAAGTAAACCTATTAATTATGTTAATAAATTAAAATGTTTTTTATTGTATAATTGGAACGCATTAAATTTCTCTTTACACATGCAGTAGGATTTGGAGGCAGCACCACATGCTTTAGGCTTAATATATTTTTAAATAGAAAATAATATTTTATAGAACACTAATTTTATTAAAATAAGAAAGAAAAAAAATTAAAATAATAACAGTTAACGAAATAAAAAAAATTATTTTATGAATTTTTTTTTATTAAAGAATTGAGTAGATGCAAAAATTTTTGCAATAAAATTGACTATTAATTGCATAAAGTCATCTCAAAAGGTTTCCTTGTGTAAACAATGCTTTCGAAGGGGATGAGAAGAGACAATATGAAAGCCGTAAATAAATAGCAATCGATATTACTACTTTATTCAATTGTTAAAAAAGATGGTTGGCTCACTAAATAGTTTCCTTTGTATTTTCCCATTTTGACCTCATTTTCACGGCCTCAATTTTTTTTTTTTTTTTTTTTTTTTTTTGTTAAATTAACTTAACATGCAAAACTTTCGGCTTGGCCACAGGAAAACGCTTAGGGTCTAGGTAGGAATCAAACTGCGACCTGCGACTTAGAGTAGGCTGCGCATTATTCATTCGCCTACGAAAGTAAACTTTTTCATGAAAAATGTTTTGTTCCTTTTTTAAATCATAATCTTATATAATTATTTCGGGTAGAGTAAAAAAATTTATTAATATATATTTTTATCTAAAACTGAACTCAGTGCGATATATAAGTTGTTAAAAAATGTATTAACAACATTATTGCAAATAATTATTTTTATAAATTTTTTGTTCGCATGTTAAATATCCTTGTCAAAGGTATTTTTTTTCTTTTATTTTATTTTCTAAATTAATTTTTTAAATAAATATGCAAGAAAATTGTTTATCTTACTTTAATATGAGCTCTTAATCATTTTACTTTATATGTATATTATTTTTGTTATATAAATTGGCAGGAGTATGTAAAATTTATTGAGCAGCCAAGATGATCAACTTATTATTATCAATTTATTAAAAATAACAAGAAAATATATAATATTTAAAGCGCATAGTTTACCAATTAACATCTTTATCTTTCAGAGGTCGTATATGTATTTCTGAAATAATATCCTTGAAAAGTTGCCATTTAGAGTCAAAGCTATAAACGTAGTTGAAATATACTTGATTATGTAAAAACTAATTTAAAATCTTTAAAAGCTTTAAAATCTCTAGCGTTTTAATTAGTTCCAATGGTTTACCTGTTTTCTTTTTATTAAATTTTAATCAAATTAATTGTTCTAGTAAAACTTTTACATATAATATTTTTATAACGTGAAATCTTATAGGCACTCTAGTTTTTATTACAACACACAATCACTCATAATGCACATGATCCTTTTTGCGTTTCGTATTTAACTTTTATTTGTTTTTTTTTTGTTTTGGTTTTTCTTCTTTTTTTTTTTTGAATGCAATAATTTTATTAAAATTTATTTGTAATTATTTTATTTTTCTTCGCAGTTAACTTTGGATTAACTCACACATTTACGTTTTATAAGACACACTTTTTGCTCACTGCTTGTTTGCCTTTTCATAAATATAAAATAGAATATCAATTTTTTATTTATGGCGCTGTTCTTAAATATTTTTAAGCCGTAAATTGTTGATTTGGCTATGAATTTGAAAATTTCAAAGTTATTTTATTTCCAAATGTATAAATTTATGTTGCATACAATCGGGCGCACAAATATAATCGTATACCTTTTATCTAAAATTATTTTACGGATGCTGAAGGTGTTAATGTGTGTAAGCAGATCTATGCTTGTATGTTTGTGTGGATGTGTATGCTTGGCTATATTAATGGCTGATTGAAAAATGTGTATATTAGTCAAGGTATAATGGCAAAATCACCTTTCACCGGAAAGAAACAACTTTTGTACATGCAGCCTCAAATACGACTAAACTCAGAAGCAACAGTTTTCCCACTTAAACTCCACTTGAAAAAAAAAACAACACCAAACATAAATTTGTGTATGTATGCAGTTGCTTGTTCTCTATTTATTGCCTAGTGCTTTTCTTCGCTCTCTCGCTATCTCTCTCTCTCTTTTTGCTTTAATTGTTTTTCCATGTTACCTGTTGTTTGCAAAGGCTGTGTCTCTCGTCTGCTGTTAATATCTACACAATGCCAGCTATATATATATCTATATATATATATATATGGATATATGTATAAATATATACATATATGTCTGAGCATGTGTGGATTGGCAAATTCGTGTTTTTGTGACAACTTCTGAGTTATATTTTTGTATATGCAGTGGGTTGTTCTTATGTAAAGCATTTTAGTATGATTTACTCAAATTTTTATTTATAGTTCTGGTTACCGTTTCAGGGCAATTTATGCAGAGGATTCTTTTTTGTTTCTTGTTTTTCTACATGTTTTCACTTTCAAGCTGGAGATTTATAAAAAAACAGGATTGTAATGGAATTTTAAAAGCCTGCCCAATATTAGCGTAGTATATTTGGGTTTTGTCTTTGAGGCAGTTTTGATATTGAAATAAATTGTGCTCACACTGCAATTTATTAGCTAAATTATAAGATTTGTTTATATCTAAGGAGCAAACGTTATATATTCTTTATTCATTGTAAATTTCTGATTGAATTTCGGAAATTGATTTCGAATAAATTACTTTTTACAACGAGTAAACAGTTTCATAAGGAATGGTTTTCATAAATTTTAATGGCGTCTAAACTGAGTTTAGCGTTACCATTAAATACTTTCAACACTCAGGAAATAGATTTATTTTAAGATCATTATCGCTTTATAGGTATGCAAAGTATGGCACCGTAATGAAATGTATAATGCACAGCCTAATAAAACGGAGGTTGCAAGTTCGATTCCTGCCTTGACTCTAAGTGTTTTCCTACGGCCAAGCCGAAAGCTCTGCAGATCTTGCATAGATCTTTTATTGAGAAATAACCACTAACAAAAATATATATTTTTTTTAAAGAAAAAAAAAAATAATTATATTCCTAAAAAGATTGGGCAAATTAAAAAGAACTTTTGTAATTCCATAATGAAATTTTGCGTTTCTTTGCTATAGAAGCATCTATATCTGAAATAATAATTTATCTGAAAAGCACGAGCTAACCTGTTAAAACTGTTGGCCCCACTAGATTCATCATATTCGAATTAAACACCCACCCAGTGTCCTGTGTGTCATCAAAAAAATTTTTAAGCACAAAGGCGAAAAGGAAAATGCTTGAAATTTCAATTTCAGAAGATTTAGAAAGCAAACAATACAACTGTTTGGTATGAAAAGCGCAAAATAAAAAAATGCTTTTTGGAAAAAAATAAACATTTCTAAGAATTGAAATGTTTTGTCTTCTGCCACAAAGAGCACTTATGAGGCCATAAATATATTTCTGTTTAATGTATGAGCGCTGGCACTAGTTCAGTATGGCTCGTGCAAAGCAACTGCAAGTTATAGCGAATGATCTGAACTTTTTTCATATTTAAGACAGATAACGCTGACTCATATCGAAATATGCCGACATGCGAGCTTTTCTTCATTCAAATCCTGTTACAAATAAACCTTAATCGATACCTCTTTGTCATGAGTGGTTTTCACATACAGAGTTTAAATTATAAAAAATGTATTTTATTTATCATATAAATTGGATTTGTGTTTATGTTTGGAAAAAAATATATTTACGGTTTCGTGAGCTAATAGAGGGCATCGGAAAATTATCAGTTGGCAGAAACGTGTATATCGCTACTATTGTCATAGCGAGAGTGCATACATATATCTTTTGAAGAATTTTATGATTGTCTTTATTTTCAGTTATTATTTAAGCTTATTTAGAATAACTTATAATTTTTGCTTTAATGATAAATTGCAATTTTGCCTTCGTTCTTGAAGCTGTGCTAACGAGAAAATATATTTAATTTTTTTAACATTTATATGTACAAAGTATGCTTAAATATATTTCGAAATAACTACATTTGATTGTAATTTATTTAAGATTAAAAAAAATTTTTATTTTTTTTTTTTTTTTTTTATTATCTTGTTTGTTTTGCTACAATAAAAATGTTGCCCCGTGAAAAGGTGCATTTTTTCCCTCCCTGCGAAAATGCCATTTTTTTATTTGGCAAGAAAAGAACACAAATTAGAATAAATTGCATTGCCTTTTTCTTAATAGCTTTATGAAATATTTAAACGAAAATGTTCAGTTGCCAGATGGGTAATTCATCTGCTTGAGAATCTAAACATTTTTAATTTTAATATCTCATATAATTAAGCAGCCATATTGTCGTCTTGTTTTATACGTCACCAGATATAAAAATAATTATTAAAATCTAATTTTCCGACTCTTTCGACTGAAAGATCTCTTTTTTGAACATTATCTGGGAACGCTGTGGAAGAATAAAAGCCATCTGTTTTACAGGTTATTTTCTGCCCTGTCAATTTGTTCAGGGGAAAAAGTGCAATGCCTTCTGCCCTGCGAAGCGGCAACATTTTTACAAAAGAACATGCAACCCTTTAAGAGGGCAAAATTTTTTTGAGAGAAGAACACAAAATTCCGTTTTTGGAGGGTAATGTTGTCTTTTTTTGTAGAAAATAAAACGCCATTAATTTAATTCTTATTCTTCTTTTTTTTGTTAATTGTAAGCTAATAATATTCATAATAATATTTTATTAAAGTGGTATAAATGTTTAAACTTTTTTGTTAGGGAGGAAGGGCCTTAAGAGTCTGCATTAAGGCTTCCAAGCATCACAAAACTTTCGACGTTAAAAAAATAAAAAAACAACTATTGACTTCTTATATAACTATTTATGATATCTTACGTTTTTTTTTTTGGTTTTTATAAGGATTGTAAGTCTATTAAATAATCTTCTTTTAGTAAATATTTGGTTGTGTGTGAGGGCGCGAGTGTAGGCTTATCAGCTTTTCACTACTGTCCAAACAAATAAGCAATGAAGTTAATTATGCAGAATTCGCATCTCTTAATATCTAATTTCTCATTTGCATAAGACATTCAGTAGGATTGACAAAGTAATTATAATTAAGTTGGAATTTATCATAATTTCTATATCCTGTCAAGTTCGCCCACAATACAGACGCTAAAGTAAACGCACAACGAAACCATTTGCCACCAAAAACCTTTTTAAAAACTGTAACTACAAAACTGCTGTATAACTTTGCCTTTAATCATTTTGCGACTTTAGGACATTGCTTTTACATTAAATAAAGGAGATCTATTAACTAAAAGCGGAAGATGTTTAACACCTACTGAAAGCCAATTGCATTTTAAAATAAACTTTGGTTTACTCAATTTATTTTTAACTTAAATAATACTTTACGGTTAAACAAGCAAAGAAAAATAGAAAAACAAATACTTGTTATTAAAAAGGTACACAAAAGGTAAAGATTATTCAAAGAAGTTTAAATTAAAAACACGAAAATAAACTTACTTAAAGGAAGAGCATTTGAAGGACATGTGGAGGGCGATTTTGTTATGTGCCTTAATAAGTCTTCAATAAAAAAGCGATTAAAGAAGAAGTGTGAGAATATGATACAAATAAGAAATAGGAAATATAAGCTATAAAATTTAAAAAAGGTGAACAACTCTCAAAATATGATTAAAGATAATATTCTGAAAGCATGATTATACATGACAAGGGTGTCGAAAGTTAGTGAATATAAAAAGCTACTTTGCCATAAAACAATGAATAGTGCTTTGTTTAATAAAAGAGTCCCTACAATGATTGCATACTTGTATATACATATGTATACATGTGTGCGTGAGTTTTTTGTGTTAAGATAAATGTGTGGTAACCCAAGTGACCAAAACCTTGGGCAAAATCTGCTTACCGTTATTATGTTTGCTGATTAAAAATTAGGATTACATTTTTAAAATTCACACTTTTGGATGATTTTTCTAGATGTTATCAGACTTATAGAGAGGGATTTTAGAACTAAACGAAATGAATGCATGCAGACTAGCTTATTCACCCTACAAGCACAATAACAGCAACAAAACAATGCCGATAACAGTTCTGCCTGGTGCAAAGTGGTCAGGCAAGCTTTTTTATGAACGATTCCATATTCAAAACAACAAGTTGTGTGTTAGCCCAACTGACCAAAGCCTCGTGATTGATGATTTTTCTAGATATCAGCCGATATATAGATATAAATTGCTAGCTTAATCACCCTACAAGCAAAATAATGGCAACAAAACAATGCCGATAACAGTTCTGTCCTGTGCAAAGTGGTCAGGCAAGCTTTTTTATGAACGAGATAAGTGACAATTCCATATTCAAAACAACAAGTTGGCTGACTTTACAACTCATGGAGTCATGTATAACTTTTGTGCAATTTGCTTTAAAATATCGAGGACTTGTGCTGCCGGCTCTCTCTCACATGGCACTGATGATGTATCAAATACAAGCACTACTAGCAATTACCAACACAAGGTTGTATGCGTGCTCTGTGCCAATTAAAAGCCCAACAGAAGCCACTAATTACATGGTAGTTTGCAAGTAGAATACGAGTATATTCAAACAGAAAGTATTCAAGTGAAATCTTTGAAATTTATGAATTTTTGTGCCAGCCCACTGCTAAAGGTGATCAATAGAAATATGTTAGGCACGCCATACGCTGCACGCAACCAATGTTTGTTTTGGGTTATCCTAGTGCATTTTAGAAATGTTTCTGTTATGCGTTAGTAAAGCTTAAATAACAACAACAACGTTCTCTTTAAACAAAATTATAAAATAGACTAAAACTTTACCTCTTTTTCAAGCTCAAAAATTATTGCAAATTTTTTTATATGAACTCAGTAATTAACTTCGTTGTATTTTTAAATGAAAAATAATTTCTTTCATTAATGGGAGTTATTTGATATTTATATATTGTATTAGCCCACGACTATTAAACAACAAAGTAATATTGAATACCAATTTTGGAATTTGAAATGTGTAAGATTTAATCATTTTAAATAAAAAAGTTAATTATAAATCCAATTTTAATTGCAAGAGCTTTAAATACCGAACTTGTGTTACAACACGAGCTCGATTTGCTAAAACGAAAGGAAATCAGAGTCCTTGTTACAATAACGAAACCCTAAAAACTTAATACCAAAACACATCTCTATATGTAAACCAAATTCATTTCCATTATCTTAATTAAAAACTCTCTTATAAAACAAAACTATGAATCTAATAAGTATTTTCATATCTTATACGTATGTGTATGTATAAGTTTTACCTATAAATATACAAGCTTATACACTCTCATGTTAAGGTTATGAAGCATTGACTTCTTTTGGAGCAGAAACTAAGAAAACCACTTAGATGGATAAATATATTGAAAGAAATAATTAATTTAAATTTAATACTACAGGAAAAGTTCTACAACAGAAAGGTTTGAAAAAATACTATAAAGTAAAAAAAAAGCTTGTTGCGTTAATCGGTGTAAGGAACTAATTGCTAGTTCCACAAATCCAGATCGCACTGTAAAAAAATTATTTTCATTTCCTACAAATTTCAGCTTTCTTAAGTCCATTCTTTTTATTAATTTATTATGTTATTAAGAAACCAATAGAAAGATAATTATGCAATGCATTTATGTGAGGAAAAATATTCCGCTGTAACAGTAATAAGCAAAGTATACTTTTAAACTTTGAAATATGTATCTGTCCTTTTTATAAATTTAAAGTAAGAAATAAAAATTATAATTAAATATTTGTTAGTGCGAGCAATAGTATTATTAATTTCCCTGGGTGCCTAAGTAGGACAGCCTACTAAACCAGAGGTCGCGGGTTCGATTCCTAGCTTGTTACCTGGATGTTTTCCTGCGGTGGAGCCAAAAGCTTTGCACGTTAAGTTAATTAAAAAAAAAAAATTTAACCTAAGACTGGTTTTTTGCTCTTCACTTTCCTTTTTCGAATATTTCTAAAAATTTTAAACTATTCGTTCATTTGCTGAACGAATAAAATTCATTTATTTAAGGAATTTCAAAATTTAAAAAAAATTAATTTTTTTATTCTTTTTAAAATGTAAACCTTAAATTTTTTTTTTGTTTTGAGATAAATGTAGTTTATAAGTACCTTTCCATTATTTTTCTAATAATACAATATAAAAATTCGCCACCTCTAGAAGCGAAATTTTTCCTATCTAAGAATTCTGAAATGTATAAAACACGAGCCTCCATTCCGATTTATTAATTCTTAAATTTCTACGCCAATAAGAAACTTGTGAACCTGGACAGTGACATCTCTTTGTAATTAAAAAGGATATTTAAATCGCTTCGAATTCCAAAATTAATATTCATCAAAATACTATTATAGACGGTTTCAGATAGAGAAATGTTGGCTCGAGAAAAAATTTGTATGTAAATTTTGAAGTATATATTATTTCCAATGGCTCAGATATAATTTGTAGAATGTTTGTTTAATGTAGTCAAGCTCTTATGACATATTCAGTATATTAATTTAACGAAATGTAGTGAAAATTATAAGGCCAAGTGGCGTGAAAGATTGCAAGTAATACAATAATGAATATACAATAATATCAAAGAAAACCTTTTAATTTACTCCATCCATTTTGAAGCGTTTACAGCGAATCATGAATACTCTTGACTGTGCAGGCTTTAATACAGTAGTTCCTTCTCTTTCCCTAAATTAAGTTTGCTATTCAGCTTGTGATTTGTGCCAATTCAAAAAGCACTCATAACAATTATCGTTGGCATAAAATAATAAAAGCAGTTGAAATAGTTGTATGAATGTGTAACAGGAGAATTAACTCTTGACTATTAAGGAAAAATCCGCTTTATGGAATATAACAACTATAAACAACATAAATATTGATTTAGAGTTAATGGAAAACAAAAGAACAATATAGAATCCAATAGAAACAGAAGAACCAAACGTTTTTGGTTATTTCATATAAAATGCTGAATCTGCATTAAACTTATTTTAATTGCTTAGAATTTTTGCAATATATTATTATCAAACCGGAAGCAGTTGCACGAAAAATGTAAACTGTAGCTTGTAGCTCACAATTCTTGCAGTTCCTTACAAAATGAAAAGGTCTTCAAGATGTTTTGCTTTAATAACACAAACAAAATTAAACAAAAAGCTCCTTCGTTTGCCATTTGCGTATCAAAGCTAAATATTTTTCATATAAATGTACCAACATGCTCTATATGACTTTTCATTTCACACCATACGGCGAAGCAATTAACTTTCCCTTTCATTCTGTAAATTTTGTAACACTAATTTAAAATATTATTTTTAAGCACTTTGAAATCTAATAGTGGTTACGTCTTTTTAATACAGAAACGTTTCAAGTTACAGATATTTTTCTCTTTTTTAGCTTGACTTGCAAACTCCTGGTGTTTTATATGAAACCATAAAATGTTTTAAAAATGAAAAAGAAATTATTTTAAATTCATAACCTTTTAGCCAAACGTTAATAAACGTGCTTGTGTATATATATGTATAAGCCAGCGTTTATGCATGTTTATGTGAAGACATCCCAGGAGAATTTTAATTAAATATTTTTATAAATATAAATAGGCTACCATTTTCATTAAATTTTTTATTATATTAAAAAATATGTAAAAAGTTTTTTTTTGGGGGAAATTTTTACGTTGTGAAAAACATTTTGTTATTCTAATTTACTTAATTGCTATAAAAAGTATTTCCTGCAAATAACTTCCGCAAGTGGTTGTATTGAGCTTTAATTTAATGTAAATTAGCGGTTTTAAAATGAGTCTTCGCTGCTGATCAGCTTAAAATGTCTGCCTGAGTATGTGTCTTTGGGCGTGTGCGTGTGTGTGCGTGTGCTACTATGCTTATGGTTACATATGTAGATAAAACGTTAATATTTCAAATCACCAACACGAGCACCTTAACTTTTTATTTCACTTCTTTTGAAAATCTTAAAACTTTTTTTTTGCAATTTACCGGAAACGTTAGTCACCACTGAGGCTTCAATTTAAACTAATTTCGAAAGCAACAGATAAATGCCATGAAACACCTTCAAAAGTTTATAAAATCTTAAAAGTGCTCTCTTCATATCTAAAATCCAATACTTTTAACATGTTGAATGTCTGTAACAGAGATGAGCCTTTTGCGAAAGTATGCAATGTAACGATAAGTACTTAAGGAAGGGTACCTTTTTGTACTACGTAATTGGCCTGCAAACATCTACTCTCATTCTATAAATCATATGTATACTTTGTACTCTCTCAAGTGACAACTAAGTTAAGCTATAAGTCTGCTTCACATCGCAGTTTTAGCAATCAATAAGGGCCCAATTAAACAAAGTACTAAAGTTTGGTAACTTTTTGTATACGCTCTGTATTTTGATAAGTTCCACTGTATTTTTTACTACATTTTTGGCCACCTGGTAATTAATGGGGTTTCTTGGTAATACACTATTGGTTATGACGAGGTCTTATGTCAGTTGAGGGAGCACAAAGTATACGTATGAAGTATTCTATGAGAATAGGGCTTAACTCTGTCTACTTTACGGTGGCTATAATACAAACTACTATGTTCATGTATTAACCCATTTACGGCCAATGCATATTCAATATAATACAAATTACCATGCCCATCTATTAACACATTTACAGCCGCTGCATATTCATTAGATTATCTAAAACTATTAAGCTAAATTGAATCCGCCAATTGGTGTGCTCCTATTTGGTGTGCTCCAAATGTCTTTTATAATCCGAAAAAAAAAAAATTTTTTATATTTATAAGTATTTTTGATATTTTTTACATATCTAGCTTTTTTGGCTTTAAATGGGTTAAGTACGCAAAAACATTAGTGCTAAGTTGTTGACCCAAAAAAAAAATTTACTGTTGAAACCTGACGGTTTTATCATCTCTGAAAGTAATTCCATATCATGGCAATACCGATAGTACTTCATAATTTTTTTCATTTTCTTAACAAATTATTTCCGGCAGGCAAGTGCTTAAAGAGTATTAAGTTTATAGATGGTTCAGAATAGACTCGTGCAAGTGTGCGTAAGAGAGATTATTTTTAGTGTACTTATTGGCATCTATAACATACTGTTATAATCAATTCTCTCCCTCTCTCTCTCGCTCTCTCATTTGCGCTGTCTCTAATCCAGACAGACTTTCGCTCTTCGCACGAAATACCTGTTAAATTAAACAACAACAACAATAAAAATTTATAAAATTATTTACAACTTCAATGAGTAAAATTCACCTTGAATAAATGGGTTAATGTTACATGCTGATTTTTCTACTGATGATACAATATGAAACAGCAAAAAAGAGCAGACACAGTGACAATAACACCAACAACAATACAACAATAACAACAAAGAAAAAGTATAGGGAAAAAACTCATAAATCAACTGAAAAAGCAACAGTTTGCTTGTAAATTCACGAGCCGGCTGGCAACTGTTGAATAAACATACTTAAATGTCTTTGTTCACTCAGTTAAAATTAATTTGTGGTTACATAGAAATACGTTCGGGCTTCTTTAAAGAAATAAATAGACACGCAGTTACAAAGAGCGAATAAGGTTTTAGCAAATCCATGAATAAAAGGAAAAAAGATTCCTCTTCAGTATAAATGAGCTGAACAGGGACCAAAATCCAATACATTTTTTTTTTGGAATTTACAAAAAAAAAACAGTTGGAAAATGATTTTCATATATCCGCTTCAATTGGAAAAATGAAAACTTGTGATGATATTGCTAAGAAACAATTATAGAATTATTCAGTTGTTCTTTTATATTTTTATTATCATTAACGCATTTATTTGTCATGGCAACATCTGGAAAAAAAATAAAAAATTTTAATCCTTTCAAAGAACTTATAATTAAAACTGTTTGTGAGTGGGCACAAGGTTAAAAAACAATTCCAGGGTCTTGTTAAAGTTATTTATAAATCAACATCAAGGCTGAAGGTTGTGTGATGCATTAGAGTTAGGCGAATTAAAGCTGCCTTTTTTTTTGGTACACACGAAATTAAAACAATAAGAATATAATTTGTAAATTTTATTATATTTTTTTTTTTGAATTTAGTTAAATTTAAAGTTTAGAAGTATTATTAATTAGTATTAGCAAATATCTATAAAAACAAAAATGTATGTTAACACTTTAGCAATATACTTAAACCAAATGACTACTCCAATTAGGCTGCGTTTTTCTGCAGTCTAATTTATCTCCGATAAATAGAACAAATTTCAATAATTTTCTTTTGAAATATTTGAAATTATTTTCTTTCGTTATTGGTATTGAATAGTTTTTAAATTTTTAAAATAATTTTATTATAAATTTAAACTAAAATTGTTTAACAAAACAGTTAAAGGATGTGCAGGATAATCAGTTAAATAATTCTTTTATTTCATTATATGAATAACTGAAAACCAAATTTAATTGTTAAAACAAATTTAAAATTAAAAAAAAAACAATAAATTATTGCAGAAAAAATTAAAAAACAAAATTTTTTTTTTAACTTTTTCTTAAATTTTATATTAATTAAAAATAAGTTAGATTTTACTAATTCCGTGACATTGTTATGAGGATAAACCTAATGAAAATAAATAATAGCTTTGAGTAAAATCTCAAACTTAAAAGAAATGTTTTTATTTCACTGATCTAATTAAACAAATATTAACAAAAATAAAAAAGAGCTCCAAAGCAAATATAATATATCCCTATAAATTAAAGTGAAATTACGATTTTAGGTTAGAAATGGAATTAGATTAAAACTGAAAAAATCTAAATTATTGTTAAGAATAAAATAAATCACTAATGAAAAACTATTCAATTACAAGCACAGCAGATTTAAAATTTTTTCCTTTCTCAATCCCAATTAATATTTATACTCCTATACCTTCCATTGTACTTAAATACGTGCTTCAATATTTATTTATAATTTATGAAATTCGCAAGAAAACAAAATTGTTTTTCTCTATTGACAGGATATTGTGTAGCAATGGCTTGTAGTGATGAAATATCAACAAACGGTACCAGTACGAATGATTATTATTTGAATTTAAAGTATTTTTCGTAATACGTATACGCCACAGTGTACTCGCATTTGCATAAAACACTCAGTAGCAGCTGAGACTTCCTCACCGCGCGCTCCAAAGAAAATGTTAATACTAGAAATAACAAAGACAACAAGTTGAAATATATAAAATATTTATATTTTAAGAGAGCTCTTTAACATAAATCTGATGTTTTTAAGTGAAAACAGAAGAAGAGTATGAATAATGCAAAACGCCTCAAGGTATGCTTTACACATAAATGGTACCCGGGTACAGCATAGAAGCAGCACTTGCTATGTGTATGAAAATGAAAACGAATCTGAGATAGATATGCAAATGTGTAACATGAAATTGATCACGACTGGTTTGGTCATGCTGCTGCAAGCAAAATTAAAATTTTGTAGGGCCTTTAAGTAAATAGTAATCACATCTTAATTTAATCTGTGAAATGACAATAATAGTATGCAAAAAATAATACTACAAGGAACCAGCTTTTAAATTATACTTAAAAGTGCACGTATTAATATATTAGCATACGAGGTCTGATCAAAAAATAACCGTTATTTTCACACATCATGAGTAATGTATATTGAATGGTTTTGCTCACTATTTGCGTGAGTACTACTTTGAAGTTGTGCGCCGTTTGCGCAAAGGAATTCGACAGAAACGAACAGAATTGCGGAAAAAGAAATCATGGATTTAACATCATGACAACGCACCAGCTCACACACAGGTGCTTGTGCGCCAGTTTTTGACCAAAAACAAAATCGTAGTCATGACTCAATCGCCGTATTCACTGGCCATGGCCCCCATGGCTTTTTCCACTTTCCAAAACTAAAGAAAGCGATGAAAGGAAACCGTTTGGCTACCATTGAGAGAATAAAAAAAAAGTCGAAAGAAGAGCTGTTGGTGATACCAAAAAGTGCGTTACAAAAGTGTTTCGAGGATTGCAAAAAAGGCTGGCATAAGTGTATTATATCTCAGGGAAATACTTTGAAGTGGACAAGATAGTTATTAATGAATAAATGAATACTTTTGAAAAAAATTGAAAAGAGCGGTTATTTTTTGATTAATTATTCCAATTTATTTAATTATATTATGTATTTGCTCAAAACTCAAATGCGCAACACCCTGAAAACTATAATAATTGATCTAAAACCATAATATATAAAAAAAAATATTCATTGTTAACATTAATTAATTTTTCTTTTAACGAATTTATTTTTGAAATAATTTTTTTAAAAGTTTATTAAGTTTTTATCCCATTTTATATGACGCATAAAATATTTTAAATACGCAGAACAGAAGCTTTAAGGAAAAGCTTTGTAAAGTCGAACAGAGTGCAGACGTTTAAGCTTAGCATACATTAAAATTAAAGCACAGTTGCCGTGTATTTTCCCGACAAAATCATTTGAAATATTTTCTAAAATTTCACTACTAAATATTATTGTGTGCGAAGTAATAAAAAAAAGTACCTTGTAAGTGCCATTTTGTTGTATGTTTTATTTCTTAACTTAAAGTTGCAATTTTTAAAGAAATGTAGTACTTCATTAACAACCTAACAATGTATCACGAGCTTGCTCAATTTTTGCTGTAGAGTGCTTTCCTCGAAATTCGTTACTTTTTTTCATTTAAACTATACTGAATTAGTTTAGTATATTAAAGATTTTTCTTAAAAATTTTTTTCTTTTTTTTAATTGGACTTAGGCTTTTTTTATTCTCACTGGCTTATTTTAAAATTAAATATAAATGGTTTTCCGAGATTATTGAAAGCATGGCTTTGATGCTGTTACCATTATAAATTTTATTCTTTTAAATATTGAACTTCTTTATGATATTTTATCATCCTTCTTAAATCTTTTCAATGTTTGAAGAAATTAGAAGTGTATCATCTATTATATATTTAACTTCAGAATCAATTCACTAAATTGGCTACTTAAATGTCGGCTTAATTAGACTTAAACTATAAATAGGATTATTTTTATAGAAACATTTATTACAGAGAGAAAATTTAGCAAAAAGCAAAAGATTAACAAACGTGCCAGCTTTTGGGTTATTTATTTTTATCCTAAAAGTTTTTGCAGACAGTAAACTGTGCGTATAAAAAATTTATATTCGGACGAAAGTACTTGTATTTAGTTTACGTTTGTAGCAAAATCCACTCAATACTTATTGCCCTAATTCAAGTTCACAATTCAAATCATTCTTAAACATTAATGACTGATATCAGAAGATATCAGATTTTTTGATATCAGAAATATTTTTATTTTTTTTTTATTTATCAAAATATTGTATAGTTTGACTTTGAGAGATCTGTTGAGATCTATTATTATCACCGCATCTACCTGCTGAAAAAATCTTTATATGAAAAAATATACAACAAATTTTATTCAGAAATTTTTTGTTACATTTTGGAACCCATAAAAAGTCACTGAAATATTAAGGAAACTCTAAACAGAAAATACTCAGCAGTTTTTACTAATCAAAATACCTTATTAGTGCTAAAATAAATAATTTTATTTAATAATTACAAACTCGAAGTAAAACTCATGACCATAAAGTGATTTAATAGCGTTATAAATAATATACGACTATTACAGTTCTTTTAACGAAAAAAATAAAACGAAATATTTGCACCTTGAACTTGAAAAGAATTGGAAAAAATGTACAAATTGTGGTAGAATTTGTCTAACAGCAATCACCTTTTAACTGCCTGGGCGATTCTATTTATAATCGAAAGAGAAATAAAATCTACTTCAGTTTCAAATAGCTGAAAAAATTCTGCAAATACATATGTCTCCATGCTTATAATACATATGTATAGATATATCCAAATCCATGTATGTCTGTTCATAAAAAACAGTTTAAGTTTCGATTTAGGTCAAGCAAATTCTTATAAAATTCTCAAATAATAGCCCTTTATTCCTTCTACAATGAAGCCAATTATAACAGAGCTCGTACATGTAAAATAAATTATTATTAACAGAAAATCAGTTTGTTTTCCTTCGCTTTCATTCTCATTCTCACTCTCTCAATCACTGTATGGATGCCCTGTAAATAAAAATATGTTTAACAATTTATTGCATTGTTTGTATTTGTTTGTATTTTTACTCTACTCTGGCTAACATTTACGATGTAATAAATACGTAAAACCTTTTTAGCACATGCATCCAAAGCAATTCCCATGCTGCTTTTCTCGCTCTCTTTTTAACTCCTTCTCTCAAAGTCCTACACACACAGCATGGTATGTATGCAGTATGGCGTGCTTTTATCTTTCCCCACTAAAAGCAATCAACAGTTTATTTTCTTAAATGGGTGTGTGTGTGTCGCTTGTGTGGCTGTGTGTGTGGGTATGTTAAGTTTCTACATGGATTGCTTAGCGGTAACTTCAATTCCATTTTTGCAGCACATGTTTTCTGTTTAATATTTAACATAAATCTCCTTGTGTATGTATATAGGAGCGTGTGTTTGTGATATTTGTGTGTGGGTAAATTTACCCACAAAACAAATAAAAAACAATAACATTCATTTTATTTTTTATTGTCTTGTAGCAAACTGTATGCTTGTATAGTGGGACTTTTTGTAATGCTTTTTATTTAATTTTCAGTTCGTTTATTTGATTGTTAGAAAAGCATCTCGAGTATTAAACAATTTTAGGGTTTTATTACTGTCGTTACTTTTGTTAAAATATTAGACTTTTTAATTTTCTCTGAAAATGGATAAATTATGGTTGAAGAACAAGCCGAACAATGGTTTGCGAGTATTTTTTGGACTTCCTTAATTACAATTGTTGAAAAGATATACTGATAATTATCCGCTTATCAGTTATTTTCGAAATTCGGTAGTTACGTATATTTGAAGGTTTTGCTAACTATTTTCTTCGATTGCAATGGCGTGGGGCATCATGATTCTTTCCACAAGGTCGTAATTATTATTATTATTATTATTATTATTATTATTATTATTATTATTATTATTATTATATAATTATTAAATATAAATTAAAATTATAAATATATAAAAGATAATAAATTATAATTATTTTTTTATTCATATAAACAAATTTTATATTATTAAGAAAACTATATTGGAATTGAAAGTTTTTAATAAAATAATAAGACAGAAAAATAATTAAAAAATAGTATTACTGTTTCTTTTCTTTTTATGAAAAGTAATTTTAATAAAACAGATTTATCCCCAGAAAAAGTGAATATATATTCCCGAAACATTGGCATATGTGATAAGCTTCTTTTTATCTGCTAAGTTTTGCAATAAAACACCCACATACTTAAATATAAGCACAGACTTTTGTACACAGGAAACCATTTCTTAAATATAATTTATTTTAATAAAATGTGTTTTTAAAATTTTCTAAAAATATATTAAGGAAAACTACTGAACGTAATAAAATTGAAAAATGTTTATTATAATTATTTCTAAATTTATCAGGATATGTATGCTACTGATTATTTCTAAAACCGTGAAGTTTCTTTAGTTACGTAATTTTATACTTCCGTCAACTGTATTAATTTATTTAATTTTCTAGCTGCAGTTACTTTTTCACATTCACTCATTCAGTTTAATATACATTTTCTAATACAATTAGTGAGTATGTTAAAAATAAGCATCCGTTTCGATGAAAAAAAAGCAAAAAAACTGCCAGTTAAACGTCAAGCAGGATGTATTAAAATATAAAACATTCATTCGCTGACAATATGAAGACTAACAACATTAAATTGACAGCAACACAAAATTCCAATGCTAAAAAAAGATTAAAATGTTTTGCAACAACAATTTGAGTGAGCTAGTCTGAACAGTATGGTGCTACGGGTACATTTCGAAAGTGAAATAAACGATGGCATTTACAAATTGTCACATAGCAAAATACATATTAGGGCGCAACAGAGTTTAGTGATACTCATAAAAATTTCATATAAAATTTGCGGACAGGAAATTATTTCATAATAATTGCACTACATTGTTTTATGCCGATCTTCAGAAAGAGATTTGCCATTCGGTTTATCACTTCGACATAATTTTTTTTTCTTTTTGTAACAGTGTCACTACTCATGCAACATATTTTGATGGTATTGTATGAAGGGAATAGTGATAGAAAAAACTGGATATTTTTGCAGTGTCGAAGCGAGCACTATTAAACTACTATTTGGCAGCTAAAAGAGAATTAATAAGTAACCGCCTATGTAATTTGTTTACTGGTATATGTTATGTGACCAGTGACCATACTTTTGCACTTGAGATGGTAAAGCATTTGAGAAGAATTTTTGAGAAGCCTAATTGACTGATTATATACTTATTATTGATTTATTTATCTTATTATATATATTATTATTAAGCAAGTTTTCAAAATAAATATTTACTTCGTTAAGGTGTTTGTCCTTTTTTTATATATACTATATATTCGTACTGCTCGAACCGCAGAATCTACTATACTAATCTAATTAGTCTAATCTCTTAGACTAATCTCTTAGTCGCAGAAATAAAACTAATGCTTCCATATATATACATATATATATATATATATATATATGTATATTCCATAACTATTTTATGGAATATTTTTATTTCATATATTTTTCTTTTACTACAAAGTTTGTTTTGGCGCAAACTTTTTTTAAGCCACACGAAGCAAGATCGGAAGAAAGGAATAAGGGAAATGTTAAGAAAATACATTGCTGAGTAGCGAGCGCCAAAGCTGGGATCCCTTCCCCTTTTGCTATATACTGACCGCCCAAATGTTATCCTTGCAAATGTGTTCAGGTTTAAAGGTGGACTAACAAAATGGTGAGGAATTAAAACGGGGAAAAAAATAAATCATCCGATGGCTTGCTTATATTTATTGCTCATATTGATAGATCTTTCTGTAAGTTTTCAATTATACAGCGTTTTTTTCCGCTGCTCTTCTTTGTCACATGATTTAATATTGTCAAAATCGGTTACATGTTTGCTATGTATTGGCTGTTTTTATAAAGTCTTCATATGTTAGTTGAAAACTGCTGAAACTGCTCTCACACCTGAACAATTCCACCAAACATACAATAGTACCTCCTTCAGGGTAGGGTTAGTTTAGGTGTTGGAAGAGATCTCTCGTTAGCAGAAAGCCATTGTTTCGATCGCTTTATGCTTTCATAAAGGAACCATTTTTAAACTCCAATTACATTCCTAAGTAAAACTGGATCTCTGCTAGTCTGAATAATGCACAGCCTACTAAACCAAAGGGCGCGGGTTCGATTCTTACAGAGACCCTGGGTATTTTCTTGCGGACAGATTATAAATATTTTGCTTTATAAATCGTATTTGACAGTGGCAAACACTTGGCTTTCAACCCTGAGGTGCCACTTGTTTGCAGGATCTTATAAAGCGTTTTAATTAGTTGTTCTGTAGCCAGTAGAATGCTTCATCTTCTTTAACAAAATCTTTAGCTCAAGCAAAAAAATCTTCACGTAGCGAAATCACTGTTAAGTTTGATACATAATTTACCTTGCAAGCGGCGTATCGCCTCAATATGAATGCAAATACGAATTTAATAGATTTCAAATATGAAATTATATTCAATATTGATGTGTTGTTAAAAAAACGTAAGCATTGCAAGTTATAACAAAAAGTATCGTATTTGCCAATACATATGCATACTCGTACATGTTTAATATTTTTGAGCATGAGTGCATATAATAATTTGTCAAACATTTGATAGCATTTTTGAGCAAATCGCATTGAAAATCTTTTTTGCATAAAACGCGAATTTGATAGAAAAATGGGAAATAACGCTGAGCAAGCAATGAATTTGGAAACAGTATTATTTTGAAATAAAAAACTGAAACTTTGTAGCACCCTTTTTTTACATAAAAGAAAGTGAATTTATTCACAATCATAATTTATAAACAAATGAGGAGGTGTTTACCTGTAGCAGTATTTCAACAATGAAAAAAAAACGAATAAAACGCTGGTAAACAGCGCCTGCTTTGACTGACTTCAATTCAATGCCATTGTCCTTTTCTCCCCATTGTGGTGCTCTCCACAATAAGTGCAATACGCCTTTGTTCTGCTCTTAGAAAAAAAAATACGAGAATTATTTAGCTAAAACAGCAATAAATTCTATACTTGTTTCCTTTAATTTATTACAGTGCAAATACAGAATTACATAACAATAGTTTAGTAAAGAAAGAAAATAAAAAAGATACAATTTATTACCGTTTCAGCTAATAATTCTCGCATAATTCATTTTTTGCTTTTTTTTGTGTTGTATTATGTCCAGCACTCCTGCAGTGCATTATATCGGAGTTGGGAGCAAGAGGTTGTGTTAAGGAAAGCAGGTGTCTGTCTGTAGGTACCCATACACAGAGCAGATGGATGTGTATGCTCAGATAAATGTTTTACAGCTGTTTGCAGGTAAATGTTAACTAAGCAGTGACTCCGCCTTCACCATTTAAGCATGTTGTTGTATTGCCTCATGACGACTTCAATCAATAGTTTGATGGGAAAAATTGATTGATTATTCAGAAGCCTATGACGGAGGCAATTTTCGTAGCTTCTTCTATTTTAGATACGTCCCGACTATATCTACTGTGGAAAAATTTTAATTATATTTAAAAAAAAGTTTTTTTTCAGGCATTTGCTTTACACATCTTTCATTAAATTTCACTTCAAATTTACTTGTTTTGCTTTAAAAATATTTTACCTGGCCACCAATAATCTTTAGTTGCTCATTAATTATTTTACTTTTTTACTTGATACCATAATAATACTAAAAAGAAAAAACAAGTAATAACAATCTGCTACTTCGGTTTCTTCTAAATGAACGCAATAAACTAAAATATTGAAAAGAAAAGATATTTTAAAAATAATTCTTTTTTAACTCACTCACAAAGCAGAATATTTCTTTTTCGATTTCTTGAAGCTGTTAACAATTTGTTAGTGGAGATATTAAATATTTCTATAAAAAGAAAAGTTAAGCTTAATTAAAAAGGAATGCTACTAATTAATGCAATAACGATGGAAACTTATAATAATAAATATTTAGATGGTGGTTATCAAGCTTTGAAAAATACACGCGACTACCAACCAGCAGACAAGCAAGTGCATGCTGAATAATTGGCGGCAAAACTTGCAAAGAAAGTTATATAAGAAGCCAGTTGAGGATATTAAATTATTCAAATATTTATAAACTACTTTTATTTTAGCTTGGCGTTGACTGGAAGAAATATTTTAGACACGTATTGCAACTTTAGCCATTTAATGTAGCGATATATTTGTATAATAGTGCTGCAGAAACCTAAGACTAGTTAAGGTGTGGAAACTAATATTTCCGTATTAGATGTCTGCTTTCCAAATAGTTTAGCTTTGCATCTTATTTTAAAGATAGTGCTCGGCTCTTCCACTCGCATTGTGGATTATTATATTACAAAAAAAACTTTGTTTTAATTTGAAAACAAGTTTTAATAACGAAAAATATTTAAAGAACTGCAAATGTTACATTTTATGAACGGGCACCTTTAGCTTAATTATTACTAACGGCGCAGATATAGCTTACTGTACAGCATCCAGGGCAAGTGTTCCTGTTGATGATAAGGGGGCTCTTTCATATGATACAAATAACTCTGCTCTATATCAGCACGGGCTGATTATGTTGATTATGTGATTATGCTGATTATGTTGATTATGTGTTACCTGTTGATTATGTGGAGGATCTTTCATATGATATCCTGTGATATCTATAAGGAGCAAAAGGCTACTAAAAATTATTTACAAATAACTCTACTCAATATCAGCACGAGCAACTGCTCCTGTTGATTGTGTGGAGGATCTTTCATATGATATCCTGTGATATCTATAAGGAGCAAAAGGCTACTAAAAATTATTTACAAATAACTCTGCTCTATATCAGCACGGGCAACTGCTCTTGTTGATTGTGTGGAGGATCTTCTTATATGATATCCTGTGATATCTATAAGGAGCAAAAGGCTACTAAAAATTATTTACAAATAACTCTGCTCTATATCAGCACGGGCAACTGCTCTTGTTGATTGTGTGGAGGATCTTCTTATATGATATCCTGTGATATCTATAAGGAGCAAAAGGCTACTAAAAATTATTTACAAATAACTCTGCTCTATATCAGCACGGGCAACTGCTCTTGTTGATTGTGTGGAGGATCTTCTTATATGATATCCTGTGATATCTATAAGGAGCAAAAGGCTACTAAAAATTATTTACAAATAACTCTGCTCTATATCAGCACGGGCAACTGCTCTTGTTGATTGTGTGGAGGATCTTCTTATATGATATCCTGTGATATCTATAAGGAGCAAAAGGCTACTAAAAATTATTTACAAATAATATAAGATAAGATAATATAAGAACCATTAATGATTAGTCTAGAAGGATCTGATTATGGTGCTTGCCACACCATTACTTATGACAGAGTTTTGCTTGAGCGTTTATGTCAAATTTATGACATACAATGTTAGTTGTCGGAATTACCTGCGAATTATTAAATTCCTTGTAATATTTTTGATGCCTTGTCATTCGGGCCACTATTTGCCTATTTTAAGTGAAAAAGAATTCTTTGGATGAAGCCAGGTTTATAAAAATATTGTTACTAAAACTGTTCATTCCTCTGAATTTCGTTTCTCGTTGCCTTGTTATCATTGTCAGTCATAAAAGAATTTCATTAATTTGCAGCTTTCCATCAAGCCTTCTGCTATTTTCCGTTTCGTCAGTCCTTGTTAAAAGTTTTCTCTGTGAAAATTTATAAATTTGCATGTAATTAAGTTTTCCTGTAACTATTTTATATTAACAGCATAAGCAATTACTCAAAGAAACAGAAAGTTATGTATAGAAATTATAATTAGCTTCCAGAGAAAAAGGGTAAAAGTTGAATCTTCAAAACCCCTAATTTTATTATAATTGATAAAAAAATTTGTAATCCTTCATACTTTTCGAAATACTTTTGTGTTTGTTTAAAATGTTTCAACATTTTTTCCAAAAAGCTTATTAAATTACATTAACAATTTATTTTTGAGAAGTTGATAAACAATCTTGAAAATTTATAACATTAATAAGTTGCTTTTCATTCAATTGTACCATTAATTAGAAGAAGTCCTGTAATGGCTTACCACATAATAAATAAAAGAAAGGCTACTTTGTGTGTGTATGAGAGTTCAATTTTCAAATTTCAATTTTTGCAAAATTAATTGGTAGAGTAACAGTGCCTATAAATTTATTTTTAACCCGAAATTAAATAGTTTTGAAATAGTCTTCCAAGTACATTCCGATTATGAATTTATACATTGCATACATGAACATTTTCATTGTAAAATAATTATTAATAAATGCCTTTTATGGTAAATAGTGAACATTTCATGATAATTAGAAATATTTTTACAATGGTTTTTTATGTAAATGGAATGAAACTAACTACTTCAATAAATTAAAATACATAACTAGTGTGCAACTGCTGCGTAATACGTTAATAATATTATTTCATACTACAAATTAAATGTTATTGATTGTTAAAAAAAAGTCAAATTTTTTATTTTGTTCTGTTGCTCTTTTAAAAAATTAATTATTTGTTTATTTATGAAGCAGATTTAATAAGTTTGAAAATCTAAACGTTACCCGAATACCCTGTTTACACATGAAGATAAAGTGTTAATTTTCATGTCTTTCTCAGTTTAAGCTAAAACTTGGTCTTTATTACAAAAAAATTTTTTATTTTTAAAAAATTTTAAATTTAGTCTCGTAAGATTTTTTTCTAATAAGAAATAACATTTTTTACTTGACGACACTAAAAATTAAATTGTCAAAAACAGGAGACCAAGTCACCGCCATATTGTATGAATGATGAAGGAATTGAGAATGTCCTGATTCGAACATTTTATTGCTATAATATAACTGTCATACATATTTTAAATGTATGTCGGAATAGGGTATTAAATTACAGGCTAAAGCATTTTATTTAAAAAGTTCAAGAATTATTTTTTTATGGAAAGTATTTTATGCAATATTTACTTCTGCCATTTAATCATACTTTAAAAAAAATTTTAAAAACAAAAACAAAATTCTCCTGTTTTAATGAAAACTGATTTAAATCAATTAATAAATATTTATGTATGAGCACAACCATAATAAATCCATAATAAATTGTGTACAATGTGGAGCACTCAACTATGAAAGGATAGTGGTTTTTATTTATTATGTTATCCTCGATCAAAGTTGCCAACCACATGCTCAATATTACTTTGTGTCCTTTGTTCTGAAAACAACTTGGCAGCCTTAATTATTTTTAACATAAGCTAAAATATTTTCTCACTTAAGATAATTTGTAATTGCAGAGAAGACAACGGAAGGCATTCATTATTCCGGCAGTGGGCTTATAAATTATTTTCATTCAAGGAAAAAGCAATAAAAGCGTTTCTTATGCGATATTTTTGATTTTATAAAACATATATATTTTTACAATAAGTGTGAAACAGAAACAAAAAACATAATTTAATAAATATTTATTGAAATGATTTCTAAAATTAGTGACAATAAATAACATATAAATTATTTATGATTGAAAAGTAATTCATTCTAAAACGAAATTGTTTTTGCACTTGCGAAGAATGTTAGTCTGCGGCATTGAGTGCAGGCAATGCCTCATTGCGCATTATTAATACATAAAAATATTATTATTAAATACAAATATGATTATAAATAAAAACACTTTTAAATAAATTAGATCCAAATTTGAAAATATCAAACAACTAAACTATCAACAGCCTACTAAGCCGGAGTTCGCGAGTCCAATCCCAAAGCTTTGCAGCTTAAATTAGTTTTTTTAAAAAAAGATGCATCTATAAATGTTAAACAAAATTTATTTATTTCATTTCCGCATTTTCTTACTAATTACTACTAAATAACTGACAACATCTTTTCATATTGATTTATGATGTTTCATTCAACTCAAGAAGATGAACAAGAAAAAAAAAGCTTTTTTCAGAATAGTACGAGTATCATATATATGCCTATATATTTGCAGATGTTTCCTAATTTATCAATGTCAGTTAAATGTTTCCTTGAATGCATGCCATAGAGCAAGAAAAAATTATAATAAAAAATATAAAAAAAATTTTATAACAATATAACTGTCTTAATAAAGAAAACTAGAAATATTCTTCCGAACATATTTAAGATCACTAGAGGTTGGCGAATTTTTGGAATTAAAAAGTAAATAAGAGAAGAAGAATAAGGAATTAAAAAGTTTCTTATTTACTTCTATTACTCTCTTTGGCGAATGAATAATACACAGCCTACTAAAGCGGATATCGCGGGTTCGATTCCTGCCTAGACCCTGCGAGTTTTTTTTTGCGGACAAGCCGCAAGCATGCCAAAAAAAATATATTAATTTATTTTATTTTATTTTCCTCTTGTAAACAGGTTAAGCAAACTTGGCTCATTGTAAAAAATAATTTTATTAAATCTGCTTATTAATTTATTCAACATACATTATATAAATAAATATACTTCTTCACTTTTCCAGAATAGGTATTATTATTTATATATAAAATAATTAAATAAGAAAAAAAGAGAAAAATGCAGGAAATTTTAAATTTATAAATTTTTTTCTCTCCTATATATTTCTTTTAATTTATTTACTTCTTTATTTATTTAATTTTTTCATGTCATTTTAATTTAATTTTTCTTTATTCAGTATTATTTTATTTTTAAATACGAATAGTCTTTCTATGGATTAATATTTTTAAAAATATATTAAACTAATTTCCGATAAATAGGTAATGATGTAATATAATATAATATAATATAATATAATATAATATAATATAATATAATATAATATAATATAATATAATATAATATAATATAATATAATATAATATAATATAATATAATATAATATAATATAATATAATATAATATAATATAATATAATATAATATAATATAATATAATATAATATAATATAATATAATATAATATAATATAATATAATATAATATAATATAATATAATATAATATAATATAATATAATATAATATAATATAATATAATATAATATAATATAATATAATATAATATAATATAATATAATATAATATAATATAATATAATATAATATAATATAATATAATATAATATAATATAATATAATATAATATAATATAATATAATATAATATAATATAATATAATATAATATAATATAATATAATATAATATAATATAATATAATATAATATAATATAATATAATATAATATAATATAATATAATATAATATAATATAATATAATATAATATAATATAATATAATATAATATAATATAATATAATATAATATAATATAATATAATATAATATAATATAATATAATATAATATAATATAATATAATATAATATAATATAATATAATATAATATAATATAATATAATATAATATAATATAATATAATATAATATAATATAATATAATATAATATAATATAATATAATATAATATAATATAATATAATATAATATAATATAATATAATATAATATAATATAATATAATATAATATAATATAATATAATATAATATAATATAATATAATATAATATAGTATAATATAATATAATATAATGTAATATAATATAATCTCTTCATATATAAAAATAAGTTGTATGTTCGTGATCGATAAACTCAAAAACTACTGGACCGATTTTGACCAAATTTTATATGCCTGCTCGATTGGTTGTGAGGAGTGCTCTGTGTAGTTCGTAGTTCGTCTGACAGATGGCGCAATATTTAGTTTTTTTGCGTTTTGCCCGACAGAGCTTAACGCGATAACTCTATGATCTGTTTCGCTGAATGAATTTAGTGCTTAATAACTTAATTAATAACTTACAATCAGAAAAATTTACATTTTTGCATTTTATAATCCATAAAATATGAAAAAAACATAAATTATTATTGTTATTGTGTTATTACAATTTTAGTTTTTGGATTTTTGAATAAAACATTTTTTTCTATTATAAATAACTAAAAACACTGACTTGGACTTTCTCCGAGAGACAGTTCAAGATAAAAGAAAAATTTGGAACCAGCAACGCGGACCGGGCCCAGAGACGTATGCTTGTCTTAATTTTAATATGCAAAATCCATCTTTTGACTTGATAAATCAATTAAATTTCGTAGAAGCAAATAGTTATCAATACTGCGACCAACATCGTAGTATAATTTAACAGATACATTTATCAGATACAACTGCCATTATTATAGTTTTGCTAAATTAACACAACATGGTAAACAAGTATAGCACGTCAATGGACATTTTTACACATCATCACACAATTCAAATCATTTAAAATTGAATTGTAGCAAAAGTGTATGTTGGCAATCACTTGCAACGAGCCAATGCAGCACGAGCTGCAGTAATTCATATGTAATAGAATACGTGAGGTGAGTTTTCTATAAACAAAAATCCATATTTCTGGTTCTACTCTTTCCTATTTCAAATACGAGGTGTGAACAAAAAATAACGTTTCTTACAATTTTTTCCAAAAGTATTTATGTTCTAATAAATAACAATCTTGTACCCTTCAAAGTAATCTGCCTCAGATATAATACACTTAAACCAGCGTTTTTTCCAAGCCTTGAAACACTTGAAACTCGCTTTTTGGTGTCACCAACAGCTTCTGTTTCGATTTTTCTTTTATCTCTTCAATCGTAGCAAAACGCTATCCCTTCTTTAGTTTTGAGAAGAGAAGAAATTAGGCGGGAGCCTAGACTAGTGAATACGGAGGTTTTTTTTTGGTCAAAGCATCAATGTGTGAGCAAAACCCAAGATTCGTTTCTGACGAATTGCTTCGCATCACCAGTAATGGCCCTTTTGAGCAACAGCTCCTGAGAAATGTACATGTTTTTGCTCGATACTTTACAATTTTGGAACAAAATTCCAAAATGGCTGATATTACCAACATATATAACTGACATGTATGCCACAAAATAAACGATTATTTTTAGATCACACCTCGCATTAATCTTTCTATATGATAACTGTAATCCTTCCTATTATAAATGCCTCAAGGAGTTTCTAAAGAATTTTTTCTTAGAACAAAATTTCTTTAAAATGAAATACATTTTTTTTAAAAAAAATTCGTTTTATCAGTTACGTAAAAGGGTTAAACGTCTTTAAGGCAACTAACAAATCACAGAGCTGATGCCGCAAGCTCAACAAACCAACGAGGTGATGACTTTCAGACAAGCTGAACCAATTTATTTAAAACTTCATTTGAATTTATGTATGCCGGAGTATACATTTCCCCATGAAAATATTTTCTCGGAGACGACACCTGAAATATGAAGGCCAGACAACAAACAGAAGTATGTTTCTATGTCACTCTGGAAAACATAAAAATAATATGCACATCTTTTCAAGTCAATAATGTAAAATTCATGTTTCTAAAAGAACACGAAAACCTTCTGTCAATGGGAATTAGTTGTAGCAAAAATGAATATGAAAACCTTCGCTTTAATTTTGTTGGCTTGTATGCTGGAGTTAATGTCGACGTCGTAAACGCCGTCTGAACGTCGTCCACTATCAAAGAAAAGTTGAAACGTATGAAATTGTATGAGAGCTGTTAATCTCAACGACGTATGAAATTAAATGCTGAAAGAGTTCAATCGATTTCAACTTTTTCAGCTTTTGCACGGCGTACCATGAAACGTCAAACCAATATACATACATAATTATCTGATGATTGTACCAGGTTAAACAATTTTTTTTTTTAATTAAAATTAGCTGGGATAGTACATTAAATGAATAAATTTAAATGCTGTTCGCGAAAAAGAAATTTTATATAACAAATTCTCCAAGAACTATAGGAATACAGCTCTTAAAGGAGAGATTTGGAAAAAAATAAGTAATAAGTATTTAATTACAAATATTTCAGTAAATAAATTTTCAAATTAGCAGATCATATTTAAACGTCGTGTACAGCGTTGACATTAACAGTAAAATTAAATTAAACGTTGAACATCAGAATTGCAGCGTTCATACGGCGTTTACGATGTCGACATTAACTCCAGCATTATAAAAACTACTACCAGCAGATGTGGCCCTTTCTCTCAGTTGAAGTACTAAATATTGTAACCTGATCTGAACATCGAATGTGGTTTAGTGTTAAAAAGATTAGAAAGTTGCAATTTATTAATTTTTTTTTTCTAAACATCATAATAATGTCAAAGGATGCGGTAATATATCCTTTATGTGCACATACATATAAACGTAAGAGGATACGGGCGTGCATATTTCTGTAATTGTATTAGTCGCACCTGGAATGTACTTTTTTAAAAAAATTTGAAAGTTTTGTTATCTGACAGGTTAAACCAGAGGAATAGATGATCCTGTAAATGATATAAATTGAATATTCTTATTTTTAAGAACATTTAGTGGGCTTTTGGTGAAAAAATAGGGAGATCGGAAGAAGCATAATTTCTCTTGCTAGACATTTTATTCATTGTTTTTTAGACTAAACAGGCATAGCTGGGCAGCGTTAATCAGATGTACTCGCACTTGTCACGTACTTGCCATCGATACTAATTGGTTGCTGGAAAATTTTTTTTGGCCAGTCGCTATGACTTTGTCACTTGGACTTTTACATTTTGTTTTTTGAATTACTGTAGAATGTAATTAAATCCACAGCCAATCCTAATCAATTTTTGTGAACGCATTTACTAGTTCAGTGAGCGACACATCTGACAAAACAATTTGTACACGTCACTTCACTATAGAGTGAAAATATTACGAGAAGAAATTATATTGACGCAGTGAAAAGTTTCATAGCGGTGTGCACCTCTGTGTCTTCCATTTTTTTACTTCTACGAGAAAATTTTTTTCTTACATTTTATAAATTTGAGTTTAATTTTAAATTAAAGGAAAGTTATGGTATACATTATTTGTGTGTTAAATATTTATAAACAATTTGTTCAGAGCATTTGCTTAGTGAGAAACTTGAAGGGGATTTTGAACAGTGGCTACACAAAATCTATGAAAATTTACTTACAAACAAGGCGAATTGTTACCAGCTGATCATGCAATTACAAAAACTATTTCCCCTTAAGAAACTATCATAAATTTTGTTTTTGTTAAATAAGTGTACACTGTTCGCAATAATGGCAAGGTAAAGAATTTTAGATTTTTATGATGAAATTGCGAGTAGCGATATCAGTAGTACATCCGTGAATTCGCCGTGCTTGCTAATTAATGTCACTTCGACTAAAGGAAGCCGCTGCCACTTCTCTCCAATGTATCAACAAGATTTATTTTTCATATTGCACATATAAAATTAACGCTAAACAATTAAACATTTTAACAGTGGGACCCACGTATATTAATATGCTAAGTGTAGTGATATAAAGCCGTGTATCCTATTCCAGCATCCATGGAAACTTTCAGCAAACTAAATAACAAAATATTTATCAGCAAATATTTAACGTATAATGTTGGCTAATTATAGTCTGTTTCTTTAGTGAAAGTCACGGAATGTTTCATAAAGCAAACTGTGTCGGCCAGCTGTGAAATAACATCGCCCCTACTTCTTTCGCACGAAAGAATGAAATATTTGTGAAATGATGCTGGTAGAATATATTTTATCTCTTTTTGCAAAAAGCCAGGAAATGTTTCCAAAAGCATATTTCTACCGAAATTCTAGAGCAATATAGGCAAATGTTACCTAATACCTTTCACCCAACACACACTGAGTTCAAGATAGAACAAGATCTCTCGCCTCTCTTATAAATGTGCCTTCGCCATTGCATTTAATTAGATGGAGTATTGAAAGAAGATGTTGCTTTTAAGTAAGCCCAGCTATTCTAATCCATTTTTTCAGCATTTAAGTGAAAGCTTTGTTAGTACTCCCTCTGAATTTCACAAAAATGGTTGTGTAACGCTCTTTATTTCGTTTGTAAGCATTCATCAGACGTTAATTAAAATTTAAAGCGAATTATGGGGCTGATGTTATTTCGCAATTGAGAAAATTTGTGACCAGAAACTGAAAAATATGATGCCCGAGACACATTTCGGAAACACTTCGTGCTTAAGATTTTCTAACATTTTGAGCAGAATAGCATCCTTAAGGCTTCAAGCTATAAATCTAAATGTTATTTATTTCGTATTTTAACTTCAAGTGTACGTAGCCTTCAATTTACTTTTCTTCTTTACGTTTCCTGTAGAGTGGCTGCACAGAAGAGAATTCTATTATAAAAATGCATCTTAAGTGCACTTTTGCTAACAAGCAATATTTGGTCTGTACTTTGGTTGCACCATGACAGCATTCTAATATTTTATTTAGCATTTTATGTGACAATATCAACCAAGGAAACTCCAACGATGACAATGCAATTTAAATTTATTGTATTCAGCTCCTTCGCTTATTATTTCTTTATGATATTGTTGTTTGGCATACTTTTAAGCAAATTTCTCAAGACCAGAAATTTCTGTCTTCAACATGATACAATTTAAATGCCGATACAACAAATCCAGCTAAACTGTAAACTGTTGTTGTTAGTGTTACCGTGGCAAGTGCTTCAAGTTCAGCCAGTTAAGATGTACTGAAGCTGGAATTGTTGCAGTAATGGCAGTCCTGTTATACGTTCAATATAGCAATTATTGTTGTGGGTCAATTTTGCTATGACGTTAATTTGTGATTTTTATTAAACAGGACGATGATGCATACCAAGCAAGTTATCGTTTTCATTTTAATGACCGAACTTGTTCGAGAGCACTTTTTCCTACCGAAATTAAATCATTCAAACGTTATTTGCTTTTTATTAGGGTACTAAAGTCCAAAGTCCATTTGGAATATTCATTAATTATATTTCAGAATTTTTTTAGTAGCCTTTTTAAGTATGGCTTAGTACAAAGTGCTCATATACGAGGTGTGATCAGAAAACAACCGTTATTTTAAATGTTTTCCAAAAGTATTTATTTACATCTTGCCGTAATCTTGTAATCCCCTCACACATAATACACTTAAGCCAGCACTTCTTCCAATCCTCGAAACACTTCTGAAACAGCTCCTGTTTCGATTTTTCTTTTATGTCCTCAATCGCAGCCAAACGCTTTCCCTCCATCGTTGCTTTCAGGTTTGCGAAGCGGAACAAGTCAACGAAGGCCAAGTCCCTTGAATGCCGCGCTTGAGGTATGATTATGGTTTTGTTTTTGCAAAATCTGTGATGGATTTTTCCACAATTCTGAGCGTGTCTAACGGTTTGTTTCACGCAAACAGCGCCAAACTTCAGTGACAAGAATTCGTGATGCACTACCCCATTGCAATCGAAGTAAACAGTGAGCAAAATCTTTACATTTCATCGGTCTCGACGAGCTTCTTTGGGTAGTGGCTTTTCTAGACGCTTCCATTG
Organism: Ormia ochracea; assembly: GCA_963402855.1. NCBI lineage: Eukaryota > Metazoa > Arthropoda > Insecta > Diptera > Tachinidae > Ormia > Ormia ochracea. The sequence goes on from OY727106.1 coordinate 20,562,950, forward strand.
GGATGATCGGTCTATGGTTTCAATGTCACAACCATACAGCCATGATCCGAATTTGTCGCTTACGATGTTCATCATCTCCCATGTTACCTTGTATTGCTTCAAAATTTAATCAAATTTAATAAAAAATTATAAAAAATCGGAGAGCACATCAAACCACGACTAAACTTTTTACCTGTCAAAAACAAACTGACAATCCAAAATGGCTGATACTGCCAACATACATATATAACAGAAAAAAAAAATTCGAAAATGTTATTTTTTGATTACACCTCGTGCATAGATATCATAACCGTAAGAACGATAACAGACGCCTTTACAAATAATTAGTTTTATTTTTAATCTTTTATTTTTTAATTTTTAATATATTATTAATGTTTTTGCTTTTCTTTTGCTTGTAAATACAAGTTTTATTTTTTTTGTTTTTGTTGCAAACAACTTAAGTTAATCTGCAGAGCTTTCGGCTTGTCTGTAGAAAGCTCGGCAGGAATCGAACCTGCGACTTCCTGTTTAGTATTCTGCTTTCTCTGAAGAAAAGCACCGAAGTTGTTCGAAATATTAAACATATTGCAATATTTTAATAAAAAAATAATTTAAAAAATTCATAAAAATTGCTAATAAATGAATTAACTTAAAATTATGGCAAAGCTTTCAATATAATTTATAGTTTTGAAATAAATAATTTTAAATCTTTAATTTAATTTAATAATAAATCTTTAATATTCAATTACACAATTCATTAATTCTACGAATAGAAATTATAATATGTATTAATAACTTGTCAGAAAAAAAAATAAATAAATAAAATGAAAACAAAACAAAATCCAGTCAACTAATTGCAAATAAAGCAAAAAAGCTCAAGTAAGCACAACGTCAGTGACCATGAAAATATTACTGAATAAATCAATACAATTAATTAATTAATTTATTTAAATGTATTAATAAGAATAAATTTTTTGGGATTTTTCCTTAGAAATACTTTTTGTTGTCTTGCTATGGAAGACTTGCTGTGGAGTAAAACAATAAAATAGACTCGTGTTGAATATAAATTACTTAATTTGTTTTTTTTTTTTTTTTGTTTTTGTTTGGTTTTGTTTTGTAAATGGTCTTCTGACCTCCCACCTAATTTCGCCTCAGCCAACAATTTCTTAAAAGTTTCTTTTTATGAGCATGTGAAGATAAAAACTTTTTTATGAACATGGAACAAGCAGCAATAAAGTGGAGGCATCCAGGACAGCTAATAATCCAAAGCAAAAAAACCAATATTTTTTGCATGCTGGAGGAAAGGAAACTTTTTTAATAAAATGGTGCACAGTGTAATAAATCCAACAACTCAATTATAGCCATAAAAAAATTCAAATTTATGAATCTAAAATTTTCCTTTGGACAATAACATCAGCATTGAATAGAAATAAATAAATGGAATGTAGGCTGTTGAACTCTGGACACATTCAGCGAGATTGTATAAAAAGTTCTGGATCAGTAAGAAACACTTATCAATAATTTATGCAGGAAATATTCTCACTTGCGACTAAAATATTAAACCGAAAAAGTTTATTATAATATTTTTCCTTATAAATGCAAATAATTTTTTTTTTTACGAATTTAGGCAAAGTATAGATTTTATTCGGAGTGCGTTGAAACATTTTCTCCGTTTTTATATTATATTTGCTATATTAATGGTAAAACTTACAAAAATCTAAATTTTAGATATACTCGTATATAACTGTAATTAATACCGAATTTCAGACTTTTTCGGAAAGACTCGATAAATTTGTTGCTTGTGCGGTTTTTGGCATACAGTGGCAAACTTATAAAAAGCTGAGATAAACATTTTCATTGAATTTTCAATATTTATGATTATTACCGAATTTTAAACATTTCGGAATAACGTAAACAATTCCTCGGTTATGGGATTTTTAGGACTTTGTACTCAAAAAACTGCTTTTTGGAATTAACTGTTTGGTTTTTGCGAATTTTTTTCGGAGTAATTTGGTAAACTTTCTAAGCTATTACATTTCCCCATATATACTCTTAGCAATAGGTGTGACAATTTCGAGATACATATTTTTTATAAATTTTCCATATCTATAATTATTTCTGAATTTTTAAACCTTCTCGGAATAATGTAATGAATTCCTTGGCTATGAATTTTTTACGATTTTTCACTGAAAAAACTGTATTTTAGGATTATTTTGTTTTTGCGCATTTTTCGGAGTAAATTGGTTATCTTTCTAAGCTATTAGAGTTTGGCATAGTAACAGTTCCTTTATATTCAAGATACATATTTTTTTTTTGAATTTTGAATATCTATGATTATTACAGAATTTTAAGCCTTTTCGGAATATCGTAAGCAATTCCTTGGTTGTCGGACTTTTAGGATTTTTTTACTGAAAAAACTGCTTTTTAGAATTAACTGTTTGGTTTTTTCCGAATTTTTTTCAGAGTAATTTGGTAAACTTTCTAAGCTATTACATTTCCCCATATATACTCTTAGCAATAGGTGTGACAATTTCGAGATACATATTTTTTATAAATTTTCCATATCTACAATGATCAAATGAAATTTTTTTTTTCGGAGTATTTTAAATCTTCATACTAATGTATGCAAAGAGTTTTACTAACTTTTGTTCCAAATCCGAACAATTTCCAGGACAAATAATAGAAAAGTTCCCTCATCACAGTTATTAAGCACAATGCAAAAATTGATATTTCAATTTATTGAGTACGCAGCGCTCTGCAGTACAACTTTTATTGTGCAATTTATTTGTTCATTTTTTTAAATTGTTTCTCTCTGCTTTTTGTGTTTCTGTTGCAAGTTGAAGCATTCAAATGCACTACATATTGCACTTGAGGCCATTTTATGCGAGTACTTGTATATTCAACCAGCACTCCACAAGTAAATATAAATGTGCGTCTGAGTACTCGTATGTGGCAGTTTATGGATGTGTGTGAGTGCGTCTGTTTAACAACCGTTATAAATATGCAGAGCAGTGTGGCAACGGATCTTCGGTCTGTGGCTAAAATTTCGATTGTCAATCAAACAAAGGTGTTGTTGTGTAAATGAATGGCCTCCTTCAAAATGTTAAATCATCACAAGCACCATCACACAGCTCGTACCCAATATCCCCCATTATGGCAAATTGTATTAAAGTGTATAGGGTGTGCGTTGAAGTGTTAAGGTTACTTTTGATAAAATGAGAATATTTTATCAACTGCGTCTTTAAGTTATTATCAAATAACTTTTTTTTTTGTATTTTGATCTGAGATGTAGATTTCTGCGTAAATTTAAGCGTTTCATAAAGTTATTTTTAAAATATTTTAGATTTTTGAAAAGCGTACTGGTATTATCATAAAACTTGGCACATTTTCCAAAACATTTGAATTTCATTAGATACCACATAAGAAGGCTGGCTGAGCATAAAAAATTTATTTAACTCGTTTAATCTCACCTCGTTTTAGAGCCGAGAAGGAACTTTTAGTTCTCTTTCGTGGTAGTTAAATATTATCCAGTTTCGTCTCGAATTTGGAGACCGCCGGTGGTTTAAATTTTTGTGTCAAGTTTTTAGAAAAGTGTTAATCCTTTTTAGCTGCGTATAAAGAGTTATAAAGAGTTTCTTTTATGTCGCTTTCGGCTCCCGTTACGGCCAACGAAAATTTAGTAAAGCAGCCAGTTTGTGCTGAATGTTCTTACCGTTTTGATGCACAGGCTCGAACCGCATCTATAAAAGAGCACTCAAAAAAAAAAAAAAAAAAACAAAAAGGAGTTTAATAAATCTAATTAAAAAAATTCGGTAAAAATTGTTAAGAAAATAAATTCTTACTTGGTCGTAGAAACAAGTGCTTAAAGGAAGGAAGATACAAAGCAGATCATAATGTTCCATGAATTTACTTATCTTATTATTTTTATATTTCTTAAAAAATAAGAACTATTTAGTAACAATATTAAAAAGTTATTAACTGATGTATTCATTAGGCCATGGCAGTTGCTCATAATTTTAATTTCAGAAATTTTTTTCCATATGGGTTTTAATTTCGGCGATTTTATAAGACCATCTGGGAGATTTGTTGGTACTGTCGCTGTTACACATTTTAGCGATTTTCTTTTTCTCGTTTAAAATTTAGTTCTTTTTCAATACTTTCTTTCATCGATATTGTGGTGGGAATCCCCTTTTAATTATTTTTTTCTTTTGAAAAAAAAAATTCTTTTTGGTTTTGGCACTTTAAAGAGATATTTTTTTTTAATTTCTCCATCACAAATTCTGGCGATCTTCCCTCGAATTCAATTTTTTTCAATTATGGTATTCTGTTTCAAATTCCTTGCAGTTTTCTTTTTCAATTGTGATGACTTTCAGTTGACAAAATTTTTTTATTTAGGTAATTTCTGTCGTTTTAATAATTCTTAATTTTTTTTTTTTTTTGTTTTTATTTTTATTTTTAATGTTAAAAACACAACTTGGAAATTTATTTCAAAATCAAGAAATGTCTTACATTTGAAATTGCTTTTAATTTTTAATCTTTCTTTTTAAATAAATTTTAAATTCAAAAGTTAAATTTAGTTCGTGGCATGACTGATTTGCGATTTAAAATAAAAAGATTTTAAATAAAGAAGTGCTTGAAATAAAATCAAATAATTTAGGAAAAGTTAATTCATTTGAGTAGAATACAAACTTAAAGAAATTTATTTATTTATTGATTTATTTCATATTACAATTACATGTAAATAATTATATTATGGGTAGAACCATTGGGAGCAGAGGTCAGCGGCTGCAAGAAGAAATTAAAAAAAAAATATGGTGTTAAAGTTCAGCACAACCCCATCATTGAAAATCAAAAAATATATTTTTAAAAATATTTCTTTGATTATAATTTTCTTAATTTTTCTTTTATAAAACGGTATTGCTTCTATAAGACATTCGTAAGTTTTGTTCTATATTTTTGGCCAGTGTGAACTGGCCAATGGCATTGTACGTTGTACGCATGCCGAATGAATCTACAGATTGTACATGCTGATGTAATTAAATGGAAGTTCAAGTTCAAGGTTCCATTAAAACAGAGATTAACTTATATAACATGGATTCAGTTTAAGGTTATTCAAGCCAAAACATTTGCTTACTTGATAAATCATAATGCTGTAATAATAGCATGAAGTAGCGCGATATATTAAAGTTACATTTCCTTGTAAATCGCTGTTCAATTTTGTGGATTTTTTTAATTTTTTTTTTTTTTTTTTTTGGTTTTGCTTCCCTGCTTGCTTTTTTGGCTACAGCCAGCAACTTCCCCAATATGCAAAAACCAGCAATCTCCCATTAATAAGAATGCTAATGTAAGCTTATGAAAATACAAAAACCTTAAGCACGTACGCCTGCACGTACGCACGCACGCACACACCCCCACCAACAAAACATTTCATTACACATTTTCATAAGATATTTTTTCTTCAAATCTGCTGTTGTGTGAAAAGTTAAGGATAACAAATATACAATAACAATTAAGAATGATTTAAAATGCTTATTCTCAAACTCGCACCGAATATAAAATCAATAAAATTCATATAAAATTAGATTCTAAATGGGAAAACGGAAAGGATCCCTTAAATGCTACGAGTATAACAAAATAAATTGGAAAAGAAAAACAAGAAAACCGCAAAGTATTTGCAAAATACAATACAAAACTTCATTCCTATCTTATCTTTGGAAAATATTTACCTCATATACAAAAAAAAAAAAAAATAAATTGAATACTTAAGTTACTTTATGAGGATAACGTGGAAGAAAGAGAAGAATACAACGACAACTTTAAGGATTACAAGGTATGCTAATGTGATGACAAAAATAAAAAAAAAAAAAAAAAAAAGTGAGGCAGATTTCTAGCAGATTTTCAGAAGATGATAAGTAACGGCAGTACATTCAAGTAGGACGCAGCTTAATGGAGATGTACCAGTAAAGCGATTACTTTGAAGGTACTCGCACAGCGAAGACCGAACCAATTACAACTACAATGATAATAATTAAAAAATTATGCTTTAGAAAAGTTATATTTATCTCTTGGAAATTTATTTTATTTTAAGCAGGACCCGCTATAAAATTTTTAAATTCTTTAAATTATTTATTTTTAAATAATTTGTATTAATTATTTTCAAATAATTTAAGCTAATTATTTTTAAGTTTATTTTTAATTTATTTTATTCCAAAGCCTATTCAATCGTTGCTTTCAAAAGGAGATACATTTTTACTTTTAAAAATCTTGAACTCATAATTCTATCATTTGAATCTTCTCCCCGTTAACTGTTCATGCCTCTGGCAGTCAAATAATCAAAATTCCACTGTTTCATTTGTTGAAAAAAAAAATTTATTATGATTTTCCTACCATGTAGGAGCCACAAAAAAAGTTTCATAAAAAAAATTTAAGGATTTTTATCAATCATTAAACAGTTTTTAAGAACCATTTTGATTGCTATTTTATGTCTTTTTAATTTATTCTATAGGCTGGTAAAAAGGACACTGTTATACTGCATCGAGATCTGGTTTTTTTTTCGTAGTATGAACTCCATGTACTTTATCACGTTGCTGTCATACCAGTAGCTGTCACATTCCAGCTTCTGGTGTGAAGTCACCAATGTGACCAGTGAGAGCGCTTCCTTGAATGTATTGCCATTCAACTCCTCGCACTATATGTGCAGCCTTACTCACACTAATGCGGTGGAAGTATAACAGCATAGAAAACAACTTGCACCTCAAAGTGCCAGTTCAAGCCTCCGTGTAGGCGAAAAAATTTCTATATTCTTTCGTCTGATAATTTTTGCTTGATAGAAAATTTCATAAAAAATTATATAAAAATTGAACAAACTTTATTCAGAATATTCGCCATCGACAAAAACTTGAATTCAAAATTTTAATTGTTAAATTCCGATTACATTGCATGAAATCCGTTTTAAAGAATTATTATTCGAATGTACGAGGAAGGGCTAAAATTAATTCCCGATAATACAGAGTTATAAAAAACTCGGTTACAGCCAAACTTCTCTGCTTAAAGCCGCTCTGGGCACAAATGAGCAGAGGTGGGCTTTAAAATATCTTCATACTTCCTTAAAGTAATCGTCATCACTAATCCGAGCGGTTTGCCTACGCTTTTTTTCTGCTGTCCCCTCTTCCGTGACTGCTTACACAAAGAGAAAGAATAAAAAATTGTGAAAGTTCGATATTTAGGAAGGACGAATAGCATATAAACCATCCATAAAAGGAGAAAAGAAAATAAAAAAATGATTAAGCAAGTAAGTGAAACAAATAATTTAAATATTGAAAAATCAGTCTGCCACTTAATGAATAGACAAGTAAATGAATAAAAATTAAATGAATATAAAAAAATATAAATATAATAAGTAAATAAAAATTAATTTCACAGGTATTTAAGAACAACATCTGTACTGTAGACAAATTTTAGCTTATTATCCTCTAATAAACATAATAATCCTCAAGTAAAATTTAAAGTCCTATCGGTTTATTCTTTTGAAAGTTCTTCACTTCAAAATTATTTCACATTTTTTTGGTTTCTATTTAAAATAAATAAACGATAAGTTTATAAATTGAAATAATAAATTTGATTTTTGTATTCTGCTCGTGTTGATGAACAAAAATATTTTTATTTATTTAAAAAGGAAATATTTATTGTAGCAAGCAAATCAAAAACAATCCTCTTTGCACGAGTATATTCAAAAAGACACATTCTAGAGGCACACATAGATGTGCATTCAAGTCTGAAGTTAAATCGAAATCTATTTATAAATATTTGTGCACACTTATGGCTAAATGTGGGTGTTCTTATATGAAGGTGTTTCCCATGTGGCAGATAAATATTTTAAAACTTAAAAGGGAATATTGAAAGTATCACCGTTTGTGTTTATCTTTGTGCCAGCAGCCTTTTTGATAATAGCCAAAAGTAAAAACTTTAAATAATGAAAAGTGAAGAGAAAAATTCGTAAAAACAGTGTCTTTTATACTCTCCAGATATTGTTCGTGATTAAATTAATTTGGACAGCATTTTTCCTTCTTTGGATAAGGACATCTGGCTGGCATCAGCATTGCAATGTTGGCAGTTTTCGCACAATAATCAATCACTCATTTGTTACACAAAGTTTGCAAAAAAAAAAAAAAATGGCCGTTCGGGAGACGTTTTCATATCCAGCCCGAACTGAGAACTTACACAACCACGCACTTGTAAAGGGTGTGCCAAAATTAAGGCAAGCTTTGAATTAAATAGAAAACACAGCAATTAGTTTCCTTATTGAATGATAAAGCATTCACAATAGCCTTACATGTGGACTAATGTGGGCAAATGGCCTCCAACAACCATTTGGCCTAAGCATGGCAGTCAATATCCTGCTTTAATGAGAGTGAGTTTGCTTGTTGGTGTTTGTTGTCATGGGGAAAGGAGAGGCATTGCCAGTTGCAAATGTGTTATGCTGCAAATGGATTATATCACGGCACCGTCCAGTTGGCGATAAATTTAATTCTTTCATCGTTTATGGGACACCCTTTACCATAAAGTAAAAGCATTTACATGTATTTACGTCTACGCATGCTAAACTGTACGTTACTTTTATGCACATCACATAAACATAAATAAATAAATAATAAATATATTTTTACCATGCCGTACATACAACTTACTGTAACAACAACAACAATAACAAGTCTGTGGGATATCAAGTCTGTGATGTATTCATCACAAACCTTTCCTCCTTCTTAATATTACAGGAGCAAAAAAATTTTCTTTTCAATTTTTACATTCACTGTAGTTGCGTTGAGGATGCCAAAGGTCGCCAGTCATTTCAAGGGCAACCAAAATATAATAAAAAGTATTTTATTAGCAAATAAAATGGCAAAATGTACGTACTTGTAGGATACAAAAGTGTTTGCCCGAATGTATCTCTACTGGTCTTTGAGTATTTTACGACTATATGAGAATTAAAACGAAAAATACACAATTTTTTACATTTTTGCTGTAAAGTATTTAAAAGTAAATCAATAAGTGGAATTATAATATGTAAAGTATATTATCTCTTTTTGAATATACTCGTGCAAACAGGATTGTTTTTGATTTGCTTGCTACAATAAATATTTCCTTTTTAAATAAATAAAAATATTTTTGTTCATCAACACGAGCAGAATACAAAAATCAAATTTATTATTTCAATTTATAAACTTATCGTTTATTTATTTTAAATAGAAATCAGAAAAGTGTGAGACTCTAAATTTTACTTGAGGATTATTATGTTTATTAGAGGATAATAAGCTAAAATTTGTCTACAGTACAGATGTTGTTCTTAAATAGCTGTGAAACTTATTTTTATTTACTTATTTAACTTATTATATTTATATTTTTTTATATTCATTTAATTTTTATTCATTTACTTGTCTATTCCTTAAGTCTATTCATTAAAGCAATTTTTAGTATTTTTGGATTTTGTTTGTTTTTATTAAAAAATATTTTCTTTTTTTTAATTTTTATTATTACTTTTTTTTATTTTTCCACTATTTCAGGTATTTTTATTAACAAAATAAAATCAAATAGAATATTTATTAGTGATTTTTCTTTTCCTGAATATATTCTGAAGTTACTTCCGCAATTTAAAATGAACTTTTCACCATTTTTTTTTTGTTTTTTTTTGCTTAAAGCATTTAACTTTTTTTAGTGTTATTATTTTTTATCAATAAATTTATATATAGAATTGCACATATAATATGTAAATATATATTTTGTATGTATTTAAGCATGTATATGAAAAATCAATATTATACAGGGTGGGCCAAAAGTCACAATGGGGTTTAAAAATTTAATAACTTTTTTGTTTATTTTTTTTTTTATTTTTTTTTTTTTAAGATTATATAAATAACATCTGGAGAATAAATAATGGAGGGATTTACAACTGAACAAAGAACAAGAATAATAGAATTTTATTACTTAAATCAGCGATCAATTATTTTAACGCAAAGAGCATATCGTCGCCATTAATAATTTCAAGAAATTCAGAAATTAATTGGCCAGCGCGTTCGCCAGATTTGTCAGCATGCGACTATTTTCTTTGGGGTTATTTGAAGGAGCGAGTATATGTCAACAAGCCCGAGACAATCCTTGAACTCAAGGCCAACATTATTGCAGAAATTCGAGGGCTACAGCCACAAATGTTGAAAGATGTTATGGAAAATGCTCTCAAAAGAGCCCATCATTGCGAAGCTAATAACGGCGGTCATTTAAGTGACATTATTTTCCATACTTAGCGTAAAAAAATGTCCATTGTGTATATTTCATAATCTTAAAAAAAAAAAAAAAAAAAAATAAACAAAAAAGTTATTAAATTTTTAAACCCCATTGTGACTTTTGGCCCACCCTGTATAAAGCGGCCAAAAAAAATAAAGATGTTTACTTTGAATGAGAAACAGCTTAAAATAATTTATTTTTAAATTAAGTTAACTTTACATTCAATTTTGAAATTAAAAGTCAGGAAATTTTTTTAAGAATATGAATCAGCATTATTTTTATTCTCAATGTGAAATGAAACTGGTTTTCAGATGGTTTATTTGCAACTGAGAAATAAGGCACGGGATATTATATAAGGGCAGCGCCGTACTATGAGCACAAATTTATCAAATTAAATAAATAAACTTTTACAACAAAAAAATACTCACTCGATGTATATGATTAAATAATTTTTCCAATGAATTTATTTTTTTTGGAAAAGATTAAAATTCATTTCAATCAATTATTTTTACGAAGACCAAAAAATTATATAAATAACTTTATATAACTTTGTACGGCCAAGACTAACAGTTGCGGAGCCATAATTCGATTCCATTTACCAGAAAGCATAATTCAAGACAAAAAAAATATATATTTTTTGAAAGTTATTACATTCAACGATGAAAACATCAAGGCGAATTGGCTTTACGGCTGGTCTCAACTCTACAACTATTGACTAACTAACTAATCTAATAGTTATTCGATTTATTAAAAACTGTGGGGTAAAAATTTCATCAAATTAAGCAACTTTTCATTTTCTATGAAACAACTAATTGTATTGAGCTTTCAAGGCCAGATTTGTTTTGAATTCGCCTTTAAATAATTATACAAAGCTTTACATTATTTTTATTTTATTTGCTTTATAATTCGAACAGATAACCCGAATTTGTTAATTGAAAGCAAATTTTTCTTTCTTTGAGGAGAAAACATTAATTATAAAACTATTCAAATTTAAATTGGCCTTGAAAAGGCTTTTCTTGTTCAACCAGAATATTGAATAGAGAATATTCTATTTTCTTTGTTTTTAATATACGAGTATACACTTTAAGTTTTGAATTTTCTATTTCAAAACTATTTTCTGTTCTCTACAAATAGAAAACATGCTAGAGCATGTATGCATAGGCATATACGAGTATGTATGTATATGTATGTAAGTTGCATGTACATGCAAACAACATCCACGGTCGGTCTGAAAAATGCTTACTAACGTGCTCGTATATAATTATCGTTTAGAAATTCATTCATCGCAATTATACGTGTACACTTTCAACACGTACCAGGAGTTCTTCTCATGTGTGCAAGTGAGCACTATATTTATTTATTTCCGTTAAGTAACCGTATTCCATATGCATACACCCATATATGTACATACATACACATATGTGTCTATGAGTTGATTTTATGGTGTACGAGTGTGTGAGTAAGTATAGGCGTGAGATATTTTCCTTTATCAAAATTCATTGACTCAAACAATGAACGCGCTGTTGGGAATGAGAAACTTTGGCAATTCTAATCTTGATTGAACATGTGCGTTGATACGATCACAATGACAGCACCTCTCAAACGAATTCAATAGCAGTGAAATAGATAGCGAGCTTTAATACAATTTCACTATGAGAGCAATCACGTTTTGATGAAGTTTCTGTCACAATTCACTTACATATAAACGGCAATTTCCTTAATGTAGCAGGCACATCTTTGATAAGACCAACAAATGATAAGACCAACAGAAACAAGTAGTCGATATTGTTGTAGGAAATGATAAAGCACTTCCAAGAGATACTGACTTCTTTAACAATTCTTTTGACACTTAAAAGAAATTGATTAAAAGGATATTTGAGGTTTTAATTTGTTCATCAAAGCTATAAATGCTTACTAATATATGTTGTTAGAAATGGCATTGTTTAATAACCAGCAGTTAAAATTAAATGCATAACTGTCTCTAGCAACTCCTTTAACTTTCACTAACGACTCTAACAGTTGTCTAGTAACGCTTTTTACTTTCGTTTAAAAACAGTTATTTTTTTTGATTCATAGAACTAAACGTCGACAATATTTAACAACAAGTCGTTAAAATTAAATGCATAAGTGCCTCTAGCAACTCCTTTAACTTTCACTAACGACTCTAACAGTTGTCTAGTAACGCTTTTCGCTTTCGTTTAAAAACAGTTATTTTTTTTGATTCATAGAACTAAACATTGATAATATTTAACAACAAGTAGTTAAAATTAAATGCATAAGTGCCACTTAGCAACTCTTTTAACGTTCACTAACGACTCTAACAGTTGTCTAGTAACGCTTTTTGCTTTCGTTTAAAAACTTTTTTTTTTTTTTTGATTTATAGAACTAAACGTTGACAACATTTAACAACAAGTAGTTAAAATTAAATGCATAACTGTCTCTAGCAACTCCTTTAACTTTCACTAACGACTCTAACAGTTGTCTAGTAACGCTTTTTGCTTTCGTTTAAAAACAGTTTTTTTTTTTTGATTCATAGAACTAAACATTGACAATATTTAGCAACAAGTAGTTAAAATTAAATGCATAAGTGCCACTTAGGAACTCTTTTAACGTTCACTAACGACTCTAACAGTTGTCTAGTAACGCTTTTTGCTTTCGTTTAAAAACAGTTATTTTTTTTTTTGATTCATAGAACTAAACATTGACAATATTTAACAACAAGTAGTTAAAATTAAATGCATAAGTGCCACTTTGCAACTCTTTTAACGTTCACTAACGACTCTAACAGTTGTCTAGTAACGCTTTTTGCTTTCATTTATTTATTTTAGTTGATTTAGTTTAGTTATTTTAGTTGATTTGTAAAACTAAACGATGCTCAGTTTTATAGTGTTTAGTTTAACCATGACCCTTTAAAATTTCTCAACTATTTATGATTTTTATTTTTTCTTTATTTCTGGAAATTATTAACAAATTTTTTAAAACAATCATTTAAAGAAAAAAATCTTCATTCTTTACATGTACGGTATACTTTAAATATGAATAGAAAAATAAAAGTTGTCTGCAAAATAAACAAACCAATTTTTCTTCATAAAATATTTTCCTACAATTTAGTAGTCCATGCACGTTTTGTAAACAACTTATACAATGACCAGTGAGTATACTCTTCTTCTTGTAAAAATCCAATTGTTGCGAAATGCAGTTGCCCGAGCACATGACCTTTTAGTGTTAGTCGTAGTAAACAATAGCTTTTACAGTTAAGAGCAGCAGATAATTTACTAGAAATGAAGACACAAGAAACTGCTTATTTGATTAAATTTCAAACCATCCGTCAAACGATTTAGTTTCAAAATTAATTACAACAATAGCAATGATGATGAAAGTATATGTACGTCAGAGTACAGGCTCCTTTTGGTTAATTTAAAAGGAATGAATGTCAAATTTGTCATAAAGTTGAAAGACAGAGTACGTGCGTCACAATCAATGGCATTTCAGTTGTATGTCATTTTTAAGGAGTTTCTTTAAAATAACTTTTCTTTTGTCTCAAGATAATTTAGGGGACTTAGATGGCTAAAGGCATAATATGAGCATATGCACCCTTTTCCCAGTAGTCATTCCCAGCAGTCTGCTCAAATAATATTTCAAATAGTCCAAATTCCACATATATAAATTTGCAAGTTGCGTAAAGTTGTCTAAAAGTTGACCTTATAAAACGTTACGTCTCTGATGAAATAAAACAATTACACCTCCATATACAGTTTCAGGTGCCTGCACATAAGAATTACTTAAAATAAACCTTGGGAATATAAAAGTGAGATGTTCCGATTTTCATTTGTAAGCAACTGAAGTTACCTAAATCGACGTATTACTGTATAGGCGTTTTTAAAACATGCTTTTTAAAACATATTTAGGTGGCATAAGGGGCGAAGGCATAATCACTGCTGATTTACTAATATGCATCTGAGCATATGCACCCTTTTTCCGCTGCACTGCTGTAGCAGTATTTAGCTATCGGCGCTCTGCTGTAAAGAGCTGTTCGTGGGAGCAGCCACCTTTTTCATAATAATTCATATGAGTCTTAGGAGTACTTTAATTCGCGGTGTATTCGTATTGCTCGTATATCACTAGTTGTCATTATATATTTCAGAAAGATCTTTCCAGTCTTTCGAAACCTGGTTTTAATTTAAAGACTTCGGAAAGATAATTTTCTTCAAATGGAGATTTAAAAGGCAAACATAAAAATATTAACCATTTCTTTGCTCGCGTACATATCATTCAACAGTAGCAGGAATTAAGAAATGTTTAGCAGGAATAAGGAAATGGTTAATTCCACAAGTGTAATGAAGTATTCGTAATTACATCACAAAATTACATGCCACAGAAGTAAACTGCTGTCTAAATAAGAAAACCACTTTTGTGGTTGCAATTATTAAGCTTAACGTAATGCCAAGGATTTGCTTAATAAGCACGCAAACTGTAACGCTTTTCGTTGAAAAAACTTAACTTACGATTCGTACTGCTTAAAGAAATCATATTTATAATTGAATATCCAAACTCATACCGCTACGTTACGTTAAACGGGGAATTTTTTTTATTACTCTTTTGTGATATTTTAGTTGGAAGTTTTGGAAGCAAATAAACTTTTAAAAACTTTTAGTTCGGCTTTTTCGTGTTCTCAGACACATTTTTTTAAATTGAGTCAAAAATTTGCAAACAGTTTGCATTTCATTTGCTTCGTTTTGTATTTACATGAAAACTCACATTAACTAAATGAGAATTATTATAATATCTATGCTTTTCTTTGCTTTCTCTACATAAACGTAAAGAAATATTTTTTTCTTATGTGTGGAAATAGAAAATATATAAGTATTCTGTAGCGAGTACATGAAATTTCATGCTCAAAATACATGAATTTGAATGTTCCACCAAAAAGAGTTGCCGTCATGAAGTATCGCCAATATGGCGGTAATGAAAACAACAACAATTAAATTTCAAGATTACAACTAATAATTCTAATTTCAATTAAGCACTGTAAGCTGTGCTGTGAAGCATATCTGCCTGAGCTTTTGCTGGCTATCGCTTAAACATATCATCAATTAGAACTTAAATTTCTAAATTGTATAAATTATTAGCAATTAAATGATTGAAATCTTCTTTCAAATTTTTTGTATTAAAATTTGAAAAAATATTTCTGAGAACCTGAAGAAAATGAAATATAAAGTTTTTATAACTTTAATAATAAAATTCATTATATTTTCTTCCAATTCGTTGGTTTTCTACTTGCCGAATGAAACGCAATATTGTACAAATACTTTAATTGGATTCTTTCAGCAATGAAGCTAAAACGAGAATTGTATGCTCAACCCAAAGAGAGAGCATATTTCAAATTTCTTTCACAAACTAGCGCAACAACAAACAAATAAATAAAAAAGTATTTAACTATTTCAATTTATATTGTCTTATGTTTTGTGGAAAAATCTTTTGCATTTAGAAAAATACTTTAAGCACAAATATTTGACTAGAATAAAAAAAAAGAGAAAATAAAAAACCATTTATTTGCTCTCATAGTTAGCAATCACTGGTAGCAGGAATGAAGAAATGGTTAATGCCACAAGTGCAATGTGATGGCCCAACACGACCCCCACCAGCTAACAAAAATTAATATGCAGCATAAACAACTTGCTGTTGCCTAAATGAAAGAAACAATTTCTTGAAATTATTATTTTTAGGCTGCTTAAATGGATACTAGAAATACCAGCAGGGAAGACGCACACATACCATGCCATACACGCACATATACATACACACCAGACACTTCACAAAGGACTTGTACGAAATATTTCTATTTCCCCTTCTGTCATTTTTTAATTTTGTTTACTTTGAAGACGCGATTATGCCTAAATATTGATTTGTTTTCCCTCTGTGCACTTCTGTAGGCCAGAAGTAGAAATAAATTTGAAAAACCTGGCCAGGCATGCAAAAAAAATAAAATAATAAAAAAATTTTCTTGCACAAATTTATAGACAGAAAAAAAAACATGTTTTGAAAGAAAAACTCAGGCGAAATAAAATGGAAAAAATGATTTAAGCTGAAATTCTTTCAGGTCCACAAAAGATAATAAAATAAAAATGAACTACAGTCAAGCCGCGCTAATTCGTATGCCATTTATTCGAAATTCTCAACAATGCTGGTCCCTTGAGAAACTCTCTTAAATTATCACTTTCGTCACCTCATTAATAAATATATACATATATATATATATTTTTTTTTTGGGGGTTTTTTTCTCTTGCCATACAAAGTTTGAAGAGTCTACCGTAAATCGCAGTTACTCATAAACAGCCTGTTATTGCTAATGAAGAAAATATTTCAAAAACAAAGTTTTTCTCTTACAAGTTCATTTTCAGTTCCGTTTGCTTAAGCCGTGGCCTTTTTGTTTTCCTTAGGACTATTTGCTGTATGGCTTGTCTCAAGCTTTTTTGATGAGGAGGGCATAAAAATGTTTGATCAAAACACGCATAGAATACTATAATTAATGCAAAGAAGAAAAAATCTTATAACTTGAGAATGGAGAAGAAAGTATTTTCTTATCGCTTCTTCAATGCTTTCCTCAAGTTTGTAAAACAGACAATTAAGAAAAATAAATAATATTCACAATTCATTTCTTTTACTATTTTTATCACATCCCTCCCATATCGCAATATCTCTACATCCGAAACTCATCTAATTAGGCGACTTAACACAATTCCATTGTACACAATAGTTGCTTTAATATGAAGTATTTTCTTTTAAAAAGCTTTCTTTTTTTTAAGCTTTAACAACAGATGGAACTGTTCTGTATGCTGTCCTGTATGCTGTTTTACTTTTTAACAAGACACAGTTATTTGATGAAAAAAGAAGAAAATGGGAGGAAACATTTAGTTGTTGTAGTATTAAGTCCGGCCATCTGCTATCAATTAGTCTTATTTGACTGATTAGTCTTATTTGAAAAGCCAATGACTTTAGAAGAAATACGAATTGCCTTTCCTTATATTTTTTCGTTTTACTTCATTACCAAATAGTGGCTTTTCGTATTTATTTATCACATACATTTTCGATAACCATTTCAATTCTTCTTGTTATATCCTTTTCCAAAAAGGATAGACGGCTATTAATAGGGTTGATATAAGTGATGAAATTTTTATAATTGAAATTTATAATTTTTTTTTTTGTTTGTCTGTTTCCTGTAGTTTTGCTGCATTCTCGTCGTGTAGCAAATCGGCCTTCAATTTTCTCTAAGGTCAAAAATGTTAAAATCCATCTACTTCAATTAAATTCTGATTTTTCTTATTGAGCGATAAATAAAAGAAATATTGCCAAAAAAATTATTTTATATATTTATAGCTAAAAAAAAAATCCGTTGCTAAGACCACAGAGCGTTTCAAACCCAGATCAGCACAAATTTGATCAGCACAGCTCTTTGGTCGCAGCCGAACTCGATGTTTAGAAGCGGACACAGATAAGACCATTTTTTTTCTCACATTTACGCTTTTCGGAACTTTTATATTAAATTACTACTATAATTTTTTATTTATTTTTTTTGTTAATGTTCTTTTCCATCTTAAATATACTTTTATTTTATTTTATTCGGAATTTAAAATCTTTTTTTTATAAAAAATAATTTTTTTTTTATTTTCAATATTTTGTCAAGACCAGCTTGACTTCTTCAACAACTATTATTATTATTATTTCTTGAAAAAGTTCATTATATTCATGAACAATAATCTACGCATTATAATATAAGATGAATTTAAATGTTTCTCTCTCTTTCTTTCCTTGAGAGAACATATCCATGGAGAAGAGTATATAAGATTCGGCATAGTCGAATGTAGTACTTTCACTTGTTTTGATTCATTTTATTATTATTATTTATTTTTGGTTTTTGGTTGTTTTTGTTGCTTTGGGTACGAAAACTGTGCATCCTTTTTTATAAATCTTTGTTAGATGTCAAAGTGCATAACGAATTTATTTCGAAAGAATTGGCCAGGGAGAATTGGGAGATGTACTAGTTCAGTTCTATAAAAATTTTGTCTTGACTTTATTTGCCTTACCAATGCCATAGAAGAAGTTTTAGGTTCTTGAATTAGTTTTACTTTGTAATCACCAATCCCAGAAGCGTTTTTATTTGTATCTAAATTTTCCCCGTTTGGCAACATTGGCTTTCTATATTTCCTTCTCTTCATCATGTCAATTTCATTTCCGATTGTATGCACTCGGATACGTTTTTGTAACTTATCAGTTTAAAGATGGAATGTTTTTTTTGTTGTTATAATTAATAACAATTAATAGCAATAAGTGTGTGTTTCCATACTTGATGTTTTCATTTAATTTTAGTTCTGATAATTCCTAATTTTTATTTATTTTCTTATTTATCAATAATTTTTTGCCAAATTGTTTAAAAAACAGCTCAGTTTCTCTGTTTCTATTTTGCACGTCTCAAAGTCAAATAGCTGGCTTAAACTTACTCTTTTCCTCCTTTTCCTACGAATCTGTTTTTTAACAGAATAGCATTTTTCAATCCGTGTATAACTGAATGCAGGAGCGTCATCGAAACTACGAGTATAATATTTTTCGCGCAAAAGTATAGTTTAATATTTCAAATGTATCTTTCCGCTTTAATTCCATTATAATTTTCTTAATTATTTAAAATATTTTTCTTCCTTTAGGAAAATTCTTTTTTTGCAAAATTATTTCTTAAGAAAAAAATGAAACATTTAGTTTCGGCAGTGAAAAAAAAACAAATATTTTTTAAATTTTATAAAATAATATAATTAATATTAACAAAAATTTATAAAATATAATTAATGAATTGCTTGTTTCTGGTTTTTGCCAATTCATTCAGACTTATTTTTTCAGCATCTGTTTAACAAGGTTATATCCCTGATAAGAGATACTCTTCCATATAATTTATGTCCTTAAGCAGGCATCACCGTTATGTATTTTTTTTTAAGAAAAAAATAATTTTAAACACTTTTCAACAAACTTAAGAAAATACGTATTCAAGCGAAAAGTTGGCATTTTTCCTTCTAATTATTCTTAAACAAGTGTATGTATGTATGTTTGCTTACAGTGTTTCTGTTAATGTTTTTTTTTTGATCCTTAATGCCCAAGGACTTCATTAACTTTTATGTTGGCATATTTATTTGTACAGTCTTTATGCTTAAGCTAATATCAACACTTTTAACCACAGACATACAATAAGCCACTTACACACTTACACACTTACACACTAACTACTTGGCAAATACTTTCACTGTATGAGTATGCATGTGCCATTTAATATTAACGCAAAGTAACATACACTAATTTGCACACTGAGACTTCAGTTACTCCCAGCACACATTCTTGAGATCAGCATTATGATTAGTACAATCATATATGATAACATTTGCCAATCGAAAATTGATACCCTAAAGCGTTAACTTTCAACGAACTGTACAGGATATAATTTTTTTATTCATACAGTTTTCTGCTCTTCCTTGATAACTGCTCGCTAGTAAATAGTTAAATAGTTTTTTATTATATTTCAATTAATTGTTCAAAAAAGCTCCGTTTGGATTAGCCAGCGATCGAACTTGACTTGCTTGTGATTCTTTTTAAGGACATATTGGGGCTTATCCTTTTTGAAATAATAAAACAAAAATCTTTAATATTTTTTTGCAAATAAATGTTTACTAACTTATTAAAATGAAATAAAGAAATAATGAAAATCAAATATCTGCAAGAACCAGACCATTCATATTTTTATGGCTGCAAGTAGACTTTGATAATGATGGTAATTATCCTGTGTTCCGTCCTTTATTACAGGGCTTCATTAAAGCATGTCTTATTTTAAACTTAAAAACCCTTTCGCCATAGTTAAATCCATTTTCTTAACTTTTGCTTTTGCATTTACTTTTTAGTCAACAGTAAAATTTCGTCATAATTTAAATTAATTTTTTATAATTTAAATTTTTTTATGTTCAATATTTATAAAGTAAATAGTTTTTGCGCCATGAGTTTCAAGAAATTATCAAGCAAAAATTCTAAATATTAAATTCCTGCTACTGAAGCTTTAAATGCAGGCCGAACTATTTAATTTTGTTAGTAACAAAATAACACCAAGTAAATTCTTAGAGCTTTTCAGCTGTGTTTTCAAATCAGCTGTTTTTTATGTTTTTTTTTTTTTGTTAATTGAAGAAATTAACGACGATAGTTTTTCTGATGTTTATTTTAACTGCGAAGCTTGTGAAATTTCTCCGCTCCTTAGTGAAAGCAGGACCTTTTTTGGGAGCACACTAGTAGTTATTCCTGCGAAGACACCAAGAAATCGCTTACAAATAATAAGAAAACTTTATTAATATTATTTAAAAATAATATTTCACTTTCAATGCTCAAAATTGATATAACTCATAAAAATATATTAAATTTTTTTCATTCTTCTTTTTGTCTTTCGCAATTTTTAGCAAAGCTTTAACGACATTATCAATTAAACGCCGAACAGAAGTGCTAACTGTTAGTTATTGAATCGCCTTCGTGGTAATGCAAACAACTACACTACTGGCTTAATTAAGCGCATTTCAAAAGTGTTTAAAGTTACTGAAAGAGGCAGTATAGCAAGCAATTCCTTATTGGCAAGCCAATCAATATGAGGCAACATGATTGATGCCGATGCCCAAGGCCACCATGTTTTGATCAGATTTTGTTGTTCGGTTTTAAAAAAATCATTTTTGGCCCATGTAAATAATTCATATCTAATAATCTTCTGTTTTGATTATCAAATGTCTGCTTGGCCAGCACACACATACAGATATGTGTAAGTCTCTACTCGCCTGGGTATTAAAATTGAAAATGAAAATTATTTTAAATCATAGTTTAAATGATATTAATTCATTTAAGTTCCTAATTAGTTCATTAAACAATCACCTTAATGCGTTGTTGGCCATAATTGGAATTATAAAAGATAGATATATAATATATAAAGCAGGAAGGGAGAATAAGTGAAACTATATTTTGAATCTACATGTACGAGTATATTTTCTGAAAATATTTATTAATTTTAGCAATTGTGGTTGAAATAAAATTTTAATAGAATATTGTCTATTACGACTGGAAATTTGCCATAAAATAAATCCTTACCAAGTCGGTCATATAGAGCAAATTCAGGTAATATTTTGGTGCCACAACACATCTCCTTCATACTAATTCATACAGAAGTTCGTCTGTTCTATATCTACAATTACGAGTGTTAAGCTTTACTTTTTAACAATTTCTGAACACAAACATTTAAAAATTATTTGTCAGCGTATTTTCTAAACGATGATTTATTTAAATAATCTTTAATAAATTTTATTTTCGTTACTTCGTTATATTTTTTTATAAATTCCCAAAATTGTTGACCAAACCGAACTCTGTCAAGCAACATTTTTATTTGAATTTTTAACGATTAACGATTTTTTTCTTTTTCGTGTATCTCACATATGACAGTTGACGAATTATTTGTATCGAGTATTCTTTCCTGAAAATAATACAATAATTTATTATTAAATAATAATTTTTGTTTAGCATTCTAGTAACTAAAACTACATTCACACATACAAATTCAATAAATTCCACCCACAATACGAATACAATCAAAAAAAAACAAAGTCAATATAAAAATTAAAAAAAAATTTCCAAAAAAAATCTCAAAAAAATTTCTGAAAAGCAATATCTAACACTGGAAAAATTAAAAACATTATTAAAATTGCCTAAAAACCCAGAATCCTAAATTGATAAGAAAAATCGCCAAAAACTAAAAAAAGTTGTAAGTCTTATAGTTAAAAAATCGCTGTAAATTGCAAGGTGTGGTTGCATAAAAAAATAAAAAAATTCTCAAAAAAAATTTCTGAAAAACATTCTGAAAACCAACAAAAAATTGTGGAAAAATTAAAGAAACTAATAAAACTGCCTAAGAACCCAGAATCTTAAATTGATAAAAAAAATCGCCAAAAACTAAAAAAAGTTGTAAGTCTTATAGTTAAAAAATCGCTGTAAATTGCATAGTGTGGTTGCATAAAAAAAAAAATTCTCAAAAAAAATTTCTGAAAAACATTCTGAAAACCAACAAAAAATTGTGGAAAAATTAAAGAAACTAATAAAACTGCTTAAAAACCCACAATCCTAAATGGATAAAAAAAATCGCCAAAACTAAAAAAGCTGTAAATCTTACAATTATAAAATCGCTGTAAATTGCAAGGTGTGGTTGCATAAAAAAATAAAATAATTCTCAAAAAAAATTTCTGAAAAACATTCTGAAAACCAACAATAAATACTGGAAAAATTAAAGAAAGTAATAAAATTGGCTTAAAACCAGAATCTTAAATTGATAAAAAAAATCGCCAAAACTAAAAAAATTGAGAAAAAAATCGCCAAAAACTAAAAAAAGTTGTAAGTCTTACAGTTATAAAATCGCTGTAAATTGCAATGTGTGGTTGTACATAAAAATAAAAAAAATCATTTTATTTAAACGTTTTAATTCTAAATTTTCCAAAATATTTAGTGTTTAGATATCTTGTTATTTATTTTAAACAATATTTTCTTTGTTTATATAATTTTTTATTACAATATTTGCAATAACCTTTCGTCAAGCAAGCCTTCTTCCGCTGGAAATTTGTAATCACGGGTCACAAATGGGTATAAAAAATTAAATAAAAAAAAAAAATTTATTATTTAAAATAAAAGAGATATTCATTTTCATGATGGAAAGCTTCTAAGAGACTCTTATTTCTATAGTTAGCCAGATGAAAACGTTTCCTTTAAATAAAAATTTAAGCGTCTCTTTTTAAACAACCCCTGCCGTCCTTAAAATTTTTATAAATTTTTGAACGATTTAAAAACCACTCGCTTACAATTTTTTTTTATGAAAAATACTAAACAGAAATTACAAAGCAATGAATAACTTTAAACGATTATTGTGTTTAAGAATAACGACTTTGTTGCTATTTAAAACACTATCGACATCTCCATTTGTGATATAGTTTATTTCAAAGCTGTCATGGGGCAGCTTTTTTGAAAATTACTAAAAGCATAAAGAAAGTTAAACAAAATTCAAATATGAAAATATACTTCTATGAATTTCGCTTGTTGCTTTTAAAATAGACACCTCGCAAGTCCTTTTCGTTTAATTGACGTTAATCTCTCAACCAACGAATTAAGTGATTTTAAACTAACGCGCAAAGCATTGCAGCTGCTAATGGATAATAAAAACGCTAATTAGTATAAATTAATTAATTAGCCTCGAAAAGAGCTCCTACATCGCTCTAGTGAAAAATATTTTAAGAGCTTTTAAGTAAGTGCTCAGTAGGGTTTCCTCTGGTTAATGCTTTAAATGGCGGCGTAGCATTAAAGGGGTAATAAAGAAATATCGACATATAAATGCTGTCGACGTTGACAATTGTAATAGAGGGGATTATTTTTTCTAGTAATGCAAACTATCGCATTCTTACTCTCTAACAATAGTATCCTTTACAGTAAAACACAACACCAGTGTCACTGCTTTACGGCCTGCCTAACAATTTTCCAAAACAAAAATGGGCAAAGCCTTCGAAGGGAGTTTTAGCATAAAAAGTAACAAATTGCAGACATCATATTATTATTAGGAAAATTAATTAATGAACACAATAATAGTAGATTCTCGCAACATTAGACGAGAACATAAAATATTTAATTAGTAATTTGTTTGTTTATGAATAAATTTGTGTGGGCGTTGTAGCGAAGGCCTCTTCGTGCCTTGGATATTTAACTAAGGATTTATTACCATGCCTGCTAGATATGTATGTTTGTACGAGTATATTTAAGCTACAAATGAGTTGGCCAGCAATACCGCACAAAAAGGAAAATATACAGAATGCTGATTAGATTTTTATTCGGTCTTTGAAGCTCTGCAAGTAAGTCTCATTAATGTTTGCCCCTCACAGTGAATAGAAAGAATAGTAAAAGTCGTTTAGGCCAAACTTATTCGCATCTTAACTCATTAAATGAATGAAGCGAATGCAAAGTTATTGAACATTATGTATTTAATACAACTCGATGAGGTCCTTAAATGGTTGTACTTCTCAAATAGTTGAAATTAAAAGAGAAAAAGCTACAAAACTTTAATTATTTTTACAAATATAAGCAGCAAAGCTTTCGACTTGTCAGCAGAAAACAATAGACAGGAATGCAAGCTGCGTAATCCTGGCCGCCTTTATACCCGATAGATTGCTCTGTCTCGACCGAAAAAATCTTCAATTAATAAATAATTTTTCGTAAAATTAAATATTTAAATTCACCTTTGCCTAAAAGTTTGCTTTCATTCCTTAAACGTGGTTTTTTTAAGAAAAATGAGCAGCTCTGAGTAAGTGTCCTGGATTAGTTGGTTTTGCGGTCTATGCGGCAATGAATTCTTC
Organism: Ormia ochracea; assembly: GCA_963402855.1. Lineage (NCBI taxonomy): Eukaryota > Metazoa > Arthropoda > Insecta > Diptera > Tachinidae > Ormia > Ormia ochracea. The sequence continues at coordinate 20,587,648 of OY727106.1, forward strand.
TGCGAGGTTGACGGATTATATACAGGATAAATTCAATTTAACTGGCTTAAATGAACAAGTACCCAATTATAGACAAGCTCTATATATGATCCTAGATTTAGAGCCTGAGGATGAACTTGAAGATAATCCCTTACAATCCGATATGACGGAACCAGATGCAGAAATGTTATATGGTTTAATTCATGCGCGTTATATTTTAACAAATCGCGGTATTGCCCAAATGATTGAGAAATATCAAACTGGCAACTTTGGGCATTGCCCACGTATATATTGCGAAAGCCAACCCATGTTGCCCTTAGGTTTATCTGATATACCTGGTGAGGCAATGGTTAAAGTTGATTGCCCCAAATGTATTGATGTTTATACACCAAAATCTTCACGACACCATCATACAGATGGTGCATATTTTGTTACGGGTTTTCCACACATGTTATTTATGGTGCATCCCGAGTATCGTCCTAAAAGGCCAACTAATCAATTTGTTCCGACTTTACGGGTTCAAAATTCACAGCCTAGCTTATCAAATACAGCTGCAGGCAGCAGCCAACTTTAAAATACCACTACGATCCTATACGTTATATAAATATAATTTCCCAATTCAAGATAGCGAGTTTATGTTATAAAAATAAATAAAAAAACTAAATACAAAATTTAAATATATAAAATTAGAAATATATATATATATATATATATATATATATATTCATATATATATGAAGATATAAAATATAAATATAAATAAAAATAATATATAATTTTTTTTAAATGATTGGCTTGAATATAAAAGAAATACATTTCATTAAATATAATATAGTTAACAAATAATATATATGTATTTTAAAATATTTTTTGTTTTTTGAGTTAAATCTTATAGGAAAAATCTGTTGAAATAAATTTAATATGAAATTTTATATTTTCCTGAAGAATTTACCCATAGTAGTAGCAATATATTAAAAAAAATATATAATATAAAAAATTTTTATTAAAAAATAAAATTAAAAAATACATATATAATTTAAAATCCAAAGAATTTTTTTTTTTTTAGAAAAATTAATTTAACCTGCAAAGCTTTCGGCTTGACCGCAGGAAAACACTTAAGGTCTAGGCAGAAATCGAATCGACGACATCCAGTTTAGTAGGCTGTGTTCCACAAAAAAAGAAAAAAAATTATACTTCAAAAAATATTATATTTTAATTGGAAGTAGATTTTACCTCCCTAAAGAAATCTGAAGTGTGGCAGCACCCAAGAATAGCGCAGACTGTTCACAACTGGCCATAGAGTCAATATTAATCAAACGGAATTATTTAAATTAACTTTCGACTTGCTATAAAATTCGTTTAGATCCATTTATACTTAAATTTTTTGCCTTAATTTATCGCTGGAAATTTGAAAAGCCAACAAAAATTAAATTATTTAAAATGCAAGGTATGCATATAAGTTTGTTCCCCCCTTCTCTTACTATTTCGCAGCAACACTGTCTCCCCAAATTCTCCCCGAACGCATGTACTTTAAAATAAATTATTCTGTCCAGATATGAATGCTGGCTGGAGTTATTTTAGTTTTATTTCCCTTTTAATTTATTCAATTATGAAAATCGTCAGAGCAACGATACTTGCATTAAAATGCATTCAATTTAATTGCATCGGCTTAACATTGTCACCATAATTTCTGTCATCATTATGATATCGTTGTGATGAATATCGTCCGTCATGTTTGTTTATCATTTTACAGAAGTTAATTTGTTGTCACGGATGGTGTCGTGTAGTGACTGAAATAATAAAATACTGAATTTCCGCTTAAATGGAAAATGCATCGTGAGAAACTTAAGTTGATTAAATAAGCGGCATTATTTGCTTGCAAAGAATCTTATTTGCCCTTTAATAGGAGGTGTGTTGGAAGGAGCTCGTTGCAGTAAGCATGACTTATTCAATATTGAGACTTGTCCTCGTTTTCACCTTTCTCTCCGACCTTTGCATTTGAATAAAATAATTGTTGCAAGTTTTTTCATTTATGAATTGTATTTTTTCGATTCGATTTGGAAATTTTATTAGAGTTGTGATAAGTTTTCCACTCAATTAATTTACTTGAGTAATATAAATATATTTTCTTGGAAACTTGGCCTTAAATAAATATATTCAATAAATTTATTTACATGAGATTGCAGGCAGCAGTTGGTGAATTTCATTGTAATTTTAGTAATGAAATAAATTATTATTTTACTGGATATTAAATTTTCAGATTTTAATGGTACTTGAATATAAAATAAAAATATATTTTACTTTATTTGTGAAAATTTATAATGAGAAAATTGTCATATAAAAACATAAAATAAAAAATATTTTTTATATAGAAACATTTATTTCAAAATTTTATCGTTATTTTTCAGCTCTTCTTATTCTTTATATAAAGAGTTTTTAAAAAAATTTTGAAAAAGAATTAAATTTACTAGAGTTTTGCATTTTAATTTAAAATTTTAGTGTATTTAATATTATTAATTTATTTAATAAAGACCGCTGGATTGCGCCCAAAACAAAATGAAAAAAATAAAATAAATTAAATTAAATTATAAATACATTAAAAATGAAAATAAATTGAATTAATATAAAACAATTAATTAAAATAAATGAATTTAAAATTAAATTAAATTAAAATTAATTAAGTTGAAATAAAAAAATAAATTCAATTAAAATAAATTAGCTTATTGTCTCAATAATAGTTGTTAATATTTAACAAAATGAACGAGAAGTCCCGATCAGTACAACATATACTAGAGAATTGCAAGGGACTGAGTATTGATGACGTAAGAAAAAACAAGCACAAAAAATGCTTTCCAATGATTCTAAGAAAAGTTTTTAATGTCTTGACTAATATTTGATTCATTTGGAATTTTCACTCATTCTCAAGATCGTATAAGAATTGATTACAAGTTATTAATTTGGAAAATGGAAAATGTAAAGGAAAAGGTTGATTGTTTGTATTTATTGTTACAGCTTTGATTTGCTAAGCTTTCCGTTTAATTGCAATCAGAATTTACTTAAATCTCCAGTTTTTCTAAGAAAACATTTGGTTAGAGGTTCCCTTAAGATATGCATATAGCATGCGATGAAATGCGCAAAGCTAACCACACATTTAGCTAACACCACAGCTAGCTTATTCCACAGCTAGCTAATCTTATACTTGGCAAAATTTACAGCTAGGAAACCCCGCAACTAGCTTGCCCCAGAACTAGCTAACCCCACAGATCGCTAAACCCACAGCTACTTAATATTATAGCTGCCTAAAATTTCAGCTAGAAAACCTTACAGCTGGCTAACACACAACTAGCTAACACCACAGTTGGCTAATATTATAGCTGGCTAAAATTTTAACTAGGAAACCTTACAGCTGGCTAACCCCACAACTAGCTAACCCCACAGATGGCTAAACCCACAGCTACTTAATATTAGAGCTGCCTAAAATTTCAGCTAGAAATCCTTACAGCTGGCTAACCCCACAACTAGCTAACCCCACAGATGGCTAAACCCACAGCTACTTAATATTATAGCTGCCCAAAATTTCAGCTAGAAAACCTTACAGCTGGATAACACACAACTAGCTAACCCCACAGTTGGCTAATATTATAGATGGCTAAAATTTTAACTAGGAAACCTTACAGCTAGCTAACCCCACAACTAGCTAACCCCACAGATGGCTAAACCCACAGCTACTTAACATTATAGCTGCCTAAAATTTCAGCTAGAAAACCTTACAACTGGGCTAACACACAACTAGCTAACACCACAGTTGGCTAATATTATAGCTGGCTAAAATTTTAACTAGGAAACCTTACAGCTGGCTAATCCCACAACTAGCTAACACCACAGTTGGCTAATATTATAGCTGGCTAAAATTTTAACTAGGAAACCTTACAGCTGGCTAATCCCACAACTAGCTAACACCACAGTTGGCTAATATTATAGCTGGCTAAAATTTTAACTAGGAAACCTTACAGCTGGCCAACCCCACAACTAGCTAACCCCACAGATGGCTAAACCCACAGCTACTTAATATTAGAGCTGCCTAAAATTTCAGCTAGAAATCCTTACAGCTGGCTAACCCCACAACTAGCTAACCCCACAGATGGCTAAACCCACAGCTACTTAATATTATAGCTGCCCAAAATTTCAGCTAGAAAACCTTACAGCTGGCTAACCCCACAACTAGCTAACCCCACAGTTGGCTAAACCCACAAGTAGCTAACCCCACAGCTAGCTAACCCCCCAACTTAACTTTTTTAGGAGTTCTACTGAATTTTGAAATGAAAGCAAACAACTATAGAATAATGGAAATCTCACAAATAACCTAAATTATTAATTTGTAACTTTTTTTGTAAAATTATGATTGATTGTCTACGTGAAGGGTATTTTTTAAGAATATTTTTTTATTTTCTATTTTTATATTTTATATATTTTTTTTTATTACGTCCGCATTATTATTGCTAATTTTTTTATTAAAATAATCTATTTTTAAATAATTTTTCTTGTGGCAACCGATCCACTTTGTTTAGGGCTTAGCATTGCATCCGTAAGCGCTGCATGTTTTACTGTTTGGCGTGTCTCTGATACGACTGTCTTTCGATTTTAAATTTTAACTTGTAAGTTATATGAATATTATCTGAAAATAAGCAATAATTATTTTATAAATAGCAAATGCAAACGCTTTATGAAAAGTTTATGCCATTCAAATGAGGTGAAGGGTGTAGAACACAAGTTAATGATAAAATATTTTTATAAACGTTGTTATGGCTACATTGGTAGGCATCGCATCGCAAACATAATTTGTTGCAATAAACGTTAACCTTGTGGACTATTAAAAGGATTTCTTTGCAATCCTATACAAAGAATAACTTTAATTGAAAATAAATTTAAAAGCTGAAAGTCATACTTCTCTGAATGCACTCAAGTATAATCATAACGCATTCTGTGGGAGAAGTAGGTGATATAAAGAGTAGAGAGATAAAATGGCTTAAAGTGTGTTTAGCGTGAAACTGGCGAACTTTTGTAGCAGCAGTTGCCGATTCCGGAATGCAAGTGAATGCATTAGACAAGGACATGGCTTAGGAAGCAGAATAATTCTACTGTAAATAGAATTTAAATAAAATTCTGTGGAAACATTTTTTTAGCATGTTAATCAGGAATTAAAGCTTCAATGGCAACAGAAGTGGATGCCAGCTTCTGCAAAAATTTGAGTGATTGACAAACATGGTATCAGGATAATACAAGCTGAGCTTTAACTGTAAAGAAAGACAGTCAAATATTATTGGTACGCCAGTAGATAACGTTTAGAGTTAAGAGGGGAATACAGACTGCAAAACGCCGTTCATTGGCATATTATTTAGCAACTCTCAGAAATAAAACTGGGTGAGCCCCAAATGTATCTGCTGGATAATCTTAATTGATAATGCGCTAACAATGCCATATTTGGGAGACGAAATTTTAATTTATTTTTTATTTTTCTTATTTCTAAATTTTACATGTATTTAAAGAAAAACCAGACCTCAATGGGCATAGCTTTGATTCCGATTTGGTATTCCTAATACTTTTACTTGTTACGAAAATTATGAAACCACGACTGGTTATAACAGATGGCGCGATTCTATATAAAGCTAGTTGTGGAAAGACGTGTAGAAAACTATCTAAAGAGATACTTTGAATCCTCAATAAAAATTTGGTCTTAAAAAAAACCCCAGATCAATCGGCTGTTACGGTTTTATCCCAGTAAATTGAAAGTATTGTAAATAATATTTTATTTTTGTTCCTACACCGTTTGCATTACCACTGCTTGAATGAGTTCGTCATTTAATAAATTATGATCTACAAAAGAATTGGTTTGTGGCAATACTTTGATTAAAAAATACATCAATTTGTTTCGTTCATCTCAACAAGCTTAAGAAATGAAAATCTTTGATTGGTTTAATCACTTGGACTTTATTTTCGAATATCGAAACTTAACAAAGTGGTATTCGATGCGAAGTAATTTTATTCCGAAGAAACTTTTTGCCGTTCATTTCCTAAAGGAATAACTTTAGGCATTGAAACCACTTTCGAGCGACATTGCCTTCTGAGACAAATATCACATTTTACTTACCCAAATCAAGAATACTTAATTCACTTACTGTGTATAAATTTCTTGTGGACGTCACATTTGAAATACCATACGCCATTGAGGGAAAGGATTAAATAGTAATTTTCTTTTTCGTTTTTCGATATTTCTCATTCCATGCATTTAGCTTTCAGTTAAAAGATAAGTAAAATGTTTTCACGTCTCACGAGAATTTAATCATTACTTCTCTTCCTTGCTTTTAAAGAACTTTTAGACAAAAATGAAATACATTTTAAAATTGCCGAGAAGCAGTTATATGGTATACTGGAGGTTTTCACTGCTCTACTAGACTTTAGATACCACAATTATTTCAAAAGGCGAGTTAAAAGGAATAAATATTTAACTGACTAGTGGATAAACGTAGAAAAATCTATTATAGAGTTGATTAAAGCCACATTACAGCATATTGTGCTGCACTGTAAATGCTAAAACATAAACTAAAAAAAAACATTGTATTTGGCATACAGTTTTGCAAGTTCCTATTAAAAATGCCTACAGCAGCTATGACGGTTGTTGCAAGATTTGCCCTTTATAAAAAAATAGTGAAATGAGTTTATTGCATCAGCTCTTTTTATATCTCACTACTTTTTGGCATAGAGTTGTCTATGTACGTATTAAAAATGCCTATAACAGCAACGGCGGCTGTTGCAATATTTCCCTTGAAATTACCCTGAAGTCACTTAATGGCATTAAATATTATAAAAGAGTCGAATAACAGTATCAATCAATTCAAAAATCTACGCAAACTCAATTTCGATAAGCACTAAAAAGTTTGCGCAATAAAAAGAGGAAGTTTTCAAGCAATGACGATTGTTGGCCAAAAATGCAAAGGAAGACCCTAATTAAAAATTGAAATTTTCACAAAATCTGGAAAAAAAATTTTTTCACTTTATTATTAGCAAAAATATATTTGAAACATTTGAAAACATAAAATAAGCATACAAGAGCAAAAAAACGCGTTTTTCATTCAAAAATACATAAACGGACGTTTTGACGGAATGACGATTTTTGGCCAAAAAAGCAAAGGGGGGACTCTCATTAAAAATTGAAATTTACACAAAATCTGGAAAAATAAAATTTTTCCATTTATTTTTAGCAAAAATATATTTGAAACGTTTGAAAACATAAAATAAACATACAAGAGCAAAAAAAACGCAACTTTTTCACTCAAAAATACACAAACGGACTTTTTTAAAAAATGACAATTTTTTCACAAAAATGCCAAAAATCGAAAAATTTTTTTTACCCTTTATCTTCGCCGCCGTTTCGGTAAACACTATTGACAGTTCATATTTTGCACTCGGTAAATCCATATATAATAAAACATTTATCAATGTAAAAACCATTACCTTTCATGTAATCAAAAATTATAGATAAACATAGTAGTATGTGTACCTTGCTGGCGAGCACCCTGTAGGAATAAATAACATTAACTGAAAGCCTTCAAAATTTTTTGTCTTAACCAATAAAAAAAGGTGAAGCTTATCAGGTTCAACTTCTTCGAGGACTCATTTGTTTCATTTTTTTTTTTTCGTAGTCCCATGCACGAGTCTTTATGTCTATAAAACATGCAAATGCATGCAAATGCATAATAAGAGTTACTACAAAAACAATTTGAAAAGATGAAGAAAACCAGCAGTTCTCACATGCGGTGTGGCCAGAAGAAATTTTGCACCTAATACTGAATACCGCTAATGTTTTATTTATAGTCTTTCACTAGTTCAGCTGGTTTCCACACTTTCCATAGCATGTTAAGGCATCTCATCCATTTTCCTCAAGCAATCAATTTCAAAGTATTTTTCAATCAAATTTATTACTCTACTTGCATTCGCAACTTTGCAATGATTTCAGCGATGGCAGTAAAATTTAAATTATTGTCATAAAGCAGCTTTAAAACAGTATTATTGTTTATTTGGAAACTAGAAATTTATTGTTCACAAATGCGAACAACTCTAATGGCGAGCTAAAAACACAATACACATAGCAAAAGCATTTCAATATTTATTGAAATCTAAATTTTATTAGATGACTATAAATTAGGTTCCATCTGGTTAAATTTCCACACATTTAATAAGCTGCAAGCACACTTTAGATAACCATGACGGCAACAAAAGTCTCATCGCGGTACTTCATTCTGCCAAAATAATCTTTATAGAAACCTAAAATGCGGCATTGAATGGAACCAAATATGAGTAGAGTAGTTTAACTGGGAAATTCCTGTGTAAAAATAATGTGCAGCAAACACACACACACACACACACACCTGGATTAAGGTATCCCACAAAACTGCGTTTGGGTGCCAAAGCTGAGTATAAATTGGTCATGGGGCCATAATTTTTAACCAAAAGTGGTTTACCAATCTCATGGCCATATCGCTCCAAAGCATTCCAATTCACATTTAGAATTTTCGCGGTAGCATGTCGACCCGCAAGCATGATCGGTTGAGTAGCAGCATACGAAATTACCAAACCCAAAGCTGTCAAGGCAACAGTACGAAGACTCATTTCTTTTTCTTTTTTTTTTTTTTTTCTTGTAAATTATTTGCTGTAAAACTGGTGTAATATGTCTTCGGGTATAACCTGGATTCCAAACTAACATTGGCCAAATGCTTTTAAATCATTTTTATAGACATTTTTATAGATCAATTTGCGAGTACTCAGCTTACGTGACTAAATATGGAATTGTTAGTTGAAATGTATCATCCAGAATAAACTTGAATAAAAATCATTAATTTTTTTTTAAAAAATTCAAATCACAACAATTCGGCTACCGAAAAGCGCTGCCAGCCAATTAAACCACCAACAGAATGTCATGAGTTAATTGATTGCATGAATATTTGAGTTTGAGGTTTTTTACTTTGTTTTCAGCATTTCGAAAGCCAAAAAGCTCTGCAAATGAAATTCATGAGTTTCTCATTTTTTCGCATTACGTTTATTATTATTGCATTGGAAAATAAGTTTCAAACCCACAAAAATATTTCGTTGAACGATTGCATGTTGTCAAGGCAAAATTTTTGCTTAATTGAAAGGTACAAATTCTAAGTGAAAGTTAAAAAGCATAAAGTTTAAGCTTAACTTTACACAGAGTTAACGCTTTGAAGCATAGAACTGGTAGCAACGGAAGACGTAACTGCGAAAACTGATCGCAAATAAGAAAATCAGTGAACTCACAGTGATGTCTTAAAGGCCATATTCACCGGACTTGGGCCCCGCTTTACTTTTTCCTCCCCTCAAAAAAAAAAAAACTAAAGACAAGATAGTTATTCATGAATAATTAAATACTTTTGGAGAAAATTTAAAAGAACGTCTACTTTTTGATCATACCTCGTATATTGGAAAAAGCATTGTTACAGGTTAATAATGAAAACAGATAATTTATTTATTTTTTTTAAATTAATAAATTTGAGTTAGCGAAATGTGGCTAAATATATAAAAGCTCAAATGTTTTACATTTTTTTTTTCAAATTTTTTTAATATTAAAATTTATTTTAAAACATTAAAATAAAAAACAAAATGAAGAATAAATTAACAATAAATACGATAAGGATTTCCATTATTTGTATTAAAGCACAAATAAATATTTTTTTTTAATTTTCATAGTGTGAACCGGGTGCCAGGTGCCAGCAACTGCACAGCACGTTTAAGTAGAAACCTGCTGTTTGCTTGTTTGTGCTTGTTTGTGCTTGTTTGTGCTTGTTTGATTGATCTTAACAAGACTTTTGTTTTGCAAAAGAAACGTTCTGATTGCCAAATCACTTAAACTTAAATATTCTATTTTTCGCTGCACTGGTTTCTGTCTGCCCAACAGAAATTTTTAAATTTGTAACAACAAACTGAATTTGTACAGTGGCGGCCATAAATTAGAAACGAATTATATATTTTTATACATTTTTTATTATACCTAATTTCATTAATAAAACGAGATAAATGACGAATTTGTCATTATATGTCTTTTGATTACCCTATTGTACGAGTAAATGCATTTAATTCAGAACCATTTTATAAATTTCCTCTGCTAGTCAGCAATAATTGTATTCATATCTAATCTGATTTATAATATCACATGTAGTAAAAACATCAGCTAGTTCTCTCTATAGAAAAGTATTTTCCATTCATTGTGGCCTTATTGTGACTTTCATTTATTCCGCCAATAATATTGCAAACTAGAAAATTGGTGTTCATACTCGTTGTGTGTGTTTTAACTGTCACGTCCACGCCGTCCTCTGTAGTTGTGATGAAATCTTATATGCGAATTATAATTGCCACAGATTGGAGACAAAAAAACTTGGTTGGTGGGGGGGGAAAAAATAAAATTGGTCTGTTTCCTGTTTGTTTAGAGTCCAGCACAGTTTCCTACGTGTGTGCCAAGTTAAATATGCCGAGTTACGTTAGTTATGTCGTAACAGCTGACATAATTGCATATTTAAGTCAATTTATATACGTTTCGAAAAAATAATACCAAAACTATTAAAGTTTGGAATTAGAAAAGATAATTAAATAAATTCTAATTAAAAACGATTTTACACAATCCGAGACCTTTAAATCTGGATCGTCTTTTAACAGCTCCTAAGCGATGTCCATGCTACGTTGCTTTTGCTCCAAATTTAGAAATTTTGGAACAATTTTCACTGCCGCACGTTAAAATGGACCAAACGATGTGCCAACATCGTAAACAACTTCTCTAATAAAGAGACGACGATTAACCAGAATCATTTTCTTCAGTGCTTCAATGTTTTCATCGGTTGTTGTCGTGCACGGGCGACCAGAATGAGCATCGCCGTTGACATGTTCTCGTCTTTTCTTACACCATTTATACACCAATTGAACTTGTGTTCTGTTCGTAGTAGACTCACCAAAGGCCACAGTCAACATTTAAAATGTCACTCCAAATTTAATTTCATTTTTTACACAAAACTTATGTAAATGGATCATCTCTGATCCATTTTTAGAAATGGTAAAAACTCGAAGAGCACATCAAAAAACGACTAACCTTTTTATCTATCAAAAATAAAAGTGATAATCCAAAATGGCTGATATTGCCAACATATACAAGAGACAAGCGTATCAACAGAAAATAAAAAAAGGCCAAAGTCGAATATACATAACTTACGAAATTTGAAAACAACGGTTATTTTCGATCACACCTCGTATTGGTGAATTTTTAAGAAAACCTTTCCATATTAACATCATATGACCTTGTGGGAATCTCTCGAGGATAAACATTTTTGCTATGTTTTATATATTAAATAACTATTGTAACGTAACGTAATGTAACGTAACAGCTTTTTCAATCGTTAAGATCATCATTCGAATACTGTTCAAAATTGTTCAATATGCAATAACCTTGAACTAAACTTGGAGGGGGGTAAAGTCGAACTGCATCAGAATATTAGATGAAAGCAAGATATAATGTTTACCACTCACAAGCAAGAACAATATCGCTGGCAAATGTCGCAAGCAACAAGCATATATGTAAATTAGAGATGGTGTATGACTGACTTGCCCTGTTGCCCTGTTGCCCTGTTGCCCTGTTGCCCAGTGTATGCATCCATGCATACTAAATTATAAAGTTAGCGAGATTATTTTAATTTTTGTTATTACACGCAAGTTTATGCGAATGTTTCCAAAAAATTCTTAACGTTGACACTTGATTCCATTAGATCACCCCGAAGGTATCCATCCCAATTTGAATTGAAAAAAAAAAAAAAAAACAAACGATAATGAAATATTTAAAAATAAACATGAAATTGGTTTATAAATATTTCATCATGCAAATTTATTTATATATTTCTTTTTTGTTTATTTCTTCAATGGATGGCTGAATATTAATGGCTGAATATAATGCAATGAAAAATATTATTTCTCATATTCTTTAACAACATTAACAGCGTTCAAAAGTAAACAAATAGAACCTGCCGTCTATTCTGAGAGACTGGTGCTTCGTCGTACTACGAAACGTTATTGGCCAGAAACGTCAAAATTAAAATGTATATCATATCACCCCAGTGTCTCTTCATCATCATAAGAAGTTGTTCCTTTCTTAGCCGAAGGCTCTTTGTACAGAAATTGCATTACTAACCACTGACTTAACAAACACGTGAAGCTTTATAGAGTTATTAAATATACAACGTAACCTAAGACACAGAGCTTACAATGGGCAAAACCACTTGGCTAAGACTGGCTGCTTTCATAGCTGTCAGGCCGGCACACAATTCATAAGACAATAAATCTTGTGTAGTATATTTGGGCTTTGTACTCGGCATTGTAGTGCGGGGAGCCTAAGGGCTACGCATGTAAATCATTGCATTGAGGCAAGGCTACTGTAGCAGAGACTACAAACACGAAAGTCTGCAAAACGTAACGTAAAATGGCAACAAAATTAATGCTCAAATTTAATAAACTTAAAGTAGAAATTGTAATACCGCCAATAGAATATTTCCTATTCTCCTCTGTTTACGGCCACAAATTACATTTCGCTTGCCACACTTTTATTCAGCGTACAACGGAAATACAAAACTGACATTGAATTTCCTTCCTAAACTATTTAAAAATATAAAAATTTTCCAGCTTCTCGCATTTGCAAAAATGAACCCAAATCAATGATTTTCTGTAAAATGCATTTCTTAATGCATTTCAGACTTGATTTTCACTGCTGTCAAATTTGTGCTCATGCATGACCCTACATTTAATTGAGAATAATAATATTTTTAGTCCGTCATTATGCCATTGTGCACCGGGAAGTTACATAAAAAATTTAGTAGCCCCGTAAAATGCAATTTCAATAATGACTTAAGCCAAAGTCGATCTTTCGGTTTATGGGGAGTATTTTTTATCGATTCCTTCCAGATGACAGAGAGTTTCCAATTTAGCATTCGATTCCATCCTGATGGCAGAGAGTTTCCAATTTAGCATTCGATTCCATCCTGATGGCAGAGAGTTTCCAATTTAGCATTCGATTCCATCCAGATGGCAGAGAGTTTCCAATTTAGCATTAATACAATTAACAGAATGCTAGTAACTTTAATACGGATGTATTAATGTTAGTATGGATGCCAATGCCAATGACAATGACCAATAATGTAAATACCGAAGCTAATGCTAGTAGGCACACTAGCAACGTTAATGCTAATGCTAATGCCGATACTAATGCTAGTACGAATGCTAATGCAAATACGAATGCTAAACTCATCTCAAATAATGTCAATACTGTTATTAATGTTAATAATGGTAATGCTAACAGGGATGCTAATAACGTTAATGCTGATGCTAATGCTAGTACGAATGCTAATGCAAATACGAATGCCAAACTCATCTCAAATAATGTCAATACTGTTATTAATGTCAAAATTGATAATGTTAATATGAATGCTAGCCAAGTTAATGCTAATGCTATTCGATGCTAATGTTAGTAGGAATGCTAATGCAAATCCGAATGCCAATGCTAATCTCAAATAATGTCAATACTGTTATTATTGTTAAAATTGATCATGTTAATATGAATGCTAGCCAAGTTAATGCTAATGCTATTCGATGCTAATGTTAGTAGGAATGCTAATGCAAATCCGAATGCCAATGCTAATCTCAAATAATGTCAATACTGTTATTATTGTTAAAATTGATCATGTTAATATGAATGCTAGCCAAGTTAATGCTAATGCTATTCGATGCTAATGTTAGTAGGAATGCTAATGCAAATCCGAATGCCAATGCTAATCTCAAATAATGTCAATACTGTTATTAATGTCAAAATTGATAATGTTAATATGAATGCTAGCCACGTTAATGCTAATGTTATTCGATGCTAGTGTTAGTACGAATACTAATGCAAATCCGAATGCCAATGCTAATCTCAAATAATGTCAATACTGTTATTATTGTTAAAATTGATCATGTTAATATGAATGCTAGCCAAGTTAATGCTAATGTTATTCGATGCTAATGTTAGTAGGAATGCTAATGTCAATGTCTAATTATGTGCATACCTTTTATAAGCTAATGATAATGGGAATGCTAATAACTGTAATACCGATGCTAATGCTAGTAGGAATGCTAATGCCAATATTAATAACCGCATTTCCAATATTAACGACATGCCAATACCAAAACTAATGCTTCTTCTGTGCTAGCCAACTCTGGCTTTATTCTGGCCCTGATTCCAGTTTATGAATGAACCAGATAGGACGAACAAGACACCAGTAATTTTAAATAAAACAATTGTTTGTTATATATATTTTTAATCTGAACAAGTATTTACAAGCAGTTGAGGCATTTTATTGCTTTTGTTGCAAAATGACACTTAAAGAACGCTGACAAATCGATTTTAGCATTGTCCTTTTATATACATATAAGTTTGTAATTCAATTGCTTGAATTACATTTTATTTCCTACGTGACAAATACCAAAATCAAATACATCCTCTCCACCCACAAAAGTGGACGGACGTTGTTTCGTGTTCTTTATTAATGCCAGCAAATATTTTCATTCTCTTGAAATTTTCGAGTTGGAATTTAGAAAGGAATCTTCCTTTCTAAATTCCAACACATTCCAATTAAAGTGGTCGTAAGATATCGTTGGCTGAAATGGCCAAATGCTTAATTAGTAAAAATAAAAATCGGACTTGTTTATTTATAAAAATGGTTTTGCAATGATCTCTTCATTACTTTTAAAGAAGACATGAAGAATAAATTAGTTTGTGGAGATTTAAGCTGGTGAAGTCTGCAAAGATTTTTGAAAATTTCACTAATTTAAAGCAATTTAGAAAGATATATCCAAAAAAAAATTTAGTTTGAAAATTTAATAGTGTTGGAATAGTGAAATTTTGGGAAATGAATTAATAAAGTTTCTTGAAATACAACAGAAAAAGTTTTTTATTGTAAAAGAAAATATTTTATTTATAATAATTAATATTTAGCCATGGCTATGGCAAAGAAAATAAAAAGATTTAAATTAGAAAATGTTAAGAAATTATGAAATTTTAAATTTGTAATACAATTCCGCTAATTCGCAATAAATTTATAACCAAATTTGAACTTTTTGAATTAATATGAACTAAAAATAAACTTAAAATATATAAACTGAAAAAAAAAACTTCATTTCCACTAAGCAGATTTCTATCCAAACTTTGGTAAAATAAGTAAAAACTTAATGGGCAATAAAACAAAAAGCTTTCAAGGTATTATTTTATTATCTATTAGTGCGGAAGAAGGATATTTAAGAATTATGTATGAAAGAAAATATTGGTCAAATGTCCTCGCCAGGACTTCCGTGGCATAATTGGCAAAAAAAATCCATTTTTTCGTGATTTTAAAAGACTAGGAAAGTCCATAATTGACTGTATAAAAAATAGAGCATATAAAATAGAGGATGTCCAGGTTTTTTTTTTGAGTTCCATTTCAATATTTTTCTTAAAACCCCCCATACCCATAAAAGCATGTGCTTGTGTGTTTGTATGGATTTGTATTTATAAAAGCAAAATAAAATACTTTTGGTTTATTATAAAACAATAACAAAAACAGTCCATTTAATAACATTATATACAATAATAATAATAATAAAAAGCCAGCTGCATAAATTCATAAAATTTAATTGCATACGAAAAAAAAGTAAGAAATGAAATTAGTACAACGTGCAGCAGAGACCAGCATACATTTCTGCTGAGTTGGTATTTTTTATATGCATAAAACAAAAACAGTAATTCAATGTACGAACTAAATAAATACTAATTTAATACAATTTATTTTTTGTTAGCCAACAACAAAGACAAACGGCTTAAATAAACAGAACAAACGCAAAGCAAGAAGAGAAAGTATGAATCACGAATACGTGTTGAAATAAGCGAACATGGATATAAGCACTTGATAAGCGTGGTCAATGATTTTCCAAATACGCCAATTTATCAATATTTAATAAGCAAATAAAAACAACAACTTAATTAACTTAAGTGTGATGAGTTCAAAAGCACGAGATACGATTTCCAGCAATGTAGCCTACTTTTAGGATTACAAGCAATTTATTTAATTATCATACAAATTTCCTTTTTCTTGAAGACGACTAAAATATTCTATTGCAAGCACGTTTTAGTAACGATATTATTATTTAACAAATAATTGTTTAAATAGTTAAGAACCAAGAAACATTAAGAAGTCTCGCTATAGAAACTTTTGCATTTAAATACATATACAATTCTTAAGCTGCAAAACACTATAAAAAACAACGTTGACTTAATTTAAGAAGCCCCTAACTTGTTCCTTCCTGCTCTACAGGAATATTAAAAAAAAAATTGTTTTTATTTTATAATGAAAAATCTGTAGTTGACGTATTTTATTTTAACTGCTTATATTTTTGCCACTTTCAATTTTGTAATCACATTTATCTCAATATAAAAAGAATTTAAGTAATTGTTAGTTTCTTCTACAGCAGAACAAAAAAAAAAACTAATTAAATTCATGTTTTGTCATATAGAAACAGTACATTACTACATATACATATCGTTACCATAATGTAAAAAGGTCCTAGTAATTGTTTGCTTACTCTCTCCATTATATTTAAATACTTTATTTTATTTATCTTTTTATCATGTTAAAAACTCACTAAAATTCTCAAATCAATATTCAATAGAATAAAATTTTTTACTTAAAAATTATTACTTCACTTAAATATGACAGGAGGGTGTAATAAGCGATTTTTATTTTTGACAAATTGTATTTTAAATGCTCATATATTTGCCATTTTCAGTGCACGCATGCCAAACCAAAATCATTTATTAGAAATATTATTCAAGCGATTTGTCAATACTGTACGTGTGGGAACTTGAAGTATATTTTATTAAAGCCTTTCCTACAATGCTTTTTTTTTAAAAAATATAGTGGTACAGGAGCCTTATTTAACAAATTATAATACGGCAATAGGACCACTTTGCTTAGCAATTTTTGCTCAGTAAACATAATCCGAAATTGCTGTTAGTTCATCGGATATGATAATCTTATGTAAAACATTTGGCTTTCTGATCATAAAGTATGGAAGATAATATGACACCTTCTAATTCAATTTAGAGCGACTAGAAATTGATTTGTAGCTGAAGAAATCTAAATAAAATATGACTTTTCACTGCCTCATTAAAAATGATTTAAAAAATCAACACAAGTCGGGAATTTTTGGTAGCAATATTTTATTGTTGCAATAAAAAACGTTTCTAGAGTGACAAATGACTGTGGCCGTGGCTGCAAGTCGGTTTATTTAAGTAACAAAACATAATGATGTGACATTTATCTATTAATTAAAAATAAACCTCTTAGGCAAGATAAAATAATTACAAACTTAGAATCACATCCGGTTGCTGGCAAATTTTAATATATTATATTATTCAAGATTTTAATTTGAAAATCGCGAAACACATTGCAGCTCGTAAAATTCTAAAGGTTTAAAAATGCAACAAAAAAATTTATGTGCAAATCAATGGGTTAATATGAAAAAGACGTATCTTGTATTTCTTGCATAGGAATCTTTGATGAATTTAGTTGGAAACAAGTATTAAATTATATTTGCATTTGAGAAAATATCTGGCTTATAAAAAGTTTAAAATGAGAAACGTCTCTTTTATATCAGGCCATCAACATGCAAAGCAATTATTGAAAGCTGCTTAGCAGCTTGTCTTATTGTTATTAGTTGTATTGTTTGTATGTATACGGTCCAGCTGCGTTAATTTCTCCAATAAATTTGCAAACTTTTGTGCCAACGCTTTAACATCGTTTTCTTCATCCTGCCCTCTTGTTACTTTTCTAATATTCAAGGTTTCCATATACATTTTCTTGTACAATTCCGCTCTCTGTTTCATATCCTTCGCTGCGCTTAGCCAAAGTTTTATAAGATTTTTCAAAGCAAACTGTAAACGGCTTTCAAATAATAATACATGCTTCTGAAATTCACTAGCACTGCTGTTATTCAGTGTAGCAGCTGTGGAAGTCGTTGCAGTGCAATTTGTTAATTCATTGGAACAGCTAAAATTATTGACAGCATATTCAAATAGAGGTTTGCAATTAAGACAAATATCTAATGCCTGCTGCAAAGCTTTAATTTTTTTCATATTGTTGCCGGTATCTTAGGAAAAAAAATTATTTTGTAGTATTAATCAAATAAAAATTAAATATTATTAGATTACTTTCTGCCAAGAATTCTTGTAAAGAAATGCGTTCCAATTGCACAACCAAAAGATCGGCAGCTTCTTTAAGGCCATCCAGAATACTCGCAGACTTCTCATAATGATATTTACACAATTGGAGTGTTGTTTTCGGTAAATTCGACAAGTCAGTGCAGTTGTTACGCAACTGACTGTAGTGGAAAGAAGCAATTCTGTAAGAGGAATTTGTAACAAAGTTATTCAAAATTATTATTATTTTTAAAGAGAAATAGTTCATTATGTTTTAAAAAAATTAAGATTCTAATTACGCGTTTATAAAATGAAATTTATTAATAACTTCCCAAAAAAAAAAAAAAAAAAATACATCAGAAGCATTTATATATATTTTTATTGTTATATTTTTTTTAAAAAACATTTCAAAGAATGTGTTACTATATATAAAACGTTTTGAAATTAGCTACTATATTTTTTTCAAGATCAGTTTAGAAATTCAAAATATATTGCGATACTGACCTTTTATGTATTAAGCCTGATCGATAATTATACAATATCTGTCTAGATCCGGGGTGATCAACATCACACAGTTTCATCGATTTCTGTAAGAGATCCAACAGTTCCTTTTCCAAATCCTTTCGACAAACCTATAATAATAATTGGAAAAAAATAATAACTTTTATTATTCCAAAAAACAAAATGCCTTCTTCATATTTTTTTTAACGCAGAACTTTTAGTAGAAAAAGGTATGAACTAAATATTTGATATAAGAAATTCACTATTTATTTAAATTATAATAAAAATATAAACACTAGTAACTGGCATACTTCATCGGTACTGCTATAGTCTTGCAACTGTTTAGCTAAAGTGAAGGTCGCCGTTGAAAGCTCCCAGTTTACCAAGTCCCACAGATCAACGTTGGATTTACGCGAACCCAAAACATCTTTTGCCTTTTCATAGTACGAGAATGCTTCATTATAAAACATTTTCTGCTGATGTATAATATCGGTGCTGTAATTAAAAAAAAAAAATTAATGAGAATAACTCAAATATTTGCAAACTTACTTGTCATTTGGCGCCATTAAATGTGCCCTGAATCGCATAAATCTACCCATGTTGCAGTATAAAAATGCTAAATTGACGTTGTCTTGAACTATATTGAAAGCGGAAATGCCGCGTATTAAACAATCATACGATTTCATGGCCAATTTCATATATAATGGTTCGTCGGGTTTCTGTTGATCTTTTTTATTTTCATCTGACGATTTGTTTTCATCCTTCATATTATTAGTGGCTTCCATGTATTTTGCGTACTCCTCCTGGGCCCAAAACATATACTTCATATACAATTCGTTACGTACATTTCCCAAACGTCTTAATAGCTCATTACGAGCATTCTCATCTGCGCTGTCGTCCTCAGCATTTCTTAAATGTTCCAGAGCGTTCTCATAGCAGGCACAACTGGAGACCATTAAAAATTCAATATTTTCTTGAGGTTCAGGTAGTTCAAAACAGTCTTCGTAATCTGTGTTAATGTTTTTCGTAAATATTTTAATAATAATTTCGAGCATTTGTTTATGAGGAAACGGAAATTACAGTAGATTAGCAAATACGAAAATAAAATATTAGTCAACAAAAGTTTTTTTTAATAAACTTACCCAACTCTTTCTCCAACTCTTTCTGTATGTACTTCTCACTGTCATACTTTTTATGAAAATCTTTTATATGGTGCGAAACATTTTCCCAATCCTTAGCGATTTGAAATAGACAATCACCCGCCCTTCCCAATAAGCAACTTTTTTGTGATACCAGCAATGACATGTATTTCAATACCACTTGTTGGCATTGGCAAGACATATAAATGGCCTTTAAACTTGAGCCAAATTTTCCAGCAACATAATTATGTTCAGCCAAAGTCGCGTAAGTAAGGCAAGCCTTTTCTAAAAGCAACAGTTTCAAATGAACATTCCAGGAACCAAATAATTGAGAATTGAAACTGACTGCAATCTCTTGATGTGGCTGCATCTGATTTTGTGCTGTAACACCTGCAGACAACAGTTTTAAATCTTTAACATGAGCCTTTTTTGATTTCAATTTTTTAGTTTTCGATTCTTCAAACGAATCATGATTCGTGTTGTTAACGGCTGAAACAATCTTTTGAGCATTTAATGACTCGTATGGTAGTGGTATAGGCTTGAAGGGTTTAGCCATGTTAGGATTTTGTTCCTCATGTATTATTTTCTGTTTCTGTTCATCTTTTGCTCGGGCTTCTGTTTCTTTTACAAATTTCTCTTCATTTTTATTAAAAAATTGTAAACACGATAAACCTTTGCTTATATGCTCCAGTGCTATACCACACCTTTCCTCTACCGACGCCACCAAAGGTGATGGTCTATGTTTTCCAGTGTTAGTAGTAAAATTGTCCAAATGTAAGTCTTTAAGCGTGTCACATATATTTTGAACTGCAAAATTTTGGTTTTTGCTTAGCTCATGGAAATTAAATAACTCTTCAGGCTTGTTGAATCCTATATCTTCTGCATCATCGCTCTCGTCCTCTACATCCTCATAAACAGACTGTGTATCGGAATCAGTATCAGATTTATCAAATTTAGGATCCTTTGGATCTATACCAGCAGGTATGTGCAAATCGGATAATATGTAATGAGAAGAAGTAACAATTTGGGGATACTTTTCTTTGGGCAACAGCTTTATACAATTATCTAACAACGCCCTTATATTCCCCGCAGTCTTAGCTGTTATATGCGGAGAACGGTTTTTCATATTACGCGCCACGGTATATAATAACATGGCCACTGGTACTGTAAAAGGATTTTCTTGCTTATCATCACATTCTTCTGAGGCATTAGATTTATTTTTGCATAAAGTAGTTAGATCGTATAATTTCACCACATCGTCATTGCGACCTTTAAATAGCCAATAGGTGTGACCCTCTTTGGTTGCATTAGCTTTTAAAAAAGCCAATATATTTTGAGCGACATTGCGTACCACCTGAGGAGAAAACTGCGAATTTTCCAAATAAGGCAAATCTTCAGTCTTAATTATTTCATATTTTTGCACTATGCCATCTAAGTGGTAACACATTACCACTTCGGGCACATTGCACATTAAATTATCTAGCCAGTAATCTATTCCTGTCAGAACATTAATGGGCTTGGACATATCGCGCAGCCTTAAACTAATACAAGGCCTATTTGGTCCCCCAAAGATGGGCATATCTGTGCCAATTAGCATACGTATATCTTCAAAAGTCCAAACAACATTGCGCTGAAAAACGTGAGAGGAATTGGGATCCGGAACATTTTCTTCCACTTTGGGTTCCGGCAATACGGGACATTTGATAGGTAAAGTGGAGTTTGTTTGAATACTTTCACCTCTCTTTTCAAATACTTCTGCACCTGACGATTGTTTTAACGAATAATACAAAAACTTTGAAAGTAAATTTTTTGTCTGAATAGCTTCTCGTGATTTGTCCTTTAAACAGAAGTTGCGACCACCATCTCCATAAGACAATATTTGTTCCAATATAAAAGTCCTTAACCACTTCCAGTCATCATCTGCTTTGCGCAACAAGTATTTCTGTATGTCAAATTCATCCAGAAGTATAGTGTTTCCCACTTTATGAACAATCATGCTAACGGCTCCTTGCGAAGTATAAGGCATTTTCAACAATTTCTTGATGTTCTCGGCATCAGCCACCACATCCACTTCACCTACACAGTCTGGAAACATATGGACCATACGAAAACTGGCAAAACCGGGACTGTGATATAAAGCCTGATGCAAACCATAACTACTCTCAGTACTTATCAACCAATTAGAAGGTGGCAAATTTAAATTGGTATTACACTCCAAGCGATTGAATTTCACCGGCACCTGTACCTGAGAGAACTTTACTACAGCCTTAGATTTTACAGTATCCTCTACTTCATGAGGCTCAACTTTCTGACAAACTTCAATCTGCAAAATAATTTCACTTTGGTGATTCATATAAATTCCAGACTCTCATTTTACCTCATCTCCAGCTTCCATGTTATTCCTTTGTATTTACCCCTCATAAGCAATTCACAGTATAGTATTACACTTTACCACAATATTTTCTTCTGGGTTTTAATACACTTCTCAAGATTATTCTAAATGTTTCCAGAAAATTGTGGTCCGCTCTTCCTCTTGCAAATAGAATTAAAGTAAAAACAGAAAAAACAACAAAAACTTTTAACATGCCCATTCTTAATAGATGGTATACACGTTTCTCTAGTATGAGTATATCGCTCACTGTCAAATTACATATAAAGTAATTGTGCAGTTTTACATTTGAAACGACGTGTCCTATACAGAAGCCCTAATAACAGAAATCAGCTGACTGTAGTTACTGGCAATTCTGTGCATTAGCTATACAATATTATGTTATAATATTTATTTGTCAGCAAGACAGGAAGTTAAGACGAATATGTATGTTTGTTTTACAAGGTAATATTCTTCATAAAAAGATGGATACTCGGATAGATCATACGTAAATAACACGTCGATCCTAAACATACCGTTACAGAAAGGCCTTCTCATTTATATAAAAATAATCGACATCCTGTTTTACTAACCATACCGCCATATTTACTTGAAAAGTCTTTTAAGAAATTACAATTTAAGCAATGATACATAAAAATGTTTTATTATATAAAATAACGCCTTTGGTCCACTTGTATGAACTACAATAAGCAATTTTCTTCAATTCTTTTCAAGCGCAACTCCTCCTGATGTTTACGAGTAATTTCTAAAAATTGTATGTATTCTTCATCCACCAGCTCTTCCACTGTTTCTTTGATGTTGTTTTCATCAGAAAAATTTGTCTTATCATTGTTGAATTTCTGATACACATTGCTTTCTTCCTCTTCTTCGGACGATGTTTCATATTCGTTTGCATACTGTTCCAAAAGCTTTAATTTATTTCCTTCGTCATTGGCATGCCAAGAATTTTGTTGTTTGCTATGAAATTCTAAGGCAGAGCAGTACGTTTGCCACCATAGCTGTAAGCCCTGTGAGTAGGATGTTATTGTGCCGAATGAGACCTTTTGCTGTTGCTGTTTGTTACAGCTGGAATCCAGTTTGCATTGATTCCTTTTGTTGATTTTAAAGTTCAAACCACTGCAGGAGGTAGTTGCGGGCTCTATTGAATGTATTACATGCTTTCTTTGTTCTGCCTTTTCTTTCTTGCGACGCTTCTGATGCATTTTACGTTTAGCAGCCCTTTTCATTTAAAAATTTTAATTTTTCCTAATTTACACTAATTTGTTTACCAAATCAATTTTTTCTATTTTTTGTTTTGCTAGCAGTTTCCGTCGTGCTACAAATGGCAAACAAGGTAGCTAAAAAAATAGAGCCAAAAGTTTATTTCATTGACAGTAAGGATACGCTAAAACTAACAAATCAAAACAATAAGAGGGATAAATACATTATATGAAGTCAAGCTCCAAACGAGTTTTAACTAAAAATCCAAAAATTAAATATTTATGATTTGCTTACATATATATATATATATATTTGCTGTCGATGACAGGGATTTACACAAGTTTGAAAAATATAATAAAGGACAATATCAAATATCTACAAATTAATAGGAATAATAAATTTCATACAACACAAAATGAAAACACAACAAAAAAGGAATATTTTTTTACAAAAATCCTTTTGGAATTTGCCGCTGTAAACGAGGGTAAAAAAGTGCTACCTATGTAATACTCCTCTTCCAACGTAGCGATCTGCTTTGAGCAGATATTGCATGTTGTGATTGATAGCAACTCTTTCAAAAACAAAAAAAAAAAAAAACAACATTTCAGATAACCATCTTTTTCTTAAATTTTGTCTTTATTTTATTATATTTTTTCAATTATTTTCAATCTTTATTTTTATCCTTTCGGACAAACATTTTTTGAAATATTTTTGATTACTTTCACTTCTCCGAATTTTAACACATTTAATTTTGTAATAAATTTAATTTTTACGCAATTTTAACATGCATCTCGTTTATATAAGTTTACCACAAAGATTCTTACTAACTCCCATATTATGAAATATAAAAAATACTTAATTTTTTTAATATTACAAACGAAATGAATTTGTGTTTTATCGGTGAAGATCCGATCTATGTTTTTCTTCAAAAACTTTATTAGGGTCCTGGTTTTGCATCACAGCATCAGTATTAACAGAATGAGTTAAAGAACTAAAATCCCCGGTGTTACAGGAAATTGTTGGTATTTCAAATGTAGAGAAACCACGATAGTCGGTGATGGGTTTTAATGGTGATGGAAGCATTGGTTCATTAGAGGGTGAACCACTATCGAGTAAACTTTTTGTATTATCTTTCAAATTATCCATGGAGCATAGTTCCACTTTATTAGATGTAGAGGGCTGCAATTGATCATTAATAGGTTGTGCAGGTGAATTTAAGAGTGGATCAAATTCGGCTAAATTAATTTTAATGTCGTCTGATACACTATTTTCATTACTATGATCGGATAAATCAAAATCATAATTGATATTAGTAAGACCACCACGAAATTCAGCTGTTAGTAGTATATCATCTGCCAAATCAGATGGCTCATCGAGCAAAGAATTAGTATCGAACGTATTATAGTTGAAGATTGGCGAAGCAAATAACAAGTCGCCACTCTGTTGGGGCGGGGGTATTGGAGATATATGACGCAAAGTATCGTTGTTTGTGGTATTCGTTTTAGGTAAATTGTGGTTTATATTAGTTGAATCATTCTCTGAAGCAGTATCGTCTACAGGTGCAATTTTCACCGGTGATAATCCCAGTTTCTGGGGCTTTAGGGGTAGAGGGAGAACTTTAGGAAGCGTTTCCTTCGCAGCAATTGCGTTAGAACTGTGACTACTAGAATCCATGGCTGCTAATAAGTTGTGTTTGTAATGCCCACTCAATACTTTAGCCACATTTTCCCGCATCTGCTGACTTTCATCATCATTTTTCTTGTAATCTTCATTTTGAACAAGTTCTTTTTCATCTACAAGATGAGCTCTGGCTGCAGGTATTAAGAACTCCGGGGTCTTAATGGGTAAAAGAGTTAAGGGAGCTTCTGCTAAAACTGCATCAACTTTAGAAATTATTTCCAGCTAAAATTATATAAATATATTAGGAATCGTATATACCAAGTATGTTTATGAGAATTTTAATACACATCTTAATTTAATTTATTTAATTAAACGGTTTATTTCTTCATAGTACAAGAAATTAAAAGCAGTATTTGCTTCTAAATAGACTGACAAAAAAGTACTTTCTTACTTTTGTGCGATACATAATTATTTATACTTGGCAGCACCACGATTTCAAACAAATATTTTCTTAATCGCCTTGTACCACTGATTTGTCAAAGTTGTCTTTCGATGGAAATGTACAATGAATTAACAACACCCTGCGTCAACAATCGATATTAAGCATTAGAATTTTTATCATATGTGTAAAAAAAAGGTGCTGAAAAAAGAAAACATATTTTATACCATAACACTATATTCTTGTTAATAAAAATCCATATAAAATGGGTTCAAGATCGCGAAGTCCTACGCCTAAACGAAGGCATCATAAGAGTAAGCATAAAAAACGTAGCAAATCTCATCATAGTGAACGTGAACGTAAACGAGAAAAAGATGTGGATGCCTATAATAATTATGGTCACAGCGGAAGTAGCAATTCCACTAAACGTGAAAGAGTTCGAGATAGGGAACGTGAACATAATCATCACAGATCAAGAAAGAGGTCAACTTCTTCCGTATCTTCCAATTATACCGACAGCGATTCCCAGGCACACACCACTAGTCGGCATAAAAAAGCTCGATATAAGAAATCAGATGAGGTAAGTCAAAGAATGTATAAATGTATATGGGTTCATTTTAAAAATCATATTTTTCCTGAAAATAGGTAGAACGCTTGGCTGAAATGGAAAGGCAAAGACGACAAAAGGAAGCCGAACAAAAAGTATATAAATTGTCCTAAATACATGCATCTTTTCTACATTTTTTTCTTCTATGTACATAGATTATTGAAGAAGAAGCTTCAAAACGCATTGAACTGCTAGTCAAGCGTCGTGTTGAAGAAGAACTAGAAAAAAGGCGTGACGAAATAGAATTGGAGGTTAAGAGAAGAGTCGAACAGGCCAAAATGGAAATGGAACGTGAAATGATGCTCGAACTTGAACGAAGGCGTGAACAGATACGGGAAGAAGAACGCCGAAGAGAGGTAGGTGCTCGTATTCAGGAATGCTATAGTAAACTTGGAGCTAACGTACAATTAATCAGTAAACTCCAGGCTTTCTAAAATGAATAACTCTAAATATATTTCCTATTCCCCTTTTTCCCCTTTCACATCAACATTCAACATTTTCCCATAATTTACAGAATTGCCTAGAAATGATTGTATGATTTTTGCTTTGCAAACCAAATACCAATTTCGAAAATCTATGCGAAAATCATCTAAAAACTGTGTTCCGTATTTTTTCTTTTTTAGTTTTTTTTTGTTTAACAAAAACCAGCACATTATTTCCCTGCTTAAAAACATAACTAAAAAAATGTTTTATTATACGCAGATGCTCTGATTTATCAAATTATTTGTTTTTCATAAAAGAAATTAATTTGCTTTTTGTTTAAACAACTTGTCACAATAGCAGAGATCCCAAAATGGTCGCCAATGTTTAAATAACAAGAAGATAAAAATGACATTATCAGATAATTCAAAAGTTTGTTTTGCATAATAATTTGTGGTAAACTAATTGCGGTTTGGGTTCTCAGTTGTCTTTAATTTGAGTTGTTTTTCAAATGTTTATGAAATTCGGATATAATGAATTAAATACCATAGATAAAAAACTATTAAACACTACTAATAATTTTCCTCAATAATTGGTTAATTCAATGGTATAAATTATTATTGGATAATGGACCTTTTTGGGAGGGCATGCTTTAAAAGTGAAAAAATTTTTGAAATTATTACGACTACTGTAAAATACTTGATGAATACAGCGTCTTTTATAAGAGACTCTATTTACTTGAAAAAAATATATTTACGAGACATAAACCACTCCAATAATGACAACTACAATACGTACTGCCAGATACCAAAAGAAAGGTGTGAACTAAGAAAGTAAGTTTTAATTGAAAAATAAAACATATTTAGCAAAACACAGTCAGCTGGAAACCAGAGTCGGTAGCATCATCGATACCTTAGAAATAATGCGACTTTAAGGCGGAGACTTAAAGCAAAAGGTATTTGAAATCAAATGAGAAAGAAAGATCTCAAAACAATACACAAAGACGCACTCACGCACTCAGCGAAAAACTGGATTACTTATGGCAAATGGCTTTAAAGAGATTTTACCTCAGTTGCCAATTAAAATTATATGAGCCCATTTATTAATCTCTTATAAACTCTCGCCCAGATCAGTTCATACATATTTACAGAATTTCTGATTTAACAGATTTGAATATACTTTTGTTTTTACTTTTAATTTAATAAACAACACAAAAGTTACCAAGATAAAAAAGTATTAAAATGTTAAACTGCCTAAATAAATATAACATTTATATTATTGTTTTGTTGTATAACATATTTAGAGTAACTTGTAATTAACATTATATATCAACATATTTTAAACGCAAAAGTATTGGAAACTCGATGTTAAATAAAAATAATTGTAAGTAAATTTTGTTCAAATTTCTTTTTATTGCAAAAAAAAGGACTTCTTACTCAAAAAATGTGAAGAACAAACAACATTTGTATAAAAAAAATTAAAACAAAATAATTTCATATCTATTTTAAAAATAAGAAAAGAAAAAACTAATTATAAACAACAAAAATTAAATTAACAAAACAACCAACAACAACACCTTTTAAAAATAAAAGAAAATAAGTGTCTTTATGTTAATTTTCTTTTTTCAAACTGTTGTATTTTTATCTTAGATTTATAAATAAATAATTATATTTATTTTGTTTTGTTAAAATAATTACTATAGAAGTATTTTATTAAAAAGAAAATCACTTTCTATATATAGTCATTATTTTAAAAAATTTATTTTAATACAAACTTCCTTTCCATAATTTATAGGAAGAGGAAAAGAAAAAAAGAGAAGAACTTGAGGAAATATTGGCCGAAAATAATCGTAAAATTGAAGAAGCTCAACGCAAATTGGTAAATTCGTTTGTTACCTTATCAACTAAAAGTATATAATTTTCTCTGTTTCAGGCGGAAGAGCGTTTGGCCATAATTGAAGAGCAACGTTTGATGGACGAAGAACGTCAACGTATGCGTAAAGAACAAGAAAAGCGCGTTAAAGAAGAGCAAAAAGTAATTTTAGGGAAAAATAACTCAAGACCAAAATTATCATTTTCTCTCAAACCCGGCGATTTATAAGTTAACACGTATAACTATAAATATTTATTCTTATTCTAATTGTTTTTTAAGTTATTTTTAATTTTATGCGTTTTTAAGTACAAATTGGTATGCTCTATTGTTTCGATTGTTTCTTCATCGTCTGCTTAAGTTCTTTTCTCTTTTAATTTTTTTAGATTTTAGGACCAAATTATTTTGTTGAGATTTTATTTTTAAATCTCGTATCTGTTTTTTTTTCTTCTATATAAATAAATACAAGGAAAAGTCATGATGCCAATTAAACAAAACAAAAAACAACAATTTTTCTATGTTTGAATTACTAAAAATTAATAAAGAAAGCATAAATAATTTGCAATAGTTAACTAGTTGTCCGATTTAAAAGCTTAAATATACATTTGGGAAGGGAAGTAAATCAATCTCACAACAGTTTAATGTTACACAACGTTGTACAGATACGAAAATCAGACTGCAAGAATTTATTTCGGCAGCTTAATATAAATGTTTGTTTTTGAGCACAAAACTTTTTTTTAGATAATTGAGAGTGAGTTTTGAGATCTTTCAATTTCTTTCAGGCGATATAACAAGCTTCTTCTATAATTGTCCTGGTTACAAAATTCCTATCAGAAGAGAACATCCTATACAACGATAATGTAACTGCCATAAACACCATTTTTCGATTCCTTTTTTCCAAACAAATATTTTGTTGTGAATCCCTTATTAAGTCAATAATGAAAAAGCTGTAAGATGGCCTATCACTTTCGCCAGGTGTGATTATCTATCAAGTTAGATTGCACAAACCGTAGGAAAAGCTAATATGCTTGTGTTACCAACCACTTGGTTATAGTAACATATTATGGGCAAAACTACATTGTATGGTTAGGAAATGCTACACTATTAATCACGTACATAGTTAATAAAGTTCAATTGATTTATAGCGCATCACTTCAGCAATTTGCTTTGTACACAGAAGAAATTAGTTTTATTTTTCTTTACTTGTGTGATTCAAAACTTACTATAACTACCTAACCACACACCAATAAATTTCAATATATTTTAAGTGAAATTTAATTTAATTTTTCGGCGGTTTAGAGCGTTTTGAAATGAAATTAGTTTTATTTAAAAAAAAACTACCTTTTTATGTGGCATGGTCGCTCATCTAATTATTTTTAATATAAATATATGAAAGAAATTATTTATTTTTTATGGATTGAAGAAATTTGTTTTCTTCAATATAATTTGTCAGTTCGACTTCTAACAAACTACATTTATGTGTGCAAGATATATAGAGTCAAATTCTCTAAAAGAAGAGCCGAAGTTATTAAACTAAATTTTTTTAATTTATTGCACAATTTTTCTAAAAATTTTTCACAACATAAAATAATTTTCTTAATTTTTGGAAATTAATTGAACAGAAAAAAAAATAAATATGTACAAATTTTTTGTGGTGTTTTATATAAATTTTAATTTTTGTGAAAAATGTTGGGAAAATTCGCAGATTCTTTTTGTATTTAATTTAAAAAAAAAATTAAGTATTATAAAAATCTTACCTGAAATTCCTTTAAATTTAGCGCAAATTGCTCAATGCCTTTATTTATGTTCTTGGTACGAGTTTTAAGCATTTCCATTCGCTTCATATTTTCCGAAATGAGATGCAAGCTTTCGCAAGCCATTAAAGCACTTTCCCACGGGGTGCTATAATGTTTTGAACCAGACATTAACATATCAAATTCTTCCTCATCCATATTTAAACTTTGAGCGGTCAGATTCTCAATAAACGAAATAGCACAACACTAAAAGAAAAAATCCGTTAAATATGTATTAGGGCAATGTACCGGAAAAGGCGATATTACCAAATTTGTGAAATAATAGCCCCCTTCACCGCTCATTAAACGTGAAGCATTTGTGAAACGTGTAACGAAATTAATATTGCTATGCAAGCGCACCGGATTGGCTTTTAGCACCACGAAGATAAGAGCCGGAAGAAATTCATCAGCACTGGCTGGACCACCAACGGAATGTTTAAGTAGTTCAAAAATATGACGACAACAACGTACAGTACATTCCAATTTTTCCTGGGGTGAGTAAAATGAATCAATACCCACCAATTCTGAGTAAAAAAACATCACTTTTAATAAGAAATTTCTTATATTTTTCTTTAAAATTTCTTTATTACCTGTAATGGCATTATAAACTAGTTCTCGCGAATCCGCATTTACCTCATCTATACTGCATGCTAAATGCTTAGCGGTAATCCAGCTCAATTGTCGTATACGTTTTTGTATTTTAACGTCATTTTCTTCGTCGGGTGTAAAGTAGGGACTAAATAAGAATCTTAAAAAATTTGATTAATTTTTTATTTTTTTTTTTACATATATTAATAAACTTACTTATGATTTTGTGTCATAACAATTTTTTCAAAAAAATCTATTGCACTCTCACGGTCTTCATTGGTGGCTATTTGAAATCTGGGATCGTGATGAACAATATCTCCAATTTTAGAATAGGTATTTTGTACTAATTCCGATAATTCATCAATATTTTTCGTTCCACCACTACTGATGTATGAACGTATGGCACCATCTAAACGTTGTATTTCAATTTTAAGTTTTCGCTTTCCATCGTCGGGAATGCGTAATTGTCTCAGCTGCAATAGGAATTGAGTTTGCGTTGGATCGGATACAAATTGCTTGTTGTTTGAATCTGCAATTGAATGTTTTCAGGTGAATTTACTATATCAAGCACATACGTTTCTACTTAAAGGTAAAATACATATGAATGGATGTCAACAATAGAGTTTCAAATATTTCGCCACCGCTTTATCCTACCGAATGGTCAAAAAAAAAGAAGTTATTTGCACTATTGTGGAGGGTAAATAAATCATTTAAATCACAAGTTTACGAATGAAATTTATTAGTACGATAATTTTATGAAGTTTGTAGACTTTCGATTTTAAAATTAGAAATATAAATATTTAGTTTACAAATCAATATCTGCTCGCAACTTTGTATTTAAATTACTCACATAAAAAGTAAATAAACCAAACATACCGTCTTGTCGTAGTCGTAATTGCTTTTTTAAACTTTGACTCTGTAAGGTCTTTTGAAAAACTGCTGGCACTAAAGATTTTTTCTTCGTCAGCGTATTGCAATCATTTGAAGCGATTGCTTCCGGCATTTTATAACTTGAAGATTGCTTATCATGTTGATGGTGCTTATTAGTTGATGCTGCGACACTTGATTTGGGTGTGTCAGGAGCCGCTTTAAATATAATTGATAAAAGTTATTTATTATCTTTCATCTTTTTATTATTAAAATTTCAAGCGTTCACTACATACATTTCTTTCGCTGTTCATTTCTTTCGCGAAAACATTTAGAACACAGGCCATCAAATTGCCAGTTACCGTAATAGCCGCAGCCCTGTCTGCACTTCAGATCTTGCTGACCCATACGCAATTGTGGTACTCGTATAGTGGACATTGTACTTCTTATGTAATTTATATACTAATGGATGTAATTCTCTTATCGTTAATGTTTTAAAAAGTAATTAATATTTTCACAAAATTAAATTAATGAGTATAAATATTTTGCAAAATGTATTTCCGTAGCATGAAATATCGATTCGTTATTTTTTTTTCCTCTCAAACACTATTGATGACAACGTTACACCTTTTGTTTTGATTCTCTTTTCGAAAGAAATCTTCAAAACAGCTGTGTAATTGTCGATAAGGCAGTGTATGGATAAAAATGCCGCTTTTCCTTTTACTTTTGGATCATATTTGTTTGTTTTCTTTAATAACGTGTCGGCTGAGATTGAAGTTGTAAAAAGTTAAAGTTTTAATTTGTTAAAAAAGCATAAAGTGTTAAAAAGCATAAGTGTTAGTATAAAATCTGTTATTGTGTTATTCGGTATTGTGTTATTTGGCATGGAAGTGTGAGTAAAGTAAGGAGTAGCTGCATGTTCCTTTATCCGTATGGATGTGCATAAATGTACGTATACCTGTTGCTGTTCCAACAACTTTTATAGTGAAGAATTTTATGCTTCAGTCGTGCAAATTTCTCGTTAGGATAACTTATAATCCTTAACTGGTAGATATTTCTACAGTCTTGTGTCATTGGTATATCTTTGTTGAGTCTCATGGCTAAAGCTTTACGTGCAACTTTATTTTATGTGTGCACCTATGAGTGTGGCATTTTGAGCAAGCAAAATTATTTTTCGACAACGTATACGTCTATATAGAATTTTACATTAAAATAGATAATTTTTTATAATAATTTAAAAATTTTAATTTATATAATAATTTAATAAGCCACTTATATAAATCACTTCTACTAACTAGTTTCCTTTGGGCTTTAGACCATGCCATATAAAACTGTTAATTGGTCAAAAAATAGTGTGCGTGAATTATTTTGCTGTGACATAGTGGAAAGAGTAATGTAATTCTAAAGGGGGAATTAAAACCAAACCTAGAATCGTCGGATTTCCTGGTTATCCAAATGTAAGTTCCTATGATTCGTCATTTAAGTTTGTTACATAATTGTACCATAGTTTGGCGGAATCATATTATTTATTAGGTGTAAGGTTCATCTCTAATTGTAATGAATATTAAGTGTACAACTTATGAATCGATATTCTATGGAATGCCTAATAAGACTAACCATATTTAGAAACAAATTAAACATAAACATACGACATACATACATATGTATGGTAGTACATCCATACATATATGGATGTGTGAATGGTACACCAAAAAGACTTTAATGGATAACAATGCGGATTTTCGTTAATTCTAGTATCAAATAACGAAGAAATTCAAATCTTAAGTGAAAATTTAAAACACATTTATTATTTTATACTCTAGACGACGCATACATATTAATGTCGTTTGTTGTGATTTGTATTTTTGCTGACATCTTGCAATAAATAAATATTGCCGATAATGCAGTGAAGAACCGTTATTTTTTACTTCTCTTTAGCTCAGCCGTTCTTCAGTACCACAATTTGTAAATTCTTCATGAAAATATTAAATTTAACAAAAAATTAAAATATTCCATATAAAATATTTATTTAATATATTGAGTATTTTAATTAAAAAATCAATCTAAAATCCAAAGAATTGGAAGTATATAAAATAAATAATACTGAACAAAAATAAAGAAATAATAATTTTTTCAGTAAAATTTCAGTAAAGCAAAGTTAAAATGGCGAGAAGCAAACATTTATAAATTTAATAATAAATGGTAAATTGTAGTTAAAAATTGAAACAGTTTTCGAAAAGAGTTATATGAGTGTGAATAAAGTGGTGTGTAGTTTATTGAAATGTGAAATTAAGAACAACGATAACCAATTGGTTTTCAATTATTAATGAAGGAAGACACTGATGTCTACATCCATACATACATACATACAAATATAAAAGGTTAGTGGAAACGGAATTATTAATTCTACATACTGATCTAGCAATGACTGAATTATTTCAATTAATGTGTATATTCACTATTTCCTGTTGAAAAATAGCAGAGGTACTGCTAAATGGTTCATTATGGAATTTTGGAACACCGTGTTTGTAAATCAGAGACAAGCCCTTGAAAGCCATTCTCGCCACATATTGTACGAGAGTTAGAGTCTATTTAACCAATTCTGTTTAAGTACTAATTCATATTCAAATGCAATTTTTATTTTCATCACTTGTTGCATATTTAATTACTATTTAAGTAGTTCGTCATCCTAAACATTGATTGTTCAACTCTGTACTTTTTGGTGCGAGCTTCAACGTTTGTGTTTTTTTGAAGTATAACTTCTTTACGGACGCTATACAAAATCTGACTTGAGAGTAAACTGGTGAATGCGTGACGATGACGTCAAGCAAAAGCGTTATGCTACCCATACACGATGCGACCGTCTGCAAGACTGCGGCTGGTCGTATCAATGTCGTATCGTTAGTGGGCTTGTCGTATGAAGTCGTGTCTCGGTCGCATGAAAAATCAAAATTTTTTGATTTTTTGGCTTGTCGTGCGAACGCGTCGTATGGTTAGTGGGGCTGTCGTGCTAATTTGTACCTCATTCTCATTTTAAATTTTGAGCGAGAGAGACGTGTGGTCGGTTAATTTGGTTTTTGAGCGAAGAAAATAAAAGAAGTGTGAAAGAAAATATAAATAAATAGTAATTCAAAATAAAAGAAGTGTGAAAGAAAATATAAATAAATAGTAATTCAAAATAAAAAAAGTGTGAAAGAAAATACTTCGACTAAATAATAATAATAATAATAATAATAATAATAATTTATAAATTATTTAATAAATTAATATTTATAAATATATAAATAATTTAATTATTTTAAATAATTATTAAAATTTTAATTATATTATATATTTAATAATTAATAAATGTTTAATATATATATATATGTTAAATTGTAAATTTTTATTAATATTAATTTAAAATAAATTTATTAGGTGAAATTATTAAATTTATTAAAATTATTTAATTATTAAATTTATTGAATCTTATAAATTTAAAATAAAAACTAGGATTAGATACCCTATATATTTTATATACAATATATTGGAAATGAAATGTTATTCGTTTTTAAAGCGCACACAATAACATCCGACAGCATCTTAACTCGACTGAATTTTTTGCAAAATGAAGTCGTAAGAAGAGGTCTTATCGTATGTGGCATAACACACGACTTGATTACTCAGCGAGTCTTGCAGACGGTCGCATCGTGTATGGGTTACTTTACGATGACGTCGATCAAAGAATTTGTATGTTTTCGGTTGTGTGTTTTTATTTGGTTGTGTGTTTCTACTTGTGCGTGACGTCATGCTCTAAAACGATTGTCTTTTGCTGGTTTCTAGTGAAGATGTGCTGCAAGTGTGTGTGTGCTGTGAGCAAAGAGACAAGAGCGTAGTTTCGTATTTATTCTCTTCTCTTCTTGTGCATAAGTCCCAATTTACATTGGCAAATTTTAGTTTGGCAAATTCTTCTCCATTCTGTTTTAAAATTTGTTTGCCATTTACACAGCCAAATTTTAGTTTGCCAAATTTTTTGTTTCTTTTCGTATGTTCTTTCTTAATTTTTGACATTTCATTCGGTGGTTGGTTTTTAAGCAAACACGCATGCACAAAGCACACACGCATGCTGTGTAATGTGAAATGCATAGGAAATACATTGTGAAATACATATTTTTGGCGGTTGATTTTTATTTCAATATTCATATAATATTTAATTTATTTATATTTATTTATTGATTTCTTCAAAAAGGTTTTCCCTATGAAATTAATAAGATGTTCTTCTTGAAAAAAAAACCTTAGAGATATCTTGTAAATTTTGTTCTATTTTATTAGGTGCTACTAGGCACATGTTGCTCTGTGTAGTCTTTTTATTTTGGTAAAGCTTACAAATTGAAAATAGTTTTTAATAGTTTTTTTTTTTTTTAAACTAAGCAACTGTTTTACTGAATTAGAAAAAAAACAAAAGGAAATAATCGAAATGGAGAAAAATATGCGCTTTCCTACTTTGACGAAACAAACTCACCCACCAGAAAAATTAGGAAAAAAGTACACAGCAAAATTTTTTTTTTTAATATATTTATTGCAAATAAAATTGTTAAAACAACAACCAATTAAATTTTTTTTGTTTTAAAAATTAAAAATATATTTCAGTCTTGTAAAAGTATAAATTCAGTTGCTTCATATATGTATATGATAACATTAATTATAAGTTATCACATTAATTACTAGATTATTTTCTAAAACATTTGTTTTAAAAAAAAAAAATAAAAAACTATGGTATACGTTGCAAGCGCTTCACCACACTGAAGTTAACTACAAAAAACAAAATATAAAATGAAAAACAATGTCAAATATACAATTTCATCATGAAAGTGCAACTCTATAAAACAAAGAACAAAGCAACTTTGCGAGAACACCGATGTCTGTACCCCCCGCAATACTCTTTTCCTCTCTCACCCTCACTTTAAGAATTTGCCAAACTAAAATTTGCCAATGTAAATTGGGTCTAAGCAAACGAAAAACATGTTTTGTATACAGCAACTTGCTACATACATTACATACATACATTATTACAAACATTGACTACGTACATTATAGTGTTTTCACACCTAAAGTTAAAACCTGGTTCTAACTTAAAACCTACAAACAGCTGATTTTGTGTTTACATACAATTTTTAAAAAATCATGTTTTATAATACAGTTTGTCAAATAAATTTGTTAATGATAAAATAAATTGTTTGAAGAAATAGATGTGTTTGTTGTAATTATTCTTCCCACATTTATTTGAGAAACTGTACGACAGCTGTTATTGTATATATAAAACATAAATTTTAAAAATATGTATCTAAAATTGAAATGATTTTACATTTTGTGAATGTATATTTGTGAATTGTGATTGAATTATCAGCTGTTTTCAAGCTTTCTAACTTGGTAGCACTGAATAAAACAAGGTTGTATATTATAAAATCTACTTAAAACCAATTCAAAAAAGGTTTTAAGATGGTTTTATGAGAATTATTTTGTATGGTAAAACCAGGTTTTAAGGATTGGTTTTAAGACCAGGTTTTATCCTCCGTGTGAAAACACTATTAGATTTCAAAATAAAAAACGAGTGTGCTTTAAGACCACACAACTGAAGTAAAACTTCTTTACCTCCATCTAAATATGTTTATATATAGGTTTATATATATATGTATATATATATATATAAATATATATATATATATACAGCTGTTGACAACTAATTGGAAACGCATTGTAGTATAGACGTGTTAGGTGTATTACTGTTGTATTATATACTTTTTTTAAATATATTTCACTATATTATATTCAAATAGTATCTAATGTAAACAAAGAAGATAAATAACTTAAAAGAAATATTCATTATTAGCACAATTTTTAATTGTAAGTCTCAGTCTTCAAATTATAGAGCGGCACCTAATTGGAAACGATAACACATTATATAGAAAGAAGTAATGTTAACAAGTCAATGGCCTTATTTTTGGTTAATATTTAGTTGCAAATCCCTTTTGCTTCAACACTGCTTCACACCGGCTATGCATTTAAGATATTAGGCGTCGACATCGCTCCACTGGTATTGACTCCCACGCCACCTTTATTTTATCAAAAAGATCTTTCATATTTGTTATATATTCCCGGCTTACAGATCTTTTTACGTCACCCCATAGGTGTTCAATAGGGGTTAAGTCAAGGCTGCATGATGGTCACTCCAAAACATCGATTGAATTGTGTTGAAAAAATTTTTGAGTCAGCTTTGTCATGTGCTTCGGATCATTATCCTGCTGATATTTCCATATAACAGGCAAATTCTCCTCAGCCCATGGCAGCATTATATTTTTAAGAATTTCGATGTATTTTTCGGTATTCATAGTTCCATCAATTTTACAAATTGGGCCAACATCACTCCAGGAGAAGCACCCCCATACCGTTATAGACCCTCCACCATTCTTCACAATGCGGGAAACATAGCGAGGGTCAAATTCCTTATTAATGGACCGCCGTACGTACCTCCGACCATCACGACCAAGACGATTTACTTTTGTTTCGTCGCTCCAAAGCACATATTTCCATTGGCTATCTGTCCAATTCCAATGTGTTGTGGCAAATTCCACTCGCCGTTTTCTCTAAATTTTACTCAACATTGGCTTCTTTCGAGATGCTCTCCCATGTATGCCAGCTTCGACCAAACGGCGTACAATTGTCCTCTTGGATATTGTCACGTGGCACGACTCTTGTATTTCTTGCTGAATGGCTGTGGATGAGAGTTTTGGATCGACTTTGGAGATACGCCTTATTAATCTGTCGGTCTGCTCTGATGTTTTTCTTGGCCTCTTCTTTCGCAGAACGTTAGAAACAGTGTTGTATTTATGCAAATGACGTATTGCATTGAAAACCATTTTTTTGGAACATTTCAGCTGCTTCGCAATTTCTCTGTATGACTTTCCAGCTGCACGAAGCTCAACAATAGCGCTTCGCTGCTCCGGAGTACAACTTTTATTTGTTCCCATTAAAAATCTTAAAAAAATGATGATTTTAGGTCTAAATCGAAGTCCACTAAAAAATAATTACCAAAAACTTTTACACTTTTTCGTTTTAATTCGAAAATTTTGATCGCAAAATTATCGTTTCCAATTAGCTGCCGCACGTCTACTGAATTCAATATTGTAAGAAGTAAACAAGTTTCAAAAAATTTAACGATATATGAAATTCACAACAAAAAAAGTGTATACGTTTCATAGCAGAAAGAGTAACGAAAACAATGAAAGTATTTTAGGAAAAAATATAACGGCCATTTAGGAGACACATTCAAATAAACTATTTTGGTTGTCGTTTGGTATATGCGTTTCCAATTAGTTGGCAACAGCTGTATATATATATACCTATACCTATATATAGGTATATATATATATATAATATATATATACCTATATATATAAACATATTGCTAATATATATAAATATAAAATATATATATATAAATATAATATATAAATAAATATAATATATACAAATATATATATATATATATATACCTATATATATAAACATATTTAGATGGAGGTAAAGAAGTTTTACTTCAGTTGTGTGGTCTTAAAGCACACTCGTTTTTTTTATAAACATCTGTAAGTTGCCTCTTTCATATTAATTATCTAATTACTTATTATCCTTAATTAAATTTATTCCTGCAATGAAGGTCTAAATAAAGATATTTAATTAAATTAAAGTGACTTTAAATATGTTTTGTGAAAGAGACACGTAATCTACCATGAGTTGCAATGCTAAGTCTGTTCAACATCCTACTTACTTATTTGTGTATGAACGTATATGTATGAGTGTGAAGTTGAATTTCGAAATTTATTACCCCGGACGCAAACCATATGAAACCATAACAGACTTCGGTTAAAGTAATAACATACCTCTGTTGACTTATAATTCAGGCAGTGCACATTATAAATGGGATTCCAAATTTTTTAAAGCTGAACTCGCGTTTATATTACTTTTTCTAGTTGATTTTTTCTAGGTGATTTTTAGCCGTCCAACTCCTTCCATTCTTCTGGAATTTCTCCTTAAGTTGAATTCCAAACGTGAAAATACAATAAAATGGCAAAAACTTGACTAAAAGTAAAAGCGATGCGCGATTTGGAGTTGCTCCCTTGTCCTACCATTAATTTTTTTATTCCATAAAAAAATTTGACCAGAATTTTATTTAGAATGTGCACTCACTGAAGTGCTAGTGGAACGGAGATGTGTTGTTACGTTAGCAGGTGTCGGTTAAATCATATGGTTTGTGTCCGGGGTGATCATTTTCGAAATTAAACTTCACAGAAATAATAAAAATGCTCCTTGTAAAAAATGTTATTATTACCTAATACTGTTTTAATACCCTTCAAAATAATACCATTAAAAAGTTAAATAATGTATACTTGTTATATATTTTTTTAATAAACTTGTTTATTTCTTAAGATTTTGTTTGAGTTGACAAATTGTGAATAGATTTTCTTTTGAATAATGACAATAATTAATTCTATTAAAGACATATACACAAGTATGTGTGTGTATATGTATTTCTGTTTTTCTTCTTTTGAACAAATTAGTAATATTAATGTGTGTTGAAATTTGATTCTAGAGACTATTTTTTGACATACAATCTTTTTGATAACATTCTTTATTTAGTCGTTACAATCATTCCATTGCTAAAGTAATGAAACTGGACGTACATACTATTAAATCTAATTTAAAATATCTTCACATTCATTTTCTTTAAGGATACAAAGGCATAGTAAATTGCATGTTAGAAAAAAATTACCAGCTACGCCAATGCTCTTCATAGCATTTTTCAAATTATATTTTTTATTATATTTTTTCTATGTGAAAATAAAAAAAAAATCTACATTATAATGAACACAGTGAAATAAGGATCTCTTTTCGATTCTTGTCAGACTTTTGGATAGATAGTAATAAACATTGTTATATCTCTAAATTGTAATGAAGTTTTTCTTTTTCAAATATATATTTAGCTTGGCATTACTAGAATGGAAAGTGGAAAATCTTGTATATGAGAACGTTGCGTTGCAACTTTTAGTAGAATATGTTTCGTCTTTTCTTTGAATCTTTTCATTTTTCAAATTTAGATACTTCGAATTACAAGAAATTGGAATAATCACTTGGAAATTAAGAAGGGCACAAGCTTCAGTGTTACCATTTTTTATTGGTTTACTACCGTCCAATCTATGTGCGGATGAAGGCCTTGGCAAAATTTCCGCACATCTCTGGCGCCGTATTTCGAAGTGTACCCTTGTGCGTTACTTGACAGCTTTAGAAAACGCTTAGAACCCATTTGAACTTTTTCTATTGCTTTATACCGCGCAATGGCAATATATGCAGAAAAATGCCTTTGTAGGGCTCTCATCTTCTCATGCATTTGATTTCACCAGCACATTGTGACTTATATCAATTATATAAATTAGAGAAAGCTAGATATAGAAAAGAGAAGACTTACAATAGCCAACAAGCCAGCAATAAAAGCTTGGCATACTAGAGTAAATGAAATTGGTTAGCTAAAGCGATGCTTTGCTATTTAGGTATAATTGCTGACAGTTCCGAGACATGTGAGTCTTTCGTGTTGGATGGATTTTTTAATTATAATTTTAAACTGCCGGGAAAAGCTTTTACTTTATATATTTTTAAAAAGAATATACATACATAAATATGTAAGTTAGCAAATACTCGTGTGTATAAGAAATTATAAAAAATAATTAGATTTGAAAGCTAATTGACAACTATTTACTACTCGCACATTACTTTATACATTCTACTTGTAAAATACCTGGATTAAAGGGATTTTAAAAACATCTTTCGATAAAAACATATCGCCTAAAATACTTACATTATATAACTTAAATATACGGAAAGAAAATATGCTGATATATAAAGTATATTAATTATGTCTTATTTGCTTTTCGTTCGAAATTTAATTGTTAACCTACATATAATAAATTCCATGTCTTTGTTTCTTAAAAATGTTTAATTAAAAATCTTGCTATAACTATACAAAAACTTCTTCGTTCTTTAATTAAAGTTTCTTCCTACAATTTCATAAACTTTAACAATATTTTCAGTTTCAACATTTGAGTATATTCTCTATTTAATATTCTGTTTCAACTTTTTTATTTTTATTTAAAATGTCTCATTTAATTTCATGTTTTGATTTTATATAAACTTTAATAGAAAGTTAATTTTATTAACTACGTTAATTTTTATTAAATATAAAAAAGTCAATTCTTTTAGAAGATTTAATCTTAAGTATTCTTTGGTTTTTAAAAATTCCTTATTTCTTCTGATTAAAGTCAGTAAAAAAACGAAAATGCATTTAATTGTTAGGCGCTTTTATCTCCAGAGGACTAAATTTTTTTGTTTTTTTTTTTTTATATATATATTTTTTATATATATACCCTGTGAAACTACTCCGAACTATTTCCATAATCAATACATATACTATATAATATTTGTGTGGCTATTATTTTAGTTAAATACGCTAACTAAAATATTTAAGACCTGCTATTAGTAAAAATTTTTCAATAAATAATTCCGAATCTAAGACAGCAATATGGGCTGCTCGTCCTATTAAGGTGTTTGCTGTATGAGGCAAAGCATGATGAACATCATAACGAGTCAGTGTCAGTTCGGGCCGTGCTAAGATGGGCGCGATAATATTATGTATCATTTCCCTTAAAGAATATAAATCCTATTATATATTTGCATATGTAGATATATATATATATATATATTTTTGTATTAATGTATGTATATGATAAGGTTTAGTTTCAAATCTCACCTATATATTATACCCAAATTGGAATTATCACGTATTGCGGCTTTGCATAACTCTAACCTAGCTGAATGTGCGGGCACGTAACGATCTTGACTGGAGCCACACAGCAATATATTTTTGAAATGGTGTAACGTGCTCCGTTGACTCAAGCGATAGAGGAAACTTTTGCGTAGGTCCGTTGTGTCGCGCATACACAATTGCAACAGTGAACCCGATTTTTTCCATTTTTGCATAAACCACATGCCTGAAAGAAAATATAAATAATAAGGTTTTAATGAAATATTTAATTGAATATGCGTAGCAGTAACGAAAATCTTTTGATAATTTATTCGTAAGACAGAACAAAGAGAGGAAATTATTGTACTTTTGATCTCCTGATATTAATTACTGATATCAGCAAAAAAAAAAAAAATAAATAACAAGGTTGCAATGAAATATTTAATTGAGTATGCGTAGCAGTAACGAAAATCTTTTGATACTTTATTTAATTTTTTTTACTATATTTTATTAATTACTAATATCGGGAATTTTTCTACGTCAAAAAATAAGTTTAGAGGTTTTTGTTTTTTTATTAACATGGATGGAAATAAAATCTATATATATATATTTCTACTGCCGATGCTTCTGGTTTGCCCATTTTTGATTACATTTTTTACGTTTCAGAATAAATATCGCATTCGTTATCTTCTTTAAGGTCTGGTTATGGGTTTGCGAATTTCTAATTTTCCCACATGCCTAAACGTTCTCCTTAGGAATAATCATAAAGATGTAAAATATGTTTCAAACATGCTAATTGCCTATTGGCCGACTGTCTTGGCTCACTTGTCTAAAAAGAAGCATTTTTCAGCCGCATTTGCATTCCAACAATCGACTGTTACACTTTTAAAACCATTTTTTCTCCCTGAATCAGTGTTGCTAGTTATGGAAATTGTTATCTTTGGGGATTTTAATTGTTGGCCGGGCATTATGATTTCATGAAAATATCTATTTGATTTTCCGGCGGAAAATATTAATCATTGGAGGCAAAATCTTTTAAACTAAAGTCAATATCTCCATAAAAATCAAGACAACATTTTTAAAATTTTATATATCTAAAATTAAATATTCGTGAGAGTTTTTTAAAGCGTTTCTCTTTCTTCGAAAAGCCGTAGAATTTGCTAGAAATATTTTTGATGCTCTGAAATTCATATTAGTAACAACGAGATTTTTTATGTGTTTTTGAATCGAATTACAAATAAAAGAAATTTTAAAAATATTTAATATTGACGGCATCGTTGGCCGCACTACCTCCGGCGTAAATGAAACAGAAGAAATACTCATGAAAATGTCATATGCCGATGATAAAATACAGCTGAGCACATGCAACCTTCTCCGCTTTATCCATAGCAGTATTTCTTCGGCGCAGTAAAACCAATAACTGAAAAACATTACTCTGTCTTCTCTATCGCAATCTATTTCCCATAACCTCTACAATCCATTGCATATGTAGATCCCATTCCCTGACCGATGGGACGTACTAATTCTATTACATCAGTATAAAATGTTATAAATGTAAATAATATTGTTTTCTTTGGAATGGGCTAAAGGGATTTTCGGGATAATAAAATTGAAAATTTCGGATATACCCTAGAAAACACTGGCTTGCTCGTACATGCTCTAAACTAAAGTAACTCTAATAAGAACGGTCATTCTTCTTTATTCTTTACAGAAGGGCAAGTGCAGAAAGGGATGCTGAATAGATCAGTGTTCAGTAGGCGATATAGCTTAATAGGTATATATTTATATGGGCATATATTATCGAAAATGATTAAATAATTCATTATTTTAATTAAGCAATGACCTACCCATATTAACAAGTCCGCTAGTGTTGTATAATGTACCCAAATGTGGACCCGATA
Organism: Ormia ochracea; assembly: GCA_963402855.1. Lineage (NCBI taxonomy): Eukaryota > Metazoa > Arthropoda > Insecta > Diptera > Tachinidae > Ormia > Ormia ochracea. The sequence goes on from OY727106.1 coordinate 20,632,095, forward strand.
GCGATAAGAATGTATGTAGGCGTGGTAGTAATGAACGCATTTGTGGTCTTGCCAATGCACTGCGTACGATAATTGTTCCCAGAGAGTGTGCTACAAATGAAATGCGTGCGGGATTTAGTCCACAGGTTTCGATATGATATAAAATTTCGGCAACAAGTCTGTAAATATTTTTAAGAAAAAATTGAATACAATCGTTTCAAATAATTAATGTATACATGATAAAGCTAACCTGTCAGTCATTGTATCGAAATCGGAAAATGTGTCGCCCTGATTACGTTCCGACATTAGAAACTCCAAATTTGCACCCGGCAAACCCAACTCTAAATAAGTGCGCACTAGACGCAAATCCGCCGAATTACCGTCCAAGCCATGAACACATATAATTAAATGCATGCCATTGGGAGAGAAGGCTCTGTATTCATCACTTATATAAAAATAAGGAAGTTCCGAGGAAAGACGACTAAAATCAGAGTAAATGCTGCCACTGTATTTCAATTGTTTGCGAAATTCTTCACGATATTTTTCAAACTCCATTAGCGATATGTTACATTCAGGACCCTTGTTTTTCGATTTGTGCGACTTTGTACTGCTTGAACGGGCTATTGCAGCTTTGGAATTATTATAAGAATGAGTAGTGTTAGTGGCGGCAGCATTAGAGACAGCGGATAAATTTGAGTTTTCTTTGTTTTCATCTTCGGTATTGTCTACAGATACGGGTTGACTTTGTGAGTTCTGCGATATTTTATTTGAACCATTCGGAGTCGAACGATTTGATCTTATGTTGCTTATAATGGCAGTTTTTACCACAGCATTACCAAAATCTTTAGGTCTTTTAATTTCGATAATACTGTGAGATCTAACTACAGGTTTGTGAGTGAAAATATTGGCAACCGTAATGGGCTTCATGGACTCATAGATATGATAAACTGGATTGTCAATGGCCACAATGGGAGTTCTTAAATTCAATGAGTGTTGCGGTATCTCTTTTAAAGGAGGTGGTGGTGCTGGTGGCACTACAATTGTGGGCGACGAATGTTGTTCAGGACTTAAATAGGCTGGCTCTGTATTAAAGCCTACAGGAGCTTTCTTATTTTTTGTGTTTATGTGTTTCGCTATAAATTGTGAGGTTTTCTTCGTTTTATTTTCTTTTGCTACAGGAGGATCTCTAAATTCATCAGGCGGTAAAAGATCATCTTGAAATTGCTGTGGTGGTGGTACTCTGACATTTACAATTGATCCTTGATTTTCTTTAATGCTAGTCAAATCAAAGTCTGACTTGGATTTTTCCGTACGTCGGTGTCGCTCTCTCCTTTGAGTTTGTATAAAAGATATATCAGAATCCTCTACTTCTGTCGATTCGTTGTTGTGTATATTCCTCAAATTTCTTCTTAGTTCCGATTTCAAACGTTCGGTTTTAACTTTCACTGTCACTGTACTTACTTTCTTATTAACACTAGCATCGGGGGTGCTGACTAATGCCTTTGTATTTGTTCGGCTTTCTTTAAACTTTTTAGTTTTATTTTGTTGTTCTAAAAGCTTTTGCAATTTTAAACGTAGTTGTTCACCATTCAATCGAGTTTCTAATTCACTGGTTGGTTTAGTTTGAGTTTGTTTTAATATAGTTTCGGGACTTGACGGTATAATGGAACTACGCCTGCTGGACACCCATCCGCTCTCTTCACTTAATGATGAAGTAGAATCGCTTAAGACTCCTTCGGATGTAAATTGATGAGGAGGTGCCAAATTTGGCAAGGATTCACTGAAACCGCTAGTTGTTTGATCCTGATCACCTGAAGTGGAGTCTAATTTATAGGGTACACTCGCGGAAGATAAAATCTTCTGTTCTGTCCTCGACTTTTTGACCTTAGAGGGAATATCACTTTCTGAACTACTGGACTCTTTTTGCAATGTACCGTTTTTAAGCATTTCCTTGAGTTCCGATACTCTGACTCTAGCAATTTCTACGGACCTGGGTACTCCAGAAACCGCATTAGATTCCAATTCATTGTTTGATTTTGACCTTAAGGCTTGAGAAGAATTACTTCGTGATATAACAATCTGTTGGGGCCATATTATGGGTGGATTAGTTGGAGCATTTTGTGGTAAAGCCCTATTTGGTGCTACAATTTCTCCGCTTGTTATACTTTTTGGCAAGGAATTGTAATATGCGCATTGCCGTTCTACCACCTTCTTAGGTGGGTTTAATAGTTTTATCTCATGGAGATAGTCATACTTACTGGCTGGCATAACATGGTCTACAGGTTGCCTACCTAATGTAACTGCATTCGTTGGCCCATAAAACTTTAAATTGTGACCATTTGATATAATCTGGCAATTTTTGAAATCCACATCCTTTACATCTTCCTCAACGTTTTTGTATTTTTTCCTAAACTCATTTATATTGCGCATCAAATCCTCGGCTTGCACCTTTGATTTGCGATTCCCATTAAAACTGAAACCCTTGGGAACATTTGACTTTCGAACATCGTCAAGTCTTAACTCTATTTCTGACAACTTAGCAGGATAACCTGAAATGTGTTGAGTACGTAAAGAGGGAGTACTATGTATAGTGCCATCTAGTTGATCTAGAGATTTACTATGTCTGGCTGGTAAAGTGCCAGCACTGCCGAGTTCACAAAAGCCGTTTATATTATCAGTTTCAGTGTCAATCTCATCTAAAAGACCGTTTACCGAATGACGGGACATATATTTTTGATTTATGATAAAATTTGGCCCCTTTTTAGCTATCGAGGGGGCTATAGTTAAGCTGGCTTGTAGAATCTCACCTCCCAAAGCGAAACGTGGTGTCAGAACACCAGTTAAACTTATATTCTTTAAAGGATATTCGCATGTCACACCACAAGAACATTCTTTGTTATTAATTTTCTTTGCTGTTTTATCTGGCGCACCTTTGGTTTTACAATTTGTTGGTAAATCTAAGCGATTAAGGTTAGGATCGGAACCAGTGCGTTTACGGGCTAGTTTATTAGGTTCTACATAACGATCTTCAAATATAAGTGGCATTGAATTAGTGTCGCCATCTATGGGTGTGCAATGGACCGGCAGAGGAGGTAAAGATTGCATGTAACGGCTTCGCCGAGCCATATCCGATATCGCTATATAATTTTGATAATTGCTGTCATAGCAACCGGCTGCTGTGTGTCTGGGGTTTTCCATGACGAAAAAGCCCTCTGAAAACCGACGTACTCTAAGGATGTGATGCTTCTTAGACAATAGCGTATGCACCGAAGGTTGGGTAGAGGCAATTAAAACCCGCCGCCAAAACATTATACACTCAGCGCACAGTTGAGCAATGTCTGAATTAGCATTTATAGCGAAATCTTCTTCAGTATCATGATTCTGAAATATATATTCAAAAGAAAAATTTTAGAAGAATTGGTAAGAATTGGTGGCCTTACAAGTATTTACCTTGGCTTGCTCCATTAATTTAAGCATCCTCTCATTAGTGTCATTTTCACGAAATGGCGGTGAACCTACTTGAGTATTAATGTTCGGTGGGAGCACATTACTGAATTCATTTAAAGAAATTTTCAACTGCTCAATAGCTCCCAGCAATAAACTGCAAATTTCTCGATGTAGTTGACGGGATTGCAAAAGTCTTCCAGCTGGACCACCACTACACTTTGTTGTACCCACCACTTGCGGCCCAAAAAATACCGCTTCTAAGGGGCCCGGCGACATGCTACCACGACAACTTAGCTTACCCGTACTTAGCCACGGCTTAGAATTCCTAGGTGCGCTAAAATAAGCAATGAAATGACGAGCATTTAGTAGCAGTGCAGATTTGGTTTAAAATAAATTAGCTAAATTATATTCATTTCTACATCATTTCCAGTCATACAATATTCACTATTTGATTTCAATTAATTCAGGATACGCAATTGGATTCTATTAAGCCAAAAAGAGGAAGTGGAAATGGTGTAATGCCTTTTCTAATGCTGGCAACCCAAGTGGTCCGAACGACGAATTTCGGCCAATACAGCGAATTTGTGTGCAATTTTGTCGAGTAAAGCACAATCACGACAACGCTTTAATAGTTCCTTTAGTTGATATTCTTCTTTACTAATAGTGTGCCCCTAATAAAAGCTTAAATATTACTTGACAATTAAAATAAAATAAATTTTTCTAGTTGACTATAAAGCATATTTCTTCTTGAAATAAAATAAATAATAATTGAATAAAAATAAAATAAAATTTACTTAATAACGCTATTAAGAACTTAAAGCAAATATGGGGAGACTGTGTATTGATATGAGCATCCTTCGCCGACGTATGAAATTGAAATTGATTTCTTTATTAATAATGACTTTGCCCAGCGTGGCCAATGTCGCCACAGTGTGATATTTGTGGCGACAAATGTACGCGTTCGTAGATTCGTCTTTCGTCTTTCGTCCGAATTGTGCCCGCACCATAATTATGTCGATAAATTACAGATTTTGAAATGCATAAGTTTCTATGTATTTCACACCCATATCCATACTCACATCTATACATACATACATACACATACATAAACACATCTTAAAACAAAAAATATATTAAAAATAGCAGTAACAATAATGTGGCAAAATAAATTACATACATAACAAACGGTGTCAACTACACATTACAAATGGCTACTTGATACGTGTAAAATGTAAAATTTAAATGTATATGGTTATTTCTTACCATCGTCGGACAAAATGGAAAATTGATTTCCTTTCATGTGGAAGTATGGATGGACATTTGCAATAAGTAATCATATTGTTGGTTTAAACGAATGTGTCACAATGGCAACGTGTCACAAATGAACCAAAATGATGAAGCGAAAGAGTAATAAAGAGAAAAGAAAAAGCAAACGGGATACGGAATACGGAATACGGGATACGGAAAAGGATATTTAGGTCAATTGCAAGGAGTTGTTTGTACCAATTGCATGCGAGTAGTTTAAATGATGAATGTCATGATGATACGATTATTTTGAAATGAAGAAAAAAATAAAAAAGATAATGATTATGTATTTGTTGGCAATTCATATTTTGAAGGTTGGAGACGATATAATAATAAAGGAAATTTGTTGCATAGATAACTAATACTGGTAGTTCAAGGAGTGCCAACTTTTAATGTAGAAAAGTTTTAAGATTGAAATTTATTAACATTTTATCTAATACATGATTCAGTCTTTTCAAATGATTTTTCTAAATGAAATTTTAATTGCCGCATCTAAATCTCTTACTTTTCCTCTTCCTACATATTATAAATTTACACACTTGCCTACAGCAGTTGCAAATACTGTAGCCTACTTCTCCGCTTGGCATGTCCTTATTCGCCTTACAGTTTATATAATCTTTATTTAAACACCAGCGGTGTACATTTTTAAGACATTTTGCAATATAAATAATTAATTATATAATAATTAAATAAATTAATAATGTCATAAAAAAGTTGCGATAAGTTTTTATCATCCAACCAATTTTTACATAATTTTTGTTTAAAATGTTCTTGTGAAAAGAAGTTGTTGCACTATGAAGTCCAGTACTATTCATTGCCTAGTTAAATGCTGTACAGTGGGCCTGTGCTATGTTTTTGCTCTATGTACCGCAATCAATAATCGCTCTTGAGATATGAAATATTACAATATTGTACATTTTTCAAGGTCTTCCGTAGAACTTTTAGTGTGCCGAACTGTTCTTAGAATACTAAGGATACAGTCTGGAAGAGGCTCCGATATTTCAGAGATTGGCTAATATTATTTTCTAGGCTTTCAGGATAGATAATAAAAGTGTAATTGGAAAATCATTTTATAAAGAACTTACTGCAATCAGCTGTTTTCAAAATGGAAGAAATATCTCAAAAATATATTCTTTATATTATTTATATTCTTCCTTATCGTAATAGCCTATTTCTGATTTAAGAACAAACGGCTTCATTCGCCTTCTATGAGAAAGAACATTGATTCCGATGCAAGGTTACCAGTTAACGATTACTTTTTTCCTGTTTGTTTTATCCATACAGAACTGTATGTTTATGCTTTTATATTTTCGTTTTTGTTTATCATAGTCTTCAAATTAGCATTGTCTTCAAATGGAATGACATTGACACAGGATGTCCCGGCATCTGACTGTCGGCATACTTTCTCTTTTGTTTTAAACTATCACGAACAAATAAGCAGTACATTTGCAACAGTCTACGTGTTGATTGGGATGATAGAAAAACATGAAGATTGTTTTCTAAATATTTGCATTAATGCTGCTGGCATGATAAAATATATCACACTTGTGTCATTACACTGTGCTATAATATTCATTTTTTTACAAATACATTTGAAGTAAATTAAAATGATTTTTTACTTTTCTCGAAATATTGAAAAAAAAATCCAGTCACAAATGCGAGAATGAAAAATTTCAAATAATAATTTTTTGATCATTTTAAACTGATAAATCAAAGAGGCAAATATAGTAAAGTGTGACCGGAAAATTATTTTTAAATCTACGCTCCTTTACTTTGTGAATTTTCAAACAGAACCGAACCACATATTTTGACAATTTTAAGGCCCTATATTACTGACAAAGGCTGGAGCAATTCTCTTCGGAATATCATCCTGAAGGAACATGTCGTATATATTATTTCTCTAGTGAAAAAGGGAAAGCAACAGAAGAAAACAATTGCAGAGAAACTGAGTATTCCCTTTATACAAACTTTGAACGCTGGTGGCGATGTAATACTTGTCGTTGCTATAATGCTCGATAGTTTTGTTCGAGACTGTTGTATAGTAGTTTATAAAAGTAAAGTAGAGTTTTATGTGTCCGTAGTTTTAAAGATAATAAATTTATAATGATGATGAAACGTCATATTTCATTCTGTTAACGAATGCATTCGTCACTATTTTAATTTCAATAAAAATTTTTACGTTGCAAAATTTTTAGAAGTAACAAAAGTTGTCATTATACTCGTACGTGGTTTTTAGGTTCCTTGGAAAACTTAAAAGGTTTTTATTACGAAAATAGTTTTTGGCACAACTGATGGTTGAAGTGGGTATTGATTTATAAGCTCCACGAGTATTGTATCATCTTAAATTTCGTTTAATATGCAGACTAAATGAACTTTTTAAATAACATCTCTTTCATAATTTTTAAGTGAAGCTTTTGTATCGTTTAGATAATCTGGTTTAATGTTGCAACTTTTATTGTGCTGCAAACATTTAGATACAAATGCAAATGTGTGCATGAAAGAAACCTATGAGCAAAAGTGTCACTGTCATTGCTGGCAAATATGTGCTACATGACTGACATCGCCCAACATCTCATTCAACTACTAAGGTTTACTTCTGCGTTACCCCTTCGCCCCATTTTTTTCAATGACGGCCTAGTTGCCTTAGTACTTGTACAAACTTTGTGTGTTCGTCCGTTCTGTGCAATTAAGTGCAAAAATTTGCCACTTTTTTTTTGTTGTAGTACAAAATCTACTTACTTGATATACGGCTGATGCAACGCCACTAGACTTGCATGTATGCCTACACTTACGGCAGCCAAGTGAAAATAATCAAACAATACCGGCAAGTGGTAGTGTAAGCCACGTCCTGGATGAAAATTTAACTGTAATGTACGCGTTGATGCCAGCGACAAATTTGAGGCAGAACCATTCTGCTCAGCAAACCACAATTCAAGTTGTAAAGAGAACTCTGCACGCTCTATGGAATCCTTTAAATGACGGCTGTCAACTGTTGGGCAAGAAGGATAATAATTAAATATTTCTTTTTAAGGTTAAAAAAAAAATTATAAAAATAAAAAAAATAAATAAAATGAATTGAAAATATTTTAATGATTAAATATTTTTCTTGAAATCGTCTGGTTCTGTTCAGCTTGCACAACGCCTAACGTTGTAATGAGTCTTAAAAAATTTGATCGGAAACGACAATAAATAACACTTTATTTTTATTAAAGGATTTGTCTACGGCTTTGCCCTAAAGCGGTTGTTTCACTTAACTTTAATATGTTTTACATGCTTGTATTGCCGTCAGACAAACATGCCTTCTTCCAATATATATTTTAGTATCCACACACGAAATTTAATAAAATACTCGTACATGCCTCACTTTTTGTCTAATTTTTAAAATCTGACAAAATGAGAGTGGAATGTAAAATGGGTACTATAAAGCTACTAGAGTTGACACCGTGAGTAGTATTTTACACCTGCATTGATTTGCAAGGTTTTTATAAGTCTTGCTGGTGTTAAAACATTCACGATTTTTAACTGTTTATCCATATAGATAGTGTTAGTAGCTGTCTTATAAACTTACTCGCAATGATGTACAGATAGGTTTTTAACTACCTTTTTTCCTATAGAATAATTAGACATAAGAAATTGATAGCATTTTTACTCTAACATATGGAACATTTGGTGCAATATATAATACATATAAAATCTCAAAAATTGTTACTATTATAAGCTGATATATGGTAGAACAATAAATAAATAAATAAATAAACATTCACGATAAACTCTTGCTCACAAAGTACTTACAAAAGAAATGAGAAAAATCAACGAAATATATACATATATTTTTTTAATTATAATCCTGATTATGATGTCAATTTGGATTTTCGAATATAGAAATTGCAACTGAAGTTTTTGGAAGAAATAGTCACGCTAAGACTTTACTTATACAGCCACGCGTGATTGGAAGGAAAAATTGCACATGCAGTTAAAGGATTTATAAAAAGCGTGTGAGTGCAGAACACGTTGCCTGCTGCCTAATATTGCAATTGTCCTTTATTTGCTAAACATGATTAAAATAGAAATCATTTTTTTTTAACAAGAAATTTGTTAGCAGTCATCGTTTTCCGTAGAATTTCATTTTGTGGCACATTCCCATAAGCTACAAATTTGTTGAAGTAACAAATCGCACAACATGTAAGCGGACATGTTGCAGAGATACATGTAAGCATACAAGTTGCAAAAGGACATGTTGCCAAAGCGTTGTGAAAGGAGGCCCTGCTAGAATGCTAATGCATAAATTAATAATGAAAATAAATTTTCAATTATTTAATTATTTTCTTAACCAAAAACTAATAATAATCAATTGACTTTAAGTTCGTCATTTCATTTTTAATGTTTTAATGTTCTAATTTAAATATTAAAAAAAAAACTATGGCCTTAATTTTGAATTTATTTATTACTTTTTCTGATTTTTGTAAAATAATTTTTAATTTATAGTATTTTAAAAGCTTGCCAACGTAAGAAATTTCCAAAATAGTTTTCATTATTTTTTTTTTTGTTAGATTTTTCTATTTTGTAAAATTTAGCCTCGACTTGATATACTGATCACTTGCATACGTCATTGTCTTTATTGGAAAAACTTAAATTCAAGATCATATCGTTATATGAAATCAAAAAAGCCTTATATTACTAATAAGATTGTAAACCAACTAATATCAGATCTGAAGTCGTAGATTTTTATGATAAATATATATATACGAATATGATATGACATTTCTGTAATTAAACAACTCAAGTTATCTTTTTACGAATGTATGTAAATACTCGTATATATAAATAAATCTACTTTGTGAAAAAAAAAATGAAAACATTTGCCAAAAAACAATTACAATTTCACATTAATTTCACTTGTATCCTTTTAAGTTTCAAAAATCGTATTGCTTGTATAAAGATCTAAATTCTGTAGGCCTGTACAAGATATAAAATATTTTTTTTTTTATAGAAATATAAACTAAAGCAGAATCTATTGCTTTAATAAAAACACGATATATAAAATTTAACAAATAATTGAAGATTGAAAGAAATAAAAAATATTCTGGAAACAATTTACTTGTTCTTCAATTAATGCTTTTACTGGGCTTTTTCGATTTCATATGACGATATACATCTAGTATACTGCAATTGTGTTTGTTAAACAACATTGAATAAATCGAAATGAATTTTTATGTTTAAAAATAGTTTTTTTTATTTTATTTTATTTTTTTTGGTTTCTTTGCAAATAAATTGAAACGTTCAACAATCCAGTGGTAAAAATTTGTGGGTGTTTTTTAGAGGATTTTCTTATTTAACCAGACTACGTGCCGCCAATATAAAATTGGAAAAGCTAAACGAAAACACACAATCCTTAATAGTATTTTTCATTTAATATGTAAAGTATTTGTATTGTTTTTAAATGTTATTATTGAATGTATGTATCTGGTATGGGGGCTGTTTAAAAATATTCTTCCTCAGAAACTTGGAAATTTTACATATCTTGCCAATACATAAAAGCTTTATTATTTAAGCTTAACTACCAAATAAAGCCAACTAGGAAAATAAAGAGAAATTAATGCAGTTTTTATTTCGAAATAGTTCTTAAGGTTAAAATGTTTAAGATTATCAATAGGAATTTAGTAATTGGATTATGTTAGTTTGAGAAGAGAGGCAGACGCCCCTGCCCATAGACATATACAAACCGGTAGTTGGACTATTGTGCGATCCTCAATAAAAGACTATGAATAATATAGTATGTGTAGGAACTTTTTCCAGACAGATCTTCGAAGAAGGTTTGAACAAATGCGCGGGACTGGCACAGGAAGTGCTCTATCGTGTTGCTGCATTCGCTCTTAATTGCCCAGTGCATGCGATGAAAATTTGTCTTCACTTTGGAGTACAAAGTTAAGATTCTCATCACTATACAGTTTGTTGTGTTCACGTTACTGATTTTAACCATATCTATTTTGCCTTGTAGGCAATCCGTTCTAACTTGCGTTACTTTGTGCTTTTTGCGTACTCGTAGCACTAAAGATTTTTAGCACTGTGGGCAGGTAACCATTGTGCACTTTCCAATGTATTTTTTTATAGTTTCTTTATATTCTAATGCCGCTCTGGATTTCATCCTAATAGTATTCAACGCCTTGAGGCCCGTAAAGGTAATCTCTTCCCTTGAATACACTCTCACTTTGATCCAAAGCGGAGTTAATCCTGGTTTCTGAGTTATCAGCTGGGTTCCCGTTTCCAGTACTATATTCAAATGCATAATTAGTCATGCGATATTTGCGCAGACAATACTTGCAATGTGCAGAAAATTACAATAATTCTAACAAGTTAAGCATAATAATTACAGCTCGTTAAAGCAAATTATTAGGTTTGTTCCAATATCTTTTTTCAACATTTTTATTTAAATAAAGTTTATTTTAATTTTTAATCCCATAGTGTTATGCAAATAATTTTTGATAAAGAAGTTCAACATAAAAATTTTATTTTGTCTAAAAATTATAAACTGTTCACTTGAATTATAATTGCTTCAATTATATGTGTTTAAAATCATCATTTTGTTATCATCACTTGAGTTATTTTTTAGCATTCATGTTGAATCTTGATTGATTGAGCGATTCAAATCTGAATGAATGCAGAAATAATAGACAAGTTCTTTTCTAATGTGTTCAGTATTTATTTACAACTTTTAAAAATATTGTTTTTTTTTTTCTAAACAATTTGAGAATTATATTTCCTAGACTCTTTGCTCTACACCAACTCATATTACATACAAGCTTTTAATTACATCATTCATATTTTACGAATAAAACTATTCAAATTGCAGATTATAAGAAACTTTATTTCAAATGTGTAGATTGTTTTCAGGAAAAAAGGGGAATGCATGTGTATTATGCATATCGTGTATATGTATGCATACAATATATAATAAGTTTTGTCTACTTAAATGGATGTAGTTGTCAACAATTACACGTGTATTTGTAACGATGCTCAGAACAGTAAAACAACAGAAAAATAATTCTTTTTTAATAAAAAGTTTTACTTAGCAACACAAAACGAAGACTAAATAATGTAATCCCGTCACTTAACAAAGGATAAACTTTTGCCATTTAAGGAATGATCATTTATATTGTTTATATATGCAAGTTTATCCTTTAACCCATTATAGGGCGTGGGAATATGACAAATTTCATTGTGGAGCGTGGCAGTGACATATTTCTTTTGAATTACGAAAATATTTTATGTGTTTTAACAGTTTGCTGCAAAAAAAAAAAAATTGATACACACAAGCCTGCTTTTGCGCGGTACATAGTGTAAAAAAATTGTGCGAAAAAACATATTTCAATGATTGCATTAGATTAATTGAATGACCTTGAATCGTCTAAAAATTACAAATGCTCTAAAGTGCTGAGTATTTTTTCTTTTTTGTTGCTAATTTTTAATGATTTTATTTACAATTTTTGTGATTATAGTAATATAAAAAAATTTCTAATTTATTTTTCTAAAATGAAAATTTTTTAAGCTGTACTATTGAAAAATATGAGCTAAACACAGTGCACAAAAACAAATTAGGTGCATGTATATTCTTACATACACCCACACACATATGAAGGAAAACGATAAATGATGGAGTCAACGAAAATGCTAAAACTTATCATTATTATTTTTTTATATTTTCCCACTGCGGCCATTGCCTCTATTCAGATTTTCCAGGAATATTTTATCCTAAACAAACATGCCTAAACACACCAAATTGAATTTTCAAAGAATTTGAATTTTTTCCAAATAATAACACATATACGAGTGCATGTGAATTGTACATATACATATAAGAGTATGTACATACATACGTATAAATGTATAACACAACATTTGCTTACGTGGCACTAACGTATTATTTAAATTTTTTATACTGCGTTATTTTCAATTTTTTCCAAAAGTATTTATATATTTATAACTAATAATTTTGCCCCCTCCCAAGTAATCCCTTCTCATATATAATACACTTTTGAAACGCGCTTTTTGTCATCGCCAACAGCTCCTTCTTCAATTTTTCTTTTATCTCCGCGGTCGTAGCAAAACGCTCCCTTTCATCGGTGTCTTCACTTTTGGAAAGAGGAACAGTGAGGGGTGCAAATACTGTGAATACTTTGGTTAAGGTATAATTAAAGTTTTGTTTTTGGCCAAAAACTGACGCAAAAGCATGGATGTGTGAGCTGGTCTATTATCATGGTGCAAAATCCATTAGTAGTTTCTTCACAATTCTGTGCATTTTTGACGAATTTCTTCTCGCAAACGGCGCATAACTTCTAGGCAGTATTCCATATTGACCGTTCAATCTTACAAAAATTCATGATGCACAATGAAATTGGATCTTCTGGACGCTTCCATTGGGTTGATCTCGGGACTTGGCTTTAATGTCATAGCAATACACCCTTGATTCGTCACCAGTTACGACATATTTTGAACAAATCTGGATTGTCGTTGATGACGTACAACAGCTCCTCCGCGACGTTGTCTGCCAAAATCGAACCTACGTAACTCTCGAAATTTGAAAATAACGGTAAATTTTTGAAAAAACTATTTAAAAGCATTTATTTATTTAATTTTTTTAGAACCAATTATGACTATAATTTATTTGCAACAAAAATTGTTCCTTTCAAATATAAAATTTTCTAAACCTAAACTTTTTTTTCAAGCTAAACCTTTTTTTAACTTAAAGTCGTACTTTACATCTATAGTAATTGTTATTTTTTGGTTCTTCAATTTCAGAATTTTTTTCAAGCTAAACATTTTTTTAACTTAAAATCGTACTTTACATCTATAGTAATTGTTATTTATGTTAAAGTTATTATGGCAGTGAGTTAAAAAATTAAGTGAGGTAAGCACAACTCCAACATGCTCAGTTTTACTCTGTAAAGAATTTTCCATAATTTTCAAATAAAAAGCTTTTTTTAACTTAAAATCGTACTTTACATCTATAGTAATTGTTATTTTTTGGTTCTTCAATTTCAGAATAAAATTAAAAGGTTATTATGGCAGTGAGTTAAAAAATTAAGTGAGGTAAGCACAAAAACCAACATGCACAGTTTTACTCTGTAAAGAATTTTCCATAATTTTCAAATAAAAAGCTTTTTTTAGCTTAAAATCGTACTATACATCTGTAATAATTATTATTTTTCGGTTCTTCAATTTCAGAATAAAATTAAAAGGTTATTATGGCAGTAAGTTTAAAAATTAAGTGAGGTAAGCACAACTCCAACATGCACAGTTTTACTCTGTACAGAATTTTCCATAATTTTCAAATAAAAAGCTTTTTTTAGCTTAAAATCGTACTATACATCTGTAATAATTATTATTTTTCGGTTCTTCAATTTCAGAATAAAATTAAAAAAATATTGTGACAGTGAGTTTAAAAATTAAGTGAGGTAAGCACAACTCCAACATGCACAGTTTCACTCTGTAAAGAATTTTCCATAATTTTTTAAATAAAAAGCTTTTTTTAACTTAAAATCGTACTTTACATCTGTAGTAATTGTTATTTTTTGGTTCTTCAATTTCAGAATAAAATTAAAAGGTTATTATGGCAGTGAGTTAAAAAATTAAGTGAGGTAAGCACAAAAACCAACATGCACAGTTTTACTCTGTAAAGAATTTTCCATAATTTTCAAATAAAAAGCTTTTTTTAGCTTAAAATCGTACTATACATCTGTAATAATTATTATTTTTCGGTTCTTCAATTTCAGAATAAAATTAAAAGGTTATTATGGCAGTAAGTTTAAAAATTAAGTGAGGTAAGCACAACTCCAACATGCACAGTTTTACTCTGTACAGAATTTTCCATAATTTTCAAATAAAAAGCTTTTTTTAGCTTAAAATCGTACTATACATCTGTAATAATTATTATTTTTCGGTTCTTCAATTTCAGAATAAAATTAAAAAAATATTGTGACAGTGAGTTTAAAAATTAAGTGAGGTAAGCACAACTCCAACATGCACAGTTTCACTCTGTAAAGAATTTTCCATAATTTTTTAAATAAAAAGCTTTTTTTAACTTAAAATCGTACTTTACATCTGTAGTAATTGTTATTTTTTGGTTCTTCAATTTCAGAATAAAATTAAAAGGTTATTATGGCAGTGAGTTAAAAAATTAAGTGAGGTAAGCACAAAAACCAACATGCACAGTTTTACTCTGTAAAGAATTTTCCATAATTTTCAAATAAAAAGCTTTTTTTAGCTTAAAATCGTACTATACATCTGTAATAATTATTATTTTTCGGTTCTTCAATTTCAGAATAAAATTAAAAAAATATTGTGACAGTGAGTTTAAAAATTAAGTGAGGTAAGCACAACTCCAACATGCACAGTTTCACTCTGTAAAGAATTTTCCATAATTTTTTAAATAAAAAGCTTTTTTTAACTTAAAATCGTACTTTACATCTGTAGTAATTGTTATTTTTTGGTTCTTCAATTTCAGAATAAAATTAAAAGGTTATTATGGCAGTGAGTTAAAAAATTAAGTGAGGTAAGCACAAAAACCAACATGCACAGTTTTACTCTGTAAAGAATTTTCCATAATTTTCAAATAAAAAGCTTTTTTTAGCTTAAAATCGTACTATACATCTGTAATAATTATTATTTTTCGGTTCTTCAATTTCAGAATAAAATTAAAAAAATATTGTGACAGTGAGTTTAAAAATTAAGTGAGGTAAGCACAACTCCAACATGCACAGTTTCACTCTGTAAAGAATTTTCCATAATTTTTTAAATAAAAAGCTTTTTTTAACTTAAAATCGTACTTTACATCTGTAGTAATTGTTATTTTTTGGTTCTTCAATTTCAGAATAAAATTAAAAGGTTATTATGGCAGTGAGTTAAAAAATTAAGTGAGGTAAGCACAAAAACCAACATGCACAGTTTTACTCTGTAAAGAATTTTCCATAATTTTCAAATAAAAAGCTTTTTTTAGCTTAAAATCGTACTATACATCTGTAATAATTATTATTTTTCGGTTCTTCAATTTCAGAATAAAATTAAAAGGTTATTATGGCAGTAAGTTTAAAAATTAAGTGAGGTAAGCACAACTCCAACATGCACAGTTTTACTCTGTACAGAATTTTCCATAATTTTCAAATAAAAAGCTTTTTTTAGCTTAAAATCGTACTATACATCTGTAATAATTATTATTTTTCGGTTCTTCAATTTCAGAATAAAATTAAAAGGTTATTATGGCAGTAAGTTTAAAAATTAAGTGAGGTAAGCACAACTCCAACATGCACAGTTTTACTCTGTACAGAATTTTCCATAATTTTCAAATAAAAAGCTTTTTTTAGCTTAAAATCGTACTATACATCTGTAATAATTATTATTTTTCGGTTCTTCAATTTCAGAATAAAATTAAAAGGTTATTATGGCAGTAAGTTTAAAAATTAAGTGAGGTAAGCACAACTCCAACATGCACAGTTTTACTCTGTACAGAATTTTCCATAATTTTCAAATAAAAAGCTTTTTTTAGCTTAAAATCGTACTATACATCTGTAATAATTATTATTTTTCGGTTCTTCAATTTCAGAATAAAATTAAAAAAATATTGTGACAGTGAGTTTAAAAATTAAGTGAGGTAAGCACAACTCCAACATGCACAGTTTCACTCTGTAAAGAATTTTCCATAATTTTTTAAATAAAAAGCTTTTTTTAACTTAAAATCGTACTTTACATCTGTAGTAATTGTTATTTTTTGGTTCTTCAATTTCAGAATAAAATTAAAAGGTTATTATGGCAGTGAGTTAAAAAATTAAGTGAGGTAAGCACAAAAACCAACATGCACAGTTTTACTCTGTAAAGAATTTTCCATAATTTTCAAATAAAAAGCTTTTTTTAGCTTAAAATCGTACTATACATCTGTAATAATTATTATTTTTCGGTTCTTCAATTTCAGAATAAAATTAAAAAAATATTGTGACAGTGAGTTTAAAAATTAAGTGAGGTAAGCACAACTCCAACATGCACAGTTTCACTCTGTAAAGAATTTTCCATAATTTTTTAAATAAAAAGCTTTTTTTAACTTAAAATCGTACTTTACATCTGTAGTAATTGTTATTTTTTGGTTCTTCAATTTCAGAATAAAATTAAAAGGTTATTATGGCAGTGAGTTAAAAAATTAAGTGAGGTAAGCACAAAAACCAACATGCACAGTTTTACTCTGTAAAGAATTTTCCATAATTTTCAAATAAAAAGCTTTTTTTAGCTTAAAATCGTACTATACATCTGTAATAATTATTATTTTTCGGTTCTTCAATTTCAGAATAAAATTAAAAGGTTATTATGGCAGTAAGTTTAAAAATTAAGTGAGGTAAGCACAACTCCAACATGCACAGTTTTACTCTGTACAGAATTTTCCATAATTTTCAAATAAAAAGCTTTTTTTAGCTTAAAATCGTACTATACATCTGTAATAATTATTATTTTTCGGTTCTTCAATTTCAGAATAAAATTAAAAAAATATTGTGACAGTGAGTTTAAAAATTAAGTGAGGTAAGCACAACTCCAACATGCACAGTTTCACTCTGTAAAGAATTTTCCATAATTTTTTAAATAAAAAGCTTTTTTTAACTTAAAATCGTACTTTACATCTGTAGTAATTGTTATTTTTTGGTTCTTCAATTTCAGAATAAAATTAAAAGGTTATTATGGCAGTGAGTTAAAAAATTAAGTGAGGTAAGCACAAAAACCAACATGCACAGTTTTACTCTGTAAAGAATTTTCCATAATTTTCAAATAAAAAGCTTTTTTTAGCTTAAAATCGTACTATACATCTGTAATAATTATTATTTTTCGGTTCTTCAATTTCAGAATAAAATTAAAAAAATATTGTGACAGTGAGTTTAAAAATTAAGTGAGGTAAGCACAACTCCAACATGCACAGTTTCACTCTGTAAAGAATTTTCCATAATTTTTTAAATAAAAAGCTTTTTTTAACTTAAAATCGTACTTTACATCTGTAGTAATTGTTATTTTTTGGTTCTTCAATTTCAGAATAAAATTAAAAGGTTATTATGGCAGTGAGTTAAAAAATTAAGTGAGGTAAGCACAAAAACCAACATGCACAGTTTTACTCTGTAAAGAATTTTCCATAATTTTCAAATAAAAAGCTTTTTTTAGCTTAAAATCGTACTATACATCTGTAATAATTATTATTTTTCGGTTCTTCAATTTCAGAATAAAATTAAAAGGTTATTATGGCAGTAAGTTTAAAAATTAAGTGAGGTAAGCACAACTCCAACATGCACAGTTTTACTCTGTACAGAATTTTCCATAATTTTCAAATAAAAAGCTTTTTTTAGCTTAAAATCGTACTATACATCTGTAATAATTATTATTTTTCGGTTCTTCAATTTCAGAATAAAATTAAAAGGTTATTATGGCAGTAAGTTTAAAAATTAAGTGAGGTAAGCACAACTCCAACATGCACAGTTTTACTCTGTACAGAATTTTCCATAATTTTCAAATAAAAAGCTTTTTTTAGCTTAAAATCGTACTATACATCTGTAATAATTATTATTTTTCGGTTCTTCAATTTCAGAATAAAATTAAAAAAATATTGTGACAGTGAGTTTAAAAATTAAGTGAGGTAAGCACAACTCCAACATGCACAGTTTCACTCTGTAAAGAATTTTCCATAATTTTTTAAATAAAAAGCTTTTTTTAACTTAAAATCGTACTTTACATCTGTAGTAATTGTTATTTTTTGGTTCTTCAATTTCAGAATAAAATTAAAAGGTTATTATGGCAGTGAGTTAAAAAATTAAGTGAGGTAAGCACAAAAACCAACATGCACAGTTTTACTCTGTAAAGAATTTTCCATAATTTTCAAATAAAAAGCTTTTTTTAGCTTAAAATCGTACTATACATCTGTAATAATTATTATTTTTCGGTTCTTCAATTTCAGAATAAAATTAAAAAAATATTGTGACAGTGAGTTTAAAAATTAAGTGAGGTAAGCACAACTCCAACATGCACAGTTTCACTCTGTAAAGAATTTTCCATAATTTTTTAAATAAAAAGCTTTTTTTAACTTAAAATCGTACTTTACATCTGTAATAATTATTATTTTTCGGTTCTTCAATTTCAGAATAAAATTAAAAGGTTATTATGGCAGTGAGTTTAAAAATTAAGTGAGGTAAGCACAACTCCAACATGCACAGTTTTACTCTGTAAAGAATTTTCAATACTTTTCAATTAAAATGCTTTTTTGCAAACAAAAAATCTTGAGCAACAAAATAATTTTTTTTTCCAAGCTTTTTAAATAATTTTTTATTTATTTTTATTTTTCTTTTCAGAGTAGTGTGAAAAGGTCATGGGCAAAGAGAACTTTGAATTTCAGGTGAGTGCAATTTAAATACTTTTATTCCTCTTCTGCGATATAAGTTTTGTATAGGAACATTTATGAAATACTCTGTGTGGTATACAAATTGTCATTCTTCGTAATTGGCTGGGTAATTCTACATGACCGAATAAATTGTTATTTCAAAATTAATGAGCTTTTGCTTAATGTGCGTTTTTCTCTCCTTTTCGTAAACGCCTGTCTGTCTGCCAGGTAGTGGTATGTGATTGCGTTTTAGAAATATTACCTTGAAATTAATTTCTAAATCACTTGAGTAATGCTTCATAAGGATATTTGTATAGATAAATTGAAATAATACTTTGCATGAGGACTGCAGACGGGCTTTCAAGTTACATTTTGACGAGATACGAAATCAAATGTACGTGTAAATGGACGCACAAGCACGACAAGCCTCAATACATCCTCCTCAGTTCATAGTTATGCCTTCACGAACTCTTAGAGTATTATAAACTTTATTCCGTTTGTGAGACCGGCTTAGGAACTATTTATTTATTATTTATTTACCAAATATTACAATTATATGAATATAGAAGAACTGGGTACTGAGGCCTTTGGCTTCTGGCTCCCCGGGGAATTGAACTCCTGACACCTGCGTAACAGGCGGGTATACTAACCATTATACCATCGAGGGGCTGCTTAGGAACTATTGAATTAGTTCTTATTGAAAAAAAAATATATTGCGATTTCTCACCACTGTGGCATGTATGAAAGCACACCCAGCGAGTGTGCTTTGCTTCAGCAAACTGTTCTAAGTTAATGAATGAATCAATATTCGATGCAATGAAATTAGAAAAATCTCTAAAAATCACTTCAATTTTTTAACGGTTGAATGCAGGTCAATGCAATTTGAATGTATTGCAGTTTTGAATGAACGTTTTTGTGTGTTCTTGTTACTTTATATGATGTTGGTGGCTTTTTATTGCTCACAGAAATCAGTTGAATGGTTGCATAAATGCGACTGACTGAAAGAGGAATACGACAAACTACAAGATAGATGTGTGTGTACATCTACATAAAAATACATTTATTGCAGTGCGTTTCTAATAAAAATATAATTTTTATTTGATAAATTTATGACGTCAATTTATGACGCATGAACGAAAAGCTATTTGGCTTATACTTGTATATATAAAAAGTTGACGATTTGTCATGCAAGTGAATGCATATTTGCTGTGGATTTATAGTTAAAATAAATTTTCTATATTTTGCTAATATATTTAATTAGCACGCACGATTAATTATCATGTGATAACTATTAGCATTGTGTTGATGCAGTTTTTTTTTGTATTATCTAATTGAAAATTAAATACTTCATATGACTCTTATGCAAGGAAGATAAGTGCGACGAAAGAGGAATTTTATGTATCATGAGGCATTTATCGATGGAAAGTGTAATTTTGACGTATTAAACACAATGACAATGACAAAAAAAATTTCATATGGAATGAACTCCTGCTTCCTTAACTGCCCGTACAAATGCCAGTGATATATACTTTAAACTAGAGTTAAATAAGCCGACATTAAATATCAAATCATGTTTCCCACCAGATTTTGCACTGCCCTCTGCAGTCGTATTTTAAAGTTGTCAAAATTCTATAATAAAAGCACTTTATAGATTTCAATTTTTTTAAATGAAATTGAAAATATTTTATATTTAACTGCATATGAAAAAGAGAATGAATTCAGAAACTAAATCAGATACACATACATACATGCTAATTGTCTAAGTATTGATTTTAATATGTGTGAAAATGTTTAAATATAAACGAAATTGACTACTGTATACGATTTAATGCCCTTAATTTTATGAAAATTATTATAAAAATAATATTTTACTAATTACTATTTATTTATTCAAGTCTATGAATTTATACTTTTTACAGACTTGCTCACTAACAAATAATTTATATCGATAACATTATACAGTCATCATTTTGTAGCAGTACGCACTTCAGTAATAACAATTAACAAAATGCTACCAAATGCTAGCATTACTATGCCTTTCTCCAAAGTAGGGGTTTCCCCTGAGTTGCCACTCTTAGAAAAAGAAAATAAGAAAATATTAATAAAATTATTTAAAAATAATATTTTAAAAAAGTTGCAGAAACAGAATATTTTCAGAATATTTTGTATATTTCTTTTAAATTCTATTTAATAAAAATAAAACAATTACTTAAATTGAAAACTTCATTAGCCGAGGCCCTTAGCAGTCAGTGCTTCCACCCATATTGTAGTATTAAGGACATAATAAATAAATAAAATAATAAAAACTTAATTTACTAAAATCTTTGAAAAATAAAACAAAAGATAGTCGGTTACATGGATTTGATTTCTTCAAATTTTAAATGACAAAATGACGAGGCGCATTTTTATAATAGAATTTTTTATTTTCGGCGACGAATGCAGCTTTCTCGTCCTAGTGTATTTCAAGCACTAAGCTTTGGACAAATTTTCATAATTTTTGGTTTTCTGTAATTTATAAGAAAAATATAAACTTATTGTAAGCTCATCCACTGTCCTACTATACAATCCGAAATTTGATTCCAAATATATAACAGCCACCAGTAGCAAAAATTGCAACTGACGTAACACTTTCCGTAACATTATTAAAATCAAACGACGCATTTTCGTTCGCAATAAATCAATTACTTTTAAACTCATTTTAAAAGATAAGGAAACACCTTGTAGGCCTCCTATTCTTTTAATATTAAATATAAAGTTGCAATGAAGACAGGAATAAATTCAAATATAGAAATGAATGATGTGAAGTATGCGGTACACAAGTGCAGCATTTACTACACAGTTTTCACGTCGACATACAGATATACGAGTACAATATTAAATTAAACTGCAAATGAACTAGACAAAGGAATATTTTCCAACTATATATGAAATACAGTGAATCGTAAAAGAATTGGCAGTATAACTCAAAGTGGTTTTTTAAGAATAAAATAAAAATTTTAAGGTTCGTTAATCTATATAAAAAAAATTGCATTCTGCTAGTAGTCGATATTATCTGGAATACGTAACCCATTTGGTTCATCTGAAAGGTGATCTCAATACCAAAGCTTTTATGTATAAACGGTCTCTGTATGTGTATTTGTTCGTGAATTGTAGCCATTTTAGTGAACACGGCATTCATTTTTTGCAATATTAGAAAATATTTCAGTTAATATTTATAAAAATTGAATTACAGTTCGCTTTTTAATTTATTAAAATGTTATTTTAGTTAAACCATTAATTTCATTTAAGCTTCGCAATATCAGTTAACCTCCCTTGTGTACTGCTACAGGGTTTGCTATTAAAAGGTTGATGGCTTATGTAATTGAAGGTACTATTTTAACTGGAAAATTCAAAGTTGAGGAAGTATTTATTCCACGCATCCCAATGATTCCGTCTGATATGAGATTTGAATTTAAACTAGTTGAGTATCCTGTTCGCCTTGTGTTTGCGGTTACCATTAAAAAGAGTATCCAGTTGTATGTAGCCTCTTCGCGTGTTGGCAAACCATCCGGTTTTGTATATTTACAACGGAAATGGAAAAACTATTTAACACTGATTTGAATGAATTCGAATTGACTTTTTTATTATTATTTTTTTTGCACAAGAAATTTTTGGGTGGAAGGGCGTTCGGTAGTATTTCATAAAATAAAATGGCTGAGGCAGCTACCGATTCTTTTTCTCCCATTTCTCTTAGCTTACATAAGAGGTGAAATGAACACAACCTTAGAAAACAGCTGTTCGAACTAAAGTCATTGGCAACACCGTTATGTTATGGTTGTATCAAACCTATAAGGCTAAGCTTTGTATACTATGAATTAGAGCTTAAAGGCAATTTATAAATGAATACTGGATCTGCATGAACATTTCTATTTGATATAATTTTAAACGACACGTGCAAGCAGGGACTTGTACCGTAAAGAGATTTCTTCCTGCAGGACCTGTACACCGAAAAAAATTCGACTCAATTTAAAATGGCGAATATTAGGGGAAAAAGTTTAAATAAAAATGTTGCATAAATTTTATAAATGTTCAATATTTTTTTTGCCGTTTCCTATGGAAAGAATTCATCTGCAATTGTCTCTTTACTTATACACTGTGATGTTGGATGCTATTGAAAACCTCAAGTGCCAAATAAACTCTGTCAAGTCGTCATGTGCATGTGTGCATTTGGATTTAATTTAAAATATTTGACTCAAGAAAGAGAGAAAATAACAAATCTCTAGGCATTTACATATAAGATTTTTCTTACATCCCATCAAATATAACAGCGTGATAGGCAATTGAATTGTATGGCAAGAGAGTGGAAAGCAAATAAAAAGTTGTAAAGGAAAAACAATTTCAGCAATGCGGCAGTAAGAGAAACCATGGCGAGACGAAAACAATTAAATATATTTTGTGTTCATTCAAAGCGAATTGCAATAATTTGATGAAAATAGTTTTGTATTTAATTTTTGCGACATCCACAGACAAGCAATTGCATTAATGTGGTACACAATTTTAAAGCTGTTTATAAACGCATAACTATAATTAAAATGAGTTTAAACTTTTTTGACGGCAGGAAAGTGTATTGAAACGGCAACGATTTCTACTGGCCGTTAAAGTTTTTCAACCAATTCATGTCGTCAAAAGAAATATTATTTTAATGTTTTCCAAATAATTTCCGATTTATTTTCTGTTCAATTCCTACTCTGTTGCTGGCACGAATATTAGGTACCGTGTTGTGCTCGTTGATAATTGTCATGGTCTCAGCAAACTTGCTTTCGAAATGATATTGTCCTTTTATCTCGCTATGGAAAAGACCTTACCAAATAATGCCTTTTTATCGGCCACCAGGATGTTTAGTTTTTGAAGATGCCAAGCAGCAACGGCAGTGTTTTTAGAAAATTGAAAACCAACTACCGAAATGTAGTCCCTAATCATGTAGACAAGTAGTAAAGATATTGGTATATAGAGTAGTGTTGCAAGTCCCTGGTCCTAAAGTACACATTCATAGTCTTACTTCGACCATTAATCAAAAGCTGTGCTGTCTTTGAATTAAAACATAACTTTTCTGAAAACGTCGAGAATTTTCTTTCAAACCAGGTTACCCATAGTGGCACTCGATTTCATTTTCGCCTACATTTTTATTCTCATAGAGTTCTCCGTAGAAGAAAATGTTTTATCTTTTCAACTTTGATTACTAAGGCAAGTGTAATAATTTTGAATAAACCCCAACTAGTTGTGAAATCCATGAAATCGCAGTGGTCCATATTCCGGCATTATATAATTTTTTGCCGAATATTTGATTCTCAAATAATCCGTATTTCCTTCAATATAATAAATTTTAGGTTTTTTTTCTACTGAATTTAAAAATAAATAAAAATATCAATTTCTTTAAATTTTTTTTCAAATAATAACACTAAGCGGAAGTTTTGTGCTTCAAAATGCTGTGAAATACTAATTCTGTTAAGTTAACAGGCTGTAAAAGAAAAATGTTTAACGACCACTGTCTCTGAGCGAGATGGATGTAACTAGCAGAGGCATGTTAAAAACCTAAACAATTGCAGCAGCCATCTTAACAAAAATATTTCGAATAAAATTTTTTTTTTTAATATATTTTATAATTTTTGGCAGCTGCTAAATAGCTTCATTTGGCTCCATACGCACTAATCTAGAGTTCACCAAAATGTGCCGGTCGTATATATCATTCATCGATCGCTCGTTCCTAATTGGGCGGGCCTTTTGTTTGTCACCAATGGGTGATGGAGTTATTTTTAAACTTTTCACTGCAACTTAACCCAGTTCGTCAATTTAAGTTAAATTAAACCCCTTAACGTCGTTTGCCAACTTTAATTCGCCGCATCGCTTATTTATTTATTTTCCTTTTTAAATATTAAAATCATAATAATTTGCTTCATTATGGAAATGCACTTGTCTTCTATTCTATTTAAATATATACAGCTGGCAAAACCTTTTAATTCAAGTGTTTTCTTAAATGAAAAGTTAAGCGTGAAAACAAAAACTTTGCAATGGGAAGCAACTCTTTAATAAGCCGTATAAATAGTTTTGTTTGAGATTGTTTAAAAAGTGAAGTTGTTGTTATACTTTTTTCGACGGTTTTCTATTCTTTGGCGAAAACATGACCTAATTTGTACAGCTTAGTTCTCTGGCAATTAGCAAGTACCAGCGGAAGAAGCCAATAGAGATTAGAGGAAGGAAAATGCATAAATTTGTATAAATTTGCCATTTCCGTATTCCCGGGAGAAGCAAAAAATGTAGAATGATATTTAAATACGGATGGTGGAAAATTGTTAATGCGCCTTAAATAAGTGGTGCACATTAAAAATATAAAACCTTTTTTACATTTAGCAATAGCTTTTCTAACGGGTTGTACAATAAGAACTTTTAAATATTGTGATTTCCTTGTAGGAGGGAAGAGCAGCAACTCCAAGTCGTCAATTCATAATTTCTTGAAAAAAGATTATGAAAATAGTAAATGGAATAACGCTAGATAATACATTCGACTTTCTGGCCGAGCGATTTGTAGTCACAATCTTCGTAAGTGGGTTTGAAATGATTTGGCATAGAAGATTGAAATGCTTCCTGTGGGGGTTTCCTTAAATTTGAGGTATTTGCGAATAAACTTTATACCATCGTGGCCCTCCTTTTGATCAACCGTACTGAAATAATAATTTCAGTGGCATACTCGTATAATTTGTTGTATTTAAATTTATGGCAGCATGCCATTATTGAATGACTCGTTATATGCAAATTCTTAACAACAACTCCCATCGCAAAAATTTAAATCTGAATTCACAACTACATCTACAAACGAAATAAAGATAAAAAAGCATTCAATAGGATTTTAAATACTGGGGACTAACGTGTATTATTGGTCTTCCAGCCGAACTTTCATACAGGATTTATTCATCGAATTTATGTGTTCATTTGCAATGACATGTTTAATATTGATTTACTCCCCCAATTTTTTTATAACCTGTAGTCTTTAGGGGCACCTTTGATTTTACATTAATTTAACGACTTTTTCAATGGCTTTTCTTCATGACCATATTGTCATCAAACGACTAATCGAACATGAAAAGTCTCAGTACACATCATCAAAAAGTGCTCTTAAAGGAAAAGTGATTGAGTCAGGACAAAATGTCAAAGATAATAAAAGGAACTGCAGGTATTTTGTAGATGAACAGATGATGATGTAAAATGGCATTCATAGAGGCGCATACTTATATTTATTATAAAGTCATTTACACTCACCTAATAAATGTGTTCGAAAATATATTACATCACGTAATGTGACCTCTTCGTTGCGATAGAGTATTTGAAAAACACGTGAGGCGCCCGCTCCATTAATTATACTGGCCGAACTTAAATTATGCACATTATTGGGTAGAGGTGGTATATCTGAGGGCTGGTGGTGTTGATGCAGTTGATCTCTTAGGTCTGCTTCAATGCTGCCACTGCTAACAACATTTAGAATATTGCTGCCATTAGACATGCCAATTATTCCACCTCCGCTACCGCCCACTCCCAAAGCATTGCCACCTCCATTACAGGTGCTGTTTGTATTTGTAGCATCACTGACATTACCGTTTCCATTTGAAATGATGGGATGGGCTGCCGGCTGGCCGTTAGCTGTGGTTTCTGGTATTGTGGTGTCGATTTGCACCGGCAAGCGGGGAGATACACGCAGGGCACATCGCACCTGATATAACCTGTAATGAGAAAATCAAAATGTTGCTGTTTGCTTATACATACATACATACAAACATTCATACTTCCATATTGTATGGAGACACATTTGCTTTGAACAGCAAAGGTTAATGGTCACTTGAAACAATTTTATCAACTTTAAAAACCCAGCGAACAATTCGTACCAACATATATTTATTTATAATTTTTAACGTCAGGTCACAAGCTACAGTATTGAGCCCAGTTTTCTTAGATATCTCGATATCTGAGTTCCTCAGTGAATGTATGATGGGAAGTTGAAATATATTTTCCAATTATGTATGCATTATGCTGGGGAATTTTTGTTGTATTATGTCAAAGATGACAGAATGCCACATTGTAAACATTGAAATTAAAAATACACATCTTTGCTTTCGCTTGGCTTAATAGAGTGATTACATTTAAAATATATGTATGAGAAGCTACTTGAGGACAACATTTGACATTATAGGAGACATATGAATGTGTGAGCCCAATGAGCTGCCACTATCAGCATGTTCTGGTTAATTTACAATAATGGGTTCTAGTCACATTTCGAAATTGCACTTTAGTATGGGAAGGTAGGGAAATTATTACACTGTATGTACATTAGTTATTTTTAGTACACTGGGAACTTATCCGCTCTAGAATATATCAAAAAATTGTATTATAAAAAAAATGCTTGTACAAAATTTGGAACACTCAGAAGAAACATCAGTTATTCAAGATCAATTTTGAAAGTGTCAATCACAATAATGGCCGCATGAGCATTATATTCTTTAGAATTGTTAAAATTGATTATTGTTTATTTCTCCGATAAATATATGAAAATAGATTTAATTGTTTTTTTAAAATAATTTTTTTTCTCTTATACGCCTGTGTTTGCAATAAATTTCCCTGCAAAACCAAACCGTGGGGTTTTTGATGGGGCAGTTAAATTATAAAAGACTCAAGATATAAAAGTCTACGGAGGTAGAGCTTGCGTTCAAAAGAAACCTACTTTTGCGATGTGATAAAAAATTTTAGCCGATTATAATTAAATACATAAAATTCAAACAAATTAAGATTTTTTTCAATTCTCATGTTCTTTGTAGAAATTAGAAATGAAAAGTACCGAAAAATTTTCGATTCAAAATCTCAATAAGTTTGCAAATTAAAATGTCGATCGGTTTGAGTGGTGTAAATTGCCAGCTACACTAAATGCTATTGATTTCCTGCTCAAAATAAACTTTATTAAACTACATAAATCTTTTCATGCCTACAGGAAGTAATGCTTTTCCATTTCTATAAAATTAAAAAGTATTTTCATAATTTTTTTAAAAAAGAAAAATTTTTTTCAATCTACTTGTGCTTAAGATGAGGAAGAGGTTTTTGTGTTTTTGTTTGCATAACTTTGGCTGACATTTTACTTCAACTTACTTACCCCCTTTGAAATAAGTCGACGTTAAAAAATTTATACAATTCCACAGAAAATTCAATTGTTGCTTGTAAATCACCCATTCCGTTGAGAGTTGGCAAGTCTTGTATTTGGATTTGGCAGAAGCTGTGCCGATGCAACCGTTAATAATCAAGGCGCTCAAGGTAAAGAATAAGTAGACGAATAGAGGAAAAATATAAACGCAGAAATGCAGCGGCAATGGCATAAATATGATTCCAAAGTTAACAAATAAATCCTAGCAATAAGTATTCCCACTCCTTGTAGGCCGCCACACATACATACTTTTGCATTCACTTTAAATCATTTTTCATTCATTTCTTTTTTGTTTATTCATTTCAATATGTAAGATTTTCCCTCTTCCGCCAAGGTTTACTTTTATTCATTCAGCAATTGCAGCTCCATACTGACGAGCAGAAATAAATATTTTATTTGATATTTATTTTATAGTGTGGCTCTCGTTTTGTTCTTGTTTGCTTTCTTTCTTTTTTTTGTCTAGGATTTAGTATTTAATTTTATGTGTATGTATTTGTGTTTAACGGTACATAACGACATAATGGCATCCAAATAATAAATCGCATGCGATTGCATATGCTTGTGAGGGTCCTTTATGTATGAACTGGGTGAAGTGGGTGATGGAATATAAACAAGCGCATACACACACGCACGCCGCCTTAAACATTTGTACTCTGCAGAAATATTAACAGCAGCTAGAGAAGCTTTAGTGTTGTTAATGTTTTGTTGTAGTTTCGGTAAAAGCACTTGGAAACGGTTTGCCTTTAATCTTGATTTTAATGTTTGACATTTGACATTGTGTATTTGTTGTGTGAACTAGATGCAGCAAACAGCAAAATCAGTGGTTTCTCCCAGTACCAGCCACAGAAGTTTGTTATTTCAGTAGTGTGGAATATTTTCCTCTGGCATTTATTATAAAGCTTACACAACAGTTCATAGTTTTTCGCTCCGTCTCAACTATAAGGATTTCGTGTTTTCGCAAAAATTATGATTATATTCATATAATGCTTGCTTAACGTAAGAAGATTAAATGGCGATGACAAGAATTTTATTGCAATTCATATTGTCTGTCTTTCTGCGTGGGAGTGCGTTTTTATGATAATATTTTCTTTAGTTAATAATAAATAATGAATGACATCATTAATTCCATTTCCTTCCTGTACATACCAAAAACCCTTGTAAATGGATTTCCGCTTGGAAGGCACTAGAAGAAAAGAAGAAAACAGAATTCTTGTACGATTATTTTTCGTAAATTAGCATTCAGAACATTTTGGCATATTCAGAAAATTTCTAGTATATGTCTATATTTATAGATCAATATTTTGTTTATAAAGTAAATAAGGAATTTATTATTTTGCAACACTAAAATTTTTTATTAAATTTCATATTGTTACTCAAACTTCATTTAACAGGCAGTAACACTTAGGGCGAATCTAATGCAAGTCAAACTAATAGAGGAGCCGATGATTTTTTTATTGCTTCAGTATGGTCTTATCCTTGAAGATTTTTACTTTACTTTAGTTCTTGATGGTATATATTTCTTTAGGGGTTTTTTTTGTTTGAGCGAAATAGTTTTTGCCGTTATCAGCGCAGGGGGCATGAATTCGCCTCGTAAAAAATTAGTTAATCATATTGGAATCATTATCAAAACAGGAGGCGTGAAAAGTATTATCGTTTTTAGCAAAGCTTTTAAAACTTTATGATAATGCGTGGTAAAAATTTATTTATTCTACGAATTAATATTTACATAAATGAAGTTGAGGTTTAGTGAATCTGAATGTCAAAGCGAATAATAAAATTAAATCTTTGCAAAGTCCCATGTGAGATTTAAATTTATATATATTCTCCTTATGTTTAAAATTTTTAACAGAAATATTTACATGTTTTTGTTTTTTGTTCTTAACTATGTTGGCTGATTATATTGATTCGAACACTATTAAATATTCGCTTGAAATATTCAGATGCATTTTGGCGGCTGTACAATCTGAATGCGATAAGTAAAAATAAGAGAATAAGTTGCAGGTGTAAATAGGAATTTGAACAATATTCGCGCTTCCGCCTTGAAGCGTAAATTAGATTGTAAATGCTTTCTATGGTTTCGGCTACAGTATTATAGCCTGTGGCTCATAACTTTAGTTCGAAGAGGTGCTCCCCATGATTACGATTATGCTACGAGTCTAGCAGCGTGGATTTGTAAACAAGTTCACATTTTTGGATTATTTCGATATCCATCAAATAAAAACGAATTTTCTGAAATTTATTAAAATAAGTTTATGGCTAGTAACGACAATTTTCACAAATTTTTTTAAAAATATTACAGCGAAACTTCAAAGTAGGCACAGATAAGGAAAAAGACGGAGTACAAACTGAAATCGTGTAATTTGGTTTTGTGTTTATTATATATTGAAGTGCAACTAAAACTTTAAAATTAGTTCTTAATCAAATATTTATATTTAATAGAATATTATAATTTTCTTTTAGAATACATTGAACTGTATATTTGCACATTTCACTATCTGCTTATGGAATTTATCCGCATTTAATTTATTTAAACGAATTAGACACAAATTTGGTTTAAATAAGTTTTGTTTCCAGTAATTTTTCCCGTTCCGTTTCACCTATTTTATTAGCATTTTTTCATGTAAAGAAAGAAATGGTTACTTCTGCTTCATTCCTATCTGAATGTTAAAGAACACCCACTTCCACACATTCTATAGTCATTGTTCTCGAACGCAACACTACTTTCCCCTAGTGCAGATGAAGTGTTCTACATTAGAATTTACTTAAACTTTCGTTACAAACACATACATCTGTTCGAGGTTATGAGGTCATTAGGAAAAATATGTATTGGGGAAAAAGTACAATCAAATCCGCCTTTAGAAGGTGTGAAAAATGGAGTACACAGAAATTGCAAGTAAATATTGTATAAATATAAAAGAGCAAAAGAAAGCGGAAAAGATAAATGATTTTAGCAAGTATTGTAACTAGAAGAAAAAAAAAGTTAATGTAGCCTGACCTAAACACGTATGTTTAGTATATTCACTTAAACGTCTGAAATGTATACGAGTATGTACGTTGGAATCTTATATGAATATAAACATGCATCATAACACAAATTTATGTTAGCTTTGTGAACTTTTTCGTTACACATATCCAACAAGCTTTTTTTTATAGGAAGACATCGTCAATTCTTTTCAGCTCATTGATATTATTTATTGACTTAATTTCGATTCCTTATGAGTTAAGTTTTTATCAGGAAATTATTCTACAAACTAAAGTCGTATACAACTTCGTACTGAAACTTAAAAAAATTTAAATAATTTTTTATAAAATATTTCGTTTAAATATGCATAATAAACTTTAGAAAAATATAATAAATTTTTCTGCAAATATTAAACAAAGAAATTGTGTGATATAATCGAATAATATTTGCAATATTTACTTGTGATAAAAAAAAGGATCGCAATGATATTTGTGTCACAGACAATTTAATTTGGATGTACTCATATGCAAGCGTGAATGTTTGACTGTAAGAGTTTTGTGTGGATTTGATAACCACTTTAGGTTACACTATACTGATTTGTTGGTCCTTCTAGAGGAATAAAATAGAAATAGATCTACTGCTGAGTTCAGAGCGTATGTTGAATTTTGACTCTCGCGTCGATTGAGTTTATTTCCATGATGCGTATTCGCCACAAAAAATCCTTCATTCGTGTTAGTTGTAAGGCCAGCATTGAGAAAATATATAGATATATATATATATAATTTATATTGTTCCATACTATATCCATAACACAGCAAGTATTGTGGTAGAGAACTTTCATTAAAAACCATATGTGAAACACCTGATTAGTCCTGCTGAATCAGCTGTTTCTTGTTTACAAACTTCCACAAACTACCACAAATTGGGGGAAAGTCGTTTGTTAATATGGTTGTTGGCAATTTTCGCGGTCCATTTCGCAGATGAAATTTGTTAAGCATAACGCTTCGAACTTTAGTTTTTGGAAGTATTAGTGTAATTTAAACAACAACTACTAACTATTAGTTGACAGTGACATAAGCAGTCTTAAAGAATGTTTGTTTGCATGAAAACGGTCATTATAATACATATACAACTTCTAACCATTTCTGCTGTAGAACAAGTAAAATTTATTATTTCAAAAATCCATGAATTGAATTTACATGTTGTATAATAATATAATAATATTATAATATTAATATAATAATATTATAATATTAATATAATAATAATATAATAATAACTAAAATAATATATATTAATAATAATAATTAAATAATAATAATTATATAATATAATATAAGTATATAATAATTAGTTTAATAATAATTAAAAATTGAAATCTTTTAAAATCGAAAATATTTTAAGTACTTTCTTATTAGCTGCTAAAGGTTATCGCCCTAATGTTTATTGAAAGCTTTTTTCATACCACATTACTGAATAAATTTCGTATGCAAAGTCCTTGTAGTTGAAGTTTTACCAGATAGAATATTTCATAAAATAATAACTTCAAAGGCTCCCATATTTATGATGTTTCCATCACTGCTTGCTAATGTGAACGTCTCCAGGGAATATTCACACAAGAATTTCTTGAAATGATTGAAGATACTAAACTTAAATTTTAATTTCAATAAATGAGAATTTTTGCAATATCAAAGACTTCCATAATGAGTTTTATTTATATTTTTTTCATATCAAGTTATAAATCGATTTTATTTTAAAAATTACATTTGCTGGTTTGTTTTATTTTTGCAATAAAAATAATTTTTCTTAGTAAAAATACTAAAATATAAAAAGGCATAAAAATTTAAAAATTCATTTAATTCAAGTAAGAATTTGAAGGTTGTGCCTGTTCGTTTAATTTGCTCAATTCGTAACTGCCTTCTTCCAGCCCTTGCAGAAATAAATTATTGAATTGGGTCGTGATTTGTAGCCGCAAAAAATCTCTTCATAGAATAATAAAATCAACAATTTCAACAATAAAAACTTTGAATCGACTGCTAATGAGCTTCGCAAAAAAAAAAAAAAAAAATGTGTGTGTGTGTTGGAAAGCTTATTGCAAAATAAAAAAGAGGCAAAAAAAAGTCAAAATAAAAATAAAAATGAAAATGGAACGAACTTAGAGACGTTGCACTTAACATATTTCTGTTTCAGCTCATCAGTATAATGAACCGTGAACTGCCAGCCAGCCATGTTAACAACCTGCCAGCCACCCACTACTTGTTCTCATTGTCGGTACTTTGTGGAAAGTTATTCTTTCATTTTCTGTGTGAATAAGTTTTGCACACTAGACCAATTCCTTTCTTCAAATAAGTAATTCTGAATGCATTTTTTTATTATTAATTTCTCATTTTTATTTGTGTAGAATTTTCAGAAATCTTTTTACTTAATACTCTAAACCTGCAAGCAGTTCTATTGCTGTTTCTAAATACATTTCAATAATTATTATCTCAATAATATTTTGATTCGGTTCAGCTGGACTTATTTAACTCTGTTTGTTATTCTTTGTGCCATAGTATAGCTCTACAAATATATTAAAATGGGAAAGACTGGCTAGCGGTAGAAAGAAATTATTCATGCTGGGGCATTTCCCTCACACTTGACAGTGGCCCTCAATCAAGAAATTTTTTTTTTTTAAATTGTCAGTGTTTACAAGAAGTACTCAATTCAGAGACTATCATAAAATTATTGTTGTTATTTTCCATATAAAATATAATATAAGAAAGTAAACTTTTTCACTACTTATTTACAGTGTGCTATGCACTACAGCTGTTTTTTGTTTACAAATACAATAAGTCATACGATAAGATGACAGACCATAAACAGCAGTGTTATTTGCCTTTAAATAGTTAATTATGACTTATCAGTTTAGAACTCTTTGAGAATTGCATAAGTTAATGGAGCTAAGTATTTTACACCTGATATATTATATTAAAAAGGCCATCATACTAGAGCGAATCCTCTTTCAACGGACACCGTGTAACAAAATCGTCAAAGAAGCGCTACATGTTGACCTAAAAAAAAAGGATGTGTGTTTTTTTTTTTTGCTTATACAGTGACATTTTTTACATATTTTTTTTGCTTTTTAGGACATATGAAAATATTTCACAAGTTTTTTCTATTAAAAAACATGATCAGATAATGTTTAATCTATGACATGTAAAAGAAGACTGTTCTGAATCCAATATGGACCGATTTGTCAACATCTGCATATTGAAAGCTTTGGATATTCGCTACCCTCATTGTGAAAGCGTGTCTTACTTTATCCTATTGTTCCCTCTCCGCCTTGCTGGCATATTAATGAATGGGTGATGACAATATTACGTATAAAAATGATTACGTTACATATTTTAACTTGGTGATTAAGTGACTCATCGCCATTATAATCATCATTGTGTTTTATTTAAATTACAAAGAAAATTCTCATAACGATGTAGATGGAAATATTTGAATATGTGATGTAGGTTAACAAGCGCTGGTAACACAAATAAGTACAACAAAACTAACTGACATGATAAAGATATTATGACATTAACCAGGATATGTAAAAAGAAAACGAGAACGAAAATAAAAAAGTGAAATTGAAAGAGGCCTTATTTCACTGAGAAGGAGACAAATAATTCATTTTTTGCTTACAGGAAGTATTGAAAAAGAGAGTAACAATAACAATTTATAGGTTTTGTACTAGTTCGTTTTGTTGTCGTTGGTATTTTCTGACTGACGGTGTACTAAAGTAAATGAAACGTGGAAATCGTTAACTACAGTGAACTTTGCTGAGAAACTAGTAGGCGGGAGAAACAGATAACGAACAAAGAAAAAAACCAGAAAAGAGAATGACAATGATATTTGTGTCACTGACAATTTAAGTTGAATTTTTGTGGGTGGAGGAAAGTATGGCTATTAGGGTTTGTGTGTGTGTATGTGTGTGAATAGTGAAACTAATGACGTGATACAATTTTACACAACATTTTGTTACGTTCGTGTTCGTTTAATTAATTGGTTACTGTTATTCCTTTTTTTACGTACTTCTGTGGTTAATGAATAATTTTGTTTTGTTAGTGATTTTCAACGGATTTGCGTTTTACATTTCAAAAAAAATCCTTTTATATCTTATTGTATTGCACAAACGTTTAGCTGCGCTTATGTTTAAATGAAAGCCTGTTAAAGGCTTTATATACATAAAGAATTGTATATCTGATAAAAAAAAATTTAATTAATACATATTCATTAAAAATATATAAATCAAATTATATAATTTGTTATAAAGAGCTTTAATTGATTATTCGACTATAAAAACATGTAAACATGCGGCAGACAGTTTGAAATGAATACAATACGAGTATAAATTAAATCAAGTAGGGATGGCCAGCGAAAATAAATAATAATAATACTTTTTATTTTAGATATTAAAAAAAATAAAACATATTAAGATATTTAAAAAAAAAAATCCACTACTCTCTACTGGGTCGTATCGTATAGTTGAAAACGACAATCCTTTTTGCCGTTGAAACTGTTGTTTATATTTTTGCCTTTTAAATTTATAGCATTTATGTACATCTGTAGATGTGTTTGTCCTTTCAGCATTTAATCTTCTTTTATCTTTATACATCTTAAACTTTAAGCTTTTCTAACGTTATTATCACCATTCTTTTTATTCTCTGGTTTCACATTTATGGCCTTTTTTTGTCTTTGAAATGTTTATTTAATATTTTTCTCTTAAAAATTCTCTAAAATAACATGTTGCTAAAACATGAGAAATATAAATTTATTTTGCACAAAAATATGTGTTTTTTTTTTTAAATATAAATGATATAAAGGCATTAGTTGGGATTAAGGTGGTTAATACTGAATAGAAGAATTTGGGATAGATTTAGGAAGGATAATGCTTTGACTTGCATACACTAAGCCTATATTAATTTTAATAAGAATTTTTCATGATTTTTTATCATATTAGTGTCCTGCAATAATAAAATTTATTTGCATCGTGCTGATTTTATACCTTAATTGAAAGCTTTGGCGGCTTTAAAATTATTTTAAATTGAATAAATCTTTTATACTGCTTTAAAGTAAATTTCTTTAGGTTACGGACAATTTTGAGCTTGATGCTGGTACTACCTGTAATACGCTTTACAGGGGAAATTAGCTCTTTGGTAGAACAATTCGTTCTTGAAGTAATATCATAGAGATCTTTCCACCTCATTCAAACCAAACCTTTACAGATCATACTTCATATCGTTCTCTTTACAACAGATTTTTCTGATTACAGTACAATCATGAGTAGAGGCCATACCCTGAGTGCTGACCTTTAAAAGAGGCGGTCACTCATAAACTATTATTGATTACCATGTACCAGTTCTGTGTACGGCCATATGAAATGCTGTCATTAAGGTTTAGCTCAAGAGAAAAGGTTTCCAATATAATTAAAGAAAGATAATGATCAGCTAATCTAGAAAGTTTGCAATTGTAGAATTTACATTGTATATTTAAATTATTTTATCTTCTGTATTGCCGACTCTACGCCTGGCACAAAGATTTTTATTTGGCTGTTAATGTCGCAGTTCCATTTTGCAGGTGTTGATTTTCCCAACAAAAGGGCCGGCATATAAAAGAAAAACTAACAATTTTTTACCAACAAATATAGAAGAAAGACCTGTTTTTTAATAAAAAGAGCCATACAAAATTGTTTGTCTAGTCTTAAATATTTTAAATAATTCTAGCAAGCAAGCGTATAATATATTATATTTTGCAAATACTTTGCAAATACTTTGTGTGGAAGAGCAGATGGAATGACTAGAAAATTCACAGTATTATTATTAGTACTTGTGACTGACCAATAACTGAGCTGTGCCTTTACACCGCCCGCTTCTGACCATATTTTAAAAATGTTTAGGATGAGCTATTTCACGCAGAGCTGCTTTACTACTGTTTTAATTCATTGTAAAGGAATAAAAAATTCGATTTTTTTTTTGAAAAATGAATTGTGAAGGGAAAGAGTTTGATTTGCATAATGACGAAACTCCCTGCTTTTTTAAATGCTGCACAAAACTCAGCGATTCACATCATAACACGATAGAAGACAAAATTTATAAACATTTCAAAATTATTCTTAGGCCTATTTATCAGTGAATTGCATATTAATTAATATTATTAATATTGAATTATACGGCAGCATCGGTGTATATCTCTAAAATTTTAAGTGATATAATGAATCCCCGTAATATTATCATTGTTAACGTTGTTGTGTTAATAAATGTTTCGTGTTTTACTCTCCTTTCTAAACTTCATACAAATGTTACCAGCCACATGCATTCATAAAGATTTCTCAACATAAATTTGCTTCTAGTTAACAACATTTACACACGATTACACGATAATGTACGAAAACATGTATTTTTAGCTCGTATATATTTTTATGAACGTGTCCACGAGCCCAGCTTAACTAAATGTCCACACATATTTTCTATATATGAACATGTTTCAATTCGAATCTTTTACATACATATCCATTACACGTGTCATAATTATGGCCATTAAGTATGTCTCAGCGGCTGTCTGGCTATTTGTTTGCTAACGTTATCAAACCCTTGTAATGCAAATTTGTATTTAATGTTGAATTCCATTCAGAAATATTGACACTGATGCATAAACTTTTGCTGTTTTCGTGTTTGGTAAAAAAGTGCAAATGACACTTCCTTTTTTTTAATTATCCTTTATGTGTGCGAGTATAAAAAATAGTTAAAACTATGCAAATGTTTACACAAGTTGAAAAGCAAAAGACTTGTTTGTTGTTTGTTATTTGTTGTTACATTTGAAGTTGTTTTAGGAAATTGTAAATGATATTCTCTGAATGTTATTTCCTTCAGGTGCTAAAACTACAGTTGACATTAATTAAAAAATGTTATATATGTATGTAGCTGTTAAGTTCTTAAAAAAAAAGACATGGAAGGGCAGTTAGTTCTGTTTTAGTAAATTACTTCAATGCTGAACAAGGCTGCCGAAGGCACAAATAAATAGTAACGCAGTAGAAAAACTAAACCAGG
This sequence comes from Ormia ochracea, assembly GCA_963402855.1. Taxonomy (NCBI): domain Eukaryota; kingdom Metazoa; phylum Arthropoda; class Insecta; order Diptera; family Tachinidae; genus Ormia; species Ormia ochracea. The sequence continues at coordinate 20,670,473 of OY727106.1, forward strand.
TGCATTCTTTTCAAAGTATGTGCAGGAGCACATTGTTAGTTCATTTGCTTGAAAAAAAGAAAATGTAATAAAATTATATAAATTGTAAAGAAAAGAGAAAATAAAAATGAAATTAAACGAAATCAAGGAAGATAAGATGCAACGGAGTAATTTAAAATAAATTTTATTAAATAAAAATAAAAAAAGGAAATTGAAAAAATAAGGTAAATAAAAGTAAATAACTTTGAAATAAAAATAATTAAATAAATAAAATAATTTCAAGTAGCAGAGAAAAGAATAAAGTAAAATATATTATATTGGTAAGGAATGAGAATAATATAATAGACAGATCTAATAGAACATAAATAGATCAGAAAATAATGGTTCAAAATAGAATAGAATAGAATAGAATAGAATAGAATAGAATAGAATAGAATAGAATAGAATAGAATAGAATAGAATAGAATAGAATAGAATAGAATAGAATAGAATAGAATAGAATAGAATAGAATAGAATAGAATAGAATAGAATAGAATAGAATAGAATAGAATAGAATAGAATAGAATAGAATAGAATAGAATAGAATAGAATAGAATAGAATAGAATAGAATAGAATAGAATAGAATAGAATAGAATAGAATAGAATAGAATAGAATAGAATAGAATAGAATAGAATAGAATAGAATAGAATAGAATAGAATAGAATAGAATAGAATAGAATAGAATAGAATAGAATAAAATAGAATAGAATAGAATAGAATAGAATAGAATAGAAAGAATATAATAAAATAGCACAAAATGGAATAAAATAAAATCCAAGTCAAAATTTTATTTTCCGTGTGATAAAAAAATTATCATTATTTTCAACTTTCTCCAAAAACGTTTATTTATTCATAAATAACTATCTTGCCTCCTTTAAAGTAATCCCATCAGATATAATACAATTATGCCTGCGTTTTTTCCAATCTTCGGAAAACTTCTGAAACGAACTTTTTGGTACCGCCAAATCTCCTGTTTCGATTTTTCTTTCCTCTCCTCAATCGTTGAACATCGCTTTCCTTTCATCGTTGTCATCAGTTTTCTGAAGAGAAAAAGTGGTGGGCAAATCCTGTGAATACTTTGGTTAAAGCATGATTAAGGTTTTGTTTTTGGCCAAAAACTGACGCGAATTCTGTGCATTACTGACGAATTGCTTCGTGCAAAAGGCGCATAATTTGAAGGTAGTATTCGTTATCGACCGTACCACTTTGTGGTAAGAATTCATGATGCCCCATGTCATTGCAATGAAAGTAAACTGAATAGTAGTATTCCTTATTGACAGTATGACCTTGTGGCAAGAATTCATGATGTCCCATGTTATTGCAATGAAAGTAAACTGTAAGCAAAGACTTCATATTTGACGGAACTTGACGTGAGTTTTTCGCTCTTGGCTCTTCTGGGCGCTTCCGTTGGCTTGATTGGGATTTTGTTTCAATGTCACATCCATACATCTGTGATTCGTCATCGGGTGTAAACTTTCTGAGCAAATCTGAATTGTCGTTGACGATGTTCAATAGTTCCGATGCGACTTTTTTTCTCTCAAAATTTAGCAAAATTTTAGTAAAAATTCGAAATGCATATCGAAACACGATTAATATTTTTATCCGTCAAGAATAAACTGTCAATCCAAAACAGAAAAAATATGAAAAACATAACACAAAAAAAAATGCCAAAACCGAACATACGAAAATCTCGAAATTTGAAAATTATGAAATTTTTGATCACACCTCGTAAATGTTTCTTGATTAATTATTTTCAAAGTCACGTTTGATATGTTTAGGAACGCGTTAATCCTGAGTCCTCTATTCTAGTCCTCTATTCAAATTATTTGAACTCAACTCAAGAGAGTTAACAGTTGATATTTTTAAATAATGAATTTATTCTTTCAAATAATAATACTTTTAATATCACAATTTTTTTTTTCTGTGATATTTTTTTTTAATTTTTTCAAGTTGCTTTGCAAAGTTGGACAAAAATAACGCTGACTTTCTGTGACTATGGAATAATGAATATAATTGAATTAGTATGCTGTAGAATAATGTAGGCCAGAAAAGAAATGAATATAATAAAATATATTTGAATTAGATAGATTAGCATAGATAAGAATTGTATGGATTAGAATGGAATAGTTAAAACCAAAGAGAAATATTTAAATGGAATAGCATAGTAACCATATAATTGTTACCTAGTAAATATCAAATATATATAAATATATTGGATTGGGTAGATTTCTCTGAATTGCTTTTCTATCTTAAAATATTAGAGAATGTTTTGATGATTTACAGTCAATTTTGCAATACATTTCATTTATTTCATTATTTTCATATGCTTTTTTTTATAATAAAACGAACTATAATCAATTTGCAGAATATTGCATGTTTGCCATCAAATTTGTGTACTAAATTTCTGTATCGCATTTCAACATTAAATTAAAAATTTCCAAAATAATAATTGGAGGAAGTCCGTCTGTGAACATGGATTCAAATTAGTTGCGCTTGACTTGCAAACAAACTTGCATGCATGTTTTATTGCCAAATAAAAATATTATGTAAAAATGTATATAATTTTCTATGTTATGACAATGTGCCGTAACGTACCGCGCCAAGTAATAATGTTTGATTTGTAATATTTAATCCTTAAAATTTATAAATTCAACGCGTTTGTCCAGCAATCATTTTGAATAAATTTATGGTGAAACGATGCAGGGCGTATGATTAATATTAAATAGAATAGAAGTCAATATCAATCATACGCTTATAGAATGACGGCTAGAGGATGTATTAACTCTGTCCAGTTGAGTTCCAATTATTTTACATTCTGGTAGAATAAAGGACTAAGGACTAACGCGTTTGTAAACACATCAAACCTGGTTTTAAAAATAATAAATCTTGAAACATTTACACAATTTTGATGAGTGCATAAATTAAAGTTTGAGTTTGCATGACATGATGCTTGTGGAAGGTTCCCATAAACTTGTAGATATCGTGCAACACCAATAACATTGTGCTTCTAAACAATTTTTATTGCTTTATTTGGTTTGGCTTTATATATAATATTAAACAAGTACTTTACACTCTCTTTCGTTGTCATTACTTTATGCACAACCAAATTTAAGAAATTTATGTTTGGTCAACATGGTTCGAAAGACTCGGGGCTAGACTAACATTTTTAAAATATTTCATGTTTAAACAATGACCGGAAGTTATGACAGGTTAGTAAAAATGAAGGGAACAAACAACGTAAAAGTAAAATATAAATGGAAAGCAAAAGGAAAGCAAGAAATAGAGAAAATATAGGAACGGAAACCTTTATGCATGTAATAAAAAAAAAAAATGTAAATACGCTGCCTTCTCTTGTTTGGGTGGAACGAATCAAAAATGTACCACATGGAATAAATGCAAGAATTGTTGAAATTGTGAAGGAGCAGCACTCATAGTCAGCCAGCATATAAATTAAAAATTTATATTTTATGTTTTTTCTTTTTTAAATTCAAATTAATTCCGATGTGAGCAAGTAAATTGCTTTTCTTACATTCCATATACTTGTAAGCATTTGGCAATTGCTGCGGCTTTGGAAAACATCTCTCCATGTACTGCTTAATGAAGTAAAATTAAGTAGTGTAAAATATAATCTGATAAATAAGCTCTTCTGATTAAATGCGTTTTATTTATTTGACGTTTTTATTCTTGAATTTTTGAAATTTATTATCAAATAAATTAGAACCCCTATTCCTAAAATTTATATTTCATATATTCGGCAAAGATATTAAACAGGATCTCTTTAGACAATCAAGCTTATTTATTATCAAGTATATTGACTACGACTCCTACTATATCAAAAAGAAAGAAATCCTCCTTCTTAAAATTTACTTTTAAAATAATATAATAAAGCAAATAAATATAATTTTTATTTGCGAAATTATCTCAAGAGAACTTACTAATTTTTTTTTTAAGAATATAGAAATAATTTGATCAATTTTTATTGTAAATTAATTTTTGCATAATAATTAAACTCTTAATTACCGAAATATTTTTATATTATGCAGTGCATTACATATCTTTAAAGCTTTTGATTTCAATAAATTTATGAAAATAAAATTCATTTCATCATTGAAAATTAGTTGGTGCGAAGAAGTTTGTCGGAATACATTTAAAAAAATTATATTCTTCAAGTCGTTTGTGTTGGAACCGTTTAGGTTCAGTGGAAAACAAAATATCTCTATATACTTAATAACCTGCTGGCGGGCTGTTCCGTTTCACCATCAATGCTACTTCCATGTCCGTTTTATGATTTACAAAAGAAAAACGAGTTAGCATTTTTTCCTTTAGCTAACTATGTTGGATGGCACTAATAATGAGCTGACTCGCAACTTTTTCTGCCTATTGTTTTCTCTATAATTTTTTAATTGCTTTTAATCGCTAATAAAAATCATTCGAATAAATTAAATGCAGTTTTATGTTTGCACTGAAGTTAAATTGGTAGTATTAAGAGAACACTGATTTGTTTAAAGGATTAAAGTAAATGGCATCTTAATAACTCGGCAACGCTTTATTGCAGATAATAAACCTTTTATTTTCATTTTGTTGCCAATAAAATGAAGCTTACTGACAACTACGTTGCCTCGTTCTACATCCTTTCCTTTCGCATTGCCTTAAAAAAAACAAAAAATATTTTTTTGTTGGCTAAGCATTAAAAAATATTAAATTGCATTTTTTCCTTCGAGTAACATCGCTGTCTGCAAGTAGCAGTTCATGTTCAGTATCCTGCCTTTAAACATGACATTTTACGACAGATGATGAAGGCCTTCTTTGACAGTGTGCAGTAGTTTATTTCAATTACATATTTTTCCAATAGAGTTTCATTGTATTTGCAACAATGGGATTTTGTAATGGTTTTGTCTATAAACTTAAACAATTTGTATGCATATTATGTATTTTGCACATTTATGTTTGTAGCCAAGACATGATTAATACAATATGACGTTGAAAATTAAGGGTGCAAAAGATGGAGTTGCAAGGGAGTTTGCAAAAACAATATCAAAGATTTTTAAGCACAATAATTTATTTAGTGACGTTGTGACTCATACAAATGTCGCTGTTGATTTCAAGTCCTGTTTTGCTGGGTCTCTTCCTTTTCACTTGCGGAGTGAAAGGTGGGAGAAGAAGGTTTTATTTTTTTTTTTTAATGGAAAGTTGAAGAACAAACAAGTAATGGCAGGAGTATGGGAACCTGTGCTAGACAGGCGCTGCCATTCATTTATTATTCCTCCCCATAGTATTAAAATGAAGGTTTTGTTTGGGGTTGATTTTTCATTTTACATAAATATCCTTATCCTGTTTTTGTCGTCTGTCTCTTGCAGCAAGGACTCTTGCTTGTATCTTTGCTTTTTTTTATATTTGCGGAAACTCAAAATCAAATGTAACAGTGTTTTTATTAAAAAGCCTAGAAAACATGGGAGTAATTCGTATAAAATAAAAGTTTCAATGAAATAAAATAAAAACAACTAAATTGAATACGAAAATCAACCACATACAGACTCTGTTACAGGCATTTTTACATTTCACTCCTACAAAATACTGTCTGTGTATTCCATTCTCTTTATATGTATGGATCTGTCTGTTGCTAACACGAATGATCTATAAAAAGGATTCAAAAACTCTCTGTTTTTTTTTGTACTTCTGCTTCAAAATTCTTAAAGATATTTGCAAAAACGCTCCGGTTTCCTGTTATGCCTCCGGAGGCGAATAAATACAAATGCGATTCCTGCCTTGATCCTGCGTTCTTTTCTGCGGTCAAGCCGAAAGCTTTACAGATTAAAGTAATTAAAAAAAAATCAATCAGTGAAAATTTTTTTTATTCGATCAGCTGCCTGTGATTTGTTCAAGTAAGTTGAGTTTCCTTTTAGTGAGAATAATTTAGCATTTCTTTTGTATAAATGCTAAAGGATAATAAGTGGATTCTTGATAGGTAATTGACATTATAAGCATTATTCAGCTCAACTCTTTCAACCATCTCGGATTTATTTTTACAGGTTAAATACTCAATAAATATTCAGAATTGCAAATATTTTAATTTTTTTTTTCGCTGTAAACAGAATTAATAAGTAACATAAATGTTACTTATGTGGTTTTAATCGAGAATAACGCTCATCTTTGTTAGAAATGACAAGAAAACTTTTTCAGAAAATCAAGTGACGTAATTGTCTATCTAGTGATCTTATTCCTTAGAATGACAGCTATAATCTCACAGGATATTGAGGATATTTTTCGATTTTGAAATAATTTTCTGTAGCCTAAAATAATGTAAAACTAGATTGGTTCCAAATTTTTATTTTTTTTAATTCTTTTTATATTTGAAGTAAAACCAATATTTTTATTCTAAAATTCTTTCCAAACAGCCTTCGTACACTATAATCCTGCTCTTTCCTTATACAAACATTGTTGAATTTTATTTGTGAAATATCTGCATGCGGTATAAATTACATATTTATTTTATCATCTTCATTTATAGCATCCTGCCAACTACATGCTTACTGTTATTACTGTAGCGTCAAGGATATATTGTATTTAAATCCTTAAAAACAAAATAAATACCAATTCAAAATTAAAATACTTTTAAACTAAAACTTGTGTCAAGTGATATTTTATTTAAATGTTTATTTATCATGTAAACTTAATCTATTACAAAGCAGGAGTTTCAAATATTTCAGAAAAGTTTTTTTTTTTTTTTTCAAACGTGTGATGCTTTTTAGTAAAGCGGCTTATAAAAACTGCCCCTCTCAGTGAGATGTTTTTAAAGCTGTTATTAAAATATTTTCTTCTAAGGAAACAAAAATAAAAAAAAAATTATATGATTGAAGACGCAACACTCTTCGGTGAGAACTGTTACTGCATTTGTGCCTTTAAAAATAATTTGTTTTTTTTAAATACATTTGCCACCTAACAATTGTATGTATAATTATATGAAACTTTTGCAATAATAACTGGAATTTTACAAAATTTCAGAAGAAACCAAGAATAATTTCACTTGAGCTATAAATTTTTTCTTTTGAAATTTAATGAGAACATACACAAAATTAGGATGCAGTCAACACTGCATTTTTAAGATACTAAAACGCCCATTGTGCACAGATTAGTGAACAGCTGGCAATTATTTTCGAATGAATCAATAAAAAGGGTAAACACAAACAAAAAGTCCAATTCGTTGCTTAAATTCCTTAAATGTAACGATTACAATTTTGTGTAAACTGAACAATACGATCAATATTGATTGTTAGATTTTTATAACAGATATATAAAAGTTTTGCAAGCGATTTTGTATAGAAACTGCAATATACATATATTTTTTTCAAATATTACAATAATATTTAATAATCGGCTCCAATATTCTCCCGATATGTCAAATATTACATTTTTGCTAAAACAATTATAATAATTTGGAAACTTTATAAAAATTTTCAGAAAATTATATTTTCCATGCGATCAAGGCAGCATTTAATTCAAGCCATTCCTTGCATTGTTATATTTTAAAGCAGTTTTTCAAGTAAATAAGTTTTCTGCGATATTGTAGGGACATTTCTGAGGCATTGAAAGCATTTTATTAGCAAGATGTGAGAGTTAGTGATTTACGCCATATACTCTATTCAGACATGAAGCTGGATGTCGCAAATCAACGTTTTTCTTACTTAAAGCGGATTTGTGTCTCAGTTTGTCACACAAGCTAGCCAATTTATAAAAATGGATATTTTTTTCAATTGCCTCTATTTTGAGTAAAAATACATATGGGAAATGCAACCCTTCTGAAAGCTTGTTAAGTGAGCAAGAGAATTTTCAGACTTGGCAGCACTTAATGAAATACAAATTAAAATATCAAAAATGGTAAAAGTAAAGGGTGTTCGTGACTTGTGTATGCCAAAAATAGTAGACAAAATTGCTTTGGCGATTTGCCTAAAAGTTCAGTTTAATAATATTTTATTAGCAATATCTCCAAGTTAGCGATTTACGGCATATACCCGATTCAGACATATAGTTGAATGGCGCAAATCAACGTTTTTCTCACTTTAAGCCCATTTGCGCTCCAATTTATTAAGCAAGGTATTAAATTGACGTAATCGGATTTGTTTTTTAAAATTGTCTCATTATTTTATTAAAAAAAAGGTCCAATAAGACCCTTTTGAAAGATTGCTTAGTAAACAAGAGAACTTTCGCACTTGCAAGCATAGAATAAAATAAAACTAAATATTGAAAAGGGTATTATTATTCGCAGCTGGAAAGAGTTTACAAAAGCGTCTACAAGGGAAATTGTCACACTGTCGCTAAAATGATTGACGGATCAACATTAAATAAATATCTTAATATATATACCACAACACTCTACATTGCTGTTTAATAGTGATAAGTAATGTCGCATAAATAACGTGCATTGCACAAGTAACTGCACACGTTTGACATTGTCATATATGTTACTTCATTATACCATAAACCAATATTCTCCCAACAGAATGCATAATTTAGTACATTAATTTTTTTAGTGTTATTTGTGGCACCTTTTATTTATATTATTCTTAAGGCAAGTTCCTCCATACTCCTCTTCTTCCAGCTTGTAGCAATGTTAGTTCTTTCATAAGTGCTTGCACACACTTTCATAAGTATATTGTCGGTTTTGAAACCACTTACTGTGTTTTTTTTCTTGGCCCTGGCACTCAATCAGAGATACTCACACAAACATATTTCTTTGGCTGCTTGTTCATAACACTTCAGCAGATTGCTTTAATAGATTCTTCTTAAGTTACAATTTATATGCATTTACATTTAAGTGTCCTTTTTAAAACATATTTTTGGCACGTTCTTTATATTATTGGCAGTTGAATTTTTTCATTACATGCCCACGGTTCGATTAATTATATATATATTTTTTAAAAGTATTTCATTATTTTCAGATTTCAAAATGAAGGCAATCATCAGATAAAGTTCAAATGTGATTTTATGTTTCTGCCAAATTTCAAAGATATGACGAGGAACATAAAATGATCACCGGAAATAAAAAAGTAAAATTAAATACAAAATTCAAATACAATAACGCATGAAAAATTATTTTAATTTCCTCACTTGCTTTTTCTAATCGAAATAACTTGTGTTATAACTTCGCTTATAACTTGTTTCCAAAAATCGACTTTTTAATTATTAAAGTTTTGAAACTCTGTTCTCGGTCTATTTTTCACAATTGTTGACCAGTTTATAAAATGTTTGCTGACATAATATTTATGTCTCCATAAATTTTTTTTTCTTCTGTTGAACTTTCATTTAGCTTACATATGTATACGGTGTAGAAGACATGAAATTACAAAAAAATTAAGGTTTCATACGATTTTCCGCAGAATTCTCGTTAAATTTTTGATTATTTTTATATAAATCATCAAAATTCATTTATCATTGTTTAAGATATTTTTCTTAATTTAAAATGTAACCGAAGCAATACCCTTTAGTTGAAACGAAATAATTTTTCTTTAGTTGGTAGAAAATTTCGAAATATTTTTACACAAGTTGGGACCAAAAAAAAAATACTTTGTATTTAATTATTAATAATTACTTTTTTTTTTGATTATTAAAAGTTTATTTAATAATTTCTATTTGTTTTTTGGCAAATAAAACCCCACAATGAAAATTCCTACTGCTCTCTGCTCTAAAATAATCTCTATAATAATAATTTATTATTATTTGAAATATTATTCAAAATATTAAATATTATTTTTTATTTAATTCATCATGATTTAGTCTGAAATGAAACAGATTTTCTTTGTTTTTCTTGCAAATTTGTTTGCGAGCGACGACGTGCTTTTAAATCATCAAACATTTGCATGCCACTTATGTTTTACGGCTCACGTTTGACAAACGCTGAAAAAGCAATTATATTGAAAAATAAAATTGGCAAGAGATTTAAAACTTGAGATAATATTTTTGTATTTTATATTTAAACAGCATAATCTCTGAATCACACACACACCCATGCACACACAAACGCAGCCACTGCAAAAAAGAATAATTTTTCTCTACATGAGATGTTCCTATAACTATAAAATTACCATTGCCATCTTTATATGTACATGGCTACATATATTTGCATATACATACATGTATTCACATACATATATAGTTTTAAATTATTTAATAATTTTTCATTCCAAAATCTTCGAGTGTCCGTATCCCTTCAACAATCAAATAATAGTGATGTTTATGTTGGATGTTTAGGGTTTGGCCACGGGTTTTCTATCTGTATCTGTATCACTTCCGTTTTTATAACATTTTACTTTCTTTTGATTTTTGTGTACTCGTGCTCGATTTTATATGTATAAATATACATATATTTATTTAAATTGCACTCTTGTTTTTTATATTTATATTTTTATTTAAAAACTATATTCTTTTTAAATATTTTAAAATTAATTTTTTTTTTTTGGTAAAATATTTTCTACAGTTTTACTTTTTCTTGTTAGGACTTTTCCTTTGAAAGCTAATTATTTGTCATTTTCAATTTCACTGCTCTAATTTTTCCACGCACATTTTCTCCAAAGCACATCCGTAAACGAAAAATGTCTATAAAAAACTGCCGTTCTTAGTTTGCTTTTGCCACTTCAGCACCAAAATTTCCGTAGCATTTCCATCTGCTAAATTTCCTTATTGTTTTTCTTTGCTTTCGCTCTTTTTCTCTTCTACACTTGACATTTCTGTTCGTTCTTGAATTCTTTGTAAGAGTTTTAGGTCGTCCGCAATTTTGCGTAAAAAGAGTGTCTCAGCTGCCCCTAAGGGTTCTCTTTATTCCAATGTAATAAATAGTGTATATAAAAAAAAGCGGGAAGTTGTCTGAAATCGTTTTCGCTTAACAGGTGAATTGCTTCAACGTTAATAAAATTACTATAAAAAATGTGATTTGTTTTTTCCTTCATTCACGGGTGACAAATTTTTTAATCGAATTGAGCGTGTGTTTGAAAAAGGAGAGAATAAAATCTTAAATATTTTTAATATTTACATACCTCAATGCAAGCGTTTGTATGGATTTTTTTAATTGCAATCAAGGAATAATTTGATAAAATAAAAAGAAAGTAACTATAATCAATAACGTCAAAAGCGTCGTTCAAAATGGATTGCTTGTGTAAATTTGAAAAAAAAAATATTTATCTCAAACAAAATTTGTTTTTATGAACATATAATGGTTTGACTTTCTAAATATGACCATGAAACGTAATTTGTGGGATAACTAAAAATTATATGAAAACAAATGAGACTTACTAATAGTTTTTAAGTAACTGCCAAGCAAAAAAAAAAAAAAAAAAAAAAAATTAAACGCCTTTCAAAATTTGCGGATTTCATTAACAGAATGAAAAAAATATTACTTTTGAATTCATCACTGCGGCAACCCACTGCTTGGAATCTTATCAAATACATGGACTTTATAAACTGTCCATTGATATGCCCAATTATATGCAATCATATGGTGTCTTAAATATGTATATGCATAAATTTCATAGCTTGTTAGGAGAGGTTACATAGTCAGAACTCTGCAGTAAAATTTATTTGCACGGTAAATTTAAATTTTGATTTTTATTAAGGGGAGCGGTGGAATGGTTACCGTTTTATATACATTTCCAGAAATCCCATCTCCAGCATAGATATTGCTATAAAACATAATATATTTTCTTTATACGAGTATAGGTGAGGACTATCGGTGTATATTTCTAAATCTTTCCATTCTTTGCCTTCAATCCGACCCCATGCATTCAAGATTGGTGTAGCCCTCATAAATTGGCACCACTGCTTTACTTATACGAATTTCTCTTAAGGCCAAAATAATTTTACGACTTGCGCACTACAATTCTTCACTACATAGAAAAAAAATTGGCAGTCTCATTAAAACATGTGCGTGTCTAACTGTACTATGTGTACAAACTGTGAGCAGAATTATTGTGAAACTGAAAGAGGGAAGTAGCACGTTGTCAATATAAGATTTTTCTGTTTCGTTGTGGTAGTCACAAAGGCAACAACAAACGAAAGAAAAACATCATTTAAAGTTTTGTAGGTAAATTGAAGGTACACAAATCTGTGTGTGTATGAAATAATAAAAAAAAAAAAAATAAATAAATAAATAAATAAAAAATTACAACAGAAAAGTAGTTGCGACTCTAGTGTTGGTGTTCCGTTGCATGATATATTTTTTAATGTGCGATTTGCTTTATTCTCACTTCTACATCTGTACCTTCCGTCCCTTGTATTTAGCCATTCAGTTTGCTGCAAACATGAAACACGAAACTTTTCCTTACAGCCTGCCGGCATACTTTTTGCATGACCACTACGGTGTTTGTTTGTGTTCTATATGATGTACTCACTGTACATACACATACATATATTTAGTTGCAAGCCTACTAACAAGTAAAAGTAAGCATTGCTGTTGATAATTTTTGTTTTGGTTGGAGTTGGAGTTGGAGTTGGAACTCTAAAGTTTTTGGCATAATTTTGAGATGAAAAGCCTTCTCGTATGCTTAAAAGTAAAGAAACTGCAATTGTTTTAGGAGAGGATTTCAGCTAGAGGAGGACTTTATGCATTGCTTGCTTAAGCATTTATTAGGAATGGTTACATATATTACAATTGTATGATGTTTACTATCAAAAGTACTATATACTAATATGGCAACTACTCCTTTGAAGTGGATTTGGTTTTTTTTTGTTGTTTAAATTTCTTCACTTTGGCTGAAACTTTACTTGTTGTGATTGATGTTTGTGTGGTTCATTATTTTCCACTTAGTTTGCGTTATAAATATAGCATTGCACAGTGGTACAGTTGCTAACAAAAAGAGTTTGAGTTGCAAGTAATAACAAGTTGTGAACTTATTCCATAGGATCCTAACTGGCGTCTAAAAATGAAATTTCATGGGCGTTAAATTACAATTAACCTTAAGTGAAGCTCCATACAGTCTTCTCTTCCCGATAATTATTCCAAGCAGTAGCCTTAGTTAGGCTAAAAATAAGCAGTAGAATTTACTAATATTCATCGCAACAATTATAGTATTAAAATTTGTCAGCGATTGTCAGTTTTGAAAGCCCGAGAATAGAAGTAAAACTTTCAGAAAAATATATCGTTTCCACTTAATCACAACAAAGTTAATAATAAGATTTTTTTAGCATTCAAATTTTATCCCAAAAACTTATTCGAATATATAATTAGTAGTGGCTATTCAGTAAATTATAAGTTTTAAAATCTACCTACTAGCTTAGATATTATAAGTTTATTGACGCATTTTCATTCCTCACGAGAGTCGAAACTAACAATAGGTCATAGAGTTGGTCTCAATAAATAAAATAAAATTAAAAAAAATAAATAAAATTTTTCAGTGCTTTCAATATATTCAGTTCACAGAATGAAATCACAAAAAAAAACTATTGCAAAAAAATGCGAGTTAGGGACTTTCTACTTTAGACCAACGATATACTCGTATAGTTATAAATCTTATTCACAATTTACAACTGGCGCAAAAACTGTCCTCAGCTTGTAAAAGAAAGGCACCTCTACTTATTGGCATCAAGAAAAGCACGACCATTTTTTAATTTGCAATCTTCCTCATAGTGCACTTCTGCGATCAAATTTCGGCTGCTCTACTTTACAAAATTAAATTCCACTGCACTTATTGCAGTTACGGTTTGTCTATGTGTAAATATACTTTCTAAATAACACACACACAAGCCATACATATACATACATCAAAGAAAAGGCTCCACAAGAAACTAAAACGTTTTTATGACGACTTTCGTTTTTCCTTTCTATTATAGTTTTTTCGGGATAAAAAATTTTCACATATTTTTTTATTTAATTGCAGGCATGTTAAAGGATGTATTCATTTTATTGATGAAGTTTTCATATATCTACATATTATAATACAGGGTGGGCCAAAAGTCACAATGGGGTTTAAAAATTTTATAACCTTTTTGTTTATTTTTTTTTTTTATTTTTTTTTTTTAAGATTATATAAATAACATCTGGAGAATAAATAATGGAGGGATTTACAACTGAACAAAAAACAAGAATAATAGAATTTTATTACTTAAATCAGCGATCAATTATTTTAACGCAAAGAGCATATCGTCGCCATTAATAATTTCAAGAAGTTCAGAAATTAATTGGCCAGCGCGTTTGCCAGATTTGTCAGCATGCGACTATTTTCTTTGGGGTTATTTGAAGGAGCGAGTATATGTCAACAAGCCCGAGACAATCCTTGAACTCAAGGCCAACATTGTTGCAGAAATTCGAGGGCTACAGCCACAAATGTTGAAAGATGTTATGGAAAATGCTCTCAAAAGAGCCCATCATTGCGAAGCTAATAACGGCGGTCATTTAAGTGACATTATTTTCCATACTTAGCGTAAAAAAATTTCCATTTTGTATATTTCATAATCTTAAAAAAAAAATAAAAAAAAAAAATAAACAAAAAAGTTATTAAATTTTTAAACCCCATTGTGACTTTTGGCCCACCCTGTATTTGTGGTTGAAAAACCTTTTTATTTTTGAAATTTATACTCATGCTTTAAGAAATATGACATTTTTCAGTGTGGTAATAATATAGTAATGAAGTTTTCTGGCGACCGAGTCAATCTTCCCTTCAATATGGGCTGTACTACATATAGTGTGAAAAAAAGTCATGAAATACCGCGTACCAAGTGTGAAGTAATTATTCACTAGAATAAAGCCAGCGAACAATATCTACATTTAGGTGAACTATTGATGTGCAAATATAGTGCTAAAATTGGAAAAGATCGGTGATAAATAAAGGTTATCAAACTTCCGATCGGCTAAGAAATTGTCATGTGGTTTTTTTCTTTTTTTTGAGGGTTACTTATTAAATTCAAGTTTAAGAAATGTCTCTAGAAAGTCAGGTAGAGATAGAGTATAGTTCGGTGTGTTGATATCTAGCGGAGAGAGTCAAAAGAATTTTGGAATAGATCTATACTGGCGAGTACATGCGTTTCATGCCAAATTTGTGCTGTTTAGGATTTATGTATATTCAAAAACACTATGGGTGTCTCTTTCATTATTTCTCTCCCTCTTTTTTCTATATCATACTTTAATGTTATAAGTCATTTATAAATTACTATACTCGTATACTATTGCTATATCTTTTCTCTATATATATAAAATGACGTGTATGTTTGTGATCGATAAACTCAAAAACTACTGGTCCGATTTAGACCAAATTTTATATCCATGCTCTATGGGTTGTGAGGAGTTCATCCGACAGATGGCTCGGTACGATAGAGATTAGCGCGATAACCCTATGCTCTGTTTCACTGAAAGTGTGGGGTACCTAATCTGTGTAAAGCAGCTTTAATTAGTAACTTATAATTATAAAAATTTAAATTTTTGCATTTTAAAATTTATAAAATATGAAAAAAACATATACTGTGTGTGTTGATCTGTGTGAATTTTGATTTTTAGAATTTTTTAAATAACAAATTTTTTTCTATTATAAATAACTAAAAAGACTGATTTTGATTTTCTTCGAGAAGCAGTTCAAAGTAAAAGAAAAATTTGGGGCAGCATCTCGGACCGGGCCCAGCTGGTAGATATATATTTTTAAAGAGCATATCTTTACATTGGGATTTTGCCAATAAATTCTCGAATGTTAATTTCAGATATTTAATTGAAATACTATAGACACGCATTAATAAAAAAATTGGTGAATTTTTCTTTAAATGAGTAATAAAATGAAGTTATTCTTTAAATGCACTGAATAACTTCAGAATTTACCTAAAAAAAAGCAAAAAGAAAATACACGCCTAAAAGAAAACCTGCAAAATTCTTTAATACTTAATTTAAGTTTGCATTCATTGTCTTGTAATCGCTTTTATGTTGTTTGCGACTTTGCTGGCGGTGACGTCATAGTGTGGGCTTAGTATTTTGCAATAAAATTAGAGGGGATATGGAAAGTATATTGGCAATTAGATTGCAGATTGAGAGTTTTAGTACACAGATAAAAAGAAAAAATATTTTAATTAAGATTCGTTTCATTTCCAATAGCAGCTATTTTTTAAATTTGTATTTTTAACTTTTATTTTTATTTATAACTAATACAGTGATGAAAAGGGATTTAAGTATTTCTTTCTTATGCAAATTTAACTATATATGAAATAATTTAATTAGTCGGTCTTAAGATTGGTAAATTTTTAATTTAATTTTTGTATTAGATGAGGTAAATTTGTTGATATCTAAACCGTTGAATAGAAGAGCTTTCGTTAAGCTAAAAATAACTATACAGAGAAGATGAATCTTTGCCTTGACCGTATAGTGATAAGCAATGTGACACCTGTGGGAAGTATAACGGCATACAAAAGTGTCTTAAATTTGACGTAAATTAGTTGATTTCATTGAGTAGAAGGTCTTTCGTGAAGCTAAGAAGAACTATTCAGCGAAGGTGAATCTTTGCCTTGACTGTATGCGGATAAGCAATGTGACAGCTGTGGGAAGTATAACGGGATACAAGAGCATCTTAAGGTGTCAGGTCAAAACTCTGTGTGTCTAACTGAAAAGATAAATTCAAAATTTAAAAAGCTTAAAGGAGAATAAGTGAAATATTTCATTGATTAAAAACCATTCGGTTCGACTAAAGATTACATTCACAACTTTAATTGCTTAAAATATATAAAAAATTTGGCTTGTCTATGTTGATGCTTAAAGTTTGGTCTTTGTATTTGTAATTCGTTTTATGCTGAAACCAAAAGAAACAACTTTTGAAAATAACTCCCCTAATTTGTTTTACTACGCCCATATTCTCAACAATCAATTGAGAATTTCAAACACACAATCATAGCAAGCCTTGAGAAAAGTATTTCATATCTATACAACAAAGAAAATTTATTGGGTATTAGTCGCTTTTATTATCCTCACAGCCATTATTCAATTAATCAGCTACTGGTTGACGATAAAGCAAAATATTTGTCTGACAAAAATGAAATGAAATAAAATAAAAAAATTTGTCATTTAAGGAAATTTATTATTATTTAGGACATTCTGCTACTTTATTTATTTTTATGATTTTTCGGCGAATTGCAAGCTTAAACACCCAACAAGCAACATAAAAAACCATAAATGAATGGAGAAAATGGAGAAAATGTTCCAAATAATAATAAATTCTATATACTCGTATATGATATAAAATTTAAATATATATTTACATAATATGAATAATTTTTTAGAGAGGAAAATTTTGTTAGCAACACATGGATGAATCCAGATAAATTTTCATCATGTAGTCTCCAATTAAAAAACATTTAATTTTGTTAAATTGCTGTTGGGTGCTGTTCAAATAAAATCGTATTAAATTTAATGAAAATCTTAAAAAGTATTTGTGTAACTACAATAATTTTTTTGTGTGTATATTGGAATCATCGTTCAATAAAAAATAATGTATCTAAACTGCTATATTGAATCGAGTTCGGAGGGCATAAAATGGCTTGTATTAAGCGGAGGATTTTCAAAATAAATTATTTTTGTATCCGTAATTTGGTAAAATTTTAAACAATTTAAAAATTTTCAATTTTTTTTTTAAAAAAAAATAATAAATTAATTAATGAGTTACACATTTTGCGTATGTAAAACACATAAAATATTTTTTTCATAATATTTCTTTTTCATTATAAAGTTTGAACGTTGCAATTATGTGTGAAACAGTACATCATTTAAATGACCACTACACGAGGTGTTGCAAGAATTGATTCTTTTGACGTGATTTTCGAACACTTTTTGACACATATTGGGCAGTATCTCAGCCATAACTTGACGAATGTTGGATTTTAAGTGCTAAATTCGGTCTTTCGCGTAGCCCCACCAAAAAAAATCTAATGGTGTTAAATCGCATGATCTTAGTGGCCACTTGAAATCGCCAACGACGAGAAATTACGCGGTCAGGAAATGTCTTTTGCAATAAAGCCATATTCGCTCGAGTTATATGGCATGTGAAACCACATATTCTCCAAGTCGCATTCTTCAATAGCAGGTAAAAAAAAGTCGGTTATCATATGGCCATAACGCAACGTGTGTTGGGCGCGTTTCAGGAAAAAAATGTTCCCTGCTTTTTTTCGTATTCAAATTTTGCTTTATATAATATAAACAAGCAGAAAATATTCATATTCAAAAATTTCTCCGATATGAAAAAAGTAGGCAAAAAGATTTTCCTAATAAAATTTTATTTTCACCAAAAAAAAAAATACGCTTAAAAAGAAGAGTGACCATTTTTCACGTTTTTACTAAATTAAAGTGTAAAAATTACTTCATAACAAAATAAATGTGATGTTTGCTTTAAAAAGGGGTCTTCATAATATAGAATTTCGCTATAGCAAAGTTTTACTGTAACTCATTTTCTACATTCCTGATTGTTATACAAAACATTATCTATAAGTAGAATTTAAAGGAAATCTGAAATAATATATTCATATATGTATTTTAATTAATATATATTTGCCCGATTTAGTTCCTCTTAAATAAAACACAAAAAAAAAAATTTTTTTTCAGTTCCTTTTCTTTATTCTTATACTTAAAGGTTCTTTATCTTTTTATACAAATTTTTAATTTACACTAAAATAGTAAATTAAAATCATTAGAATTAGAATTGTTTTTAATTAATTTATATAATTCGCAATATTATATAATGTTTTTTGCGCTAAACACTAAAATATTGTTTTATAGCTTTTGTTAATAAATAAAACATTGTAATTAATTTGAATATGCACACATAAAAATTTTTATATAAATAAATAAGACTAAATATAATTTTCTTTTTCGCTGATATTATATTTTTTCTTATATAAATTTTCTTAATCAAAAGTAAAAATTAGAAATTAAGAACGGCAATGTTACTTCTTCTTATCATACTATAAAGTTTTTATCGTCAGTAAATAAATGATTTTATTTAATAAAGTTCATTAGTATATAAGTCTCTTTATACTTAATGGCCAAATTATGAATTATTGTACATATTGTTGGCAGGAATATTTCCACATATTTCATATTTTTAAGTGCTCTCCAGATTCAATTTCTATTGTATGAAAGTATTAAAACGGTTGTGGTCATCGAAGGTTTTTGAGTAGTTGATAAAAATCATATATTTGTTTTTAAATTTTCAAAACTAAATGAGAATTTTTGTTAATACAAGAAATTATTTTTTAAATACCAACAATAATAAGCAAAGCAATATTCCCTTCTCATGTTGTAAATAATTTTCTAATCATTGCAGTGATGAGGTAAATGTGGCAGCTATTTTATAATTTAAAAAAAAATATATACTTTAAATAATAAATTTCTTTAGTCTCAATGATATATGACTTTGATACAAGCTTGGCTACCAACATTGTATGTTTAAATCCATTACATAATTTTCTTTTGGGTTATGAAAGCAACTTGATGGACTTGATGAAGATTTGTTTAATGAATATTTTTCATTTCATTGATGTATAAGGTTTCTTACATATAAAGTAAATTCTATATTTAATTTTATAACCGCTGGTAAATTCCCTGAAAATTTAAGAAATCCGCTATTTCTGGTAAATAAGAAGAAAAAATACAAAATATACCCGGCATTCGCTATAATCAAAATTATATAATTTTCGTACGATGGTGTTTGTGATTTGAACTCCTTCGGAAAGCCAAGTAATTTAGTATTGCTCTCAGCTAATATAAAAAAAATGTTACGAAATATATTCCTAATAATTTAATCAATGTTCGTTATGGAAACAAAACGATACTTGACATTTGATTTGACATTTGTTTCGTATATCAAAGACAGTGGATGCAAAGGGTAAAAAAATAATTCGATTTTCTCTCCTGTCAAAACTTTAAAACACTTTCTTTACATGCAATATATGTATTTATTACTTTAAAATGTTTCCAGGAATTATTTATATGTCTGAAAAGCAGTTGGTGGATAAGCTGGTTTATATTAAAACACAAAATACGAAATACGGTTTCACAGTGCAAAGCGGCCAAAAAACTGACCTCTTGTGCAGACATTGGAAAATTGTAGAAGCCAACGATGATATATATTCAAATGGAGAAGAAAAGTCTGTCATAATTTTCTTTTAAAATTACTTGAACTACACTAATCTTTTTCAAAAAAAAAAAAAAAATTATCAGTTGAAAATGCAGAGTAATTTAAGCAGTCACGTATTGTTCGAATTTGAAAGTATGTTTTAAAGTCCTGATTCATTATCCTACTCAACTGCAAAGAAACTTTTTGGCTTAGCTGCTTAATCATATGCCCAAAAAAATCTGCCACACTGTTGCAATATTAATTGACACCACCATTACTTTCTAGCAGGCATGGATATTTAACCGTTCATGCCTTCGTATGCATTGAAATACTTGAATCTTCTGAAATATGGATTTCTATAACTTTTGCTTAATGCGACTTTCTACCATGAGTGCAAAAGGGATGACCTGACTTGCATGCGCGTACATGCACAATTTGAAAATATTCCATTCTAGTATTTTTATAACTAAAAGATTTAAAGAGCTAGACAAAAATTTAAAGCAGTCTAAGGTGTGTAAAAAGTGTTAAAAATCTATAAACGAATTATTCCCAAATACTTCGTTGTACCATTTGTCGGTTAATTTACCAGTTTTGTTATCTTTCTTTTTTAATTTTTTATAATTTGTTATTCTATACATTAGTTTCGCATTCATTAACAATCAATTCGGCTGTACTTCGCACACAAAGTATGTTTCGAAACTACATGGTGAATCATTCCATTTTAAGCCTTTACCATCACGATTCCACAATTCCAGGCAATTCTCCTCTTCACCGTTTTCATAACGGAAATTATTAGGTTCGCCAGCATTCCAATTGGTAAAAGTGATTGGTCGACCGGTAGACATCCAAAAGAAATTGCCCTCATCAGCCAAATCGGTGCCAGAAGTCCAAAAGTGCTCATTACCCAAGCCTAAAAATACAAAACGAATTAGAAAGAAAAAACCAAAAAAAAGCGACACAAAAACATTATGAAAAATTCCAACACAACTATATATATACTCGTATATATACTCGTATTGATGTAAATTGATATCGAACAGAAACCACATTCACTTTTTCCCCTTTTTGTATGTTTATGCTTTTAGTTTCAAACAATACCACATAATGCTTTCAAAAGTATTCAGAGCTTTTTACAAACATGCCTATAAATAAGGAGAGAGATCGCAAAAAAATGAGGCGGATATTAAAACGACTAAAATCTTGGAAATGAGATCATCAAATAAGTCTCATTACAATTTTTAAGGCTAAAGGCCTTGTTTCACTATCTCACACATCGAACTACTCATTCACATGAAAGTGATATCAAGGCATAGCTTTAAATTTTTTGAATTCAAATAAAAATGGCGTATATGATGATACATCATATTTTAAATGTATTACGATAACATATATTTTATGTTTCTTACATGCCAACAAAGTAATTTATTCTAAAACAAAGGCAACTATAAAAAAAAGTTTAAACTTTTTGCATCTTTTAGTTCGTTGTAATAATAACGAAGAATAATAAAGAATAGTTTTTTCTTTGTTCAGATGCATGAAATAAAATCAACCCTGATCAGACGAAATCCGTCATTATATGAAAATTTCCAAAAACTTTTGGAAATAGTATTCTAATATCAAAAAAAAAAAAAAAAAATAATACGGTTTTAGGTTACACTATAATACATGCCAAATTTGACATGTGTTAGTACTGTGTGGGATAGTGAAACAAGGCCTTAATAAACGGTTGCATTACTTGCAAATCTGCAACGTGTACTTTGAGCAGGACATCACTTGTGTTAAAAACTTAAAACATTTAAGAATAAATTTCCTAAACAATATATATCTTAATATAATATCTGTAAAATAGCAACAAAATACTAACCCTGTAGTCTTCTGTCTTTGACAATTTTATACTTCAATTTGACAGCAAACAGAAATCGCTTTATTAATTTAAAACTATTTAACTCTTTGAGGCACTGAAACTGTATTCACCCATGATGTCCGAACAAAATTTTTTGTCTGCACAGAATTTTTTTTATATGAAGTTTGACGACTGTGTTCAAGAGAGAGAGAGAAAATATATCAACTTGAATTGGTTTAATTTTATATTTTGTCCAGGGCAATTTGAACTGAGTTGCCAATAAGTAATATTTGTCATCTCAAAGCTGACCTGAGTTGCCTATTTATATAAAATACAAATTATATTGCAATTCAATTTATATGCAAAATAATTGTCCACAGATCTCCTTTGCTTTAAATATCGTTTCACTGCCGTAATACTGCCACATTACCAAAGCATTGTTTACATACGGCAGCATTAATTGCCCAAACAAGATGTTCGAAATAAGTGAATCGTGTTTCAGAAAAATAACTTTTGTCCACACAATATTCTTGTTCGGACATCGTGGTTGAATTCAGCTTAAAGATACACTCTCTATTTGCTCACTGAGTCTCTTCGAAACCATCTTCTCATAAGTAATAGGCAAAACTTGGCCCCGAGTATTTAATAGGGAGTTTTAAGGTGTTTAACTTGTCATTCCTTCCACAAATAACTGCGCTTTGTCTTGTCTAATAAATATTTTTTAATGCATGTCATTCAATAGTCAAAAATTTGGCAAATGTTTTTGTCACTTTGGAGATAAAGTTAAACGGGAAATATCGAAATTATTACAATGTGGCATCTTCAGTTTTTTAATTTTTGGCATCTTTAATATTTCGAAATTACATGCTCTGTAAGAGAATCATTGAAATTGTAACGTTTCGTAAAAACTCTTTCGATCGAATACATACATGCGAAATATATGTAAAATAAAAACAAATACTTTGTGTGGTTCCCCTAAATGCCATGATTCACCATCCCAAACAGTCATAGGACTTGTCAATTATGGCAGGTGTGCAGGAAAAATAATATACGGGGGGTCCTAAAAATGCATTAATGTGACAGATATTTTGACAAATCGTACGATTTACAAAAGTGAACATTATGATAAAATGAAAATTGTCTTGCGATCAGAGTTGCAAAAAATTTCTCTGCATCATATTTGTATGATAGTGTGACACCTTTAACGCCATTTCGATGCGGTTTTTTAAGATTGGATGAAATCACATCAGATGATTTTCTACGACTGTATAGGATAACGAAGCATGGCTTTAAGCATAAGCACTATTTAGATGCCACTTAATGCTGAACTGCCTTTTCAATTGAAGAGCAGCAAAACAGCTGATTCGTAGCACAACAGCAGACACTGATCCGCCTTAAGCTCTGTTAGTTCTTGTTCTTACTTTAACAAAGCTGGCTATGAAATTTTTTAGCCATCATAACTAATCATTTTACTACAAAATGCTTCACTTTTGTTATACACTGTGCCTTATTTCAATACAAATCGTTTTTATTTTGATTCCTTTCACAATTTATTTTGTTACGGATCAATTTTAATTTATTAATTTATTTTACTACAGATCGTTATTAGTTTATGAACTTAAAGTTTTTTTGAATCGCTTGTTCTTAATATGACAACGTGTTGAGCTTAATTCATAGCGAGACTTGACAAAATACTTTTTACTATTCGTTTTCCATTTGATATCAAGCAGTAGATGATTTAAAAAGTTCAACGTGAGAGAAAAGTTTACCGAAATTCCAACAGGTGAATCAGCAACTAAAACTGATAATCGCAGATTTAAACGAAACACTCGAAGAAGTGCTGCAGATTTTTACGAGAGCTGATGTAGCTGAAAAGATGTGAACTAATCAGTAGTCTCTTTTAATTTGTTCACATATTGTTCTTAATATATTTATGCCAGCGTATGTTGATCACGAGTTGATGCACGTAACTTTTAAATCTGATACATGATAATATAAAAATGATGAATTGACTGGCTAGTGAGTTCACGTGTAGTAACAGAAAAAAAATAGCCCCTCCTACAAAGAAATCGTTTCCTTTTAATTTTTCAGAATTTTCCGTATTTTTCCGATCTCACTCCCTAAATTATTGTGGGCTGGAAAAGAGATGAAGCCTACACATTGTCCATTGAACAGATTACACAAAATTAGAAAAAATGTTTGAGAAAAAACAGAATTAAATGCATGACCGCAGTTGAATAATTTTTTTAATCATACTTAAGCCCGACTTTTGCTAAAATAAAATTCTATTACATAAATGAGCATTTGAAAAGGAATTTATTCAATCGTAACACTATAATATTGTATTAAAATTAATTGGAGCTTTTTAGCCGGCGTTTCCTAAAAAAAATTCGTTTTTTTTACATTTTAACAAAAATTTCAAAAATTTTTTTAAAATATCTGTTTGAGAAAAAAATGAATATTTAATAATGGTTTCTTTTTCCAACGCATAAAACGCGTTATGTAAAGTAACAAGGAAGCAGAAATAAATATTTAAATGAAGCAAAAATAATTATAATAAACTAAGAAGAGTTTTTTATTATTTCAAACTTTTATATGTCACAATAGGAGCAGTGACAAAAGCAATAAATATGTATAAATGTATGCATGTCTGTTAGTATTATGTAAGCGCGACAAAGATATTTTGAAAGCAACTTTGGAATGGAAATATCTCTAATAACAGAGGCACAGTTCACTTTATTAAAATGGGGAATAGGTATGTAATGATATTCTTAGCAACTCATATGGTTTCTTGAAATGGAAATATATCTTATAATATAGTCACAGTTCAAGAGATGTGCCAGTTCCACTGCTACGATCTCTCTGACTCCTGCAGCAATACAAACAGCCGTTTTGTAGCTTTTCTTTCAGAGTAGGTGGCAATTTCTTAAAATGGGGAATTAGCGTGGAATGATATTCTTAGCAACTCATATGGTTTCTTGAAATGGAAATATATCTTATA
This sequence comes from Ormia ochracea, assembly GCA_963402855.1. NCBI lineage: Eukaryota > Metazoa > Arthropoda > Insecta > Diptera > Tachinidae > Ormia > Ormia ochracea. Next base: position 20,695,398 of record OY727106.1, read on the forward strand.
ATAGAGTCACAGTTCAAGAGATGTACCAGTTCCACTGCTACGATCTGTCTGACTCCTGCAGCAATACAAACAACCATTTTGTAGCTTTTCTTTCTGGGTAGGTGGCAATTTCTTAAAATGGGAAATTGGCATAGAATGATATTCTTAGCAACTCATATGGTTTCTTGGCATGTTATACTTGAATAAGAATTATAAACATTTTTCATAATGAAAAACCATCCATTTTTCACAAGTTTTTTCTCTTTTTTAGCTTCTTTTAAATTAATAATAAATTTTTCCATTATCTTTCATCTGTTTTCAATTTTTAACTTGAGTGGAGTAAGACTTGCCCACAATTTATTTAACTACATATATTTCCTTAAAGAATGTACTGTATTAAAATAACATGAAATGTTTGCTGTTTGAATAACTTTGTTAGTCAGTTATTCTCTAACCTTTCTTTAATTGTCTTTTAGTTTTAGATGTATTTCATAAATAAGTTAGTTATTCATTTCTGTGTGAAATTATGTTTCCGGGTATTACTTTAACTGTGCACTCATGTACATTTAAAACTAGTATGAACATTCACAAATTGGTGTACGAGCACATGTACACACATACATACACACACATGGAAGAGTTGGTAACTATAACAATGTATGTTACAGTTTATCTTTATTTTTTTTATTTGAAGTTGGTTGTAACAGTATTAACTAAATATCCATTGAACTAAAATGCTGCTGTTGCCCGTAAATAGACATACGGACATACGGACAGGCGAACAGGCGGACATGGTAAAAATCAAATATAAACCTTGTTAAAAATAAGTATATGAATGGATGAATGTGAATACGTCCGCATGAATGGATGTGCTCGACTCGTATTTATGAACATGAATTCACAGCTGTGTAACCTATTTTAGAGCATTGACTTTATAACACCAAGAGTTCACTGTGCATCTGGACGGGGTGTTACCAAAGTTGGTGTCAAGTTAAGTAGAGATATAGTATATGGCATGCACTAGGCTAGGCTTACTACCTAAAATTGCGATTTTTGAATACATGGGCAGGACGTAGTGCCGTAATCATGAAAAAGCATATTAAAAGGGCTAAAATAATAAATTCCGTTTGGAAAAGAATTTAGCCGAAAATTGTATATCAACTCTATGAGAATCCACTTAGCTTGACAGCAACTTTCAGATACCCTGCCCATATACACAGTGATGTGTGTGTGTTATAAAGTCAATAATGGTCTTAAACAGGTTACACTTGAACCTGTATAAGGTGTAAGCAAGTAATCAGCTGATTGATTTTCATCTTGTCAAAATTATCGTACATCTTTTTTTTCTCCAAATATGTCATTTTATTGCTGAGAGTATGGCTGTTTCGAAATACTGTTTCATTATTGTCGAGCAGCATATATGTACAATATCTACACTATTTGATTTTAATTTTTTTGTGCACTTTTGTGCCATTTAAAAAAGTACCTGCCAACTATTATAGCCACCAACTTAAGTGTTCTACTTTAGGAACCCTACTTGTCTTTCCTTTCAACATTATCTACATTTCCTTCATCACTCTTTCAATATCCTACATATTTTCCATAATTTTTCTAACATTTTACTTTGTCTGTTTGTAGTGTGAACGAAGGAGTTGGAAAATGAGTGTGTGCATTTTTGTTTCCACTACGTGCATCATTTTTAACTAAAACGACATTTAAATTACATTTTCTAAATTGTTAAATAACTAAACATGATGCAGCCAAATATTCACATAAAAATTTAATGATTTTTCTTTGTGGAATTTTCAAAGCGAAAGTGAAATTGAGCAAAGTTGCCAAAAGCAGTACATTGTCTGTTATAAAAACAGCTTTTGCTTAACAATCGTATGAAACTTTTGTTAGTTTATATGAAGAGAAAAAAGTGTTACATAAAAAAAAAGTTGGTCTTTTTTGTGGTTTCGAAATACATACCAAAATCTCTTATATGTTTCTCCAGTCTATCGTTCTCCTCTTGTGATGATATGCTGGCCAAGTGCATGCCGTGGTAACGACAATACTGTGTGGCTTTAAACCAATTTGCCTAAAAGTTAAAAAAGTGAATAAAAGTTGTCTTTAAACTAAAATTAATTGTCAATTTAATTAAATTATATAAAGATGGTTTATATTTATTTCATTTATTTATTTGTATTTATTTTAAATGCATGTGCTTGACAATAAGTTTTAATTATTTTAAAATAATAATAATAATTATTCATCATTTATTTATCCTTTCAACAAACTTAACATGCAAAGCTTTCGGCCCGACCGCAGCAAAACACCCAGCGTCTAGGCAGGAATCGAACCTGCGACCTGCGCTTTAGTAGGCTGCGCATTACTCATTCCGCTACGATGGCAAAGCTAGTTTATGAATAATCCATTGAAATGTTACAATCTGTTTAATATTTACGGATTTACGCGCGCTCTTTTAGAGCATAAATTTCGGATAACAATATTTTTTTTATACATCATTTTTCCATGGAACAAAAGAAAAATGTTGCTTGCGGTATTTACTTAAAATTTGCTCGACATCAGTAACCAGTAATCCTGTCATTCTGATCAATATTTCCCCAAAAATTATGGTTCCTGGAGTATAGGAATACCAACACTTTAGATAATTTTCCATATCAATTTCTTAATATGAAATTTGTAATTTACGGAATGTTTTCTTTACATTCTTATAAATAAATTGACAATTTTATTTTTCATACTTTAATTTAAAAAAAAAAAATAAGATTTTAATAAAACATAAATAATATACGATTTCTGCCAGTCGCACTGTTAGGGTCACTTTTGATAATCTGGACCTTTCTTATGGTAAAACAATGATGGACTTTCGTCCAGTCATACCATCAAGGTCAATGTGGAAGTATTAAGACTTCCCATAGACTTGACTTTTAGGTCATATTAAAGTCATAGTTATTTATAATAAAACATTTTTTATAAAAAATCACTAAAACAAAAAAGTTTTAGTAAAAATACTTTCCACCAACAACTAATAAGAAGTGTATTCCATCAGGGAAACCCATCCTATAAAAATTAATGTTTAGAAATAAATAAAATTTCAGTCTCGACTTACTGCTTAAAGAACCATTAGAAACAGTGTAATTTAAACCTTTTCCAATTTTAACTTTTTCATGTTTACATAAAAAATATTTCGAATTGAAGTGCAGACATCGAATAAAATTTATTCGCCCACATTGATTCGAATAAAATAAATAGAAATTAAACTGTTTGAATAAGTATCAAGTATTTTAAAAATATATGCGAATAAAAGTTATTCGAACTAATGTTTTATCAATAATATTATATTCAAATGCAATTATATAATTATGAATAAAATTTATTCGCTCACATTGATTCGAATAAAATAAATAGAAATTGAACTGTTTGAATAAGTATCAAGTATTTTAAAAATATATGTGAATAAAAGTTATTCGAACCAATGTTTTATCAAAAATATTATATTCAAATGCAATTATTCGAATAAAAGTGTACTCGTATGTATTTTTTCTATATAAAAGTATTCTGGATATTAAATTCAAATGGTGCATTCAATTGATTTATAATCAAAGGGAAATTAATTCATTAAAATGTTGTAAGTTGTTTAATTATGGGAAATTATTCGACTGAAAATATTCGAGTAATTGTTTTTTCTCTTTGTAAGCAAGCAAAATGTGTGCTATCTTTATTTTCGTTATTATAGGTTACGTAGTGCTGCTGTACCGGTTGCTAAGACCTGATATTAATAGATCTAGATTTAAATTTAATAATAATTCAAGGTTTTTAGTACCCTACAATAGGGCTTACCAGAATATACATTTTTGTAATGAATTACTATTTTTAATTCTTTGCTCCATAATATAGTTATATAGAAAAAAACTTTTTAATTAAGGCCCTGGTTCGCTAGCCTACACAGCCGTATGATGCCATACGATCATACAAAAATATGAAGAAATTTTTTTTTTTTGAAAAAACAACTCTGATCGCATTAAAATTATAATTTTATGAAAAGTTTCACAAACTTTTGTTAATCGCAAAACTAGTCAAAGAAATCTGTCACATTGACACATTTTTAGACCACACTATCCTATTTTTTCAGCATATATAACACATTTAGCAGATCGCACCGTTATGCAGGATAGTGAGTCACGGCCTTTTAAAATTATATTTTTAAATAAATTAAAAGTTATTTAAGAAAAAAAGGTGTATATAATTAAATACTCGTAGACAAAAATGTAACCGAAGTAACACCAAATGAAAAGTTTGGGCTGTCCATTTCATCGTCGTGGTCACTCATCGTACATCAAAAATTTTATATGAAATATGTATTTTATGTTGACAAAAATATGTCTGTCAAAGTTGAAGACACTGTTGCAGATCATATTTTGACATTTTGATAACTCTTGTCACAATTGTTTGTACAGATAATCATTATTATTCATAATGATCTGTAAGTGAAATGAAAATATTGCTTAATAAAAGTGTTCATATCGTAAAGGTGTCCACGAATGTGTTAATTATTTCATTTAAGATGAATAAGTGTGACTTTAAGTGCAACGAGGCACTCAAGCGAGAAAACTTGATATGTTTTCAAACAAAATTTTCGCCTTTTTTTTTAGCTAAGCAGACTATATATTATGTCCTAAGTAATATGACTTTTTATTCGAAGAGTGTGTGTGTGTGTGAGTGAGTATGTGATTATACTTGTATTCAAGAAGTAGTAAATAGAAAACTTTTCAAATTGGCACAAAAAAGCTTTCATAATTTACATATTAGCTAATTGGCTTTGAAGTTGAGAAATTTGCTTCAAATAAAAATTGCTGTTAATTAATTTTTAAATGTTGTTGGATAAATTTAGCAACCTAATAAAATGTTTAAATATACAATACAGTTGAGTTATTTGAATTCAAAGCTACTTTAACATACCAGATAAAAGATCTTTGTTTATCACGAATTTTTTATAAACCAAAAATAAACATTTGCAAAAAAAGAATTAAAATATTGCTTAAAGAAATAAAAAAGAAACCAAAAAAAAAAAAAAAATAAATAAATAATAATGTAGAAAATGTTCAACAGATGCTTTTAATAGACATATTTAGTTTATTTTATAATTTCAAGGTTTTGTGAATTGGGTCGTATCCACTTGCTTCAGATTCATAATATCGCGCTGTGATCCGAACACTGGGAGCTTTATAATTTTTATACCTTCTATTAGAATTGATATTGTTTTTTTTTCTTTTTCTTCTTTTATGAATTTAATTAATTCTATTTTTTTTCTGTTTATGTTTTCGTTATAAAACATTAGGAAGCCAAATTTTTTGCTACTAATTAAAAATTGTTTTTTTTTTGTTTAATTTAATTACATTTACAATGTTTCATTATGGGAATCGGTACTTCCCCTACTTCAAATTATTTTCATTTATTTTTTAGGCCTGCGGTAGGGCGCAGAAAATTCGGTTTAATTTCAGCAGAAGTCTAAGTATTTCTTACACTAAACCAAGAATACGAAAAAGAAATAAATAGCAGAAAGTGGGTTTGCTTAAAGTAATGTTGAGATAGTAAAAATTATAAAAACGGAATGTATACTATATAAATTTTTAAAAACTCAAAAACCAACCACACTCGGCTGGAAAAGTGCACAGTGGTACCCGTCTTATGGTGTTTTCTTTTATACAAAAAAAAAAAAGCAACATTACCCTCAAAAAGGGCCAGTTTGTCTTCTTTTCGTAAAAAAATTTCCCTCTCTTAAAGGGTTGCGTTTTCCTTTGCAAAAATATTGCCTTTCCACAGGGCGAAAGGCATTGCACTTTTTGCCCCGCACAAATAGGCCGGGCAAAAAATACCTTATAATATAAATGGCTTTTATTCTTACACAGCGTTACCAGACAATGTACAAAAAAAATCTTTTGTGCCGAAAAAGTCTGAAAATTAGATTTTAATTATTATTTTTATATCTGGTAACGTATAAAACAACCAAAAGATATGAAATATGAAAAATATTATATGGGTTATTAAAATAAAAAATTTTTAGATACTCAAGCAGATGAATTAGCAATCTGGCAAGTGATATTTTCGTTTACATATTTCATAAAATATATGTAATTTTTTTTTTATTTGCTGGTAAAAAACTGCAATGAACTTTTTTCTCCTTTCTGTTTTTTTCTCGGCCAAAACATTTGAAAAAGGCACCTTTTCTCAGGTCAACATTTTTATTGTAGAAAAGAAAACTCGATTAGTTTAATTATTATTAAATAGTTTCTAAAATTTAAATGCACAACAACTTGTTGTTAAATAAACTTTGTGGTGTTCAACGTTAACTCCCCTTTGAGACGATCAAACACCACATCTACGCTTGCGCAGTATGCTTGTGGTCATGCGGTTTTTCGGCTCCGATTGATGAAAATCAAAAAATTTTATTATTTTAATTTAGGAAATAATTATGTGATTGGCAGTTGTTTTGTAATCGATGATGCCATCTTTACAGCAACGCTACAAACTCAATACAATTAATACAAATGCTAATTGATAAGCTCATTTGTATGATGTCTCCCCTTTTACAATAAACACACCACACCCTTCCATGCTATAATTGACATCTTCTCTTTACAATCTCCAGTCCACTTTAAATGCAAATCACTGCACAAAAATGCATACAATTATTTCAAAGCAGCAAAATATTATTGAAGCAAACAATTATTGTGTATCAAAAGCCAATATTGTTATAAGAATTTATTTGTTTTGATTTTTAATAAAATATTGCAGAAATATTATTTACAAATGTCAAGTGTAAAAAACGTGATCTACAACTATGTAAATTTTTTAAAAGTTCTTTTAATTCAATATCAAGGTAATTGTAACAATTTTCAGGCATGTGTTAAAGAAAAATATTTTTAAAACCGGTAACAGAAAAAAAATTGTATCACTTTCAGTTTGTTGGAATTTTAAATACCCTACAGTTCCAATTTGAATTCTTCTAGTTATTTTCAGCTGTAGATTTTTTTTTTTTTGTTTATAAAAGTTTAGAGGTCCTTGATAGTATAGCGGTGAGCATAAACGTGAATAAATATAAAAATATTTTTAAAACCGGTAATAGAAAAAAAATTGTATCACTTTCAGTGTGTTGGAATTTTAAATACCCTACAGTTCCAATTTGAATTCCTCTACAGTTCCAATTTGAATTCCTCTACATATTTTCAGCTGGAGATTTATTTTTTTTTTGTTTATAAAAGTTTAGAGGTCCTTGATAGTAAAGCGGTGAGCATAAACGTGAATAGGCCCAGTCGTAACGTGATCGCCAATTGTAAACGTAAAAAACAAAACTGCAGATCAGTAGAAACATGTAGCATTAATAAGCATTAGTTTGATGAAATAAAAGAAAGTAATTGCAATAAAGAAATTTTGTCAAGAAATGAAAAGCGATAATAAAAATATCGCCTTGTTTCGATAACAGTTTGTTTCATCATTTAATCTCATTTAATCTTCAAGATCAGGTATGAAAAATGTGGATTTAATGATGCATATCCAAATAGTAATAAAATATTAATATATATTATATTCCTGGAAGTCCAGATAAAAAAATTGGATTATTTGTAAATATAATAATGGAAACAAAAAGCTGGTTTAGGAGTAACTAGAGTTGGAATTCCTAGCACTAGCAAATAATTGTAAATAATTTAAAATTATTTAGTGAATACCAAGTTATCTGTGTGAAGAATTTATCGATGCAGTTTACTTTCCTTTTTTATGTTTTTGTAATTAATTAAATAGAGATCACTTTTTTATGACTTAGTGTAGGTCATTTTACAATTATTGCTGGTGGGCAAAGCAAAGATAAAAGCCTAAAATGCATTTTATAGTGTTTTCCCCTAAAAAATCTATTAAAAACAAGTTCCAACCGGCTTAGCATAATTTAGTTTCTAATATATTTTCATTTGTATTTAAATTTTTGGTTTAGCCAACATTTTGTAGACAACTTAACACTGGAATTAAATTCCAGTATGCAGTAGAGTGGTAACATTTTAAATTTGTCTATGGTAGTTGATTGTCGGGCCAAAGCAACAAGATGGCAGAGCAGCCAACGCATTCTATCTTTTTCTACTTTCTAGTTTGTTTACGCGGAAAAAATCAAATTTAGAATTCACCTTCGTATCGTTCCACAGAGCAGCTGTTTCTGAATTTGCAAAACATCTTTTTGACGACTTTTTTTTAAAGTATGCAGGGAACTGGTTTTCCAATAAATATATGGTAAATGCTAGAGCTACTCTATTCTGAATTAAAGCTTTTAATCATTTCAGATGAAATTTATACATAACTTAACCTAACATGTCGGCTAATAGCAAAGCTTTGCTAAGGAAACTTATAGTGAACCCTGGTTTAATAGAAACTATTTTATATAAAAGAAAAATACATTTATTTCAAAATAATATTTACATTCGGAAAAGTAATTTTATTTAATAATTTATGTAAACCACTAGAAAATAATTTAAAATTATTAACTAAAGGCGTTTTTTTTTCTACATTAAAAATGTTGTCGAGTGAAAAGGTGAATTTTTAAAATGTTTTGCCCGCCGTGTCAAAGTACCATTTTTTATTTAGCGAGAAAAGAGCACAAATTACAAAAATGTGCGTTGCCAGATTGCTATTCATCTGCACGAGAAACGAAAAATTTTAATATCTCATATAATTAAGCAGCCGTATTGCTGTTTTTTTGGTGCTTTTATACATTGCCAGTTATAAAAATATTAATAAAAATGTCATTTTCTGACTCTTTCGACTCAAAAGACTTTTTTTTGAATATTGTCGTGTAATGCTGTGTAAGAATAAAAGCCATCTGTTTTACAGGACATTTTCTGCCCTGTCGATTTATTTGCGCCAAAAAGTTTCACCACAACACTTTGGTTTAGGCTAATGAATGCAATAATATAATTTTTTTATTTCTTTCACTTTTAAAAAACTTTATTGCCGAATTGTTATTTAATTATGCTTTTCTCTGTTTAAGAAAAAAAAAACTAGAATCTGATTTTAAGAGAAAAACTATGTTAAAAAGTGTATTTAATCGAATGTGAAATCGATCCACTTAAAAAATTCGAATTTTAATAGAAATATTTTTCCATCAATTTCGTATGGCTATTGTTAGTATTTTCGTGAAAAAAATTTTTTGTGTTGGGACTAAATCCGACAGCAATACTGAATAAATGAATTAGTAAAAAAAAAAAAAAAAAAAAATAGCCAGAAAGCTGAACATGTCAAACGGAAAAACAAGTCTCGAATTTGGAAAGAAAAGAAATCTTTACTTCCCAGAACGCAATATTTTCCGTTTCTAATGTGACCATGAACTTAAAAAAAAGCACTTAACAAGTTTATAAAAATAAAGTTGTTTCTGTTCTTTGCAAGTCCACTCACGTTGACATTTTTTCTATTCAGCAACTGAATATACTGAAATATACTGCAATGCAAATGGAAATGCCTTATTTGCTTAACTTACATGTAAATGAGAGCTTGCTTTTTTATTATGTATTTAAATTTATTTTAATGTTTTTTTTTTATTTTTTGAAAACCGCATTTTTCTATTCCGACAAGCGTTACAACGTCATCGTTAAAGAATGTTTGTTACAGATTTGAAATTTATTTGCTCTATTTTGCGTTTTATATATTCAAATTGTAAATGTGAGTTAATAATTTCTCATACGAAATATGTTTTTGTTCAAGGCCCCGATTCACTATCCTACTCATTCGCAAGTTGTGGTAAATGCGGTATGCCAGCTGGAAATGTTTGATAGGGAAAAAATTTCTTGATCTCTAAAATTAAAAAAAAAAATTCGTAAAAGGATATTTTCAGTGCATGCACGTCAGCTTTAATTTCAAGCAATTGAGCGAGAAACTTGTTGGCAGCGTTTTCTTCTAAAGTCATACCCCCTGAGTGCCATTATTAAGCGATTTTTCAGTCTTTCAAACTCTTTTAAAAGTGTTTTCACACTGAGGATAAAGCCTGGTTTTAAAACAAAATTTGGTTTTAACTTTAAAACCAATCCTTAAAACCTGGTTTTACTATACAAAATAATTCTCATAAAACCATTTTCAAACCTTTTTTGAATTGGTTTTAAGTAGATTTTATAATATACAACCTTGTTTTATTCAGTGCTACCAAGTTAGAAAGCTTGAAAACAGCTGATAATTCAATCACAATTCACAAATATTCATTCGCAAAATGTAAAATCATTTCAATTTTAGATACACATTTTTAAAATTTATGTTTTATATATACAATAACAGCTCAAATAAATAAATAAATAAATAAATAAATAAATAAATGTGGGAAGAAAATTACAACAAACACATCTATTTCTTCAAAAAATTTATTTTATCATTAACAAATTTATTTGACAAACTGTATTATAAAACCTGATTTTATAAAAATTGTATGTGAACACAAAATCAGCTGTTTGTAGGTTTTAAGTTAAAACCAGGTTTTAACTTTAGGTGTGAAAACACTATAAGACTTTCTGGCAATCAAATTGTTCATAAATTGGATCGGGAATTGCCAATCAGGGCCTTCACTTCTTTGTGGCATTTTCATACTAAATAACAATATTATGTGCGAGTATTTGATAGAATCTAAGAGCTTTGAATCCTATAAAGGTGTTTGAAGTCTTGTTGCAAACTTGTTTGCTGCATTTGTTATTCTTGATTAAATACTAAATAAATAACAGAAGCCAGCTTTTACCCAACCGCTACTCTAATCTTTATTAAGTGTGTTGGCGCTTAAGTTCATTGTTTTTATTATGTTAATGCAAATAAATGATTAGAGTTATAATTTTCTTTATTATACTCGCATGTATGATGAATCTTCTTCTTTACTGTGCCAAAACGAACTAACAACAACTGACTGCCTGAGAACGTTTGCACAGTTACAGAGGTGGCTCATACAAATGTCTGGTATGGCTTACAGTCGGGATACTTAAAATAAGGCCACCAGTGATATTTAGTTACAACTACACAAAGTGTTAAAAGTCCTTCACGTTTAATTGTTAAGCCGAAACTTTAAACGATCATGACTGGTGGCACATACCACACCCCCTCTATATTTTATATTAACAGCATTTAATAAATTTTAAACCTTCTTCAACTGTAAGTGAAAAAGTCACTCTAAAAAATTACTGACTACCATTTTTCTGAAGGGGCGTTCACTGGAATATCAGTTTACGTAAAAAATCTGGTTTCGCTTAAATGTTGTTTGTTATTCATTTAATTATTTAGTGGAATGTGGCTTACCTTGAAGAAGATACCAAGATAGTAACGTTTTTCCCCCAGCTTGAGCAGTGGCATAGTCCACTTGTTCATGTACTGCAGTTCGTCTACACAGTTTGGACAGTCTGTGAAATAAATAAAAGACATCGTCCAGCACCATCAATGCTTATTAAAATATTTTTGTTGTCTTACAATATAATATAAAAATATGAAAAATATGAAAAATATGAATAAAAATGAATAAAAATGTTAATAAAACGTTAAATCATTTCAAATTGTCAAATGTAAAATTCGATTTTCAGGTTAAACGGGATTTATTAAACAATTTGGATTTGTTAAATAAATTAAATAATTTAATATTTTTTTCCAATATGAGTTTTTAGTTATAAATCAATTTTTTTATTCTAAGAAATTTCCTGCTTGAATGGGAGTGGCATTTAAATTTATTCCTTTATATGTGGCATACAAATAGACACACATACGGAACCACAATGCCCATTAATTATGAGCCGGTATTTTACATTGAACTTAAAACTTCTGACTAAGTAAATCGTTCCCTTGTGTAATGAAAGTTGACTTTTTAAAGGCAAATATTTATTTTTAATAAATTTAGCTTTGGAAAAAAGCATTTTTTTCATAAACTAAAGCAAAAAAAATATATATATTTTAAAAACAAAAACATACACCTTTAATATTCATTTAAATAAAAGGTAATTTATAAATTTAAATTAACTTCTTAAATTACTTTTAATTACTTTCGAAATAAAAATAAATTTTTTAAAGCTATTTAATATCTTTTCAATTAAAATTAAATGTTAAAAGTAAAATGTAAAGTAATAATATTTCCATTTAATATATATATATATATATATATATATATATTTATATATATATATATCTATATATATATATATATATTTATTAAAAGTTCCTTTCATGATCATAAAAGAGGCCAATAAAAAATAGTCTGTGCAATAAGTATACTTTTAAATAAAAAAATATTATTTCTTAAATAGAATGCATAAATTTAATTGAGTTTTTAATTGTATTTAAAAAAAATAAATGAATAATTAATGAGCAAAAATTCGATGTTGCTATTACAAATAAAAAAGATATTTTTATTATGAAAATTCATTATTAAATATTAAATGTGTACTTTTAAACAAAAGTACAATTTTATTTGATTTTAGATAATAGAAAGTGTTTTTAAATAACAATATTTTTGTGTTAAACAATTAAAAAAATAGCAATTTTAAATAAATTGAAGTTATTAAATATTTATTAAATATTTAAATACAATTTTAATAAAAAAAAAATGAAATGAAATGTTTAAATGTACAATACCATTAAAAATGTTATTTGCTAATCTATAAATATTATTTTCTATAAAATAACAGCTAAATCGAAACTATTTTGCAAAACTTCAGTACAACTTAAAATAATCTCTCTAAAAACAACAACAACTAAAAATACTGTGAACTAAAAATACTGTGATTTTTTTTTAAAAAAAGGCGAAAAATAATTAATAAAAAAAGAGCTTAAAAATTTGCATATGGGCATTCCTAGAGAAATGGCAAATTAAGTTGTCACGTTCGTGATACTGAGTCGATTGTATTTTCGATTTGGTATATAAAATTTAACTAATCAAAACTAATTTAACCTGCAAAGTATTTGGTCTAGGCAGGAACCGAACTCGTGACCTCCGGTTTAGTAGGCTGAGCATTATATATTAGCCCACGGAGCCACCAAAATCAATTTACTTTGATAACTATTTTGAGAATATTTTTCGAATATTTTTATATCTTTTTATATCGACATAATTTTGTTATGCCCATTTTCTCCACATAGTGTAAACGCAAGTTTCCATGCATTTACACTTGGCTGCATATTTTCAAAAAAATTCATTTTATCCCCGGCAATATTGTAGCCGTGGGAGCCAAATTTGACTTTTGCATTTTTAAACACACTATTGTAAATTAATCAAACACTCGTATGAGCAAAGTGTTCCCCCACAAACATTTTTCATAGTAAATATAAAATTTAAATTAATTATGGTTTTATGTTCTGGCTTATAAAAACAAATCGAATAAAAGCGTAATTATAGAAAAAACCAAAAAAAAAAAAATTTTTATAACGCGTTTCACTACTTCTGTCTTCAAACCTGATTTAAAAAAAGTAAAATGGAACAAAAAAAAAAAATTAAAAGTCTTTAATTTGCTGAAATTTAAACTCAATAATTTCGTCTATAAAACGCTTATTTAAAACAATACATTGTTCAAATCGCATTTTTCCAAATCCATATGTATGCATGCGTGTGTGTACATATTTATATACAAGTATAGATATTTCGATATCGGCTATGAAATCATCACTCGTATGCGCGCATGTGCACCTTCAGCTAAGCACTGGCGAAAATGCAAGTGCTTGTGATTAGAATTGACGTAAGTGAAATTTGACAGTTGCGTTTTTGTATTAGAAGATAAATTAATCATTATTTCATGACGAGATATAATAAATATTAGAACTAAATTGTGTATACACATATTCGTATTTATAGATGGAAATCTGGATTTGAATATAGAAAAAGTTTACTTTTAGTTTTGCCCATTCAATCACTGTCAGTGCAATTAAATGCAAAAAATTGCTAAAATAAATAAAATAAAAATAATTATAAGGAAACCAATTTGAAAAAATCAATAATTTTATTAATTGAACTGAATTAATTCGTAAATTAATAAAAACATATTCAGACAAAAACCTTCATTTTCATTCGGGTACAGTTTGTTGCAATATGAAATAGACAGTCTAATTGGAAAATTAATGCAGTTCCGTTTAAAACCACGATTGGTTTCTTTAATACCAAAGCTAATGTGGCCTTGGCCATGTTTTTCAAGGTTTGTTGGGCATATTTGTAAGGTGCTTTTAACATTTTGTTACAGGGACTCTTTTTAATTTTGCATATTTATATAAAAGTTTAAACATAATAAATAAGAATCGTTACAATAATGTTTTAGCGGGATCATATCAAGCCGTCATTAATGTCTTTAGCACTTCACCAGTATTCACTGTCCTACATAGCCGTACAACTTATTCACAGGAAAATGTGATCTGTTGCAAGTGCCACACTATTTTTACACAAAAATTATATAAAAAACATGTTGGTCCAACTGCTGGAAGTAAATGCTACTTTGGAAATTTCCATGGGTTTTTCCAAATCATACGACTTGTCAAAAATTCTGTCAAACACAGATATGCTTTATATCATTTCAGCAGGCATGCCTTATTTAACAAATAGGGTAACTGTTTAGTATAGCAGATACTGGCCTTTAGCGGTCTCTGTATTTGAAACAAAAGCCAAACAAAAAATTAATTGATGCACGAAAAAACATTCGTATACAAACAAATTTATTTTTAAATTAAAGTTTTGTGTGTTTAAATGTTTGTTTATGAAAACTTTTTCTTCGCAGCTCCAGTCAATATTTAATTCTTTATTAAATCTTAAATCCTTTGCTAAATTTGCTTTATGATATTTCTAGAAATCAAATATGAATGTTCCAGATCTCGCTATTGTAGTTATAAAAGAATTCAATAAAATAAATAGTTTTAAATTCACCCAATACTTTTATTTTTTTCTTCGATTATTGCTAAATCAAAGTTAAAAAATTGTTTACTTTTGCAGTTCTCTACAGATTGGTTTCTATTAGCCAACCGATAATGAAAACTCACTAATAAATTGCAATCGTTTGCCACTACTGTATAACTAAGAAAGAATTAAGTTTTCTTATTGAAAATTTTCTTGCAAATAATTAAATATTTTTTAAAATCATCAATCAAAATATTTACACACATTACCTTGTAAAGTGTTAAACCGAAGAAACAGAAATAAAATTAAATTAATTAGGGTCATGTTAAGTGTGTTGCGCAACAAAATAGTATTTTTTCATATTTAATTTTAGATTCCTCTATCGAAAAGGATGAAAGGCGACTCTATCAAGTATATGTATTATGTATTCATATAAGAAACGAATTTGATTTGTCTTTGTCCGTCCGTCCGCGGTCTTGTTTGAAATTTTTTGTTGCAACCTAGATTGAGCTCAAATTTTGCTTAAAAACAAAAATTTAAAAAGTCATCTGGTTAGACTTTTTTTTCTCAAAATTATCCATTGTGAAAATCGCCTAAATCGATTAATAAATAAAGAATATCAACCGATATCAAGCCCGAACGCTTGGATTACCAGCCACAGCAGATGCCCCGCAGTCATACTCTGTGCATACTAAATATCGTAAGTAGGAAGATACGAAGAGCATTTTATATATTTATTTTTATTTTTAGAATTTGTTATATTTTTTTAATCATGTATTGCAAAATTAAAGTTTGCTTTAATGGATATTGCTGGGGAAGGGGGTATACAATGCACCTCAGACGAATGTAGCAATTTGACTTTTTATTATATTATTTTTAATTTTTTTTTTTTGCAAATGAAAATAAATGAAAATAGTTTTCATTTTTACATTGAACTAGTGAAAACACTAAAAATCTTCTTAAAGTCATTATTATGTTAAAAAAAAGCTCCAATTCATAAGAAAGAAGCTTTTACTCTGAAGAGTTTCAAATCAATGCAATAAATTTTCTTTCTTTCTATAATAATATGTTGTAGAATCGTTTGTTTAAAACCAGTAACAGATTAACTGAACTTACTTGGCCAAAACTTCAATTGCCAATAGGTGTGCTTGCCCTAATCTGCTGGTGCCGGTGGTAGTGCTGTATGGAAATCGACAACTTTATTAGTTTATTTCCAATACTTGACTGTATTACGAAAACTAAATCGTTTTGGATTTTAGCCAAATAAAGTATTAATAAATATTGTGCAATATTTTATGGCAATGGTTCGCATAATTATCATGACGATTTTTTTTTAGCTTAAACGATTTATTTTATTACCGATTTTTTCCTCATCTCTGGTTTGTAATTTATTTCTATTTTATATACATTTTTTTTATTTTCTTAATATTAAAGAAAATTAATATATTATTATTTTATATTATTTCTGAAAAGATCCTACAATTAATCTAAATTGTCTTATTGCTGCCAAATATCAAAAACTAAGTTTTGCGTTGGAGATACGCTTTTCTAAGCTTCTGCCCTTGATTGGTTATGTCTTGGCAAAGCGTTTGTTTCAGTTATTATTAATTTCTATAAATTCTTTTCTTATTATTTTAATATTTAATGCCAATATTTTGACAAACAAAATGTAAAAAATGTTCAAACATTAAAAAAAAAAAATTAATTATAAACAATATGGAAATTTAAAAGTAAATAAATTACTCGTACTATTGTTCAGACTAATGAAGAAGATAAATATTAAACGATTATTTAATAAAAGCTTTTATGAAGAAAAATGATTTGATAAATCGCTAAAACGAGCACAGAGCGGAGTCTCTTCTGCTTTAAATGTTAAAGGTGTTGTATTGTTCTATTATTTTCCCCCCTTCCAATTAGTTAGCGATAAGATTTTTGAATGTAAGTTGTAGCTTGACTTGGCTTACGTTTATGTAACTGACATAAGCATCGTATTGCCCCTTTTCCCCTCTATGTCCATGAAGTTTCAAAATTTCATTTCATAAAAATAATTTTCCGATTTTCGCTAAAATCGCCACTCAAAATTACAATAATTTCTCATTAATTAAACAGTTTGACTGCTTAATTTTATTATTTAGAGAATTTCCCCTCCCCACCGTATCTACAAATAACACTACTTGATATTATATGCAATAAATATGCTGAACTTACCTGTAGTAGTTGCTATTTGTTTTGGTGTTGCCGCATAAGCACAAGCCAGCAGACATTGCACAGCCATTATCACAGTAATTGAAAAATATTTTTGCATTTTATATAAAATTTATAATTATTTATTTTAGTATTAAGCAGAAAAATTAACAATTTATGCAAAGCAAAGAAAAAAACTAAATTTGTGTTTATTAAAAAATTCCGCAACGCGTTTTACTTTATTTTTGCTTTAAGCTTGAGTTGTTTTTATTGAAACTTCCAAATTTATCTAAGAATTAATTTAATAAAAAAAAATTTAAAGTCATTTTAATAAAACAATTTTTTTTTTATTTATTTCAAATTGGCAAAGTCTGTACATGAAAACTTTTTATTTATTTTTGTTGTGACAACTTTAAAAGTGGAATCAACATTGTCTGCAAAAAAAAATTATAAAAACAAATTATGCTCTATTTGTTTTTAAAATTTTAAACATTTTTGCCACTGATTTAAGTGAGATTGGAAGTTTTTTTCTCAAAATATGTTTCGAAAATGAAAATGAAAAACACACAAATCTCTTATAATGAATTTGCGCATGTGCGCCTAAACTGACGGTCAGTGAAGTACTAAACGCAATTAAGAAGTCTGCACAAGATACCACACTTCGAGACTCTTAAATCGCCAGTCTAAGCTGGTTTTAAATCAGTCTTTCAGTTTCTGTGGCTGTTAAGCTCACACCCAATCATGGATCTTTACCCAGCATCTTAAAGGCTTCTCGTGTTCGCCATAACATTTCAATTAGCAGATATTTAATAAGAGCAGAAAATCGCCAAAAAAATCAAATCAAATTAAACTCTTGTTTTTCCAAAAGAGAGCTCTAGTACTCTTTGGTAATGGTAAGAGCTTTTTAACCTTTTTTAGTTTTGCTTTAAAAGTTTCCTCTTGATAAATGTTTAAAAAGTAAAAAAAAAATGTTGATGCAGTCTCAATAAAGCCATTGCAGTAACTTTCAGCTGCTTAAATTATATGTGTTTTTGTAACCAACCCGTCCAACTGGTTGCTCGTCTTTGTGTGTTAAAGCATCACAACAGCATTACAAGAGTCACCAAATTTCACATTTTCAATTGTTTCACCACTGGACATATAAGAAATACACCTCTCCCTTTACTTGCTGGTAATAAGATCATGATTTAAAATTTTATATGCGTAAATAAACTTGCCATTGATAATTTTATGATGGACACTGTACATTGCTTTAACATTTAATTATCAAAATAGGAATGAGAGTGTAGAATAAATAGGGAAAGGGAAACCGTGGTTCGTATAAAACAAGAGTTACACTGTTAGGAATACGAGATTAGAAGGACTCTCTAAATTTTAAATAGTTATTTCCAAGATTGAAGTGGATTAGCGATAATTGGCTTTGTACGAGACTTACAAAGCCGATCCTTGTGTAAAATCGTCAAACCTGAAGAACCTAACCCAGTAAAATCAAGAAAAAAATTAAATTTTATTAAATAATTTAATAATTTAAATTTTATTTTATATTAATAAATATTAATATTAATAAATTTTATTTAATAAATAATTTTATTTTACAAAATCAGAAAAAAATCGTTCATTAAAATCTATAACAACAAAAAATCGACAAAACCAAAAAGAGACTACTAGATTTTAGACTTACTAAAATGGAAAACTCTCCGAATGAAAAAAATTTCGGATGTAAATAAACAACAAAATTGATTAAAATTCAAAAATTAATTCATTGAAAATATTCAAAAACTTTCTTACATGAAAAAAATTTTCTGAAATTAAAAAAAATCGTCAAATAAAATAAATAAAAAATGAATATAAATAATAAAAATAAATATAAATAAATAAAAAAAAATTTTATTTATTATTTATTTTATTTTTATATATTTATAGTAAATATGCGTGTGTCAATTCCCCGGTTATTCAATTTTATTGGGAGATAATATTTATAGATATTTCTTTTAAAATCGGCCTTCCCGCGATAGTCCGAATTCTTACAATGCATTGTTATGTGAAATTTTTTTTTTATACTTTACCGAAACTCCAAGAATAAAATAGTTTTTCAGATTACAGTGCTTTCTTACGTAAATAAGATAATTTTTTATGATATTGTCACGAATCTCTTCCTGTTTTATAATTTTTTTTTTAATTTATCAAAGTAAACTACAAAAACTATCAAAAAATTTTAAGATTGTTCTAAGTTCGGTTTTCGCCCAAAATCTCTGCATTTATCTTTGTTTTGAAGTCAACTGTAAACCGAAAAATATGTAGACAAATCAGCACTGCGATTCCTCATATAAAAGATATACGTAATTAATCATTTTGCCTTGGTTTTCGGAAATAAGCTGCTCATAATTCAGCGAATCAATAATGCACAACCTATTAAGCTGGAGGTCGCGGGTTCGTTTCTTGGCTAGACCCTGGGAGTTTTCTTGCATACAAACCGAAAGCCTGGCAGGTTAAGTTGGTTACAAAAAAAAAAAAAAATTTACTTCAACTTGCCAAGCTCCCAATATTGATATGCCGTAGAATATTTTTAATTCATTAAAATATATTTTTTTTATTACGCATTAAAAATATATTACAATAGATTGCTGGCGGGTATACCTGATTTGTTGGAAGCAAATCGAATACGAAATTGATTTTTGTGGTCGTCAAAATGATCGTTTTGAACTGTTGGATTTTAAAATACACAAAAGCTTTAGATATGCAGTTCTGGTATGCACGGTATGCTTACTAATAAGCTTTTGTTGATTTCGAACTGTTTCTATAGTAGCGGGAGTTGCACAACGAATTGCCTACAATTCTTTGATATGGCGGGTATAGCTGAATTGATGGAAACAAATCGAATACGAAATTGATTTTTGTGGTCGTCAAAATGATCGTTTTGAACTGTTGGATTTTAAAATACACAAAAGCTTTAGATATGCATTTCTGATATGTGGGCTATGCTTACTAAAAAGCTTTTGTTGACTTTAAACTGTTTCTAGAGTAGCGTGAGTTGCGCAATGAATAGCTGACAATTCTTTGTAATCCAAGCCTACGGCCTGTATAATTAATTTTAAGTAAATACTTTATAATAAATATTTTCTTACGTCAAAAATAAAAAACAAAAAATATTTATAATGAACTTTTTAATCACTGGCCATACAATAGTGTCGCCAACTGCAATTTTATATCTTTTTACAGCAAGTCTTGATGCATGTTTTATTTTTCGCCTCGCTGCATATATGATTATCCAAAAATTAAGGGGGAAATGGAAAACCTTCATTGTCTGACAACTTTTATTGCCCCCAAAAAAAAAAAAACTTTCCGGTTAAATTTCAGCTCTCTTAATTTGAGCTTTCTGAGTAAAATCTTTTTAATTTTTTCAACCACACGCTGTGCATTCAACAGCTCCATTTTATTAATCTTGATCTTATTTTATTGATGGGTACAACTTTTGAATACATTGCCTTTTCTTCTTAACACAGCAATTGCTGGATCAGACAGAATAAAAAATAATTTTGTTTTAAATTGATTCTTCAAATATTCATTGGCTTCTGTAGGCGTTTCTCTGTCGCTTTTACTTTTTTTTTTATAGATTTCCACTCAATAAAATACAATCTGAAGGTATTGAAAACATAATTTTTTTTTATAAACTATAATGACAAATTTTTTTTTTTGTTAAATAGAACGATATGGTAAATAGTAAATTTCACATAACTGAGCATTAATTTATGAGAACCTCAAGTTTTTAATTAACTACAGTGTTTAATCTGGTTAACTTGACTAAACTTGCGGCAAAAGTTTCGAATAAAGGTTTTTTTGGATTCGTATCAAGTTTATTTTAAATAGCAGAGAAATTAATAGAATTTTTTTTTTATTTTTTACAAAAATGTTCTAATTTTAGCAGTTCTGCAGCTTTTTATATCTCAATGGTACAAATCTTCAAAAACATATTCTATTGCTGCAAAGGAAAACGGTAACGAAATCTTTATTACTGAAACATGTAGACTGAATAGGGAAATGACCATGTAGAATTAGTTCTAGTGTACAACATGTGTCTTCCCATAGTGCAATTGATTCTTTGTTTACTTTTAGCGTTTTTTAAAGCGCCTAAAATTGTGAAAATGCTCAAGAAGGCGGACAAGACCGGACTGGTTATCTCTGCCAAGTTATTTCGTATGTAAAATGTATCTAAATTAAAATTTAAAAAAACGCAAATAGTATTAATTTAAGTTCATCTCAAAAAGAATTTATATGCGAATCGTTTCCAAAAGCAGTTGGTTCTTCTTGCACAACAAAACTGCTATTTGCGGCTGTGTTAAATGCAGCGCATGCGCAACAATTTTTTATGGTAAATGGAATATTTATATTCATTACAACTTTGGAATATGTATATATATCAAAGAAGATCAATCAAATTAAAATATAAAATTTTTTTATAATGTTAACTTTAATTTTATTTTGCGTTTACACAGCATTTTTGGCAAATGCTTCTGGCCCACTTTCCTTAAAAGGACTAGTAATTTTCTCTTCAGAACTTGAAAACTTTACTTTCGCTTTCAGATTTTTTTCCCGATACGGAATTACCACTTTTTCATCAAAACGTTTATGTGTGATTGTTAACCAAATTTTATTTTAAGCAAATAAATATTAATTAATCAATATTTTATGTACACAAAATTTCTGTTGTTTAAGAGCTAAAAGCAAAATTAATCATAATTTCTTTAATAAAATTTGTTAAATACAAAAAAAAAAAAAAAAAAAATTGTAAATTCAGAAAATTTTAAACGTTTACATTAATAAAAATCTTTTAAATGATTACCAGAGGCGTAGTACACCAACACACTTAATATTTCACATTTTCAAAAAATATAAATTTAAATATTGTATAAATGTATTTATTATATTTTTTTAATACGACTATTTTACTTAATTAGGCAAAATTCAAATTTTGTGCTAATCGTGACAAAATAGTTTAGTGCACACTAATTTCTAAACTCAAAAGATGAATGCGAAAGCTAAATAAATTTTAAAGCTTTTAGAAAAATGAAAGCAGAAACCCGGAAATTAATTAAAACTTGGCTTAAATGTCACAAGGCCGGTTTTAAGTTCAATATAACATTCCCAGGTTTGCTTTGACAAAGCAACAAACTACTAAAATTAAACAGGTCACTATTTGCAAACTATGATTTTAAATTTATTTCCTTTTTTGTTGTATTTCATAAATTATTTATTTATTAATTTCACAGAAAGACAACAAATAGAAGCTGATTAATTTTAGTTATATCGTTCAGGTCTTTTCAGAATATTAGCATTTCCTCACATGCACACAAACACATAAGCTAAACCACAAAGGAATCTTTAAAAAGATTAATTTGTTGATTTAAATACTCTCAGCAGAAAGAAACAAAATTAATCAAAACAAAATTTAAAAAAATCGCTGACGATGCGTTTTCCATTAATTTAACGTTTTTCGGCAGAACCACTATTGATTCATTATGAAACAGTTGTTTTCCCTCTCTATTGCCTAATTTACAACTTTCGATTTGGTTTATTTTTGAAAAGATTCTGAATTATTTATGATTTAATTCCCGTTATTCTGAAAACCGAATTCTTAAGCGATAAAAGTATCTAATACATTCTCAAGGTAAGCTGTGCCTTTGCGTACAAAACGATATTTGACCCGTTTAATTTTTATTAAATCATTGTTGAAGAATTTCTCTGCATAAATTATAACGAATGAAACGAGTTTACAATATAATTAATATATTTTATTATCGTAATTGCTGCATGTTTGTTAATTCTTTAGAAAAGGACCAACTCTAAACACGCTAACGGTAAAATAGCGTGAAATATACCATATAATAACAACCATCAGTTTGGTCTCAAACAATTTCTTGGTTATCGCACACGATCTAAGTATTTGTAAACTATATATGTAGCTTCGAAAATATTATTTTTAAATTGTAGGCGATTGTAATTTACGACTCTAGAAGGTATAAATTTTATGTATCCGTATAAGAAGGGAAGTTGGTTGCGGTTTGTCCGTCTGTCCCTCTGTTTACGGACAATTTTGGTTACGGCGCAAATGGAGCTTGAATTCAGCTCACAATTCTCTCAAAATTGTTCAGTATGAACAACAACCAAATCGGATAACGAATAAAATTTATTAAATTATTTCAAAATTTGGCAAAAGTGCAAAAATAATCCACGAATATCAGCAATCAGGCGAAAGTTAATTTTTATTCGATTAAAAGAATTTATGCGAAATATTTTTGTTCACAATTCCAGTGATTTCATTTTTTCTTCTTTAATTAAATATATGTTATAATGCTTATATTATTATATATATTTTATATATAATTGCTTTTTCCGCAAAAAGATCAGATTGTGAATCATTAGCACTAATCCAAGCACAACTCGAAATAATGTTAATTGTATTGAATGGTTAAAAAAGTGAAATTCAAAATTCATTGCAGATGAGTCAATTATATTCATGTTACTTATACTCTTAGAGGGGTTGACTGGGGTTGATAAAATGTTTTTTTTTTTTTGATCTCTTAAAGCTTGGTCTAAGGCTAAAAATTGATTTCGGTATTCAGATACTAAAGTAGTTGTTGAGGCCAATTCCATTTCTTCTTCATTATCTACTATTTCTGTAGGTAGTTTGCCAAATATTGTGTAATGAACAGCATACATTCATACATACGTTGACATTTTGCCTAATAAATGCTGCCAATAATGAATAATCCATTCGAAAGTAATGCCAAAATTATTTCATTTAGTGGCAGTATTTTTTATTCGATACGAAAGTGTTACATGGTAAGAGTTTAAATTCGGATCGCAAACAACTTTCGAGCTGTTCATACTTTCGAATCGATTTAGATAGCAATGCTCCAGATAACGTGTATAATCACTACTACAAATCATTATTAGGGTGGTTCCTTAACTATCGTTTCCGGCCAAACCATTAGGTTTGGTTAAAACAGGCCTTTTGTTATTTGAAACCAAAAACCATTACTTTTCCTCTAAAACGCCTCAAAAACTGCCAAAGACAATCTCTTTTTTACTTATAATAAGTACATTCGTAAGTTTGATTGTTCTATGAAAATTAACCATAAAAGTGTATTAGTATAGAATTAAAAAAATATTTTTTTGAATCCACAGACAACGGTACAGGGTTTGGTTTTAGAAAATTATTCGCCAAACTGTAATTTCAGCTGCTACCTGAAGCTGCTACTATGACTTGAAATGAACTTCTTTCTTCTAATAACGGCTCATTACAAAAAAGAAATTAATAAACAATATTAAATATATTTTGCTAAATATCATCTGAAGGGTGGAAAATATTCGATACTGCCGCGTAAATTCTACTCCCACTTGGTATAATTCTAATAAAATAGAATTTTTTCTTTTTAAAAAATTAATATTAATTTTTTTTGCATTGTTTTATTATTAATTGTGGATCAATGGCCGGCCGTTTTTGTAATTAAGGCCAACATTTGCTTATTATAAAAATGCTATTTAGATTTAATTTAAAATAAGCTAACTGTATTTAGTTACTGATTGTTATATAATGATCAAGTATTAATTTATATTTTTTCCATACTTTCAAAATTGCATGAGTAATATTTTATTTAAGATTTCTTTAAATAACAAAGACGCTTGACATGCCCGTTAAACCAACAAATGTTTCATATAAATTAATATTTTAATTAAATGTTTGTTCAACTAATTTATTATTCACACGAGCCAAATTATGATTAATAAAACAAAACTTTTTTAAACAGGTATTTAAAGAAAAGCAGTAAATGGACAAAAGAAAGATATCACTAAAATAGTGTTTTGGGCTAATTGGAATAAAAACAAAACCCTCTTCCACGCTTTATGATGAAGCAATCAATATAAAGGTGTTAGACATGTAGATACCAAAACGATTAATAATTTAATTAAAAATAATGTATGAAAAACCCCTTCAAATAGTCGAAACAGTCTTTTAAATTAATGGATTTTGAAATGTTTATTTTAAATTATTATGCTCAACTTCATTTTATTCCTATGCAACTTCAGCTTAGGAAATAGAACTGATTTTATCACGAATATATATTTTGCCGATTCCGTATATAAGGAATACCAAACTACATTTGAACGCTTTTTGCTTAAAAGTTTTTTTTCTGTTATTTTTAAAACGTCGCACAAACTTGTATTCAAGTTATTTAATAATTTTTTGTCTTCCTTTTCCTTTTCCGTTTCCTTTTTCTTTTTCTTTTTTTCATTTCCATATATGCTAATAACAATTTGAATATTGCCAAAAGGAAATATAAGTTACAAAGTATTGCAGGCATGGAAAATTGTGAATGTGATTACTCGACTTGGAATCCGCTGGTTTGGCCCCGTGCAGCTTTCATTACACTTGCTGGACTAACTTAGACTAACTAACTGATTTGAAATACTTGTAACCTTTTTCATTTTACTTGTTGCACCTTTAAGAGTTCTTGTTTATACCGCGCGATAAGAGAAGCTTTTAAATGAGCAGGTAAATAATTTTGTCACATTCATTGAGCCACAAGTGCATCTGTCATTTCTTATCCCCAAGCAATTTTTAACAACCTGTTTACAGTGCAACTTCTACACAAGAAATATATAAAAATTTTTCTCCATATTCTTGCAGTCTGACATTGAAACTATTGAATTAATCATAATCTCATTAAATAAAAAATTAACAAAATAACAAACAATTTAATTATATGTTGGAAGCCTTTTTTTTGATTTTTATTTTCGCAACAAACAATGGAAAAAATTGTTTAGCATTTTTCTAAAAATAAAATTCAAATAAACACAAAAAGCTGAAATTAAAGTATGCTAAAAACCCAGATTCTTAAAGCTTACAACACAACATGCCTGGCATGCATACTTGCAACCTCATTGAAACCAATTGAATTTGCATTTTCTACAACAACAGCTCTGACAACAAAATCTTACAACCAACAACAACAACGACTTAAAAAAAATAAATGAATAAAAAATTCAAATAAGCACATGTTGACCTACGTTAACACCAATTACATTTTCACTTAAAAGTTAAGTTTAGAATTGCAAAAAACCTCATCCCTACCAGAAGCCGCCACAGCATTCCAGCGCGGCTACTGAACACTAGTCACGCCAAAGATTGAAGTACCTTCTCTTCGGCACCATGAAAGATGTGCAACGTGCAGCAGAGGACGCTTGCAAATACTCGTACATGCCAAGAAGTGTTAAAACATAACATTTAAACACAAACAAGCTGCATATGTGAGTAGAATGGCTACTCGTAACACTGTGCATGATAATAATTTGCCTGATATTTTATCTGCATGAAAAGAAAACGAATTCGTTTTTAATTACAGCCAGATGAGAGCGACAAAGATATCAATACTCATGGAAACAGCAGATATGAAAATATTGAAAAAGATTTACAAATCTTATTTTATCTATATGTATTTTGATATGTATTTAAACCGAAGATGGATATTCGAATGGCACATTAAAAATGTTAAATATTTTATTACAAAAAGGCGCTTTTCGCATAAAAATAAAAATATATTTTGAAATTGAAATCTGACAAACTTTTCTCCGGGAAGTAGCATTTTTTTTCTTTTGGCTTGACCGCAGGAAACGAACCTACGACATTCGGTTTAGTAGGCTGTGTATTATTCGACCATGCATTATTTACGTACAACTTCCATAATTCTCATAATAAGCTGATATTCCGAAAGAACAGTGCTAGAAAAACCTGTTGGCTGATACTTCAAATTTACAATGAATCCGAAATATTCATTTCTTTTCTATATCGAAACCAAAGTTTTTCAGGAAAGAGGCATTCCCTACATTTCTCAACTAATATATATTATTAATTGGAATCCGCAGAACCTAAAATAAATATATTTCAATTAAAAAGATAAAAGATTAAAGTGAGGTAAAAATGCATAGAAGCCACAACCTATTAAATAGTTCATAAATCCAAACAATAAATGTAATCGAAATACTCGTAATCAAATAAAGCTGTGAATTCAATTAATAAAACTGGTGGAGCGAGATTGTGACATAAAGTTTCCTTTGAATTTACAACAACACAACATTGGAATTTCAGACGACTCCGCAATGCTTCACTATACTTCACACGAAAATCTGATATGATTCCATCCTATTTTAATCATTATACAATTATGATGCAAACAAATTTTTTACAGCTGATTGGAGTAACAGCTGATTTTATGAAAATTTTCATAAACTTTGGCAAATAGTGTGATTTGTCCAAAAACATCTGTCACTCAGATGAATTGAATTGCACACTTGCTATATTCGACAAATCCTACGATTATGTGGGATAGTGAATCATGGCCGTTAACTCGATTTTAAGTGAATATAAAAAAAGTCGAAGTGAGCGATTTTCAATTATAATATTCGCTGCCACATCTGACCGCCTCATTGCGCGCTAATTCAAATCATCACGGAAGCTTTAATCAATTTCACTGTATTTTTTATATTCTGCCGATTTTGAATTTTTGGCGTTTGTAGTGCAATTAATTTAATTTTTTTCGCAAATATTTTTACGGTCGCAATTGCTCTCTTTCCCAAAGAAAAAATTTCTTTTTTAGTGTTTGTTTCATCACGTTTCTTTTAGTTTAACACTTTCTTCCCTCATTGAAAAATCATTTTCCTAAGGAAAGCGAAAGGGTTCAGGGCAAGACCATATTTTCCTATGCATCTGGATATTCCACTCCCAAGTGTTGTTATATTGGCCTGAAGGCAAAGTGCAACCACTAGTGCCACTTCACTAAAACCAATGTAGCCTACATATGAATATGTTTACTATGGCGTTCAGCATTCTACACCGTAGCCATCTCCAATTGAGAAACACATTATATAAACATTTTTGTCATATTCCATTTACATCCTTCGTAATATGTGATAATCGTAGAAAATGCAACCCAATTTTGTTGTGTATGAAAATATAACATGGCGATTGTTAGTTAATGTAAGTGGTTAAGCGTTTTCAGATAATGTAAGCTTTTATGTCGGCTAAGAACGATGTCTTTAGCATATGTGCGGCCATGTTTACTGATTGTAGTTAAATGCATGCGCGATCCGTCAGCAAGTAAACGCTCATTTGATTTAGCTTTCAAAGACAACTTGAATTAATTGCATGCTTATTTTCGCAATTAACTACGAAACTTTTTAAAACTTGGCAATTTCAAGTCATCTCAAGTGTAAAATTTAAAAAGTTGAAGTTTAAACAAGAACTAATTAATCTCTTTCCAAAATAGAAATACGGCAAACTGTAAAGCAACAACATTTCTGCATTTGCCTAGTGCAATTGGAATATGAAGGATGCACTGCATTATAACTATACAGTCTTGCCCTAGGACTGCATACTCTTAAAATCATTTTCCATTGAATTTCACAAATCAAAAAGATTCTTTTTAATAAAGGCGATCCATTGCGACCCTTAAATTTTTAAAATTCTTGAAATAAAATTAAAATATAAAAATTATTTACAAAGAGGCGTTGAGCAAATACTTAAATGCGAGAAATTACAAAAATATATTTTTCGGCAAACATTGCATTTGTAAAATGATCAGCCAAATCTAAAACAATTTTAAAAGCGTTTAAACTTTGTTATTAATTAAACTTCTCATTTATTCCGTTGAATGCTTATTACAAGCAAGTATATTTCTTTGAAGTTTCCGTCAACCAATTACAAGATAATGCGGCGAAAAACTGGGAAAAATTCATAAAAAAAGCAATTTTGTAGGCAAATTTTTAAATGCTAAATAAGGTTTAATTTTAATTAAATGTATTTTGGGGCCTTCTTTCCTAGATAGTCAATGTAAACAGTGTATCCGGAAGGTTTTAAATGCATCTGAATTACAAATATTTATCGGCATTTGCATATCCAGTAGGCAAATGGCAAATATAAAACTCGTTTACTCGTACAGTAATTGAATTTGTATAAAGTTCGTCTTAAGTCTTAATATTCAAAAATGTCTAATTTTCACGCAAAGTCATCTATCCACCTGTTCCTAAATACTGATGTATGAAAAAGATCTGAAATATTCATACGACAACTCATGCAAGTTCGAACATAAAAAAAATATTTTCTGGTAATCGTATGTGTTTTGCAATAAAGCTTTTGCAGAAATGTATTTCCCACGAGGTGAGTTCGAAAATTACTTCACTTTAGAAATAAATGGAATCTAATATTAAATGTCTGCAGTAAAAAAAGAAATCTGTTTTATTTACAAATTTACACTCTGTCACTGACGTAGGAACATCCTAGACAGCCAAATGATCACCTACTGTTCTATATGAGGTTGGTGTTGCAGTTAAGATCATGCTTTACTATCCTACATAGTTGGACAATTAATACAGTCGAAAATCTGATGTGATTCCATTCTACTTTACAAAATCGCATTAAAATGGCATTGCTTGCACCACACTATCATACAAATATGATGCAAATATATTTATTTTTTGCTTATAGAAGTAAATGCAACTCTGATCGCATAAAAATGCCTATTTTTTTTGGAAATTTTCATGAACTTTTCCAAATCGCATCACTGGTTAAAAATTAACAATCAGATGAATTTTTAGCACACATGCCATTTTTGATAGGTCGTACGATTGTTTAGGATAGTGAATCATGACCTTTAATTGCGGTGTTTAAAGTCCATTAACATAACAGTAAGAGCAAGGAGAAGTCAAAATAGGTTTATACTAAGTTTTAGATATCTCTGTTGAAGTTTGGTTGAAGCAGTAATCAAAAAGTGATGTGAGTCTAAACTTTCAATTCAATAAGCAACTCTATATCGTCTTTACATATCTAAAGAATTCTATTCCACCGGTTGCTCTCCCTGCAAACAAAATAAAGTTTCCAGCCAGGATAATGTTAAGCAACACTATGGAGCACCAAAAAAAATATTACAACTCGCCCTCCAGTAACAGTCAAAATTTCCGCTTCCAAACTATCGCTCATTAAATGACCGAGTATTAGCTAGTTCTGGTACGACCCTCATATCACTACCTATTGCATTCATTTTTGCTTTCCTAGACAAAATTTGTGTCAGATAGCAACAATATTCATTCAGCCTATTAAGATTGTACTTATTGGTTGGATTAGTGATATTCAAGCCATACTACGAGCACAACTTTCAATTGCATTTTTTTGTTCTTTCTTTTTTATTTACTTCTACTTAATAATTTTATGCAATTTTCGATAAAGATATTAAAAACGCCGTAAGGAAACCAGTAATTTCCAAATAATTTTGTAATATAAGTTTGGGAAAATAATTATGAAGTTGCTTTAAACAAATTATTAAATAAATGGCATTTTATAATTTTATCAGAAAGATCTTTTGCAACTGAATAACAAAAATAATCGAACTGTCGAATATCGAATGGAAAATAATTATTTAGGAATTGAAAACATTTTGTTTTTAGTACAAAAGAATTGATGACCAAAATGAATGCATGACAGAGGATACATCCTGTGAGACTGCCAGGCGAAATTTAATACCAATAATCGTAAAATATATAAAATAAAAATTATAAATTATATATATATATATTTTACTTTTTAAGGGATTTAAAGCGTTGAAGAAGGCAAATAGGATCAGTGGACTTCACAGCTATTTTAAAGCTTGTAATCTCTTGAAACATAGTACAACAGAAAACTCTTTAAACCCTTTTAAGCGATTAGCCAGTGGCTACTGTTTGTAGCACCCAGTAACGTAAAGGAACCTCCCCTTTTCATATGTAGTTTTTAATGTGAAGTTCCATGTGAATAGGCTAACGCAATGCTAGCTTAAGATCACAACTGATTTCCCCAGTGTCCTTTCATTCAAAATTTTATCTATTTACAATGTTAAATCTATTTATAATTAACTATTTTTTTGGCAAATTTTCTCAATTTTTCTTTTAATTATTTTTAGGTAATCAGCAGCTGATTCCTGCAGTTAAGGTAAGTTTAGTTTTATTAATTATGAAAGACAATTAAAAAAGTAGTTTTTGGCAACTTTAATATTAGGAAATAATTTCAGCAAATTCCCACACTGTTTGTTTGATGCATCCGTGCACTCGGATGACCCCGATTAAATAGTTTTTCTTGATATGTTTAATAAAACGTTTCTTTGAGTTTGAATCCGCAGTTATTTGCAACCATTCAAATCTGTGTGAACATAGTTACGTCAATATTTCATTTTCTCTATATAAGTGGTAAGAAATTTGAACCATTCCTTCTTAGAGGATCAAACCTGAAGAAGGGCGACACCTTAGGCTATTAATCTATATTCATTATATTCCTCAATTATGTGAAAGTCTTTTAGAAGCCTTGAAAATACGACTCTGGTCAAACGATTCTTCCTCAGCGGATCAAATCTGTAGGGTTAGAATGGCCCCTTATCTTCTTATTGCATTTGTGACCTTTTCTAGAAGTCCTGAATATATGACTTTCTGTGAAATGGTCATATACATGATTTCTAAGAGTAATATGGCCACTGTAACCAAACCTGTATGATCAGAAAGGCAACCCATTAGGATATAAAGAGTCATTCATGTTATTTCTCAATTTTTTTTTTGTGGAATTTTTTTGAAGAAAATTCTAAAATTGAGTTCATATAAATTTTTGAAGATGTTCCGAGGAATTTTTTTCTATATTCCGATATAGCTTACTTTGTATTTTATATTAAGCAAATAGAAATTTAAAACAGCTACACACACATCTGCGATCAAAGAACCATTGCTGAATGTGTCCAAAAAAAAATTCCAATATTCATATAAAGGACTTTTCGAGAGAGAAATGTTTTCGTTATTGATTTTTCGATTTCGTTATTGATTTTTCGATACTTTTTTCTAATTTATAAATAATTGCTGGTATGGTAGCACGAGAGCATAATCGTGCAATCCATACTATTCATAGTATATAAGCCCTCCAATTTTTGTATTTTCATGTGCCTTTTTTTTAGTAAAAAGATAGCATATCTAATTACATACAAAACTCTTTCCACAATAGCCTATTTCTGTAAAAAGTATTTTAGAAAAAAATTAAAAAAATAGTTCTTTGATATTTATTTCAAAGGAAAAACACATGACTTTCCATCCCTGAGTCTTTTCCTCCACAAAACTAGTGAAAATAATAAAAATTATTTTCTAATTTCCAATATACGAACATGCAATTTTGTCAGATTATCGAGACTTGCCTGTCTCTCTCTCAATTTCGTTTTAATAAATATTGATTAAAAATGGGAATTAAAAAAAGCAGAAAAGCCAATCTGGAAAATAGTTATTTGATATTTATTTCAAAGGAAAAACACATGACTTTCCATCCCTGAGTCTCTTCCTCCACAAAACTAGTGAAAATAATAAAAATTATTTTCTAACTTCCAATATTCGAACATGCAATTTTGTCAGATTATCGAGACTTGCCTGTCTCTCTCTCAATTTCGTTTTAATAAATATTGATTAAAAATGAGAATTAAAAAAAGCAGAAAAGCCAATCTGTCAAAATACGAAAAAGGTCTGAAACGGTCCGTTTAAATTAACGCTCTGTTTCCTAAACTGATGGCGATAAATATGGATTTAAAACGCTTCCGCATTTTTAACACTCAACGTAATGCAATGTGTCTGTAAAATGCATACTATGAATGCATCTCGCAAGTTTTGGGATACTCTTGCAAGTTGTACGAATATCTTCAGTTGAAGGCCACTGGGTGAGCAAAATTCCTTGGGATGTAACTTAACGATTGTTTCATAGATAGATCTCATGTGCTTTTGCTTCAATATTGCCTTTATTTAAATATTGAAAATAAGGAAACCTGTTTACGAAACCACAAAAATATTTTAAATGCACATATATCTTTCACAAGGGAATACGAGTGCATGAGTGCATACTCGTAATATAATTTTGCTGAGTTGAAGGTTGCACGAAGAGGAACACTAACAGATTCACTAACAGATGAGATTCGTTTACTGAAATTTATTATTTTGAATTTTTGCATACATTTTTTACTTAAAAACGTCGTTTTGCTTGTACATTAAAACGAACAGTAAAAACTGAAATCATTTAATGGCCTAAAGGTGTGTTGGACTTTTAGTGCTCTTGTGCTTTTTTTCCTTTACTTGTTATTTTTATAATTTTTGCAATGACTTTTGAATCCGTTATACGGCTTTAAACAGCAGTGTCTCTCGCTATGCTGCCTGCAGTAAAGGAAATTTTTTTTTAGGGGCATCACTTTTGGCCATAAACATTTTATTTATATAAACTTGTCAAATCGGTCGTAACACTGAAAAAACTTTTTTGTGAGTCTTAAATTTTATATTTATTGTTTATATGAAAAAAAAAAAAAAATTTCCGACAGCTTTCAGTTGGAGAAAAAAAAAATATTTTTCTTTGTTTTATTATCTGCCTTAATACTGGATCAGAAAATATATAAATAATGTTATATATCTGTCGTCTTCAGATATTGCCAAATTTAAGCCTAAATCAGGTTTCAATTTGCCATTAAAAAGTTTTCAATTCATAAACTGGCTAAAATGGCCAATCCAACTCTGGCCAAATTTATTACCAGAGCTAGGAAAAAGTATTCAAAATGTATTTTAAATAATGAGGCATTGACTTAAATCACTTACCGTTATCAATTTCATTTTCACTGGGATCTCTTGAGAAAATATCATGCTGTTCCGACTCCACACTCTGCAGAGCTTCTTGAAAATCCGGTTCTGGATCGTTGATATCTTCCAAGTATCGGTATTGATTGCGATGCAACTGCTGCTGGCGTCGGAAATAATGTTGTTGATTCTTTTGCTGCTGCTCTTGCTGTTGTTCAAAGTCCTCTTCAACGGGCTCCTCTTCTACATCCTCCACTACAGCCTCGTTAATAAAGTCATCATTTATATTTTCATTGTCACTGTTATTTTCCCTTTTATGGCTGGTTTTCTTACGTGTATTCGCTTCTGCTTCTGTATCTTCATAGTCATTTTCAAAATGCGGCTGCTCTGTGGGGCGCTGCTTGTTCCGTTGAAATAAGGGATTTCTGTTTTTACTTCCACTGCCATACGTTTTACGTTGTTGATATTTAGCACCCGTCCTTTTAAAGGAGTCAGGCGATGTGTTAATACCTCGTGCTCTGGTTCGTGCCGTAGAAGCCTTTGGCTTTGGCAAGATTTCTGCTATTGTTGGAATTTTCTGATTAACGCTGCGATGTGGAAAAAGTCGCCTCTCCAAGTAATTCGATAAAATCTGTTCTGTAATTTGATTTTGCCGTGCTATTTCCGATTGGTCTAAACCAAATTCCGTATCTAAGAGAGGCGGAAAAAATATAACAAATTTTTAGATATTTTTTGGATATCAAAACACAAAAAATGTTTTAAAAATAATAAATAAAACCAATAACTCCACAAAAAAAAAATCATTTCAGCTCAATACTGTTATAGTATGTATTTGTATTTGTGCGACGAAGACCACAATTAGGCATATAATTGCCAAAAGTATCCACAATTGGAAATCTGTAACTGATCATACATTTTCATATTTATCAAGATATGAGAGAAGATGACTCGGTGATGTTATTGAAAATCGGTTACTATACCCGTCTTCATCAAAAAGGATGGTAGGATATATATGTATTGGTTTGATATGCTGCTCTATATATAGTATATATGTCGATCCACATTGGATCCAAGTTGATAAAGGTTTGTCCGTCCGTCTGTCTTTCTGTCTGTCCCAAGTAATTTTTTCGTTGCGGTCTAAATTGGGCTTAAAAGTTGTTTAACACTATAAATTTAAAAGCTTATTTGCTCATAATTTTCTCAAAACTATCACATATCTAAATCACCAAAATCGGATAATAAATAAATGAAATATAGGCAAAAAATCATTTCATACAGAGAGATATGAGCGTTTTATTTATTTATTTCAATTATTAAAATTGTCTGTTAGTTCAAACCTATTTATATACAGTACAGTTGTAGTGCAAAAAATTGTATTTAGAACATATTCTTGGAGAAGGGTGTATAAGATTCGGCTCAGTCGTATATGGCAATTTTACCAGTTTTTTTTTAACAAATTTAAAAGATCTATTAATATTTGATTTTTATAAAAGATAGGATAGAGTCATCTCAATTTATTGATCCAACAAAGCTGGATTTAATGTAAATTTAATTTAAAGCTTTGCTTAAGCTATTCTATAAATATTGTGCTTCTAGTCGACAAATAACTAGAAATTAAGATATACTCGTAAATCATTGATGACATTAATCCGTATCTAAGTATCTTTTTATGTGACAAATTCATTATTAATTTAGACAGAAGTAAATTATTAGAAATACTTTTAGTTTGAATTGAATATGATTTGTTTTGGCAAAAGCTAAAATAACTACTGTTTATTCAAAAAAGCTTTTTTTTGATTTTATTTTTATTTATTGCATCTACTGAATAACGTAAATTTTTCGTTTTCGGAGAAAAAATTTATTGAATTTGCTTAAACTTTAAATGTGACGGCCTTTCAATGGCTTTGCAATTAAAGAAAATTTATATAAAAAACAAAAATATGTTTTCGCTATTCTCCAAGTTCCAGCTCCACTAGAAATCAGCTAAACATGTTAGCACAGTATCTTGTCTGCTTATCTGTTTTACATCTCATAAATGATCAGTAATGTGGGAAATTTCTTGTACTTGAATAACTAACCTTCACGTTTAATTAAAAAAAAAAAAATGTTTTATTACAAATAAACCAACTCTTTTTCATAAATTCCAATTTAAGCATTCTTTCGTTGCCTTGATTGCAATAAATAAATAAAAAAAAAATTTTTCCACGCCATAATGAATCAGTGGAAACGATTTTGCACAGTTTGTGGTCATTCTTCATGGTTAATCTTAATTTATTTTTTTTTTTTTTAACTGGATTCCTTAACGATTATCGTGACAAATTTTTGTAATTCTAATTAAAGACAATATTAAGAACATAAACACTATAAATTGTTTTTATAGTCCGAAAAGGGTACCTCTGCTATGTGGAATTGAAAGATGTATATTTGAATCCCAAAAATAGTTTATTCGACCGATATCGGGCTATGTTTAGTTTGCGAAATATGCATACTGAAGAATCTGTTCTAGCTATAACAAAGGGTCTAAAGGATAATACCGCCTTGTTTAGACATGAGGTAGCATTTGTCCTAGGACAATTACAAGAGCCTTGTAGTATTCCTTATTTAAAGGAAAATCTAGAAAATTCATTGGAAAATGAAATGGTACGCCACGAATGTGCTAAGGCTTAGGGGGCAATCGCAACAGAGGAATGTGTTTCTATTTTAAATCGTTATGCCGAAGACGACAAACGCGTCCTCAAAGAGTCTTGTGTTATAGCTTTAGATATGTGCGAATACGAAAATTGCAGAATTTCAATATGCAATAGCTTTCTATGAAATCAATATTTGAAATTTTTAATGTTTCTCATATTGCAATTTATCTTGTTTTATTTCCCTTCACTGAAATAAAAATGATTTCCATTCTACTAAGAAGTGGGTAATTTCCCTTCCAGAAAATCCATATTTAAAAAGGCCTCGTATACGCCAACTACTACTAATGTGACCACAAGCGGACAACAAGTTTTGGTTTAAACACATTTTTTTGTTGTTCTTTTTTTTTGTATTATTAAAAATAGTGGACAATATTTATCTAAAAATAAATAACTAAATAGCAATGCAACGACAAATTACCAGTTCGTTATTAACTGCCATTGAAATTCTAAATAAAAAATTATTTCATAATGCCTTCAAAACAAACACGACAATTTAATGCTGGAGCGAAATTGTTGTGGACAAAAGTATTTATTACTCTTTTTCAAACAATTAAGCTCGAATTGAAATGATTTTGAAATCTTCAAATATCGCTTTCCATTTCAAAATCTATGGAAGAATAATCAATGCCTGCTACGGATATCAAACATATTTTGAATTTAAAATAAAGCTCGAATAATAAAGTTTGCGTACATTATAAATAATTTTACTCAGATGAATGATTTTTTGTTGTCTTAAACAAGAAATCTAACGATCGAAATCCTACAATTGCTGGATATAATCGAGCGTTTATTAGTTGATTGTTTGCTTCGTGTGTTGTTTCCAACAAGCTCGCTATAAAGAATGACTCTAATTAAAATTTGATTTTTATAAACTGTTGCAAAGAAAAATATCAACAGCCAATGATGAAATTACAACACGAATCTTAGACGCTCTAATTTTTGTATCCATTTTGGTAGCTAATAAAAATGCTACTTATTTACACCATTTCCAAAAGGACAAACATGTTATAAAAATTTCGAATAAACACTACAAGGCGTCTACACCTACAACTAGTGATATTAAATTAGAATTAGCCTTCGTGAACGCAAGAAGCGAAGTTTATCGTATTTGCTTAAATTTAGTATAAATAAATAAATAAATAATTTTTAAGCAATCTTATTAATATTTTTAAAATTAATTATTAAGGAAATGAATAATTTTTAAGCAATCTTATTAATATTTTCAAAATTAATTATTAAGGAAATGGTGTAATGTTGTAGCATAATTAAAAAAAAATGTAGTATACATTTAAAAAAAATATGGGAAGTAGTAAAAAAATTGCATGCCATTCTATTGAAATGTTATTCTTATGAAAATATGCCTAAAAAATTCATAAAAGATAAACAATTTAAAATATCATTTTCCAACGACTGTATCCCAGAAATATATAATAATATAAATAAGAATAAAGAAATAAGAAATTTATTTATCGAAATAAAGCCAAAAAATTTCGAGTGCTTATATCCTTTACTTAAGGCCAGAATATATATTTCTTAAAAGACTTTACTTTATTTTTGTTATTTTTATATTACATAATTTTTTTTAATGCTAAAATAAAATTATTTAAAAAAAAAAATCCTTTAAAACAACCAAATGGTACGAAACGGACATGGTAAAACCATTTTGTTTAATTTTGTTATCCAGCCCTGCTATAAACACTGAGGGCATTGCCATACTACATTTTGAGAAACTGTTTTATTTCAGCTATTTTTAAATGATTTATTTAATTTACAAAATATATAAATTGCCGAATTAAAAAAAAAAAATTCTTAAGGAAATGGTGTAATAAGAGTTTGTTTCTTTTTTCCATACATGTGCTTGTCGGCATATACTACTTCCAAATATCCATAAGTTACAAAACTTGCAACACACCTAATCATATCGATTGAACGAACTCTGCATCATACAACATCTTTGTACAAGTACTCATTAACCGTAAACTGCAAGACGTTTTACCAAGCAGTTACCAAGCAATCAACCAACCCTCCTCTGCTCACACTTTTCCCACTTGAATGTAGTTTCTTTGGCAATTGTAACAGTTTCTTTCGATTTTTATTAAAATTTCAATTCGACTGTGTGGAAAGAAACATATAAAAACGAGGACTGCATTTGTTAAGGTTTTTTTTTTAATATATGTGTGCACATATACCAGCTTTTGCTTTATTTGTGGTTTATGTAAGTAAATCTTTAAAAAAGGATTTTTCGATATTTTTCTCTTATTTTCATTATTTTCCACTGGTTTCATGGTGAACATAAAGACAAGAGTGGGGAAAAGCGGTTACTTTTGTGCCTTGTTAAATTTTTAATTAAAAATTTTATTATATTATTGTGACGTTCTTTTTTTGTAATGTCGTGGCACCTCGTATAAAAAACCAGAACAGTTGAAGGAAACAAACGGAGATTAATGGAACTATATTTTAAGTCTTATAGATAAGATCAAGGCCGTATCTGTTTTTAAGTACGCGTTCGAGAACAAAAGACTGCATGAAATTTATTTCATTTGTAAGATCATGTCAATTAAATCAAAAGCATACAGAGCGATTTATTCGAATACATTTTAGTGTCGACAACCAGCTGGTAAATTTACTTTAATACATTCCAAGGACGCTACTTATTTGTTTTAAGCTTCTCTGTTTTTTTTTTTTTTGTTTTTGCAGCTGAAGATTTTAAAATGATATATGTGATGCAGATCGCTTTTTGATGCAAATCAGTTCTAGATGTTTAATTCTTTAATTTATATATTTTATAAATTTAATAAATCATTTTAAAAATAACTGAAGTAAAATAGCTTCGACCTGAAAGCTTTTAAGTTGATAAAATAAAGCTAAAGCGCTATAGTATTTCTTATATAAGAAATATTTTGTGCTCTTTTGTAGCTTGCATACCTTGCCATGTGAAAGCTACTGTAGTCATGCATTACTACTATTTTGTCATATTTGAATATTTTGTGTATTTGCTGGCGGGGAAGTACCTCTTAGTTGAGTGCCATTCTCTCATACTGCTTTTAAAATGTAGCTGTATCGAAATATCTTACAATTTGGGCTTACAATAAAATTTCTCCCCATAAAGCAATTAAGTTAGGCTGCTTTTAATTTAGTTTATATAAAATTTGCTTCTAAAGGCCTCGTTTCACTATCCTACACAGTCGTACGATTCATTTATATGAAAATGTGATAGCGATACACTTATATTTTAAGGAATCAAATCAAAATGGTGTTGCTGGTGCTACACAATCGGGGAAGTACTCCGTAGTTGAGTGCAGACCAACATAATGCTTTTGAAATTCATATGTCTGCCCCGAACCCCACACATGTACAAGCCTCAATCTAGAACACCAATTTTTTTTCGCAAATTTTTCGCATTTCGCAAACAACATTTCTAATATTGATTTCCAAGTATTCAATTATATTTGATTTATCGACGTAAACAAGTGATTTTACGTAACCCGAAAAAAAACAATCTAGTGGGGTTAAATCATACGGATAAGACCAATTTTTTTTCGCAAATTTTTCGCATTTCGCAAACAACATTTCAAATATTGATTTCCAAGTATTCAATTATATCTGATTTATCGACGTAAACAAGTGATTTTACGTAACCCGAAAAAAAAAACAATCTAGTGGGGTTAAATCATACGAATAAGACCAATTTTTTTCGCAAATTTTTCGCATTATTGCCGTCCGTATTTCGCCAGTAATATTACAAAATTGATTTCCAAGTATTCAATTATATCTGATTCATCGATGTCAAGAAGTGACTTTTCGTAACCCGAAAGAAAATAATCTAGTGGTGTTATATCATACGAAGATGGTAGTGGTTCTGCGAATAATTCAATTGGACGCATATTAGCAAGCTTAAAATCAGCTAATTAAGCTAAGGAAAAGAATATTATTATCGCGTTTGAAGGCATATCGATAAATAACCCCGCTAGCTCACAAAATCATACCAAAAAGTAATTTTCTCTTTTCTTCAAATGCAACAATTTCGCGGAATAAAATTTTGAATGGGTATTCAATATAATTATCGATCCATAAACGTTTCTCTGAACAATAAAGAACCATCAGCTGTCAAATGGCTTATAATTTAAAGTACTGTCAACCTCTAAAAGTGAATATAATATGCACAATTTTGTCTTTATTTATGGCGGTTCTTCCAATTGAGATATTTTCAGTTGTGGTGTATTTGAAAGTGAATTTAATTGGCGATGGGCATTTCAGAAGTTTATTATTACCAGCTTAAAAAATTTCTTTCTTTGATAATAATAATTTACAGCTGTTTATACAGCTGTTTGTACAGCTGTTTGTACAGCTGTTTATACAGCTGTTTGTACAGCTGTTTATACAGCTGTTTGTACAGCTGTTTATACAGCTGTTTATACAGCTGTTTATACAGCTGTTTGTACAGCTGTTTATACAGCTGTTTATGAATATAAATGTGTCCTTGTGTTTTGCTTTATATTTTAAATCACTCCTTCGTATGCCTTCATTTAAAAATTTAAAAAAAATAATAATAAAAATTTGAACTCAACAGTTTACATATTTACGGAAACACAAATGAGAACAAGTTTTATAGTTAATTATGCAATATCTTTTTTCTAAATGCCATAAAACAATAATAAATCAATTATAAACCAAAAAAAATTGACGGTATTTTTGAAACCTAAAAGCAAACATGGTCACTACGTAGTAATTTTTCTATTGCAGAGTTCGCCGCCTATAACGAATTTCGCAATTTGCGTAACTTTTAAAACTTTCTCGAAAACTAGTCAAGAGAGCAGATCCATAATTTCTTCTCCAATATAATATGGGTTAAGCGGTTTACAGATACACCAGAAAGTGATGTGAAATAACACACAAGCACTTAAATGTAGAGGTAAACATTTGGCTTAGGTCATACATGCGCGCATGCGCCACATACATAAATATACACAATTATTCGCATTTGTCTGACGCCTTCATATTTTTAATAATTTTAAAATAACGTTTGCACTTAACGCGTAAGTATTTGCAGAAGCTGATCAATTATTTCATACCGCTCTTCATATTAATAGCTTCATATACTACATATATCGCTGGCCTAAAGTAAAAAGGCCTTATCTAGCATTTTTTTTAAATAGATTTTTTAGTGATTTTACTGTGTGTACTAAATATATTTAGCTCTTTTCTTGAGACTAACGATATACAATATACGCACTATATAATTACAGTTAGAAGCCGTAGTAGTGCTTTTAAATTATTTATTATTTAATAAACAAATTTAATTTTCTATAATACTTTTTCTGTTAAATAACAATGCTGTAGTTGTCCGCTGGTGCGACCAACTATCGATTTTTACTGGTGCCATTAACATAACTATTAAGCTGCTTTTATAATTATTACTAGCACTGTATCACTATGATATTTATTTATTCTTTATATAAATATTTAAAACAGAGTTACTGGCCAGCAATCTTTAATGAAGATTAAAGAAGCTGATTGCGAATTTTAAAAGATGTTTACATTTTAATGTAAATTATAATAAATTATTCAAACGCAACTACTCACGACTAGACACAACAGCAATGTCAGCCCCATGCCCACTATGATCAAATGCATATGTAAAAATTTTGAACAGTGGTTCAAAACAAAGCCAATCGAAAATTTTTTTTTGTCGAAATAATTGATTGCTATGCAAAATGGATTTTGAAATATGTAGATGTTGATTTCAAATTCTTTCTTTAAAAAAATAATCATTTCCACTTATAAGGAAAAGCCTTATAAGTAGATATAAATAAATATATTTATTTTTTAATTATTTCTTTTGCATTTAATAATACAAGTTCATGTAAATACCTATACAGTGGGCAATATTAGAAACCATAATTTGTATGCCTGTTTTAATTATTCAAATTCAAAATAATTCAAATAAATTACGTGTATGAAATCGCTAATTTCTCATTACTTAAATATATCCAATATAATTAAAGATCATGCTTCACTATCGTACACAGTCGTACGATTGATTTCCACGAAAATTCGAATACTTGTATGATGCAAAAAAAAAGTTTTGTTAGTATTTTAAAATAAATGCAACTCCAATTACATAAGAAGTATAATTTTAAAAACTCTGTTACAGAGATGTCACATTTGACACATCGTACGATTGTGTAGGATAGTGAATCATAGCATTAAGTCATCCGTATTTGAATATTATTTATTGGAATTTTTCTTTTGTCTTGAACTAAAGACTATCCTCAAAGTATTTAAATAGAGAAAATGTGTCGAAAGTAAAGAAGCATCAAAAGGCCAATGCTTGGCTCGTTTTAGCGTCAAATGACACCCTATTTCTTAATATGGGCCATATGCTAGTCTCGGTTGTATGGTGTATCGATGTGTAAATTCGTCGCAAGAGGCAAATGTACGAAACTACAATTTGTTTTTAATTGCAGGAAAGTAGTCTTATCCTGCATTGATATCGTTAGTCACGTGTGGAAGGACCCCAACCCTCAGTCCTTTTTCAATAGATTTTTTAGTGATTTCAATAGGAACTTAATATAGAACTTGGACTTTTCTAAATAAGACCAAGTATATATAGAGGCGAATTTTGCACGATAGCGAAGGAAACCAGCAAACTTTCATAGTTTTACCAGTTAGTTTTTCTAGTTAGTTGAAAACAGAGAATCACAAAGTTATAATTCTCATACTCTTTATAGGGCTTTTGCAGCTGAAAATGCAATATGTTTATAAAATGCAACGGAAAGGTCAGGCAGCTCATTGCTTCGATAAGTTTTCTTATCTTAAAGAAAAGGTCTTAGAATTATTTTTTATGGATAGTATTTTTTATGGAGAGTATTTAGATTTGAAATGAATGCTTGCGACCTTATAAAAGTTCTAGATCTGGTAGGGCAATATGAGGTCAGTCTGCCTCG
Organism: Ormia ochracea; assembly: GCA_963402855.1. Lineage (NCBI taxonomy): Eukaryota > Metazoa > Arthropoda > Insecta > Diptera > Tachinidae > Ormia > Ormia ochracea. Next base: position 20,738,729 of record OY727106.1, read on the forward strand.
ACCTTTGAAAGCTATTTTTCCGTGTTGTACTTAAAGTTTTCAAATGGCGTTTAAATTTGTAAGTTTTTGAAACACTGTGCGAAAGTCATTTAAAAGTCAATTGGCTTGGTATGTCCAGAGAGTAGAATCTTTGAAAGCTAAAGTTGTTATTGCTTTGAATTGAAAAAGCATCCATGGCGAACCTAAATCCAATTGCCAATTGGTTCTTTTTTTATAATTCATTGAGCAGACTGCCGTTTGGACTAGTGTGACTTGCAATTTGATGTTATACACAACAATTTGCTAATATGTAATTTCGTCATTAACTGAATAATTTGTTTTCGAAAATTTTTTTTTTTTTTTTTGTCAAGGCTGTTTGATTACTTGCATGACTGCACAGCCATACTAACTCATAAGTTTCATATTAATATTTTTTCTATAAAGTTCCCAAAAAGTCCACCCATAAAGTTAATAAAATGTTTATATAAAAACAAAGCAATGATTATTTTTTTAACATTCGTATAAATTTCAAAATTGCCAAAGTGAAAAGTAATAACGAAACTAAAAGTCCAGCTTACACAAGCCAACTGTAAGGCTTGCGTAAAAAATTTATACTACCACGAGTTGCACTTTGAGTTCGAGATTGTCAGGAATTGGTAAACCGTAATCTACAATCACTTATTGAGATGAAAATTTAATTGCCCTTTATCTTATTTTTATTGCTGGCTTTATTAATTCATTTTATTTTTAATTTAATTTAATTTTGTTTTTATTTAAAATGTTATGTTTTTATTGCATCTGTGCAATAAATCAATTAAAATTTCCTAAACTATTACACAATTAATTACGGTTTTTATGGTTAAATATTTAAAAGTAAGTAAATGTAATCTTCTGTTAAATACCTGTTAATGGCACTAAAATATTGTGAACTTAAAAATGCAAGAGAAGTGCATCCGCGTTATAAGGTTTATAGCCAACCATAACATGTATAGGTCACATTTTATAGGAATATTACAAAATAAGGTACCTTTTAGGGGCTAAAACGGGTAAGTTAAATTTAAACTACTGCACCTAAAATTATATCTTAATCCAACATCGAGGTCGCAATCTTTTTTATAAATTAGAACTCTCCAAAAAAATTACGCTGTTATCCCTAAAGTAACTTAAATTTATAATCAATAATATTGGATCAATTTTTCATAAATTAATGAATTTAATAATTAAAAGTTTATTAAATTTTAATATCGCCCCAATAAAATAATTTAAATTATTTAAATTAATAAATTCAATAAAAATAAAATAAAATAAAATTATAAAGATTTATAGGGTCTTCTCGTCTTTTAATTAAATTTTAGCTTTTTGACTAAAAAATAAATATCTATAATAATTTTATTAGAAACAGTTAATATCTCGTCCAACCATTCATACTAACGCTTTATTATAAAGCTTCTCTTTACAAAAAGTATTTTTAATATTCTTTTAATTCTGATAAATGTAATACTAAACGGAATTGAAATAAATAAGCCCATGAAACGCTATCCTGGCATGCGTGCTGAAAAAGTAGTATAGTGCATACTAAAAATGCATCTCTGTAAGAGAGTTTTGTAAATTATAATTTTTATGTAAACAGTGTTGCATTTATTTCAAAATACTAGCAAAAAAATCTTTTGCTTCGTACAAGTATTTGAATTTACGTGGAAATGAATCGTGCGACTGTGTGGTATAGTGAAGCAAGAGCTTTTTATAAGCTGTGCTAGTGATCTTATTCATCCGTTTAATAAATAAAAAAAATTCACATGAACAAAAATTTCATGGCCACTATATTTCACCAAAAAATTCCATTGAATTCGCCAATTTATACAAAAAGTTATTTTAAACCTATTCATAAACGAACTCATCTCCATCTACACATGCATACATATACACTTACATATATTATTATCAATATAAAAACACGTCAATAACACAATTTTATGAAAATTTTAGCGATGAATAAGAAAAGAACAGCGATAAAATATTAGTATTTATAGATAAAGAATTTAATCTTAATGGCACCATATTAAATCTTGTTTAACATTTAAATTGAAATAAAATTAATAAATATGAAATTTAATTGGAATTTAAATTTATATCAGAGATAAATTCAGATAAATGTTAAAGTTTAAATAACGCTCCGAAACCTGTGGAAAAATCATATATTGTATATACAAGTATATTCTACAAATCATATGATCTTGGCAATAGAATTGTGATTTTGTGGTGTTCTAAAAATCGAAAAGATATAACTTTTTATATGTATATTTTTTTATATGTGCTACTTACACATGTCTTTAGCTTGTAAGGCTAAATATGTATAAAAAAATATACATATATGAAAAATAATTGGCCTATAAGGAAAGGAATTTGATATAACTTTTTGTTGGGATTTTGCATTTTTGCAAACACAAGAAATCAGCTGTTTTCTCTATTGTTTGGATAGACCCAAAAAATTATGTATTAGAAAGTAGTTTTTGACAAAATTGAAAGAGGAATATCTACAAATAATAAAAATCAATATTAATAAAATTCCTATCTGGTGCTACGGAATATAAAAATGGTCCACGGACTCTTCGTCAAATGTGTATAAAATTCAAAGAAAAATACGAAGAATTACAACAGGGCTCTGGTATATAAAAAACTCGAATATACACAAAGATTTGGATGTGCTGTCGATGAAAAGTGAGGTTAAAACCACGTAGCAAGATGCCGAAAAAGGTTAGAGACTCCTCCCAATGTATTAGACCATAATATCCTAGACAGCAGGGTATACACGCGTTTGAGTAGGAGGGGCCTGCATTCATCGCATTTTATCTAGCAATAACATATTAATTTTTTAAAATTAGGATTTAAATAATTATTGCAAATTCATGTCAATATTTTGAAGATGCAATAAATAAGTTTTGAAAAAAAAAATTAATTTCAGTAATGGATGTCATGAACAAAGAATTAAAAATGAATGAAAGCATTTCTTTTAAATTTCGAGCTCAACAAATTTCATTTTAATAAACCGGTGGAGAAGAAGGCCGAGATCGCATTGGAGGTGCCACTTTTTACAATCACTTATTGTTGCCACTTTCTAGTGCAAAGTGCATAATTATTTTAGAAATTTGTCAAGCAATTGATTTTTAATGAATAGAAATTAACAAAAAATATTTAATTGTTATTAAAAATAATTCCTTTATTTTGCAAAATCAAATATATGTATATTTTACTGGCAGCAATATTTCACTGCCATCGATATATTTTCGAAGAACTAAAATAGATGACGATGATGAAAAGTAAAAGCCAAATCATAAAACCAACAAAGCTTTCAAAACCTTTGGAAATTAAAGTGTCTGGCCTAACATTGCCTCAAAATATTTTTTAGAATCCTTTTATTACAAAATCCATTTCGAAATATAAACAAAATATTTGAAAAAAGCAGCTGATGTACAGAAAGCCCCTTTTTTGTAATTCCATATCTCTTTAAGAAAAAGTGGTTTCGAGAACATGCCTGATAATATTTTACTCAAAATTGTTCTACAAAATGGTCTATGCAATCCCAACTTGCACTTCATGAATCTACACATCCTTTAAGGAATTAAAAGTACTAAAAAAAAATATTTTTTTACCCTCTTCTTGTATGATAAAAGATTAAATCTTCGTAGTGTGGTGCTGCCCTTATTAGTTTGCACTTCTCAGGACTATAAATTCTCCTTAAATTTTTTAATTTTTTTTTTTTGGAAAAATTTTTTTTTTTTAAGTAATAAATAATAAATTCTCGTTTTTTATTGAAAATTCCACATGAATTCAGAATTATTTAATTAACTATAATTCGTTTTTAAATTGCTTTTTTATGTTTATTGTTAATTTTATTCCTTATGCTTTAGGTCCTCTAATTGTTCTTTCAAATAAAACTTTCTGTTATTATTCTTGTAATTATATTTTTTTTTTAATGGAAAATATCAATTATACAAAATATAAGTAAATACTTAAAGGAATTGCAGAAAAAATTTATTATTCATTTGAATTTATTTATTCATGTGACAAAGTCTCTTTAAGCTTTCGTTGCTTATATAGTACAAATACAACCAACGACGAAGTTTGATTGTAAGCTAAAATTGTTCAACTTCTGTAATTAATTTTTTACAAAACTTTTGTGGTTTTTACGCTTTTTAAATTTTTTTTTTTAAACATTGGCTTGTTTGAAATGTTTAATTCCATTAAGGGAATATTTAAAAAAAAAAAATTGCTAAAAATTTAGCCGACTTTCCATACATGTATACAATACTTTCATATATTTTAACAAAAACCACAAAATATTTTATTTATATTATTTAAAAAGCTGGTTTTCAGTTTAAAAATTGAATTTTGAAATCACTTTTCAAATTCGTTCTAGTTAAGAGGTCAAGTAGTGTGCGAGTGGTTTAAGAGGCTACAGTATAGTATACTATATAAAGCAGATGCCACGTTCTCGCTAAGGTTGCTTCTAGTTTTGAAACTGTAAGCCCAATAGTGACAATATTTTTCATCAATATATACGTATTATAAATTACAGTATGAGCTCGATTTGAGCAACTACAGATAACTGCAACACGCGATATTTTACAGCAGAGTCTTTATAAGAGCAACTTTTTCCAATAACCACCACCGATAAGGGCAACTTCTTATGTCTTATAAAATTGAAATGAATTTTCTCTTTGAATTTATTTCTTCAGAAACGTAGCTGTACAAGTACTTACAGTACTTGGACTGAGGAAGAGGATCTACTACTGATTTTGTCACGAAAACCGATAGCAGAAGAACAGGCTTCAATTACAGCATCGATTTCAAAACTGTTGCAGGACGTTTTACTGCATATAAACTTAACAGATTGTGAAATGCAGGCATTGATCAGGGAAAACTATTCAGAGGAAAATGTTGGTACAGCTAGTCGAGAGGCAGAAATTGTAGAATCTGTACATTTTGGACAAAGAAAAAGTTAAAGTAGATGATGATGTCATTAAGTGTCTTGACATTTGTATGGAGCGGGAAGCAGAAAGAGGAATTTCTTATGAAAAGTTTTTTTCTTTTCTCATGAAAAGAACCAATTCTACTTGCAAAGCTTTTGGCTTGTCCGAAGGAAAACAGCCAGGGTCTAGGCAGGAATCGAACCCGGTTCATTAGGCTGAGCATTATTCACTCGCCTACGGAGGCACCCGAATGTTAAGCGCTCTTTAAGAAATCAAGGCAGCTGGGATTTCGCAAAAGGCTACAAACTCTAAAACTCAAACAAAAATTTAATTATTCTTCCCCTTAAACACGGGCTTTAAGCATAGTTTCATACATAAATAGATCTCATACACATACAGCTGTGTTCAATATAATAGGAGTGATGGTACTGAATATTTTTATCAGTGTAATTTGTTAGTGTAACAAACATAGATACATACATACGAGGATATAATGGACAAATTAATGCTCCAATATGCTGAGTAGAATATGCCACTGACCCGAAACACACTAGTAGATTTGCAAAAGAGTGGTTCCGAGCCAGTATGGTTGAGGTCATGCCTTGGCCTCCTCAGTACCATGACCTCAACCTTATCGAACATTCATGGGGAGACTTAAAGAAAAGTGTAGCAGAGGTTAAACCTTCAAATGCAGCACAGTGCGTAAGGCGTGGGAGCGAATCCCGTTAAAGCGATGTCGGTATATAATTGACTCTATGACTCGCAGATGCGCTTATGCCAGTTATCAAAAATAAAGGTTATTCCAATAAATACTAAAATTATTTAGTTTTCTGATTAAATAAATATAACCTTTAATGCCTTGTTATTAATAATTAATTCTATGTGTAATAATACTCCTATTATTTTGAACAGGAAATTTTTGTAACACTTTGGGAAAAGCCCCTTTTTTTTATAAATGTGATGGCTTAATTTAAATGTTATTTAGTATTAAAAATGAGGAATATATGAATATCAAATTAAGTTAAAAAACTGAACAAGTTAAGTTAATGAGTTAGTTAACCGCACTCCTATTATTATGAACACAACTGTTTGTATATACACGCGTAAAATATGTAAAAAAATCAATTTTTTGTTTTGCTTTTTATTTATGTATAGAACTTTAATTATATCAGTTTGCTTTATAAGTGATTTTTTCATGTTTAAATTTTTTCAAATTTAATAAATTTTAGTTAAAACGTGGTGAGTTTATAAAAAAGATTTTTAGTGTTCTGTTATCACAACCTTCGAGCTTGTACTGTATGTAAATCAACTTCAATTTTTTTTTTTTTTTTGTTTGTTTGTGATAAAACATTTTATATAAATTTCAGAAATTTAATATGCAATAAACATAAAAATATTATTAAAAAAAAAAAAAAAAATTAAATGACATTCTAAATACATGTTTTCTAAACAATAAAATAAAAAAAAAACCATAAATTAAAATTATTATAAATTGAGAGGTTGGTATTTTAATGTTCTGAATATTTAAAATCGTAATTAAAAAGTGTGTTTGTGTATTCTTGAATAAAAAAGAAAATTAAAAAATTCTCTGAGGATATCAAGAAAAAATATTTTAATTTTCGAAATGCATAAATTAAAGTATAACAACGATAATATTAACAAGTTGTTGCTCTTATAGCGGCGCTGCTCAAAGCACGTAACACAAAAAACAAAAAACATACGATGTCTGACCATCTGTATGGACGAGTACGCATGTATGTGGGGATCTACTTATGGGTGGATGTACATGACGGTATTAAGTACGTTTAGATACGTGCTCGCGAATAAAAATTAAATCCGAAAAAAGATATTTTTATATCTTATTGTTGCATAAAAGAAATCTTTGTGAAACGAACAGCAATTAGTTTTGTAATTATAATTGAAATTGTTTCATACTAATTGTTTATTATCTAATATGTTTAATATCTAATATAAAAACATTTGAGCTTTCTTCAATTTTTTCAAGTATATTCAATAATGAATATTTTTTGAATATTTATTTTCGTTTTTTTTTTTTATTTATGGCCATTTTATGAATTTTGGTCTGACAGGAGCCACTTTAATGAAAATGTATGACTGACTTAAACTGACAACGTAAAGTTAAATGAAATTTAATAATAATTTAATGAACTTTTAAAAAGTTTTTTGTACAAAACTTTTGTTATTAATATAAACTAAACTTTTAGAAAGCAAAGAAAAAAAAAGAAGAAGAAAAACTTACCTCTTTTATCGCGAAACGTGGCTGATGAAGACGAATTGTAAATTGTAAAATTGTAAATGTTTGTATTTAATGAGTTTGTGTTAAATTTCAGGCTGTGATTGTTGTTGTTACTACTACTGCTGTTGTTGTTGTTGTTGTTGCTGCTGGTAATGTTGTTTGCAGCAAATTCAACACTGGCCAATCTTAAGAAGATTAACAATAAAATTGTAAATGATTTCATTATAATCGCTGTAGTGGCAGAATAATAATACTCTTTCTATTTTTATTTAAATATTATAAAGATGACACTTTAAGCGGATTTTGTGAAAATAGCTTGACGTTGGACACGTTTGCCAGAGGCGACCTTGCATTTAACAAGGTTGTAATGACAATAGCAAAAATACAACACTCACAAACACATAAATATTTAAAGTAACCACACAAAACACAAAAAAAAATAGAAAAAAAATAGAAAAAAAATAGAAAAAAAACGTTACCAATCTCTCCTTTTCTTTAAAAGGTTAACGGTTGTTTTGGATTGGCGCTCAGTTCAAACCGAAAATTAAATTAAATAATTGTGTATATTTCTGAATAAATTAATTTCTAATTTCTTGTAATCAATTACAGTATTCGCTTAAATTTTAAACACCAAATTGTTTTTGTTTTTTCTTCTTCAGCATTTTGAACTTTCTAAAAACCATTAAAGCCATTTAAAATAGTTTTTAGATTTCATTAATTAATTAGAAAGCACATTTCTGTATTCACAAATTTATTAAACACTTTCAAATAAATTGAACCAACTTGTGGCAGACAGAAAGCTCCGTTCGTTTTTCCGAAAGTGCATTGACGTTTGCTGCAAATACGACCTTGTCCTTCAACAAGTATCCAACTGCTATTAAGTTAATATATAACGAAATCATTGATGTATTATCAGCTTTAGACATGTGACAATTTAATTTTTGGAGGAATTGTTGCAGTGTTCTTTGGATGTAACCGAAGGAAAGTTATTTCAAGCGCACTTGACTTCCAGCTCAACATCAGTTTAATGGTTTCCACATCCCTTAAGCTAAACCAATTCACCAGTTTTCCGTTGAATTAATCTCCATATACATATTACTACAGCAGCAAACACCTTCTTTCTCTTAACAATTAAACGCTTTCTTCTCACTTCTTATTCTCTTTACTTTACATTGCAACTTTTTGTGCTCGCATGCAGTTTTAAGCTCTTGTACTCCTGTAAAAGATCACTTTTGAAAAGAAGCTTTCATTCGTTTGCCAACTGCGGTCCACTTCACACTGTTAACGCTTGAGCTGTCGGTGTTTCGTTTACATTTGCAACTATTTTCTTAACAAACGCTCAGCCATTTGTCTGGTTATCATCTCTCCACAATAAAGACTAAACTTTGAAAATTATTTCGAGACTGGTTTTTTCACACTCTGTATATTTGCTTTTTTCGTTATACGGTAGCCGCAACATCCATAAAGAAAAAGCTGGTTTTCATTCCGTTGTATTTTAAGAAAAAATTTATTACGCTCTTTTTCCACCAGTTTCTTTCATGACGATCGTTCTCTCTTACTGCTCCAAGCAGTTTCTTCCAATTCTCATCGGATTGGTTTGGCCTCTGTACTTATTTTGCAACTTTCTTTAAGCGTTCATAAAAAAAATTTTAAATAATTTGTATCACTGCCAAGCAAAACTTGTCATCTTATTTGTGGTGTTAATTAAAAAAAGCCTTAAAATGTATACACACGTAAAATATATATATATATATATTTTGTTTTTGTGAAATCGAAAGCATACTTGATAATACTTGACCAAATATAAATAGCGAAGCGATTAATGTGCACTCCGACAGGTTAGTTAAATAAGCGCGATTGCACGTTATACACCACCGTTAGTTTTCATCCGTCCTTGGGCCATGGAAACAGGACTTTATTACACCAAAAATGTTTTCCATCAGCCTCTCTTTGACCCATTTTTTTTTGTTTTATAATAATATGTATACCGGTCGCTTTAATACTTGTAATTACAGCCTTATTTACCGACCCTTGCCTTCGTTAGTGCCCCAGCTCAAAAATTGCCAATGTCGAGTTAATATTGAAAGATAAATAGCTTTAGTGTTGGAACCGCAAGTTTATTTTCCTATTACAGATTCGTTTAAAACTGCATTTTTGGATTAAAATACTTTTTTTTTTTTTTTTTTTAACCAACTCTACCTGCAAAGTATTTGGCTTGTCCTCAGGAAAACACCCAGGGAAGGCAGGAATCGAACCCGCGACCTCCGCTTCATTAGGCTGAGCATTATTCACTCGCCTACGGAGGCATCTTGCGCTCGCTTAATATTGCCTAGATAAAGCGAAATCAGTATTGCCATTGCAGCGGTTTTTGTAATCATGATACAACATATATTTTATTACTTTTCAAGCTTCTTTCACTAATTAAGAATTTTAAAAACTTTAGTATTTTTTGCCCATTTCCCCTCTTTGGCCAAACGAAAATATGCAAAATAATATAGCAAATTTGGAAATATTAGCAAAGTGAAAACATTTAGCAAACAGATAATTCAAATTTATTAAATTTTTTCCAATATTAAAGATAAACAATACAAACAAACTAAAAATTTCAGTTCCAGAATTTCTACTAAAACAAATATTGCTCTAACACAATTAGCAAAGGTGTCAAGTGAGCTCCATACTTTTCCAGAACAGCTGATATTAACAGCCGATTTCTAATAAGTACTACGTAATAAATTTTTTAAAATAAATATAAAATAGTTTAACTGCAGTACTAACCAACTCTAATCCATACAATTTGTATACATATTAATTTTTTTTTTTTTTTTGGGGGGATTTTCAAAACTTTTTTGGGAATGGTGTAATATATTATTTTTATTGAAAATATGCAAGAAATATCTGGTTATTTTTGATTTCAAGGCAGTTTCGAGGTAAACTCAATTTCTTGTATACTCGTACATTTTCATCAATCGTGGCTGGATTTCGAAACCCATTTCAAAACTACCGGCTGCCAAAAAGAAATTTGTAAGTTGGCAACTTTTCTTTAATAAAGATAATTTATTAGAAAAAATTATGTAGAATAGTTGAAATGTTCATTCAATTAAAAACTAATCTTTTCGATCAAAAGATTCAATTACAAACTTTAATTGTTAAATGTTTATAATGGCTGCGCTACATAACAAAAAAAATATCGAAAAGCAATTTTGCCAGACTCTCTTAATGTGTTTCGATTTAAAAAGCCTTTATTTCCAAAAAAAAAAAAATTATTAAAAAACTGTTTAAAGAATAAAAAAAATCTTTAAATATTTTATTTTTTTTTTTTTTTTTTTTTTTTTTGTAATTATGGAAACACGTGTATACAAATTTGCCAGTAACTTTGATTCCATTCCATTGCATTGTTTTACGAAAAGTAGACCTTTCAAGGGGCAACTGCAATTTAATTGAAAAGAACAACTTTACTTTTAAAATGTTATTTGAAGAAGTACTTGAGTGGCGTGTTGGTGGCAGATGCCACAATATGATTGTCTCAATGACCATCCCACACCGTTCAGCTTCGGTGAATTTTACAACATTTTTGTAAAAACCATCACAACAACTTTTTGTACATTTACATTCAATGTACACACATACATGCAAATGTGTAAAAATGCAAATAAATAGTAAATAAAACCTAATACATACTTCATCCAACAACAACTCGGGCAAGTTTCTTAAATTCCATTGGACTGTATGCAATGGGTGGTTGGTTGGCTGTGCAAGAAGACTTTTAGCAACGAAAAAAGTTACCAAATGATGAAATTCAAAGCAAGTGTAGTTGATAAGTGACCTCAGTGCAGAGATGCGTAAAACGAAACTGATACTAATGGATGAGTTTTCTATTGCCGACATACGTTTGTTTGCACAACTGAGGAAACTTTAAAACCAAGAAGAGGAAAATGCAATTGAATTACCATAGGAAAACAATGAAGGGAAGTATTGTGTATTGACGCAATTCCAATATTACTTCAGCAAACAAAAAGAAATCAATAACTTTGTTCGAGCCCAATTGTACAGATGTGTTCAGAAATTTATTAATCAAAAATGGAATTGAAATCGACTTGGTCAAACATAGAATTTATATAATTGCATCATATTTAGCGCCTGTGGTCATTAATACCAAACGACATGATTTTATACCGATTTTTGTAAAATGTGTGTGAAGTTAAATTTAGAAAGTTACCACCTCGGACACAAACCACATGATTTAACAGACTTCCGTTAAGGTAATAACATACCTCTGTTAGACTTGTGATTCAGGCAGAGCGCATTCTAAAGACAATTCTGAGCACAACTTATTTATGGAATAAAAAACATGAATGGTGGTACAAGTGGGCACCTCCAAGTAAGTTGTAAAACACGCAGCGGCACTTAATTTTTCCTACATTTAGAAGCTATACAAATCCTTAGTGAAGAAGTCCAAATTCCAGGTAAACGGGAGGTGATCGACGGCTAAAAAGCACTAAGAAATATTTCGTATTCTAAGATAAAAAATCAACTAGAAAAACTAATATAAACACAAGTTCAGCTTAAAAGAATTTGGATTTTCATTAAAGGATGACTTCCAGAAGAAAGTAATCATCAATCACTTTTACTTTTGGTTGAGTCTTTGCTATTTCATTGTATTTTCACGTTTAGATTTGTACTTAAGGTGGGTTTCCAGGAAAACGGCAGGAGTTATGCAACTAATAATCAGTAAGGTATTGCTTAAATGGTTTAAACCCCGGGTATCTAATGCAGTGCCGATTAAAACCGATTAAAAAAATATTGTTTTAACTTTTATAGGAAGTGGTGTGTTGGTGTTTCTGAAAAATAAATGAGACAAAATCTCACCCTGTCTGTTTGTGCCAAAAAATACTTTTTAAATTTATATGAGTCAGCTTGTCTTAACACATTTAGCCGAGGCAGACACCATAAATGATAATGGAAGTCTAAATGTGTGAAACTGAAATTGTTAATTTGAAAGCAGATGAACATTTTTTTAAAAAAAATATAATTAAAATACATTTTTAGTATTAAGAATTTTTTTTTTATAAATAAATTAAAAATATTCACTGTATGGATATGAACTTGTGAAGTAGTGTAGCCTGATGTACTCATTGTTCTTGTATTTAACGCATTCTTTGTATATTCGTACCGCTTTTACATTTGGATTTAGAAGCTTTCATAATTTTCAGTTAAATGGAAATCCATTTTTTTCATATATAAAGAATAAAAAACTCAGATATTATAATACGAATTCATAACTCCTAAAGCAGACGCTCGAAATATTTATCATTTAACCTAATTTCTTTCCGTCATTATCCTTAAACATACTTATACTTGAACTCAGATTCTCGAACATTAAGTAAGCTAATGCTGCCAAACATCCATTCATTCCGCCTTAAGCTCTTTGAATTAATTAATCTTAACCTTTATGTAAACCCCTTGACCACTGGTCACTACGTAGACTCCCCGAGCTACGGTACTCCCCGGTACTTATTGCTTATTTGCTATAAAGCAAGGGGGCCGGGATGTTCACGCCAGAATGGATCACCCCTGCCAGCATACGCTTATGCAGGGTTTATCGGCTCAACGACGCTGCTTGTCTTCGAGGCAACGGAATATGTTGTTTACTTGCATGGCACCGAAGACAAACAGCGTCAGTCGCGCTTGAGCTTTACCATAGAAAAGTAAAAAAATAAATTTCCTATTATTAATTTTTGAGAAATTTGTGTTAAATTATAAATATTAATAAAATACTTTTTATTATTATTAAAATTAAAAAAAAAGAAAAACACTAATCAATCCAAACCCCCTTGTTGCTAGGGCGCAACCAGGATATTTAAAAATCCAAAAATTCTATGTAGTCATCATTCGCCAATATTGTGGAGTCTGTTACGCATAGTGAATTAATTTGCTTGTTTTCTTATGAACAAAAATGTATTTTATTTCTTTCGAGGCATATTCGTTTAAAAAATTCTAAATTCGTCCCATTTTTATGTAATAGATAATTCAATTACTTCTGCTTGATTGGTTATAACACGAGTTTACTGTCACTGAAAAAACATGCTCAATATTTGTTGTTGTACGAGGCAAGTTTGCGGTGCTTTTATAGAGCAATTTTAAAGATATAAATAAATTATAATAATAAAAAGCTCTTAAAGATGAGAAAACTAGATATTTAATATCCGGCCTTTTCTCTTTTTAAATGCATACATGGGGGTGGGGGTTAGGCGGTTGTCTTAAACATTTTTAATTTAAAAAATTAGCCTCTTCATTGTATTTTTCTAGAAGACGGATGTTTATCGAAATTAAAAAAATTATTTCTTTTTGTGCTTATTGAGTCCACTTAAGGAATGCTTTGTTGGAGCCCAAAATATAACCTATATAACCACTATAACAACATGTTAAATCAATTCTTAATCACAGTGGCTGTGAAAAAACTAAAAAGCATGAAAATATTTCTTCACTTTCTGCAAAAGAAAAAAATCTACAAAAATATAAAGCAGCAAATTTAAAAACTATGATTGCTTTCAAAAACTAAAAGGTACAGAGGAATAAAATTTAAACTCGTATTATAACTCGTATCTATAAAATGCAATTCATTCACTTCTTGCTAAAACTTTTACTTCGCTCACACCAACTTCTTTGTCTTTATTATATTTTATCAGCTGCTTGCATTTCCGCCTGGAAAAATTAAAATAAAATTGTAGATAAAGTAGATGTGGAAATCCTACATAATTTTATTAGACGGTAGAAACGCCGTTCCAATTCTCAAGAATATCGGCGAAAGGTCTTGCATATAGTTATGTAGTTACTTTAATTAAGCACTACTCTCTTCAGTGGCTCGAAAAGAACTGATTTATATTTTTATTTCATCTTATTATACAAACTTACTTAAACTACTCTTGTACTAAGTTTTATAATACTATATATGTATAAATGCTTATAGACATATATATACATACGTAACCACGGAGGTACACACGTACATATGTATGTAAGTAGGATTCGTTGCTTTACTATATACGACGAGGAGGAGGGAAAATTCAGAAATGGTTACAGTTTGCAAGTACGAGATAGATTTACTAAGAGACCTGTTGAGAAGTGCCATAATACCTAATTAGATATTCCGAAATTGTTATGAAAACCTATTTGAGATGAAATGAAAATTTAAGCTTGCAGCATATATAATAGTTGGCGGCTTTTAAAGCTAAATGCGAGTTAAGCAACCTTTAATTTATTTATTATGATTTAAATGATTTAAAAGTGTTTGAAATTTTGAAAAAAATTTCTCATTTAGTTGCTGAATAAGACGCATAAGTTGGAAAAGGCATTTAAAGAAAGCTTTAGAGTTCAGAAAAAATATCCAGGCAACTGTTAATTATGCTGTGCATTTACAATTTACTATCTTGTTATCTAGAGAAATAATTAATTTTAAAGACTTTTAGTTGCAGAGTTAATATTCAGCTAAATTTAGTGCAACTTAAATTATCATCATCTCTGTTTATATTTTTTAATAATTTCATCGAACTAATTCAATAACAATTACCATCATTTCTTACCTCTTTAGCTTTTAATTTACCAAAAGGGTTTGCTGCATTGTGCATCTAGCTTAAGCCACTACCTTAACGCAAGCCTTCTTTAAATGTCCTCCACCATTCGTTAAAGGAAAGTCAAACGTTAAAGAAATTCAATATGGTTTTTCCCATATAATTTCGTTCTACCACATACACATTACCCGCATTTGCATAATGTGAACAATTGTTGGTGCAACATTCACTCATTCAGTCGTCTACACATTCCCTTATTCGGTCGTGGCATCTCCTGGCGTTGACAGACAGTGCATGCATTTATTGCTTGATTAAGTTGACAAAATGCATTGTGCGGAGTGCTGACAGACGTCAGCCTTTAACACAATACAAATAACTATTGAGAATGTATTGGTTTTGGCAAACGCTGAGGAAATTCATAGTTTAGGAAAAATGGAATGATATTACCAGGCAACAATTGCGGGCATACACATTCAATGTAGTATGATTTCGATTTATGCAAAGAAAAAGTTTGCCTACAGAAAGAACACGCTGTTTTGTTTAAAGCCACCGAAACATCTGTAGACTGCGGTTGCAGAAACGTTCAAACTTGAATGTGGCACAATCCGTGATGAGTGCATCCGTGATGAGTAACATACCCATATACGTAGCTAACCTTATATATTGCAGTAGTACTTCCATTAATATCGTGAAATGAAAGAGGAATTTCCTTTTGTCTATCGATATGTTGGGGCAATATTCTCTGCAAGGAATTATTTGCTCTGCTATGAAAACTTTTAAATTTCGTTCACTTTGTCGCCTTTAAGCCCTAAATTTTTTTCTTTAAAACTGTTTTTTTTTTTTTTTTAAATACAACCGTAGTCAACAATTAGGAGATAAAATATTTTTCACAAAATTCAGAAGAAAAAAAATAATAATAAAATGCAAATTCGAGAAAAAAGTATGCGACTGGCTATTGGTGTACAAAAGGCAAATCATTACGGCAGTTGAACAGCCTGAGTAAATGAAAAATAGTAGAAAAAAGAACACATTTTGCAAAAGACAATCGAATATGAAGTTATAGACAGACATTTTACACAGACAAACTGGCAACCAAAAAAAAAAACAAAAAAAAACGTTTTGAAAATATTAAAAAAAAAAAAAAATTCCGTGTAACGGAATAAAATGTAAAGAAAGGAGCATCCATTTATGCCTGAATAAATACTCATGGAAATAATAATAATACAAAAGGATGAAAAAGAAAAATTAAGGAAAATAATGCAAACTGAATGGTTAGAATCAATGGAAGGAATAGCATGTTTAAGCAGGGCCAGACAGTAGAGCTTGAATTGATGGCATCGGCAAGAGCTTTAAGCTTGAGTTTGGTTATCAGCAGAGGAGAGACGGCTTTAGTGGAAAAACACAATACTATACCAGCTATGAGGATCGCAGTATCTTTTGAGGGCAGTTAAAAAAAAATAAAATAATAATGTTAATAATAATAACAGTTATAATAATAATAATAATAATAATAATAATAATAATAACAATTATAATAACAATAATATTAATAATTAGAATAAATATACTTATTAAAAATTATTATGCCGCTAGTAGCAATTAATTACAGAAGGCAGTCTAGTGGCACATAAAAAGAACTCTAATGCAACCCATACACGATACAACCGTTGGCACAACTCGCTTAGTAATCAAGTTGTGTGTTGTCCCCACATACGATAAAACCTCTTCGTACAATTTCATTTTGCAAAAAATTTACAGCTGGAAACTACAAATAATAAACACGCATCCCATGAAGCAAAACAAATTAGGCTTGAATTTTGCAAAGCAATAAAACAATTGAAAGCTCTTTAAATAAATTAAATATTTATTGACATTCAAATTTTTTTTAATCTAAAAGATTTTAAAAAAAAATAAAAAAAATAAAAAATAAAATAAAACTTCAAATGAAAAACTTTAAAAAATAAAACTTCAATGAACTGTTTTTATTAATATTTAATATTCAATAAAAATATTCAATTTACTAATATTGGCTATCATTAAATAATTCATCGTAGAGCTGTGTTCTAGTTTCATTTCAGCTGTGTCTTCCATTTTTTTAGTATTCACGTTAGTTTTCTTTGCTTTCAAAAACCAAATTAAGCGACGACACGTCTTTCTCTCGCAAAATTTAAAATGAGAATGATGTACGAAGTCGCATGACTAACCCAAAAACGTTGCAACGCGTTGGCACAACTTGCCAAAAAATCAAAAAATGTTGATTTTTCATACAACCGAGACACAACTTCATACAACAGGCCCACACACGTTACAACCAGCCCAAGTTGTGCCAACGGTTGTATCGTGTATGGGCTGCATAATAATGAAATCGTAGGGGGATTTACATTGATCTTTTAGTTGATACAATCTTTGGAATTTATATCTATAAGATAACCAGTATGGAAAATTAACTATAGCCAAACTTAAGCCAGAATAAATAATTGTAAAATTCTAAGCAAGATTTGGCTTAAACTTGCTTAAAAAATACTTATAGGATTTGGAATCAAGTAAAATTTACCAACTCTGAACACAAGGCCCGATGAAATTTAGATTAATTCCATTTTAGGATATGAAACTATTGCATATTTTCGCCATCTTTCACTAGTTTAATAAAATATATTTGCCACTTAATAAAATTTAATGAAATAATGAAAAATTATTTATATATAATATATTATAATCAATTTATATCTAGCTTTATATTAAACAAGTGTTCTTAATATCAAAATGTTTATTCAGTGTCACATACTTATTGGGTAATGAAGGAGGGGGGATCGAATTGCTTAACACTTTGAAACCTGGACTAAAGCGAAACTAGGCCAAGCTGCAATACGGAAGCCAAAGCAAAACAAAACAACTAAAACAAAAGCAAACAAAGCGAAGTGCTTTGATTGAATATTATCTGCTTGGAATTTAGTTTCATTAAAATTAAGCCATTTTACCACGTATGGTAATTTAATAGTGAAACAGGTATTGCAACAAAGTGTTGCGACAATTGAACTTCTAATTGTTTTTATACTTTCATCTCTATGGGCTGATACACATTTCCAAATGACACGACAGCACATTAATGAATCATAAATAAATAAAATAATATTTAATAATTCTTATTGCATAAAATTATAAAACTGTTTACTCTTTAGATATTATTAGTGCTACTAAGCTTATCGCAACTGTAGTCTTAATGGCTCGGAAATAAGCATAATATTTTCTATAGTTTGTCTCCCCAATTTTTTCTCTTTACATTCTAATGATTTGTTTCCTACACCAACACACACACACACACACACACACACACACACAAGATTGGTAATACTATATTTGTACTTGCATCAATGTTTTACTCACACTACTAAACTTTGGTTTGTTCACACATATTTTTATTATATTCAATTTTTTTTTTTTTTTTTAGATTTAAAAGGCTTCCTTATGGCACATTTTTGTTAAAATTTTACATAAATTGCCATTATAATTTAATAAATTATAATTTACAAATTTTCGTGCGGTGAAAATTATTAATGAATATATAGGAATAAATATAATAAAGGAATATATGGACAGGATATATAAATAAATGCTTAGACAGGCGTACTATTATTACAAATGTAGAGGGTAGCTGTACGGCTGTTTGGTTTCCTGTGTGAAGAAGTTAATAAGAAAGCATAGAAACGATTCTCACTTCAGT
Source organism: Ormia ochracea (assembly GCA_963402855.1). Lineage (NCBI taxonomy): Eukaryota > Metazoa > Arthropoda > Insecta > Diptera > Tachinidae > Ormia > Ormia ochracea. The sequence continues at coordinate 20,757,224 of OY727106.1, forward strand.
GAGCCAAAAAAAATTGTAAGGGCCTGCTTCGGAAAATATATTTTCGATTTATTAAAAAAGCTCGTTTAATTAGTGTAAGAGAAAAAAATATTGTAATTCTGTATGACATTTTCAAGTTATTTTTTTTTTGTATTATTTTTATTACATTATTAAAAAAGTTAAAGTTAATTGCAATTATAGTAGAATTCATATAAAATCTGTCACATTGGAGTTATAGAGGCCCGAATATGAGATTATGAGTTCATACTGAAATATTTCTTTTGGTTCAACTATGAGTTAGTCAGTTGATGTTCGCAAGAATAATTGTAAAAGGAACTCCATGCGGTCAGTTTACACTAAAATGTTTTGGAGTTGGTTGGAGGTAATTTATAACTGAATTTGCGTTTGGATAGCATTAAATATACTGTAAAGCCCAGTAGTTTATTTCAAATTAAAGCTTCCGATATTAGCAAATACTAGTTGGGTTTTAGGAGGGTTCAGTAGGGGTCATAATAGAATTATTGTAAAGCCTATTTTAGAAATTCAATTCAGTTAAAAAAAATTAAAATTCCAGTAGAAAGTTTTTAGCAGGGCTTAGTAGTGGACATGCAGCTGGCTAATGAGTAACTATAACTATTTGAATAAAATCTCTTAAATATAGATATAAAATTTGAAATGAGTTATAATTTGTTGAAAAAAAGAAACAACTGCATGCCCCTATACATAACTAATTGACACTTTCATCTACAGCTTTTAAAATACAATATCCTGAAATCCTTGTTTCTTCTCTCTATTTCTTGAAGAGATTGAGTATTTTCTAATTAATGAAAGTGCTCAAAAAAATAAAAATAATCGCTGCCATTTAATATCCTCTGGAGCACAACTAAGCTGTTCTAGTTGCTTCCCTAAAATAATACGATAATAATACGATGAGGTGTCCTATTATAATTTAAATCACAAAAAATCACCCGTTTCAAGTATTTTAATTTTCAATCCTTTCATTTCATTTGTGGTTTATAAAATATCTCTCTCACTTTTTTGTTATTATTTAAAGAATTACTGTAATTGGTTTTATATTGATTATTTTTATTTCCGTTTCCTTTCATTTCGTTTTTATCTGACTACGTGAACATTTATTTTTCCATTCAAATCAAGAATTTCCAATAGTTCAAAACCAAAAAAAAAAAAAAAAAAAAAAACAATAATTTTTAGAGATAAATCATTTTATTATAATAATTTTATAATATTTTTTGTTATTGTTGTCAACATTAAACACATTCGAGAAGACAGACAATTAGTGTCTGTGAGAGTGTGTAGTTTGTTTGTGTTGACAATTGTGGCTGTAAAATTGTCACTATTGAAAATAAAAGAAAATAGAAAATGATTGTCTGGTAATGTGTCTGCAGAAACTATTTTAAAATTTATTACAAATATTGTATTTTATGATAATATGGATTTATAAAACGTAAGCCAAAGTGCAAATAAGGAGCGAACAATTATTATGGGAGTCATTAAAAAGGAACAAAATCTCTACAAGGCTTCCTACAAGTATTGCTTATTGTATTAGCAGCATATTAAAGTTGTTGAGGGAAAATTGAGTAGAAAAGGAAATATAAAATAAATCAAAATTAATTTGAGAACCAGAAAGGGGTAAAAATTTTACTCTTTTTGGTATTTCTCTTCTTTAAACAATTAGTATTTCTTTAATAATTTAAAAATTAGTACAACAAAAATTAAATGTGAAATATATTTTTCATTGGCAATTATTACATATTTTCATAAAACTTCAAAATTTTTAAGTTGCAATACAAGAAAAAATATAGTTTTTTTCCGCGGCTAAAAATTAAAATTTTTTTTAAAATAAATTTTTTCCGCGGCAAAAGCTATAAAAATATAAAATTAATTTTATTGAAAATTCCAAATAAAACACAATTTATATTGATATGAGTGTATATATCTTCGAATATGAACAATATTTTGTTTCAAATAAAGTTTTTTCGGTAAATATTTAAAATTAATAATTATTTGTGAAATTGTATTTTTTAGAATTTTCTTTTCGAAAAGGTACTTTTTGAAAATATTTCAATTTTTGAAGACGTACGTTTTTAAAATTGTCTTGTTAGTAGTATTTCGTAATAGTTTACCGTTTTCATATGTAATTTTTTATAAAAGTACTTTTTACAGAGAGAGTACTTTTTTGAAATAGCATGTTTTTGAAGAGATATACCTTAGAAAAAGTACTTATTCGAATAGATATTTCTATACAGCACGATAAATATGCTTAAACCTTTTATTACAAATTTTATAATAAATGAAGATTTTAAAAAGTCGGTGTGCTATTTTTATTAAAATTATATAAATTATAATAAAATGATTATAAATTATAATAGTATGATATCTTATTTAATATTTATTTAAGTCACTTATTAAAAAGCTGCTACGTTTTATATGTACGTTTTATTAAATTTAATTTCTACTATGGTGCTCTTTTAAAAATACTCGTATACCTTTTAAAAAAGGTACTTATTTGAAAAGAACTTAATGTGCTTCCACACACATCAGGCCCACTTGATATGATTTTCTTTAATTTCATAAACATTTTTTTTCCATCAATTTTCGATTTTTTGCTTTTCAAATTATCATTCTGCAGCCAACTTCAAGTGTAAAATTTTTTTAAATTTGATGCCAGAGCCAAGTTTGTATCTCTTTCTATTCTCTTTATCCGTTTCTCCCAAAAACCCATAATGTGTATGAAAGGGGATTTCGTAAATGTACTTCGTTGAAGTACAACTTTTAAAAAGTGCAATTTATAGAAATAGTTCTTTTAGAAACTGCACTCTTCATACAGTATTTTTCATTTGAAAATTTTTAGAAAAATGGAATTTGAGTTTTTTTGTTTAAATTCAATATAGAAAAACTTTCATTTAAAGGCTCTTTAAATGAACACAAAAAAATATGGCAACTCTTGATCTTTTATTTTATCTGCTTATGGTTTTGGAGTCTTACTTCAGAGTACTTCAATTATCCTTTCTTCTCTAAAGTACCGATATATACCGTTGATGTTTCCAAAAAACCTTTCAATAATTACTTTAATAAACTTTCAAGACATAAAAGTTTCACAGAGCACTGAAAGCATGAGCCAAACCAGTAAATAGGTGGCAAAAGATATAAATTTGCTTTGTACAAATTTTGTATTGATTCAATATGTTATTGAATGGGTTCGACAACCAGCTCCATCAGTTTTAAAGTGTTTTAATATTGTTGGATTAGGTAAGCGACGAAGGATATTTCTGCTTATTTAACACTTGCCAGCACTTTTCTTATAATAATATACGAGTATTTGTAATATTATAGATTGAAAAAAAAGAAACAGCTTTCTCGGCCTTACCGTACAGTGCATTGCATAAGTAGGGGTAAGTGCTGGTCTTCAAAAATGTAAATAAAATTTAAATTTCTAACTTAATATTTAAAAATAAAATAAAGAATATAACGAAATAAATAATCCACCTGCCCATCTATCAATCAAAGCCTTTGAAAAGCTACAACAGAAAAAATAAAGGCAGCGATCTAGATGGCTCCAAATAAACAATTTGTTTCTCCACCAATTCGTCTCTAACACATATTTATATCTTCTTCGTTACAATTTTTTTTCTTATTGCTTTCCTCGGTTTAATACATCACTTTCAAATTTCAGCACCCAGATGTCAATTTAACAGATACAGGAAGTTCAATAACGAACAACAATGACACTAATACACAGATAAATAAAAAATACCCATACACGTAAAGCTTTTCATTTACGGAACGATAACAAAAGGTGAACACTTTTGTAATCATCGACAAATATTTCCTATTCTACCAAAAATATTCCTTTTTTACTTTATCAAGTATACTCGTGCACGGGAGTGGGAGAGGGAGAGGGAGAGGGAAAAAAGTTGATAGTGTTGAGAAGAAAACAAATAATCGCAGCAGTTTAGCTTGACATATTTTTATGCTTGAGAAATTTCTCACCTTAAAGGGAAACAACTTTTAAGCTTTTCATTGAAATAATAATTTTTGTGTTGGCTGGCTGTTGATAAATGAAAAGAATTTCCAGTTGATTTTTAATAGCTTGAAACGGTTTTTGGAAACCTGCGAGGTATTTGATTGCAATACAGATAGTATATATTATATATCATTATACGAGTGTTGTTATTTTTTTGTAAAATAATGGTTTTGTACTTAGTCGGCCTGCAAAGAGCTGATACAACTAAAATCTCTGGCGCCTGAAGATTATATAAACAGTATTAAAGACTGTATTAAAGGAAGAAAAGAATGCGAGTGATAGGTAACACTTCCTCTCAGTAGCTGAAACCAAATAGCGCTTGCCAAAAAATCTTTCAATCTCATATAGATTTTGTAATGCAATTTTGAAATCATTTTAGGAATAAAAATGAAATCTCCTAATTTTATTTATAGATTAAAATTTTTATCACAAATTAACACAAATGGAAAAATATTGCACGTGGTCGTATTGCACTCATAATCTCTGCATTAGCTTAACGAAGAATCTTAAAAGTTTGGTATTTAAATTCATGTCCGTGTTACACTATACTACACAGTCGTAGGGTTTGTCAAATACGGCCTCCCTGCTGAAAAGATTGTATAGTGTGGCATAAAAGTGTCAGATTTTTAAGAAAAACAAAAGGCTGCGAACAGAGTTGCTTTTACTTTCATCATCATCATATTTGTATTATAGTATGGCTCTAGAAACGCCATTTTCATGCGGGTTTTTCATATCTCATTCACATTCATATGTGAATGTATGAGTATCAGATTTTCGTTTGAATGAATCGTAACACTTGTGGGATAGTGAGGCATGACCTTTACCAGCAAATTGAAGTTCACTCAAGACGATGTAAGCAATTTACACAAAAATTGTAATCATCCATAGCCACACACAAACACACTCATAATAGCTTGAGTGAGAATTATGTCAAGTGTTTGCCAGGAAATGAAAAGCATATATATATTGCAGCAAAACACATACATACATACAATTCTAGAAAACGGCGGCATAAATAACAGCAAAATTATGTGCGTCCCCGAAAAAAAAAGTTAAAAAATAAAGCAGGAAAGCTAAAAGAAAATTACTTATTGTTGTTGTTTGAGGTATTAACAAATGATAAATTGTCCACGATTAAGGGAAATGATTTTTCTTATATCCTTTCCATGCTATTTTTATTCAGTATTTTCATTTTATTGATTATTTGCCACAATTCATTCATATCGATAAGTTGGTTTACTTATTAATGGCAAAGGCAACAAAAAGAACAGGCTAATAAGCAAGCTAAAGGATTCTCCTTGGAGCATGGAAGATTTATTAGCTGGACTAATAACACATCAACCATATCAAAAAGGATATCAACAAGGGCTATTCGTTTTTCTTATATAATCAAAATGTTTGACGTGTGAAGGAAAGGGGCAGGCATTAAAAGAATGCTGCAGGTTAGAAGCATACTCGTACTACTTCGCAGGGACTAAAATTTATTCTGACTACCAGGTTTGATTGAATGCTGGATTTTGCCAGTTTTTCTGAAAATTTCTTGCAATTTTAATGGTTAAATTTTTTTAAATGCCGCTTACGTTAATATCTAATCGCTTGTGAAAATAATTATTTGAACAATAATTTTTTTAAATAAGATTTTTAAGTGTTTTGCGATAAATAAAATATATTTGAGAAATTCAGATTTAATTTTTTTTTGTGGTTTTTGTTAAATAATACTTTTCTGTATTATAAGATTATACAAATTGTTTGATTTAAATTTGTGCTGAAAACTTCAATATTAGTTATTTCGGAATTTTATAAAATACCTTTTCAAGGCAAAAGTCGACTGCATTGGGAACACAACAACTGACTGGTACAGGAAAATTAATCCCAATAAAGTTGACGCCAAACTGCAAAACTGTTTACTTTTCAATTTTACAAACTGTTTAAAAATATAGACCACAACCTGCTAACAAGAAGGGTCCAAATTACAATAATTGGACTTAGACTAGGTCATACTAGAATTGCACATTCTCATATAATAGATAAAAACTTACCCAAACAATGTCCTTTTTGTGGATTCAATCCACTAAGCATTGATCATCTCTTTTCAAATTATCCACACACTAACCCACTCAAAAACCCGAATCTCAGTAAACAAAGGCAAAACGGATCGCTAGAAATGACGACTGCACTACAGTATCAACAACAATTGAAGCTACAGCAACAACACCACATGATAGCAATTTACTCTGCTCCATTTTCTGTTGTTGCCTACTGATAATGCTCCTTGTTGTTCTCGGTTGAGTTGATACCTGCTTTATAACAGTGAAATGTGGCCATGACGAATGTTTAACGCTCTGACATAAATTATTATTCCCCGGCGCAATAAATGTACTATGACCTTTAAAGCTAAAAGAAATATTGAGCTTGGGGCCATCGCTGTCATAGCTCCGCTCTCATTATACTAATAATATACCTCCAAGTATAATATGTAAATAAATAAATAAATAGTTATTTCGGAAGTTTTATTTTAAAATTCATTCGAACGTGTCATTAGCAGGTAGTGAACTGCGCATAGGATTCAGCTGGAAACGCCCAGTAAATAATATCGGAAAATTTCCACTTTTTAGTTTGCTTCTATTTATGCTTACCATTCTTCCTTTTGCGTTAGTGCCCAGAAGATTAGGAATACAATCTTAGTTACGATTCCTGCCTAGAGTCGGGATGTATTCTGCAGACAAGCCAAAAGCTTCGCAACTTGTTTTTGTTAAAAAAATTTAATATCACTAGAAACTTTTATAAATATTAAAGTAATACGTAACGGATTTTTTTTTTTATTTCAGCACTCTCCTCTTCTTTACACTTCTCTTATATTTTATTTTTAATTTTTTTTTTTTTACATTATTTTTTTTTTCTTCCTTTTAAACACATTGGACTCAGCACGCTGCGGACTGCAAAATTTTTGGCGATATTACAGTTACAGGAATACAGGGTGAGCGATGATGTTGCCGACTATTTAAAAATATTTCTATTCTCATGAGTTCCAGAGAGCAAGAGAAAGCGGAAGTGGTGTTGCCACTATAATAATTTAATTGGTTTAAAGTTACTTAAAGTTATTTATTTAAAGTGGTAACGTTGGCAGGTAATTTATGATGCCGCTGCTGTGCTTGCAATAATTAAAACGCCAAATAGATTTTTTTATTTGAAAATTGCACCGAGATCTGTAACAATTGTGCATATCCTTAGAAAAAGGATAAGGCTCTGACTGACCGAAGTGCATATCTTAAAATAATTTATCTATACAAAAATAACAAAATTCAAAAATTCCGATAGATCTATCACTCGGCTTGGCTATAGATCGGAATGCCAATGACATTGAAACATTGGCGACAGTTGTTGCTATTCAATCATCTTCTTATCTTCTATTTGCATAATTATTTTGAAAGTTTTTTTCAGAAAATTGATTTTCAATATTTCAGCAATTTAATATTTGAAAAATGAAATAATTCTTTTTTTTTCAAGCAATTAGTTCTTTCACTTATGAAAGTTTATAAATATTTAATTTTATCTTAAAGAGCTTAACGGCTGGAAAAAGTTGAATAAAATAAAAGATAATAATTTATTTGAAATAGACGAGTATTCACTTGGAAAATGTGGAACCAAAAGATCACACTGCATATGCATTTCCTAATATACTGAAACTTATGAAAAAACAAGCATATATATAGTATAATGGGTTATAAAGTAGGGTTATGTCCATTTAAATTGATCAGATCTCCCATGAGAAAATATATATATATAGATATACAGGGTGAGATAAAGAAACTGCAACCAACTTCAGTCTGCTGTCATTTCTAAACCACTCGTACGACAGCTGTGAAAATTATTCCAGTGACAGCTCATTATATTGTTTACAAACGTACAAAAGCATTTTGGTGAGAATTTCCCAGAAAAAAAGTTATTCGTGATGGAATTCAAGAGTGATAGTGTGATTTCTTTATATTTCTCTGGAAAACCACAAGTGGCTATAGGGCAGAGCACTCCAGCATTTAAATGTGAATAAATCTTTTGTGTCTCGTACCATCGCTCGTTACCGTGATACTGGTAGCGTAGCCCGACGTCAAGGAAGTGGACGGAAGAACACAGCAACATCAGCAGAAATAGTTCGAAAAGTAAAGAAGCGACAAGATCGAAATCCGCGTCGCAGTGGCCGAAGAATAGCTCGTGAGCTGAACATATCGCAATATTCCATTCGGCAAATATTGAAAAATGAGCTCGGGGTAAAGCCATTAAAATTCCAAAAACTGCAAGAACTTACACCGCAACAGAAAGAAAATAGACTTAAAAGAGTCAAAGGGTTGCTTCGCTTGTCAGCAAGTGGTGAACTGCCGAATTGGGTTTTCTCCGATGAGAAAACATTCGTTGTCCAGCAGTTTGTAAACAAACAAAATGATCGTGTTTACTTGCCAAAGAGGTCGGCACCAGACCGGTTGGTCACCAGAACTCAAGCTCCGGCCCAGGGGATGGTGTGGGCCGCCATAACAGCCGATGGTCACTCTCCGCTCGTATTAATCGACCGTGGCGTCAGAATAAATGCCCAATATTATCGCGAAAATATTCTGGAGGGTGTATTGAAGCCTTGGGCATGCAAACATTTTAGCCGCAGACCTTGGACATTCCAACAGGACTCAGAACCATCGCACTCAGCACGCGCCACATAAGAATGGTTACAAAATGAGGTTCCTCGCACAGCGGCCACCAAAATCTCCGGATACCAATCCATTGGACTATTGTGTCTGGAGTATTTTGGAAAGCAAGGTTGGCACTAAAAAATACCAAAGAGTCGATCACCTCAAGCAAGTGCTTCGCTGGGAATGGACCAAAATACAATAGAGCAACATTCGGACAGCGTGTGACGATTTCATTGGCCGTTTGAAGGCTATAATTCGTGCCAAAGGTGACCAATTCGGAAAAATCTAAGCTTTTTCTAAAATTTGATGCTATTTCCGACATTTATTGCTTTCATTCATTAAAATTTAAAAAAAAACGAAAAAATTATGGCGTTTTACTTTGTTGCAGTTTTTTCACCTCACCCTGTATAGCTGATAGAAAAATAATACTACTTTGGTGTTCTGGCAGTGCCGTCCACAAAAAAATTATTCCCGTCTAAACATGTGTAGCTAAATTTTTTGTAGTCTGCAGTTGCTATTGCAAATTATACTTGCCTGCTATCTTTATCTTATGAAAGACTTTAAGGTTGGACCTCGTTAATCTCTATGCTGTAAATATATTTATAGCCAAATATTGTGATATGTATGTATATGAATATGCTTTGAGGCGGCTAGTTTGAAACGAAGGCAACATATTAAGATATTTCTATACATTTTGCCCTCTGTATATTCACGTGTGTATGTATGTATGTTTGTATGGATGTTTGGTTGTAAATGAAACAAGAAGAATTTATAACATTAATGTAGAACTGATTAATTATTCATTAAATGTTATATAAAATAAAATTAAGCTACAAAGAGAATAATAAGGAATTATTGATAGCAATCATGATAAACGTAGAAAACTTATTTCTACCATAATAAATATTTGAATGAATAGAATATACATAAAAGCAGCCAATAAGTTGCTCAATAATATAATAATAATATTATATTTTTATTGCCTCTTCCGGATAATTATTAGAGATATTTTTGATAATAATATAGAAATTATTTCGTATTTATATTTGTAAAAAAAAAAAAAAAAAAAAAAATTATCTTAAGGTAGAAAACAAGCAAAATGGGGAATAGAAAATCGAGTATAGTTTATGGGTGGCTGCTTTTTGTGTCCAACAGAAACCTTTGGACACACTATTTGCAATAAGTACTACTACATATTGTTCCTCATTGTTGGCCATTAGGAGAACACAAGTTTTATGTACGTGTACACTGTGGCATTTGTACTCACGTAATAAGAAATCTGTCTCCAATTTAACAGACCAAAGGTTCCGTTCGAACGTGTGGTTGAGATGGACATTAGTCAGCCTATATGTTAATGAAGAGCGGTCAGTAATGTGTTACTGCAATAGCTTTCGGTAAAGGGTTTCAGAACCATACACACGCACTTCTTCGGTTATTATTTATTTTTCTTTAGTAAGCTTTTTCTACAGATTAAACATTATTTAAGTAAATCAACTTTTGACTCAGCATTATTGTTTATTTGCTGGTACTTTTATGATTTGCTTGAAGAAAATTCTTAACGATTTACTAGAGCATATCAATTTGTATATACTCTTAATGGTAGACTACGACCTCATTAGAGCGAAAGTATTTGCGTGAATTGCAAATATTCCGTCATGTCCTTGCCTTTATATTTCTATAAAGTACTAGCGCCAATTTGCTGCGACTAAGTTTATAGGAAAATTTGCTGTTGCTTCTGTAACTAATCAATAAAAGCTTCATCTTTATGAAGGAGACTTCGACTTTGCAGTACTCACACTCATACACCATCAGCAATGTTACTCAGCAAAAGCAAATAAAACTGAAATTTGCAAAATCCTACAAAATGACAAGTTGGTGAGGAAGGAAATCTCAATGTACTGAAATTTCTAGATACAAAATCATTATCTGCATAACAAGTGAATTTCAGATACGAATACAATATGAGTAAACACGTACTATCGCATGTACGACTAACCTATACAAAGTCATAAGTACAAGAAAATGTATTTTTCAATATTCCAGACACATCAACGCATTTTGCTAATTGAAAATTAGGCTGCCGATTTTGCTGGCCTTCAGTTTTTTTCGTTTTCTGTATTTTAGTTGTGCAAATGTTATTGAAGTGTAATAACATATTAAGGCAGCAAAGTGCGAGGGTTGTCTACAAATTGCATTTTTATCTCACTTAAGTAATTAAAACAAGTACGTATTACGTAGAAGATTCATAATTTCAGAAATGTATGAAGGTCTGCCAAGATTACAGGAAATTTATAAGAGAGGGGATTCCCAGCAGCTGTTTGCTTGCAGTAGACTTATTGCCTTATATCATTAAGTTTTTACATATATGAAATAATGTAGGAGTTAAATACTAATGAAAGACATTTCAGCAATACTAATATGAATATTGCAGTAGAGATTAATTTTTGTTCTTAAGAACTTTTAGTGTAAATACACGAATTTCGTTCAGGATATAAAGCTATTTTCAAAAGCTGGTGAAAGTTTTTATGCAAATGTGTGGATTTTATTTTACATGTGCCAAAAGTTATTATTTATTTTTAAAATATTCTAAATAAATATACGAATTTCATTTAGAACCAAAACACTCACACATTAAGCTATACGTAACCAAGATACTATAAAAAATGCCAACAACAACAATGGCAGAATCTGTTGTGAAGGTTAAATGAAAGGCTATTTTGCAAGGAACTGCACAATAGTAAAAAAAATTATAACAAACTGACGAGATAAATTCAGAATTTTACAGATGAATTTTAGGTTAAATGATGTTGCACAGGCCGCCGGCCGCATTGGGGCCTTTTTCGGTGAATTTTTTATTTCCATCACAATCATATGGCAAGACAATAAAAAAGAAAATGCAGAGAGTGTGTGGAAGATGTATTGCAAAAAAGAGTTTGAAAGCCAAAGTAATATGGCTAGGAAAGGAAGCGAAAACAGGAAATGAAAAATCGGACAACAATAAAATCGTAGTGAATAAATACACGGTGAGAAAAATAGAAATGTAATTAGTCTAATAACTTATTAGACAAGCCTCCTTCGGCATTCTGTGTGATATTCCCAATAAACTGCCAGGTTACTCGCTCTTCAGTGTAAATGAAAATATGTAGAAGCACGTAGCCTCTACAACTTATGTTTAGTCCTTTCCTGTTCCGTACGTGTGTATTATAAATTTATGTCTACTGACCCCTTACACTTACACGATGTAGATTTTTGTTTTCTGTTTGTGCTCGTATACGCAACGATGCCATCATTTTTCATGTATGGATTTTTCGAAGTGTGTGTTTATTTTCCTTATTATTTTTTTCTTTTTTTTTTTTTTTTGCCTCTTGAGGGTGTCATATTACAATTTGCTTTGCGTAAAATTATTGAGGTCAAACACGGTGTATGTGCCTTGAGTGCCTTTATGTACGAGTGGTGTGGAAAAAATTGTTCTTCATATAGATATGCAATACAAAGGGGAATACTAGTTCAAACTGAGAAGGTTGTTGGGATGTGGAAAAGGGTTAAATGTGTGCGAAATATTATTTTCACAAAATTAATAATGTTTCCTTAGGCTATTTGATACAGATAGTTAAAGAGGTGGTTTACAAATTAAAATTTATAAGTTTTATTGTTAATAAATTTGAATCAAGTGATTATGCCGCAGGGGATTTTTATATATATATATATATATATATATATATTTATATAAACAAGCCGTAACGGGTTTTCTTTTATTTGAACTTTATTCAACAGCGACCACATATTAAAATAACAGGGCATAAAAATCTTTTGAGGAAATCGTCCTTTCCAAATAAGAGTTTGCTCTGGAAATCTAAGAACACTTAAATAGAAGTATTGATATCAGATTTGACTTAATAAAATCTATGGTTTTTCTAACTGTCATGCGAGACATCATCCAATCTCTAGTAATCGAATTAATGCAACAGAACTTCCGTGGAGGAAACCTTTTTTTAAGTTGAAGGACATTTTTGCTCGTCTAGATGTAGTGCTGCTGACTTTTATGAAATAATCCAGTATTGCCATTGTGCTGGTCATGATTTTTCATTTATAATTGCAAATGAAATTGAAAGCGAAATTCTTTTTGACTATCGCTGGGTTATTATTTAGATATTCATGTTCAGGGATATAATTTTATGCATTTAACTTTGAAGGAAGCAAAAAGATGTCTTGGAAAAAGAGAGAAGAGGAAATTGAAAAAACGTTATATTTTGCCTTGGAAGGATGTGCTGTCATCGATATGAGATGAGTGAAAAGAGCGCTGGGTGTGCAAATATTATTGATCAGTGGCCGGTCTTCAGACACTATCAAGATATAGTGTATCAGATATACAAGACTGGTTAAGTATTGGGAAAGTGACCAACACAGTGGTTTTACCGTCTTATAAAAAAGTTTTTTTCATGGTTCCATCTTGATAAATTGCGCTCATGTTTATTTCCACTTCAATCAAATGATATTCTTAGCTTGAATTTATTCCCATATTTCCTCCTTTTGACATCGTATTTGTTAGTCCAATTGTTTTGGAAATTGGGAAAGTGGCATAAATTTTTTTTTAATATCATTATATAATCGAAAACTCAGTTTTATTCAATGATATATTGCATATAATTTTTTAAAAGCCAAAATCGTTTAAAGACACTTTTAAATTTTATTAATAAAATGCTTCGTGATAAATGACCTGCTGATCCTGTTCATTTTGTTAATGAATAATATTTCATTATATCTATGAACTTCAATTTACCGGACTTGGCAATGTCAAACTTTTGCTAAAACGAATTCATTAGTTTTAAGAAATACATTCATAAACGATATGTTATTTGAACATTGATATATTAAGTATAAATTGATGACTTAAAAATATCTTTCGAAGTAATTATTTAACATGTTATATTGAATAAAAAGCTTTAAAGGATTTCAATAAATTAGTGTTTTAATTAGTTTTGATTTTGATATTATGACGGAATCGTTTCTTCACGAGGCAATAGATTAGAGAAGATTGGGGGAAAAATTATTTACATTTTAAAATTGGCTTAAAAAAACAATTTTTTTTTTTCAAATAAAATATGATTTTTTTTCTCGATTAAGCAACATGTTTGAAAAGATATACTCGTATATTTATAATTATAATTATAACTACATTTGCAACCACAATTAATGATTTATTTTTTATTTTTTATAATTATGAAAATAAAAAAAAAACATTTTAATATTTTTCGAATTTAATAAAGATTTTCTGAAAAATATAAAATTAATGCAACGTTATGAGAAATACATGCAATTAAATACAAAAGATTTCATTAATGATTCATTAAGTGTTCTCGGGAAAAAATTAATTGTGAGGAAGAAGCGAATCTATTGTTTATTACTATCCAAAAAGTTGTTAATTGGCTTGATTCCCGTGTACCATCATTCTTTAGTTTGTCGGAGTAGAAGAGTAAGTTTATAAAAAGTAATTTTTTTGGGCGGCACGTTTCGATACTTGCCCACTATTCTTTTCATTGTTCTCGAGTTTCCCTTTTCATCATTTTCCTCCTGTTGGCTTTTTGTTACAGGAAATCGCTTTTCTTCTGTTGGTGTCTGCTTTTCTTCCATTCATTGCTCGCCCTGCTGTGGTTTGTTAGTGCTTTTTTCTTATTTAAAGTTTAAAGTAACGTTTGTAAAAGTTTAATTGAGAAAGTTAAAGAATTTCAATTAACAATGGACATTTGTTACAATGTTCGCTTGGAGTTTTTTTTTTATTTCTTTGCCATCAAGAACGATACATTTTGTAGCCACAATCGTTGTGGGAGTATATGTTTTCTTTTAGCTTGCAACAAGACTTGAAACTATAATTTGTTTAAGTTAACTAAAAGGAGCACAAAAGCTACTGAACAATTTTTGAAAGAGAGATACGCAATAGAAAATCTATACTCCTTCACAGCTCAATACAGTACGGGCGCCTAAAATAGCACTACCTATTTCTGTTTAACATTTTTATGGCAATCGCTAAAGCTGGCATATCAATTTGGCATCAGTTCACTTGTGTTTGTTCTTCTTTTACAAGGAAGTGAGGAAGAGAGGGTATTTGTACTGGGAGCACACTGGGATCAGCATTCATTTCTCTTTATGTTGGAAAGATCACATTAATGTCATAATAAAAAGCGGAAATGCCCTGCAAGTAAAACATGTAATTCCGTTACCAACCTGGTCAAATGATTTTTATAAGTAATAGCGATTGAAATCTTTAAGATCTGTACACTTTGGAGGAATTTCCCGAATACTGGACCAACAGTATTGCTATAACTGGCAGTATTGGTGGCACATGTAGCTGGTTATACATATCCATTCGGCAAATGATAATCGCTACATATCTCAGTAAAGCTTTCATAACTTTACCTTGTATTATATTGTCTTAATTCTCATTTAAGTTATGAATATTTTATATAAGACCAAGAAGATGAAGTATCAAAATAGTGATTCCTAAAAATGCTTTTACAATTTAGTTATATTCCTAGACTGATATGAGAAGCTGGTCTGATATATAACAAGAAAAGCAAATATATATATTAAAATATATATTTGTAGTTTACAGTTATTTTTTAGAATTTATTTTTATTTATTTATTTATATGTGATTAATTTAGTATTTGAGATAATTTTTCAATAATCAACTCGAATATATTTTTGTAAGGAAAAGTAATCAAAAAGTAAACAGGTTTCACATGTTAACTAATTTCATAAAGTTATTACAATATTTATATGCTTTAAGGTATCCTGCTAAATCGTTCAAGGCGATTCTGCTAAAATCAAATGAGAAACATAAAACTATTATTTTTCTAAGCAGTTTATAAAAAATATGAAATATTAATCTAGATTTAGATTTTGTACCCATTTACACTATGCAATACTTGCCGTTACAATGCTTACTTCGTTAATGAAATGAAGGACTGGAATGGTTTATGGGAAATCGGACATAAACCAGGAAACTCTAGGAAACTCTAATTTTTAAATTTTTCTTCCTTTGCTCGAAATGTGAACACAATTTTGTATTGGAGGAAATTTTTGTAAGAAGAAATGCTCTATATTAATTAAATAAAATTAATTTTTTTTTATGATGGACTGCATTTATTCGGTGCACGAGTTGTTTTAATCTCAACTGTAGGAAATTAAATTTTAGCAAGCGCGTATGAATTTCCGTTTTACATTTTTTTTTTTTTTTGCAGTGCAATGCACTTACAGAATTTTCATTTTATATCTTTCATATGCACTAAACTGAAGTTTTTCTTAGTTTTTATTTTTAACTTTCCTTTTGAATGGAAGGCACTGCAAATGCTGCCTGCTTTTCTTAGAACAGTCATGTTGGGGAATTATAACAAGGAGGAAGAAATAAGTTTTTAAGTATTTGTTATGTTTTTTAGCCTGGAGGTAAGGAATGCTCTGCTCTGCTCTGCTCAGCTCTGCTGTGCTCAGCTCTGCTCTACTCTGCTCTGCTCAGCTGTTGTCTTGATCTTATAAAAAGCAAATGCCTTAATAGCTTCATCATACTCCTGCTTAAAAGGCAATCAGAAGCACAAGGTATGAGTACGAATATTGGCATTTTAGCAGTGGCGGTGGGTGGGTGGTGTGGGGGTGTGGTAGTGTGGTGTCTGTTATTGTTAGTGGCCGAGTATTTAAGAAGCTA
The DNA here is from genome assembly GCA_963402855.1 of Ormia ochracea. Lineage (NCBI taxonomy): Eukaryota > Metazoa > Arthropoda > Insecta > Diptera > Tachinidae > Ormia > Ormia ochracea. The sequence goes on from OY727106.1 coordinate 20,773,622, forward strand.
TTAGTGTTAATAAAAAGTTAAAGAGCAGAGTAAACGGTGGCATGATGGAAAAATAAAAGGAAATAAGTTGGTTATAAGAGGATATAAGCATTTCATCAGTTGATTCTGATTTCAACATGTTTTGTAAGCATGAATTGGAATTCCTTAGAAGTAGTTATAAGTTATTTCATGTATTTAATTTTATTTTATATCCTAATTCGTTTCCATGTTTTTCTAGTAATCCTTAGCTGTAATCCTTAAATTAACTACCTGTACGTTTCTTGTTAGAAAATGAAATTTATTCCCTGATTTAGAACAGGATTTCTAAAAACCATTCATTGATGATGCTTCTTTTTGGTTAGTTCCATTTTTTTCTTTTTTTATTACTGAAACTTTGTCGTTTTATAACAACAGATACAAACAAAAGAAATAAAAAATGTTATTTTTAATTGCAACTTTTGTTCAACTTAATCGTGTTTGTTCTGAGTAATTTTATGTTAAGCGGATAGTGGGAAGTTGTTCTTCTATATTTTTCGTATTTATTTATTTATTATCTTGTATCATTACTTTTTTTTCATCAAACATATTCTCTGAACTAAATTATACATGTTTTATTAGCAATTACGTGATAGTTAATTTTGTTTTTATCAATATTTATTTTTCGACTTTATGATATGTGAAGGAACAAAGTGAGCCAACGTATACGTTCAAAGCCACATATCTAATCATAAACACATTAAAGAATTTTCAATATCTAAGCCATGTGGCAGGTTTATTGTGTGCGGAGCTGATAGAGTTGGGTGTGGTTTGTGTGTGTGAATAAAACTATTTGTTGGTGTGGTTGTTAAAAGCTGTTCATTATGTATGTTATAAAAGCTCTTCTATAGGGATTTAAGGTTAAATAAATAAGATAAGAAGGTAAAAATGGTGCCTGCCTTTGAACTGAAAATTTGCTTACAATTAATAATTTAAATACCTCGTATATTATTCATCTTGTATCTTTGACATTTGTAAGCTTTCAGTTTTGTACGCATTGCCGATAGCTGGGCCTCAGTTTGTGTGCAAAAGCTTTTTTTTTTTTTTTTTTAACAAAAAAGCGTGTAATGAAAATGGTTTTAGATTCGAAAAGTCTGTGAGTAGAAAATTTAGAAAATTTCTTGATATGATTTTCTATTTTTCTTCTCAAAAAGACCCCATTGGAAAATTCCAGCTTGAAATATTTAAAAAGAAAGTGATGATATTTGCCTTGCTTTCTCCGGCCGCCATTAGAGTCGAATATCGGGCTTGATATATATAACGATTTTTGATATTAATTATGCTTGATGATCTTTTATATCGGACTACTGCAAAAAGTCATTTTAAAATGGTTTGATTGAATGCACATTTTCTCTGAAGAACTAATACGAAAAATTTTTAAAATTCTCGAATTCTTAATAAAAAATTTCATATATGATAATAAATAAGGCAAGTCGATCCTTTTTATTGCCAGTTTCTCGTATATGAAACATGCAATTTTCTACTAGTTTATTTAATTTTTGCAAAAAACATTTTTGTCTTACGTCAGGCTTTATGTTATAAGTACGCATTATGTGTCCTTAAAAAAAATTTATATGGCGTCGCATTAAAATTAATGTTGCAAATTTAAAAACAAATTTACAAATAAATAAACATTTCAGCAAGTACACAAGGTAGCACTACGAAAATATTGTCATAAAAAAAAATGAAATATAAAATAAAACAAGAGGCAAAAAGCAACAATAGGCTGCATAAACAGAACACCCAACACGAATGAAAATAACAATAAAACTTTATTTACATGCATTCATATTTATATGAAATAAACGTACGCACATACACCTGCACACCGCATTGCATTTGTATGCACATAATGGCAAGAACAACATTAATTTGCACAAATTGTAAACATGTATTTAAATTGTATACAAAATAAAGTCGCTGCTAGTGTACTTGTGTGTGTGTGTTGTGTGTGTGTGCACATCTTTGCATGGGCGTGTGGTTTGCATTCTCGTACACTTAAATTGTTCAGAACAGTAAACAGAAAGTTTGGCAGAGTATTTTGAAATGGCCACATATTCGCTCCCACTGTACAGATAAAAGTTGACAAAGATAAGTATGGGCAGAGACAGGGAGACAAATCCTTATAAATAACACATGAGCAGAAATCAGGCACGTTCGTACATAAAATGCCGTAAATAGCAAGGACATTTTTGCCATTTATAAAATAAAAATTAAAGAAAATTAAAATCTTAATGTTCAACGCGTGTTGTGCCAGTGCCTACTTGTGTGTGTGTGCATATGCATGAGTGTGAGAGGACATTGGACAAAGGACGCCTTTAAAAGTTTTATGCATAAAGGAAATAAGTGTTTTTTAATACACCAAATAGCAAATATAATGAAATTTGAGTTGGCGGTATGGCTGCCCATCGATCGGAGAGTTTGGTTTAATTTGTTGGCTGGTTAAATAAGATTCCCCCTCGTGTGTCCTTCACAGCTAAGGATTTTCTCAAATTTCAATACACTCATTAATTATAATATAATTATTATTAATATAAACGTGTGTGAATATGAATATGATTAAATATATTTATTTATTGATTTAGATTTAATGAAACGAATTTAAAAAAAAGCAGAGAAAATTAGTGATAATAATTTTGGAGGTGGAAACTATATAAAATGACCGATAAGAAAGAAACAGGAAGAAAGAATTATGACAAAGTGTGGAAACTAAAATTAAGGAGTTCAGTGATAAGGAAAGAAAAATAAATAGTTTTTACTAAAGTAGAGAATTAGTTGCAAAGAGAAGAAAGGAAAAAAATTATTGTTAAAGGATTAAATAAAGAAAATTTTGCCGTATTTTTTTTTATTGCAAAAATATAATAAAAAATGCTTTTATAAATATTTTCGAAGCTAATCTGTAAAATATTTAATAGGAAATAAATTTTCTGCAAATAATAAGTTTTTCTGAGTTGTCAAAAAATATTTAATTATATGAAGGAAGTGAATTTTGGGCCAAGTTTCTAAAACTTTGGTTAATAGAAGAGACAATCCTGTAAATAACAAGCCAAGTAGTTGCGAGTCGGCCTGTTATGCGCCCTAAAATAAAGTTTTCAAAAAAATACCACTTTACAGAGTAACAGGTGTTGCTTCTGACGTTGGGTGGTTCAAACAGTACGATGTCTAAAAAATAAATTTTCCAAAATATATATTTTTTAAATATATTATAATATTAAATATATTTTTATAACATATTATTATAAAAAATTAAAGTGTTTTTGAAAATATATTAATGTTATAAGTATCTTCCCATTTCTTGTACCCCTCTTATCCTCCAAAAAGTTATGAAATTCATTGATCATTTCCGGAAATGAATTTCTAATGTATAGTAGAAAGACGGACTGTTGTTGGTGATGAAAATAAGAACTGAAAGATGGTGAAGAATAAGGCAAAAAAAGCTGAGAAGGGAGTACACAAAGTCCTTAAGCAATCCTTATTAAATGAATTTAATTTTATTTATTATTTACATTTATTTATGCCATGTTTTTGTAAAGATTTCAAAAAAAAAAAAAAATAGTTGAGTTAATAATACTCTCATAATTCTTGGCACAATTTTGCATAATAAATAAATAATTTCTAGTCTTGGTTAAATATCAAGAAATTTTTTCTTGCAATTTTATTCGAAAGGATAATGAAATACAAAGGCTGCCATCTCTATGTTATTACAACTTTTCAACTTACAATTTAATTTCGCAGTTATTTCTTTTTTATTTCTCAGCACCAGCAACCTTTTTATATGGAAGAGTAAAAATATCTTTTTGTTCTGCTTATTGTGTGGGCGGAATATCCTTTTTATACAGCTTATCTACTCCTACAATTGTTAGCAATATGCCTCTGTAGTTGGTGTTCGAGAAGCGGATAAAAATATCAACTATTTTTAATATATATTTTTTCTTTATTGTCAACTTTGCTTTTTGTCTTCCCAGTGGCCTGGCATATAAAAAGAGTGGTATTCAATTTTCGTGTTGCTTTCCATGTTGTTGCCAGTGAGCTGTTTTTCTCATCAAGCAAATTTTTTTATAAATTTCGATCACGAGTTTTTCCACTTAACATATTCAATGAGTTATGAGTTGTTACAAGTTAACGCATGAATGGGAACAACTTTTCTATTCTTTTATTGTTGCACAAAGTATATAAATTGTTTTGTCTTTCTACTGTTTTCTTAAACATCATAACAATGTCATCTTGCATGTCCTTGTAGTTGCGATGTTCGTTGCTCTTGTATAGTGTTCTTTTTTCGGATGGGAAATTGAAAAAAAAAATTATTGAGTTGAATTTTTTATCCTTGTAAAGAAAATTGAAACTTTTGTCACATGTTGCTTTTATAACTCTGCTTTTGCGACAATGTTGTTTTTTGTCATCACTAAGAATAATATAATTTGTTTTTATATGACAGCAGTGAAAAAGTATATAAAAAATTAACATTTTTTAGACACAAATATTCAGTATTAATTGACCTCCTTGGTTAGTTTTTATTTTATATATAATTTTTGAGCTTGAGTTCGCTTTTTTCATAAATATATTGAAAATGTTATTTTCCGATATTTCGTTTACATTTTAAATACCATTTAAGAATTTTTTATTATTTTATTTTTTATTATGTAGACTATGTTAACAAATAGTGAACAAAATAAAAGTTTTAATATAAAAAAAAATTTTAAGTTTAAAAATTAGACATATTTAAAACAATATAAAATGATAATCATTTAAACTACAGTATTGGTTTCATCCAGAGCTGGGCATTTGTGTATGTATATGATTACCTTTCTGTTGGGGATTCATTTGGTATTCTTTGCGCATTCATTTTTGCTACTAATGCTTTTGCTATGAAATTAAATGATTTAAAAAATAAAATATTTTATTTATTTCCTATAACAGTGTTGGTTAAAATGTTAGTAATACAAATAGTGAGGCTAAAATCGAAACATTTGGATACATTAAGCAAAATAAAGCTAATACATTTTACAACAATTAAATTTATATTTTTAAATTTAAATTTTTGTGAAAAGAAATTAAAAATAATAAGCAAATAGGTCACCAGTGGAAAGCAAGTTGATGAAAACTGCTTCATATCACATCTTCGATGTATAAGAGGAATAAGAAATATTTTATTTATATTTTCTTATTATTGAATTATGCATAATACGAACGGGGAGAAAGATTTGCTACCGCTGAATTCTCTTGGTTACTTTAAAGTAATCAGAGAATGCTTTAAATGAAAATATAAATTCTATTCAATCTCGAGATAATATTAATATATTATTAACCATTATTTTAATAAGCCACACAACATTTTCCATTATCTGTTCTTACTTTTGCCAAATTTTTTTAAAAGAATTTTAATTAAAAAAATTACTGCTTTCTAGAGCCAAATATTCCACTAGCCGAATAGTAATTCACATCCACCAAGTAGAGAATACTTTTATTTAACAATTAATGTTAAATGAACAAAAAAACTAAATAGCTTTAAAGCTATTATTTACAAGCTTTATTTTAATTCTCGTATAATAGTTGATTACCTTGATTAAAAACAGATTACAAATCATTATTTTACGTCTTCTCACAACGTCAGTTAACTGCATTGCTAACTAATAGAAAATGCATTTTTTCATTAACTTGAAAACAAAAGGGTTTTACATTTGCAACAGTGACAACATACTGGTAGGACAAGCTAAAAGTGGGGGAAACAAAAGAATGGTGAAACAAATCGTTTTGTGATTTAAATATCACAACATACAGCAGCAGTAGCAATGAGCCAATATGGCTGCAAGAGCAAGTGAAATGGAATGGAATGGCAAACAAACAGAAGCAGTGGTCAACTAACAAAACGATTACATGTAATCAGAACTATTGTATGTGGAAGCATGCTTAAAATAGTGTGTGTGCTTGTGTGTGTACATGCGTGTAACTTATTTTTGCCAAGTTAACAAATTTAGGTTGGTAGAGAGCAAAATGCTGGAAATTTATCAAAAGGATGATAATGGCAACGATGTAGATGGTGATGATGATGATGATGATGATGATGCCGCCATGACATTGATAGAAAAGGCAAGAAGGCTGGATCTGACAATGATAACGTTGGCCAATGTGTTGATGAATGATTGAAAAAGAGTAGAGAGATAAAGAAAAATGGGAGCAAACAAGTGTGTTGAAATGCAATCAACCAACTGGTCAGTCATTTAGTGAAACAAACGACGGCTTTTTTGGTTAAATTAACAACATAAGGAAGCTGCTTGTGCAATGACCACACGTCCTGAAAACTCAACGTTTCAAGTAAACCGAATATTACGTATTTACTAATCAAAATAACATCTGCATTTTGTCTAAACGTGCTGAACCCATAATACATTAGTATGTTTGTGTTGTGTTTTTCCTTTTTTTTAACGCACTTCTCTAACAGTGACTGACAATGAATTGAAAGGATTTTGAATGCGTTTCAATTTGCGCAAATGACTTGTTTGATTATTTTGAAAGTAACACGTAATAATTAAAAGTTTATGGTAAATTATTATTGTATTGCTATATAACGCCAGTTAGAAATACAAGAAGTTTTAAAGATCAATTTTTTATTGCCAGTCTCAAAGAGTTCTCAAACCATCGCAGGATAATCATTTCAAAGCATTCAATAAAGTGTGTTTACATGTGTATATTCATACTATATATTTCTCATTTTTCCAAATCTAATAAATATATAATGGCGTTTTCTATTCTGCAAAAAAAGGCAACACTACCCGCAGGGAGGGCAATTTTGTGTTGTTTTCTCAAAAAAATGTTGCCCTGTGAAAGGGTTGCGTGTTCTTTTCTAAAAAATTTTGCCCTTTCGCAACAGGGCAGATATTGTCCTGTAAAAAACAAGGCTTTTATTCTTGCACAGCGTTACCAGAAAAAAAACTCTTTTGAGTGGAAAGAGTCAGAAAATTAGATTTTAATAATTATTTTTATATTTTGTATCGTATAAAACAAACAAAAGACCACAATGCGGCTGCTTATTTATATGAGATATTAAAAAAAAATGTTGTTTTCTCAAGCAGATGAATTAGCAATCTGGCAACTGATTGTTTATCAGCTGTTAAAAAAAGGCAATGCACTTCTTTCTAATTTATGTTCTTTTCTCGTTATATAAAAAATTTTCACACGGCGGCCAAAACATTTTAAAAAGGCTCCTTTTCACTAGGCAACATTTTTAATGTAGAGAAGACAAACGCCATAAACCATACTACCAAAAATTTTCAAAGTTCGACAAACCTGTTATACTTTTAATACTTATTCAAGATAATGGTCCCGTTCGTCCTATTTGTAGCATGCAGTACTGTTAAAACAAATCAAAACTAGTGAAAGAAGGTGTGATTTCTTTTTTTTTGGAAACTTTAGCAACATTTTCGCTTTGAACTTTTTAAAATGGCTTGATTTGAAATGATACTGGCCTTGCAATGTTATTATGGGTACAATTTCTAAATTAATAAACTTTAACATTTCCAATTCCCCACCTTCATTAGTGAAGAAAAAAAATATAATAATAAAAAAAAAAAACAAAAATTAAACAAAAAAATAATAAAAAAATGAAATAATAAAATAAAAATAATATAATAAAAAAATAAAATAAAAAAAAATTAAAAAATAAAATATATAATAATAATAAAAAAAATAAAATAAAATAATAATAAAAAAATTAAATAATAAAATAAAATAAAATAATAATAAAAAAATTAAATAATAGAAAAAACATAAAACAATAAAAAAAATTAAATAATATAAAAAATAAAATCATAAAAAAAATTAAATAATAAACAAATATATAATAATAAAAAATAAATATAATAATAAAAGAAATAAAAGAATAAAAAAAAATAATAGTAAAAAAAATTAAATACTAAAAAAAAATAAAACAAAAAAAATTTAATAATAAAAAACAAAAAAATAATAAACAAAAATAAAATCATAAAAATAAAATTAAATAATAAACAAAAATAAAAAAATATAAAAAAATTATAATAAAAAAATTAAATATTAAAAATATTTAATAAAAATAATATCAATTAATAAACAAACATAAAATAATAAAAAAAAGTAAAATAACAAAAAAAAATTAAATAATAAAAAATAAATATAAAATAAAAAAATTTAATTATAATAAAAAAATTAAAATATATTATAAAGAATAAAACAATAAAAAAAAATAAAATAATAAAAAATAATTATAATAATAAAAAAAAAAATAAAATAATAAAAAATAAATATAATAATTTAAAAAAAATAAAATAATAATAAAAAAATTAAATAATATAAAAAGAATAAAACAATAAAAAATATTAAATAATAAAAAAATAACACAATAAAAAAAATTAAATAATAAAAAAAAAATAAAATAATAAAAAAAATAAAATCATAAAAATAAATTTAAATAATAAAAAAAATAAAATATAAAAAAATAAAATAACAAAAAAATTTTAAAAAAAAGTTAAATAATAAAAATAATTATAATAATAAAAAATAAAATATTACAGAAAATTTAATAAAAATAAAATCAATTAATAAACAAATACAAAATAAAAGTAAATAAAAAGTAAAGGAAAGTAAAAAAAAATTAAATAATAAAAAATAAATAAATATAATAAAAAAAAATTTAATTATAATAAAAAAATTAAAATATATATAAAGAATAAACAATAAAAAAATAAAATAATAAAAAATAATTATAATAATAAAAAAAATAAAATAATAAAAAATAAATATAATAATTTAAAAAAAATAAAATAATAATAAAAAAATTAAATAATAAAGAAATAAAATAATAATAAAAAAATAACACAATAAAAAAAATTAAATAATAAAAAAAAGTAAAATAATAAAAAAAATAAAATCATAAAAATAAAATTAAATAATAAACAAAGTCAAAATATTAAAAAAAATAAAATATAAAAAAATAAAATAATAAAACAATAAAATATAAAAAAAAGTTAGATAATAAAAATAATTATAATATTATAATATATAATATATAAATAATAAAAATAATTATAATATTATAATATATAATATTATATAATAATATTATATATATTATAATTATATAATATTAATATATTATATTATACTATTATATAACTATTATATTATAATATTATATAATATATAATATATTATATATTATATATAATATATAATATTATAATTATTTTTATTATTTAACTTTTTTTTATATTTTATTTTTTTATTATTTTATTTTTTTTTATTATTATATTTATTTTTTATTATTATATTAAAGAAAATTTAATAAAAATAAAATCAATTAATAAACAAATACAAAATAAAAGTAAATAAAAAGTAAAGTAAATTAAAAAAAAATTAAATAATAAAAAATAAATATAATAATAAAAAAAATAAAATAATAAAAAAAAAATAAAATAATAATAAAAAATAACATCATAAAAATAAAATTAAATAATAAACAAAATCAAAATAATAAAAAAAATAAAATATAAAAAAATTAAATAATAAAAAAAATAAAATATAAAAAAAAGTTAAATAGTAAAAATAATTATAATATTATAATATATAATATATAAATAATAAAAATAATTATAATATATAATATAATATATAATATTATAATTATTTTTATTATTTAACTTTTTTTTATATTTTATTTTTTTTATTATTTTATTATTATATTTATTTTTTATTATTATATTAAAGAAAATTTAATAAAAATAAAGTAAATTAATAAACAAATACAAAATAAAAGTAAATAAAAAGTAAAGTAAATTAAAAAAAAAAATTAAATAATAAAAAATAAATATAATAATAAAAAAAATAAAATAATAAAAAAAATAAAATAATAATAAAAAATAACATCATAAAAATAAAATTAAGTAATAAAAGAAGAATAAAAAAACAAAAAAAAAGTATATAAAATCAAATTTGTGTTTACAAAGTTAATGTATAAAATAATAATTTTTGACAATATAAATTCAAAATAGTTGCATTTGTTGCCTTAATTTAATTTTAAAAAGACTGTTAAATGAAATATTTAAAACTGTTTAATATTTTAACATTTAAATGGTTTTGATTTCTTTAGCTAAAAATTCATAAAGGTTATTTTTGTAAAAAATTATATATTTTTTAATTTACTATTTACTGAAGTATTTGCAATCCTTCGAACATCCTGTTATGTATTTTTGCCATCTACACAGCCAGTATATGTACATTTACAATAGTTGTTTTTAAATTTCGAAATTTTTGAATATTCTTTCTTAGTTTCGCCTAGTTTGGTATGTGTGATCAATCTTCGAAAGGGATCCAACGTCCTGATGGAATTCAGTGTAATTTGTTGTGCTATATGTACTTTTTATATTTACTATTTTTGTATTATTGTAGACTGTATAGCTGTTGGTCAGTATGAGCTTATTATGAGTAGCTCCTGTGCGACAATTTGCTTACCTTTTAAAATGAATTTATTCGTGCTGCATCTTCCCATAAAACTACTTAAGTAACTAATGGATAATGTAGATGGTTTAAAGCAAGTCTGGGTGTGGGTCTTATTAGATATTTTACACTTTGGTGCTTCCGAAATTGTTTGCATCATAACCTGCATATTAATTGTGGCTTATGGTTTACCAAACACTTACGGCCATAAACGTTAATTGGTATAGACACACAAGTCCATTACTGTACATATATATCTTTCAGATTGTGTACAAAGAAATACTTAAAGAGTAAACAAAAAACAGTAGTTGACCACAAATCAAATGGGTATTTTCCTTCCCCTCAACTTTACAAGAATTACGTATTAGTTGATTGAACTTACAAATGCCTGACCACGAATTGATGAAGAAACTGTAGACGTTGACAGTGGAAATTATAAAAGAAAAGTTATTTTCCTGTAAAAGTTTTTAAAAGTTGTGCAATAAGCAGAAAGTATTCACAGATTTCTGAAACTGTTGATTCACTTAATAATTAGTTCCCTTTCTATAAAATGATATATAGAAAAAAAAGGAAAATTACCATAATTTTTTTTTTAGTTCTTTGAAAAGACTAAACCGAGGAAAACAACTTTTTTCAGAACTTTTAAATAAATATAAATAATCATTATTTAAAAATTTCGTGATAACTATCTTGGGCCTAGTAATCCTATTATTTTAATCAAATTGGGAAAGCTACGAACCGTTTTGCTGGGAAAAATTTCGTGCATTGGCCTTGAAGGTAGTCAGAGATGAAATGCATTACTTACTTAAGGAGTTTTATGGAAGAATTCAATACACACAAAACATTCATTTTAAAAAGCAAGACAATTCTCGTACTGGTAGCTACTGCTGATCATAATGGAAGAAGTTATTGAGTTTAAATTGAATGTTTCTACAGCTATTTAATAATTTTGAAATACTTTAAATCATATACTATTTATCATAATCTCTATATCTATATACATATATATATAATAATGACTTGAATGTTCGGGATCGATAAACTCAAAAACTAATACACCGATTTTCACTAAATTTTATAGGCATGCTCTATGGGCTGTGGGGAAGTGTTTCGCAATATTTAGTTTTTTTGCGTTTTTTAGCGCGATAACCCTATGCTGTGTTTCGCTGAAAGCGTTGGGTCCTTAATCAACGTGTAGTGGCATTAATTAAAAATTCTGATTTTGATTTTCTCCGAAAGGTCAGCAACCCGGACCGGCCCACCTAGTTGTTTATAAAAATGAATCCGTCATATGCTTTGCTTTTGCTATTAAAATTTTTATTCCACAAAATGCGATAATACCGCTTAGGGCTGTGCTCATCTAGGAAGACTAAACATCATCGGAGTGGAAATTAAATGTCACTCCATTTAAAAGCTATGCTCTGGTGTAAATTCTTGTTTATTGTGAAAAACTTGAGTAAATTTTTTCCAGTAGTCTCCAGTTGATCTCGCATATACTTACAGGATATACATATAGTTTGCTTTATTAACTGAACATAAATTTATGTTTCTATATATAAAAAAGCTTTTCCTTATAGAAATTTTTCATTAAAACATGCTTTCGGTTAAGCTGGTGTTTGCATGCATTTGGTCAGCTTCACAAATTTATTTTCCAAAATTTTTATAATTTTAAGTTTATTTTCTTTTTTATATGAGAATGTGAAAAATTATTTTTGAATTTTTGTAAATAATTGCATAATGCTAATTAACTGCTAACTGATTTTCCATGTAGCATTAATGTATTACCGTTTGCACTTCTCTTATTAATTCAAATTAAGAGGAAATAGAATGCACTTGAGTAAAATAATAAAATTTGTCTTCAAAATAGAAACCATAAAATTATGTGATAAAAAGTAGAACTCCAGCCACTCAACAGAGAAATGTAAAACCAAAAACAAACAACAAACTTTAACATGCATCCTTTGAAAAACGGTAAAAAATGTATATAATCTTTTTCTAAAATATGTAATTCTTATCTATAAAGCCAATAGAAGAAATGGAAAAGAAACTAAGAAAAAAAGAAAAGTTGCATCTTATGCAAAATTGCAATCGCACAATGTTTGCAGCCAACCAGCATTCCATCTCCAGTTTTAACTTCCTGCTCTTGTCTGTCTTCTTTTGTAAAAATACTCCGACATTGCCTCGAACTTACCAACGGCCATTTCATCACAATAACAATCTTTCTTTAGCTTAACGCACCAGCATGAAACACTCTTGGCCAAAGAAAATTCCTGAAATAATAATAAGAAGAAATAAAATATGAACAGAAAAGTTCCAGCAGCAGCATTGTTGCAGTAGTCAAAACTATTCTTCAACAGCAAAATACTCGTATCTTTGCTAAATGTAATGCCAACATTTGTTATTAACACTTTTTATTCGTATAATCCTTGAAGTATGCAGCAGAAATATAATATTAAAAAAGAAAAGTCGTAAAAAGTAAAAAAGTTAAAGTTTTACGCTTGTGCTTATCCTGGTCAGTTTCCGCCATGCCATGGCAATTAAATAAGAAAACATTCTGCTGTCTTCATTCTTCTTTATACATTCACACTTCCACTCAGAACTATGATTGTAGCTGAAAAGTTTTAGCTCTAAATGGCATTAATCTTCTAAAATGATGCATTAGTAGCAGAACAAAGTTTTATACAGGAGATGATAAGCAGAGCAAAGGAAAAGTATCATCAGGCAGAATTCCATCCTGTTGACAAACGGAACAGCAACGATACGAAGGAAAATTTCTTAAAATTCAAATCCTATTAAGTAATTTCCTAAAAAAAAAAAAAACAAAAAAAGGCACTAATTAGGGCCATGAATGTGTCAAGAAGTAGTGGGGGTATGAAAAATTGTATTGGGCATATAAAAGATATTTCTTGATTGTAAAAATATTCTTATCAAAATTATTTTTAAAAACATAAAAATTGCACAAAGTTTATTCTACAATTTACTTTTCATCATAAACTTATTAAGAATAATGGAAAAGTTTTCGTTTTAATAAGTTTTGTAAACAAAATTAACAAAATTCTGAATTATATTCTGTACAAACATTATATTGTGATAAGTTACTTTCATTTCTAAAATACACATTAACTTTTAACGTTTCCGTTGAAAGTTCTAGCAAAGAATTTTTTTTGCCGCAGAAAAAACTTGCACTCCTTAAGAAATAAATTAACTCAATTTTATTCGGTATGCATTTAGGCGGAATGTTTTTAACTCGTATTATATGATAGTTTTTTAATAAGACACGTTTTTATTTGTTTCAGTGCCCTCAAGAGAGAAAATAAATGAATAAAACATTTCCGGACAATACAAGTTATGCCTGATCACATATATGGAAGGATATCCATCTTAAGATTTTACTTTCTATTTTATTATAGTATAGGGTTTCCAGTTGTGTGAGTCTTAATCTGAACCCACATGTAATAATAATTGTCTCTGGATTTTTCCTTTTTTATTCGACTATCAGAATGGAGAAGCTCAGCCAACTGGTATTCTATTTCCAGTTTGAGCATCCTGCCCTTGTCCGTTTATCTTTTCAAACAATTATCCAACCAACAGCCAATTTATTATAATACCAATCTTATAGGAACTTTTATGGAAATTATTCAGATTTTTATTTTGTTGGAAACGAGAAAGGTAGTCAACAGACGTCGCTATTCTCATGCAGTTTAGAAAAAGCTGAATTTTGCTAAATTAAATCGTTGGAAAATGAAATTTAGAATAACCACCTGATTGTGATTTATATCTCTAGCGTTTAATTTACTTCACTTCTGAAAATATATTAACCAAAAATATACACATTATAGCTCCAGATCATTTAACGAATGATATAATGCCATGTTCACTGGTTTCTTAAAAAATTGTATTGGATATTGAGAAAACAAAGGAAACTTTAAAATCTTAAATTAGCGGCTTATTCTCGAATTAATTTAAATAATCCATGAGTGATCTGCCACTTTTAATTTCCTTCATTACTAGTACCGAGGCATGCTTTATAGCGAAATCCTGTAAGAGGTCATTATGGAGCTCTTAAATCTTAAGTGTGTTCAGTAATTCAGAAGTTGGAATTTTCTTTTATACATCGACTTATAGCTGCATTATTTTCTCTTAATTTATCCAAAATATTGGTCACACTTTTATATCTTGTTTTCAGCAATGAAAAACTCCTTGTTAAATTCCTCAAATATTATCAAAAACCATTAGATGTTGTCTAATTAAATTATTTTTAAATTTGTTAAAATAATCGTTTATCTTCATTTTGCAGAAGTATTCCATTTTTCATATGCTTAATATTTTTCTCATTTGTCTTTGTTGTTAATTATTTATCGTGATACTCGTGCAAAAAGTTTCACCCTAAATGGTGTCATATCCGTTTCCGTTTTGCATGTGTAATTATAATTTTGTTTGTAATGTTGCCTTGTTTGCACAAAATTCTTATCATTAGTGGTTAAAATTTTAACCATTATTTACAAGAAAATTAAAATAAAACTTCAGAGAAAAGTAAAACTAAAGTTTTGAATTTTACATTTTTTTTTCTTCCTTTTCTTTCTTTTTGCTATTTGTTTATTATCGTTTTGTTTTATTTTTTTTTTTTTTTTTTTTTGTATTTCTGTTACTAGAAGTTACACTGATGTACAAAACACACAAAATAATAAATTTTGTAAAAATGTCAGAGAATACGAGAGGCAATTTTTAATTACTTAATAAGTTTAGAAAAATATGTAGTGGGCTTGCATTTCGATTTGAAACTTGAAGGTAATTGGGAAAATTATTAACATCAAAGACACCTTTTTGTTAGTTCTGAAAATATTTAGGAAAAATAAATATATTTGATAAGTAATTAATTGAATGATTTGCTTTTAGCATACTTTTCAAACGTGCTTTCTGCAGTCTGTATTTACATGTGTTTGTGCATACAAAAAGTTTTAGTTCGGTATGTTAGTTGTGCCCCTTTATATGAATTTTTGGTCGGTTTGTATAGATACATACATGTACATAAATTTATGCGTGTGTGTATTGCACGTGTGCTTATGGCTGTGCGTTCTATAAAAAAGAAAATATGCTTGAGGCTCCTGTTTTAACTTTTACTCAACAGTTTTTTAAACTAACACTGGCATACAAGAATCAAACAAATACATAAAAGCATTCATTCACATACACCCTGTACAGCGTTTGGAAGTGTTCGTGTTGATGGTGTCTGTTTAATGGTTTAGACCTTTTGTTGTTGTTGCAGTCGCTGTTTTGATAACAGGATGCAATTTAGTATGTTCTTGTGTAAAAATGAAAGGAAAAGATATACATACATACACGCTCTCGCACATACTCGTATAGAGAACCATCATGATAAAATATGTGTTGAGCAAAAAAAAAACAAAAAAACAAAAAAAAAAAAACAAATAAGAAAAAGTATAAAAAGATTTTTAACTTTGTGTGAGAACTTAAATTAAGTGTTACACTTTTCTTCTTATTTTGCTTGCTTTTATTTTTCTTTTTCTATGTTTTTTGTTGTTGGACAGCCATCACATTAAATGATGGTAGCAGAGTATAATTTCTTGATAACGAGTATGATATTTAAGCCTCAATTAGGTAGCTGTCAAAGAATGACTGGGACAAATTTTAAATATATTTATTTTTATCAGTTTACGAGCATCTAAAGGTATTTATTTAACTTTATTCTTTGTGAAAGTGTTAAGATGGGCTGATATGATTGTCTGCGAAAAATGTCTGTCAGTTACAAATTAATACAACATGTTTTTGCACAGCATAGCATTTTATAAAGAGAAATTATATGAATTCTTTACAGCGATTAAATTTACAAAAATTTAATGTTACTTTGCTACAAAATTTAATTTAAAATAAAAATATAAAATTTATTGAAATTAAAATAAATAGATTCATATTATTAGTATTTTTTTTTTTTTTTTGTTGTAGCGTAAGAGATTTTTTTTAGAACGTATTAGATATTTTAATTTAAATATGCATATGTTTCTAGATGAATACATCTGATTGATTGCAGTTTAATTTGATTACCTAAAAATAGCTGTTGGAGCAAAGGGTCCCTACAAGAGTAACAGTTTTTAATAAACACAACCTACTAAGCCCAGGTCGCGGTTTCAATTCCTTCCTTAAGCCTAAGTGTTTTCCTGCGGTCAAACCGTAAGCTTTCCGTTTTAAATTATTTAAAAAAAATAATTTTTGGTTTTGTGTAAATTTATCTGACTAAAGATTCTACAACATTTGCAGGGTAGGGCTTGGCGATATTATTACAATTTATGCACATTTTGTAATAAAATAAGAAAGAGTGTAGAAAAATTACAGTCTATCAATTTGTGTTATCATTTGTATGTAAAAGTATAATTATTTTAAATCTCGATATTTACGAGAATTGATATTCACGTTTCTTTAAAAAATTAAAAATACTTTTTCTCTACAAAGAATTATCATAATTTTTTATTACATTATTATGGGTCGTACCTGCAAGGGCTTAGTAAAAAATGAAGATCAGCAGTATATTGTATGAGAGTGAACTGTCTTTATTATGTACTGCCTTTGGGCGATATCTTTCCTGATATAGAGCATATAGAAAAATTGAACGATGTAGAAGACTGACAAGATATGTTAACAAGGAATATTTAAGGTTTAGAGAGAAGATATATTTCTTCTGAATTTGTTTGATTGAAGGCGTATGATTAAAAATATTCTCCCCTTTTGTGAGGCAGTGGCGTAGGCTTGATATCGTTTCTCATTACTTTATTGCTATATTGTGCCACAAAATCTCCAGCTTCAAAACTATTTGGTAATTCCTGTGTATACCTCGCTTAGAAACTATTTTGTAACAAAAATTTTGCATTAAATCTTTTTAATAAAATAAAGCTCCTCTAAATGCCAGCAACAACTACAACAAAACTTTTACATAATTTTAGTACTTAACTTTTTGTTTTCAAATATATTCGTTGTGTTTGTTTCAAATGTTGACAATTAAGTTTTTTTTACTTTCATTATTTCATGTTTTTCTTAACTTTTAGCAGTAAAATTCAGAAGAAAAGGTTATAGAATTGCTAATTTTTGCCTGCTGTTCTGTTAAGTAAAGAATATAAAATAGTTTTGAAAGTTGGATTGTTGTAAGAATTGTTGCAAAAAGCAAATTCTTTTCCGGAAATGTTTTTTTTTTTTTATTTAATAGAGGAAAAGGTTTGGGAGAAACTGAAGAAAAATTTAAAAAATTGAATTTCAAAATACAGATTTTGGAGCAGCTGGCAGCATCAAGAGAAATTGTTGCTTGGCTCTTGTTTGGAGCGAAGTGTATTGCTAACAATATTGTTAGCTACGATATCTAGCAAATCTATTTCAAGCATTAGCAGGGATTACAACCATGCCCTGCTTACTTCATTAAAGATATAGACAGAAGCCAATTACAAGGTTACCATTCTAATATCTACAAGGTTACCATGCTAATATCTGCAATCGCAACCGCCAGATGTGAAATTGTATTGAAAGTGACAGCAATATTTTCAACTGTTGGAATGGATTAGTTCAGTGATAATATTGAGAGAAAATAAAAAAAACTTCTGTGGTTCGCGAATTTAAGATATTGGTTATCTAATTTTCTTCCCCGCGAGGCTTTAAATTTGCTTTTCCAATCGCTATTCCTCACACATTTTGGTAGCTGTTTCAATGAGCCATTGAAAGAAATATACTACCTTGCTAAAGTTTTAACAGCGTTTTTGATATGGTTTTTCAAATTATACCGCCTGAAATTTTAATAAGGGAGGCGTATGATTGATATAAATAACTTTAAATCAGGGTCGTATACTTTTTTCCTCGATTTCATTTTGTATTGCTTTTGCACCATTTCCTTTCTATTTCTAATTCTAATATTTCCAAAACAGCATCGTTACTTGAAAAATTACAACAAATTACAAATTATGTGTGTTTTTTTTTAAATCTTTTTCGTTTAATTTTGCAAAAAAGTATTGTAATTTTTAAGTACTTCTGAAAATGTATATATCTATCTCTCTCTATATATATATATATCTCTCTGTACATCATTTAGAACTCAGCTCGCTTTCTTTTATAAATCGGCGAAATCACTTTCACATAAATTCCACTTGTAAACTGGTCGACTTTCCAATATATTTTACATTTAAGCAGGACGTTTTTGTTCTTATTGTTATTAAATTGTGACAATGTTAAATGAGTTAAATTTACAGAAAATAACATCATGGTAATCTGGCTTATTCTGTCAGCTTTATTTAACTGTTTTCCATGAAGATATTTAAAAACATACACACTTACATACATTTTTATTTTCAGTGTTATAAAATGCTTTTAAAGGGAATCCCTATTAAAATTTCAAATCGATTTAAACCGATTTGATTTAAAATTAAGCCAGACACTCAACTTGTCCGCAGTTCAATGCGTATGATTAATATTATTTTTCTCTATATAGTTTTCTCGAGTGCATTTGATAAACAATACTTTTATAAAAAATTATAAAAAAAAATAATATGAAAATTGTATAATATAAAAATATTATTCCCCTTTCGAAGCTTTTAATGATTGAAATAATAGAAACTAAAACGCAGCGCAATTAGTATTTGGTAAGTAAAAGTATGCATGAAAAAGCTGAAAGTGTATGAAAAGGATGCAAAGAATACAAGCAAATGTAGATGAAATAAAAAATATCCTTTAAGGCATGACATAATTGAAAGCAAGCGCAATTAGTTGTAAAAAACACCTTTAATAAAAAGTTAAGGAAATGAAAGTGGTCACAGAAAGCATACACGGCAACGAATTACAACAGTATGCAAAATTAATTCGTATACGTGCAGCACAAGAGCAAACCTAAAAAGTTAAAAGTGTTCCACTTTTAAAGCTGTGCAAAAATTAAGGGGGGGAAAAATAAACAAGTTGTAAACTTAAACATTGAAACCTCTCGAAACGGTCTGATTTTTATTTTTATTATCCACAACTACTCAGTAATTAAAGCTCTGGTGTTGTGTCATGCTTAAAGCACAGTACCGTACAAACTATGACAACAGTTTTAAAATAAATGGAAGAAGGGAGAATGGAAAAAATAAACTGCTGCATAAAACTAGGCTAACAGCCAGAACTATGCAACAGCCGACATGCAAGTGTAATGTCAATCATATGGTGGCGTATAAGTATGCAGTCGCAATAAAAACAATGCAAGCATTTAAAATTTAACATACGCATATACACACACACACACACACACACTCACACGCATACCCACCCGTTGAGCAAAAGCGTTTCTGGTTTTTGCTTAAATGTGGTAGATTTTTAACATGCCAAAAATATAAAATTTATGAATTTTACTTTGCCCAGCAGTTGTTTTTTTAATTTGTGCAGATTTTGCTTTCAATACGATATTGTGTCGTTGGTGGCTTCACGTTGCGGAAAATAAATTTTGTTTGCAAAAGAAAAACTACAGCATAAAAGTTGTTTAATAATTCTCTGGCTGTTGTGAAAATAAATTAACAATTTTTTGTTTTTATAAATATTCATAAATGACAAGGACGAGTTTGTGTGCCTTTTAGTTGTATGGCAAAACATGCATAATTTAAGCAGAGCGCAATATTTCTGTCTTGTTGCTAAAGAAACGATTTTTGAAAACGTAATAAATTTACATATACTCGTATATTTTTTGTCGTTATAGAACCATTTTGAATGAATGGTATTTTTTGAGGTAGAAAAGTACAAGCCAAGGACTAAGGAAATATGTCACATAGAGTTTGGAATAGAATCTTGCACAGAAGTCATAATTTCGTGTTTAAAAATTTTATATATTATTGTAGGCTTTATGCACACTGACCCTTATACATTCAGTATTGGCGATCCACATCTCAGATGAATTCAATCACTCTACTCCATGGGGATCACTTCTGGCTTCTGTAACTGGCTTCTAAACAATTGTATCCTGAGAAAATGCTAGAGAAGGACATTTCTATAATGTGTAGTTTAGCATTTGAATATTTTTCTTATCAAAGTATTTTTCCTTAATCTGTCTCCTCTCTTTCAATATCATTGGGAGTACGATGCTCATGACCATATATCTAAGCTGGTTTTAGAAGTTCACTTGATGTTATACAAGCGATGGCAAATGTTGGCCTGGTTGTTGTCTCCCATTTCTTTCGCCAAAAATTATAGTCCGACCTTTGGCTTGAAAAAGACAGGAAGGTCCTTTTGACAGTTAGAGTGAAAACTAATTTTGATCATTACTAAACGCAAACTGATCATTTATTATTTTTCATTACTTTTTATTAATAATATAAAAAATTGTCTACTCTGTCAATTCTGAATCCTACTGCTAACGCATACAAGATTGGTTATCGTTTGTTTTTATCATTATGAGTTTGGAAAGAGAATATAATATTTTCCTTTTCTTGCTAATCATATAGAAATTACATTTCTTACAATTAAACGGCTTTAAAAGATTTTGTGGAGTAATTAATTAAACATTTTCCTTTGCTACATTTTCATAGCCATAGCAAACGTTGCAATATCATTTGATCTCAAGTGCACCAATATATTAATGCATTATCACTTGATCGAAAGTTGGTCAGAATAGAATTACTTATTGTGGAAATTTTAGAAATAAAAAATGTTTTACAATGAAGAAGAAAACAGATTAGCGCACTTCTAAAAACAGTAAGTCAAAACGTAAAATTTAAAAAAAATGTTTCCAAAATATAAGTTAATGATCATAATTAAGTTGAGAACTTGATATTTTAAAATAAAGCAAAAAACTTAAATTCTAGTCTCTCTATGTGGCATACATACACACAGACCTTCAACTTAAGAACCAATAATTTAAATAATTAATCTTATGCAAGAATTAAAGTTTAGAATTTCTTATTTCAGAGCATTGCTTTCCGCTCGAAACTTACTTATATTTATACATTTTAAAATGCATTATTTATAATAGAACTTTAAAAACCATAAGTTGCAATTCACACAAAATTCGTTCAACAGCCATAAAGTCTAAATATTTCAAATATTATTTAAAAACTAAAATAATAAGTCTTGCTTACCAGTTTTAAGGATATACAGCTGCATCAACCACATTTCAAATAATTCAACTCGAAAGGAAACGGAAATACATACTAAATCAATATACAAATACAGATGCAGAGTACGGTTGTAAAATACGTACTCACACAGCTGCACATACCGAATTCTAAATAACAGTATTTATTAAACACTAAATTTAAAAGTTATTCATACAATTGTAAGCAGGCAAATTTTAAATCCCTCTCTCTTTATCTCCATCTTTCTCCATCGCACGCATAGATTGGGTAAGTGCCCATGAGTGTGTCTTACAGAGAGCTTTATAAAGTTTTTGTGTGTTTCTTCAGCGCAAATGTAAGTGCAAGTTTAATGTCTATAAAATTACACACTCACACACACATATATATATATATATATATCTTATATATCCTGTATTTTTCTTGTTTCTTTCTCAGTTGTTTCACTCATATAGTTTATTTTATTGTACGTTTGATAAAAGCGTCTCCACTTTCCTTACACTGACGTGACCTGCATTTTCAACATTTATCAGTCTCCTTTGACTGTGAATGGTTTTGAATTTAAATTTTCTAAGACATACTGCACATTTAAAGCAGCACCACAAAATTGCATGTGTATAGCAAAGAAGTAAAACAAGAACTCAGACCTGAAGAAAGAAGTCTAAATAGAAATTCCTCGTAGAAAAGAAAAATATTGTAAAAATAATGTGTGCAGACATCATTTAAAGACAGTAATGAAAAAGAACTCGAACGAAATCTTAATTTTGGAGCTACTTTTGGCAACTTCATGATAGATTACAGAACTAATATTTGTTTACGAATTGAGGGTCTTAAGGTAATGATTACTTTTCACCAGTTAGGTAAGCATGGATTTATAAATGTTCTCTTGCAGCTTTTCAAATGTTGCAAAATAAACTAGGTAAAAGATTTCCATTATCGGCATTAAGCTTGTTGCTTTGCAAGTATTCGTTATGGTTGTGATTTTATTGGCATATAAGTTTCTATAAGGTTCTCCAATTGTTCAGATGATTTTCAAAAAAAAAAAAAAAAAAATATATAAATTTCATATAGCCAGATTTAGGGATATATGAAATTTCGCCAAAGAAAAGTTGGTGCAGTCCTTAGTTATTAATTTTTTTGTTCTGTGGAGTATTCAGAAGTAACAGGACTTGCACCTCCCCAAAATGTATTCATATATACGCAATTATACAATTTAGTTGCTCACTAGTTTCTCAAAAAAGTTGAAATTTTTCGAAAAAAAAAAAATGTTTTCCTTATTTTAAAGATCTGTTTTTTATTTATATTAAAACAAAATAATATTACGGATTTACTTCGTATATTCACATTTGCAAAGGCATTAGAACACTAAAACGTTTTTTCATGTAAAGTTAAGACATCTCTTTAAAAACAACCATACACACACACACCCACACACACACAGAGAGAAGTAAAGAAAAAGCTTCAATCATGAAATTTTGTGAAAGAACAATTCTATAAAAAATATATTAAACAAACTCGAGTTCACACAAGTACACCACACCCACCCACTTCACGGCAAGATTTTTCTATTTCTGTGTTTTTTGTTTTTAAATGCCCACACACATCTACAGACACAGAGCCACACATATTGCAAAGGGGTGGGAGTTTAAATGTATAGACAAAATAAATAGCCAACAGATTTTTATCATTTGCAAGATTGATGAATATAAATATTGTTTATCTACTTTCTTAAGCTTTTGGCTACCGGAAAAAATATATTAAAAACACGATGCAACATCAAAGCACATTGTTAAAATATTTTTATTTTTGCAAATTCAAAGACAACATTTATTTGAACATATGGACTTGTCCACAAAGGCCATTTTAAGCATAAGAGGTACTCGTATAAATTGAAAATGCAATTTGTGTATTGAGTTCTCCTTCGTTATGCGATTTTGGATTGTCAGTAGTATGATATGTTTGATATTTTCCAACAATAAATTACATTTCAACTTGAATGGATTATAAATCATACTTGTATTTGGTTAGTTATTGTAAGCAGATTTCTCCATTAAATTCATGGAACTATAATGAAATCACTTGCAATTTGGTTGGTGTGAGGTTCTTAACAATCCTGAGGACTGACACAAAATTAGAATTGAAGGGAGCGTTAATGTTGAAACAAGTTCATGTGTGTGAAGAAAATTAAAAAAAAAAAAATTAGGTAAATTAAATTAATAAAAAAAGTATATATAGTAGTCTTTACACTCGTATATACAATATACAAACAGATGTGTGGCACTCTTTCGATATTTAGGTTTTTAAGTTACAACAAAAACTCGAATTTAATTATTATTTTTTTTTTGCTTTTTATATCGTAAATCATTGAGTAAACAAACTATGACTTTTACTGATCCATTTTTATTTCATTTCTCAATTTATAGAAAGCAGCAACACTCCTACGGGCCTTCCTTTATAATAATTTTGTTATCCAGTGATTTCTTATGCCATTTTAATCCAATACGAGCTGGCCTAAATAAAAGTATGAAACGCCACCGAGAACTAAAATCGATATTAAGTGAAGGTACGTTTGACAAATACTTATTAAATTATTTATTTGTTTACTTAATATTGCAATTATAAGTATGAATATTCCTATAATATGAGAAGGAGCCATCGGCTGCGACAAATGCTTATACATATATATATACATATATATATCCTTAATTGCACAAGCAAAATTTCTACATAAAACTTAACTGATATTAAATATTTGGTACTGTATACAATGAAGGAGAAGGTTTTGGGAAGTAAATTTTTTGTTAGAGGTACGTTTTCGAATACATTTTTTAAAGGTACTTCAAAAGGTATATGAGTACATATAAATTCTCTTCTGTCTAGCTAAAGGGTTGAATTTTTTGAAAATGTTCTTTCTTACGTAAAGTACTTTTTGGAAAACCTGCTTTCAAAAAAAGTACATTTAGCCTTTTTTAATAAGTTCTTATATTGTTTTTTTTTTTTTAAAGAAAAAAAGTACTTCAAAAATGTACTTTTAGCAAAATGTATATTAAAGTAAAACTTGCTTTATGGGAAGAAAGTTATTCTTCGCAAAGTTATTTAGCTTTTTTAATAAGTTCTTATATTGTTTTTTTTTTTTAAAGAAAAAAAGTACTTTAAAAATGTACTTTTAGCAAAATGAATATCAAAGTAAGACTTGCTTTATGGGAAGAAAGTTATTCTTCGCAAAGTTATTTAGCTTTTTTAATAAATTCTTATATTGTTTTTTTTTTAAAGAAAAAAAGTACTTTAAAAATGTACTTTTAGCAAAATGTATATCAAAGTAAGACTTGCTTTATGGGAAGAAAGTTATTCTTCCCAAAGTTATTTAGCTTTTTTAATAAGTTTTTATATTGTCTTTTTTGAAGAAAAAAAGTACTTTAAAAATGTACTTTTAGCAAAATGTATATCAAAATAAGACTTGCTTTATGGGAAGAAAGTTATTCTTCCCAAAGTTATTTAGCTTTTTTAATAAGTTTTTATATTGTCTTTTTTGAAGAAAAAAAGTACTTTAAAAATGTACTTTTAGCAAAATGTATATCAAAGTAAGACTTACTTTATGGGAAGAAAGTTATGAAGTGTTATTCTTCATAAAAAAAAGTTCCTTTCTGAAAACAGAGTCTCTCTATAGTGTTTTATTACAGCACTATAAATTGTACCAATAATAGAAAAATGCTTTATAATGTAAAAATTTTTTTAGAAATATAGAAATCGTATTTATACGAGTGTAGCAAGAATATTTTTCCTTCCATAGCCTGTTTAAAAATTACTCTTTGTTGTGGTAGGTGATTATTTTATTTGGTACCCCACTGGCATTATCGCCATTAGTCCTTGCTAAAAGAAATTGCAGAGACTTGTATGCTCAAACTTTTACTTATAAAAAATTATTTTATTATAAGTTGTAGTAAACGATTATTGCATTAAGCTGTTGTAGAATAAATTAAAAAAAAAAATTGAATTATATAAAATAACATTAATTTCACCTATTGAGATGAAATCATTTTAAGTGGGAATAAATACACAAATAAGCAATTCGAGAATTATAAGATGATAGAAAATATCCATTAATTTAAAAAATGATTCTGATAATGTTTTGTACTTTTGTACTTCATAATTCTCTGTAGTAATGGCCCAAGTAGCAAAGTATCCCTTATCTAGTAATATCACACAACACTTCTTTCCTTCTTCTCTTGAATAAATAAAGTGTTATAAGATCATCACAGATCAATAATATTATGATAGGTCGTATAGATGATATAATTTTACTAATCCTCCTCATTAGGAGCTAACCGTAGCTCATAGGTCATAGAATACATACATATATATATTGACTTGCTGCAATAAACCTTTAATCCATGCAACTGTATGATTGAGTCTTTTGGCTCGCATATAATTTTTAATAACCTTCATCAGAACTGAATTGCTTAACTTTATATCTTATTTGCCACATGTGAGTTTATCTAATTGCTCCTTCATCCATTAATGCTTATGCAAGAACCATACTAAATTGCCTTCATTAACGTAAAGGCGGAAAAATAATAAAGAACATTATCATAAATTTAAAGCATTATTTCGTCATTTGGGCCAGCTAACCAATTTTGTACACATGAAGACTTTACCTCTTCATATTTGGACGAATTTACTTGACTTTACATTCTACTATTTATACATACATATGTCTGTCTTCTGTAGTCCGTATTTACGAGTACGATTTAACTGGCTGTGCATTTGTAACTGGCTGTATAAATGTGTTAGTAAATGTACA
This sequence comes from Ormia ochracea, assembly GCA_963402855.1. NCBI lineage: Eukaryota > Metazoa > Arthropoda > Insecta > Diptera > Tachinidae > Ormia > Ormia ochracea. The sequence goes on from OY727106.1 coordinate 20,799,983, forward strand.
TACTCATGCATACATGTACATATGAATCGTATAAGCACGTGTGTGTATCCGTCTCATCAAATAGAGGACACAATAAATGACAGCCAGTGTCAAAAGAAATGATGTATGAAGCACATCACGTCTCAACTTGCCAATATTTTAAATACATCTATAAGAATGATAATGATGATCTCTTCAACCACCAAACAATACGCAACCAGTCGTCCTTTAACAGGGAACATTCATTTTGCCTGATGGCGGTGGTGAAGGTGGCATTCAAATAGTGAGAAAATATTAAAACGACAAATAATACTAGTACAGTGATGAAAGTAATGGAATATTTGTTATGACCCACCTGCTAGAGTTGGTGGGCCAGTATAATCTCCAAGGAATTATAGTTAATAACGTAAGTCTAGTTCGACTCTTCCACTCTTTGTTTTTCGGCAAGCATACTTCATGTTATCGAATAATTCTTATTGCTTTATTGAATTTCGGTTTTTTCATTTTTGTGTGTACGTCTCTTAATTATTTTTAGTCTGCAATAAAACTAAAATCTTTATAACGAATAAAACTTATAACTGTGCATCATTATCAATATTGTCTTATTGACATTTTTTACTCAGTGGGGGCAACTACTAGAATTTTAATTTTTAATTAAAAAATACATCAAAATTATTACTGAGATGTATCAGAACAAAAATTTTTTACATATGTTGTATTTTTTTGATGTTTCTCCATCTGGTATAAGTTTAACGGCTCGACTTTTTAGTTGAAAGCCAGTTTTTATCACTATACCTTAATGGTCGAATAATGGAAATTGAGCAACTTGTAAGTTCAAGTGGACTTTGAACAATCTTATAAAACGGTTATTATATCAAATAAAGCCCACTGTTCCTTATTGCCCGTCTCAAAGCGAGCGGCATCCTCACCACTGTTGTATTACTATACTTCAATTTTGCTGCTGTTACACTGCTGCCATCACTATCCCCATTGCTACTCTTTTTCCCCATACAGTCTCCTATCATGATGGTTTATTTGTATATGCATGTGTGTACATGTCTATGATTGTTTATGTATGCGTGCGCTCATCAAATATCAACATTTACCTTTAGCGTGCATTTAATACATAATGGAGGTTTTAATGTTTCCGTTTCTTTTTTCCGTTTTCTTTGAATAACAAATAACAAAATATTTCTTGTTTTCATAACCAGATGCCTTTAACTTGTTGTATGGGAAAATCTGTCTACGAAGCAGGACAATACGTGCAATATTGGAGGGTGTTAAGCCAGCATAAATCCATAAAAAGGAACAAGGGAAAAAAACTTAAAGGTCCTCATGTTGTCGTATAGACTTTAATAAATATTTCTTGACAACATGTAAAGGTACTTTTAAATATTGTCACATGTGTTTAAGGACGAACATTGAGTCCTTGTTGGAATATTAGCAATCGTGTATATGTGTGCGCTGGTATATTTAGAGATATCATATTATTCTCTTGAAATTTATTGTCTTATTATTTCACATAAAATAGTGACACGTTCTGGCAACAATTGGTGAAAATTGTTTGTTAATGTTTGGCCATAAAGATTGTGACAGAGCGTGTGCGTTGTTGTTGTGTTTATATATATTTTTTTGTAGGCGTTTAAGGAATTTTGTTTCTATTGGAGACAAAGTTTGTTAAGTTAAAGACATTAATCTTTTTAATATGAATAATTTGTTGATTCTTAAAATGTTGCTTTAGATAAACTTTGATTGTTTAAGTGTTTTATGAGACTGACAGCAATGATATGTCAAAATATTTAGAATAAAAAGCAGGTCTGGCCTCTGTAAGCGTGGATATGTATATGCTTACATTGGATATACTAAAATAATTAGTGCTGGACTACGTTATTTTTATTTACGTTATTCTGCCTCTATTGGCAGAAAGAAACTTTACATTTCAAAATTATCTAAGCAAAAATGCATATTCTTGGTATGTATCGGTAATAATGCATATCCTTGCTATGGATCTGTAATATGCCTTTGTAGTGGAAGGAATAATGCACAGCGGTTTGGATCGCTGCCTAGACAAGAAACAAAAAAAAACTTGTAAGAATAACGATTTGTAGCATGGAAAGCAGTTTTGAAATATCCAAGATTGTTCTAAAACCCTAAACTATTGCATTTGTGTGTATTTAAGGACGAAAGAATTAAAATGATTAAAATGCGTAATTGTAAAAGTTTTTAAAATTTTGCTAAATTCGTTTTATAAAAATTGGTTTCAAATAAATATTTTGTCTAAAGCAAACGAATTTGATTTAATCAAACATTTCATTCATAAACTATTTTTGAAAAGTTCAAAATTTTATATATATAAGCCGAGTACATCCTCGAATCATGAGGAGTACTTTTGAACGTATTGATATATTTGTCATGCGTAACTCGTTAACATTCCTCGAATTAAGACAAAAAAAAATATTTTTCTTTTACAAAACATTTGATTTTTTATGAACGCTTTACGAATGCTTGATGTGATTCCCTTTGAGCTTGAATAAGGACACCTCGTATTTCAGTTCATACCGATTTAGGATTTATTAAAAGTCATAAAATATTAACAAGAAAAAACTCCAACATTTTATGCAAATTCTGGTTTTATGTTAAGAAAAATTTTCTTTTACATTTAGTAAAAGTATTTTACTGATGTGCCCAACCAATATTTTGACTTACTAGTAATACTTGTAAATATCGGCCTGGGCGCTATGCGGCAACTATTTTACATTTTTCAGTGTAGTGAAATATTAAATAATAAAGTTTTGTATATAATTTAATAAAGAAAAATGATTCTAAGAAAAGGTTCTTATCATTTGGAATGGTTTTGCAAAATAAATGCTTTTATCATGTGCGATTTGGTTTTTGAAATTAAAAATGTTATTTTCCTTTTAAACATTTTTGGAATAATTTATGCATTGCTATTAATTAATATCTCTTACACAATTTTCTTATTTTCCATTTTTACAGTTTTTAAGTGTCCTTTCGAAAGCAACTAGTTTTCCAACTAAAAGATTCTCTTTCATTTAACCACTTAAGCAGCTTTTAAACAAAATCTTATAATAGCAACTTTAAACTTATAAATTGCTTACATTTAAGACAACTTTGTGCTTGATAAAAAAAAAAGAAAAAAAAAGAAAAAAATATCTTTATTATACACGATATCAAACACATTTGCAATTTTAGAAATATTTAAGCATTTATAAATTGCACGTAACAGTTATCGTTATCATGACTTTATTTTGAAATCGCTTCACTTAAATACTGCCAGGACTATTTGGGTAATAGTACTCGAGTTTGCTGATGTTTGCATGCGTGTGTGTGTGTGTGTGTGTGCCAGCAACATGCCTTTAATAAAAGTTATGCCTTAGCAAACACCTTTCCTGTAGTACACGTACGAGTACACAGCAGTCTTACACGCACCAGCACTTGCAGATGGTTTTAAAAGGGAAAAACTGTTCAAAATTTGTAATCGAGACCGGAATTCTTGTAATTTGTAGACACTTTTACAATTTTTTTTTTTTTTTTTTTTTTTTAATTTTCTTGTACAGATTTCATTTTCCTATGCAGTTTTGAATGCTTTGACGGGGGTGAGTGGCAGTAACCAGCCGTTTATTATGAGAGTAAAGAAGTTGTGAAAATGCAGTTTAAAGTATGCAGTGTATGGCATTTACTAATTCTTGAGTATGTTTCACTTTATTTCATTCTAAAATTTTACTCTATTTTCTTTTATTTTATTTGTCATTATTTTGTTACTTCACTTTTGTAATGCAGACCAGACATAGTAAAGCTTTAAGTTTTTTTATCATTAAATGTAATTGGGAATTTTGATATGCTCTGACTTTTATAAAACTTTTAACTTTTAAAATTTCCGCTGATTATTATTTCCAATACAAATAAATTTATTTTCTTAATGAGAAAGAAAAGGAAAAAAAATTCAACCTTTCGACATACGGGTTACCGCATTCCTTTTCCTTTGAATTCTACTCCTTCTTATTTTTTTGTAGCCTTTTTATATCTTGTTTCAATGCAGACTGCCGACTACAACCCGTCGAAATTGCTATTGCATTAGTATGCTCGGCAAGACGGCCAGATGGCTACACGAGCACCATTGGAGTAGTCAAGGTCTACGCTTTATCCTATGGCTGCCTCTTTTTAAATAATTATATATATAAGACGCCAGTGCTGCAACAGTAACTTGCGGCATTTCAAGCTTCCAGCCTGCTGTGGCGAATGTGTTTAATACTTTAATAGGAATGGAGTTAATGCACACGTGCGCTTATTTAATCTCGCCTACTACATAATCGTATGTGGTCCTCTTTACAACTTGTTATTTGATATATTTGATTTTACTAGCTAAATAAAGTAAAGCAAATAGTTGAATAAATATTATTTCTTCCTAAGCAAAGTAAAAGGCGTTTTTTCGCTTGTTATTTTTCATACTACTTTGCCAAACTGAGCGGGTATTTTTATAATATTTGCAACTTTCTCCTTAAACCAACATGCGAGGGTTGGCTTTTTTTATTGATATTCTAGCAACAAATAGTAATAGTCAACTATTTTTCTTGGCTCTAAATTTTTTTCCACTAGATTATTATTAGACTGCCCATAATTTTTATTCATACACTGTATCCATGGTAGGGAAAAGGAAATCATTAAAAAAATGATTGAGGACACGATTATATGTGATGAAAAATATGCAAAGACATTTTCAACATTTATTAGTTACTGCTTTAAAAAATCTTATAAAATTCCAAAGAAAGCCGGTATTAACCTCTAGTCCTGCCAACCTTATGTTTTCCTTAAAGTTTACAATATGAGAATTTAATCTCCATTAAAGCTAACTTAATGGAATAGTGGAAGTTTCAGTTTGTAATATAGTATGAAATTTTAAAACAAAAAATACCGCAATCAAAAATCGTTCAATTTATAATTTTTAAACTTGAGGGAAAAATCTGAAGTTAAAAAAAATGTCTTTTTTAAAAAATGGGAAATTTTTTACTAAAGCATTATTAATGTGAAAAATGAAAAATATCGCTAAAAGAACAGAAAAATTCCAAAAGCGGAAACTAAATTTATTATTTAAAGTAAATAAAATAACAACATTAATAAACTTTTGTGGAATAAAAAATTTAAAAAATTTCAGAAAATAGTCTAATTAAATAAACTTACAATAAAATATGTATTTTAAATAAAAATAAAAAAGAAATTTTCGAAATTTTCTAAGAAGTCTTTATTACTCTTTACACAGATCACTATTATTTATTTATTTACTTAATATTATAGTGATATGAATGTAATTAGGATATGAGTAGAAGTCCTGCCTCCTGAGGGCATCGGATACACATGGTAAGTCTTAAAAGTCCTAAATAAATTATTATAGTTAAATAGTATTGGCAAAGAAAATCCATAAATAAGGAAACGTTGTATCTTTAAATAATAAAAAGTATTTTTACTTACATTGCGTTACTGGAATACTTTTATAGGATTAAGTAAGTAAAACAACGATTTTAAACGATTTCCATTATTTTTTTTTTAAATCATTCGAATATTTTTATCCAACAACTTTTTCGCTTAATTTTTCTCCATGAACTTTTTTCAGTTAATACTGTACGCAAAGCTGTCTTCGGCGAACTTTAATCTATTAATAGTTTTCGTCTACTACACATCCTTATTGTCATCGTCTACAATATTTCACATCCACACACATACACATATAAAGTGAAGCATGTGCTTACAAGTTTGTTAAGCGAATAAGTTTTACATCATCAAGAGAAAAATTCAGCTTTTCTAATATCCTTGCTGATGACTTTATTATATGGATTTCATACAAAATACCCAGAGTCTAGTTATGAGTCGAACTCGCGACCTCGGCTTTACTAGGCTAAGCATTATTCATCCGCCTACGGAGGGAAAATTTCCATGTACGAGATATCAGCCATTTCTCTATTAGTTAATATTGTTTTAAGAATAAAATATTTTCTACTATTTTGCCACAAAAGTTATGATTGTTTAAGCAATTACTTGCATGCATGGTTGTGCCCCCATCAAGTTAGGCACCCTCGTATTTATTCTTAAAAGATACATATGCGAGAATGTATCTGTTTCTTTAGTATAAATTTACTCTATTTTGCATCAGTTGAATTTTGTTTTTCTTCCTCCCTGCTTCTGTTAAGCAAATACCATTGGTATGCCATTAAAAAAAATATTATTCACACATTCAAACTACATAAATGTGCGAAGATACGTTTAAGGAATTGCTGGATATTAAGTTTATTTGCGTAGGAGTGTATGCATGTGTGTCGCTATAAATGTGTATTGCTTTCAGTTTATTGTATATTGATGTAAATCTTTGAACTCTCTATATATTTTATATTGGTCTCGTTTTTCTTCGAACATCTAATAAAAATTTACGTACTCGTTTGAATTTTTCTACAATAAAAATGTGCTTTAAAAAGAAGAGTTATAATCCTTGTGCAAAATGAAAAAGGATAATGAATTTTCAAGGGCCTTAAATTGGACTAGGACTGCGACCACAAGGTATGGGGAATGAAAAACACTATTAAATAAAAGTTGAGTAATGTTTGGGCATCAGAAGAAGAATGCTAGAACTCTTAACACTGTGTGACAAAAGTAAACAACTTGGGAAGTTTTCCACTTGATATTATCAAGTACAAAAATAATCTGTGCTCTAAAATTATATAAATACGTTTAAAATTTTCGGTTGGGATGCGAAAAGAAGAGAAAATTTTTTTTGAAGCGGCAATTACATCATTCTCCATAATAAATTTCTTAGTGCTTATGCTCAAATTAATAACACTGTGTGGCAAAAGTAAATGCCTATTCTCTTGAGTGTTAAAGAAAACTCTAACTATATCATGATCCTTAATGAATTTTAAAGTGATTATACTTGCATTAATAACACTGTGTGACAAAAGTAAATTACTATTTTCTTGAAAGTTACAACAGCACCAACTAGATCACTGTTGTTAAAGACTTTTTAACTGCAAGTGAACTGCAACATGTTCATAAAAATTAATCTTTTCTATTTATACTCATTGCTGCATTTTATTCCAAACAACTTAGGACAGTTCACAACGTCTAATCGGTGTTAGTTATAGTACTAAAAACTTTTTATCAGTGGGAAATTATTAAATACTCTGTGCTTCTGATCCTAACAAAGGCTTGTGTACTTCACGTCTACAACTCTATTATCGGAACCTTTATCTTTTACCTTTTTTTGTTTCTGTATTTTCGGAATAAGTCCCTCTTAGAAAGTATATTTTATGTAGCCTTTGGCTTATTAGGTGCTACGTAAACTTTTCCACCCGCAAGAATGGCAGTTGTCGCACAAAAAATTCAGCCTAAGAAATTTAATAATTATGAAATATTTTCTAAAGTGTTGTATATATTTGGAAAGCTTAATAGAAGAAACTTTGATTGAATAAACCCGAAATTGTTATTTGAACCATCGGCTTCTTTATTCAAAATCCTTGTGAATCTCACATCGAGATTCAACATCTTTCATCGAGATTCGAGGCGAGTGAATAATGCTCAGCCTACTGAGCCGGAGGTCGCGGGTTCGATTCCTGCCTTGACCCTGGGTGTTTTCTCCTGCGGACAAGCCAAAAGCTTTGCGAGTAGAGTTTGTTAAAAAAAAAAAAAAAAAAAAAAAAAAAAAAAAACTTGTTTTTATTTTAACACTCTATAATTGGCAATAATGTTTATTCGATGAGATTCTAATGAGAACAAATTTTTCTTTTCGAACCATTTTATTCGAATATCATTAATTTATTGAAATAAATTTTATTAGAATAAATTGATACAAAAATCTAATTATTCATATTCAATAGGAAATTTAAAACAGAGCGAATGCATATTTTCATTTCCTGTATTTTAATATTTCTATCATAATGTGACAAAATAATTTTGGCTGATTAAAAAGGCCTGCCTTCAACTTTAGTTCATCTCGAATATTCTTCCTCAATATACGAGTTTCCTTCTCGTTTCATTTCTTTTATTAATCTTTATAAATTTAACTCCAACATTGAAAGTAGTAAATAAATTTTATTTCGGTTTGATATATTTTTCTATGTCAAATATTTTTTAAAATTCAGTTCAGTAGTACTCCAGCAAACACATACAGCTACATACGCTTCATACACACACACACATACAGCATTTTATATATGAGTGCATTTACCAAAGAAATGACTCTTTATAACATCCTTCTTGTAGGATTTATTGAAGTCTATTTTACTTCTTTCTTTTTTTCTGGGGCAATAAATTTTACTGTAGTAATTTCACTTCTATTCGAGTATTTATAATATTATTTTTGAAATAAAATTTTAAATAACGTGCCATTTACTTACTTTTTATTTCATCATCATGATACGATTGTTGTGTCTTTTATTCAATTAGTCGTAATCAGTAACGAAATTTTTTCTTGTGTTTTGCACCGTTTTATGTCAAATTAAACCTTAAAAAAAATATAAAAAACGTTACATTGCAAAGAAGATTAGCCTTATTCGAATAAGGCTTGAAAAAGTTACTCTAAAAAATATTATAAATAGAAATGTCATGAATTAAAATTTTAAAAAATTTATATATTTTTCTACCCCAAAATAGTTTTAGAATTGAGTTTAGTAGGACACACAGCTTTTTAATCCTTATTATTCTTATTCGATTTTACGTAATTTTTAGTCGAATAATGGACTTCAAAACGTTTATAGCAAAATTTTCTTAATTTTTATTATTAGAATTATTTTTTGTGTAAATAAAATTTTTCGAATAATTTTTTTTTTTATAAATTTTATTCGAATAACTTTGCTGTAGCTGTTATCGGATTATATTTTTATTAAAAGAATTTCTTTTATGATATTTACTAAATTTTTTTTCAACTAATTTTTTTTTCTTTCTTATTGTTATTTTTATCTGAATAATTTAATTTATAAATTTTATTCATAAATACGGTTTTTATAATTTCTATTGTCATTTTATTCGAGTAATTTATTTTTCAATTACTTTTTTAAATAAAATATTTTTTGTCATTGTTTTTTATTTATGTTGGAATAATTTTCAAATTTATGGTTCCTTGATTTTAGTGGGCAATAATTTATTTTATTAAAAGTTTGGATTTAGTCTATAACTTGTATATGTATGTGTGAGCGCTAGACTAAAGCAACAAAAACATAACGGCTGTTGCCTTTTCCAGAGCTTGGCCAAGGTGCCAAATGACCGCAACTTGTGTAATAACTCAAACGTTTTAAAAGTGCCTAATAGTAATGGAAATAACGCCCCTCGTCTCATGCTATTTTAGACTAGTCATAACGACTATCTATGTTACCCTACACTAATATTGCCGTATATTTCACTTGTTAATAATATGAAGGGTTTCCCCTCTTACTTGATTTTTGGAAATATTCCGCTATAATATCTGCTATAATATCTTTTGCATAAAGTTTTCTGTTGGGTATTGATTGAACTTTTATTGTCTTTCTGCACTTTTCTGCAGATGAGTTAATTTGTTCTGTTCTCAGTAAATGTACTCTCGAAAGCAAACAATCAATTTCCCATTGTACGTAGCATAAAATTATATTAAAAAATAGCGTTTAATAAAATAAAATAAAATAATAAAAAAGAAAAATAAATAATATAAAATACACATTAATACAGTGAAATTTATAACTAAAAAATCTACACTCGCATAATAAAACACATCACAGCTGTAGTGCGAAACTATAAGTTTCAGCACTAGAAGTCCCAGTAATTTCTGTTATTTTTTTCAAAGAAGTTTGTGCGTTCAATGTGCAGAACAGCAACTAAAAAAAAGAAAAAAAAAAAAAAAGAAAAAAGAAAAAAATATTGAGGAAAAGGAAAAATATATGCTGCAGCAAGTGTTCGTAATGGCTTCAATGATTGTAGTGATGATGAGTTTTTGATTGTATTTAGTATGTGTTATATGTTTTATTCACTTGACTACTCTTTTATGAACTTTTTTATAAATAAAAAAGGAACTAATTTGATAAAAACGATTTTTTGTGCAAAAAAGGTCTTTCGAGATCTATAGTATTTTTATGTAATTTAGAAAAGCGAAGATGTTAATGGCTGCCCATATAATAAATATATTTTTACTAATTGCTGTTTTTCTAAATATTGTTAGCAGCAATTTGTAGAAAATAATTATTTAAAAACTTCTAGCGTTTAGTATATAATAAAACACGTGCCGGAAAGACTTTTAAAAATTCAATTTTCCATCTCTGACACATACAGAAAATATAAACTAAAAATAAATTATTAATATTTTTTTTTTGGTATTGTCTAATCAAAAAAAAAGAAACTATAAATAAATTATACAAGTTATCAGGTCCTTTTTCCCATTCACTTTTTTAAAAGCTCAAAAAATACTTCAGTAATTAAAATATTGAATGCTTTGAGGGACTGTTTTTTTCAAATATGTCAGGTCCTTGCGTTATTACTACAGGTCGCTATCCTTTACAAATTGTCTTACAATTATTCTGCTGAGTTAATTCCTTCGTTGCTTTAATAAAATCAAACGCTGGTATTAAATTAAAAATTAAAACACTAATACACTCCTGCTGGTGTATATATGTGCAGGGAATTTTTTGGTTGCGTAACAATAAGCGACATTTCTTACACCATTTTTGAGCAAGTACTTTTAATTAGCTACCGCTTTAGTTAAGGATCTTTTAGTAGTAAATGTTTGAAACTTTTATTTGAAGCTTAATCTAAATGAACGCTTTAAGCATTTTCTCTGTAGTAGTATAAAAATTTGTCGTACAGTCAGCAATAGTTTTCTTTACGGTTGACGTGGGAAATCGTCTAGTATGCAGAGCGGTATTTCCACTAAATTAACCCTTTCATTTATTCTGGGGAGACTTATAACCGAAACAGTTTTCTGTATTACTTCTGCAGGATTCAAAACATCGTATGCCTCCAATACTTGCGAGTAGCATGACGGTCTTGGCTTATTGCTTAAAGCTCTTTATGGTTTCATTAAGGGGTTCCTTTTCCTCACTCATGCTACCTCACTAATCTCCTTTTCTGAGAAAGTTTCTTTGAGGTTTTTAGCTGATGCGGTGGAAGAGTTGTGTTTACCAAAAACTCCCATGTCTTTTTTATAACCAACTTGACTTGCAAAGCTTTCGGCTCGCGAGCAGGAACACTTGCAGGATCTAGGCAGGAATCGAACCCGCGATTTCCGGTTAAGCAGATAGAGCATTATACATTATAGATTATACGCCTGCGGGCGCATGAAGTATCTGAAAGCACATACTCTTACGCTGTACATACGTACGTAAGCATGATCTGTGAGCTTGTTTTTTTTTTCTACGACCTCCTGTGCTCACAATTCCTAGTATTGGCAACCCTTTTCATTTAATGAATTCTTGGTTGACTTTAATATCTATTTCCAAGTAGAATTTAATGGTGAGTTTGTCTTGCTTGCATATTTAGTGCATTGCATATATTTTGTGATAATCCAGTTATTTTTTTTCCCCCCATATTTCTATATTCTTGTTTCATATTTGCCATGATTTCCACATGCTTCGGTTTATTGTGAATCTCTATTTAAAGTTTTTAATAAAGTTTTTTGTTTTTTTTTTTAATTTTTTAATCTTAAAGTCTCTATCTAATCTTTTCTATTTCTGAACAAATGTTTAAATTTCTTAACAATTTATAGAATTTTAGAATATGTTTTAAATACTTTCTTGGCATTGTTAATAAAGGGCAGCAGGCCATTTTCCAGATGACCTCTTCATCTATGAATCTATGCTTTTCTATTAATGTGATAATATATGAGCAAATATTTTCATAAATAAAATATGTTACATAAACCATTATTTACTGCCATACTCTTATTCGAACAAGTGAACCACATTACAGCTATTACACTAACTGCTACATGACACATGAAGGAAATTGTTGCAACACTAAATACAAAGTACTAAATAATATAAGCAGTTTACAATTCCCATGGTGTTGTTGCCAATTTTCTTACATTTGTACTAAAAGCTCTAAAGGAGAGCAAGCAGGCACCAGCAACAAAAACTACAATGACGATGGAATTGTGTGGAAATAAAAGACACAATCTAATAATTCAATTATGTTTAAAAATCGATTTGTGAAAGTACAAATGTGCAAGTATTTAGTTGCCATTGTCACCGTCTTTGCTTGCAGCCGAGGACTTGGAAATCCTCTTTTCCTCCTTCCTGCAACATTATTTGTTGGTTATATTATTTTTTGTTCTGGCATTTATTTTGGATGATGTAGCAATAAGTAGCATTAGTTCTCTTCGTTGTGCAAGCCAATAATGCTCCTTCGTTAGACTTTATTCTTCATGCACTCTTTTATAAAACATTTAGTCGCTGCCACATTTATATTTAAGGGCCGTTGGTGCAATAATATGCTACCTGCCTCAAAGGAATTTTTATGGATTTGTTATGCTGCTTTTTCATTTATGATAAGAATATTTTCGGTTTTGCCTTTTCCTACTTCTAATATATTTACTTTGATGTCTGGGGTTTGTAAAAATATGCTCGCAATTGTGTCTACTGCTTATTTGGTTTTAGCAGTTTAAACTCTACTGCTTTTGCTTCTCTAGTGAAGGAATATGGTTGGAATTGTTAACTACATTGAGTTTTTAACTACAAATGCAAGTCTTGTAGAGAAATAGGAAATTAAAAATTATGAAACAATTATTCATAATAGCGTTTCTTATCTGCCTTCTTAAGGGTGGATGTTTAAAACGTTTTAAAGGTCCTGCGAAAATGCTGTTTTTTATTTGACGAGAAAAAACAGAAAAAAAAAAAAATTGTTGTTCAAAGTACTTTTGAGCGGAAATCAGTTTATGTGCAGTAAATGATTTATTGTCATAAATATTTTATGATCACTGATTTATTTTCAATATATTTTTTAAACGTTTCCTAAGCGGAGATGTTTAGTTGTAAAGATTTTTATATTTTGAAATCACCGTTAATCCACCAACAGCATTGTTTTCTTATGTTTCTGTTATATATGTATATATATATATATATATATTTTTTTTTTTGTAACCAACTTAACCTGCAAAGCTTTCGGCTTGACCATATGAAACCATCCAGGATCTAGGCAGGAATCGCACACGCAACCTCTGCTTTAGTAGGCTGTGCATTATTCCAAAATTTTATTATTCTGATTCTCCTGATTGAAATCATTTTCTCTCAACATCACCTGGTAAACCTTTTTTTTAAGAAATCAATCCTGTCGTTTCATATGCCAATTAGCAAACAAAACAAAATTTCTTTGCTTGTGTGAAATAATACCTTTTTTAAGATTAAGATTAAACTTTAAATTTCATCAATTAAATGTACACTATTTAATATTAAAAATGTCCTTGAAATGTCCTAAAAAATATATATATGTTCTCATCAATACTTCTCAACTATTTGTTAACTCGTGTGTCAGTTGTTGTTGAAATGGCAAACTTCCTGGCCACGTAACATTTATCAGCACATACATTCGCCTTCGCCGGCCTTTGCAGGAATATTTCATAGAAAAAGCACACACAATTATTAAAAATAATACTAATAAAAAGCAAATTAACAAGGACTATTTCTTGATTTCTGCTTCATCCAGCACAACGCAAAAACTGTGATGTGGTTCTGTAGGAAATATAAATACGAAAAAATTCAGTAACAGTCAAGAAAATATAAGTTTTGAATTACAACTTAGACTGAGAAAACTGTTATTTACTTTCAATGACAAAACTGTCAATTAAGACCAAAAATCGTTAGATTTAGAATTATAGTTCAAGGCTTGTGCAACGCTAGAACTATTTTAAAAAATCGACTTTAATTTCCATTTTCACATAAATTCATGGTATTCACAATACAACTAAAACTGCAGAGTGATCCTTTTTGCTACCTAACCAGTTTGGCCGTAGCCCTTGACTGAAAAAATTATTGGTCACACTACCAGACAAGCGGACATTTTTGTAAAACTGTCGCATCCTGTAGTGCATTCTTCAGTTGCTTTTAACTTTGCGGTGCTTGAAGGTTCTAGAAAGGACATTTCTTACAATAGCTAAGCAATACCTTCTTTATGAGACACTGTGTGTGTTCATTGACGACTATAGTTTGAGCTTGCGACTCTAACGTGCAAAATTAGTGCCCACACTTACAGAGAAGCGGAAATTTATATAAAACTGTCACATCCTGTGGTGTGGGCATCAGGTTAGATGTGACTTTGGACATCTTGAAGCTTGCATAATGAACTAGTTCTTACAAAGCTAACCATAAGCTTCTTTATAATACAGAGATCTGAAGCTGAAGCAACTCGTTAACACGTATTGTGAACTGAAAACGGATTTTTTCCACAATTTTAGAACTTATTATTTAGTTTCTGTTCATTTAACCAAATTTAGTGATGTAGTCCTTTTTGGCATTTCCAAGCAATGTTTTATAAAAACAGTTAGAAATGTCACATGAACTGTTCAATTTTCAGTTTCTCTGGTTGAGATATTTTTCTGACACTTTTCTGACATTTTCTTTATATATTATTTTATAAATGTGTTTCCAGTTAAACGATTTTCCAGTTCAAATTATCAATCATTATGTCAAAAATTTATTATAAAGCTCATTTATTATTTATACCTTGTGTAGTATTTTAAAGCCAACCCCAATAAAAAGACTTTGACCGACCAATGATATGAGTGCTTGAGTGTGTGTATGTGTGTGAATTTGTTGCTAATAGTTTCCTGTTAAATTTGTTGTCTTTTTGTGTGTGTAGGTTTTTCTTTCGTTGCGTGCAATAAAGTGTTTCTGAGTTTGTGTTAAAACTTTTGTTAGAAACACTTGGCTGCCTTCATAAATTTTCCCTTTTTTTCACAAAACAGTCATCGTTTAAGTAAAACAACGCATTATCGATTGACCATTAAGACCATCGAGGGATCACAAACATCCACAGTCAAGCAAAACAAGATTGAATGAACATCATATTGAAGCACTTAACAACGAAGGAAGGTAAATAGTCTTGTAAAAAACTTTTCAAATTGAACAATACAGATATGAAAACTTTCTGGGAATTTTATAAAATAAACTGGATTATTTATTTCTTCTGTTGTGCTGAGTTTAAAGTTGAAACATGAGGATTTAATTAGGGGCAAGTCAAGTTAAGGTTTGATAAGTTTAAGTGGCTGAGAAACTGGAAATGAAATAAAGATTTGTTTGAAAGTAGAAACGATTTCTTCATATTGTTCTCTAATATTTTTTTTGCTTACAATGAAACTGTAATAAAGTTTGAAGTTTGTTTATAATTTTTTGTTTGGTTTGGAAAGGTTGTCTGATACTTCAGATTAATTTTCTCTTTTTATTAACTATGGCTATAAATTTTTGTTCGGCAGAAGGATCTCTGCTGATGAAGGGTTATTGTAACGTTGTGTTTTTTTTTATTTATGTCTTCAGGTATTACGAATTATATTATAATATTCAATATTATAAGTTTTATTTATTTTAAAATTTTCTTCAGAAGATGTGCTTAGCAAGTGATCACTGTAATTCGATATATTTCTTAAGTGTTTCCTTAAATAAAATCAATAAATTTTAATTAAAAACATTGGCCTATTTTTTGTATTCAAATGTTCTCTATTTTATTTTATTTATTTATCATGTTCTTTACTTATAAAAATAATTTCTTAATAATTTAAAACTCTTTTGTGTTTTTTCCTGGCGATGGTATAATAAATTTTTTCAATAGAAAAGTTATTTTTTAAATATTTTTTATGATTTTTCTCTGCCTTTTTCTTTATCTCATTTAATTTAATTTTGTTTTTAATTAATATAAAATATTAATTATAAAAATTCCGTACGCCTTTGTGTCACTTTTTCCTGATGATGCAGCAAACTAACATTTTTTAAAGCCCCTCGATGGTATGGTGGTTAGTATACTCGCCTGTTACGCAGGTGTCAGGGGTTCAATTCCGCGAGGAGCCAGAAGCCAAAGGCCTCAGTTGCCAGTGCGTCCATACACATATAATTGTAATATTTGGCAAATAAATAAATAAACATTTTTTGAATCCTTTTCAAAAAAAAAAAGTTATTATTAAAAATAAAATTGAGGAAGGCTAACTAAGTAAATTTTTATGATTTTAATAAAATAAAAAGTTTATAATAAAAATTTTACGATTTCACTTTTATTAGTAGAAAAGCTATATCCCTCCTCTGCCAGTACAAAAAGGAGATCTTTTTCGAAGGACATTTACTTTGGAGATCCGCAATGTTTTTTTTTACTTTCTTATTTTAATATAAATAAAATAATTTACGAAAAAAACTTCAAATCTCTCAAATTATCCTTTTATATCCTTAATATTTTTTGTTGCATATTTTTAAAAATGTTTGAAAATGGAAAAAAATTAAATTAGATTTTTGAACTTTCCTTATTTTGATTTTCTATATAAAAACACACAAGCTTTGAATCTTGGACTCGTGAAGCTTAAACCTTTCTATATACATTTAAAAGGAAAAGTTTGTTTTCACGTAAAAAATTCTTCTAAGAATAGAATAATTTTTATTGCTCTAATTAGCGAGAAGGAAATGTTTTTTTTGTTTATAAAATTAAAATAACAAACAAAAGAATCAAAAATTAAAATAGCTTTTTCATTATTTTATATTCAAAGACCTGCCCGAAGATGCTTTTAGAAGTGTAATTGTTTTATGGCAATTTTTTTTTTATGAAACGCTGTCCTTTCACTTAATTCAGCTATTACAAAAATTTTTTTCTATGTTAATAAGAAAAATATGTGTTTCTTCTGTTCCTCAACGGAGATGAATAATAATAATTTCCCCGTGATGGATTCTATGCAATATCCTGTAATAAAATTATGATCTCCAAATCAGACGGTTTTAATTTGTATCGCGAAAGAAACTAAATTGTTGTAATAATTTTTTTTCAATTTTGATGAGAAAAAATTCTTTTTTTGGAAAACGCTGAAATAATAAAAACGATTTCAGTACATTTACTATCACTACCGTCTTGGCATATCTGATATTTTATTGGCTCCACTGTGCAATATTTCTTAAATTTAATATAAAATTTTATTTACAATTTTGAATGAAATCTTTAAAGCAACTACGAAATCGAAGTTGATATACAAATACGAATGGCCTCTTTTAAATATTAAAAGGCCCTCTTATACAATTAAGGAGAGTTATTTCAAATTAAGTGGAAGCTTTTCAAGTCGCAAATCACTTGGTCGATAAATCTGGCAAAAGCTTTTATTAAGAGCCGGTTTAAGAAATATATTTTTCCTTTAACGGTTTCTTCTTTGCAGACGGAAAAGTTGGAGCTGTAACAGATTCATTACGTAATAATTATAATAATTGATTGTCTTATGGGAATTTTAAGAACTAAAACTTACATTTTTATATTCGCAAATCCAGCCATTAAAATATAATGCCACCTTGGCATTATATTTTAAATTTGTTTCAATTTTCATAAAATTAAAAGGAATCGCAACCTGCGAATTAAGTCTCGAAATAAATTTTGTGGATTTAGGCAGAGGCAACATGCAGCAATAATAATAAAAATTAAACTTGATTCTCAATGGCTTATAAGTTTTAATTGCCTGTTCTGTTTATTAGGATGATATTTACTATATCCTTTAGTATCACTGTAATAAAAAACTTTTCCAACTTCATTGTTGTTTGATTAAGACAATATCTCACTTTTTAATGAATGTTAAGTTTATTTTTAAAAGATTCTTTCGAAATCGAATGGCACAGATAAATCCATTTTATTTTAAGCTTTGTTTTATTGACTGACAGGATATTATCGCAGAATAAAAACTTTTTGGGCTATTAGTTGGAAAATAAAAACAAGTTGTTTAGCACGATAAAATTTCCAAGTAAATTTTTTTTGGTGGAAATAAAATTCATTTCCAGTAAATATTTTATTGCATCGATTAGTTTATTTTGGTAAAAAAAATGTTTAGCAAGTATATTCGCTTTCAAGTGGCGTGCACATGCGCATTTACTGAACTTTACAACTCACGATCCTACTCCTACATGGCCTTGAACTTAGCGATATATCAAGAATGGAATATTATAGCCATACTAATATGTAGACGGATCGCATCATAAAAAAGAACTACTGACTCAAAAATGAAAATAAAAAAAAAATAAAAAAATCTAAGCACCTAATATAGAGGTATAAATAGATCAAGTTATCCCTCTATGCCGGTAGCAGGAGTTCATCAGCGATTCGATGAATACAATGGCTACATAAAAGTGTTTTACAGCGCCTACTTTCTCACCTGATAACTTACATATATTTTATTAACGAAACTTTTCGTTGACTGGAAAATATATTTTCCAAACAATTACATATTTTATTCCATCTCATCTTATATGAACACGGGCCTTCATATTCGTGAATGGAATTTTCATCTTTTTCCAATTTTAAATTTTCGAATTTTCTTTGGTCTAGATCAACCCTCGCAATTGGGATAAATTATTGCATCTAACCACAAAATCCTTAAATATATATTTGCTATCGGCTTTTACGTAAAATAAAACACATACTCGCACACAATTAACCGCTCACACTGCAACCACATCCTGAAACCTTCAGCAAATAAAAATGTGGGTGTGTAAAAATACTATAAAAAATTAATGGAGTGGCAAAGGCACGAAGAGAAATGAAGAAGACGCAGCCGTATAAAAATGTACAATTGCAAAATGCTTAATTTTAAATAAATTCTCTGCATTCGTAATGGAGTTTTTTTTTTACATTTGTTGCCTTTCATTTGTTTCCTTGCTGTTTTGTATTTCATTTTTATTGCGACTCCTTTAGTCGCCCTTTTAAACCCACCAATTGCGATTTAAAATTTTCTATGGTTTGGCCAGAAATTCTTTTGAACTGTATGTGAAATACGCTAAAATTGCGGCCCATTAAAAAATAATTAAACCATTTAAATATAAATCAATTTGCAAGTAATTTAAATTCGTAGAAAAGGATATAAATTCAAGTGGCCTTTAGAAACGAATACATTTTTCAGGCAAATTTGTTTATAGAATATTCTTTATTTTATGAGTAAAACTTTAATAAAATTCAACATGATTTAAGATTTCCTTGTACAACAATTTCTTGTGTGCTAATAATTCAGTTACAGTAAATTCACGGAAAATGTAATTATTTTAACAAACATTTATTACATTATCCTGTGCAAATTATTCTGGTATTATTAGCATTTTTTAATGAAATTTTTTTAACTGTAACAATTGCATTAGCTGGAGAACTGCAAGTGGCTTCATACAATATCTTTGTTAACTCGCTTTAATACACTCCCACACACACATATACACACATATATATATACAGGACTACACATGTACAGTACGTATTGCTTAACTAGTCAGGAATTTGCTTCTAGTCATACGGAGCATAGCAAATGATATTATCGCAAACTGATTGCTTAAATATTTTGTGTGCTTCCATAAAGCGTAAAGCACCTTAACGATGTTACTTAGTATGAATGCTTACGGCAGGATTTTATATTTTATGATAAAGTCTTGGAAAAATTAGTTGAAACGTTTTTATAAAGTTCAAAAAGTTTTACAGCTCGTTTATATGTGATGTGGAATATGGGGTATTCCACAATCCGTGAACAAAGAAAACCATTGTTGAACTGTCAGTAATTCATATTGTTAATATTATTATATTAATTATTTTATTTGTTGCATAAAATTTGGCTAACTGGCCTCATAGCGAGGATGTTCCAAAAGCAATTTGTATCCTGACAATCGGAGTTCTACATGATTCACTTGCACTTCTTCAGTGACGATATAGTCAACTGTTCCATAATAAGTTGCATTTGAGTATATTCTGAGAATTACTTTTTTGGGATTATCATTTTCACTCTAAAAATTCACCAATTAAACTAATTCAACTTAAATAAATTGCAAAAAAAAAATAACGACATTTTAATTTAAAATTTAAAAAATTGCCAAAATGTAATATTAATATATTATATAATATTAATAAATTATTAATTTTACAACCAATAATTTAATAAAAAAATTAAATAAAAAATAATTAATTTAAAGATTATTTCTATATAATAAATAAATAAAACAAACAATTTAAATTAGTATAAAAAATAAATAAAAATTATAATATAATTTAATATTATAATATAATTTATAATTATAATTTAATTTCATAAAATATATCAGTTACGAGAAAAATAGTGTAAAATGTATAAAAATCACCTAAATGAACAAATTATGTTGTTACACAATTAAATGATTAATTAAACAATCCCCAAAATGAAAATAAATTCCAAATTATCGAAAAATATTATAAATTCAACACAAAAAAATTAGTTGATTGCAAGATGTTTCCAATGAGAGACTTCAAGTAAGAAACCAAATACTGTAAAAGTTAGCAAAAACCGGGAAAATACATCGAAATTCCCGAATAGTGGTCAAAAAAGAAAGAATCGAAACCAAGAAAATCTCAAAAAGTTATATCACATTTAAACAAGAATTTCTTACATCAGAGAATTATTTTAAGATAAAATTTTTTTTTTTAAATTAGAAAGTAATCAAAATAAAAAAGTTGATAAATGGAAAATCGCCTAAATAAAAAATCGCCTAAATAAAAAAATCGCCTAAATAAAAAAATCGCTTAAATAAAAATCGCCTAAATAAAAAATCGCCTAAATAAAAAAATCGCCAATTAACCAAAAAAAAAAATTTTCAATTTAACCAAAATTAAAATAATACGCTGAAATTCAAAGCTGCTAAAATAAAAGAAACTGTCTAAAGCAAACAGATCACAAAGACGACAAATAGAGAAAATTTCGAATATGGAAATAGTCGCCATTAAAAACCCTACTAACATTAGAAAAAATCTCCCAATAAAATGTAAATAAAATCACAATTAAATGATTGAAATCATTCAATTAAAATCACAATCGTTTAAGTAAAAAATAGCAAAATAGGAAAAATTTTATGAAAACTCGAAAGTTCTATAAATATAAATCATTAATAATCATACTTGAAGATCTTAATGAAAATCAAGGGGAATTATTAGGGGAAAAATTAGGGGCCGAGGGATGCATTACTAAAATAATGCCGTCTATTACTGTGCAGTTTTTGAATCTGAAGCAGGGAGAGGAGAGCAACAGCTTACTCTCCAACAGAACTTAAATTTGTCTAAGGGCTTGTCGAAGAATAAATTGAGTATTCTTCGTTAGAAATATCAAACCATAAAGGATATTTCTGATCCTTTAGATTTCACGGTTCTGAAGGAGTGCAGAGAGAGCGCAGAGATAGCGCAGAAAGAGAATGACTTTTATATAAAATTATTTTAAACTGTCTTTTAGAAATTATTGTAAATCGTAACATCATTTAATGTAGAGAAGTTTCATTGTTTAGCAATAAAAGCCAGCGACAGGGTGGTCACTGCAATAATACCGAAGGATTTCAATTAATAACAACAATATTGTTGATCTCATAGTCTGGTCACCCCGAGCAAATATTTTTCCTTACCTGTCGCATTGTGTTTTTAAATTTATAAAAGATACTTCAATAGAAACGAAAGGAAAATCTTTGTGTGACAGAAATATCAAAAAAAAAAAAAACAAAAACCACTTGACGAAAATAGTAACACAAATTCATGCTGATGCATACGGGTGCAGCTTCATGCACGCTGATATGCAACGAATGAAAAAACGAAACACTTGAACGTAATAATGCCAATCTGCTGCGAAAGAGATGGTGTTAAAAAAATTATAAAACCAGTTATATACCGAATATGTCACGAGTGATTTTGTTCGCATCACGTAATTGGCACTACTTTGCTTTTAGTAGCATGGCTTCTGATAATTTTGCTACAACATTGATGAAATGCATTTACAGTCGTGTGTGGGTGTGTGCGTAGAGAGTGTGAGATGCTGCTGAGGTTGTAGCTTTTTTCGTTTCATGTCACAATATTTTCTTGTCTGTTATTTGCTTTCTTTTCCGTACTTGACGCGGTTGAAAGGATTCCTGGATTTTTCAAGAAACGAAATTGAGGTTTAAAATAAATTTATTGAAAAACCACTCGCACTAAGAAAATCGAATATGCTTTTAAAAAGCTTGTATGATTCCTATTGTTTACTGTAGCTGTGGTATAGGAAAGATAAATCTATTTAAGCAGCATTCAGTGAAACTGGGAATTATAGATTAAAGTATTCTAGAATTCCGAACATTAACTAGTGGTGGATTTCTTTGGATTTGTCGGAATTTCAAGTCTAGTATGCATCAGTAGAAAAGCTTGCAGTAGAAGGGTACGTGTAATATGACAAATAAGCAGTCAAAA
This sequence comes from Ormia ochracea, assembly GCA_963402855.1. Taxonomy (NCBI): domain Eukaryota; kingdom Metazoa; phylum Arthropoda; class Insecta; order Diptera; family Tachinidae; genus Ormia; species Ormia ochracea. The sequence continues at coordinate 20,822,348 of OY727106.1, forward strand.
AATTTCAAAAGTTTAGATTTCAAGTGATCAGCTCAGCAGATGGTAGAAATTTCGATATTGCATTCAAAAATTACTTGAATTTTAAATGAATTGTATTCATGAGCTTATATTGTTTTGCCAGGTTAGAAATGAGCTTTAGTATGCACGTGCCCCTACATTCAACATCCCTCGTTTGCCATTTTTAATAATTTTTTTTCATTATTATTTTACTCTTTGCTCCACTTTCAACCTTTTTTCATTTTTTCATCAGCGTTAATTCATATTAACTCCATATTGACTTAATTTTATCAACACAGCACATATTTGCAATATAAAAATACACACATTCGCCTCTTGATCTACTTTTGAGAACGTGTTGCTCTTAACTGCTTGTTTTCATGCTTTTTTTTGTGCACAGAAACTTAATAAAGTTAAACAAATTTGTTTATACTGTTTTTCCTTTGCTAAAATTTTGATGAAATTTTATTTAAAAAAAAAAAAATAATAATAATAATAATAATAATAATGCATTTTGTGGCATAAAAAGCAGATTTTTAAATTTAATATAAACCACATTTCGGAATGTATTAAAGTGATTAAACAAAAAGCTTAACAATTGCAAAATGTAATTTCCATTTATTGTTCTACATCCATGTGAAATGGCTTAATCGATTTTTTCCTCTTTTTTTTTTTATATAGAAAGCAAATAAACTAAATAAATCATTTAACTGCAAGTAGACTTTTGAATTTGTTTTAATATTTAATAAACTTTTAAAAAAATTTAAAGCTTTGAAAAATTTTAAACTAGAAATATTTTTTTTTTACTTTTACTTTTGAAATTAATTTTTTTGGAAGTGGTTTTGAAAACCTTTTCTCACATTGCCACTCATCTTATCTCCCCAATGCAATCGGTTTACTGATATTGTTGCCTGGTGTAGCGTGCACTAAATTTATGTGCTGTCCATATGCTGCAGCAAATCTAAAAATTATATGCACAAAATATAAAGGGTGTTTGTTTTAGTTGCACAAAATTATTTCGCAATAAAATAAAGAAATGTATATTCAAAAAAATAGACACATTTTTAAAAATATTTCTCCAAAAAGTCATAAGTTATTTCTGATTTATCGTTGTAGACTATTGACTGTATACAAAAGTGTTAAATCAGATAATTAATTGGCTCATTATGTAAAATTATTCTTTTAACAAAAGTTTCTCTGATTAAGTAAATTGTAGGATGCGATAAGAGACATATAGCTCCGTTCTGCTGAAATCACATGCCAGTAAGATTATTAAACTAGTTCATCAATGTCATTGAAGGCTAATGACTCCGCAAGCCCATAAATCGCAACAATGTAGTGGTACTTGGTCCAACGTTTATGAATTAGACTCACTCCAGTTCAATGGATGTATGATATCAATATTAATCTGGGCTTCAGCCCATTTGCATACGTTGCTCCGGTGTAAGTCTATTCATAACGAAATGCCTATCGAAATGTGTGATCAGAATGCACAAAGTGCAACTACCGGCTGCTAAATGGATTATCAAATTAAGCTTAAGCTGTGTTGCCAACTCAAAGTAGTGAACCTCTAAAAAACCCCATGATAAAATTAATGTGAAAATAGTGTAGTAGAAACAGCTATTAGCCAAAGTTGTTGCATTCAAACACAAATATCAATTTTTTATTATACATTTCTGCCATAAAATATGTTTTATTATGGTAATAGCATATAATAAAATTGCAATTTTAAAGCGTGCAAAAAACGTATTGCACACACACACACACACACAAATACAAAATCACATGAAGTTGGAAATGTATGAATGGTTACTAATGCTATTCTAAATGTTCATAAATTGTGGTAGAAAGGTAAATGGATGTAAATAGAAAAGGAGAGAGCGAGAGAGAGAGTAAGCGCCTGAAAGTATATTATTCATAATTTCTGTATTTGTTTTTTTTTTTGCCTTCATAATTTTGCTGCCATAGTAGTGCGCTCATAGAGTGATATTAGTTTTGAATGACGCAGTAAAAAATTAGGTCAGTAGACGTTGTATTATTGGTTCAGTGACCGAACTATCAAAGAAAATTAATATCCCTTAAGCACAATAGCTCGAGTGTAATAAAGAAAGCAGCTGCAATATCTGTTCACTCACAACACACGAATACAAACAGAAACTATCCGGCCAGTGCAAGCTGAAATACAAAAAAAAAAAAATAAAAATAAAATCTTCATAATGAACAGAGTTGGAAGGCTTAATGGTATTGAAATGGAACCAAAGTATTGCTGCAGCACACTTTAATGGTAGAGTTACTACCATTAAACACAATAGAAATTTCTGTAAATAATGAAGATGTATTAAGATTGCCAAAAAGAGCTTTTGAAAATGAGGTAACCAAAGCTTTTGATAAGTTATAGGCAGTAAACGGCAAAGTTTATGAAAATCTCAATTTGGTAAATTTTTGTTTGCATGCTAAAACTCCTCCCTAAAAATATTAAATTTCGATCCTGTGGACAGTCGCAAAAACACAAAAGCGTTTCGTTAATAGTACAACTAATTGAAGAAGCATGCGAAATGGTATAATTCAGCTTTTTCTAAAGTTTGTGCGTAGAAGTGACGATCTGTAATGTTGTTAGCCAGCGATTCACTATCTTTTTCAAATTGATTTATATAATGAATATCTTGTTTATGATCTTTTCCTGATGATGCTACACAAAGATGTCGAGAAGTATCGAACAATAAAATTATATTATATATTTAAATTTCTTATGAAAATAGCTCACTTTGAGCTGGAAAGAATTAAAATACTTCTATTTAATTTATAAAAAATTAATAGAGAGATAAAAATAAGTCTCGTCATAAATAAAAGTTATAAAAAAAAATATTAATAAGTTTAAGAATACATATTTAAAATAAATTGAAAAAACAATAAGTAATAAAAAAAAAAATAAAAAAAATATAAGTAAATATATAGAAAATTATATAATCTAAAAAATAAATAATGAAGAAATAATGGCTAAATAAAAAACTTTATTATTTTGCTGCAGAAATAATTTACAGCTGTTGCTCCATTTTTCTAAATTAACTAACTTGTGCTAATTGCTCACAGAGTCACTGATTACATATCCAACACCAGCAAATACAATATATATCAAAGTATACGTGTATCGAATCACCTACACCATCTATCGAAATTCTGCTGTAGCAGTATTTCATGTGCAAATTCGAATAAGGAAGAAAAAAAGAGTTAAAAAGTGCTTACTATAATACTGGCGCTGTAACACTTCTCTATCTATATAGTTGTTCCTCAGCACTACTCCTTCCTCCTAACTGAATAATAATTCCATGAGTTGCGTCTACCAGCTGATTTGAGATCTTAGAAAAAACAGATGGAGATAAATATCTGTCAAAATATGATAAAAACAGTCCCCAGGATTTTTCTGCGGCAGCTTTTTTTTCTGAAAGCTTCATTATCAACAAGGACTTTATTTCTTAAAATACGTTAATAGCATTTTTGATCTTTAAGAGACTGAAATAAAAAAACACGATCCAGAAATTTGGCGTCACTTGCATTCCATGTAAGCTGCTGGTGCTAATATTTATTTATCTGTATCCTGGCGACCATTACTTGTATAGCATTTCCACTACAGTCGTTGAGCAGTATCCTTTCTGTTTGCGGAAACAATATTTTGTAAAGCAAAAGTCGTGTTCGCTGATTGGGCTACTTTAACAAGCAAAATAGGAGCATTTTGGCGTCAGAAAATCGAAGAATATATAAAACTGTGGTCTACAAAACTAACTAAGCAGAAGTCTTATTGAAAAATATTCATAAAACACTTTCGTTTATGTATATGTAACTCGAATGGTCGTCTAAAAATAAATAATATATTATAATAATTAATGAACTTAAGTATAATTGAATGGTATTAGGCAGCTTTATTTATTTTTTACTAACTGATATACATATATATATGCATATATACATATATATATACAAATAAAAATTATTTAAATTAATAATATTTAATTAAAAATAAATAATTTTATAAAAATTATTGGCACTTTTGTCAAAAATTTGACTAAAAATGATTCCAATAAATATTTATTAGATAAATGAATAAATCTATATTAATATATACATATATATATATCTTATTAATTATTATTTTGTTGTATATCTATAAAAAATAAGGTTATAACAATGAATTGAATATATATGTATATATATAATAAATAGTTATTAATTATTAAATATATAATATAATTAAAATTTTAGTAATTGTTTTTATTAATTTATATATATAAAATCTAAATTTATTAAATAATTTACAAATAATAATAGTAATTATAATAATAATAATAATAATAATAATAATAATAATAATAATAATAATAATAATAATAATAATAATAATAATAATAATAATAATAATAATAATAATAATAATAATAATAATAATAATAATAATAATAATAATAATAATAATAATAATAATAATAATAATAATAATAATAATAATAATAATAATAATAATAATAATAATAATAATAATAATAATAATAATAATAATAATAATAATAATAATAATAATAATAATAATAATAATAATAATAATAATAATAATAATAATAATAATAATAATAATAATAATAATAATAATAATATATATATATATATAGATATATATACAAAAAAAATTATATTATATATATATATATGTATATACATATATTTAGTAATTAAAATATAAAGGTGCGGAAATAAAAGACAAGTTCGTGTCAAGATTTTAAATTATTTTCACAATGTACAATGATGCGAATATTTAATTCGTCCTTGCGTTTGCTATGAACGCTTATCAAAATGTGAACTTTGAACCTAAAGAAGTTCTAACTTAAATTTAAATTTTTAAATTAAAGTTGTGAGGAAGGACATCATAAAAAGTTTCCTTCAAGTTTTCCTTCCTTTTTATTATATTTTTTATAATTTTTTTTTATATATTAAGATTTATCCCTACACTAAAATGTGATCGCAAAGTCCTGGCAGATTAAAGAACGTCTCTCATTTGCCATAAATATTTTCCAGCTCTGCTTTTAAAATTTTTCATTATATGTTTATTTTAATTGCAAATCCATGCCCGTTGTACACAAATACCAAGTCCATGCATTTCATTGGTATAAGCAATACACAAGCACACATCCTCGTACACATCGTGCTTGTGGCTGTGGAAAATTGCAACATTGTTATTGCGTGTCTTATCGTGAAACTTGACGTTTCTACTAGTCGTCATCAGCGTTCCAACATGCTTTGTTAATTATTTTTTGCTCTTTCGCTCTCTTAATTTTATTCCTTTGAGCTTAAAGAGGGAGTTGATTCTTGATTACTTGCAGTATCAACACGATGGCGTATAATTAGCAGCTGTAGCATGTGTAATGAAAGGACTCTAAAGAGGTTATTGTTTTTACTTGCTTTTTGTTTTTCTTCTCAACAAATTTTCCTAAGACACGAATAGTTCAGTTGTAATATTTTCACTATTTCTTTGCTACAAAATAATTTTAAAGCTATTTCTATAAATATGAATATATTTCTTGTCAACTAACTGATTTATTATTTTATACCACCAATCTCTATGAAAGTCAAAGGACTTTTGGTATTTTCCGTAGGAAATATCTCAAATATTTTTACCTTAATATTCCAGCAAATGATTAAAGAATTTTCATGTTTAAGTACACCACACAGCCAGCTGGTAAGTGGCTCATTGAATATGGCTTAAGTAGGTTGTAGGAAAAGAGAATAAAAAAAAGTTTTCTTTTTATCTTAAGCAAATTCTATAAAGGACATACTTTTTGGTTGTATATTAAAAGCTTAGAAGGACTTCAAGTAGAACAAAAACCTCTTTTTAGTGGCTTTCCTAACTTTACAAAACTGCCAGGAAAATAATCGTATACAGGAATCCGGGCAATAACAAACACACAGAAGCTTGGAAACTGTGAAATGACAGGATATAAATAATTTCTTTAGACGAATGCAAAATGTCCCTGTTATAGATGGCCACATCTGAAACTATTTTACCACAAGAATTGTTTTTCTTCTTTGTTTTGTTTAATATTGTTTAATATTTTTCCTCAATAAATTAATAAATTAAATGTATAGCAAATAAACTTTCAGCGATTTTATATTGCAATTTTCAGTTTAATATTCATTGTTTTCATTAAATTACTAATTTTTTTAAAATGGTTTCACAAACTAAATAGAATATTTTAATTTGAAATATCTTTTTGTTTTAATTAAAAACTTCTAGGATCATCATTTGTGCTTCTTGCACAGAAACTATTTGTTTGCAGTTCCTTCGACTTTTTTTCATTATAGAAACTTTTCAATAATTTCTTATTAAAGCGAAGAGTTTCTTAAAAATTGAAGCGATGTTACGAAGGATCAGCCAAGCGTTGCTGTGTTTTTCTTTTTTTTACTATTTTTAACCTCACAAGTCAATTGCAAATAATATTTTGCCATGAAACGCATAAATTAGTTCTTGGTAAACTTCCTCAAATGCCACAATTTCGATTGAGTCTCATTTAATAAAGTTTTTAACTAAAATTCAGTGCCAATTTGTTTACTCAACTGCTAAGGAAATGCGAAGGAATTATACCGTAAGTGGTTTATAAGGAAATGAACAGTCAAGGGTATTTGATATTTGGAATTACAATTAAAGCGAAAAGCGTTTAACGCAGCGCGATAACAGTATTATTTAGAATTATGATTTCATTTACAGAAAAAAAAAATATATTTTTTTGCTGTATTAATTTCTTGAATTCGTAAAACATCCTTGCAGATCGTCGAAGGACTTTCCTGTTAATCTGCTCTATTCCATCAGATATACTGCAATTTCAGGGGCATTTTTCAGTATTCATTACGCAGTATCCTCTTTCCCATAAAAATCTTGTAAACTTGAATTTTAAAATATTATATTTGTAATTTATTTCCTTTGAAAGCACAGAATACAGAGAAGTTTTATGCTCTGCCTCTGGTTTCGAAATTAATTTTGTTTTAAATACAGATGAAACACTGCTATAGAAGAAAGGAAAAGGTCCGTTTGTGAGGTCAGATGTATATATATTATAAGCGAAGGATATTGTTTGGTGGTAAATATGCATTGCCAACATGTAAGAGATATTAAAGCACTCAAAAAACCTTACGAGAAGTTTTAAGTTTATGATTGCCGTAGAGAGCTATTGAACATACAAGCGGTGCAGCCATCTGGTACTTTTTTATTATGTAAAAATAAAAAATAGGTTTTAATAAAATTGAATTTTTTTAAAATAAAAAGAACCCTTTAGATTCTTAACCGCCGAACAGCCAGAGTGCTATTCACTGACAAAGTGAAAGCTTCGCCATTGCGAAGATGGAGTTTTCCTTCAATTTTATTGGACTGCAAATGAAGGAGTATATACTGTAATATGAACAAAAAATTTCCGTACTTCCTCTATGATATAAAAACTAGTACTAAAAAAATGAATTGCGGTAAATGGATTTTAAAAATTATTTAATTTGTATTTCACAACTGACATAATTGAGCTCAAAATCTCATAATGTATTCAACAGATGATATATAGTATTACTTTTTGACAAAGTACTTTTATGGAAACGTGACAGTTCGTCCATGCACTTAATTCTGATGTAGTTATTTTTAAATCTTTTTTAAATTTGATTGTTTTAGAAAATGTACTCTTTATAAAGTGTTTATAAAGTAAGTAAATAACCATTAAAATTGGGCTTTTTAAAATGGTACTTTTTTAAAATGGGCATTTTAAGAAGTACTTTACTGCGTTAACCACATTAAAAACTCTTTAAAAACATTTTAAAGTAGAGCTTTTTAAAATGATATTTTTTTAAAATGCAAATACTCTTTAAAAAGGGGCTTTTTAAAATGGTACTTTTATAAATTGCATATCTTAAAAAGTACTTTACTACATTAACCACATTAAAAACTATTTAAAAATATTTCAAAGTGGAACTTTTTGATATGGTTTGTTTTTTAAAATGTAAATACCCATTTAAATGGGACTTTTTAAAATTTACTTCTATAAAAGTACTTTACTGTTTTAACCACAATAAAAACTCTTTAAAACCCTTTTTAAGTGGAGTTTTTTGAAATGATATTTTTATAAATGTTAATCCCCCCAAATAAAATGGGGCTTTTTAAAATGGTACTTTTTTAAAATGTACTCTTTAGAAGCACTTTACTACATTACCCACATTAAAAGCTCTTTAAAATTTTTTTAAATTCCAGCTTTTTGAAATGGCATTTTTTTTTAAATCTAAATACCCATTAAAATGGTACTTTTTTAAAATAGTACTTTTTTAAAATAGTACTTTTTTAAAATGTACTTTTTAAAGAAGTACTTTTTAAAGAAGTACTTTTTGAAGTACTTTACTACTTAAGCAACATTAAAAGGTTTTGGAACAAATTTTTATAGAAATGTTTCGACAGTCTACTTGTTATAGTCCAATAAAATTGCTTATAAGTCAGGTCGCGAAAGCTTGCAAACAGAATAACTTCAAAATGTGAACGGTGGCTGCTATTGTGTTTCCTTGCAGTTTCTATATAGTTCAGTTATTGTTTTGCGTTGCTAAATATTGTAGCAAATGCATTAAATTAAAATTGCACTCTCTGCGAATTCGCTAAAACAACATCCTTTTCAAAGATACGCAGTGTTGTGTCTTCGGGATGGCTTTTAATACATTTATTTTACTATCAACAAATCAATACTCATACTTCAGGCATTTATGGTTATAAAGTCATCTGCAGGGCCGTAAACAGCACTCAGACAACTCAAAATCAACACCACAGCAAACAGCAGTTTTTCTCATTTAGAAAGTGGATTTTGTCGGCAACGCAATTCACAAACATTCGTGCAGTCACTTCTCGCTTTTTCAAGTGGTAAAAGACAACAACCACAACAACAACAATAACAATAACAATAACAAAAAGGAGGAAAAATTACTATAAATGTTTGTTTTCGAACGTTAAAGAAGTCTTAGCAACTGTCGGCAAAGTCTTCATAATTTTTGTTGTTGGTTTTGTTTTTAGTGTTGTAGTTGTTGGCGTTGTTGTTGCAGTGGCAGCAACAAAAGCGTTTGGTGGTTTTATTTGTCTTAACTAGGTAAATAAATTTTGTTGGAAAATTAGCATTTTCATTGGCGTCATTGCATTTTCAATGGCACAGAATGAGAAGCGAAAAATGACTTATGAAATAGCAGCGCAAAACTTATTTAGGAATTCATTTGAAAAATTAATCGAATTTATGAATTGCTTTATTTTCACTTTGGAGTGGCATTTTAAGCTGAAGTGATGTTTTCCCAGATGAAAGAAATAACTTTTAAAATAATCAGCATCGCAAATTGTTGTGTCATGGCTTTAATTTAAATGTAATTGCTGTTTTTTACAGCTCACACCATTTTGATTAAAGGACTGCCTCCTCTGGCTTTTGCAAACTCAGGCAGTTGAATAAAAAAAGTTTGCCAAAAGATTCCTTTGACATTTTACAGGAGGTCTGTTTAAAAACCAATAAAAATAAAAACGTTAAAAGCTGATGGCTGAACTTCAATGATTTTAATGCGTCCACGTTTTTGCTCAAAAGAAACTTGAAAAAGCATGCGGCTGTAAGTTTTCCAAATGAGAAAGAAATAAGAAAACCACTATCGGACCACATTTCAACTTTAAAATATTAATAAAAAAATAAAAAAAAAATTTATAAATAAATAAATCATATTTAACAAGTTTCTTTGCTGTGACAGTTTTTCTATAATTTCCTTCTAACTCGAAGTAAAATATTCCTCTGTCAATCCTGTCAGCAAGGATCGTTGTATAAATTTCAACTTGACTTTTATGTTGCGTACATTTGTTTGTTTAAATATTGATTTAATACTACAACCTGTGTTAAAATATTTATGATTGTTTGTCAATAAGTTGTGACACAAAAATATGGCTTTTTAAATGACAAAAAAAAAATGCTGCAAAAAGCCCAGAGTATCAAACATCTGTTTATTTATTGTGATCTCTTCAGCCAACGACTTTTATTAAAAGTTACCTTTTTTATTATTTTTATTAAAAAGCTTACACTTATCACATCATTTAATCACTTGGGATTTAAGTTTTTATGTTTATAAATTCTCAAAGCAAATGTTGTCACATTTTTCAGTTGCCTGAAATCGAAGAAAAAAAAACTTTCCTTTTAGAATGGGGGTTGGAGCCCGATGGCAAGTGCGTCTTGCGTTTTACATATATTGTTTAACATTTATTAAAAATTTGACTTTCAAGACACTCACTCTTTTCCATCTGAGTGAATTGAATATGATGAAAAGTATAAACTTGTTAAATTAAAGCAAAAACTGATTCGTAAGTCGTGCTTTATGAGCATTTACATGAAGCGACTTTCTTCTCAAATATTGTTAATGTTTTTAAGCTACTTTTGGATTAAATAAAGCGATTTTAATAATATAAGTTTTGTTGTTTTATTTTTGAAATTGCTTTACGAATAATATAAATAAATTTTTGTATGTTGGTAAGAAATTCATGTTTCATTCAGCGGCTCAAATGATTAAAACACTAATTATTAAAAACACTAATTAAATTAAAAATAATTGAAAAAAGGTGAATAAAATTCAATGAACCTTTTTTCTGCTTTAATTTTTGAATTTTGTCGTTTTTTAATTAATATTAATATTCCCATCTATCTCATTATTACCTTTTTGCTCATAATCCAAGAAATATATTCCATTTCCTGAATCCTCTAATGGTAACAAATCATTATCAATATCCTGCCTTCAGTAAAGATATTATTAAATCTTAAACGATAAATTGTTTATCAGCACAAAATATTTATTGATTGTGTGACATTTCCTGTAAATACAAATGAAGACAAAAAAAAAAATTATTTATCACCCCCTAAGCAAAGAATAAAATATCATGCCTATAATTTTTTCACTGCAGCCCTGCTTATTATATTTAATAGTATTCCAACTCACTCCCAATAAAGCTTATATAACAAAATAATAATATTGTTATAAAAACTCCAGCAAAATTTGCCATTTAAGCTTCAGCTAAAGAAGAATGGACTTAAAGCAACTGAAACAGATTGTGGCTTATAAATAATAACGGGCATAAGACTTTATTATAATGCATTTGTTATAAGTTAAAGTTTGAATAAATAACTTCAGTCCACAAAAAAGGGGGAGTGGACAGTTGGACGGTATCCAGCGTAATCACAGCACTTTAATAATATAAATGTATGTGTGTATAAGTTAATGAGAATCGTCTATAAATTAAGCAGTTATAAATCGTCGTATTTTTCGCCGAAAGGGTAAGAGAGGCTGCCCGGAAAGAATCATTAAATAGAAATTCGTATATGTGCAGGGAAATCATTCTGGTGACTAATAAATCACTTAAAGTTTACTGTTAAAAATTATCTTTCTCCATGCGATGCCTCTTTCTTATTATGATATTTTATAATGACTTTCTTATACGGCAATCTGTATTATTTGATACTAAACTAGAATAAATTGTTTTCTTAATTCTTTAAATATTTATTTTCTTTTAATATTTTTCATTAACTACTGGTTTTCCAAGGGACTAATTACTTCCCTTCCTACCGGTTAACCATTAATATTCTAGAGTATTTGGTGAAAAATTAGTTGGCACCTCCGTAGGCTTATGAACAATGCACAGCCTACTAAACCCGTGGTTACGTGTTCGATACCTGCCGTCACCCTATGTCTTTTTCTTCAGACAAGCTGAAAGCTTTGCACGTTAAGTTGGTTGCGAAAAAACAAGTATTTCTTTAGGTGTTATCTATCTACTTTCTTAGGTATTGACTACTTATTTTCATTACCTTTATTAGTCACAACTTACTTTCTTAGGTATTCATATTAATTATTATTTTTGTATAATAATTATTTCTTTCTTTACATATTTTAAATATTCACCCTTATTGTCTTTGGCGTAGTCGAAAAACGCCAGCTGGCGTTTTTGCTGTCGTATTTTCAATTTTATGTTACCGTCTAAAATTTTCGACAAGCAAAATTTTGTAAAAGATTAGCAATGTAAAAGAATACGATATTTTAATTTTCTTTGAAACATCCTGTGTAAAGATCTGTCAAACAAGTGTATATTTTTAAATAAAAAGAGTACATATAGTGAACTATTTTTCTATTTGGTGATATTTTAGTGTAATTTTATTTGTGGAAAATGTTAAGCTTTTTACTTATCGTCATCATCTGAAGATGAAGAAGCAGCCAGCATTAATGAAATAAATGCTGTAAGGAAGCAGTTAAGGCAGCAAACAAACATTTTTGCACTTCCAAACAAAAAGTAAGTTTAAAATCATTGATTGGTTTAAAGCCGTGTTTGGAGAAAATATTTTAAACACATTTTCTTAAATAGAATACATTTACAATATGAATTGAATACTTGTTAATTTTTAGGTGATGCTGGTTATCCGCTAGAGCGTACCTTATAACACCATTTCGATTTTTTACAGTTTTTTTTAAAAGGTTGTTGTAATGTGTATGGCTGTTCAAAAAATAAGGTAAGGTAAACAGGTACCGCTGTATGGTTTGTACAGAAAAATAACAGTATGCAAATTTTTTTTTGTTAAAGTTCTTGAATGAAGCTAATATTATCCACATTTTTTTCTGTAGAAAGATATTTTTTAGAAACTACATAACTAAATAAATAAAATAAAAATATTACATCATTTTACTTTTTATTTCTTCCAGTTCAATTTTTTTTCTTTTAATTTCTAGTTCAGCCTTCAGTATTTCTAATAGAGCTTTTCTATTTTCTTCTTTGTGTTTTAGTTCCTCCTTATATAAACGAAGTTTCTCTTCTTTGGCCTTACATATTCTCCGGGTGTATTTCTCCATTTCGGATAATTTGTTTTTCAAATCCAAGAACAACTCTTTCTGCAATTTTACCTGTTGTTCCAACAACTCAAATTTGTCTTGGTTTCTATTTTTTTCTACCTTGGTCCTTCTAAGCGGTGGTGGCGTAGAAGATATACCATGTTCTTCCATTTCAGTAATGTCGATGTTAATATCTGCATTTGGCTGAGGGTCTGGTGATGCAGTTATCGTTCTTTTAATTCCAAAGGAATCTTTATGTTGCACAACATCACGCATATCTAATAAACTAATAACTGCTTCTTCGACAGCAGAAAAACTGAATTTTTTGAATGGCCCGCCACCAGTGGCGTGACTTTCTGCTTTATTATGAACCATTTTTTTTTTAGTTTAAATTTAAAGTCAGCCCACACCTTCATCCAACCTTCTCCCGAACGCGATGGAGGACCCATACAATTCAAATCCTCCGAAATAGCGTTCCACTCTTCCTTAACATTGACTTTCCCTACACCTTTATGGAACCCCTTTGCCAAGTAGGGTTTTTGCTCCATTATTTCTACTAATTTGGCAAATTGTGCGGCAGTTGTAATCTTTATTCTAAAATATACACCAGCATTAGCCACATATGTATGTAAAAAGAAATTTACATGTCAATAATTTTAATTTTTTGCATACTTACATTTTGCTTGACTCCATTTAAATTAAATTTGATAACGTCGTGATCAATTTTCTTAACGACAAAATTTTGTGTATTTGACAGGCGAATACGCCAAACACGGTATGGTTTTTGTAATAGATTTTAAAATTGTCGTATTTATTGGCGTTTTTCGCCAACCACGGTAGCATTTTTAAAAAACGCCCAACTTTCGCCGCGAAAACGCCAAAGACAATAAGGGTGATTATTAAATATTTATTTCCTTATATGCTAAATATTCGTTACCAAGTACTTCTTTTATTAGTTATTAACTATTTATATTAATGGCTATGAATTATTTTCTGTGGTAGTAACTACTTTGTCCTTTTGTCCTTTTGTCCTTTTTAAGTTTTTAGATGCTTATTACACATCCTTTATTAGGTGTCTCCTTTTTTATCTATTCATTATAATTTTCTTAGGGGCTAATTACTTCCTTTAAGTATTAAATTTTTGTTTCCTTATCTATATATTTCTTTATTTTCTGAAAATACTAAATAATTAATTAAAATATTTATATTGTAGGTACCAAAGAAAAAATATTTGTCTCTTTTCTACATTTTGATTGTAAACAGGCCGATGTATTAATATAATCAATCCTCTCACATGACATGTAATCACTCAATATCGTCGTTTTCCAAAACTTAACTAATAATTACATTAATTAATTTAAATTTTAAATTATTTAATTTTTTATTATACTAACTATCAATTTAATATTTTTAAAAAATTGATTTTTAGGTCTTAAATAAAATAAAAATTATTTCACGAGATGCCAACAAAATTAATTCAATTTGTTTTAAAGTTTCTGGGGTTTTTATTTTAATATAGTTAAATGTGGTAAATAATGCACTAAAAGCGCATTTTAATTAAATTTCACTGATCAACAAATTAAAGAAGACACGCTTTTTCCCCACATGCCTACATGCATAGGTGGGAGTTGGAATTTTTTTTAATACGTTTTACTATTTTCATTAAAACAATTTAACAATAATGCAAAAAGCTTTAAAACTCCTCTCAAGAAAAAAAATCATATATTTTTTATACGCTTCAGAAAAATGGCAGGCAAACAGATGAGTGCCGCGAATGCTCGTAAAGCATCACTTGTTTTAGTAAATATGTTATAAAAAAAACTGCTGCTGCCGAAATGCAAGACATTTTTATGATTTTTTTAAAGCATAATTAAACAATTTTTCCACAGTGGGGCTAAACTTTTGTTAGGCACTATGGTTTTATACGAAATATTCAAAGTTATTTTCTAAATCGAAAAGCTCTTCATTGTTCGAGCCTCCTTGCCCATAATCGAGTACAGATTGGTGGAGGCAAATAGACAGGTTTAGTCTTCCATAATAAATTGTGCACTTGAATGTGCATGTTAAAGTTACAACGCAATATATCAAAAACTTCATGTCTGTTAAAAGGAACGGAAACTTTAAACGCCACCAACAATCCAAATAATGACAATTTAACGTTAAATACTGAAATAAAACAAAGGAAAACATTCACAAGACCCTCAAAAACAAGCAACCACAAATTCAAAACCCAGTAATACACACACACTCTGCCACGCTCGCAACCCCCACTATAATTTTATTAGTATGTATATGTACGAGTATACTCGCAACATGACATCAGCACAGACATTTATGTTTTGATAATATTTGTGAGTGCTAACATTTTATGTGGGAATAAATTTTAAGATAAAATAAAGTGTTATAAATGGCTCTTTGCGACTGAAAAAGGTGACAAAGTACGAGCACACAACATTTAAAGAATTTTTATGTCGTCCTTTATTTACACAAAGTGTCCTTCGAAGTATATAAATGTGTACTTAATAAGTTTAATAAGGAATAAAATTCATAATATATAAATATATAAAATTAGAAGCAGCCATCAGTGATATTTACTAATAATATTTAAGTTTTATTTTTAAATTATCTGTTTAAAAATTAATAATTATTTTGCTATATTTATTTTATATTATTAAATTAAATTATAGCTATTAATTAATGTTATAATATTTATTTACTCTTATACTAAATTAAATTATTTATTTTTTATATAAAAATAGTTTTTAAATTAATATTTTTAATTTAAAATTATTAGTTTTAAAATTAATAATTTATTTATATTACAGGTTAAATAAATAAATATTATTTTATAGGGAATCGTACCAAATTATAGTTATTTTTTATATTATTATTTTTATTTAATTTAGGCTAAATTAAGTCATTTATTTTATTTGTTTATTATATAAAAGTAATTTTTAAATTAATATTTTTAATTTAAAATTATTAAAAATTATTTTAAATTAATATAAAAATAATTTTTAAAATAATATTTTTAATTTAAAATTATTGGTTTTAAAATTATTAATTTAATAATATTATAGAGTAAATAAATATAGGGAATCGCACCAAATTATAGTTATTATTTATAATATTATTTTCATTTATTTTTATACTAAATTAAATTGTTTATTTTATTTATTTATTATATGAAAATAATTTTTTAATTTAATATTTTAAATTTAAAATTATTGGTTTTAAAATGAATAATTTATTAATATTATAGAGTAAAAAAATATAAATAAATATTATTTTATAGGGAATCGTACCAAATTATTGTTATTAAATTAAATTAATTATTTTATTTATTTATTATATAATTATATCATTTATAACTTGTAATTGTGTAAAACCGAAACACTGAATTTTTCCTAAAAATTGATGAACAATTTAAAAATTAATTTAATAAAACACAAAGAGTTTTATAGAAATATTGGTTGACAGATATTTTACATGAAATATATATAAATATATAAATTTAAAAACAATATTAAAAATTAGAGAAAATTTAATAAGAATCGGTGAGATATTTATAAGTGCTTCCGTTTTTGTTTAGACAAATAAATGAATGGTAAACATTTTAGTTTTATATCATATAGTTATTTTAAATTTGGTTCTGTTATTGCTCACTATGAAAGAGAGGCAGATGCACATTAAAAGAATATATAAAACTTTCGTCCTTTTTGAAAATGTCAGTTACCGTTTAATGCTTTAAAAGATGTTGATAATGTATAGATGTAAAAATTGTATTTTAATTTCATCTAAAATCTTTTTCGAGTCAATAATAATTCCCATTTTCATAAGAAAAATTAATTTAAAAGCCCTCCTTATGTAAATAGCAGGATATATTGATATATTATCCTTGTGAAAATCAACATCGCAACCACCTGTCTCTACATCCGTAGATACAAGTACGATTATGTATATGTAATGGAGAGCTTTGTTTATGTGCATGCGTGTATATTTTTGTTTAAATAAAACATTTTCATTATTGATATGTCACGCTGTCTAGTTACTTTGTCTCGCTATCATTTTCAATGTGCTCCCTACCACTGGCTTTGATTTCTATTAAATCCTGTTACAATGAATGCTTATTCTCTGACTACTTTCGTATATTGAAAAGCTCAGCTTTTGTGTTTGACTAACAGCATTGTGATTTGTCTCTGGTGTATTATTAAAACATTACTTCAATATTTTAAATATTTTATGCAGGTATGAATATTTACGTTTGTACTATTGTTGCCAGACAAATATAAAAACATTAGGGTAGTTCCTTCCAACTGTTTGTCTAGGATCTTTGCTATTGAGATTGTTTCGCAAAGAGTTAACAGCAAAATAGTTAAATGTATATATAACAAATAATGTTTTCATTTAATTGCTTTATATCTATACAACTCATTATAAATTCTCTCGCGGGTAAATCAGGGTTGCATGTAGAGGCCAGCGGCATATCCTTCGCTCAATTAGCTACAACTATTTAAAAACAAAAACAAGTGAAACTTATTGTGTCTGCTAGTTAACTAAAGCAAGGACAAGTACATTCATGCAAGTTCACTAACTTGCATTAATGACCGCATAGTACCCTACCAATGATTCCTTAATAACCTTTATAGTGAATAAATAAGATTACGCGAAACGTAGCGTTTCGCAATAAAAAAATTTTTAACATAAAAAAAGAAAAAAAAAACCAGGAAATTGATGACAACAACTATCATTTGCAATAAAAAATAGTTATTCGAATAATAATTTTTCGTTTAAATTACTCGAAAAATAAGATTCACCTATATCTAAGATTCAACTAATTAGTAAAGTAAAATTTATTCTTATAAAAAATTAAAATATATATGAATAATTTGCGAATAAATGCTGATATATTTGTTAATATATAAAGTTATTCGAGCAATTTGTTAAATCAATAATAATCATATGAATAAACAACAAGTTAAATCGATTAATATATTTGAATACAAATAATTAAATTTAACTTGTGCAATGAAAGCCGTTCCAATTTATATTCCGAAAGAGGGTTTAAGAATTACATTACAGATTTTTAATAGGTAGTGATATCATCTTGGATAAAATTTATTCGCATGAAATATTCGAATACAAATAATTAAATTCAACTTAAGAAATGAAAGCCCTTGAAATTTATGTGTTTTAAAAGAGGTTTCTTAAAGACTTACATTACAGATTTTTAATAGGTAGTGATATCATCTTGAATTAAATTTATTCGCATGAAATATTCGAATACAAATAATTAAATTCAACTTGGGAAATGAAAGCCCTTCAAATTTATGTGTTTTAAAAGAGGTTTCTTAAAGAATTATATTACAGATTTTTAATAGGTAGTGATATCATCTTGGATAAAATTTATTCGCGTGAAATATTCGAATAAAAATAATTAAATTCAACTTAAGAAATGAAAGCCCTTGAAATTTATGTGTTTTAAAAGAGGTTTCTTAAAGAATTACATTACTGATTTTTAATAGGTAGTGATATCATCTTGGATAAAATTTATTCGCGTGAAATATTCGAATAAAAATAATTAAATTTAACTTGTGCAATGAAAGCCGTTCCAATTTATGTTCCCAAAAAAGGGTTTAAGAATTACATTACAGATTTTTAATAGGTCGTGATATCATCTTGGATAAAATTTATTCGCATGAAATATTCGAATACAAATAATTAAATTTAACTTATGCAATGAAAGCCGTTCCAATTTATGTTCCGAAAGAGGGTTTAAGAATTACATTACAGATTTTTAATAGGTCGTGATATCATCTTGGATAAAATTTATTCGCATGAAATATTCGAATACAAATAATTAAATTTAACTTATGCAATGAAAGCCGTTCCAATTTATGTTCCGGAAGAGGGTTTAAGAATTACATTACAGATTTTTAATAGGTAGTGATATCATCTTGGATAAAATTTATTCGCATGAAATATTCGAATACAAATAATTAAATTCAACTTGGGAAATGAAAGCCCTTCAAATTTATGTGTTTTAAAAGAGGTTTCTTAAAGAATTATATTACAGATTTTTAATAGGTAGTGATATCATCTTGGAAAAAATTTATTCGCGTGAAATATTCGAATACAAATAATTAAATTTAACTTATGCAATGAAAGCCGTTCCAATTTATGTTCCGAAAGAGGGTTTAAGAATTACATTACAGATTTTTAATAGGTCCTGATATCATCTTGGATAAAATTTATTCGCATGAAATATTCGAATACAAATAATTAAATTTAACTTATGCAATGAAAGCCGTTCCAATTTATGTTCCGAAAGAGGGTTTAAGAATTACATTACAGATTTTTAATAGGTCGTGATATCATCTTGGATAAAATTTATTCGCATGAAATATTCGAATACAAATAATTAAATTTAACTTATGCAATGAAAGCCGTTCCAATTTATGTTCCGAAAGAGGGTTTAAGAATTACATTACAGATTTTTAATAGGTCGTGATATCATCTTGGATAAAATTTATTCGCATGAAATATTCGAATACAAATAATTAAATTTAACTTATGCAATGAAAGCCGTTCCAATTTATGTTCCGAAAGAGGGTTTAAGAATTACATTACAGATTTTTAATAGGTAGTGATATCATCTTGGATAAAATTTATTCGCATGAAATATTCGAATACAAATAATTAAATTCAACTTGGGAAATGAAAGCCCTTCAAATTTATGTGTTTTAAAAGAGGTTTCTTAAAGAATTATATTACAGATTTTTAATAGGTAGTGATATCATCTTGGAAAAAATTTATTCGCGTGAAATATTCGAATACAAATAATTAAATTTAATTTAAGAAATGAAAGCCCTTGAAATTTATGTGTTTTAAAAGAGGTTTCTTAAAGAATTACATTACAGATTTTTAATAGGTAATGATATTATCTTAAATAAAATTTATTCGCATGAAATATTCGAATACAAATAATTAAATTCAACTTAGGAAATGAAAGCCCTTCAAATTTATGTGTTTTAAAAGAGGTTTCTTAAAGAATTACATTACAGAGTTATGGATTCTTCATACCGAGTGATATTTTCTATTAATTTAAAATCGCTGAAATTGGACTCCCCTTCGGCAAACATATGTTGTCTGACTGTAAAATATTGTTTTTATTGTTCTCAATACCGTGTGCATTACTTTCTTGTTTCAATACCATTTTTATATTATTCATAAAGGGTTCAATTGGATTAAACGTTGTATTTCATATCAAATCATCATTGTATGTACTCATACGAGCGGAGTTCACACATTCGTTGTGTGCATGTGCTGTACTTTTGTAATTTTGTTTCCTGTCTGCAAAAGGTGTCAATGCTGATTGTGTTTGTGTATTAATACGGCCACAATATGTTAAACTCTTTTGTCTGTTGGGGTGTCTTTGGAAACATGTTATGTTTTTTATTAAATTGATAATTTCATACCCCTAATCGCTGATGAATATCACTATTCAAGTGCAATTATATATTTAAATACGATTTCGTTGCTTACTTTGTGGGGTTGTTCCCTTTGATAGAATGTTTTCGATGTTACAAATTTATTTTGCTTCCGGTTGGATGTCAAACTAAAATTGAATTGCTAGGAAATGAAAACTTATATTTATGCATAAGATTTATTAATATTATTTGAAAGATTGGACACCTTCAGCTGTTACTGATATTTGACATTTTAAAGAAAGTTATTGGGAGAGATATAAAAGCAACAATTACAAAAAGATGTTTATATTTTAATTTGCTTTAAATGGTCTTCTGCCGAATATACGAGTGTAATTAATTAAAAATTATCGGCTTAAATCTAAATAAATCTCATTTCTATGAATAATTTCTAAATAATTTTATGTGGATAAATTTTTTTATTAAAAAATAATAATAACAAGCGAATAATATGCAATACTTTAACAATAGTATTATTTAAAAGCCTTCTAGTTTCTTTGGCCAAATAAATTGTTTGAATTTTTTCCCCTAATTTTTAGTGAATAATCTATAAAGATAGTATATATATGGTTGTTCTGTGAGACTCATTTTGTACGACTGTGTAGGATAGTGAAACATAACTTGAATGAGTATTACAAAGGATTTTCCTGTAAAGTTGTAAATATAAAGTTACGCGTTAACAACAATTAAGAAGAACTAAAATGAGAATATTTTAAAGGTAGCCGAAGCTCACCTGAATTAAAAAATAAGTCTGTTATGCTGCACTATTTTATAAAAGCTGCATTTTATAAAGTCATGGGTTCAAAAATGTTAATAAGAATGGTAGATAATGATGATGGCTTACAGTGGAGAACAAGAGGGTGAACAATATTTAAATACAATTTGAAATTTTAGAAGGATGTTTCTGGAACACTCATGCAAATTGTCAAAAGCATAGTTTCACGATTTATACCAATAGAATTGCTCTTTCAAAAATTGTTTTTGAAAATGTAGTGAATATTTCAAATTTCTTGAAAAATCCCACAAAATGAAGCCATGAAAAATTAAACTGATTCTATATTGGCATTTTGAAACTTTGTTGAAAATGTTCTTATTTTAAATCCGGCAGCTTTTGTAGTTCCAATTGTAATTGTACTAATAAGCGAGCACTTTGCCCTTTCTATTGTGCAATTCCTTTTCATTTATATTTTCATGCAGTTTCGCCTCAATTCCATTTTCTATTTTAATATTTGCAGGTTTGGGTGCAGTTCCATTTAAGTTGCTTTTTCTCTTTTGGCTTAAACTCATACAAAATAGCTTGTGGTTTTCATAATATCAAAAAAGCATTTTAACATATTTTCATAATTAACAAACACACTTCCATGAATATTTCATATGCATTTATTCAAATTTGAAAATGTGTATTCTTGCTGGAATCTGGTTGAATATTTTATAAATGAATATTCATTATAAAAATTTGTTTAGCTCTGAGCTCGTTATTTTATTTAAGACACATCCATAATCCTTTGATGAAATTGTAATTTTCCAAACAGCTTTTCCTGCTCAATTAAAGTAAACAGTTTATTTTTTAAAATTCTTATTAATACTTTTAAAGAATTTGCAAACATCATTAACACTGGGAAAAATTTAATAAGTACATATAATTAATAATGTTATCCTTCAGAGCGAATATTGTTAACATCATTTTTGAAAATTTGCACTCGTATGTTAAATGGAAAGAGAAAACAATGCCAAAGTCTTCACGCGAATAACATGAGCAATGCACTAAGAAGGTAATGGAAAACTATTGAAACCTTTAATTGAAATGCATTTAAAGTGAAGCGTGCTTTTATGCAAAGCTCTGAGAATTTCCCTTACGGCTTTTTGGCAAAAATAGAGAAGGCAAACAAAATTATGTGTACCAAACAGGGTTTCGTAAATATTTGTAGGCAAAACGATTTCCCCATCCAACCAAAGAACTGCAATGACAGCATTTAACACCCTGTTTTTTCAGCTTAAATGTAATCAGACATTTTTAATAAGTACGCGTATTTTAGAGAATGTTCTTTGTTGCATAGACATGAATTTAAGCATGTACTCGTTTTAATATGCTAAAAGCTACAAATTTAATTATGAACACGAGTACAAGTACACTAAAGTATAGAAAACGTAAATAAATTTACGAAATCAATCCTTAGAACATGTTTTTAATTATGTAAAATAGCAGAATAATTGCCAAAAAGAAATAGAAAGAACTTAAAAAAGATGGCAGAGGGGGAAAAAACAATATTTACTTTTCCTTCCTTATAAAAACGTTTTCATATGGAAGAGAAAGTAAAAAGAAATAATAAATGTTTTTTCTTTGTCTTCCACTGATAACAGCGGAATAATAAAAATGTTTAGGTTTAGCTGGCATAGAGGGTGTCGCCGGCTTAGGGGGTGTCGTTAACCTCAAATAGTTAAGATCGTAGGCTCACCAAACTTCCGACAGTTATTAAATGAAAAAATGCGGAAAGATTCTTCTAAAAATGATTCGATATTTCATGTGTTATATTTTATAGCGGAGGAAGTTGGAAGAATTCGCTGGTCACCTCACATTCATAAGCGGTAGCAGCATTTCATAGGCGAAGTAAAAACTATTAATGAAAATGCTACCAAATAGCATATGAATAGCTCCGACTTTGTAATCTCTTTGCTCTACTACTATATACATTAAAATATGCATTAAATTATACCAATGAAAATTCGGAATAAAAGAGATTGTTTTCGAGAGGAGAGTAAAATTTTCCAGAGTTGCCGATTTTATTAAATGCTATATATTTACACATAGTTGTATGAAAAACATGCATCAAAAGCTGACAGTAGAAAAATCCTGCTACTTAATTCAAGTCTTAATAAGAATCTTCCAAATTTTTAATTGAATAACGCGCTACTTAAAGCTTCCTCGAAAACGTAGCAATATAAAACCCCATTTTCTTCTCTCTTAGATATCCTAGAAGAATGAAAGGAAGAGGCTTGCTAAGAGTAAAACTAATAGAATATTTTCTTTATCCTTTAAGATGAAACCTCTAAGTATTGATTTTTTAAAAAAAAAAAAACTTGATTTTCCAATACGAGTAGAAAACTGATTTCAGTTATACATTTAACATATTAATACGTGAATATATATTCAATTATTTCAGCTGATAATATCATTAAGATGGATTTTTATTTTCCTTTTAATTCTATCTGCCGAAATAAAATATTATACGAATTTGAAAAGGATTTGAAATAAATTCACTAAATTAGTATTGAATAATTTTGAATTATGTTATATATACATGAACTATTCGAATAATTTTATTCTTATTTATTTTAGTTATATATCATTCGAGTAGTCGCAAATTAATATATTTTTACTTCATAAATTTAATTTTAATTCATTTTTTTACCAAAAGTTTTTCTGAAACTGCCGCTTTTGCCAATAAATTCCCAGTTATAGTGCTATTGTTAAATTCTCTCTTTAAGCTTTTTGGTGAACTTTCTAAATGGTAGCTGAATAAGGATTTTATGTTTTAATTCTAAGTATACTTTAGGGCGAACCATATACGAGTAGTAGTGAAGAAAATTTCTCTTCTTTTCCTTTCTAAGCTTGGTTTGCTGGAAAATTCTCAAACTTTTCAAATCCTCTTTTTCTTTGTAAAAAATTAATGTTTTTGGTTGTATTTTGCAGGTCACCCTAAAAGCATGCTTTGCTTTTAGAAAGTGAAAAATACAAAGCAGCACGACCGTGCCTCAATTCTAAAAGCAAAACAGGCAATTTTTTTTTTTTTCTTTTCCTTCTTTAATCTCAGGTGTAGTGCTCTACATGAATTTCATTAGAGAGCTTGTCAGTGAGTGAGTAATAGAATTTGTTTGAATGCTTTTGGCATTGAATTAATTTATATTTTATTTTCTCCTACGCTCGAGCATATGCCGTCTTTGGTAATGATTATGCTTTTAATCTCGCAAAGGAAATTAATTAAATCTTTTAAATGTAAATATCTAAGAAATTTTCCTAAAAGATTTTCTGCCTATTTCGAATTTATTACATTTATATTAAACAAATTTTGCATAAAAAATTCAAGTACAAGTTCGAAGAACGCTTTAGATTATGGAGCTTTAAAATGAGAAAACACTTCTAGGAATGCCGTCCTTGTATTGTAATTAGCTGGATATTGCTCAAAGCAGGAATGCTTTATTAATTGTCAAAAAATATTCTTATTTCGCTTTAGGCAGAATTAAATAAAGACGACTGATCTTTGCTAAAAATAAAAAGGCACACGTATAAAAATATTTTACTTTTCGTGGCGTGTGAGAAACAAAAAAATTTATTAATTAAAACAGCAACTTGTATTCGGGAGAAGGCATCTGGATAATATTAATAGAATTCGTTTACTCGTGGGGTGTTAAATGCCGGTTACACCTGCCAAAGCGTAAATACTTACAAGCTTTTAAAATATGTTTAAAAATTTCCCTGATACACTGGAAAGCGAAGCAGCAATTTTTGATCTTAAATTGCCTGATATAAACATATCAGGGAGAATACGAGGGGTTGTCATGATGAGGTTTTCTGTGCTAATTAAATTTGATTTAATATATAAAATTGCAACAAAATTCAAATTATGAGAAATATAAAACAATACAACTTTCTTGCCTGGAACAAATTGTCTAGTCCTCAAAATATTTGCCTGGAAAAATAGTTTCAGTTGTTAGAAATGCTAGACCAATTATCGGAAATATTATCCGAATTATGCTTGTTATTTGTTGTTGTTCTTTTAGTTGCTCTGAAGCTAAGCTATTATTGAATTTTTTTTACATTTTCCTATTGAATAATTTTCTCGGAAACTGCAAATCTTTGACTTGAAATGAGAAAAGTTACTTTCAGAGCTTAAGAAGAATATGTATATAGTAAAAGCCAGCCATATAAACGCTTATTATATTTACATACATTTACTAAAATAAATTGCTTATTTCGCAAAAAACGTGTTTCGGTTGCATGCGAAGAATAATTCGAAAACTTTTTCTCTTCTTTTATTTAGTAACCTTAAAATTGTGAATAACATTAACTTCCCCTATTTATTTCAGGCTTTCATAATTGAAAACGGGCTCCAAAAAGCTGGGTAAGTGATAAAATTATAAAAATGAAAAAAAAAAAAAATGTTTAAAGAGAAGAACATCCAGTTCGTGTAGGGTCTTATTCATTTGAAAACACATTCATTCCTTTGAGCAGTAACGTAGTGCACATTTTCACACACGTAAAGCTTAATTTCACACACAAGATTTGTTTGCATACTTTGTTTGAGTACGAACTGCCAGAGTATATTTGTGTGGGAGTTGATAACATCTGAAAGAATACTTGCAATAAAGGATGTCAATATAATTAGCTTGAAGGATAACACAACAGCTACATGACAACCCAGTAATACAAGTACAAGGGGACGAAGAGATAATGGCAAGAATATGCATGATATGCACAACTTTAAATGGTGAATATATTACTTTTAAATATTGATTTAAAGGGAATTATAGAAAGTCTGGAAACTCCTTAGCTGGAAAATAGTTATTCTTGCTACGAAAAAAGCTCACTTCGATTAAAAAGCATCGGAATGAATGTAAGCCAATAGCATTAATTCCGAAAAATATTTTATTGATATCAAGTTACTGGAAAAACACGACTGTAAAAAATAAGGAAAATATTCGACTAAAAAATTGTCAAATAAATAAAAACCGAATAAAATTTATTCAAATAAAATATTATTCAGTTAAAAATATTTCACTATGGAATTAAACTTATGGAAATTTATGAAGTAAAAATATTTTAATATGCGACTACTCGATTAAAATATAATTAAAATGAATAACAATAAAATTATTCGAATAGTTCATGTATATATAAAATTTAATTATAATTAAAATTTATTCAATACTAATTTAGCGAATTTATTTCAAGTCCTTTTCAAATTCATATAATATATTATTTCGGCTGATATGATTAAAAGAAATTATTAGCTAATAATTTCAATAAGGAAAAGCTCATTGGAATGACTAGAAATATTTACAGATATTCGAGTATAAATAATCGGAAAAAACTTTGGCGTATAAATATAACCCACTAGAAACACAAAAAAAAGCTACCGGCTTAAAAAAATAATTTTATAATTTAACTTGAATTATAGAAAAATGGATTTGTGTTTAGAGCGTTGCAAGTCTTAAAGCCACAATAAAAATATTTCAAAAATTCAAAAATTCAAGATATTTTATGTAAATGATATATGATGTGGCGTATATATATATTTCTCAGTACATATGATGTACTCATCGCCACTGTTTTTATGTCCTTCTCCAAGAAGGATGGCAGGGTATTAATATCTATATATATTCTGTGTATAAAAGTATATATATTCTGAGGTTGCATGAGCTTTATCCGCTTGTCTGCTGTCCTCTGAATTTTTGTAGAGCTGTTAATTAACCTTATATTTTATATAAAATTAAAAATCTTAAAACACATCAACTTCAATTTCTTTCCGATTTTTTACATGTAAAAATCAACAAAATCGTGTAATAAATATCAAGAAAAATAACTTTACACACTTCTAGTTAAAAATGCAAAAATACGTCGTTGAAACCGCAGCGGCTACCAAACCAAGATCCTTAATAGGAGCCAACTACACCACTGTCCTCGCAGCCAAAGTCTCTGCTTAATTTCAGTAATAAAAGTACTCACAAGAAATTATTTTATTATTATTATTATATTTTTTAAGCCAAGCACCGCTTCAAACTCAGGAGTCTTGTATTTTGTAAGCTTAGAGCTGTCTATTTGTTGCTTTTCCTTGAGGGGTATAATCATGGAGAAGGGTGTATAGGATTCGACCCGTTCGCATATATATCACTTTTAATTATTGTATTAATTCGAATACTTTTGTAAAATCTCATAAATTAAAGCAACTTTAAGATTCTCAAACTGTTCATTTACTGTAGCTAAAATTCCTCCATTTAAAAAGCACTCGTATTTTTCAGCAGTTTATGCAGTTCTATTTACATTATTTAAATTGAACAGAAAAGCTCAAAAGCCGTCATATGCCTAGATGAACGTTTGATGTGACGATTTGTATGGTTTTCTTGGTTTAAAAGAGTGAAATAAATTGAAATGTCCTTAGAGCAATCTTTGCCGTATTGGGGAAACACATACACAAGCACACCCACACACACATAAATTCATTTTTTCTCAAACACGCAAGCGAACTGTATGACTAAATTAGCACATGGTAGCAAACATAAATTTTGTACGTAACACACATGTTAACTGACTTTTAACAGTTCCATTATTAGTAGGGTGGTACACATTTGATCAAACTTTAAAAACAATTTTAATATGTGCAAAAGTTGATACTTGGCATTAACTGCCAACCGGAACCAGAAATGGTTGGACATTTTTTTATAACAACATTAGGGTGTTTCGAATGAAAAATACTCCCTAATATTTTTTTTAATGTTTAAGAAAAAGTAAACTTTCAACTTTTGTAAGCATAAATTTTGGAAAGGGAAACTGGAAAAAAAAACAAACCACAAAACTTGTCGAAGGACTTTTCTTTGGCTTTTTCTTTCAACTGCCAAGGGAAATCGCAACTGTCAATACGTTTGATTTAGAACAAAATAACTTTGTCATTTGAAATTAAGGTTAAAATAATAATTTCAAACTTTTCATTCGACTGACATATTACAGAAAACAACAGAATAATGGAAAAGAAAAACTTTTAAAAAAATTTCATGCTCATTTTACAAATATTTATAAGTAAAACACCAACATCTGCCTCTTTAAATACTCTGACATAGAAACAATAAAAGTTACAGCAGATTTAAATCATTCTCTTATTAAAACGCCTTGATTTATTTTTTTACATAAAATTAAATATGTTTGTATGACGTTTTTTAAAAGCTTGTATGTGAAAAGTATATTTAAATGTTTATTTTTCTTTTCGCATTTATTCGATCTTACTCTTTTACAAATGGTTTACTATTTTGTCGATATTCAGATATCTAATGAATGTGGCTTTCTGTATTTCGTAAAGAAGTTACACTAGTTGTAATGATTTATCGTAATTAAAGCAAAAAATAGTTGCAAAATGTTTTTATTTTATTTTTTCTTTTATAAAAAACTACTACTTTTATCTGTTTTCTTGGTATTCATTTCATTTCTTTTCTTTTGTTCGTAAATTCCAGGCGTTGCAAAGTCCTTGAGAAAAAAGCTTTCATTCATTTACTTAATAGTTGATTAAAAAACTATTCTACTCAAAGTAATTTTTTTTTCTAATATTGAAGGAAACTACAGTGCGAGCTCGATTTGTATAACCGAAACCAGAACGTCATTATTGCTTTTATCGAAATATTGTGATAACCGACCGCTAAAAATCTTATTCAAGAAGTCAACACTTTTTACCTCAAATTAATTTTTTTTAATATAAAAAATCATTTATAAGGCAAAATATTAAGATTATGAAAACATGTTCAAGTGCTTAATTTAACGGGAGGAACGATGAAAATTTTTTTGGGTTTTAGGCTTTTTAGCCTTTTGGGAAATCCCAATTTCCTTGATTTCGTAACTAATACAAACGCAAGTTCAGCATTAAAAAATATAGCTTTATAGGCTTTATAAATAAAAAGCGCTACTATGAAAAAAAGCGCCAAAGTGAATAAGGTGGGCAACCTTATGAAAATCGTAGCTAGCTTGTTTTCCTTAATGGCGAGCAAATATAAAAAAATATACTCGCATTCCAAAACATAAAATCAACTATGAAAAGCAATAAAAACTCAAGTAATAAAGGCAAATAATTAATCTTCGATTTTTGGAAGAATTGACGATTTTTGTTAAGCGTCCTTTTGTATATTTTTCAAGAAAAAACTTACGTTTATATTGCTCTTGTATTTTTTTTATGTTTGCAAATGTTTAGAATATGTATTTACTAATAATAGAAATAAAAAAAAAAATTTTAGAGATTTTGGAAAAATTGACGATTTTTGTTAAGGGCGGATCCTTTGCATTTTTGTGAAAAAATCATCAGGCTTTGAAAACGACCGTTTATGTATTTTTGAAAGTAAAATAGATAAATATACTTACGAATATATTTTTTTTATATTTGCTGGCAATTAAAGAAACAAAAATTTCCGATTTTGATGAGGCCATTTTAGCGCTTTTGTAATATTAGCGCTTTTTATTAATAAAGCCTATTTATATATTTTTTTTTTTTATGTGAACTTGAGTTTTTATTACTTTTTCTAGTTGATTTTATGTCTTAAAATACGAGTATATTTTTTTTCTTTTTGTTGTCTGATGGCCACTCCATACAAATGTCAAGGGTCTGAATGGCACCCCCTACTATAAACTTTTTGTTTATATTGTTTATATTGGTCTAGTTTCTACAATTTCTATATTTGAGAGTCCTTGTTAAGTTTTTTAAATTACTACCAAATTAATAGAAATATTTAATCAAGAATTTAAATGAAATATTTTCTAAAGAAATACTTTTTTTTATATAAAATATTTCCTTTGGTTATTAATAAAAAATATTGATTTATAAACTTCATT
The DNA here is from genome assembly GCA_963402855.1 of Ormia ochracea. Classification (NCBI taxonomy): domain Eukaryota; kingdom Metazoa; phylum Arthropoda; class Insecta; order Diptera; family Tachinidae; genus Ormia; species Ormia ochracea. The sequence goes on from OY727106.1 coordinate 20,852,297, forward strand.
TCAACAATATTTCAGAGAACATTTTTTTTTTAATTTAATTAAGGAGAAGGAAAGAAAAGGACGAAAGTAAATCGTGCTTTCAAACTCACGCTATATAAAATATTGTATCATTTTGAGTTTGGCTTAAAAATACCTTTGTACTTCCGCACAGTGATTGTCATCCCTGTGGTGTGTCTCCGAGTGGTGTATCCAACAAAGCACTCCCTCCCTTATTTTCTAAGGTGATCCTTTAAAGAATCATAAGATTCACTGAGCCTAGGTCTTGCTCCTGCTAAGGCATCCGCCTCTTGTACTTCAGCAAGGAGTCCTTTTTCCTCCGTAGTATGAACTCGAAGTAATACCATATGGAAGTGTATTAAGGATATATTTTCTTATATTTTTCAACAGAAATATTATTCGAAGCAAAAATTTCTCTTTGGAAATTTCACTGAAACAATATTAAAAAAAAAATCTGTAGTAAATATTTTTTCCGTAGCACACATTAAAAGCAAAGTCCTTATAAAGGGATCACTAGTAATAAATTTAGCATAACATTCCGCATAAAATATTGTTTTAAATATACAGTTTCTGAAAAATCAGTTTAATATAAAAATAGAAACAATAAATCAAATTGAATAAAATGAATAAAATTTCATGTAATTTTTTTCCCCGAATATTGTTTGCAGATTAATCGTGAAAAGGACTTTTTGTGAAAAATTAGATTCACGATTATCTCTTAAATGTTTTCCAATAATAACTTAAAATTTAAAACGAAATATAAATATTTTTCACACCAAAATATCTCATAAACTTTTTGTAAAGGATAATATTACTTTGGCCAAATGTAACAGATTTCCTCTCTTAAAATAGAACGAAATTAGGAGTTTGGCAATATGAATTAATAATCAGCTTGAGCGGAAATTGGTAAACAAGCAACCAACTTAGTTTAAAACAAGTGACAAATACACTTTTTTTTTTTTTTTTGGATTTTGTTTCACTTCCTTTTATAGGAAGTAAATTGCTGTAACTTTATCTGTAACAATTCTTATATTTATAATTCTTTCACTTGAATGGTCGTAATGATAATGATAAATATAATTCGACTTCCATTATAACTTAATCCCAAAAAGCAAAAAAAAAGCTTTTACTTTAAAGTTCCCTTGTACGAAAATAAAAGCTACCTCAAAAGCAACTAACCACAAGCATACGATCCCCGCCAGCTATACGCGTACAGAAATATTTTTATTTATTTTTTTGTGTTCATAATTTTTTGCTGTCGCGAGTGTTCCTTGTCAAGGAAATTGAAAGGAAATCTGTAACAAATATGAAATGGAATAAAATTTTGTTAATGGTATAGATACTCGTATCATTTATATTTTAATATTCCTAAAACATAATGATGGCTGATGGCTGATGGCTGGTGGCTGGTGGCTGTTGCATTGAGCGGCTATACGTGGCCGAGCATTTTTGGCTGTTTTTTTTTTACTTTCCTTTTGCCTACGTACGATTTTGCTACTCCCAGCGGGAATATAATTCCTAGACAAATCTATTCTCATGTGTATAAAATGCTGAGAAACATACCATTGCATTTTCGTTTAAAAATTAAGTACTTAGAAACTTGTTACAGTGGTGCTGAAGTCGAGAAAATATTGTCAAATTTCAAGTAATCATCAGGTAATGTCTAGTGTCCAACATTCTAACAAAACTTTAAGCTGACATTCCACTTTATTATTAATCATTATTGTATACTCTGTGTAATGTTTGGATTTCACTTTTAATATCCTGTAAGTTATAAGTAATAGCATATATTACTTTTCTAAAATTAATTTTTAGTGGAATTTAAGTGCTTGAGTTTGAAGTTTAAAATGGCTGAGAGAGTATTTTAAATAACTGGCAAGGATAATTGCTTTTGCTGGCATTTCTTTTTTGGCATAATGTAAGAAAAATAAAAAAGCTTGGAGTCGCATTGAGCTGAAATATTCAGTTCAAGGTCAATAATAGCAAAATTTCATTTTACTACTCCACTAACTGCACTACAACCAGTACAGGTACAGATTAGTAATAATTATTTTTAGCTTTTGACAGCTATTTGATACAAGTATTTCCTGAATTCTCTTTCATAAATCGCTTGGTCACATGCAATGGGGCATTAGTTTTTCATTAGAAATTCTTCTACTTTACTTACAATTTTCCTTTCCCTTCTTATCACAAGTCGCCAAGTGTAAAGTAGAAAACAAACGAGAATTACAAAGGCCTTCATACTTTCCTCTCTTTACAATTAATTAAATGTTACAGGCGAAATTTGCATCCTTGCACTGATCCTGATTAATATAGAACAGTCACAGTTTTACTCAAGCATTGCCTCAGTAGAGTTCAATGTGCTCCCTTTTATTCTCCAGTTGATTGTTTTCGTAAGGTGTTTATCGTGCTATTGAAATTTCCATGCTGTATTTGCAATTGCTATTTTTAATACGGTAAATATGTTTTTCTATTCTACAACTACTGTTGCCAAACAAAAGGAGCTTTTTGTTTAAAATTTTATGCAAGGTTATGGCAAGCAAATACCATCCAGCTTAAGTGCTTTAAGTAAAAGCAAACTTTACGCTTAAGATTTCCGTTTATATTAAACCATTTCATATTTCCAAATGCAAACAAAATAAAAATCAATCTCCAACCCTTACAAATGCTCCATCTACCCGCATTTCTTCTACGCTTTTAAATAGAAATGAATTTTCTTAGGAAGCTGCTAAGCTACCACCAATAGAGATACTTTTAGTAGATGCTCGTTGCATAGTTTCTCTATAAAGCATAACTTCCTGTTAGCATATGAATAAAAATTTTCGACTTCCCACATCATCGCAGGATGGCTACATCTAAAGTCAGTAGGGTAGAGAGATAGAGAGAGAGAGAGAGAGAGAGAAGCAGGGAGTTTGTACATGTACTGTCGGCTGTGTGCGTTGACGTCGATGATGATGACTTGACGGTTGGACGACTTTTCTGGCAATAATTTCTATTTTATTTTTCATTTTATATTTTTTCTCTCCAGTTTTCATTTTGTGTGCGATAAAATCTAGCGCACGTTATGCTGAAACAGTTAAAGTAACATTTGTTAGTAAAGTTATCAGAAAATAAACCATGTGTAAGACTATCAAAAAGATGCACTGAAATAAAACCCATATACGCGGCTAAATGTTATATAAAGATAAACAGAATATGCAGTGGGTTGGTTAATGTAAAATTGCAAATACGATGGAAAGGGAAGAGCACAGGCGATACGAATTGTTCATTGGGTGTTGGCAAATGCCATTTAGAACAGTCACATATCAAAGCTTCCTTTATGCAGACTAACTGAATATTTACACAATTTCAATGTATAATTTATTTTGCATAAACATATTTTATATAAAAATTATTAAATAAATCAAAAATAAAAAATCATACAAATAAAAAAATTATTCGAATAAAATAGTTATTCGAAGGAAATAGTTATTCGAATAAAAAATTTTCAATTAAAATTATTTGAATTATTTTAATAAAACACAAGTATTGAAATATATATTTTTTTCCATCTTATCCGTTAATATTATTCGATACAAAGTATTTCAAATGAAAAGTTATTATGCGAAGTTCTTCTTATTTATTTAATGATTTTTTGTACGTTTATTGACACGCAATTAATTTTATTAATTTAAAAAAGTGTAAATACAAAAAGGCAATAGTTTCGACAATAATTCAATTAAATACTTATTCAAACTGTTATGTGGAAAAAAATCCTTTTAATCTTTTATTAAATTATAGAAATTAAGTTATAATAAAAATAGTCGAATATAATATGTACGGTTATAAATACTCGTATGTGTGAAGCCTGGAATAAGAATATTTTATATAATTAAAAACAAAAAAATTTCCTTACAAAGTTATACGAATAAAATTAAAAATCAATAATTATAATAAAAAGAAAATTTGAAATTGTGAAATTTTATGTTAGGAGTATATGGAGGAAATGGTGTAAATTTTAGTTGAAAGCAAAAATACAATTGCAAGATCAGCAACTATTCGCTTACATAAAAATCAATAAAATCATTAAAAATTTTCAGGAGCTTTTTTTTTTAATTTTTTTAATAATAAATAATAATTTTTTAACATCTTCAGGAAATTAGAAAAATTAATAGTTTCAACAAATTAATAACAAACAAGAAAATTATTGAAATGAATATAGACAGCGCAAAAAAATCTGTAGAATCGAATAATGAGCACAAAATTATTCGAATAAAAATAATTAATAATCTCATTGAGTCGTTTTATTTCAATCAAAATATTGAAATAATATTATTCGTTAATAATATTGAAATTAAAATAGATAAATTAGTTTTTGATTTTATAATTTAATTTTTTTTTGCAAATTATATATAAGAAATTCTTATCTCTCTCAAACTGCATGAATGAAAATTCTTAACAAAATTTTTCTTTTAAGACATTAAGGAATATTAAAAAATCCTTTTTAAGAATTGCATTTTTCTCCTATTGAATATATCAGCTTCTGCAGAAATCCATTATATCCTTCTACCAAACATCATAAAGTTAAACGAAATGTAAAAGAAATATATTCGGATACTGACGAACTTTTGCCTGCATGGTATGAGTTGACAATACAGACACCTTTTAAAGTTCAATGCAAAACTTGTTTTCAATATCAGAGCAATTCATGAGGGAGAGCCGAACCAAAGAAAGAAGCAAGTTGGAAAGAAAATCACGTCTTTTGCTTTTTTGCTTACTTTCTACAAGTTTGACGGTAGTAAAATTTAATCACAAATCAAAAATCAATTTCAAATAGTAATAATCCTACTGGTAATAAAAAACAGACATCCACACACACATACACAAGTGAAATCGAATTTCCAATTGATGTATTTTTATAGTTATAACCCCCGGGGAGATACTATTCATACTCGCATGTCAGACTAGATTATGAAAAGATAGACTTTTAAGCAAAAATAAACGAATAAACAAAAAACAAACAAAACAAAAAAAAAGGGGGGGAGAAGAGAAAAAGGAATGGAGCGACCACCCTCCGTTTAATTTTTGCAAATGTAAAGAAAAAATTAGATTATGATTTTATCTTTCACCGTAAATTGATGACCGTTCTGTTGTAAAAGAATTTTGCTTTCATGCTGTCAAAACTTTCCTTGTGGCTGCAAACATGCATACTCGTACAAACTCTAAGGAGTGGTGATGAAAGAGTAGACAGTGTCAGCATGAACGAGCATGCAGTTAGATGTGCCAAATTATATTTCGATATTGAGATGACAAATTTCATTATGAATTTTATTTCTAAAAGCTTCAATTAAAATATTTTTTTTTAGTTTATACAAGGTAAATGGGGAATGTTAAAATGAAGTTACAGTAGGGTAACAAGTGTTTCACATTTTAACAGTAATAAATATTTTAAAATATTAAAATTTTCTGATTTCAAGTATGGGATCTGGATTAATATGGGAAATGGAGAGTGATGAAAGAAATAGATTTTCATTGTGGGTTCACTTTACATATAAAGTATTGAAACAAGAGCTTGGCGAAGGAAGGTTTATAAACTCAGATTTATGTATATAAAGGCTCTGATTCTCTATCCTACAAAAGCTTACGATCTATCACATATGCCATGTGTCTTGAAAAAATAGTAACATTTTGTCCTAAAAATGCATCTGTGTGTCGTACGATTTTTAAAACTTATGCGATCAAAATTGAATAAACTTTAAGAAGCTGACCAAAGAATCAGTTTGAGAGAGTAGCAGCTACACCAATATAATTTTTTAAAATAGGATAGAATCACATCTGATTGTAGCGTGAATGAATCGTATGAATGAGTAGAATAGTGAAATATGAACTTTAACATCGAAGCTAACTGTGTGCTGGTTAAAGCCAACTGACAACAGACTGCATCTTTCTTATTTAAACAATCTTGCAATACCACAATTTCTTATGACTAGCGGTAGTAGGATTTGAACTTAGAAGTCTATAGTGGATCAACTTTCCAACTTCCTGTTAATCATTAGAAAGTGCACAACTTTATAAATTATTTTGTTAAGAAATATTTTAAATTTAATATGGAAATAATGAACAGAGAAAAACTTGGCAGTTGGATGTTTTTTTTTGGCTGAAGTACTTACAAAGATGTCAATCAAACTCTTGATAGATGTTGCATTTCAGCCGGATATATTTACATTAGATGTATTTCTTATTTAATTTTCCGCCCTCGCGATGCAGACTGTTACACTATCTTGGTGACTTTGTAGGATGCAATATATAAAAAAGTATAGATAAAGGAAAAATAGCCAACTAGCCACTTTCGAATTGCTTTTGATAGCCACTTTCTTCAAAGTTACCACGCCCCCTTAATAATGGAAAAGTGGGCTTAATTGTTTTATATCTTTTTTACCATACTCTGGAGAGCGGTTGCCGGTCTAGAAAGTTATTAATTTTAAATTTCATAACAATCGGTCAACGGGTTCCGGAGCTATTGCAGATGCAACTTTTGGTAAAAAGTGCCACGCCCCTTAATAATGGAAAAGTGGACGGTTTTGTTTTGTATCTTTCTTAACATACTCTTCAGAGGAGTAGATATTTATTAACTTTAAGGCTGAAATTGCATTCTCTTATTTAAAGTAAATTTCATAACAATCCGGTAAACTCGTTGCCGAGATATAGCAGCTGCAACTTTTGATAAAAACTGCCACGCCCCTTAATAATAGAAAAGTGGACGGTTTTGCTCTGTATCTTTTTTACCATACTTTGCAGAGATGTTACAGGTTTAAAAACTCATTAATTTTAAAGCTGAAAGTGCATAAATTTCATAACAATCGTGCAACTGATTCGGGAGCTATAGCAGGTGCAACTTTTGGGAAAAGGTGCCTCTACGTACATTTATGTGCTTCTTGTTGCAACTTTGAGTTACTAAACTTCTCGTTTACTTGTAGTCAGAGGTTTCTTAAATCTCCAGTATTTTCAGAGAAAATTTTTGTGTAGAGGTTCCCTAAAGATCTGCATTTAGCATGCGTTGAAATCCGTCTAGTATCTGCTTAACGCCGCAGGAATCAATTTCAATGTATTTTAAAGTCAAATTCCATTTTCGGGATTTTAGTGCTCTTTAAATACAATAATGTCAATCCGACAAATAAAGTAAAGTGTCTCGTTTATTTTTCAAGGATTTTACAATCAAACCGCTGGTTTTTAAAACTTTGCTGTTCCAACGTAAATATATAGAATTACCTTCCACATCTAATAATCCGCCGCATGCAAATTAATTACAAATAGCGGATGATCGAAAATATTCTTCAGCTTTAGCTCATGGTCATAGAATGATTACAGCCATACGATGTGGATCATGATGGTTCATTCTCAGTTAAATAAAATTTTGAAAATATTATTTTGCTTCTGCATCTCATCACATACACCCCCTCGGCGATATTCTGTATCAGTATTTCATCGGCCACATTAAAGAGAGTGGCTATCAAAAACAAATCGAAAGTGCCTAGTTTGACGTTATAGGCGCTGCATTGGTGAACAATTTGGCTATTTCTTTACAGCAGATTTCGACGTGTTCGTGCAGATAATCATGCAGCAGGATATATTTTTTTAATATCCTTTGTCAGTAATATCACTTTGGGGCTTCGTCCTGTTTTCTAAGAGTTCTAGTAACAAATTTTTATTTATTATCATTTATACATGGTATCCGACAGGAACAATTCTTGATTAAATGAAAGATCATGGATCTTATATTGTTAAATATTTTATGTAAGTTTGGCAATTATGTATGGAATAGAATATCAGATAAAAGTTCGCTTCTATTAGCCTCCTGTTTTCGTGACCAAATTGCATACCGGACTGTCACTTTTAATGGATGCAAAGATGACCGCTGAATAATTTGAGGGTTTTCCATTCACCAGAACTGACTATTCCATCCAAATGAAAATATGCCTCGTCACTCATAATGATTTTTTCATAAATATGTAACATCCTATTGGCATATGTATTGCTGACGAAGCCATACATATGGTCTCTTGGAAGAAGCTCTTGTGTCAACTGAATCTTAAATGGAAACAAATGCAAGTCCTTGAGAAGCCGATCTTGCAGTGCATTTTAAGTCCTATCAGCTGTAGGCCCTCATTCTTCGAAATCCTTTACTAGATGGATGGCACGTTTTTTCTTCCAAGAATTTCCTGCAACTCTCTCATCGCCACAGTAATAGATGATTGGTTTTCATACAACAAAGTAGTATACCTTTCTGGCGAACACCCTGTATATGGAAAAAGGATAAAATAATATCCAATATCGCTGTCCAATAAGAATATTATAGCTTCGCTGAGTACGGAGTTTCATTATTTGCTGTTTCAGAAGACTCATCAGCGGATCAGAGTATTTTTAATACAATTTCTTTAAAATAAACATTTTTTCTCGATATTATTTTTTTGATAATTTCCAATTTTCTGAGTACGCAGAAGCCACACCACAAATTAGAAAATATTGATTTTTATGTGTAAATAAATCAAATATTGTTTTTGTTATAAATATAAACAAAACATGCAGCTTCCAGGAAGCTCTCGCTTTCGATATCAAATGATTTTCAATTGACACATTTTCCAAAATATTTTTATTGGCATTATTTGATCACGTACTGAAGCCATTCCGCATTGAGCTTCAAACCATAATTTTTTTCCTCAAATCATAAACTCTCGATTTTACATTCATTGAAGTTTTTAACGCGTGATTCGTTTCTCAAATTACTCAATGTCATGCCATTATTTTATACCACTTTAACACACCACAAACTACCAGCTCCCAATATAATACAGACTGTAAAAATTTATATGAAGACTGTGTTGTTATATTGAACTAGAAAGGACATGCTTCTTTTAAATATGAAAGTGAAGAATTATTTGATTGAAAAAGAAAAATGACAACAATAGAAAGGCAGCAGAAAGGCGGCAACAAAAGATGGCTCAGGCACGGCCAAGACAATTTGTAAACTTAAACTCCAAGAGAACGTGATGAAATGTTACTATTTTAGCGGCTTGTTTTCCATTTTTTATGACAGCTTTTCTTTAGCCTTATTTACTACTTTCAGCAGTGGTTAATGTCAGTCTGTTTTATTATTTCCTTTCTTTCTTTACTTGCTTTCTCTTAGTTGGTCGCTATTCAACTTTTTCATACTGCAAAACACTTTAGTTGTTACTAACACCACCACCAACGAACTATAAAGGTTTTCTACGTAAACACTTTCTTGCTTAGGACGTCGTCCTTGGTGTACTGTAGTGGAAAGTGTCAGGCAGACAGCCTATTGTTATCAGGAAAAATAAACCATGAAATATAAAGAGCACAAGTTCTTCTGGGCTGAACAACTGAACAACTTCTACTTCCATCCAGCGGGCTAAAAATGGTTTCTTCCTTTCTATTCTTTCTCGTAGTCCTAGTAATGCAGTCACCGCTACTTCTTTTATATCTCTTTCTTTAAATTTTATTGTTATAATTTTTTATTATTTTTCCATTCGTTGCTGATGCGAGTTGTACGTGTTTGTTTGGCCAAGTTTAAGTCCTTGAAGGTGTAAATTGAAGAAACCATAAACAAAAGAATTTTTCACAATTACGAGAGTAAAATTATAAGAAATAAATTGATAAAAGTGGAATAAGGCAATAAGAAGGATATTTGTTGGCAGGCGGGGAATAGAATTGAAATATTATGAAAGAATGCCAATCTCTTCAAATCTCTTTCAAGAAATAGTTAGAAAAATTATTCTACTGAAGGAATTAAAAGATCTTTTTCAAAAGCTCCTATAACAGACTTTTATTCCAAGGAGTTATTACTGAGGAGCCCAAAAGTTTCTCCATAATCATGTAATTTTTAAAAGTGCTGCTATAATAATTGATTTAAAAAAAATCACTCAATTATAAATATCTATTTTAATATTGTTTGTCTAGTAGAGAACAAGGATAAAAGCTAATTTCTTTATACATAATCTTTTAATTTCCCTCAAGGCTTTAAAATATTGTGATAGAAATATTAAAAGGACATCCACTACATCAGCTGCCCTACAATTTTTGGAAGAGGGGCTGTAGTGTAATCCCAGCAGTCAGTATGACTTGCATAAAATACCACATTATATATATGCATGTGGAAAACATTAAAATCATTCACACAAGTTGAGGTCATTTGACATCTGAAGTATGCACTTGAAAAGGCGCACACACACACATTCACATATAGAACAAGACTGATGCACTTGCCGAGTATATTCGAAATGCATCTTTACATATCTGAAACATTCCAAAAATTGCTTACAAAGTCTTTTTTGGAATCATAATTAGTATTTTCCCCCAAAACCATGAATATTATATAATATTTGCCAAACAACCACGAATTCATTTAATCACTAGGAATTCCCAGTCGTTTGGTAAATCCTCATATTACCTTTAATACAAACTTTAAGTTATTTGGGTTCACTTTAGAAAGTCCCTCAACTCTAGACGTATGAAATTATTCTCATAGGGAGTGTATAAGCAGTACTGTATTCTAATGTAAAGGCAGAATTTATCAAGTCCTTGAGCAGGCTAGAGTTGCCCGGGCCAAAATAAATATAAATATAAGCAAAAGAACGAATTAGACTTTTCTTCTACAGCACAAAGAGCTCCTAATGAATATGCCAGTGATGCTGCTGTGAAATATTTTTTGTTTTAGCATATAAAATTATTTATTTAAAATATTCTTACAGCATGGAAAAGGATAAAAATATGTTTCTAGATTGTTAATTCATTTACAACCGGTAGCACTGAGCTGTAGCATTATTGTTCAGTAGAATAGCAAGAAGACTCAGTTGGCCAGAGCTGCAATGGTGCTTTTGTAGCCCTGCAGCCGTTCTATATGCACACATGAATTCCTCTTGTACTGGTTCCATTGTCCAGGTTGCTATTCTGATGGCAATCTGATTCTCATCTAATTTAAGCGTGACTTTCACCAGTTTAATAACTTTTCACAACAATATTGAATTTGTTTTACGGCAAATCACCCAGTCAATCAATAATCTTGCAAGATAATACCTACTCTGTGTAAATTTCACTCTTCAACTGTTAGCTTTCTTTGTGCATCCTTAACGTTATTTGAGTAGATGTATTTATTTTTGTAAATGTATTTCATTATGTGCGATTGTGTGTTTAGCTTTATTATTATCTATTTGCGTCCTTCTGTGTTTTAAGTTTTAATTTCTGTATTTTTCTTTGTAAATGCTCTTTTGTTTATTATTTTTCTAGAACTTCAACTACCAAATTTATGCTGCGTTTGCCCTGCAGTTCGGAGTATAAACGAATTAAACACACATACATATAAACGCATGCACATATCCATATGTACAATACACAATTTTAGATATGAATTAAATTATTTATGCAGGGGTTGCGTATGAGTTGTATTTATTTCCGATATTAATCATACGCACTGTTGGCTGCTGCAATGGCTTGCTGCACTTCTATATACCACTAAAGGTCATGCTTCACTCCCTTTTTTTATATTCGCACGATTCATTTACACCGAAATCTAAAGGAACTTCATCCTACTTTAAAAAATCTTATTGTTGCAGCTGCCACACTATCATGCAAATACGAGGCAAAGCGATTCTTTTTTTAGCAGCTTACAATTTATTTAATTCTGATCGCATCAGAAGGATCATTTTATGAAAATTGTCATAAAGTGTTGGAAATCGTACGACTTATGTCATATTTTATACATCGTATCATTGTGTATAGCATAATGCATCATGGCCTTAAGCCAAACCAGTATACTGTGCTACGCAGATGGCTAATCACGTAGTAAAGCAATTTTTAAACGCTTTGTGGGCGGAGCAGGGTTTTTTGCCTTGAAAGTTGTGTATGTAGTAGTATTGCAATGCTAATACAGAACTAAAAGAGTCATTCCCTTCGCCCTTTTTCCCAGCAGGCTGTGTATGTAGTAGTATTGTAATGGTAATGCAGAGTACTAAAAGAGTCATTCCATTCGCCCTTTTTCCCAGCAGGCTGTAATGTTATGCCATCCCAAATTCAACAAGTCTACAATAGAAAATTGATCAGGAAATGAAATAAATATTTTCACCTAAATCATATAAACATTGGAATGAACACCTAAGACTCTTTGTACACTATAGAAACATTCTACGTAAAGCATTTATAAAACTGCCGCAATAATCCTTATGTTATTATTTCAACTTCTTTTAAATGTTTAAAAATTATTAATTATATGAAATCCCTAAAAAATTATTACTTTTTAGCACATGTGAAATACAAATAATTTAAAAAAAATGATGTATAAAAATTAAAAGAGTTTTGGAAGAGAGAGTGAAACCTGGACAGTTACAAAATACGTGTATATTTAGAAATATAAATAAATTTATGTGCAATATTTTTTAGCAAAATTAATATATTTATGCTTAAATAGAAAAGACTTTGAAAGAAAAAACTTTTTGCGAAAAAGTACTTTTACAAAAAAAAGTTACAAAAAGTGCATTTTTGATAGATTTTCCAAAATATACTTTTTCCTGAGAAAAAGTCTTTTCTAAGATGTCGATATATAAAACGTAAATGCCCAGATTTGGTTGTAGGACCAGTGGTCCCATGCTCGTGCACCGAACAGTGTTTTAACGAGTATTATGATTCATGCAAAATAAAATATATTTTGCATCTGCTGCCTTCACAAATGCTAAAACTGTTCCGATTACTGTTCCGATTTATTTATTACTATGCCCCATGTCGTGATCAAATTTTGGTTTAGTGTCAGACTGGCTAACGAAATAATTCTTCACAAGAATAAATATGAGGTCTTGTAATTAGCTGGCCGGCTATGCACCTTTTTCACTGGCGGGTAACATTTTCCTTTGTTATTTTAGGTTGCATTGCTTTTAATTTCTTTTCCTTTCACCTCCTTCCCTCTCAGCCTGCTTGCTTGTTTTTCTTAACATTTTGTTGTAAAGTTATGAATTTTTATAAAGTAGAAAATATTTATGATGTTTGCTGCATAATTTTGTTAGAAGCGTATTGTGCTGTACTTGCAGCTGTCTGGCAGTTCGCTTCCTTCATTTTAATTTTATTTATGTACGTGCTTACAAGTTTGTTTGTACGTTCGCTGGTGCATTTTGGAATTGCAACACATTGTCTTGGGCAAAGTCTTTATTGTTAGCAAAGTGCGAATGCTTTGGAAGTTGAATGAAGTAAATGAGTAAGATTGGTATTAAGTTGTTGTGAATATTTGTTAGCAATTTGGATCAGCGGTGCTTAACTGGACGTTTTTGTGAGAAATTTAGGAATTTTAATTTTGTGAAAAAATTCAGTATGCAAATAGTGAAACGCATTATGCTCATAGGTTTTTTCATCAATAAAACATTTGATAAAAATTTTTTAAAATTTAAATATATAATTTGTGTAAAATTTTTATTTCTTTTGGTTTATAATGGATTGCGATTGCTAATATTGTAAAGTTGTTTGTTTTTATTTCAAAATGTAGGAAAACTGGCAAGTAATAAAAATTTGACTTGAAAACTGTCTTAATATCTGTGGGGTCGGTAATCCCATTTAAGCTAGAAAGCCCACAGTAACCAATATTGACCACATTTTTCCATTAAAATAGAAAAAATTTTAATTAAATTAGTTAATTAAATGTAAGCTAATTTTCTTTAATAGGGATGATGTTTAAAAATGATATCACTAATAAATTAAGGATGTATGTAAGGGTGGTGGGCGTGGCACTTGTTAGATTTTCTTGAAATCCCGCATACCTAATACTTCTTTTCCTAAGAAATTCATCTCCCCACTGCAGTTGCTTCCATTTTTGTCCAGCAGCTGCATGAAATTGCGATACCGTGGGGCAAATTCAATGCACTACTATTGGGGAACTCCAATATATAATTTATATTTGATGATATGTAGTGTAGGCTTTTATTTTCCCACAAGGAATATAACTGTTGTATTTTTCTTAAATACACATATTTTATCCTTTTTATCATACTCGTATTGGCTAAATATTTATCAAAGAGGAAACAAGGAAATCTCAAAAAGGACATTCAGGGATATACATATTTCTTGCCCAGTTAGGTTTTTATGTGTAGTGTAATGAGTTAGAAATTTAATAGAAATAATAATCGTTCTTTACACGCGATTTTTTTTTTCTTTTCTTTAAATTCATTTTAAAGATTTTTCTTTAAATTTCAATTTAAGCTTTTTTTTAATGAAGTAAATAAATTAAACAAGTATCGTTTTAATTGTAAATATAAAAATTCTAGCATTGTTAATTTAATTTTCTCACGTATAAATGATGATTAATGATACTTCCCTTGTGTGGCGATTATGGGGAGCAGTGTGGCTTAAACTCTTTTACACAACCCTTAACATTCATGTTTAAGAAACTCTGCCTTAAAATTTCCAACAGCACTTAAACAATTAAGCATTGTAATAATGTCGAGAATTTGCTAAGGAGTTAAATGTCCTGGGAAACTATTCTCTAATGTTTATTATTCATTTACAATATTTCTTCTGTTTTTCTTTTTATTGTTTTATTATTTTTTTTTCTTATAAAATTTTCTTAGCAAAATAATTTGCAGTCTCACTAAAGCAATGCAGTTTATACCAACTGCAGTAAATGCAATGAAAAACTAAATATTTATACTCGGTTGTCCAGATAGCTGTATTAAGCCAGCTACCATACAAATAGTTTAGCAAAAAAGTAAATAAGGAAAATAGTTTCTTCCGCAGCAGTTGGGGCTGTAGAAATTTATTTATTCTGCAACTTTTATTAAAATGTAATTTTTCTATTAAAGACATTTTTTTTTTTTTAAAAAAATTGTATGCTCGTGTATTTTTTGTTAAATAATTTCCTAAGACAACTGCTATTTTGCAATTGCAGTGGTCTTGAATAATTCCAGGCTAAAATGGGGAAACAGCATAAATTTTATGCAAAACCAAACAAAAAAAAAAAAAAAAATTCATTAGTTTAGCAAATTTTTCTTGGTTATTTGAGATGCTTCTCATTCCTCCAATTCAATTTTCCTTTCCTTGCATCGTTCATTAATATGCCACGTACTTTTATTCTCTTCATAGTGTTCTGGCTTACAGGTACACCGCCGTAGTACACTGTCTATTCATTTCGAGAAATAATTATTATTGCTCGCATTTGGTGAAAAGATTTCTTTAAAATTGTTTTGAAAATGCAAAATGGGATAAAGTTAGGAAAACTACAAAAAACATTGAGGCAGCTCATAGTACGCCTGCAAAAACATGAAAATGATTGTTAAAGGTATTCATGCCAAAAAAAAAAAGGAGATGTTCATGGCAGTTGTTTATAATCTTCGGCTGCTATAAGAGCATTTCTTTAGTGAATCATTTGCTTGCACAAACTTGTAATCTTTTAAATGAAATTGGTTTTTTTTCGCCGGGGGGAAGTAACGCTGAGGATGAAATGAAGTTCTTCAAGTTTTTTCATTTTCTCATAAATAATTAGAAATAATTTCTTATAATCGTGTCAATCGATTCGAATCTTGCCATCTTGTAAGTAAAAATCCATTCAATTATTTTTCAAGGACAAAAAAAAGTTTGTGCAATTAAAATTTGAATGTTTTCCTTCATTTAAAATTAGTTCATCTGCGATATGGTAGGCTGATAGATTTTTATACTTTACCAAACTAGATGAGAATTACTAGACAATATTATTATTATGTGGCAATTCCAGGGTATGTTGTTTTAACCATGAAGGCCAGGAATACAAGTTCTTTAGTTAAACGAACTGTGAGGTTAATGGACATGAAATATATAATTGGAGGAGATTGGTAAAGTATTTTATATTTAATCCCCGTTTGGAAAGCGCACTCACATATTATTAGTAAATTTTGGCTTATACTGTTGTGACTTTGGCGTTGCTACAAAACAGAAATTTAACTACTTTAAAAGCTTTTCTTATTTTCTGATTACTTGAGGATTTGTTTTAGTTTAAATAAAAACTATCTGTATTCCTAATTTTCGTTGGCATACATCCCTTGCATCAGGTCCTCAACCAAGCCCAAGAAGAAAAGCTGCAGCTTGCGATGATAATCTTTGACTGAATAGTGTGAGCTGTTTTGAATTAAAATCTCTATAATTTTCCTAACAGTCTTGTTGCAGCGTCACTTGCCTTTGCTTGTGAGTCAGAATTTCCATGAATGGCTATCTAAATGCGAGGTTGTACATGTTGGCCAACGCATTTTTGCCTTTCATACAGTAAAAAGGAATTTGGGGAAAAAATTTATTTGAATGGAATTTCTTTTTTCTTCTACTTCGACAGCATAAAGTGTGAGGCCACTATTAGAAAAAGCATTCACTTATAACTTCAAGCGGTAGAGTTTAGTTGTTCATTTCATGTAATTGCAGAAAATAAATTCTTGCAGTTTGCCAACAATGCCCCCCTTAATTTCCAAGCAACTCTTTTATAGAACATACTTTTATATGGCACCAATAACGAGCACTTTTTTCACGTTTACTCTCACGGAGCTGATGTTTAAAGATGTTTTAATGTTTGATGGTCAGCATTTTAATGAAGAAAACTATTTCAAAGTTAAAGACAAAAAAGCAGAGTCATATAAAATATATATCATTCATGTCCTTACAAAGAAATTTGCTGGATCAGGATTTGCGTATCATTAACTTGAATCACGAAAACGGGTATTTAAAAAGTATTGGGAGTGAACTACTATGGAGGCAAACAGAGCAGAGGAACATGAAATGGAAACATCATGGCCAGTACAATAAAACCAAATGCTATTCATTTACTTTCCTTTTGCTGGCTGTTGTCGAATACTTTAGTCCTTCAATTGATTTAGCTGTACACTTGCCGATGCATGAAAAGCCAATGAAAAGTTTTTGCTTTGGTTTTCGTTTTACTTTGTTTGAACGAGTGTGCGATGGGAATAGCAGTGTGGGAGGGAACGGTATGAACAGTTGGCATATCAAATGTTAATACTCTCTTGCTTGTTGGTGGGATTGAAAGTTATTTAACTTTTCCTTAACTTTGCTTATAAAAGATATTCACCATTTTAACTAAATGGAGTAAATTAATATTCATATTTAATATCCTTGAATTTATAACAGGATTGTAAATGTTTTGATATTGAAATGATTTGATTAGTAACAACATTTTAATTAGACTGCACTTGAAGTTTCCATTTAAATATTAAAGTATTTCTATTCCTTTTAATTACCTGCAAGAAAAC
The DNA here is from genome assembly GCA_963402855.1 of Ormia ochracea. Lineage (NCBI taxonomy): Eukaryota > Metazoa > Arthropoda > Insecta > Diptera > Tachinidae > Ormia > Ormia ochracea. The sequence goes on from OY727106.1 coordinate 20,869,543, forward strand.
GCCAAAAACCTCGTTTCTTTGCAGAACGAGGTTGGCTGGAAAAGATGCCATTCGTGTGCTCTATTGAAATTAAATTTCAGCAATTAATTTTTTTGTTAAATAGTTTCTGTAAAGTGGCCTAAGAAGTTATATTATTTTAACTTGATGCATAAAAATAAATTGCAGTAACTTCAAGAAATTGGTTTCATTCACAATAACAACTATATGGTATATATGGGTTTCTAAATGAGCTTTCGCCTTTCAGAAAGGTTAAGATGTGTGCAAATTTTCCACTCTTCAGTAGTAGGAAGAGTTTTTCAAGTTATTTTCTTTAAACTAAAAATAATTAATTAAGTTAAAGGTAATACTGCCGCATTAAAAAACATACTTAAAATATTAATAAATTTAACAAAACAGTTTATATACAAAATACGCATATAAGGAGTAAAACTCCTTGAAGGAATTTTGCCTAGGGATGCAAAATTGAACAATTACAGCTACACATGCATCACCTGAAAATAATAAATTCTTCAAGCTTCCTAATTTCCTTTTCATATAATTATTAAAGCATGAAAACAGTTATATGAAAAGTAAAAACCCTTTTAAATTTTAAATAGTTGAAATTGTTTTACACAACTGCTTCTTCGGAAGCTTTACTTATTCTAAAGGTATTTTCCCCTCATTGTATAACACCTAAAAGTATGCTTTCAGTTCAATTAAAATAATGTGTGAAAGACTATTTAACCCTAATTGATAATTTTTTTAAATATTAATTGTTTTTGTTATTTAAATGTTTGCAATCAAATTCAAATGTCCTGATTTATGTTTGAAAATAAATTCTAAGTCTTATAACGCTTAAAGGTGATTTTGGCGCACATTTAGCAAGTATGGCAAAAGCTTTGAAATGAAATGAAAGAATCTAAACTGGTATGGTTTCCGTTAATGCTTCCAAAAATGCAAGATTTGTAAGGATTTTTTAAAGAAAATTTACGCAAGTGACATTGAAAGGTATTTTAACTTACTTGTCTTCTTATAGCTGATGGAGTTTTTAAAAAAGTTTTTTCCATATTCAAAATACTTAATGGATACAGTGGTACTGATATTCATATTTTTTGAAAAATTAGCAAATTTTTGTGTATAATTTTATTTCAAGTCAAGATATCCAGTTCTTTTTTTTAATGTAAAAAAAAAAAAATAAAAAACCATCTTTCAGATATTTCATAAACACAGTTTTATAGCCTTATGTCTTGGCTTCTAGGCCACAACACGTTTGATACGCCGACGAAGAATAGTTTAGATGCAGTGAAGAAATTGCCAAAAAATGTGTGAAATTCTATAACAATTCCATGCAATTTATACGTGCGGCGAAAAAAACATCGCATACTAAATACTAAATGGAAAAATTGACAAGAAGATAAATTATAATAAAAAAAAATCGCATAATGTTTTCACGTTTTTTTTTTGAAAAAATATTTTTAAAAAATTTTTTATTCAAAAAACTTAAATAAGTAAATAAAATGGCAGTGACAAGAAAAATAGATTAACTGCGCTTACTTTCATAACTTCTATTTAATGTCCTGCTTTCGATAATACAACCCCTAAGCTGAGAGCTTCTTTTTGAATAACGTTTCAATATGTTTTAAACTAAGTTTTCATAAAAATTTTTTTCAAATACTTTTTATTTTGTTTTAAATTGTTCATATAATTTATATTAATTGCATAAAAATAGTTTCCATGGCAACAGCGACTGATGTGCACGAATACACAAATTCCCAGCTGTAGGCGATTGAATTATGCACAGCCTACTAAACTGGACGTCGCGGGTTCGATTGGTGCCTAGACCCTGCGTGTTTTCCTGCGAACAAGCCGAAAGCTTTGGAGTTTTGTTGGCCCACTTAAAATACTACCAACTACTGATGACCCCCAGGGTAGTACGGTATGCAACTTGGTGAAATTTACATGTTGGTGGGGTGCACTTTGGGGAGACGGTATCCTGCGTTTCCAGACCATGGCCTTTGGCAGACGCCGGTGAAACTTCTCTGCAACTGCCCAATCCATTAAATAACATGGTAACGGATGTGCTTATAAGTAAATAAAAGGTAAAGGCAAGCTATGCTTGTTGGTCTAGGATTAGGTCTAGCATAACCTAGTCGATTCAGGCTTGAATATTGTAGGAGAGTTCTCTCTTGAGAGTTCTCTCCGAAAGCACCAAAAGTGGCTATATACTGGCACCACGGATACCGGCAGCCCCACAATGAACTTCTATCGCGTAGGTTTATGGGTGATTTTGGGTTTTGCACAATACCTGAACCGAGCATTTATCAAGGACGGACTTAGTTCACACTCCACGGAGTTATTTGATTATGCTCGTGGATAAATTGTGCGGCTTTAGTGACTTTGTCCATAGAGCAAGTTCGCTCCGGCCTAACAACATAGAATGAAGTTGTGGCCGGTTTTTGGTGAGGCCTCTTCGCAGATCACGTGTTGGCTTGTGGTTGATACCAAAAGTTGCTTGGGAGATTTCTCTTGAGTGGCTGGTATCTTATTGATATGCTAACGCTCGATATGATCCGGTCAAGCGATTAGTTATCTAGGTGCTGTTGCCATTCAACAGACGCTAGCAGGCAGTGGGATGGTTCTCCCCTCTGAGGGCGGCCTCTCTGCAATTCTTGGATTGTTATATAATTTGTTGCATGAGTTGAATAGTCAGGTGTGGTTTACACCGAAGATGGCGGGAGAGTTATTCTTGCAAAGTGCCTATTGGTAAGGCTTGGACAGTGCCGAATGTCTTAGCAAGGCGCTTGGTTAGAACTGAATCTTTTAATCAAGATTTGCCACCTCTGCTTGCACAGGAGGCTTACTGAATGCATTAATTTACTCAGTGCTAAGTGCACCGTGAAGTTAAGCCTTCATAGGCAGGTATTCACGTTACCTATAGCACACCAACTACTGATGCTTCTAATAATACCTTCAATTTGCCACTTTTATGAAACTGCACGGCTTCAGTTCCACGAACTTGATTTCAAATATGATGGCTTGCCAAATGTAAATTTATTATATTAATTACATTTCTAGTATTAATTTAATAATTAAATGCTTTCTAATACGTATTTCACCAGTGAACTAAGCCGTTCTTACAACCACTATTAATATCAATCAAATATCCTCTTTACCTGCATTTGTAGTTGTTTAAATGTGCGTTTGTGTGCGTATTTAAACAACTTTTGAAATGTTTATTTACAATATCGATTTAAATCAAACGGCAGTAACAGAAGCAATAGAAATGACTGCGCCTATGAGAGCTGGGGGTGGGGCTGTTGCTATACGTGTTCTTGGTGCCTTTGTTGTTATTATTGTTTTTGTAGATGTTGTTGTTGTCGTTGTTGTTAACCCTTTATAACAAGTGCATTATTGCATTTATAAGCGATTGGGGTTTCGAAATTGAAAATGATTTAAACTCAACCAACTACAAATCAATTAAAAATGACCACAACAGCTATTAAGCAGTAAGTGGATGTATAAATGCGCCTTCAGTTTGCAATTGTAAGTAGTCGAGTAAGTATGCAAACCTCTCACTTAAAACTGTGTTAAAGGCAAACGATAATGCAGCACTGAAAATGCGCTTCAACTGCTCCGCTTATCTGCGAGAAAAGCTAAAGGTGGCTGCAAATGTAAATGCAAATGTGATTATAAAAGCAAATATGGCTGCTTGTCTCTGTATGAGGGAGCCCTGCATATGGACAAAGATGTTTAGGTCGGGCTGTTGTAAAATCCAGAAGGATGCCACCATTAATACCTTGTACTATGCCAGCTGCAAACAACTGTAATGGGTTATCAGGATAATGAATTTCAAAGGTTAGCGTCACCCTGTGAACTCAGCAATATAGTGAAATTGTGCTTTAAATAGAAATTCTATAAATTGCAATGGAGCATTTTTTCTCTTCAGCCACAATACACCGTCGTAAATCTCATACATATAAAAGCAATAGTTTGCCCGTGGCATACACTATCTGTGCAGTCTCATGCATTCCACTCCTGTGCATGGCTTTGCTCTTAACAATATTACGTATAGTTCTTGCGCTGGAGCACATTAAGCTGATAAAAAGGTAACCAAATCAATCATTACCGTAAAAGAAATTTGTTTTAAAACAATTATCGGTTTCGGAACTCTTTCAGTTACATATTTTCAGTTTGTGCGTAGAGAAAAAGCGATTAAGGTTTGCATGGTTCACATCAGCCTAATTTATCTCCAGACATTTTATTATATAATTAATTATTCTATTTTTTATAAAAATTATTACTCACATTTTGTGATAAAAAAGTTTATATCTAAAAAAGGTTGTACAGAAACGTAAATTTAGCTGCAACGAAACAAATGGTCTTTAAAGTTTAATAAAAAAAATAATTAAATTCAATGCAACCTTGTAATTGTTGTTGTAAAAATTTATTACCGAAAATTAATTGAAAATTTAGTTGATTCTTTAGAAAAGCTTAACATATCATCGCTCTTTTATGAGGCAACCTTTTTTATGGATTTATTTTATACAAGAAATTTTTCTTCTTTACTCCCTCTAATAGCTTCAGGGATACTTTGAAAATTTCTTAAAAAGCAATACATGAACTTTATTTGTATGATGGCCTATTTTAAAAATATCTAAAAATTTTCCACATAAGAAAACTACATTTTTCATAATCTCAAGCGGCCATGCACTTTCCTCTGCTGAGTTTCTGATTATTTTATTTGTTTCCTACACCATGAAGACCTTAAATAGTCCTGTGCTAGTCCTGTGATAGTCCTGTGCTAATTTATATTATTAGTATCATTTTTTTCTTACACTGATGAAGCCATAAAAACTCATATCATGACTCAATTGTTGGTTCAGCCTTAAAATTATTCATCTAATCATCTCTGGCTTTCTAATGACTTAATTTACTTTTCAGCTGAATGCAAAACATATTTCTAACTAAAATAATTCATTTCATTCCCTAAAACATGACATTAATTTTAGCTTAAATCTATTGTTATTACAAAACATAACAACTATTGCAAAATATAATCTTTTAATCAGAAGGGTATTTTATTATTACAGCCATGCACAGGGCAACCGAAAGGCTGCCAAGGCGTTCATGAAGTGTGTTGGAAAATAGAAGAGAGAAATTGTAACAAAGTGGCATACCTGCAATCAGGCAGGCAGGAATTATAATTTAAATAAATCCCTTCAACAAAGCAATTCCAACTTACCACTACAGGTGAGATAATCTTTATATAATACACTCACAGGAGCAGTTGGGAACTCTCTATGTGTGTCTGTGTGTGTGTGTGCGCATATCACATGTGCTTGTATTTACACAGGCATGAAATTATTTTTAGCATGAAAGCAAAATCTTGGAGCAAATTTTCAATAAATCTATTTATTTATTTTAACTTATCTTTAACATTCTTCCTGACCACTTGCAGCGTAGCCTACATATATCCGTACACACTTAGGCACAAGCTTGCAAGGACATATCAGGAGTGCTTTGAGTGCTTGCTTAATATCCCTTAGTTCTGAGAAAAGTTTGTCGAAATTGACTTTTCTTTAGGCAATCGAAGGTTATGCGATCATATCACCTGTGATTATTTTTCCTTTAGGTGGATTCTATTTAAAGGACCACAGGATTCTCTGGTACTTTACCTAAATAAAAGTATTAATGTAGAATAAAGCAAATATAGTGTTTATAGTGAAGCTCTACACTACACAATTGTGCATTATGACACAAAAACGGGGTTTCTGCCGTATTCGCTCCTTCTAGTAAATTTTAATTTAGTAAACAATATGGAAGGATAATTTGGCAATGCCTGCTACAAATAACTTTGCGAACAGGAAAACTGACGTTAATTAGTGTCTAATTGTACGTTAACTTTTCCGCTCGTTGCGGTTCTGTTAAAGCATTTATTTTCATGAACAATCAATTATATTTTATTTTCCATTTTGCTTCTTAAATAAAACGGCGGCAGCACAGCAGGATATAAAGCTTACTTGTTGTATCCTTTAAAAAAAAAATTGGAACTAATAACTGCATTTAGCCAAGCTTAAGGTGATTCTAAGTAGATAATATACAGAGTGTCATTTGTAAAGAAACTTTTGGTGTTGTTGCAGTTCAGTATCCTGAAGCAGGATATTATGCATTAGATGTGGAAGGAAAAGGACTTGTGACTGATATAAAAATGTTATTTTCTTTATTAACGATTAAAGAAGGCCTAAAATAGAACACATCAGTAGACATTTAGCTCTCCAGTCGTGTAAAATTCATTCAAAGAATTTTATCTACAAAATCTATTAAGAAATACAAAAGCCCAAACACAGACAGCCTTTGAAAAAAAAACAACAAATTAATTTTGTACAATACTTGTATGATAAGCAAATTACATTTTATTATATCCGTTTTAACAAAAAGTGCATAAACGAGGAAATATCTTAGAATCGTCTTAGAAACTTTAGTTCTCTGTGTAGGTCCTTTCGTATAAATAATATATTTTAGAGGTGCCATTTTCCTCTTACCAAAAAAAAGCTCTTTCGAAAGCTCCACTTTCCAAGAAAAAATTTTTGCAAAAACATTTTTAAAATATTACAACTATTTAAAAGCATTAAAATTATTTAAAAATAATTAAAATATTTTTTATAAAAATGTACGTTTTAAAAAGGACTTCCTCAATATTCCCATTACAATATTAGATAGAATCCAAAATTATATGACTTGAGCAGCTTGAGGCGTTTGCTAGAATATTTATAATATTTTATTCAGAAATTAAACTAAACACAAAAATGTAGGAAATTTAGAAACTTTAATTGCATAAAATAGAAAATACAATACAATTTTGCTGCACGTAAAAATAAAAAATAATACTGTGCCAGATCTACTGAAATAAAAAAGCAAAAATATAATAAGCTTTATTAATTTTATATCTTTTATTTTTTTTAAAACTAACTTAACCTGGAAAGCTTTCGGCTTGACAGCATTAAAACATCCGGGTCTAGCCGGGAATCGAACCCGCAACCGTCGTTTTACTAGGCTGCACATTATTCACTCGCCTGCGGAGGCGAAAGTTGTTGACAAAATTTGAAGAGCAACGAAGTATTCCTGTGAACTTCGAGATCCTTTAGCTTAATATCAATTCATGTCCTGCTAACTTTTTCACACAATTTCCAGAACCAATTTATAAAAATTAAAATTTACTCTTCTTTCTTTTTAATATTTATGTGCACTTCACATGTCCTTGCATCTATTGGCGTTAAATGGAGTGGAACTGCTCATACAAAATACTAACAAACTTCTTCATTAAAACCCATATTTCGATATCCTCCACTCCGTTCCGAACTATGACACTCTCTTCCAATCTTCCATGCTTCTCAATATCAACACACAATCAATTGAAAAGTAATTGTTCAGAACTACTTGGTAACTTAAATCGTTAGTTATGCATTTGTAAAAGGAAAACAAATTAAGTTCTTGGACCACAAATGCAACGAAACATTATTATCCTTTAAATACATGTTTCGTAAATTGCAAATGTGTGAATATTTTTCAAAAAGTGTATCAGAAAAAGCCCAACAAATTGAGACAAACTGAATGAGTGAGTGCATAATGATGTATTATATGCAGTTCCAGGGGAAGAAAAAGCAAATCAAACGTTTGAGGAGCTGCTGTGCACATTATAAACCAGCTCGTCTAGCTGCCAGGTAAAGGCAGATATTATTTGAGTTAAATACCAAAGAAGAAATCTAATGGCAGAGAGTGGAAAATTTCCTCAGAAATACCAACTAGAAAGAAAAAAAATTAATTAATAGAGAATGCTGATGTAAAGGAAAATGGCGCAGGCTTTGAAATTATCAATGAAAAAAAGTCAAATGTCTATTGGAAGTTAAATTCAACTTCTTCTTCATTTGATCTTGTTTTGGTAAAAGTTCTATTAGTTTTGCTCGACACTGTTATTTGAAATAATGCATTTCCTGTTTAACACTAAGCAGTTCTGTTCATATTATTTTCATTTTAATTCACTCATAATTTGCAAAGAAATCTTTTCTAATTATTAACTTTGGACAACTGTAATCACACACATATACACAGCTACACACACACACCCATGCATACTCATATATTTTGCATACAATAATTTACTTTTAACTTTCAGCCAGTTAATTCTAATTTATTTAACTATAATTCTTATTAAGCTCATGTGTAGTAAAATGTATTAAGAAAACCGCAAAATTATTTAGTCATTTAAATTAATGACACTACGAAAATTTCTAAATTTCTTTACAATACATTAATTAAAAGTCAAAAGAAATACACTTGCAAATTTATATTTACGAAAATATTTATGGGATTATTGTCTACAAAATATAGAGAAGGCTAACATCCGTACGATAATAAAGTTCAAGATTAGGTAAAGCTATTGCGGTCATTGAAAACACTGAAATTAAATAGTTTAGATTGGCTTGAAACTAATTGAAAGAAAATAAATATTTGTAGCCTGGTGTCAGTCGCAGTCTATGGTTCAACAAACTGTTATTACTATTTCTTAGAAAATATTTAAATATTTAAATCACATCTTAAAAATGCACAGCATTTTGGTACACTAAAAATCTTCTTCATTTAATTTGCAATTAATTATGGCATACTTTCAGGCTGTTAAGTTTATTCCTCGTATTATACGGCTTGTAAAATTGTTTGAATTTAGTTTTGTATAGTCAAATTAAAGTAAATATTAAATATTTATGAAATATAAAAATAATAATTAATATTTTAGTTTAAAGAAAAAAAAACGAAAAAATCAGCAAAAAAATGTAAATAAACTTATTTTTTTCTAGGAAAAGTTTATATTTCCAGTTGTGGTTAACACGAATATTTTGGTTTTCCTTTTTTGCTTGTGCTTTTTATAAATTTTATTTGCCTTATCGCTAAAACTAATCTGAGCCACATGCTCTTATATTATACATGTGCCTTAAGAAAAACCATGTTTTTCTTTCCCTTAAAATTATATAGAAATTGCGTGTTTCGCATACTGTTCATGTAAAATTCCCGATATAATCTGTTTTGTTGTTTTTAAAACTTTTTGTCTTCAATTTAAAATACGTGACTGTTTAAGACCTGCTTGATAATGCTTAACTTTGCATGCATGTATGCATGCCGTCATACATTGTCCACTTCTTCCTTAATGGATAAATTATATAAAAATAGAAGAATAAGATTTTTAAACAAATTGTGTACTTTGGTCACTAACACTAGGCTACACAATATTATATTATGTGGTTGTAACAAAAATTTTAATTGAATTTATTACAAGATGATTAAAAAGCTTTTTATTATAAAATACTTGCCAAGCTGGAATTTTAATGCTGCCTTCTCCAAATATCTTATATGAGCACCAAGTAGAAATGATATGTAAATGAAATCGGTTTAAGAAAAAAATGTTCAAAGATTAATAATCAATAAAATTTGCAATACTTGTTATCAGCTTGCAAAAGACATGTTTTGGCCACATCAGCTGCTGGCCAGATTTTAATAATTGCGACGACAGATATAATCCATTTGCGTTAAGGTGGCACACAAAAAAATCAATTGACAGGTCATACAGTCTGTATATATAGCTAGTAAAAAACTCCGATGACTGATATTACATGTAGCCAATTGCGAAAATAAAGGCACAACAATTTATATTGCAATCTATTGTATTATACAGGGTGTCCGAAGGGAAGGTATACTACTTTGTTTTGCCACCATTTCAGTAAGCATTAGTCTTAAGAGTTCATAGTAAGCAGTCGTGAAGTGAAGGCATAACAACTTTATTATGGAAAAATATTCGGTAAACCAACGAGTTTTAATCGTTAAAACATTTGTATCAAAATCAATCGCCAATTACTTCGACGATGAAAAAATTACGTGAATTTTTGAATGAAATTTTTGGAATCTTTTTGCAATCTAATGTATTATATACATATATATAATTGCAACTATATAATTCTAACTATTACATTGCATTGTTGCAGTTGTTATAATTTTTCATTCAAATCATTTAAATGATTTATGATGATGTTGTTGTTATTATTGAATTATTGCGCAGGCGCGCAGCATTTCCATATATAGGCAGAAGTTCACAGTTGAAAATTTAAAAACAAATTTGCTTTAAAACCCCAAATGTGAACTCTTCAACAGATTCTTCTTTTTGTAATTACATAACAGCCATAAACGTGTTTCTAACGTTTTTCTAACGTGTTTATTGACCACACATATTTTAAAAAGAATTTTTATGTGAATTTTTTTAAATAAAACTTTTACAAATTAAAAATATTCTAAATGATTACGAAGGCAAATAAATAAAAATAAATAACGAAAATAATAATATTAAAAAACTTTACGACAAAAATTTTCTAATTAAAAAGTCGCTAAAAATGTTCAGCGTTTTGCTCAAATGCTTTCGAATGAAAATATCACGAAATGCCAGCCTAAAAAATCTATTTCAAATTCAAAAAATTATTATAAAATTGCTTTTTAAACAAGTTAAAGTTAATCTCCCTTTACGTTACTACTGGTTTCTATATTATATATTTCTCAAATCTTTTCAGTCGCCCCCTTTACCTTGCCGGAAATTCTTAGTTGCTTTGTGTAAACGCCAACGAGCGAGTCCGAGTCAAAACAACAGAAACCTTTTTGGCAAAATTTATGCCTTTTTTTGCAATTGACATAATTGATGGCACATACCACAAGTTATAGAGCCTGAAGGTTTATCTATCATCCTAACAGGGTAGCTGTCTGACTCCGTCTGACTCACTGTTTGCTTACTTGTGTGCATACGAGTATGCATGTCTATGCATGACTATACATGTTTATAATACGGTTTTCCTGACAAAGAGTCTATAGAAAGATGTCTGCGTATTTATTTGCTGCCATATTTATATATCCACCGATATTGGTATACAAATATTAACAATGGTTTATATTTAATTGCATCTAAGCAACAAAACAGTTAAATCATTGTTATTAGTAAGTATTATGATTGTTGTTGTTGTTGTTGTTGTGCCACTAAGGGCTGCAACTGCTAGTAATAAACAAGCATGAACACATTAATTTAAACATTTAAAATTTAACCATAATTGCATGTTGTCGTTCTATTATTTGCACAATTTTATTTATTTATGCAAATTGTTGGGGTCATTGTACAACAACATTCATTCAATACTCGTAAAACGTTTATTGAAAAAGCAAATGAAATTAACATTCCTTAATAATTGTTTGTGAATCCTTTTGTTTCCCCCCTTTTTGTTTCATTTACCATTTTTCATATTTTTAATAATAAAAAGAAATTTAAATGTTTTGCAAATACGTATTGAAATATTAAATTTATAATTTTAACAAATTTTATTTTATTTTTAAGTGGAATGGCTAATGGAGGGTGAGGGGATTATATAATATAACAGAAAAGGTAAAGATTTCTTAATAACATGCAAAGAATTTACTAAATTATTAGGATCGGTGATTATAAAAATTTCCCGTAGTTTATTATATTCATAATTTAATAATTATTTTTTTCAAAATTTAACAAAAAAAAAAAACAATCTTTAGCCCTCAATTAAGAATTTGTAATAAATAATTTTTTATAAAATATTTATTATATAATTAAATTATATTAATTTAAATAATTTTTATTTGCATAATGTATGTATAAATAAATGTATTTATTATCTATGCGAAATTATTATTTTCTTGAATATTCTTTTAAAATATAATAAATATATAAAATCATTTTTAGAATTTTTCATTTGTACGGCAACAGCTGTACCTCAGAGTACATCGATTAGCCTTTTATGACAGAAAGTTAATTAAAGTTTAAAAATGATTTTTCGCTTCACTACTTTAAATTGTATGGAAAGCTAATATTACTTAAAAAATATTTTGAGTGCAAAAAGAAAATAAAGTTGTTTGAAATATGGCTTGATAATTACGCAGGATATTTTTTGAAGTATGATAATATACTGGATCGCAGTTTAAAACCTCCTGAAATTTTTTTAACACTCATACATATATTTTTAAAAAACATAAAGTAAAATAAAAATAAATAAAATTAAAAATAAATTTTTAAGCTAAAATAAAATTTTTAAAACTTAAAAAAAAATTTTAAATTATTATATTATAAAATAATAATCTATAGATTATATATATATACATAGCAAGAAAATCAACTGAGAGTTCGTACAATATTTATTTGCCACGTCTCCACTTCACGACTGCCTATATGTAAAAATATAGAAAAAAATATAAAATATCAGCAGAAAGATATTTTTGTACTATTTTTGGATATTTAAATCAAAATGAAACCCAAAATTAATATTCAGTATATATGAATACTATTATATATATATACATATATTTAAAGATTATTTGATCACCTTAACATCTTCAATGTCATGCTCTATATAAAAATATAAAAATATTGTAATATTCTGCACTATAAAATAAAATTTATAAAAATTAATTATATGTATGCAAAAATTAAAATATTTGAAAAATAAAAAAAAACTTAAAATTTAAGCAGATATCAAAAAGGATAAGAAATCCTTTGAATGCCATTAAAATTATATTTTCAAAATTATTAATAGCTTTGCACACAGAAAAACTTCGTTCATAAAAGCTTACAAAAAAAAAAAAAAAAATATTAACTGGGCACTGGCATTTTGAAATCAAAAAAAATAAACACTTTATATAAAAAATTCTTAATAGAAACGCATATAAAAGCAAAATTAAAACTTCAAAAGCAAACTAATAATAATAAAAAAAAAATCTAAACACCATCACGCAGCGTATGAATAACTCAATTTAAATGCATGATGTTAATACGGGATGCCAAAATCGTGCATACGCGAGTACAACCAACAAAATGTGTATATAAGAACACATCCATGTATATATACACACATACTATTGGGCAAAACAAATGTGGGCAACTAATTTATGTGCAGAAATGCATACTGAATACGCTCCATTGTAAGAGTGTGTGTATGTAAACTGGCGGAGTTAGAACTGTAACAGGGTGTGGTAAAAGTTATTAAAAATATTAAAGAAATAGCAAATTTTCTTTCATCGAAATACACTAATTTGGTAATACAAGATACTTTTTGAAATATTTTTATTTAAAAAGTACTTTGATTGCTTAAATACTTTGATTGTTTTAACAAATCGTTTATTTCCGGTCTTAAAATACTCGATTGGCAACACTTGTATAAATTTTAATTTTTTTTTTTTTGCCTATTTTAGCTTATATAAAAATTGACAAGAAAATGAATGCATTTGAATTAATTATTGCATTCACCTTTAATCGGTGGCTCGGAGAAGATTTGCGTAAAGTTTCCCCCACCCCAAGTGCATTAGCATGCTATGAAACGCTCATAAAGCTAGATAGGCTACTGCACTTATTTTTAAGTACAAATTAAACATTCTAGTGGATGCAAAATGGACTCAACTGAATATTAACTTTGGGATTAAATTTGCTTAAAAAATTAATTTGCTTTAAATATCCACAAATAGTACCTAAAAAATTTTTGTTCGAATCAATAAAATATTTAAAATTTAATATATCACAATTTAATTTAATTTAATTTTTAATTTGATATATTACAATATACAATTTAATTTTTTCGAGAAAATGTATAACAACAAAATATATGATATAGTAACTGGAGATATATATATATAAATTAAATAAATTTTCCACAAAAAATCTTTTCCAAAAAGTACTATTCCTTCCAAAACAGCACCACTTAGAAAAGGTATAAAATAATTGGCCACAAAAAAGAGTTTAAAAAATTTCTTGTCCAAAAAATTGTTTTTGTTCTTAAAAAAGAATATTTTTAAAAGAAAGCTAAAAATATATTTTTATTTTATTATGTTTTTAATTTTAAATATTTTATTTTTAAAATTTTTTATATAAATATTTTAATAGTAAAATAAATATAGAGATAAAATGTACCAGTAGCCAGTTTATGTGGCTTTATCAATATCGTATTATGGTAAAAATTTACGATATCTGATAATAAATTTTAGATCTAGAATAAATTTAAAAAAAAATATTTGAATGACGAAATTCATTAGAATAGTATTAAGTTTTTCCCCTTAAGGTTTCCAAGTTTTCCCCTAAAAAAAAAATATTGAAAAAGTACCAGGCCTGTTGGAATTTTTTTTATCGTATTACTATGCATTTTGAAGTTTTACTCCACCTTAATTAGTTCCACGTAACATATCGAGTCTCGTATAAGTTTGAAATTTTCATCTCATACTTGTGCTCAACGCAGGTGGGGAGAGTATCCAATCTAGTCATGACTGGCTTACGAGTATATGGATTGTATACATTTAGTATTAAAGAAGAAGAAATATTCTGCTCTTAATTTAAAGGCGATTTTTTGAAATATACAATTTATTATATTTCACCTCGTAGAATGTATAGACCCCTTTTACCTCCCCTTTTTTTGTTGTCAAATATCTGCAATAAAAAGCATTGTATTACTTTATGATTACCGCCAGTTTTTAGTTTTTCTAAAATAACTTCTCATCATCCACAATTGCCATTGCTATTGTTGTTGCTGTAGTTGTTGCAACTGTTGTTGTGTGCGAAGTTTTTAATGTATGACATTCACATCCGGTTTGTAGCATTTTTGCCCACAGTTTTTGCAGCTTATTTTGACATTCCATAGTGTGACATGTAGATGGTTGGTTATATGTATGTTGCCAGCTTCCGTTAAACAAACACATACACTAACGCAGCCGCGCCCACATGCACAACTGTTAGTGCTAAACAAAGAAATTTTTAACTTACTGGTCACTCAGTCACACTTTTTAACACATTAACACAAGCAGTCATTTGCAATTACACACTTGTGTTGTAAATATTTCAGCTAAAGTTTCAAATGGTGTCGGCGGAACGACACCGCACTTTGTTGATTAACAGTTTATGTGTATGAGCTGGTGGCGGGGTGTGATTGCCAACAGAAATATAGGTGTGCGAATACTTTCCATTTGGTCTTAATTGTTTATTAATGCATTTTTAGTTTACTGTTTAAAAAAAAATTAACACTTCATTACTGGAGTGGAATTAAATCGTATGGAGTACAAGACGATCCTATTTTGAGGCCTACAAAAAGTTTTGAGGTACTTAAATAGTACTCATACCACTCACAGGTGAGTTTGGTAAATTTTTTATTCACATTATATATAAATCGAGAAAGTGTTTTCCGTTTTATTTATATCATATATGTAAAACAAATATTTAGAAATATTAACCCTTTAAGGTACGTTTAAAAACAAAAAAAAAACTTAATAAGTTTCTTTGCTAAATTCCTGCAAATATATAAAATATTTGTTCCAAATCCCAAACACGTCAGAAAATTATAACAAAAACGTACGTTTTTTTAGCCATGACCTTAAAAAAAACATCTACACTCCGTCCTTCAAAACGTGTTTCTTCAAATTCATACACCCAAAAGAAAAAGTTGGCCATCTGCCCCAGATCTTGCTTTAACACAAATTTTTTACTTATAAAGCGAGTATTTTCTCTGTTAATATTTTTCCGTTCATTTTGATAGCGACTACGGCTGTCTATAAACAATTCATCACTACTAAATCACTTAAATGGAGTACCAGATTGTCTTTCATTGACCGCTATTTTTATTACATTCGACACCGAAATTCTTATCAACAGCTAAAATCAGTTTCATATTGATTAATTTCTTTTGGTTTTATTTTATTTAATTTTCGCAAATCACACCAATAGCTCACTTAATCACAAAATAAAAGAATGACCCTCTAAAGCTTTTTCAGTTGCTACGAAAACAATTCAGCATGAAGAAAAAAATTATAAAATCTGAATCACAATTTTTGAAATTAACAACAGTAAGCCAGACAGACAGACAGACAGACAGAGAGATACTTGTTGGCAGATTATAAAGACAACTACAGCACACTAAACCTTTTATTTCGAGAGAATCATTAAATTTAAAACGGTTGCCATCAAATTAATAGTATTTAATCAGGCCAGAAAGCTTTTCGGATAGACATTTTGGGTTTGAATTTTGTTAAATTATTTTTGGTTGGAGGAGGAATCAGCGAAAAGCCAAACGAAATTAATTGTAATTAGAAATGTGGAACACCGTAAGAATGGCGATCCACCTTAAATATTTAAAGGCGGCTAATTATTTAATTAGTTTAACAAAAGGGGGGAAAATAGAAAATGGTGAAAATTCAATTAATTAAATAAATTTAAAACATATTGGGCACATTTGTTATCTACTAGGACAACGATCCGAAGCACACTTGACATGGTGCGATCATACAAAGTTCTAGATGCCATTCTTCACCACACTTGACCAGCTGATCTCAATGTTATTGAGCATATTTGGGAAGAACTTACACGCAAGTTCTATAAGTCCACCTTCTCCATATTGGAACAGTTAATCTCAATATTATTCAACATATTTGGGAAGAACTTACACGCAAGTTCTATAAGTCCACCTTCTCCATATTAGAACAGTTAATCTCAATATTATTCAACATATTTGGGAAGAACTTACACGCAAGTTCTATAAGTTCACCTTCACCACAGTTAGCCAGCTGATCTCAATGTTATTGAGCATATGTGGGAAGAATTTACACGCAAGTTCTATAAGTCCACCTTCTCCATATTAGAACAGTTAATCTCAATATTATTCAACATATTTGGGAAGAACTTACACGCAAGTTCTATAAGTTCACCTTCACCACAGTTAGCCAGCTGATCTCAATGTTATTGAGCATATGTGGGAAGAATTTACACACAAGTTCTATAAGTCCACCTTCTCCATATTGGACCAGCTAATCTCAACATTATTCAACATATTTGGAAAGAACTTACACGCAAGTTCTATAAGTCCACCTTCTCCATATTGGAACAGTTAATCTCAATATTATTCAACATATTTGGGAAGAACTTACACGCAAGTTCTATAAGTCCACCTTCTCCATATTAGAACAGTTAATCTCAATATTATTCAACATATTTGGGAAGAACTTACACGCAAGTTCTATAAGTTCACCTTCACCACAGTTAGCCAGCTGATCTCAATGTTATTGAGCATATGTGGGAAGAATTTACACGCAAGTTCTATAAGTCCACCTTCTCCATATTAGAACAGTTAATCTCAATATTATTCAACATATTTGGGAAGAACTTACACGCAAGTTCTATAAGTTCACCTTCACCACAGTTAGCCAGCTGATCTCAATGTTATTGAGCATATGTGGGAAGAATTTACACACAAGTTCTATAAGTCCACCTTCTCCATATTGGACCAGCTAATCTCAACATTATTCAACATATTTGGAAAGAACTTACACGCAAGTTCTATAAGTCCACCTTCTCCATATTGGAACAGTTAATCTCAATATTATTGATCATGTTTAGGAAGAACTTACACGCAAGTTCTATAAGTCCACCTTCTCCATATTAGAACAGTTAATCTCAATATTATTCAACATATTTGGGAAGAACTCACACACAAGTTCTATAAGTTCACCTTCACCACAGTTGGCCAGCTGATCTCAATGTTATTGAGCATAAGTGGGAAGAACTTACACGGAAGTTTTAGGTGTCCTCAGTGAATCAGCTGATCCTAAGATTATTACTAACACAGTAGTACAACACAGTAGTACAAGGTCTAAACTTATACTTTATATGTGACCGCCCAATTGTGCGTTTGACATGAAATTTATTGATTTTGTTTTCTTTCTTAAATTTAAAAATCATTTTTAAATAATAAAATTAAACTCTATATGAAAGTTTTTAGAAATTATTTTCAATAAAGTGTAAAACTCTGCATTTGAAAAATATCATGCTTAGTGTCCAATTATAATTTTCAGTCACTGTACATATGTATTACAGTGTTAAATCGTAGACAATTTTTTAACTGGACAAAAACACCTGAGAGTTGTTCTTTGGTTAATAATGTATTATATGAGGTATCCTTGTTGACTATTTTCTTAAACATATCCTTTAATAAAGGTGCGGGCAAAGCTTTGTTGTCCGAACTGCAATGTTGACAGTTACGTGGCCCATCAGGATCAATAGTTATTAAAAACAAAACTGTGTTTGTGCATGCTGGAAGTTTTAGTTATAAAAATTTGTTTAATTCGATTACTCTCGGGTGAGTGATACCTGCAAGTGTTATACCTGGTATGCGAGTGCAATAAAGGATTGAAGAGTTACACTAAATGAATTTTAAATGCGGATGGGCTTTCCTCAACTTAAGTACTCGCACTGAATATTTTATGATTACAGAAACTCAAGAGCCTACAGAGAAATGAATAAAATATTTCAATTTATTTCCATCTGATGCCTGCTGTGTGAATTTGAAAATTCATAGCAAAACATGCTCAAGCTAGACTGACTGTCCACTGAGCAGTTTCACGCCAAATAAATATCCTTCTGTGTGTGTGTATGTGTCTGTGGCTACTATCGCATAAAAACTGAACAATGCTGCCCATCGGTGGCTTCTTAAGCGGCAGCACGTGCATTGTGTCTGCAACATCTACCATTAAAATACTATTTTCAATTTCAATTTGTTGGCTATTTTATTGTTAAGATTTTAATAAAACGTATCTGCTTTATTCCTTCCATTTCGAATCGTTGTTTTCCAAACATTTTTATTCGGTCGTTATTGCATGTAACAGTTACAGTTCTTGCCTGATTTCCTCCCCGCCCCATTACCGTATTACCGTATTACAGTCATTGTGCGGCCATTAACACAACCATGGCAACAACGTTCCGTTGCATTGTGGATTTGCTTTGAAAATGAATTCGAAATGGAATGGAAAGGGGGGGGAAAAGAAGGACGAAATAAATGCAAAGCCGTAATAAGGAAATCTTAATAAAGTTAAATAACTTTTATGGACATGAAGGAAATGTGAAAAAGCATTAAATGGAGAAACAGCAATAGATGACAAAAAAGGATAATAATTTAGAAGGAAGAGAAAAAAGTACGATTCAAATGTGATATAAAAAGTTAAAAGGAATTAAGGATATTGTTCTTGTACCATTTACTAGTTAAGAATTTAATGAGATACTTCAGGAAATAGAAAATAAAATGTAATATTGACATTTTGCAATTTAAAGAATAAAATGAGCAAATTTAAGTAATGCATGCTGAGGTATTGAAAAGATATTCAGACGATTTAATACGATTTTTAATACACTCTATCCTTTGGCAATCTCTTTTGCAATCCTTTTTAAATATTCTTTGTTTTGTTTATTTTTGTTAAAGAATTTAGTATTTTATTTATTATTTTATTTATTTTCATTTTATTAAAATTGGAAAATTTTAATTTTTTTCGTTTCATTTATTTTTGTTAAATTATTTGATTATTTTATTTATTTTTATTTTTTTAAAATTGATTTTTTTCTATTAAATTATATTTATTAATTTATTTATGTATTTTAATTATATATTTTATTTTATATTTTTCTAATATATATATGTTTCTTTTTGTTAATATATTTTTGATTAAATTATATCTATAAATTTATTTATATATTTTAATCATATATTTTCTTTAATTTTTTTTATCATTTTTATCATTTTTGATTAAATTTTATTCATTTACCTTTATTCAAATTTCATAATAAATATGTATATAAATTAAAAATAGTCAAAAGTTACAAAAAGTGTAAAGAAATATAAAAAATATAATTAATTTTTATTAAAAGCTCTAAAGCTCGATTAAATATTAAAATTATTTAAAAGAAAGGAAAAAGATTGGAAAAATAAAATCGAAGGAAATGTTTTATAATGGAAAGCCTTTAACAAGTATACGAGAGGAGATATCTGTAGCTCTGAGCCACATCTGCTATATCTGATTTAAAATTAATTCTTCTAGATGAAGGAATATTTATAATATGCAACAAATGCCAACTTACAAGCATGTCATTCTCTGTAATTTATTACTCTATCAAATATTAAAACATTATTGGAAACGGAATAGTGATTTCATGTAAATCGCAGGACACCTGCAGCTGCCTCTCTTGGCCATAAATAGTCAAGGAAGTTTTTTTTTTTGTATAATTTTTAATTTGGTTTCAAAAATATAAGTTTAGTCGCTGAAGATAATGTTTTTTTTTTAAGGATTTGGGTCAGTGAATTGTTAAAGGAGAGCTGAGGCATTAAATGTAAAGCCAAGGACCTACAAGGAAATGTTTTATATTCTTAATCATTTACCTGACTGACACAAGAAAGAAAGAGATAGAGGGAGGGTGAAAGTTTTGCGAAATAATTAAAAAAATTAAAAGTCCTTAATTAATTCTAAATTAATATTTCGTAATTAAAAATATTTTTCCTAAAATGCAGATAAATTTATTGCTTTTCCAAACACAATAGATAAAATATATTCACCTTTAATTGAACTTGTTCAGTTTGACTCTTATATTCTGTATTGTAATTAAATGTACTTTCAAAAGCATTTAGTACGAAATGCTTTTTGAGCCAGACAAGCTTGAGTCTGGAACCCATTCAATTACAGGCACAGTTTTCTCTCGATATTTTTTAAAAAAAAGCTTAGAATTTTTTGAAGTTTTCTGAACTGTAAAAATTTTTTGCATCCTTAAAAGAACACTGAGAAATATATAGACGGAATAATTAATGTTTTTCATTGGACTTGTCGCCGAAAGCTAAATGAAAGCTAATGGAGCAACTCCGAAAGCTAATTGAACTACTCCGGAAACTAATTAAACAACTTTAACAAAAATATACTGATTTGAGTTGTATGGAATTCTTTTCTTTCCTCACTTTCCCTCAGTTCGAATCAAACTTGTTGTTACAACCGTTGTCGCTGCAAGTGGTGCACTTACAGAATCTGCTAATCGCTTACAATTATATATAAAACGGCCAAAACTGTACTTCCGCAAAATTGGTTCTGATTGCAGTGCCAGTGAAGGCAAACCATTTAATTTTTCAA
Source organism: Ormia ochracea (assembly GCA_963402855.1). Classification (NCBI taxonomy): domain Eukaryota; kingdom Metazoa; phylum Arthropoda; class Insecta; order Diptera; family Tachinidae; genus Ormia; species Ormia ochracea. The sequence continues at coordinate 20,890,531 of OY727106.1, forward strand.
GCACATGCTTCTATTGTGCAACTGTTGAGGCGAAAGAGGGCGTTAAGAGGGAAATAATAACGCAGTCGAGCAGAATTGATACTACCGCCGGGTTAGCCTGGAATTATTGTACTCAAATTTATGCCGCAAATTACAATACGACTACTTGCCTGCCTGCCAGCTTAGTTATTTGTTTATTTACTTTGTTTGAATGTCCTTCTGCCTCCTTGCCTGTTTCATGTTTCTATTACATTTCATTTGGCTACTGTTTTATTTTCAATGGATAAAATATTCATGACTGTCTAAAGCCGACTTGAAATCTTAATGATTTACATCAGTTTTATATTGCAAGAAGCATTAACTGGAAAGATTTTGATGAGAATACGAGCAAATGGAATAAAGTGCAATTTTTAGCTTAAGCGAATAAAGAGAAGAGAGATTGTTTATTTTATTTACTATTGGCATTTGCATTTGTACTGAAAAACGAAATAAAAGGAATTCAGCTCTATCGCGTATTAGTCAACGGTGGGCAATCGTAAGAAATAAATAGTTTTTCATTTGAAATCTAATTTAGTCAATGAAATTGAATACAAAAGAAATTTAATAAGGAAGTAAAACTGTATAACGAGAAGAGCCGTATATAGTATAAATATTTACTCTTTGAACAATATTGAACTGTATGGTTACTTTTAAAATGCACTTTAAGGTCCTGATTCACTATCCTACACAATCGCAAGAGTGGTCAAATATGGCATGTGTCTGGAAAAAATAGAATTGTGTGACAAGTCTTGCGATTTATAATTAAGTTTATAAGAATTTTCATTTAATGATAATTTCCATGCGATCAGAGTTGCATTTACTGCAACCAACAAGGAAAAAATTTGTCTGTATCATATTTGTATGATAATGTGGCACCAGCAATGGCAGTCTAATGAGATGTTTTAAAATAGTACGGTCACAGTATAAGATTTTCGTATGAATGAATCGTACGACTGTGTAGGGCAGTGGAGCATAGCCATACCAACACGTTGAAAAAGACTTAAATGAAGTACTTCCGTTCTCCTCGATTCAAAAGATATATAAATTACGTTGAGAGTTTTATTTCATGGGATTTGGCTTAATACATTAGTTTATAATATGGAATTCTCATATTACAGGTAGAAGACTAACGGCTACCGGCTGCAGGCTATAAAGTGCTAAAACTAAAATTCACATATTTATACGAAAATGTCTATTTTGATGAGCCAGCCAAACAAAATATTGTTTTCAACTGCAGCCAATTTCCTTTCTTCTGAATTATTATTTATTTACACTTCATCTGCGATATACTTTATATAAATTTTCCCCCCTTAGCGCCTTAGAAACTCTAAGGAGACACGTGGTCAAAGCAAGATTTACACTATCCTACACTATAATAAGAAAGCGGAGAACATAAAAATATATATTTTACAATAGATAATGTTTAAGAGGGCACAGGATATACTTCGCATAAGGATTAGTTCCTTATAACCTTCATCATAAGCATTGTCAGAAAAACTATTATCTAACTCGATTTTATGGCTTACATATATAATTAGCCGAAAATTCTGAAAATATACAGAAGTTAAATTAAATTTAAAACAGTCGATATATCCTAAGCAAATGCTCTATAAATGAAACCGCGGGACGAAGACAAGGAACACTTTTCTTAAGAAGAACAATTAAGAATCAGCAGGCTGCCGGCTACAGACTGCAGTTTACAAAAATAAAATGCACATGTTCATATCAATATGATTATTTTGAAGTGGTTGCGGCTTTACGAATAGCTAATGTGGCTGAATGCAACTTAAATCTATTTCTAATTTGTATTTTGTGAGTGATTATTAAGATTAAAATTTTTAACATTAAATTATAAATTTGCCAATAATATAATAAATGGATCAACAATAAAAAAATTCTCGTTACCTCTTTTATAAGGACTTGGGAATTCAGCTGCATGGCGGCAATTGCAGGTACGAGTATTGATAATCGTGTAACCGTATAAATTTTATGAAGTTATATGATCTAGTTATATGAATTAGTAATAATCTTATGTTGTGTCAAAATACTCGACGAATTTTAATTGTTCTTCTTATGAAAAGTGTTCCTTGTCTCCGTCTCCCGTTAACATTTATAGAGCATTTGCTTAGGATATATCGACTGTTTTAAATTGAATTTAACTTCTGTACATTTTCGGAATTCCCGACTAATTATATATGTAAGCCATAAAATCGATTTGGATAATAGTTTTTCTGAGAATGCTTATGATGAAGGTTATAAGGAACTAATCCCTATGCGAAGTATATCCTGTGCCCTCTTAAACATTATCTATTGTAGAGGGGAAACTTAAATAAAATGGTCCGCCAGAGAAAGAGATGAGTGCAGTTTAATCCACAAAGAACACCTCAAAACCAAATAATGCAAAGTCCCCCACAATATTTAAGATTGAAACAAAATTGAAAGCTCTCTGCCTTATAGTCACCCCCGCCCTCCCTCCTACACTAATTGTGAAAGACATATTTCCATTCCATATTATTCAATTAAATTCATTTAAATTAACCATAACCATGGCAATCGGTTTTCTTTCGTATAAAGTAAATTGCTTCATCATCAACATCCTCACCCTGCACGTCGCCATCAGCAACAATATTTTATCATTCTGAATCAGCCACCCATCAATTTTAAATGTCAAATTGAATACCAGAACAAATTTATTCGCAGATTAAAAAAATTTGATTACCACCCAACAAATATTTCTTATGTTGCTAAGAGTAAAATTAAATAAAATTAAATTTGATTTTATTTTATTTGACAAAAAACAAGCGGAATATATTAAATTCCTTCGCAGACAGCCTTATTTTGGATTCTTATAAATTTGGCAACAAATTAAATGAAAATTTTCTTCCAAGATAAGAAAAAACACTTGAAGATTTTAAAAAACAACGACTTGCGACTTTTTTAAATATTGTGGCAGTCTTATGGAGCAGAAATTTGTATAGTAAAATTCGAAAACTAAAATTTTTATTTATCAAAAGCTTTGCAGTAATTTCGGGGGAACTTTAGCTCTGAACTAAATAAAGTCGTGTTGTGTGCACCGCCTGCGAGATTTGTAGCCGTGAGTTCTTTTCGACTTTTTAATTAAATAAAAATAAATAATTAAAGTGAAGCCTCTACAATAATTTCTATCAACAGATATTATTTCCTATTAATTATAGAAATTGCTAAAAAAAATTTATTAAATAAAAAAAATACAAAAAAGGCTTTTTCATCCTTTTCAAAAAATAAAAAAAAAAATTCCAAAGAAAGATTTTAAATTGCGAATAAAATAAAATAAAATATGATACACAAGATTGGAAAGAATATATAAAAATAAATATAATGTTGTCAAAATATTAAAAATTAAAAACAAAAAAAATTATATAAAAGAAAGATATTAAATTCCGAATAAAATAAAAGTATATTGAAGATTGATAAGAACATAAACAAAAATATAATAATATTTTAACATCAAAGTTCCAAAACGGCTAAATAGTTATAAGAAAGTAGATGCGCTTACATATACACGAGTACACACGAGTACACACGAGTACACACGAGTACAGACGAGTACTTCTATTACTGCAGTTAAGCAGCGAGTCTACTTGCAAGCAAAGAAGTGTATCCGTTACATGGTGGTTCTAGGTTTGATACCCGTTGTGGGTACGACGTATTTTTTTTTTTTTGGCCCTAAATTATTAAATAATATTTTGGCTATATTGATTTTTTATTTACCCTCCGATTTGGCTGATTTTTAAATAAGGGAAATCGAAAGAAAATTTCAAGTAGATGGATTTTAAAATTTTTCACTTTATGCAAAAGATAAGCTCGGTTTGCCACGGGAATAAAAATAAATCAAAAATGCAGTGGACAGACAGACAGGCAGTCCAGACAGATGGACAAAGCACATTCTACTCCCCCCAGAAATCAATATAAAATAAATTTCTTTCCCTGTATCAAATCTATTAATATCCTTTCCTCCTTTTTGGTGGCCAAAGTTAAAAAGAACTACTAACGCAGACTTGTACGAGTAGATCATGACTGTACCCGAAAAGCTTAAGAATACGGAATCAAATACTCGTAATCTACTTGGAATATGACTTTACGAATAGCACGTTGAGGAACTTAATATCAGAATATTAATTTCTATAATGGAAAAATCTATAAATTTGTTTTAACTTCCTTTCCCGACTTTGTTGGTTCTCACATAAGAATCTGTTACAAAAACTTAACTTCTGATCGAGTTACATTTTATATAAATATGAGGAACTGCTGGGAAACAAGAAACAGGATATAATACGGTTGTTATCGAACCACCTCAGAAAGGGATCTTAGGAAAATATTGCTCGTTAACTGCATTTAAAGAAAGCTCCGAAGTTAATAATATTATTTATGAAAATTGTCCTTTAAGTGGGAATATCCTGCCAGTTTTTAAGTCCATTTAACTTACAAGGTTCATTCGGTGCTAATAAAGTTAGCCCATTTTTCTGCAAAATTAGAAAAAGAAAACTCACTCGTGGCCCGACTTGTAAACTGAATTCACCCCCTCTTTCGACTTTCAAAAAATTTCTAAGAAATAAAAATAATTCTTTTGCTCTACTGAAAAATTCTAATGCATTTTTATGTAAATGAAATTCATAATTTTGTTATCCTTTTACAACTTTTAAGTTCCGTCTCATCGTAAAATATAATTTCTAGTGTAATTTACGAGCAACTAAATTTATAAATTTAAAGTAAACTATTAAATATAATGAAGCATCATATTCAGGACGAGCTTTGACCAACGAATAATGCAATTAGAAAAAAACGTAATAACGTTCAATTTGCATAAAATTATTGTCATACTTAATTAACAGAAATTAACAAACAATCCAACGAATGCAATTTGCCAACACAAAAACAACAACGAGGGAACCGAAATTTAAATTAATACTTACAAAACAACAACCAACACACATACACATGAAAAATAAACCATTTTGCATATAAAGAGTGTACACGGCAATGTTTGCTTGATAAAAAAAAATTTCTTTGCAAATTTCCACGTAAAGGCTCCACAGAAAAGCTTCCTGCATTCAGTCTCTCGTAGACTTTTTCTACAGGCAGAGAGTGTCTTTTAAAATTTATCACGATGTGATAAACACTTTCACTCACAGAAATTTTCCAAAAATGGTTTCTTCTAATGTAAAATTTTATTCAGAAATTATTTCCTTTTTAAATTACGAATCTCTGTAGACATTTTTTATATTAAAAGCTTTCGGAGAATTTTTTGCCGTCTACTCTCACTCTCATAAAATAAAGTGAAAACTAAAGAGAGTCTTTCTTTGCATCTTCATAAATAATAGTTCAATATAGAGGAGAGAATTTCATATTAAACATTTTTTACACGAGGCTACTGTTTTTAGCCTGCAGGAGCTGCTGTCGTTGTAGTAGTTGTAGGAGTTGTAGTGGTAGGGGTAGTTGTAGTTGAAGAGGTGGTACTAGTTGTCGCAGGTCTACTGGGTCCGTTGGGCTCTCTAGATCCAGCCGGTCCTTCCGAGCCACGATCTCTTTGATAACCCCTTGGTCCTCTTAAGCCGGTTGAACCGGGAGCCCAAATAAGACCAGCAGCACCGCTTTTACTACCCCTGCCAGTAGGACCTCTGGCACGTGCAGATCCCTGCCTGCTTCGTTTCAATTATCACCAACTTCTCCTTTGGAACCTGGTGGCTCCGGAGGTCCGGGAGGACCTATTTGTACAAATTGTACCCAAAATACGTAGTCTACTAAACAGAAGTACTCGGGTTCGATTCCTGCTGTCAAGCCGAAAGTGAAAAATCTTGAAATGAAATTTGTTTCGTTAATTTCATTTAGAAAAATTCTAAATAAAATATTCTTTATAAATTATTTCTTTTTATTTATTCGTTAGAAGGCTTCTGTATAAAAAACGCGAATTACGTTGCTGTAAACTTTCTAAAGAAATTATTTGAAGATAAATTATTTTCCAATAAACGACTTTATTTCGAAAGTATTGCAGCCGATGCCTCATCAGCCACTCCTGCTACCCATATTATAATTATTTTCATATACATAGTTAAAAAAATAAATAGAAACTTTTACGTGAAAGTATAACCAAAAAAAATTTTATTAATTTTATTTTCAATAATTTTTTACTAAATAAATATTTCTTATAAAAACATGGTCGAGTTGCATTTTTTTTTTTTTAAAAATTTCCTTCTATATATTTTTGAGTTCAAAATTTTTTTTTATAAAATTTGGTTTTTTAATAAGATTTCTTGAAATAAATTCAGAAGTATTGTTGATGAACAGTTTCATTTATAAAAGCATTTAGAAAGACTTGAGTTCATTTAGCACGCGCAGAATGTAACAAAAGTAGTTTGAAAGTCTGATCACATATATGTACTGCCAGCCTTGGCATATTCCCCGAGATGTGCGCAGATTTCGTTTCCTTTATTACAAGTGAAATAAAATAAATCGAAAAAAATGGAAAAGTTTTGAAAGTGTCAAGGGACTGCTTGGATTTGTGAATAGAACTTTAGCTAATAAATAATATTAAAAAAAATAAATGAATATTAAATGAGAATTATAAAGCAGACTGAATACATTTGCTTGCTACAAATTCCTGCATAATTCAAATTATACGAATTGAAAATTACTTCGTGTTTATTCTTTACTCTCCAGATTAGTTTTTCACAAATTCTAACAACACATTCAAAAAGAAAACATCAGAAAACTTCTGAATTTCTAATTGCTGATGATATAAACTTTTTCTTTGCAATAACAAAAATTAGACTTGAAGTTTTAAATTTCTAAGCTTTTAACAAGTTTCTTTTAGGGTTTGCCAGTCCCTATTAAGCTGGTATTGCAAACACTGAGTAACTAATGAGTAGTAACTAATTGAACAGTGTCACCGATCACCAAATCTGGACGTAAGACTGCTTGTCAGAATAAGAAATGTGGAAGGCCTTAAACATAAAATGGTGTGTCTCAAGTATATTGACTCTCTAAAGTCCCATTTGTTTTTTTTAAAGAAAATGAATCTTCAATTAAGTTTATCTTTAATAAATAATATATATATTTTTAATATTCCTCTAAATTATTTATATTATTATTGCTAATTATTATTAAGGGTTTTCCCCCAGGCAAAGTTTCGTTTTCTACCCTGCAGGAGCTGCTGTCGTAGTAGTTGTAGTTGTAGTTGTAGCAGGTGCTGCGGGGCCAATTGGTCCAGTAGGCCCTCTAGGACCAGCCGGTCCTTCTGGGCCACGATCACCAGGATAACCACGTGGCCCTCTTAACCCAGGCGGACCTGGAGGCCCAATGAGACCAGCTTCGCCCGTTTTGCCGCGCCTGCCAGTAGCACCTCTGCCACCAGGAACGCCTTGTCTGCCCTCGTTTCCCCGATCACCAACTTCTCCTTTAGGACCAGGTGGACCATTAGGTCCCGGTGGACCAGGAGGTCCAGGAGGACCTCTTTGTACGAATTGTCCCCAAGTTAAATTCAAACAACATACAGCTTTAAGATTATAAACAGAAGATAAAAAAATATTTTCAACTTTATGAAAACTTTAGCAAGAAAATGAAAGTTACCAATCAAGAACACACACGTCAACCTCATCATTGCCAACAAACTGTCTTCAATATGACCTGCGAGCAGACTTTATAAATGCCTGATCTCTGCAAAAGAATAGTTTTATTGCAGACGATCAATATCGATAACCATTAAATAAACTTAATTAGGTCACAAATTTCTTTAAATTCTCAAGAACTGATAACGATCTTTAAGTTCCCTGGTAGCAAAATTTAAATTGCCAACGAAGAGGTATAAAATGGGGTACTAAAGACTCGAAATTTAGTTTATTTTCAAATTTCGCAATGGTCACGATGAAGTCATCCGCATTTCTTTTGTGTAAATAAATTAAAATTAATTTAATTAAATTTGAGTGGCTTCATTGCTAAATACAGTATAACTTTTATTTTCTTTAGCCATTTTAGCGGTTCTACTGTGTGCCACAGCGAAAAGGTACAGAGATCGCACTGAACAAAGGGCCTTGTTAGGACATCATCAACAGTCACCTCTTGTGCTACCACAAAGTCCATGCATTTGTCAGCCAGGACCACCTGGCCCACCAGGGCCGCCTGGTTTGCCTGGTGTACAGGGTGTTAAGGGGGATAAAGGTGCTGAGGGTGTGGCAGGACGTCCTGGGCCCACGGGGCCTCAAGGGCAGAGAGGTGCTGGCGGAAGGTCTGGTATTCCTGGACCTGTGGGTCCACCTGGCCGCCGCGGGCGACGTGGCTTTCCAGGTGAGCGCGGTCCTGCTGGCCCTCCAGGCCCAGTAGGGCCCATTGGACTTCCTGGACCACCTGGTTCTGCCACTGGTACCGCGCGTTCCTTAAATGACGGTATTATCCTCAATTTGCCAGATTATGACGCCGCTTCTGATATGGAAATTTTAAACGATGACGAAGAGGATTATGATGAAGATTATCGCAAAAGAAAATAAATTTGAATCAAATACATTTTTCACTCAAATAATATTCTATTTTGTTTTGTTATGGCTGCACACCAAGCCACACTTCTCCTTCCCCCTTTATGTGGCAAATTTCTACTTTCTACAATTCTCATTTAATATCCATTTACTTTGTTTGCATTTACTAGTTAAAGTTCTACTCGCAAATTCAAACAGTCCCTGCTCACTTTCAAAACTTTTCAAACAACTTTAAAAGGCATTATCGCCTGCCGCCTGTCATTTTTCTTGTTTTTTTCCATCTCAACTTATTTTACATACGGCTTACAAGCACCTTCTATTGTAGCAAGTGTTTTAAACGGCTTATATCCTGTTTGGCGGCTTTAACAATATTTCGTAGATAAATAGCAACCCTTGATGTGCCAGTTCGGAAAAAAAGAAATCGTTAAGCAACTGCATAATAAAATCAAAAAAAGCATAAAAAATTTTATTTGATGGCATATTTTGAACTCGCGCCAAAAACTGACGATGATTTTTATTGCTTGCTTAATGCAGGTTTCGGTGGCTTTTGTGCTGTTGCTTGCTATTATAATTGTTATCACAAGCCGTTTGTTGCATACGCCAACCACTGGTTTCCTTCTTTCCCCTCCTTACAATAAAAATGCAATAGCGACGAATATGGCTTTCCATCCTTGTGAGTTTGATTATCAAAGGAAACTTTTTATAAACTCTATACAGCACAGTGCTATAGTTTTGGAAAAGGTAAATAAATTACTGAAACAAAAATGCTGCTCGCAAATATTGCTCAGTGTATGGCCTTGAGCTGTTGAAAGAAATCTATAAATGTAATGAAATGAAATATATAAATGAGAAAAACTATTCCATGATGTGTAAAAAATTTCACTTTGAAACATTTTTTTTCGGCCAATAAATATTTTCTTATGGAAAATAATTTGCGAAATAGGTTTTTACGCTAGACTAAACATATTTAAGCCGAAAGTATTTTTATCCTGAAAATATGCAACAGAGTTTCTCGAGATTTAAAATAAAATCACTTCCCAAATACTCACGATGTGTCTCCTGAGATGGCACTGCAGCGTATTTCATTGTATTTGAGGAGGCGAATCGTGTGAAGGGAATATATGCGAGGTTCTATAACAGCAGAAGTTTACCGGTAAGGACCAAATTGCTTTTGTACAAGGTGAGCATTCGGCCACTTCTTCTTTTGATATGGTTTGCCATATCAAAATCCTTGATGGAAAAGATGGAGATTTTTGAGAGGCATATTTTAAGGAAATGCATAGAGAGGAACTATAGGCATTTGAATAAAAGTTTCTCGGATATGTGTATGAAAAGGCAGGATTGGATCCAATTTCATTTTATGCGTTGGGTTTAATAAAAAGGTTTGTGGAGAAATTGCCTCATTTTGAGGGTAAGGTGATTAGGGATATCTTATCTACCGAGAGAGAGTTCAATTGGTCAAACACGCAATACATATTCAGTATCGGAATTTTACTGGAACAATTGACTGGTTATCCCGGCCTTAATTTCTACTCACGTATTACTCCCCACATTCATACAAAAAAAATTCTATGTAACTAACTAACTATATTTTGGTCTAAAAATAAATGATAAAAATATCTTATTAGAATATTCTTAGTAGCAATAAAATATTTCTAGTCCGCAATTATTTTTCACTAGTCTGTGCAGTGAGCAATATGTTTCAGTAGCATTTTGTCTTTTAGTAATTAATTTCCCTTTACTTTGAACTATATTATATATTTATTTTAATTAAATATATTTTGCCATTAACTATTTATGCTCCGAAAATATTTTTTGTTCGAAATTTTTTTAGTTCGAAAGAATTTTTATAGTCCGAAAATATATTTAGTCCGAAAATATTTTTAGTCCGAAAAGTTTTTTAGTCCAAAATTATTTTTAGGAAATATTTGTAGAAAATATTTGCTGGAAAATAGCAATCACATGACTAAAGAAAGCATGAACCGACTGTTTTATTGACTTTACCAACTTTGTAGACTTTTTTTGGCATTAATTTTTATAGTGGCAAAAATACTTGATGGCCCGAAAATATTTTTAGTTTGAAAGTATTTTTAGTCCGAGGATATATATTTAGTCCAAAAATATTTTTAGTCCGAAAATTGTTTTAACCCAAAATTATTTTTAGGAAATATTTGTAGAAAATATTAGTTAGAAAATATTTATGCTCCGAAAATATTTTTAGTCTGAATATATTTTAGTTCGAAAATATTTTTAGTCCGAAATATTTTTAGCTCGAAAATATTTTTAGTCCGAAATATTTTTAGTTCGAAAATATTTTTAGTCCTTATATATTTTTAGTTCGGAAATAATTTTAGTTAGAAAATATTTGTATTCCGAAAATATTTTTAGTCCGAAAATATTTTTAGTCCGAAAATATTTCAGTCCGAAAATGTTTTTAGCCTGAAAATATTTTTAGTTCGAAAATATTTTTAGTTAGAAACTATTTGTAGTCAGAAAATATTTTTATTTAGAAAATATTTGTAGTCAGAAAATATTTTTATTTAGAAAATATTTGTAGAAAATATTAGTTAGAAAATATTTGCTGAAAATATTAGTTAGAAAATATTTGCTGGAAAATATTACTTAGAAAATATTTGCTGGAAAATGGTAATCACATGACTAAAAAAGTAAGAACCGACTGTTTTATTGACTTTACCAACTTTGTAGACTTTTGCCATTACGAGTGGAAATAATCATTCAGGCTTTTTTAACTATTTGTGATGCTCCGAAAATATTTTTAGTCCGAAATATTTTTAGTTCGAAAATATTTTTAGTCATTATATACTTTTAGTTCGAAAATAATTTTAGTTAGAAAATATTTGTATTCCGAAAATGTTTTTAGTCTGAAAATATTTTTAGTTCGAAAATATTTTTAGTTAGATAATATTTGTGGTCAGAAAATATTTTTGTTTAGAAAATATTTGTAGAAAATATTAGTTAGAAAATATTTGCTGGAAAATGGTAATCAAATGGTATTTGTGATGCTCCGAAAATATTTTTAGTTCGAAAATATTTTATTTAAAATATTTCAATTCAAATTTTCTGAATTTAATGACAAATTCCTCGATAGCTCTTCAATAATGAATATTTAATTTTTTTGTTTTTTTTTTCAAATGCAACAAAACTTAAATGGCATTTTAGTGCCCCGTTTAAAGGAAATGTTTTTGCGTGACAACATGTGTTTGTATATCCCTCCTCTACATGTTACTACTGGCTGCAAGTTGATTTTCAATCATCAACAGTTCATCAAGCTATAATTCCCCTTTAATTAGGTGCCGATCAAAAATGATTAACTTTCATAAGCCTTTTTGCAGGCACTAACGTACATGCACAACGTGTAAATGTATTCGTACACCTGAACGCCTAAAAGCCGGCAATATTTAAATTCAGGTATTATTATGTAAAACTACACACATCGTTATGGCTGAACGTTTGTTTGTAAAAAGGTATTTTACAATTATTGTTATTACTGTTGGGCTTTTAGTGTTGTTGTTGTTGGTTTTGGTAAACGAGTCTACAAAATGAATCAACTGGCCGTTTTGCAAGTGCAGGCCAATACAGCGAGAGATACTCGCAGCGCCTTTCAAACTCATACATATGTAAGTAGATACAAACACGAGCGAAAATTACGTGACAATTGTTGGATTATAGTAATTTTATAAATTGTCCTGCAATTAAATATTTATTTGCAATAAAAAAATTGCTGCGCTTGTGTACATACAACAGATTGAATGCAACAGGAAGGAGAGCAATAAACGATTGATTGTATTTGGTTTGTTTTATTTTTTCAATGACAGATTTAATAAACATTTATTCGTTTACTTTATTAATGAAACGATTAAACAGAATTGAGTGTTAAGTAGACCAACTACGGTTCATGTTGTAAAATTTAATGTAGTTAAGTAACGTTGGTAATAAAACCTTTCAAATTACATAAGCAAATGAAAGCTTTAATATATTTTTAATTTTCTGTCAGCAATACAATTAAGAAACACGCCGGCAGAGTGTGAATTTTCCCAAATAAAAATATATATATATATTTTTACTTGTTTACCAATAAAAGTAATTTTTCTTTTAGTTGTTTAAAAGCCTCAACGATCTATTGAAGTTATACGGAACAGCAAAACCATGAAGACTTCTTTACGAGCCGAGCCGAGCTTATTGAAGCTTATTTTCATGCAGTGAATGCGAGAATCAGCGCTCAAATTCTGTTTATTCTATATGTTTTGCTTTTATGTCAAAAAAAAAATATATATATATACATGAGCAATGCAAACTAGCAAGCAAAACGCTTTGAAACTGCTTTCTCGCACTGATCGGCTTAGCTCTCAGCTATTGTCTGTGTTTACTGTGTTGTACAAAAGCTTATTTGTATTGACTTGTATGTAATCAGATTCATCGCACTGACAATCTCCGCTCGGCTTTCAGGGCTCAGTCTGATCGCAGCCTTAGGAACATGTTGTCGATTTAAAGCGACCAAGTATGAATCTGCAGCTCCGCTTCTATTTATGATGTTTTTATAAAATTCATTGAAAACTTTTTTCTTAAAGTTTTAAAGTTCTTTGCAGCCGTGGGAAGCTCTACAAGATTTTTATTTACTTTGCCATTAAATTTGCATATTAATTTGTATTAAGACGTAATTGGAAAAGCGTTTATTGCTTAACAATAATGTTAAAACATTTTCACATTACACTGCTAGTAAATCACATCGATGCTTTTATGGCAAATGATGTTGGGAATGGTGTCGCTAAGACTGCCACGATGTTGGTTTACGGACTACAAAGCGTTGCCGCTGCTAAGTTGCGTAAATGTGTTAATAGTCAAGTTATTAAAAGCTGCTTAATTTTAGATAACAACACCAGCAAATAGCAACAACACAATTTATTCAAAGCAAAATGTGTACGTGTGAATGTGCTTCGCTTTATTAAGGGTTTCGTATTTAAGCTTTTAATGATATAGAGTCTACTTTGTTTTTGCTTTTGCCATGCAGAAGTCTTTAGTTAAGCTCAGGCAGCTCATTAGACGCTTCATTGAGTGTGAACGCTGTTGATAATGAATACTTTTAAAAGAAGAAGATATGAAAAAGAAATCTTGGCATAACAATGTGATTGATTAGAATTAGAATATTGCAAATGCTCAAAATGATTGCCTACTTTTAGGAGGTGTATTAATTAGTTAGTCTGTTAGTTAGTTTTTTATTTACTGAGGCTTCTTTTTTCCTCATTACATACAATTTTTTTTACAAATATTTTTTTTTTTTTTGAAAACTTAAAACTGTCATGTATTATATTAATTACATTACTAGTTCTTGCCTATGAAACTTGCCTATCCAATCTAAGAGTAATTATAAACTATAATTATAAATACATTAATTAATGGTCTAAGCAGTGCTTGCTCTCGGCACTTACCTATTATTTAAATAGCTTATCTGAAAGCCAAAAAAATGTATTCTTTCTATTAAATGGAATAGAGTGACCAAAAAATTTTGAGTGGCCTCTCAAATTTTGCTTCTCTTTGGTTCTTGAAAATGTGTTTTTTCTGGCAAGTTTTCTGAAACGATTTTTAACACTGAATGGCAATTTCAGCAAACAAAAACAAAAAAAAAAAACATTAAATAATAAAACATAATTTAAAACCACAAGATTATTTATATTTTTAGTTCTTATCATCAAAAGTAATTAATAATTTTGAGTATTTTCTAATACGAGGAATATTTATAATATTGCCGCCTAAATTCATACTAGAGCCCAGGTGTTGTCACTGAGTCGTATTTCGAAATGTCTTGAAACTCCTTTTTATAAATAAATTGAAATTAATTTGAACAAAAATTTTTTCCAAAATTCATTTCATAGGTATTCAGGTACATCGACTTATTTGATGTTGCCCCGGTTTTGCTGTTATCCTTGCAATTTATTTATATTTTAAACTTTAGTTATTCTTCTTCAATTTTGTTGTTTTAACTTTTTTTTATAAAATTATTTTCTATTTATTTATTTATCAACTTAAATATTTTCAGAGAAATTAAGGGAATCTCCAGATACATCAATTAATTTTTATTTAATAAAAAATTTAGTTTCTTTAAATTAAAACCGATTATATGAAAGTAATCTTATGATTAAGTGCAAACCTTCATATGCCCCCCGCCAGCCCCAAATATCAAAAAACCCTTCAATCATCAGAAACCAAACTATATAATGTGAATGGAGATGTAAAAAATATTTTATATATTTGCATGGGAATTGTGATGAAAAAATTAAACTATTTAATTATTAATTAAAATTAATAAATTATTTCTTGAGAGCATTTTTATTTTTTATATACGATATTTTCCTGTGCATATATTTTTTTAGGGAAATAATTAATAAAAAAAAATATTTTTTTTTCTTATAGAAACCATTACTGTCGTCATGTCTTCTTTATTACAATTTAAAATTAATTTTTATAATTACTTGAGTTATTTATTTAGTTACATTATTTAAAATTGTTGTAATTTTGTTGTAATTGCAATAGAAGTGCGAATAGAAGTGCATGCATACTCTTTTTCAATAACTACAGTGCAATTGAAAAATTTTAAATTTTTAAAACTAAAACCATTTATTATCAAAAATTAAAGAAAAAAATAATTATTGTATATCAATGCAGTTTGAAATTTACTATAATTTCGTACTCTGCTTGCTTGCAGCGAAACCACTTCATGGCCTTAAAAAACATTTTAGCAAAGCCGACAAAAAAAATGAAGATAAATAAATAGAATCAACAATAAACGTGAGTAATATAAAACCTTAAAACTGTCTTTGGTCTGCCTGCTGGTTACCTTGTCAGAAATACTGAGGAGGGATATCCGAAGCTCTTGTTTACATTGTTGGTTATTAGAATGCAACTGCAATACATTGAATGCAATCAGACACAAATTTTTAAGCAAAAACGAATAAGAATTTTATTCGAGTTTATAGAAATATTTTATATAGACTAAACACTCGCCGACTAGTCCATTCTACAACGTTAAGGCAATTGTGGGTGTTCCATTAAACTCGAAATAAATTAAATTTTAACTTTTTAGGAGGTCTAAATTGAAGTTACTAATGAATGGGGACACTCGTATATTTTCGTTAAAGTTAATGAAAAGATTCTTTTGACGGCCGAGCACATTATTCTAGACTTGCTAATATGAAGTCCCAAATTTACCGGTAAATATGCGGAATATGAAAACTGCATAGTGGTCAGACGTTAGGCGATATTGAAGAATTTAATCTTCTAATATCAGGCCTCGATAGGATTCCTCTTTCGGGACTGTTAAAGCCTTCCAAATATCAGATGAAAAATATCCCAAAGCATCAGCCAGTTTAAAGAAGGTTTCTAATATTTTTTGACAATTTTTTCTAATATTTTTTTGACTCTTCGAATTGCCAGAAATTGTGAGAACTTCGGCTGTTGCTTTGCAAGATGTGATCGAGAGCGTGGCCGCCAAGGTTACCATTCTCAGCAAAAAAATTTTTTCTTTTGATATTAAAAGAAAATATAATTTCAGTGTTATTGTTGATCCTTTTTGCAAAAATTTTCCTGGTCACTATTCTCGATGACAATATTCGTATTTTCGAAGGATATTTCAACAGGATGCATTTTAATATATTATATTATTTTATATATATATTTATTCTTAATTATATAATAGAATAATATTAATAATTATATAAATAAAAATTTTTATAAAAGTTATGGGGACTTATGTTAAAAATTTGAGTAAAAATTATAACCATTAAATATTCATAAAATAAATTAATAAATTTATATTAATATCTAAATATTAAATTAATATTAAAATATCTTATTAATTATTATTATTATAATTATATAATATACGAGGTGTGATGAAAAAATAACCGTATTTAATTATAAGTAAATATTTATTTCATGTGCCAGTTTTGGTGATTTTCAGACAAAATATGTAAAGAATTTATATATTCAATGTAATTGCAAATTTGAATTCCAATGAAAATCTTTATGACCATAATTACTTTATTTGTCGGCCTGCTTTACATTATATGAAAATAATTATATAATGAGTAGGAATCACAGGCTAATTTCCTCAAGTATGTTTAGTAGAGTCTGTTCCAAAATTATCATCTAAAGAAAGGAATACACGTTGTTATATGAAATGCTTTCTAATTCTTAAAATTTTATTAAATTCCTTTTTAAGTATTCATGTGTAGAGTACACTAATGGTCGCATACTCCTCCACTCCCCTTTTTAAACCATTTGGCTTATTATTATTATTATTATTGTTTTATTTATTTATAAAAGAAACTGCATTGGCTTATTTTGATTCTTCTTTTAAATATAAATTTAGATAATTCTAAACTCTTCAGTGTGGGACTAAAAGAAAAACCCGAAAACTTTTAAAAAAATACAGATCGTGCACTTATTGCACAATAAAAGTCACTAAAACAGCAAATAATGCCCTCAAGACAAGTTGATTCGTATAATAAACCAAAACTAAAACGAACAACAACTGCCATAATAAGAGCAGCATAAGCAGCAACATAAGCAGCAACACACGCACCAACCAATAACAAATAATTCTGAAACAAGTGAGGATACAACGCCAAGAACAAACACTATACGAGCACGCTGGCTACGGACTTTGAGCATGAGGACGAAAGCGAACGATAGTCATGAAGATGAAGATGATGATGGCGGTGAGAGCGGGAGGCGATGAAAAAGTTTAAAATTATAGCTTATCTTTTATTCAATGGCACTGATATATGGCTTTGAATTTTTCATTCCTCCTAAATTTCATTTCCCACTTTTTGAACTCGTACATTTTTCTTTTCAATCTATTCACTGCAAATAAATGAACTTTGTTCTCAAAATTGTCATGATTATAATTTATATGCATGTTGAAATAATACAATAAAATGTAATAAATATTACAAAAAAATAATGTTTGCATCCTCGACTCGTGTGTCATGGTTAAATAAAAAAAGACTCGTATAATAATAATGGTGGCTGAGAGCGGTGCACATTTCATTTTCAATTTCATTAAAGTTATTAAAAATCCTCTTCGGGGTTCTTTTTTTTCTTTTTTTTCCAATAAATAAAAATTCCATTACATTTAGACATTTATTTTTATTTGTTTTTTTATTTTTTTTTGCTGGCGTAATTTGTTAATCCTTTTAATGTATCCTTTACTTGTTTTTTAAGCGTCAGTAGAACTATATTAGAGGCAATCTTTAGCTTCTGACGGAATTCTCTGTGCTTTCTCCGGCCTATTTCGCAAAGAAAAAGTTATCAAGCAGAGCGGCAGCATCTGGTCAGCGTACGAGTACTTTGAGTGTATACACTGAAAATGTGAGATAGTCACTTTAAACATTAACTTAGTAAGTCGTAAAGTGGTTCGGTTCGATTTAGTTGCCCTCAAAAGCGTCGAAACCAACTCATTGTGCAGACTTCTCGGGATGCATTAAACTTCAAATATCAAAACATCAAAAAAAAAAAAACGAACGAACGCACCTTATAAATTTTTTTCTAAATTAATTGCTACAACGCCAGCTTGTATGAAATACACTAGAGTTGAAAACGTTTACAACAAAAACCGGTTATAACGAACTTTGCGAATAGCGAACTGTTTTCTGCGGCCGCAAACATTTTGGTCTCCTTTTTACATATAAATTATGACGTATATATCGAACACGGTTATAACGAACTTTTTTTTAATAGCAAACTAGTTTTTGTCAACCTCACAATGAACTAAAAATTAAAAAAAAAAATTTATTTAAAAAAAAGCGCCACAAGACAACACTTATACGCAAAATCACTTTACAGATGATTCGTTTCAAATTCTAAGAAAGTCAAGAAGCGAAATATGGATAGAAATAAAAGAAATTCCATTTCGGTTACAATAATAATGCAAATAATTAAGGAGAAAGGGAAAGGGAACAAAAAATCTTTCAACAAATTCCAAAATCAACATTAACCACAGATGGGTTTGACTAATTTAATAAACAACTAAAATGTCCGGCCACATTTGGGTTCGTTATAACCATTTTCGACTGTTGTATCTTCACGGTGATTCTGTTTAAGACGCCAATCTTTTCGGTTCCACAACGCTTTTTGTTCTAATTGGAACTTTTAATTAAATTCAAGGACTTTTATTAATAAAATAAATTTCATCTGATCCAATTGGAAAATCCTGACATCTTACAAATTGTCCTGTTCCCGATTACATTTAAATGTGCTGTTACTAAGAAGAAAAACTATTGTTTTTTCTCAGAGAGAATATCAATATTTCGCAATAGCTCCCCAATGCATCATCATATAATACAAATTCCCCATTTGAACATCATCCACTTACCGCCAGACACACCAGCATTTACCTCGCCATCGCACACAAATCTTTCAGAGAGTGAAATAAAATAAAAATAATTTTATTATCATTCATCTAACAATGAGAGATGGAATATTGCAAGCAACATTCCAAACTCTTTCTGGTCATAATTCTTAGTCTGTTGGCATTTAATGCTCATCATTACCAACAGCCACATCGTTTTTATTATTTACTCTTTGAGGCAGCGGTATAACGTTTACTTTTAAAACAAGGCCAACGTGGAGCACAGTGTTGAAAGCGAGAATACACTGAGGTAAACAAAGTACATTTACTCCACTCCAACTCTTTTTTCACTTGTCTTATTTCATGCCATTCTTCGATGGCAAATGCAGGAGTTTTATCGTTCTTTGATGAAGTAACCGTGTAAAGCAGACAGACAAACAGACCAGACCACGTTGTTAAGGGATTTTACTCGTACTGTACTCTTGTTGCACTTGGATTTTTCTTTCATTCCTTCCCTCTTACCCGCCTTATTAAAATAAATAATTTTGAACAATTGTTTTTAAAGTGACATAAATCCTTTAGGTTTACGTGTTAACTGAAATACTTTTATCTAAGGATTATACTGAAGGACAGTATTAATAAGGAGATGTAATAATACGATCTAAAGCAGTATAAAGAGATGACTTGATTGAGGATTGCTTGTGGGAGGGTCTTGTTGCGTTAACTGGCAAGCAAAATCGGTTAAATGACTGAAGGATTTAATGTGTAATCGTGCAGTAATGCAAGAAATCAAAGAGGATTATTTTTAAATACTGCTTGCAGGTATAATACATTTTTAGCTTGCACATGGCTAATCTTGTGTGGAGAAAGGCTTGCTATTGCGATTAGATAGTCGATAAGTAATTCACTGGGGTATAAGCAGATGAAATATGGGGTTAAAGGAGCCTCTTTGCTTCAGACGCAGTGCATGGCAGAGTTCATTTAGAAATAAATAAATATTTCAAATATCAATTGCATAAATTGCTTTAATTTAAACAGGAAAATATTTCCTAACTTAAGAGAGTCCTGCAGCAGCCTGCAGTTGGCTATTACAGGTTTCCTTCTGAACGGTCATCGGCAGCCATTAGGTCGCCTTAAAATAAATGCTTGAAATACTTTTTTTTAACAATATTTTAGTAAATTTTATTTCATCCAATATTGTCTTCAAATTCGTTGTATGGAAGTATATCCAAATCCTTCTCCTATAGGCAAGCTTGAGCCATAATAAACCAAATAACTCTTGCGAATAACTATTAAAATAAAAAAATTATTGATAAAAAAATATTGTCATGCGTTAAAGTACTTCAAGTTGGAGGACTATAGGCAAGCTTGAGCCTAATTCTTGAGCCTGACTCTCAAATAACTCTTGCGAATAACTATTAAAAAAAAAAAAAATTATTAATAAAAAAATATTGTCATGCGTTAAAGTACTTCAAGTTGGAGGACTTTTTTCACTTGGACTTTGAGCTCCCCATGAGCTTTTCATAAGCTTTTTGAGCTCTACACGTAATTATGAGAAACGAAAAAACACAATTAATGTATTTTTTCTTAATATTAATTAATTTTTAATTTTAATATTTATGCAGTGAGTACTTGGAACTACACGTTTTGATAAATTTGATAAACTTAGAAAATCTGCTTGCCAACATCGCTTTTATTAACACTTTTTTCCTCTTCTTTTTTATTTTATTTTCTTTATTTTTTATTCTTATTCTCACTTATTTGCACTATAGAAATTTATTCACACAAAAATCTTTTATGAAAATTAACAAGACAATAATAACAGTTTGAACAAAAAGTAATCCAACAGCTCTGTTTCTCTATTAAACGAGCGCATTTCCCTTTTGGCTACATGCGAGTAAAGAAGATAATTTTTCCTTTGGTTACTGCTGGCAACAATGGAGAACCGCCTTGTGGTCTCTGGAGTAGGTAGCAGGCAGAGCTGCTCGCGCATTGTTTTCTTTTTTTTCCCCCCCACCCAATATTTTTAGTTTAATGTTTTAATTCTTGCATTCTTCTCATTTCATTATTAAGTTCTATTATTAAAAGTTTTTCTTGTGCTTGCAGTCTGTGGTGTGTTGCATGTAAATAAATCTTAAAGTATTTAAGTTTTAATAAGAACCAACGAGTATTTTTTATATAAATTTTTCCCAGTCTTCACTGAAGCCGGCACATTATTTACCTCCTGTAATTCATCTCCTCCTTCTTTTTTGCCCACAAATTTTTTTATTTATTTATTGTTTAATAGCTTTAAATAAGTTAAGCGATGGGCTTCATTAGGCAGAGAATATTTTTTGCTGGAAACGGAAATGTCCTGGTTGTGGTGTGTAAGAGATGTTTCAATTAAGATGCCGCCTACATTGTCTTTGCTTTTTATTTAGCAGGTTTTTCAATAAGCGTTACGTACGCGTTAGAACGCCGTGAGGAATGTTAATGTTCATCAAAGGATCTGTTGAGTATTTAAAGGCACTTAAACAGGAGAAGCAGTAGGAGCTGTTTAAGGAAAAATATTTAAATTCCAGTTCTTTATAGCAAAAAAAAAAAACTTTTATTCCACTGATTTTAAAACAAAGATTCAAAAAGCTTTGTATATGCACGAAAATAAATTAAAGAAAGCTGTTCCCCCCTGGCCAAAAATAATTTTAGTTCATACTGGCCAATGAAGTGCTTCAAATCAGCAGAGTAAATCCAAGTCTATCAGAATCCAAAGTCGATGATTCTAAGCCGTACTTAACTTATTCTGCGTTAAAATACTTCAAGTTGTTTAAATTTACACTTGGACTTTGGACTTTGAGCTCCTCATGAGCTTTTTAATACATATTTTTTATCTTTTATCTTATCTTTATTTTATTTTTATTTTATTTACTTTTTATTTTATTTTATTTACTTATTTTTATTTATTTTTTATTTTATTTTTATTTTTATTTATTTATTTTCTTTATATATTCTATTTATTTTTTTTAATTATTAGTCGAAAGATTTAGTTTGTTTATTATGGCTCAAGCTTGTCCACAGAAATATTCTGCTCTTCTAAATAAATAATAAGCAAGAAATATAAGGGCTCTTCTTCCGAATGAGAAGAATAGGACTTGAGAATAAAAATATGTACTAAAGGAGAGGACTCACTATCCTAGTGAATCATAGTGAATAATATCACTAGGATAGTGAATCATAGTGTGGCCTAAAAATGCATTTGTGTGAGAGATTTTTTTGACAAGCAAATTCCCATTTTCATGTTATCAGAGTTGCATTTTTTCAATTAACAAAGAAAAAAATTTTGTTAGCATCTCATATATATGAGAGTGTGGCACTAGAGATTTTTTAAAATGGCACGTGAATCACATCAGATATTCGCTTGCATGAATTGTATGAATCGGATAGTGAAGCATGACCTTAAAGAAGTTTATTGAAAGCAAAATAATTTTAATAAAAAGTATTTCAGCAAAAGAGTTTCTCATAGAAGGTATTCAACTTTTTTTTCAAATTTTATTAATAAAAAGTATTTTAAAGCGTCTATGCAGAAATCTAAAACGCGACCTCCAATTTCGTAGACTGCGTATTATTGCACTGCGCAATTGCACACATTATTTTTAATTCTCTCCGGCTATTTATTTATACAATGAAATTTTCAATATATAATTTATATTTGTAAGGAAAATGTATGATTGTATATGAGAGTTATTGTTCGTTTAATAATAAAATACTGGAAAGGATATATTTATTTATGTGTACTTGCCCAGCCGCCATTATGCTTTGTAATATTGGCATTATTAAGTTACTGCCTGAATTATCTGGATAAAATTATTTCAATAAAATATTGCAATTTGGGAAATTATTTTCTGGTTTTTATATAATTATTTCATATAATTTAAGAATAAGTATTTCACTGCATTGGTGCCCTTTTATAAACATAATGTGCACGCCCCTGAAATCATCACGGAATAAAAGGATTTCGTAAGACTTATTTCTCACAGTCAAGATATACGGACGTTTTATCTCTCCTATAACGATTGATGTATTTTTGTAGATTTTTAATTACTGATTTTGATTACTGAATTTTTAATTTAATTACTAATTAATTAATTAGTCTATCATTACTAAACTATTAACTTCGAATCAATTTTCTGCTTTATTGCAATTTGGCTGAGAAGCTTTCCTAGAATTATTTCTTGCTCCTTGCAAATAAACAATTTCTATTCCGCTGCAAAAGCACGCCAAAAGATAACATGAAATTTTTTCGCCGAGGCAGTTCCTGCAACTGCGTCCTTTTTTTCGTGCTATTGAAAATTAATTTTTGGGAATTTAGTGAAATTTAATTACCAAATAAAGTTTGCAGTGTTTTGTGCATGCTCGTAAAAAATTCTATTAAAAAGAAATTGCACGTCAAACGGGGAGGTGAAATTGTGTTGTAGAGGGAAAAAAAAGGTTCAACAAATCACCAATACCAGTATGTCGCCCAGATGGTCAGCTAGCGCCTTTGCCAGCTCAATGTGATTCACCAAAGATTCACATCTCATTAGCTGCGTTTGACTAAATAAAATATTTATTAGCAAGCGAACTGAGTCGAGCAGCATACAAGAGACAGCCATCTTATCTCTTAAATTAAAAAGCAAACGAAGTGAAAAAATTCTACAAGAAAGAATATTCTTTATTATTATTTCACATTACTTTCATGTTCCACAAACGTTCATAAAGAAAGCGCGTGCTGAGCAATGCCCTCCCTGTAGAAGCCAACTAAAAAATGGCAGGAAGTGCAATTGAGTACGTCATCTACTCGTATGCTATTGACACGTGATCAAAGGAGCAGCTAAACTTATACATTTTTGCTCTACTGTTTCTTTTGTTGCTGGTTGGAGGGGGTGCCTGTTCCATGGGGGTCGAATGCAAGCACTAACAAACACTGTTTATGAGATAATGCAATTTTGAACTTATTTCACAGCTTTCTATTGTTGTTATTACGGCACATGACTCTTGAAACTCAGACAAGCTCATCGTTATGTTCATCATTATTATCATCATTACCACTGCCATTGTCATAATCATGTCTAAAGGATAACAGCAGTTTAAGAGTCATGCCAAAAAACCATGAATATTCAGCCATTGTTACAAACGTGTGCATACTTGCACGCACACACTTACAGCTGCATGATTTGCCAGCTACATGTTGTTGTCCGCATTTACTACAATGTTTATGCACATATGTATGCATGCAAAGTGCTTCTGCTTGACACATACATACACGTATTCCATACATCTTTATTTCAACAACGCAACTCACGCACTTCTCGAATAAAAAATTATAATTTAAACACCGTAATCGTTTAAAGGGGGCTGGGAGGGATTTTCACAATGAGTACGTCGCGTACAATACATTTTTAAATAATTCCATATAGACGATACTGCACAATAAATGCCAATGAATGATGCATTATAATTTTAAGGAGGAGTTGAAGTGCACTTGTGCAGGATTCTGCATGATATGTATGTAATTTTATTTGAATTTTATTTCGGAAATGAATTTTCTTTTTAGAGGAAATGGGCTGCAGGTAGCAACAAGGAAATAGTTTGGAAAAAGAAATTTGTTCCACTGCCATTTCATTACATGCACATCATAGAAGAAATAAAGGAATTAACTTTCCATTTTGCAAAATACTTCACCTACAGGTTCTTCCAAGAAGAAGAACATATTTATGAACATATTTGAAGGCGAAGAGTTGTATGCCATTAACAATGGAGATGATATCTGGAAAATGCTTACAACGGCTTTTCATGAAAGTTTTCACTATTTTTCCAAGACCAACATTTAGGCCAAGGCGCCTACTAAAGAGCACACTATATAGAAGTGCTGCCTTCGTATGCGAATGAATAATGCACAGCGTACTAAACCGGAAGTCTCGGCTTCGATTCCTGCCTAGACCCTGGGTGTTTTCATGCGGTCAACTAGAAGGCTTTGCAGATGAAGTTAGTTAAAAAAAAAATATATATAATATTTTTAGCAAAAATATTCTTTTGTAAAACCGGCACTCGGCCGGTATTCTGCACTATTCTGGAATAATGACAAGCAGATGGTGATATAATGTGTCAACGGATTTCGTTGCCATCTGCTAACTCCACTATGCTCTTAAAACTGAGTAAATTTAATGCGTTTACTATGGCCCCCGTGCCAGCAAAGGTTGCAATTCTTATTTAAAGGATTCTGTTTTGATTAAGGAGTTCGAGTCTGTCCAACCTTTTAGTATTGAGAGATATGCAAGAATGGAACGAATCAAGTTAAATTCCTTGTTCTGCACAAAAATTCAAAAAAGGCCTCCCCAACAAGGGAAGAACTACCGCACTGTATCAAAAGCATCTAGATTACTGTTCGCTGGACCAGATCGGGTCGAGCACTAACCTCAACATGATGCCAGCCATTCAAGAGAAACCTCCTAACTATCTTATGGAATCAACCGCAGGCACCACGTGGATTCCTGACTGGTCACAGCTACAGTCCTAGCATTCAATTTGGAAAGAACTTGGAACTTGCGCCATGTATCATATCTCTGAGAGCTATAACTCCACCTACTAACATAATATATTAAGTATGTGGAGTGAGAACTAATTCCGCCATTGCTAGTGTTCAATTCAACATGAGCCCAATCGTTCAAAATCATTCATTTAATCGAAGCGAGAATTCCACAGTGGGCTTGCCGCTATCCGTGGAAATGGCAGTATATAGCAACTGGTAGTGCTTCCGCAGAGAACGCCAAACCGAACTCTCCTTCATTTTTAACCCTGATCAATATAGTAAGGCTAAACATATAAGAAGCCAACAAGCAACAAAGGTCAGATGCTGATACAGAAGACCGGATGGAGCTTTCCTATGCATCTAGTATCGGGCCATTTTGCTAATTATTTTTACTTCACCGATGAAATACTGCTGCCGAAAAACCTCATTCCAATAACCATCAACACATCAGATGTTGAAACAATTGAGACAAATCCGTAAGAATTTGTTTTATGTCCTTTGGGCGGTAGGCGTCAAAACTACAACCTTAGCCATTTGCATTTGAGAAACTTATTAGATCATGATTAAAATTGCTACATCCAATTCTTAATAGTGCATTTTGTAAAAGGAGGGCGAAACAAAATACATCGTTGTATAACCACCAGCAAGTTGCCAGGAGCAAATTAATGTATCTGAAATCCTACACAAAATTACAGGGAAGCCAAACTTTTTTCTATAATTTAAATAAATGAATGGATCGACTTCACATGCTCTACGTGCCTCTACATTTTCCTTTACAAACCAGACGCTTTGAAATAAGAACCTTAAATGTCTGTATCACAGCAGTTCACATTAAAAATGCCTACAACAACTACAACAGGCCAAAGATTCAAAATATTTCTGCAACACACAGAACAGATCCTTTTCATTGAAAATGTGTTAAATACATTTTTGGATTCTTCCTTTTTTTAGATATTTTAATCTCTTACGTACGAATATGTCTTACTTTAAACGCATTTACGTGTGGGCGTGTGTGTGGAAAAGTAAATTCAGCTTAAATTTAACTGTTCAGCATTCTTAAGGAACATTCCAAATTCACTTGCCATTTTGAATGGAAAACAGTTGCAGTTGTAGGCGGATTTTGTGAGTGTAAGAACTCGCAAGAATAAAATTTTTAAGTTTAAGTTTTCTTTCCGGAGAGCAATTAATAGAGTAAATACTTCCATCCATGTACCCGAATTAATAGCGTCAGTGTTAAAGGAAGGCCGTAGACAGGCGAACAGCCTTCATGTACAAAATTTAAGGAGCAGTCGCAATATAAATGAGAATATTCAAATTGTTTTTTTATTTTCGTTATTTCCGCAACTTCTTCAAGAATTAATTCTTATTAATTTTATTAATTAAAATTAATATTAATATTTATAGATGGCTTTCCTAAAATTGTTATATACAGCCAAACTACATTTGAACGATTCGTTTTAGCTATAAAGCGAGATTGTTCATTCTCAAGGATAACGAAATTCTCCCCGCACATGTTAACCTATTTACAGCCAACACAAAATTACAATAAAATAGTTATATATTAAAAAAAAAAAATTTCGTTTAATCAAAAATACAGAAATATAGAAAATGTATTTTTTTTTTGGGAATATAAAATAGGTGTATCCAAATTGGTACAGTATAGTCGTAAAGGAGGCAAAAAAACTGCATATTTAATTTTGTTTTACAATTTTTTAATTATGAGATATTGAAGAAAGTAGATGTGCCCAAATGGGTACAATGGTCGCAAATGGGTTAAGGAAATAAATATTATGTCCTTTTTGGCGAAACGATAAATTTATTAAATGAAGCTCTAATAAAAGACTATGAAATTTATTTAAAATATATAATTTTAAAAACCAGCTTTTATTGTACGAGGGTGGTGTGAAAAATTTCCGGCCTAATGTAGAGATAATTATTTTTAACTATATTACAACGTTTTTATAGCTTTTGCTAAAATTTTCTAATCGATTGTATAACTAGTATATATTTGACAGGATTAGATTGCTTATGTGAAAATGGAAAATCTTAGGAGCACGCAGTCATTAAATGCTTCTATTTAAAAGGCTTAAAACCTTTTGTAATTAAAGAAGAGCTGGAACCGTTACTGAAAGTCTATTCGTCATCATATTCACCAGTAATATTCTGGGTGCTGCCGAACCAGGTTCAGGACACTCTGTTGAGGTCACAATACCTGAAGCGATTGGGAAAATTCATAAAATGGTAATGGAAGACGGCATATTGGAAGTCAGTGAGATCACTAAGGCGATTGGGATGTCAGCTGTATGTGTTCGCGATACTTTACAGGAAATATTTTTGGCATGGAGAATCTCTGTGTTTGGTGAGTGCCACGTTTGCTAATAGTAAATAACAAATTGACGCAGAAAACTGGTTCAATTGAAAATTATCTTCATTGCCCATCAATGGTCAAGACTACGCAGAGTTATTGCAAAGTTTGAGGGACGTAGTGAAGAATAAGTAAACACACCTGCTTATTTTTCGGTCGTCTCGATGGCTAAACCCAACGAATTAAATTTCGGATTCTTCCCCCAACCACCATATTCACCAGATCAATTCAGCAGTGACAATTATCGGTTTTATAAACTTGGAACAACAGGGAAGTTGTCGAGTCTGTTAATGA
The DNA here is from genome assembly GCA_963402855.1 of Ormia ochracea. Taxonomy (NCBI): domain Eukaryota; kingdom Metazoa; phylum Arthropoda; class Insecta; order Diptera; family Tachinidae; genus Ormia; species Ormia ochracea. The sequence continues at coordinate 20,918,622 of OY727106.1, forward strand.
GTATTTCGAGGTCCCTGATGAATCGCTTTATTAGAGGGAGATGATAGAGAGTATGTTGAAAAATAAAGCAAAAAAGGGTCCGAAGTAACTTGTTTTTCTTTATCAGGCCGGAAACTTTTCTTCTCACCCTCGCAGTCCTTAATTTTTCCAACGAATACGAATCCCTTTAAATAAATTGCAATTAATCTAAATGAATGAATGCTTAACTGCGTACGCATTCAAACCAGCAACGATACTACCACCACTACTGGCTGCCAACTCGACCCCTCTGCACAATGGCAACCACTTTATAAAAATAATTATTTATATGTATTTGTGGCTTAAGGTCTTGCTGAATATAAAAAAATGTATAACAAAAGAGAATTAAAAACAAATTGTGATGTAAATCATTCATTCAAATAATAAAGACAAAATCAATTAATTAACAATAAATTACAGATCAGTTCACTGATTCTGCCAGTGAGCAGAAAAATGGCAAGAAATATTTATTATAACATTTATTTCATTTATAAAATTGAGTAGTATGTTTATGGGAGTTGAGCAGTTCTAAAATGCGCATTTCATTAAGGGTATTCACGAGAACCTGCAAAATTGAAAATTTGTAGTGGTTGCATATGTTTGACTTGTGTGTATGTGTGTGTGTGTATGTGTGTATGTATATGTGTATGTATGTGTGTGTGTGTATGTGTGTGGGCGGGAGTCAGCTGATAATGGTCTTTTCATTAAAGGGTCATGAAAATTTTGTAGTGGTTGCATATGTCTGACCTATTCATTTTTGATCATTTCCGATTTACGTGAATATCCTTAATAAAAATGAGAATGGGTGAGAGCAATTTAGTTACGTGAGAGTGTGTATGTTCCTGCTGATAATGGCCTTTTCATTAGGGTGTGATGAAAGTTGGTGAAAGTAAATATTTATTTAGGTAGAATGCTTGTGAATTCTAATTTTTTTTTGCTTATTTATGATTTATATGAGTCGCCCTAATAAAAATGAGAAACGTGTGCGTGAGAGTCCTGCTGATATTAGGCTGTTACGAGAGAGCCGGTGTGTGTGTGTGACTGGGAGAGAGCCGAGGGGTGATTACGTGGGCGTGCTTATGTTCCTGCTGATAATGGTCTTTTCATTAGGGTAGTGATGAAAGTTGGTGAAAGTAAATATTTATTTAGGTAGAATGCTTGTGAATTCTAATTTTTTTTTGCTTATTTATGATTTATATGAGTCGCCCTAATAAAAATGAGAAACGTGTGCGTGAGAGTCCGGCTGTTATTATTCATAACTTGTTTCTTGCCTATACTCGTATATGTATCTTTTTACTTGTAGGAGGACGTTGTATTTGTAAAAATATTTTGTTTTAAAAACTATACATTTAATGAGACGACAATGAATATTAGTAATAATCTGTTTCTCGTCTATGAATACGGTGTCCTAATTACTAGTTTTATTTTTATTAATTGTTTGAGAACCGGATTTATCATAACTTCTTGTAGGGGTTGTATTTGTAAAAAATATTTTGTTTTAAAAACTATGTATTTAATGAGGCGACGATGAATATTAGTTATAATCTGTTTCTCGTCTACGAATACGGTTTCCTAATTACTAGTTTTATTTTTTTTTTTATTATTTTTTTTTTTTTTTGATAAGCGGATTTAACGTAACTTCTTGTGGGAGTTGTATTTGTAAAAAATATTTTGTTTAGGGTAGATCATGAATGAACTGGCGAATATTACTCATAATCTGTTTCTTAAATATGAATATGGTTTCCTAAGCAATGAGTGTGTGTAAATTAAAAGAGAAAGGTTTTAGATGTTTACATAACAATTTTCTTTATTTGAACATAAATAAATAAAATTTCGCAACAAAATTACATTTTTTTCAGCACATATTAAAAGACAATTATTATTCTTATTCTTATGATAATTACAAATATTTATATGTCTATTGTTTTTATATAAAGTTTTAATATTTGAACAGGATATTATATTAAGTATACTCAATTTTAGTTCTTCAGATTTAAATAATTCTTTTAACCACTTTTCTTTTTCATGTCCTTTAACATATATGATTTGATAGTTCTGTTTTTTTATCGTTGATTTCAGATATTCTTCAGCTTCTTTTAGGGTAGATACACCATCATTCCAAGACAATCCATGAAAATAATTAGTTAACCAATTATTAGTTCTTCTTTCTTTATTTGTCAATTCAGAGTATTTATATGGAGATTGAATGAGAAATGTTTTAATCTTAAAATCATAATTATTATCATCTAAAATGCTGATTTCTTTTACAAATAAATTATTCGCAATATAAAAACCTTGAATATCTATTACTATAAATCTATCCGGATACATAGTCCGTATGTAACTGATAAGAAATGATATTTCGTTTGGTTCTTTTATTTCAAAATAAAATTTATAGCTTTTATTTACATATATATATATAAACCTACAGAGAAATATTAAAAATATGTTTATACATATGATAAAGTTTTTTTGTTAATATATATTGATTATAATATAATTTACAAGCACATATATTAAAAGATTCTGTTTTAATATTTTCACAATCATATTTATGAAAGTCATTTTCAAAATATATGAACGGTGTACTATCATTATTATATATTCTTAATTCACTAATCATTTTTATAAAAATATCCAAATGATCTTGTTCAATATTACAATAATGTTTTTCTAATAATTCCGTTAGTTCAGTTGATGAAACCATAATATATGCATGTTATACGTTTAAATGTAATCTCCATAAGAGTTAAACAATGAGTAAATTAAAAGAGGAAGGATTTAGAGGTTTACATTACAATTTTCTTTATTTAAACTTAATAAATAAAATTTTAAAACAAAATTACATTTTTTTTATATATATATAAATTTTTTGATAATTTATCAAGGAATTAAACTTTTTCGATTTCCTCTTTCCTTTCGAAAACAAATTTATAAAAATATCCAGTCAAAAGTTTTTTAATGTAATAATCCCCAGTCGATAGTTGTTGCACAACATCATCAGATATAAAGCTGTACTTCTCTGGCAGGAAAACGACAAAATTTTCCAACTCCAACATTACTTTTACACCATATATCGTTACTTTCTTCTCACATTTAAATATTCGTAACGCTTCGTTGATGGGAATATTTTTTAGCGGTAAAATACTTTTCTGAAACTTCTTTTCACCGATTTCGTTTAAATAATTTAAAACATTCATTTTTTTTTTTTGTTTTTGAATTTTATTACCTTACGCAACAAACTTTAAAATTGTATTAATAAAATTTCTTTCCATTCAATCAATTTATAACAAAAATTGAAGAAGTTATATATACATATACATACATATACATATATATTAAATCATTTGTTTTTTCATTTATTTACTAAATTCTAAAATTCTTATCAACTTGTGTCTAATGATTCTTGATCATCAATGCAAGAAAATATTTTGTAATTTACCATTGTGTGTAATATTCTCATGGGTATATATGTATGTATGTTTATAATAATTTTTGGGTATAAAACTTCGGTTTTGCATGAATATTCAATTACTACTGTTTGAAAATTACTTAAATAATCATCAGCACTAAACTCGTGCAACTCGTAAACAATTTTCATAAAAACAAAACAAAAAAAAAATAAATAAAAAATGGAACGGTTTGTGTGTGAAATTTGTAGAAAAAGTTTTCCTCGGAATTATAACTTAAAACGACATATTAGATCAGTACATAATGGACCTTCCTCGTCACATTATTGTACAAAGTGTAATTTACAGTTTCCCACAAACAAAGACTTTTTAAACCACATACATTTAGTGAAGCATACTAATAGTGATAATAGTAGTGATGTATACTGCAAAGTGTGTAATGAAAATATATTAAAAGTAAACTGGTATTCACATTTAAGAACAAATTTTCATAAAAAAAATAGTGCTGAACAATTAGATATTGATGTAAAGGTAATTAGTTCAAGCTTTAAAAATCGGATTGCTTCTTATATGATTGAAAATGATGATAAGAAGAACTTAATTCCCGAAAACTTCATTAATGTTATAAAAAATAAAGTGATTAAGTTATTACAAAAACTATTACAAAAGCATTTTTCGATAAAATTCAATTTTGAACTCTTCTGCGAATATGCGTTAATAAAAGATGACGAAGATGAATTGTATATAGAAAAAAAATCCCACCAAACAAAAATGATTGTGCTAAATTCTATCACAACAAACATTGTACAACAATATGAAGAACAATGTGACAGCATTATTAAAAAGATGAGTGAATTCCAGGAGCGAGACAGTGGATGGACATTAATAGAGATATGCCATCTAGAAATCAATATTAATAAATATGAATCTCTAAAAGGTTTACAATTTATTGAATTGCCGCCTACCATAAAGAAGAAAAAAGCATGTATTAATATACAAAATAAGGATGAGTACTGTTTCAAGTGGGCGATAATATCAGCGCTATATTCAGTACCAAATGCAAATAAAACTACAGCGTATAATATTAACAATATTAAGGATGATATTATAATATTAGGAAACGGAATAGTTCTAAATTTTCAGAATTTAAACTTTCCGCTCTCTGTAAATCAAATACCTGAATTTGAAATTCACAATCCTACGTTAAGTATTAACGTATTTGGTTTGGAGGAGAACCAAATAATTGGTCCATATTACTTTACAAAAGCGGAAAAGGACAAACATATCAACCTCTTGTTAATAGAGAATGAGGATCAATTTCACTACGTATTCATCAAATCAATTTCAAGGTATGTTTCTTTTTTTCGTTTTTTTAAATGTAATATTAATAAAACTATATTAATAAAAATTATTTTTTCTTTTATAGATTAATTTCAAGTCAGCTGACGAAGCATCACGGAAGGTTACATATATGTAATTCATGTTTATTACATTTCCAAAATGAGACGGCTCTACAAAGGCATAAAAAGGAATGCAACAAAATGGTTACCAGGATGCCAGATCCCTCCAACAACTGCATTTATTTTAAAAATATAAAAAAACAAATGGATGTGCCATTTGTAATATATGCAGATTTTGAATGCATACTGGAAGCAGTGAGTATTCAAAATTCAATTAGTTGTAAAAGTATCCAAAAACATGTTCCTTATGCCTTTAGTTATTATATTAAGTGTTGTTATAATTCTAATTTAGATAAGTTTAGAATATATAGTGGTGATGATGCATCATCTAATTTCTTTAAGAGTATTGTGAATGATAGTTTAGATATTTATAATAATTATTTATGTAAAGTTAAGCCAATGAATTCCTTAACCCCTCTTCAACAAAAAAGGCAAAGTGAAGACCTTATATGTCACATTTGCACGAAATTTTTAGACATTAATAATAGGGTAGCAGATCATTGCCAATTAACAGGAGAATATAGAGGTCCTGCACATAATGACTGCAATTTAAATTATAAAATTCCTAACTTTATCCCTATATTTTTCCATAATTTCTCCAAATATGATAGTCATTTGTTTGTTAAAGAATTATCAAGTATTGAAGGAGATATTAATGTAATTCCATTAAATAAGGAATTATATATTTCAATATCTAAAAGAATTCGGGTAAATGAAAAAGATACATTTGAATTACGTTTTCTCGACTCATTTCGATTTATGCCATCGAGTTTAGATAAACTATCTAGTTATTTACCGGATGATGATTTCAAAATTGTGAAATCAAGTTATGACAATAGTGATGAGTTTATGTTAATGAAACGTAAAGGTGTTTTTCCGTATGATTATCTAGACTCATCAAATCGTCTTCAGGAAACTAAGTTACCACCTCGCACAGCATTCTTTAACAAATTAGCTGATATATCCTGTAGTGTAGATGATTATGAACATGCTGAAAAAGTTTGGAATAAATTTCAGTGTAGATCATTAAAGGATTATCTACTTTTATATTTAAAAGTAGATGTTCTTTTACTTTGCGATGTCTTTGAAAACTTTAGAAAGGTTTGTAAAGATATCTACAATCTTGATCCTTGTCAATATTACACTATTCCCGGTCTATCTTGGGATGCAATGTTGAAAACAACAGATATACAGCTAGAATTGTTAACAGATATTAATATGTATAATTTTGTTGTACGAGGTATTAGAGGAGGTATTGTACAATGTAGTAAACGACATTCCATAGCAAACAATAAATATATTATGGATTATGATAGCACGAAGGAATCAAACTATCTCATCTATTTAGATGTAAATAATTTGTATGGTTATGCAATGTCACAATACCTTCCACATAAAAATTTTCAATGGGTTGAAAATGTTGAAAATTTTAATGTGGACATTGTAAAAGACGATTCTCCATTAGGTTATATATTAGAAGTAGACCTAGAATATCCCAGCGCAATACATGACTACCATAATGATTTACCATTTTGCGCAGAAAATAAAAAAATTGAAACTATGAAGCAGAAAAAATTAATAGTAGATTTAAATAGTAAATCAAATTATGTAATACATTATCGTAATCTTCAACAATGTATTAAGAACGGATTAATATTGAAGAAAATTCATAGAATTCTTGAATTTAATCAATCAGATTGGTTAAAGAAATATATTGATTTGAACAACCATCATAGAATATTATCTAAAAATATATTTGAGCAGAACTTTTTTAAACTGCTAAATAATGCTGTGTATGGTAAAACAATGGAAAATGTTGATAAGAGAAAAGATATAAAAATTGTGTGTGAATGGGAGAATAGGGGTAAACGGTTAGGTGCTAGGGCTCTTATAGCTAAGCCAAATTTTCATAGTTCAATAAAAATTCATGATGATATGCATGCAATCGAAATGAGAAGATTAAAAACGGTATATAATAAACCTATATATGTTGGATTTTCTGTTTTAGAATTATCTAAATGGAAAATGTATAATTTTCATTATGATTACATGAAACCTAAATATCTGGAAAATATTGAATTAAATTATATGGATACAGATTCCTTTATATATGACATTAAAACAAGTGATTTGTATGATGATATTCGAAATGATATTAATATACATTTCGATACATCAGCATATCCTAAGGATAATGTGTACAATTTTCCATTAATAAATAAAAAAGTCTTAGGAATGATGAAAGATGAATGTAATGGAAAATTAATTAAGGAGTTCATTGGCTTACGATCAAAAATGTATTCAATTAAAATTAATAATGTTAATAAGGAAATAAAGAAAATCAAAGGTGTGAAAAATAGCGTTACAGCTAAATTAACAATCGATGATTTTAGAAAATGTTTGTTAGAAAAAAAATTGTATTATGACTCGATGTATGTATTTAGATCTAAAATTCATCAAATATATACTCAACATATTAGTAAGTTAACTTTAAGTTATTTAGATGATAAGAGACTTATTAGAGAAAATGGCATTCATACATATGCATGGGGTCATTATAGAATAAATTCTTCATCAACTTCTTCAGAAATTGTATCATCATCAAATTTAGATGATTATACAAAAATTATGGAAGAGGATGAAGACATTTTTCTTCTAATAGATATGTAATGTGATATGTAATTTAAGTAGCTCGTAAGTTTATAAAATATGAAAAAAAGAAATAAAAAGAAATAATATTTTCAAAAAACAATTTTTCTATTTTTTTTTCTATTTATTGAATAGGAATGTTTAATTTCATTCTTCGATGTACTCGTATATGTATCTTTTTACTTGTAGGAGGACGTTGTATTTGTAAAAATATTTTGTTTTAAAAACTATACATTTAATGAGACGACAATGAATATTAGTAATAATCTGTTTCTCGTCTATGAATACGGTGTCCTAATTACTAGTTTTATTTTTATTAATTGTTTGAGAACCGGATTTATCATAACTTCTTGTAGGGGTTGTATTTGTAAAAAAAATATTTTGTTTAGGGTAGATCATGAATGAACTGGCGAATATTACTCATAATCTGTTTCTTAAATATGAATATGGTTTCCAACGATTCCATCCGTTTCAACGATTCTGAAGTCGAGGAAATACCTCCAGGTCAAGAGATTATTTTAACGATTTCTGAAACCGAAGACATAAACACAGAAGAGCTTGCAAACGCTTTAGCTCTCAATCTAACAGACCAATCACCAAAATTTCAGTCCCCAATGCTTTTCAACAGTTTTAACGATTCTGAAGTCGAGGAAATACTTCCAGGTCAAGAGATTATTTTACCGTTTCCTCAAAAAGAAGACGTGATGAAAGAAATTGTGGATATATTAACACCGTTAGAACTGGTGGAGTTAATGTGGGAAACGATGTTTTTATTTAAAATAATGATGACTCTCAAAAAAGTGGAACGTGTAGTTGTAAAAATGAGGAATCTGACATGGAAGAGGATTGTATCATCGATGTCACAAGGAATAGCTATCGCTTTAGAAAGATTAAAAATGCAAGAGAAGCAATTAGAAAATATTTCATACGAGGATTTCAAGAATTTCCTACTCAATGAAGAATCTTGCATGACGTTTACGAAGCTGATGCTACCTCAAAAACTGACAGACTTGATTATTGAACAATATTCCCGAAACACAGAGGAACCATCTTCTTCGTCTGTCAACATGACACTCACTTCCACTTCATCCGTGGTTGTGTCTAACACAACTACTCCAGCAGATGTACAACCATTGACAGCTTTAAAGCCATCATCAAATTTAGATGATTATACAAAAATTATGGAAGAGGATGAAGACATTTTTCTTCTAATAGATATGTAATTTAAGTAGCTCGTAAGTTTATAAAATATGAAAAAAAGAAATAAAAAGAAATAATATTTTCAAAAGACAATTTTTCTATTTTTATTTTATTTATATTTATTGAATAGGAACTTTAAACACAAGTGTCCACAATTAAATGTATTGAATTTTTGTTTTCGTTCATAATTATATTCAATAGGATATTTTAAATAATTAATAATTTCCAGTGGTGGTTGTAAATTTCCAAAACTATCAAAATATTCCTTATAATTACCATTTTTGTAATATGCTACCCAATGTGAGCCAGGCCCATTTGAATTATCCAAATTAATAATACCACATTCTTTTAATAGAGGTTTTTTAGGTAAATTGTCACGCATAAAAACACCTCTAAAATGTTTAAGTTTTTTACTATATTTTTGTAAATCCAAATTAGATAGTGGTCGATTAGGTAGATTGTTTAAAAGTTTTTTGAAGCTGGATTATAGTAAAGACCATATCCTGTTTTGTATGGTTTAAGATATAATCCTTTTCCCATGGCAATAGATTCCATATATCTGTTGTGACGATTAGCCTCTGCTAATTGTTCTTTTCCATTTTTTATATCATTTACTGCTTTAACAATAGCAGATCCACCGGTTGCTAAACCTCCAAGGGCTGACAATGCTGTTAGAACAGGAATAAGTGGAAGAAATCCCCCAATTTTCGGTACTTTTAAAACTCTTGGTATAATAATATTAGCTCTCCTTTTCCCTTTAAAATTTGAATGAACTGTCTTTTGTGCAATTTTAACTGCATCATTTATATTAGAAGGCTTTTCTTCTTTCAATAGTTTTAAAGTTTTTCTTACAGTAGCTGCAAATAATTTTTTGTTATGTTTATTCTTTCCCCCTTTTTTCCTTCGTTTTGAATTCTTCTGCTTCTGTTTCTTTAAACCTAATCCAAATTTGACTTTTGATTTCATTACGTTCGTTACAAACCAAGCGTTTAATCGCTCTTTTAAATCAGAATCTTTAGATTTAACGCGTTGCTCAGCCTTTTCTGCTAAAATTCTATCTGCTTGATGTCTTCTATTTATATCTTTGGTTTGCGAGTATACAATATCGTGTTCTCTGCAAGCTGTATCTAACAAGTTTATTCCTTTATCGCCTCGTGCTAATCTTTTTTCAAGTTTGGTACCTGGACCACAAAACTGATATCCAGGTAAATGAAGTTCAACTGGTAACTTGTTAATTAAGTTGTTTACAAATCCTCTTCCAATCTTGCACTGATCAGGTTTTCTATTATCAATATAGCTTATATCCATTTTTGTAATGCATCAATAAGTGTGTTATTTATAAGAATGTTTCAAATGTAAAAGGATTTACTATATAAAGATTGATTTATAACTAATTAAGATTAGTTAATATTAGTTTGATATTATGAGGTTGGTTAAACAATCAAAGAGAATTGTAATAAGAAATATCGATGAATCTACTAAAAGGGAGACTAAAATTGTACACAACATATTATTACCGAACTCGATACGTGCATTAATTGTCGGACCATCGAATTGTGGTAAAACTAATGTCATGATAAGTCTAATAGAAAGCCCTAACGGTTTAAGATTTAAAAACATTTACATATACTCCAAATCATTGTATCAACCCAAATATTCTTATTTAAGAAAATTAATTAAACCATTGAAAGAAATTAATCTTTTCACGTTTTCGGAAAATGAAAAAGTTTTAAGTCCAGCTAAGGCTTATCCACATTCTATAATTATATTTGATGATGTTATTTGTGAAAAACAAAATACAATCAGAGATTACTTTTGCATGGGGAGACATAAATATATTGATTGCTTTTATCTATGTCAAACATATACCAAAATACCTAAACATCTTATAAGGGATAATGCAAACATGATAGTAGTATTTAAACAGGATGTAATGAATCTAAAACATATATACAACGATCATGTGATTGGTGATATGTCATTTAAACAGTTTATTGAAATTTGTAGTGAGTGTTGGAAAAATAAATATGGATTTCTTGTTATAAGTAAGGATGATTTATTGAACAAAGGACGTTATAGAAAAGGATTTGATAGTTTCATTCACCTATAAAAACAATCTTAAGCAGATCGAGAGCAGATATAAAGGAGATTATACTCTGATCATAACCAGACACAAACCTGATCAATAGCAGATATAAAGCAGATCGATAGCAGATATAAAGCAGATCGATAGCAGATATAAAGCAGATTATAATGAATAAATATAAAAACAATAATTTATTAAAAGATCTTGTAAAGACGAGAGCTGTATTAAAGAAAAAATTTAAAAATATTAAATTGAATGAAATAGATCGAGTTAATTTGTTAGAAGATACATTTCAACCCATAACAAAACCCCTAAAACATATAATTGGAAAACTTGATAGTAATGATATACAAAAGGAACATAACAATATTAAATCTTTAAGAAATATAGAGGAAACCAATGATGGTGATATTAAGTTGAAAAATGATGTTAATGCTGTTTATGAAGTTGATGATGATGATGATAATACGATAGTTGATGAATATGATTATAATAAACATATATCTAATACATATATGAAAAATTTAAAAAGAAAGAAAACATTTCATGCTAATAAAAATGAGAACATTCAAAATAAGAAAATCAAAATTGCGCCCATAAAAGATAAAACAAAGAATGTTTCGAAAATTCCATCAGTTGTATTTGAAAACGTAAAACATTCTTCATATAATAATAATAATAATATAAAAAAATTTGAAATCGATAATGGTTGTATTAATAGTGATGATGCTGATGCTGATGATGATGTTTTCGATAATAATGAAGCAGAAAACACATCACAGTTAAATAAGTGTAGTGGACGATTAGGAAATGAATCTTTAAAACGTAAAAATACCTCAAAATATGATATTCATTCCAAACGAATCAAAATTTTACAAGACTTAAAACGAAAAAATGTATTTGATGATGATAATGCTAATTGTTATAAGAAAAAAAGCAAAATTGTACGAGACTTAAAACGAAAAAATGTATTTGATGATGATAATGCAAATTGGTATAAGAAAAAAAGCAAAATGTCACATACGTTTACAAAACGTAAAAGTGAAACACAATTAAATAAGGATACGAAACGTATGAAGCTGACGAACAACGATGATAATAATATGAAAATAAAGAAAAACTCATCATCATTATTTGAAAATATTCAATTACTTATTAGTAATAAGAAGTTGGATAAAATTTATGGATTTAATAAAGATTCAGAAGGAACTTGGCGATATGGAAAAGAAAAATTAGTATTTAATAAAGGTAACATTCTACAAATAGGAAATATGAAATTGAAAATTACACCAGGATTATTTGAATTACTATTTCATGCACAACCTCTACACTATTCTAAAAATGATTTGAAAAAGTATAAAGAAGTTCTAACACAGACAAATGCACATAAACGTCGTTATCATCTCCATGAGCAAATAAAAGGAACTAAAGCATTTAAATATCAACGAATAATTAAACATTTATTTAATACAAAGTCGAATATTTTAACAAAGGGAAGTGGTTTAACACTAAAATCATTAGATAATTGTAAACCAAACTATATATATTGGGATAATCCTAATGAATTGGTTGACAGACTACGTTTACTTCTTTCATCGGAAAGTGTTGGTCATAATAATCATAAAAACGAAATAATTTCCATTATTGAAGAACTCAAAGAATCTAACATAATATATTAGAAGAAGAAGAAGATAAAGAAGAAATGAGTTTTATAAATAAATTTGGTGAAAGTTCGATTAAAAAACAATATGAAAAAAATACAGTAACAAGAGAATATTTCATTAAAACATATAATATATTAACTGATAAATTAAACAACATAAGAAAAGATGTAGATAATATTTCTATGAATCATCGAATTGATATGAATCAATTAGAGCTTAATATTAATAATACAATAAAATATAACGATGAAAAATTTAAAAAAGATTTTGAACAATTTTCTGTTAAGTTATCAGAAAAGTATGATAAAATAACAAGTGATGTAGAAAAAGTTAGTAATTCTATACAGAGCTTTATTGTAAATTCATCAAATACTCTCAATAAAACAATAAAAAATGAAATGTTAAATGAAAATAAGGAATATATGAGTAAAATTGAAGAGAGATTTGATAAAATTGAAGAATTTATTTTCAAATGGATTGGAATGGAAGAATTAAAAGATCAATATACAAATCAATTAAATGAAATTAAAAATGAAATAAAAATATATAAGGAAGCTATTACAAAAACTGAAAATTTGTATGCTGATACTAAAACATATTTAAATAATCTTGAACAAAGATTTGATATTATTGAAACACATCTATATAAGACAATTGGTCTAAATATCGAAGTAAATAAAAAACACAAAACTTAATACAGATATGTATATGTACATACACATTAAATATAGAATAATATGGAATTAAATATAGATAAAAGGGGAATAGTACAAGAACTACACAAGCAAGCGCGAAAAAATTTTAAGAGAAGACGAGTTGTAATGAAAGGAATTGACGATTTATGGCAAGCTGATCTAGTTGAAATGGGTAGTTATGCAACATCTAATAATGGATATTGTTATCTTCTAACAGTAATAGATACATTTTCGAAAAAAGCGTGGGGAGCTGCCATAAAAAATAAAAGTGCTCAAAATGTAACCAATGCTATTAAAACCATATTTGATAAATATCATCGAAAACCTCAAAATCTACAAACAGATGATGGTAAAGAATTTTTCAACAATCAATTTCAGCATCTAATGCGGAGTAATCAAATTAATCACTATTCAACATATACTAGATTAAAAGCATCAATAGTTGAACGATTTAATAGAACATTAAAAGGAATGATGTGGAAAGAATTCAGTTTTCAAGGATCATATAAATGGATAAACATTTATCAGGAACTTATAAACAAATATAATAACACATTTCATAGAACTATAAAAATGACACCTAATGATGTAAATTCAGACAATGAAAAATTTCTTTTAGATACTGTATATAGTAAATTGAAAATATTTAAGAGACCAAAGTTCAAAGTTGGTGATAATGTACGAATAAGTAAATATAAATATTTATTTGAAAAAGGTTATACACCAAATTGGACAACAGAAATATTTAAAATTAAATTAATAAGAAATACAAATCCAAACACCTTTATTTTGGAGGACTATCAAGGGCAAGAAATTAAAGGTGGATTTTATGAATTTGAATTAATGAAAACTAAATATCTGCAAACGTATTTAGTTGAAAAAGTTGTAAGGAAAAGAGGTAATTTGTTGTATGTTAAATGGTTGGGTTTTCCATCTGAACACAACTCTTGGATTAATGCTGGTGATATATCATCCACATCATCGACACAACTATAAAATACATTGGAGTAGTACTAAGTGTATTTATTCCTTAATCAAACACTATTAAAATGAGTATAACACTAACTTTAAACGGATACTCCTCACTACTTATTACCAACTATTTTCCACCGATTGAACTTAATCAAAACTATTTATGTGGATTAATAAGCTTCGATACATATCATTCTATTCCAAATGTTGATATCGGAAATAACATATTTCATATTGGTGGTCATGAAATTGAAATACCTGTAGGATCATATGAATTTTCTGATATAGCGAATCTCATTATACATAAATATAACAAGTTGAATAACAAAGGAATTCTTAATATTCAAGCAAACTATAACACACTACAAACTTTTATAAAAAGTTCAACTGATCCTATCTATTTCGATAGAGAACGTTCAATTGGATCGCTTCTTGGTTTTAGCAAGAGAGTGTTAGAATCAAATAAAGAATACAATTCGGATAAAACAATAGACATTACAAAAATTAATACTATTTTAGTTGAGTGTAATATTGCAACTGGATCCTATATAAATAACGTTTCAGCACATACTCTACATCAGTTTTCACTTAACGTTACTCCTGGATATAAAATAACGGAAGCGCCTATAAACGTGATTTATTTACCCGTTAATACGAGATTAATAGATACACTTGTTCTCAAAATAGTTGATCAAGACGGAAACCTTATAAATTTTAGAGGAGAAAAAATAACAATAAGACTTCATTTGAAACCAATATCGGAAACCACAACAACAACAACATCAAAGGAATGATTATATTCGATAAAAATACTTTAAATAATCAAACAACATTTAGTTCACAACCACAACACCTAATATCAACATCACCATTGTCAGCAACACAACAAATTTCACCAAAAAATCTACAACAGAGATATAAAACTCTAAGTAAATTTAATCAAGAGTTTCTACAAAATTTGGGTTATAAATTAAAATAAATATATATTAAACTAAAATGAGAAGTAGCAGTGTAATAAACATTTTACAGAAACCACAATTTGATATTTCAATTATCAAAAAAGAATATCATAGCTATACATCTTATTTACAATCATATAAGAATAATGATGAAATTCGTATATCAATTCAAAACCAAGATTTATATGTACTACCAAGTGAAAGTTACTTATACATTGAAGGATTTGCAGCAAAAGATGATTCAACAGTCTCATCAACACTCAAACTTCTAAAGAATTGTATGTGTTACCTTTTCGATGAAATTCGTTATGAGTTAAATGGTGTAGAGATTGATCGAACACGACAACTTGGTATTACAACAGATATTAAGAATTATGTCTCTTTAAATCAATTGGAGAGTAATGCACTTGCAAATGCAGGATGGGCGGCAAATGATACTGATAATATATCACTTATTAGTGGATACTTCAATTTTTGTGTACCATTAAAAATGTTACTTGGATTTGCTGAAGATTTTAACAAAATAATTGTAAATTCTAAACATGAACTAATACTTCTACGATCTAAAGACGATTCGCAAGTCATCAAACCTACTTTAGAAACTGAAAAATGGAAATTATCTATATTAAACATTACGTGGAAAGTACCACATGTACAGCTTGCTGATGTCTATCAACTTGAAATGTATAAAACGATTAAAAATCAACATCCTCTAAATATATCATTTAGAAGTTGGGATATGTATTACTATCCTTCTGTTCCAGAAAGTACAACAATATTATGGAATGTTAAACTCGCTAGTGAAAATGAAAGACCACGTTTCTTGCTTATAGCTTTTCGCAATAAAAATAACAAATTTATACATTGTGATTTGACTGATGTAAAAGTTCATCTCAACTCAGACACATATCCTTACGATGACTTAAATCTTAAGTTTGAACGAAATCGCTTCGCTATACTATACGATATGTATTCAAAGTTTCAACAAAATTATTATTTACGTGAGCCGCAACCATTATTGAAACGAGATGATTTCAAAACCACAGCACCAATAATTGTTCTAGATGTATCAAATCAAAATGAGTCAGTTAAAACTGGACCCATAGATATACGAATTGAATTAAAAACATTGAAAAACATACCACCTAATACATCTGCATATTGCTTAATTATACATGATAGAATGTTTGAATATATACCTCTAACAAATGAAATAAAAAAAATATTGTAAATTTATGTTTTAAGTAAAAAATAAGTTTTTTTTTTTTTACGAACAGTAAGGAATACTGTAGTAACTATAAATATCAGAATCATAACGTTTACTGTTTTCAATATAACTCTGACAACGGTAGAGATATATACATATCTCAGTGAAAGAAAACATATTCATAATCAAGAAACAAATTATATCACTGAAAGATTTTAAATTCTCGTTAATATAGATACAATTAATATAAAGGATTATTTGTAAACATTACATAACAGTATAAAGTAATAAATCTTAGTAATGACTCTCGAAGCCATATACAACTTTTTAAAATCATGCTCACATATAATTTCTCATGAAGATAAGACCAAACTTATTAAAATTCAATTACAATTGGAATACATATACAATTTGAAAACAATAAAAAATAAAAATGGTGAACATTTTGAGGATTGTATTTGGTCTAATGAAAACAATACATGTGGTCCCGACACCTGTCAATGTCACTATCAACAACTGAAAACCAAACAAGCTGAAGATGAAGCTTTACATATTATTAACTTTTATAACTTAATTAAATATAATAATTGTGTCTTTAATAAGAATTAGTTATATGATATATAGTAAGTTTATAAATGTAAAAAAAAAAAATGTAATTTTGTTGTGAAATTTTATTTATTTATGTTCAAATAAAGAAAATTGTTATGTAAACATCTAAAACCTTTCTCTTTTAATTTACACACACACACACACACACTCATTGCTTAGGAAACCATATTCATATTTAAGAAACAGATTATGAGTAATATTCGCCAGTTCATTCATGATCTACCCTAAACAAAATATTTTTTACAAATACAACTCCCACAAGAAGTTACGTTAAATCCGCTTATCAAAAAAAAAAAAAAAATAATAAAAAAAAAAATAAAACTAGTAATTAGGAAACCGTATTCGTAGACGAGAAACAGATTATAACTAATATTCATTGTCGTCTCATTAAATGTATAGTTTTTAAAACAAAATATTTTTACAAATACAACGTCCTCCTACAAGTAAAAAGATACATATACGAGTATAGGCAAGAAACAAGTTATGAATAATAACAGTCGGACTCTCACGCACACGTTTCTCATTTTTATTAGGGCGACTCATATAAATCATAAATAAGCAAAAAAAATTAGAATTCACAAGCATTCTACCTAAATAAATATTTACTTTCACCAACTTTCATCACTACCCTAATGAAAAGACCATTATCAGCAGGAACATAAGCACGCCCACGTAATCACCCCTCGGCTCTCTCCCAGTCACACACACACACACCGGCTCTCTCGTAACAGCCTAATATCAGCAGGACTCTCACGCACACGTTTCTCATTTTTATTAGGGCTACTCATATAAATCATAAATAAGCAAAAAAAAATTAGAATTCACAAGCATTCTACCTAAATAAATATTTACTTTCACCAACTTTCATCACACCCTAATGAAAAGGCCATTATCAGCAGGAACATACACACTCTCACGTAACTAAATTGCTCTCACCCATTCTCATTTTTATTAAGGATATTCACGTAAATCGGAAATGATCAAAAATGAATAGGTCAGACATATGCAACCACTACAAAATTTTCATGACCCTTTAATGAAAAGACCATTATCAGCTGACTCCCGCCCACACACATACACACACACACATACATACACATATACATACACACATACACACACACACACACACATACACACAAGTCAAACATATGCAACCACTACAAATTTTCAATTTTGCAGGTTCTCGTGAATACCCTTAATGAAATGCGCATTTTAGAACTGCTCAACTCCCATAAACATACTACTAAATTGTAATAAATATCAAAATATAAAATTGTTAAACAATAATGACATGCAGAAAACTTTTCTCAAAAGAGCTGATAAATAAATGATGGAAAATAATTTGTGATTTTATAATTTTAATTTGCCTTAACAATCGTCCTACTTTTGTTTTAAAGAATTTCTTCTATTGTCAACTAGAAGTGTGCCAATGTGGCACCATATTTGGCGCTTTAAAATATGAGATTGAGATAATAATCAGTAACAGTTGTAGTAGCTGTAATTAAATGTTTAATTAAATTTTATATCGAGACACATTTGAATAAAAGGAATGAATGAATAAATAGAAATAAAAATGAAAATAGCACAGACAGGGACGTTTGGATGAAACGAAAATATTGCCAACTTGGCTGATATCGATGTGCGCAGGCGTCGATATGAAATATGATAGCGAGCTTTATTGGCATGCAAGTTGACGTTGGGCATCCTTATCTATATTCAGATATGACGTTGAGGTACGCAGGAGCCGATATGAAATCTGCTAGCGATCTTCAATGGCATGCAAGTTGACGCTGAGGATCCTCATCTATATTCTATATTCAGATATTATATTAATATACGCAGGCGCCGATATGAAATCTGCTAGCGATCTTCTATGGCATACAGGTTGACGCTGGCCATCGTATCTATATTCCTAAAAAGACCAGTCTATGAAGTATTCGGAATAGGCGAACCAAATTCCTTGCAACATATTTTTATATTCAATTTTTTTTTTATCATCAACAAGTAACTGACAATGCCTGCCACTAAAGTTTTATCATGTAGACAAAAAGAAAAAACGTTATACTGACCACGTAATGAAATTTTACAATTTATTACGTTCATCGACGAGATACTTAAAAGGGGAAACAGTCATTTCATTTCCTATTTTATCCTTTAGGTAAATCCTTTTTGTTGAGCAAAATATTGAAAAGTAATAAAACTTGGTTTTACTTTTAAGGCCATGTTACACTATCCGACAATTCCTAGGACTTTGACCAGAATTTGCATAAGAGAATGCTGCTTGGCCCACCAAACACAAGCCTGCTGAGGTCGATGCGCTGGTTGGCAAAAATAGTAAATGTAGGGGAAATACATGGACTTGCCTACATACTTGTTTTAGTGAAATTACACAGGGAGTATGGCTGCAAGCACAGTGGTGTAGTTATCTACAATTGTTCTTCGTTTGGTACCGGTTCTGGTTTCAACGATTTATTTTTGGATTTTTTCCTACAGATCTATGAAATAGCTATATGACTTCTATTTCTCGCCTGATTTTTCTGATTTTTACATGAGAAAGATTAGAAGAAACTTTAAGAAGATGGATTTTATAATTTTTAGATAAAATTAAAGTTCGATTAACCCAAATAAAAAAAGGACAGACCGACAGGCAGACGGAGAAAGCTCTATCAACTCCTCTTCTTATTAGGATCGAGAATGCATAAAATTTATGGGGTCGGAAAATAATATTATAGAAATTTCATTGTCCGTATCAAATCTTCGGGTATGAGTATCCTTTCATCTTCTTTGGAGAAGGATATAACAATATGGCTTTCAATTTTGAAGATGATTTCGGGCGTTCTTGGCAATGCTGCCTTAAAAGCATATATCAGTGATTACATGGGGTATCATAGGAGGCACTCCAGAGATGAAAAATTCCACGTCCTTAAAGGCTGTACAAGAGCAATATTGGCCATAAGCTTAGCGTTGAAATATTTCAGTAAAATAAATATAAAACGAAAGAAATGACGAAGTCCTTTTAATTTTTTTTTTCTTATTTTTAGCGTAAAATTAAAATTATTGCCACCACTTTTATCCTATTTTATTTTCATATTATTATAAAATCACACGTTACTTGATCGTCTGAGAAGTCTTCTAGTGCAGCAATACAGTGTAAAACTGCCTTTAGCAACTTCGCCTTTTTCAACAATTAAAAGTTTTTGTATTTTTAATGGCCAACATTAGAAGTAAAATAATTAAATTTTTTTCCAATAGAAGGATGAAAGGATACTGTGTAGAAATTTAGAAGAAAAAACATTTTTCCTCTAAACATTTCTAAGCTTTTGCTTCTATTTATTATACATTTGTTTTATAAAATATATATTTCTTTTTATTTTTGCTGGCGTAGTTGCTGCTGTTGTTGTTGTTGTTGTTGTTGTTTCACCATGTAATATTTTCAATGTAAATTTTTCGTTTAAAATGAATCGAAGGAATTGTAAGTTGTAATTTTGATGGTTGGGTTTCTTAAGTAAAACCATGAGAATAAATTACACTAGATATTTTTCTAATGGCAAAGCATACATGCATATGCTTGTTGTACGTGGATGTGTGTGCACAAGCACACACACACACACACTCTGTTAAGTAATAAAATAAAATATATTTATAACAAAGAATACATAAAGTTTCTGCAGAATCTATTCAAAATGCTGCGGCATGAGAGAGAGGGATTGTGAAGGGAAATGTTTTTCATTTGGGAGTATTTTCTGAAAAGGAATATGAAATAATACGGTTTTTTTTCAATGTATGAGTTACGGAGAGTAAATGAAAACTTGTACAAAAAGCATTATTTATATGTAAAATGATTTAGATTAATGGGACCTGAAATACAGGCGAACGTTGATTATACGGCTCGTATGTATTATTGCAAATTCTCAATCGCCAGTGATAGGTTTTCGCCAATGAAGAATTACTAAGGGCGTGCCGTGCGTACGATGGCAAACTCGGCCAGATATAAAACGGAAGGCTCACGAACTTTTGTGATGTGTGGATTAAAAGGAGGAAACAATTCAACTGGATTAAAGTTAAATTTAGCTTTTTAATAAAAATCATAAAGAAACACTTTCTTTGAAGCAAGCAGCGAATTTGAATTTTTTAAAACGAATTTCCAAAAAGGTACGCAAAAAGGTACGAATTTCAAAAGTACTTATTCAAACAAGGCCCAATTTTGAAAGATCGATTTTTAAATACCTACACTTTAACGTAGCACTACTTCTCTAAAGCAGTTTGAAAGCAGTATTTTAAGAAAAATGTACTTTCCCTAAAAAGTACTTTTTGTTAAAAAAAAAGAACTTTTTTAAAAATTATTTCACTTAAAAATCACTAACTTAAAGCTATGCTTTTACCAATATAATGTTAAGCTGCGAAACTTTTTGGAATACATTTTTGGTTGTAGGACTTTTTCTAAAAGCTACCTTTGCCGAAAAAAGTACTATTACCAATAAAATAAAAATTGAAAACTAATTTTAAATTCTTTTGAACTTAAAGAAACTTAAAGTTTTATAAAAATTTGTTAAGAATTTTTAGTTAGCAAAGCGAGAGACAAAATTTATTTTTGAAAAGTACTATAAATACGGTACTCTTTTAGTCCATTCTCTATAGCCATTTAGTCATTAGTCAGCAATGAGTCGATCAGAGCAGTGACTCTTTTTTTAATTAAAACAAATTAATTTAAAACAAAGTTGGTTTTATTTTTTTTTAATAATTATTTTTATTTTTTTTTTGTTTTTGTTTTAAAGTTTTATTTTTATTAAATAATTTCTTATCTTTGTGTTTTATAATTTTTAAGAAATTTTTTAAATATTTCAATAACTTTTCATAATTGTTACTCGGTATTTGTTGCAATTAAATTTGTTTATTACTCTAGATTTAACTTTAGTTTATTTATTAATAGAATAGAATGTATGTTGGTTTGTTTACTTGTTAATTATCCTTGTTTCTTGATATTTTCCTTTCAGTTTGTATTTTTAATAATTTTTAACAAATACAAAAGACAGTTAAGATTTATTTAGAGACTAAAATATTTCGGCAATTTTAATCCTTTGTAGGATCTCGGTGAAAAGTAACTGCTTATCGAATGATGGTCAAATTTTCTTAACTGTCGTTTGTGTTGCTTTGCATTTTTAAGACTAAAAATCTTTTTTAAAAAATAATTGATTTATATAATATATTTAACACTATTTTTAATTCTTTTTTAGTCTGCTCAATTTATTTTCCCATTTTTCACTTTTCCTTTGTTACTTTTACTCCCCATTAAGAATTCACTTTTGTCTCTTCTGCACCTTAATTGAAATAATTTAATAGTGATTTTGTTTTTCCTCTTAAATACTTTTATAATTTTTATTATTTATAAATATTGTTTTCCATTTAAATTTTTATTTTAAATTTATTTTATTTTTTATATATTTTGCTTTCTTTAGTATATTTTATCCCTTGTATTGGTTTTTCAATAATTTGTTCCTTATAATTCTTTTATATTTTGTCTTAACTTTATTCTGCTTTTTTTTTCTTCTTTTTTTATATTTTCTCTTAAATAATTATAATAAATATACTCTATAAAAAAAAAAAAAAAAAAAAAACTTATTCAAATCAAGTTTTTTCTATTTGCTAATTGCTTAATTTCGTTACGAATTTGCAGTTTTGCTTGCAAATCTACAGAAAAGTTAATTTTTATATTTTTTATATTCTTGTTCACATTGTATGCTTGTGACATGTAATAGTTTTCACTTGCTGGATTTAAGGGGGGGAAAGGAAATAAATGTGTTAAATTGAGGGCAGTTTGCTACGCATGTACAGCAAATATAGGAGAAAAAAAATAGATAAAAAAGATTTCCAAACCAGAAGATTTTATTTTTTTTTTTTAATGAAAAAGAGAAATTAAGCAAAACAAAAATTAAAAATTACAAATTTAATTAAAATTGCACATTTAAAAACTTTAATTTAAATTCACACATCCTGGTAGAAAAATTCCTTAAGGACCTTGGCCAACAGGTAAGTAGGTATTACTGTTTATTAGAAAGTACTTGATGAATGCAACTCGTGGGAGCGCCTCTCCTAACAGCTTACAAGAAAAAAATTAATTAATATTAGCAAAAAATTAATGCCGTCCAATACATAAAAACTATGTATAATAAAACTATAAAAATAATTAGAATTTTTTGGAAACCGCCATAATTGCAATAATTTATTGAAAAAGTAAAAATTGGCAATATGAAAAAGGATTTAGAAAAAAACTGCTCTTAAATGAAAATAATTTTCAATATTAACAAAAAAATTAATTAATTATATTTAATATGGATTGTGTCAGCCGTTCAGCCGTTGTTAGCAGCCGCTAAAACAGAACTCGCTATTCAGTTATCTCAATTATCTGAAGCCTTTCAATCACAAAAAACATCAGCTGACATTAAATAACATTTACAAAATAATGCAAAAAAAAACTTTTTTTTTTGATATGAGTCTATTTTACTGCTCATTTCTCATACAGTCGGCATGCAATTATTCATCTATTGATTATCTGATTATTGATCTATTATTAACAGGACTTTCCCTAAAGGATGACAAAAAAAAACTAATCCCAACTTTGTTTAAGAATTAAAAATAAAATAAAAAATTTTAAGCATTTACTAAATTAATTAAATCTTTCAAATAAATGAGAAGAAGGCCTAAAATGAATAGAATGCCTAAATAATATTTTAATAAAAATTTCATTTGAAATATATGGTGAGATAAAAAAACTGCAACCAACTTCAGACTGCTGTCATTTAATTTAAATTTAAAAAAAAACGAAAAAATTATGGCGTTTTACTTTGTTGCAGTTTTTTCATCTCACCCTGTACAACATTTATAGGAAAGGACACTTTCAAAACCATCCTAAAAGGAAGTAAAGAAAAAACATTTCAAAAGCTCTCATTAAACGCGTCTTTTAATTATAAAATGAATTTTGAAAAAAAATTTAATACACAATGCTTAAAAAGCTCTCTATATTAAATAAAAAATATAAAAAAAAACAGTGCATTAGAAAAGTATTTTAAACATAAACCAAACGGAGAAATTAATCTTTTAAAAACTTCCAGCAAAATGTATGAATTGTAATGTGACGAGAAAGTACTTTTCAATAGAGTTTCATTTAGAAAAGTAAGTTAAAAGAATGCATTGTTGAGAAATGAAATTCTTTAAAATTTTTTTCACAAGTCGGCATTTAATTTATTTAACAAGGTTTGAAAACTTTTCTTTCTATACTTTTAAGACTGAGAAGGATATTCTAGATTGTACGGAATTGTAATGATGTAATGACGACAAAAGTTTAGCGGAAAAACGCCACTGGCAAGTTAATCGGAAATTATATATACAACGCTCTGCTTAGTGGAGTGCTATTATGACATTAAAAGGCCTTCTAAGAATCTAAAATCTTCTAAAGAATCACAAAATCGTTGTGGCGTATGATTTTCGTGAAATATTGATATCACGCATACAACGCACGGCCTCTGAGCGAGAATTGCTTGAGTCGTATGATTAATATCATGATGAGCCATTTGCCATACGAAAAACATTAATTATAATATAAGAGACAACACTTTCCTTTTTCCCTCTGCACAAGCAGAGTTTTATTTACAAAACATTTTTTTTCTTACATCTGCTTCACTCTGCTGTTACACTTTTAACACTTGACTGCCGCTTGACGGCAGCACACAGACACAAATCTTATATTTTGTGATTACGGTTCCGGAAGTTAATTTGATTATAGTAAAGCTATAATTTACTTCTAGTCTAATACATTAATTTAAATTTATACAATTAGACAATATGGTTGTTAATATTGCATACTTTTAGGCGCATCTAAATCGAAAATGATACATTAGCGGAATTTAAAAAGTATAAAATAAATAAGAAAAATATCTCGAGTGCATTCCTCGTTTTACATGCAATTAACACGATCTGCCTTACAAATTATATGGTTCGTCCATTTGAGAAGACTGCGCAGTACTTGAACCATAATTCCTAATTCCTGAATTTCTTCTAAGTTATCAGCCAATTAAATATTTTAAAAGCGATTGCTTTTATATCTTTTTTATGTAAAAAATTTTAAGAAAAAATAAACGAGAATGAATGGTGTGAAATAATTGGACTTAATTGCAGAGTGTAATAGAAATTTATAAATTTTATTAAATTTTTATTATTCTGGATGGATTTCATATGGAGTTACCCATATGTCACGGTATATTACACACTCTGGTTTTATTTACATTCTATGGACTGCACAAAATAGTTAATTCCTTTTTTATATTTTATGGAAAATTGCGGGAAATAATAATGTGAAGCATTGGCTATTTAAATATTTTAATGTCTTTTTTTAAATGTCCTTTTTATAAGTTCAAAATGCCACTATCCCTCATATATAATTAATTTAATTGATTTTTTCTAACGGATTTTCCTTTCCTTAAGAGCACTCTTTTTATATAACACAAAAATTATATTTTTATATTTTAATATTTCTAAATTATTTAATAAATTATTTAATTTCAATATTTAATATTTATAAACATTTTTTCGACGAAATATAGCAAATATTTTTAGATGCATAAGAACAGATTTTACGCCAAATTATACACCGAATCATTCAAAGTTGTACCTCCGTTGGCGAATGAATAATGCGTAGCCTACTAAGCCAGAGGTGTTGGGTTCGATTCCTGCCAAGACCCTAGAAGTTTTTCTGCGGTCAAGTCGAAAGCTTTCTAGGTTAATTTAGTTTGAAAAAAGAAAAATAAAATGAAAAAAAACTTTCGTAAGGATCGTAATCCCTATATACCATTTTCAAGTAATTATATGTAGAATTTTCAAATTTGATCTGAAGATGCAAACGAGATTACTTTTATCATTTTGTCATTCGTCTACACATCCGTAGATGCTAAAGTTTGAAGAAAGCTTTTTCGGCAAAGTCAGAAACGGAAAGAGAAGAAATAAATTATAAAGAGAAAGAAATAATGTGAAGACAACTGGGGAAAGGAGTATAAAACTATCCAAAAATTGTTTTACTAAATTGCTTCTGAGTACAACTAGTTGCCTACATTATAACGGGTTATCCATTTCGTGGTTTCAAAAGTATAGGACTGCAATTCGACATGTGCCAAACTAAGTTGTTAAACAAAATTTTTTTTTTCCGTTGAAAGTCCGACATTGAAGAAAATGGACCGCCTTACTATCACACATGGTGATACTGCTACAGCCACATATCGTTGCCTTAAGAGGAGATTATGGTTTACATAATCGTCCAACTACGCAGGAAGTTGTCAAACTTGTGAAGAAATTGGAAGAGACTGGAGCGGTTAGTTTCCTTAGTAATAAAGGGTTATGCAGTAGGGGTATGCACATCGCCTTAAAGAACTGAACAACCTTTTTTTCACATTGAAAAGTAGTGCAAAGCAAATTTCTCTAACTGCACTACGAGTAGATAAAATAATTTATTTAAGTACTTGTGAGAGCAAAATTAATTTTTATTAAAAATTTTGAAAGTCTTGTGAAATGTTTTATAAATCATATATTTGCTGCTTTTAGTTTTAAAACAAAAAGAATAAAAAATACTGAAATAAAAAAAAATTTCAATTCTCTGAAACAGTATTCTCTCCACTAAAATAATTTCTTTTATTTGCAACTTCAGTGTATACGGAATGACAAAAGTTTCCTTTTTTTTCTGTGTATTTCTGTACGTGTTTTCTAAGATGAATTATTTATTTATTTTTGTTTGTTTGTTTTTAATTATATTTTCAATATATTTATAAATATAATTTATTTTTGTGGTATATTTAAGTTAATATTGCATATGAAATTTTTCCTTATCTGTTGTTTTCTGTAGTTCATTTTCTTCGTTCTCTATAAATAATTTTTTTTTTCGTCTTAAAAAATAAAAAAAAAACAATAATTAAAATTAAAAAAAAACTATTCTATTGATTGGTTTTTATTTATGCATTTGCTTGATTCATTCAGTATTAAAATATTTTATATATAATTTTTTTTTTATAATTTTTTACAAAGTTGGTTTTAGAAAGTTTCCCATTAAATAAATTAAAAAAAATATATAAATTTTATTTAAATAATAATAAATTAATGTAGAGAATACTTATGAACGAAAACAACTAAATTGTAGACTTAAATACTTGATTTTTATATAATGACTGAGAAGCCCATTAAGGAAAGTTTCAATAAGCGGGGGGAACAGTACAACAACTTGTCCTAAAATGTTGTTTCATTATTATTCATAAAATGGCTAATTTTTTGCGGTGTATTTTGAAATAAAATATTTTCCTTACTTTCCAAACTAATATATATTTGAAAAATTAAGAAAAAAAATTAAATATTTAAAAAAATTTTCTAAACACGAATAAAATTTTAAGAAAAAAATCAGATTCCTTGAACTTTTCGTAGCTTTTACGTAAACGGTCAGCGGTATAAAGGGGAATTACCCCTACGTTACCGAAAGCAATACACCACAAGCAGCATTAAATGCTTTACAAAAACTTTAGAAGCCACTGGATCGCACAATAGACTCTCTTAACGAATTTTTTTTTTTTTTTGTATTAATTTTGGCTTTTAAGTCAATTGCATATTAACTTAATTGATTTGAAGAGCTACTGGCTTTGCTGAACCATCAACAAATTAATATAAAACAAAGTTCCCCTCCCCTGTAATTAATTTAATTGTTTTTTTACAACACATTTGCCTTTCCTTAAGAGATTTTTTCTAAATAATAATTAATATATTTTTTTTTATTTTTATATTATATT
The DNA here is from genome assembly GCA_963402855.1 of Ormia ochracea. Taxonomy (NCBI): domain Eukaryota; kingdom Metazoa; phylum Arthropoda; class Insecta; order Diptera; family Tachinidae; genus Ormia; species Ormia ochracea. The sequence goes on from OY727106.1 coordinate 20,946,368, forward strand.
TTACCTTGTTCACTTTAATAGCTTGAATTCTATTAATTATTTTTTGAATTGTTTCTTTTAAATATTCTAGTTTTGTATTGTATACAACTTGATTTGTAATATTTATAAATAATTTTCTTTACACTCGCATTTCCTTAATTAAGTTTACAATTATTCAATTTAATTTGTTTTTATATACATTACGATGATTAACTTTGTTGCTTTTGTTTTTGTTTTTGTTTTTGCGTTTGCTTTTGCTTTTGTTTTTGTTTTGTTTTATTCTCTTAAACTAAAATCACTGGAATTTTTTTTTCGCGTCTTTTTTTATTTGAAATAAAAAATGAAATAAATTGTTTGTTGTTGTCCTTTTCTAGTTTTGTTCTCTCTACTACTTTTTCTTTTCTGAATTCATATTTGAGATGGCGAAAATATTTACAATAGAATTCTCTTATTACACTCGTACGTTTATGGTTTTTTTTTTTTTTTTAATTTAAATTATGGATTCCGGAACTTAAATAATCAATTACTTAACATTTCCCTTTTGACAGCCTTTCTGATTAAAGTGTGGCGTAAATCCAAAAACAAAAAAAAAAAAAAAGCGAACGAATTGGATTGTTAAAAATAAACAATTATAAATCCAAATATAGTAAATTTACAATATACGACAAATGTAAAGCTCTTTATGAATAAACAATATTGATATTTAGCACAATTTTAAAATCCCAGCTTTCGATACAGGATAATTAATCATATTTACAATTTACAAATTTTCTGTTAATAAATTTCGGAACATTTAATGCCAGAAGATTGATTGAAGAAATTCCTTTGTGGGAGAATGGTAATGAACCGCCTATTAAGCAGGAAGTCACAGGTTTGATTCCTGGCCAGACTCTGGGTGTTTTTCTTAAAAAAGGAAAAACTTACACTTTTCTTATCCAGCTGGTAATCCGGTTAGTAGTTTAAAGATCCCTTTCTGTCAATTCGGATCTGGGTCTGTAAATAAGGATGGTTGAACGAACAATGGACAAAATTTCTTATGAAAATAAAGATTAAGGCGTGGTCATTTTTGCAGCATTATGAGGTAATTATGGTTCACATAATCCGCCTACTGTGCAAAGAATAAGCAAGAATATGAAAAAATTTTATAGAAGCTGTAATCGTTACAGCTCTGGCCGTGATTCATCTACATAAATCCCACAAAGACTTTCAATGCTTAATTTTCCTTGGCATTATGGGTTTTTGTAAGCCCTCAAGAGACAATGAAAAAGCCAATGCATTGGTAAACTACGAGATTTAAACTGCGATTTACAGCTGGCCTACATCAAGGACTCCACCAACGCGCATAATCTCTTACCTTAAGAGCTTTTGAGAAACAAGAGTTGCCAAATTATCGTCACGATACTGCCCGAAATATGCGAAAAAGTGGTCGAAAACTAAATTAAAAGGATGCACTGCTACACCCACAGCAGATCATTATGTTTTTTTAACTGCAATAAGGAAACTGAAAATTAATAATTGAATCAGTTTTCAATGTCTCGCCGTTTGGGTATCGCTGCCAGAAATTTCTTTTGATTAACAAAAATATGATTTTTTGGAACTTAAAATTATAGAAAAAGTTTAAAGGTTTTAATTAATATTAAGGACTCAACAATTCATTTTGCTCTAATGCAAAAAGGCTGTCATTTCTATAGTCTCAAATGCACCCTTACCCTCCCAAATGAAATCGCCCCGTGAACCTGGTCCCTTTAGGCCATTATTATGTTCCCGGCACTTTTTTAATGAATATCAGTGATATTGATGTCTTAAGCTGCCCGTATGATTATTGTTGTTGATATTTAAAGTGTTGCTTTTATGCAGTGTTGCCGACATATTTGTATTGTTGTTGTTGTTATTGCAGAGGGGATTGCCATTCAAAGAGCTTAAAGTTGAACGACGGCCTGTTGTATTGCAGCTGCCATTACGCAAAGGTAAAGCCGGTGGTGGCGGTGTTGGCGGTGTCGGCGAACTTGAAGGAGATGCCTGGTGATCGTCCGGATTAATGCTATGATCAATGGGCAGCGAATAATGCGAATTGTTGTGTAAATAATCGCCGTCTACCGTTTGGGAATATAATTTGGGATATTTTAAGTTTGCAGAATTGTTGTGATTGAAATGATCTTGTGTTAGACGAAGATGGCGATCGGTTGTATTAAATTTCGGCGTGGTATTGATAAAGGAACCCACACCATTTGGTACCATAGGCTGGCTGTATATATGATTGTTGGTTAAAGAGCTTTCCTGCTGCTGTTTGCTGCAGTTGTTGCTATGACGTGGGAGCGAACCGATGTTGGGGTTTTTACAATTGGCCAGTTTACGCATATCCTGCTGAGAGTGATAATTGTTGGGGTTGCGTGAATTATTGGTCATATATTTGATTTGATTAAGCTGATTGACAAAAGTGGTGGTATTGGTTGCAGAATTATCAGGTAGAGGAACACAGCCATTATACAATGAAGCACCATTGCTTACTTGTAGCTGTTGCAACGTATTATTGGCTGATCCCCGACCTCTGTGGGGAGGTGGGGGTGGTGCTTCTAGCTATAGTTCTGTTACAGGTATGGGTCGAGTGCCCATATAGGGCATGGCATGCTGTCCATAACCACTCGTTGTGGTGGCATAGGGTACATTTGAAGTCATGGCGCAAGGTATTTGTGGCTGACGATTCATGTAGTCCTCATCTGAAAAGGTCTTTTGGTACTCACGTTCCTTGCGTCCTAAAGCAGAGTTGCCCCAGCCACCCTTAAGGAGTTCACGTATTCTTCGACGGCATGCGTAAATGCTCAAAGCTAAAATGGTTATTGTAGCAGCTGTCGCCACCAGTAGCACGCCTATTAAAGCCTGTTGCTGAGGATCGCTGTGGGAGCAGCCTAACATGGCGGGAGTAACAGATTGTAACGTTTGACCCTTTAGATTGGGCGGTGCGGAGCAAGCAACTCCCTTTATTTGCTCATTAGTACCATTGCGCGTCATTATGAGTGCTCTCAACCACAATAAACGGCAATCACATATCAGGGGATTGTCGGAGAGATCCAAGGTTTGCAAATCCGACCAGGGAAACAGACCTTCGTCTAAACTAAATATTTGGTTTTCCTTCAAGATAATATGTCGCAAGTGTGGTAAACCCAAAAATGCATTTTCCTGTATATCACTGAACATTTTATTGGTCGATAAATTGACCAGCTCTAAATTGGTATTGCTGCCGAATGCCGAATTCTCTAATTTCCTTAAGCGTTGTGCTCCCACAATCTGCAGTGTCTTAAGATTTTTCAAACCCATGAATGCATTTGCGGGTATAACTTCGAAATCATTTTGACCCAAAGACAAATCCTCCAGTCTGTCCAAATGAGATAAAGCCAATTGTGGTATAAACTGCAAGCGATTGTCTGATAAATCCAAATATCGAACAACTTCTAAGCCCTTCATGGCCTCCAAAGAGATGTTATGCAGTCCGGCTCCTTTCAAATCTAAGCGTGTTAGACCCTTTAAATCTCCAAAAGCATTATTCGGTATGGACATAAAAGAATTACTGCCCAAGTACAATTCAGCCAATGACGGCATGGAACGAAAATTTTCTACTGCCGGTACAGTGGTCAAGGTATTGTCATCTAAATACAGAACCCTCAAGTTCTTTAGCCCGTCAAAAGCATGAGCACCTATTTTACTTATACGGTTTTGTCCCAAATTCAATTCCTCCACCTTAAGCAATGGCGCAAAAGTCAAGTCCTCCAACTCAGCCAACAAGTTGCCTCGTAAATTCAGCACTGTCACTGCTGACAGGCCAGATAAAGTTCTGTTACTAATTTGGCCAATTTTATTGTGATTCAAGTGCAACTCCTGCAGTTTACGTTGAAAGGCAAATGTCCTTTGGGGTATAGTTACCAAATCGTTGTAAGACAAGTCTAGAAACGTTAATTCCGCGTAGAATTGTATGCTGGAATCAATCGTCTTAATTTTATTATTCTTTATAATCAAACGTTGTATGGAGGGATTCAAAGCAATGGGCAATACATCTAAAGTGCCTTCACCACATTTCACCACCAAAGTGTCGTCGTCACACTGACAGCCATTGGGACAGTTGGCCAAGGCAGCAGTAACAGGCATTTGGGCACTGAGGCTCACTAAAACAAATGACAATGCAAACAGCCAGGCTACTGAATATGCGGATTTTACAAGACTGGCATGCGATGGCGATCGAGACTGTGTTGGTGCTGGTGAGCTCCAAGACGAGTTAGCTGCCCATAGTGATCCGCGGGTTTTGTGACTTGTCATTAATCTTTGCAGAGTCAGATCGCTGCAAGCCTCACTCAAACGTTGCTCTAATGCCTTATCCATAAGCGATTTCTGCTGTTTCTCTTCTTCTCCTTGACCGACCTCTTTTAGTTTACCATCCATACTTTTTACTTTTACTTCCCCTTTTCTTTTCGTTGTGAGTCTCATGATTATTTTTTGGTTTTGCGATTTTTGTCTCTCTGCTGTTTATTCAATTTATTTGATTTATTTTTCGATACTTTGGCTCGTTTTTTTTTTTTATATAACTTAAGTTGGAATTTCTTGCAATACAGTTTATGCCACAAGTTATCCAAAAGTTACTACAGTTTCCTATACAAATGCACGTTTATATTATTATTTATTGCAGTGTGTAGCGCTGGCTGCCCATTGATCGCTGACGACGTTAAAGCAGTCATTACAATGAGAATTCAATTATCTAAGAGAATAAAAAAGAGAATAAAAAGTTCAAGAATTAAAATGTGATTGGAATTAAGTGAAATATTTGCATAACAGAAAATGCTTAGCACTCCAATATAAGATCATGTGATGTATCATTTGCACTTTCTTTAAAGTAAAATATTTCATTCAATATTTTTATCTGATTTTATTTAAGAGCTGTTTAAAGAAACCTCATTTTGGTTCGTGGAGAACCAAATCCTGGGAGTGCAGCAGCTATTGAAGCCGGATTCCCAGCTAAATTAAGCTGCTTATCATGTTCTTAATGGTATATTAAATAACAAGTTTCGTAAAATTAAACAAAAATATATACATTTCAGTAGTCTGAGAGATATTAAGTCGAATAAGTTTATAAAATATACAAAATTAATAGTTGTTGATGTTGGTTTCAGGTGTACCACACATCAAAACTTTGGCATTAACATTTTTGCAAGCTGATATAAAAGGATCAATTGTTTCAACAATTTCGTCCTGGTCTTCTTTTGACAACAAAAGGTTCTCAATATTAGCCTCACGTTGTATACAATCTCTTAATTCATGCTTTGCGAACGATATAAAAGTGATTAATTTACAATCCAGGAAACTCTGCAATAAATTTTTTCCCATCGTGTACTCTTCCGCGGATAACATTGTGTTTAAACTAAATACATAGAACAGTAAAACACGTTGATTTGTATTTTTAATTACCTCAAGCAGCATTTGGTTGATTAATGCAACTGCATCGTAATCAAAAACTTGCATATTTTCTATGATCACACTAAATTTAATCCACAATTTGATAAATTCTTAAAAAGTTCCCGTATTACTTTAAATTTTTCAGCTTCGTCTGGTCCGTATTTATTCCAGGAGTATGTATGAATATTGTCTTGCCACGGAAAATGTTTTGGCAATAAGCTTAAAAATAAAGTTTTGCCTACACCAACTGGACCAACTAAAACGATAACATTAAGGTCACTTTCGTGTGACAAAGCCACCTCTATTTGGCGCATTGCTTGTTCCTGATGCAGTATATCTTTTTGTTTTATAATTTTAAGCAACATTTCAGTCTCAAATAGTTTTTGAACACAGTAATTTCTTTTGCCATGTACGATTTCTGCATATTGATTACGATAATTTTCAAAGAATTGTTTTAATATTTGGTTAGGTTTAGAATTATTTTGATCTTAATAGTGGTCCATGAATAGTGCGATACTAAATACTATGACTGCTGTTGTCATTAAAATACGTTTAAATCTACTGCGTGTTACAAAATCGGTCTTTTCAAATTCTTCGCAACTTACTAGTCGACGGATCCTTTTGCGTTTCTGATTGTTTGGTTTATCTAAAATTCTACATTTGTCAATATGAGCCGCGTCATCTACATCGGATTCACTCTTGATTTTGCCTATCGTTCCTTGATCATGTGTTCCTTGATCGTGTTTAGATTTATTGAAGCAAATTTTCAAATTTATGAGGAAAAATTGAATTTCTACACTTTATGAATTTTGTTAACACAAAAAATAAATTCAAACACTAATTTCAAATTGAACATTTTTTTATTTACACAATTACAACAAACTTCGCATATCACAGGGTAGAAAATTGCAAAAATTTTAAAATATTTAATTTATTTAAAATAATAATTATTAAATATTCTCCGGGGGCGGTGTGGCAGTAACTTGAGAAAGAAACCAAGTGAGAGTAAAAACTCCAAATTAGTGTAAAAAGGGATCAAAAGCCACCAATTTCCCAGCATGTTTAAAAGTACTTAATTAGTTTTATTGCCCTGAGAAATATTAAGTGTGATTCAAGTCACACCCCAAAGAGGAAAGTAGTTAAGCCGGTAATCTTGCGATATGATTTATGGTTTACGGACAACTTGCCTTCATTTCTTTATGAACAATATATATTGTTTAAAAAAGACTACTCATAGTCTTTACAAATTCTGTCCTTTTTAATACGTTTTTTTAATACACAAATCTTAAACAGAAATGACTAACATTTCCTCACACAATTAATTGTCAAAACTTTAAAGTGTCCTTCATTGTTCTTTTAGCCGAGTTACTTACTTGCCTTAACCTAAATAACTACTGACAAAGAAAAAGTAAAAGTTATTTTCAAAACTAGTAAATAATTTGCAATATGTTTTTGTTCAAAAGTTTTACTTCAAGAAAATACTTTGAAGTTGCTCTGTTATCTTAATGTTGGCTTATTTGTTGTGGCTATAAAACACAACACTTCTTTATCGGGCGATAATTTTGTGCTTTTTAAGCGGGATGTAGATAATTTAAAAATGAAAAGGCATGAATAAACTGAAAGAACTGAAGGCTGGCAAATATATTGTTTATACGTTGCCACTACCGCAAGAGTAGTAAGAACTTTGCTAACCAGGTTACTTTGAGGAGGCATCTTCGCCTTTTCTGTAAACAAGGCAGGGCCAAGAAACGCCTACTGAAGTGAAAGACATTCCACGCCACTCTAAGAGCATAAAACTTGCTTTAGTATCAGGCTCTTGTTAACTACATTGTTATTGCTATCAAGAGGCCTTCTTGAAGGCCTTTTAAATGCCATTTTTTAACGCAGAGTAATTTAAAATGTGTACTCAACTTCAAACCTCTAGTATTAGGTCTTTGCTATTTGTTAAAGATTAAAATTCCAGCAAGGCTGGGGTACAGAAGCAAAAGTATAAATTAATACTTTATTTGTAAACTAAACTGATTTATTACGCTCAAGTTGGCGCCAAGCCTTACCGACTCTGCCATTTTTGTTATACGACTTCTTTGCACTAAAGCTTTATTCTATAGAGCTTAGCTGCTCTTTCGTGTTGAAGTAAAAGAAACATATAATTTACATGCTTTTGGCATAAACAGGATACATTAGGATAAATTTTATATGTCAGTTGAGTTGTACGAATATATTTGAAACGAAAAATTTAACACGTTAAATAAAACACTTAAAACGGTTCTTTCCATCTCCAGCTCTATAAAGTTTATAATAAGGAACTTTTTGAAAAAAAAATTAAAATAAAAAGACTTGAAAACCCCAAGACTACGGTTGCAGCCATCTCTAGTCGCAGAAGGAGTTGCACTGGAATACATCCTGTTCAAAAAGTAAATTTCTCTCACATTATTGCATTCATTTGATTGATGCATTTCCTGCTTTGCTATTCAATAGCATTAATTCGACCAACTAACATACTTTTCTAAGTGACACGAGTAAAGCACGCCGAGTTTATGCTAAGGAGGCAAACCCCAGACCTCGATGTAGTACAAGGGGATGCTGCTTTACGAGGTTAGGATAAAGGGACCAGGTATGAGTTAATTAAAGCTTATGATGTTCTGGTTTTTCCCGAGGTAATACAGGAAATAAACACGGGTAGGGGAACTCCAGCAAAAGAGGATGATGTGTTTCAGTATAAACCTCTACGTCAATTGTTTCGAGCTTTTCAATACTTTTTTTCGGATTTCAATTTTAAATTTGTGATTTTGTGTTATAATCCGCCTAGATGAATGCACCAGGGATCAGTTGGTTGACAAGGGGAACACAAATAGTTGACCTAAATTGGACTATACTCATACGACAGTTTTTGCCTCGAAATCAGTTTTTTTTTTAAAAAAAAAAAAGGTCCAGGCAGAAATCGAACCCGCTGTGTGTATTTATTCGCCCACGGAGACACCTGTGGTCATAAACATTTCACATCTAACTAGTTCTAGGTGTATGACACAATCTTGGCCTCCCAGTTTTATCTTCTCAAAGTCATTAATCACATTCTTTCCACGGAAAAGCTATTTGGCACCATTTCTGAATTCAAAGTTTTCCTTTTAAAATCTCAATGGCTGGATGTTTCCCTTCTATTTTATTTACTACCAACATTGCACAACAAAATTTTAAAAACTTAAGATTTATATATTTCAAGTAAACTTCTTGGAATTTTTCAGCGTTTCCAACGTGTTTCTTCTTTGCTTTATAAGTTTCGGCGACCTTGAATTAAAAAGTTGTTCTCTGTTTTAGTTGTTTCACTGTAGCGATATAAAAGACTTTCAATTTGTAAATTGCTTTCCTTTTACAGATAAATTTAAGGAAAAAATCTAATGAATATCAAAAGTGTTGAGAATTTAAAAAAAAACCTTTTTAAATTTTTGGCCAAAAACTATAGTAAATTGAACTTAAAAGAAACAATCGATTTCAGGCTTGCTGGAAGTACGCACATCCTAATGGTACCACTACACACTATGAAGGGTTTTAAGACTTTTGTTTCTGTGCCTGGCTGTTGTTCAAATAGCTGTCAGAAATTATTTTCCTTTGAAATTCTAGACATCCTCCCCTTAACAGTTGAGAAAGGAGAAAAAAATGATTTTTTTCCACATTTTAAATAAAACAAATTTTTAAGTTTTGTGGCTTTTTTTTTATGATACTTAAGGCGCAGCAGTATACGGGCACATACACGGTTTTTGTGCCAAGGAGAATCTTAAGAATTTAGGCGATAAAAAGTAAACCGTAATCATAAAGTTTAAGCAACGGATCGCAAAACTTAAATGAAAAAAATTTCAGTGCCATTTTTATGGTCTCTTTATTTTCTTTTTAAAGAAACTGGCGAACAATTGTAAAATTTTGTGGTTTATTAAAAGCTCTCTGTGGGTTAATAGTAAAATAGATGGTCGTAAACACACGCACAGTCACACATGGAGGCATACTAACACTAAAGCACATACCAAATTACATCCTCTGTTGGCCTTAAGGGAAATTAAAATGTATTACTTTTTATGTATATGTGCGGGTGTTTTTCATTGAGTCTGTGTATGCAAGCCAGAAGGGTTTTTTCTCAACAAAATTTTGAAACATTTTACAATAAAAGCATGTTTAAGTTTTCCTCCAGCTGAACCTTTAATTTTCCAAAATCTAAGGACAAGAATGCACTCTCATTTATTTTGTATATTGTGCGGTTAAAATGTTTTATATTCATTTGCCTGCATTTCGTTTGATGCCAAAGCCAACCTTATCGGTACACACCTTCAAACCAACCGTTTGAAAAACTAAAATGGCAAACTTGCTTATATACCTTAAAATCAAAATATACTTAAAAATCAAATGAGAATTTCAGAAACATTATTATAGGAAAATATTCTTATGGTTATGAATCGTTAATGTTATCGTTAATGTTGTTATCGGTATCACCAAACCAGCACATGCTCAATTAGTATACCATATTTTAGGCCAACACACTTTGAAGTACACACTTGTATCCTCGCTTATCACTTAACTGCCAAATTCAATACTTAATTTATTAAAAAAAAAAAAAAAAAAAAAAAAAAAAATCCATATTAAAATTAAACGCCTACTTAATTTTATCTTTGAATTCATAAAATCAATTGCGAGTGCCTTCAAATCCGTACCAACGCCACAATGTAAACCCACTTCCTCTCCTTCCCGATATCCTTAAACAATGTTAATACATTTTGCTCAACATACATTTAACACATGTCACATCTTTTATTTAAGGAATAATTTCATGTTTATTTTTTATGGCTGTTTCTTTTATTATTCTCCAAGTTTTCTTACAAAATTCTTCCTTTTTATATTCCATCAACCATGATATGGAAAGTGCTTCTTCTTTGTGTGCTCATGTTTCGTTTTGTTTGATTGTGAAGAACAAAAACTAAAAACACGTTAAATTGCTGTTAAATAAAAATCTATGCGATGCCAAGGCACAAAATTTATACGACTTTGTATAAACAATCTACTAAAATGGAAATGAAGAAAAAATAATAATAAATAAAAAAAAGTGAATATAACGATTCCTTGCCAAGTGAACGAATAACATTTTTTCCATCAATGAATGTGTGTGACAAAAGAAGAAAAAAAAATTAAGAAAAAAAAACCAGAACTTTTATTGACTATTGAATTGTTTACAAATAAAATGTTTAAGAGAATTTATACAGTATAGGAGGTATTTTTCGGAGGCCTACAGTGCCAAGCCTTGAGAAGTTATCGACAAAAGTGCCGGTTCCACTAGCTCAAACAATTGGAGCAGCTTAAGTGGCTGGCAAATTTACTAAATAAATGCTTTACTCGCCGAATCGAGAAGTTGAGAAAATAGGCCGAATATTATATGATGAATTTTAAAGCTCTTTCCAATTAGGAAATCGAAAATACGCCAGAGAAAAAATCTTTTCTCTGGCGAGATATCATTGCTATAAGTTTTTCGTGATTAGGGGAGATAATCGATTTAGGAAGAGAAAGTAAATTCAAATGCAGTCTTAGAATTATTCTTTAATTACGGGAAAATTTTAATTAGGCCCAAAATGAATAATAACATTATGTTACTCTTCACATTCTGTTACTCTTAACATTTTGTTACTCCCCACATTCTGTTACTCTTAACATTCTGTTACTTTTAACAGGACGTGAAAGTAAATTCAAATGCAGTCTTGGAATTATTCTTTAATTACGGGAAAATTTTAATTAGGCCCAAAATGAATAATAACATTCTGTTACTCTTCACATTCTGTTACTCTTAACATTCTGTTACTTTTAACAGGACGTGAAAGTAAATTCAAATGCAGTCTTGGAATTATTCTTTAATTACGGGAAAATTTTAATTAGGCCCAAAATGAATAATAACATTCTGTTACTCTTCACATTATGTTACTCTTAACATTTTGTTACTCCCCACATTCTGTTACTCTTAACATTCTGTTACTTTTAACAGGACGTGAAAGTAAATTCAAATGCAGTCTTGGAATTATTCTTTAATTACGGGAAAATTTTAATTACGCCCAAAATGAATAATAACATTATGTTACTCTTCACATTCTGTTACTCTTAACATTTTGTTACTCTCCACATTCTGTTACTATTCACATTCTGTTACTCTTAACATTCTGTTACTCCTAACATTTTGCTACTATTCACATTCTGTTACTCTTAACATTTTGTTACTCTCCACATTCTGTTACTATTCACATTCTGTTACTCTTAACATTCTGTTACTCCTAACATTTTGCTACTATTCACATTCTGTTACTCTTAACATTTTGTTACTCTTCACATTCTGTTACTCTTAACATTCTGTTACTCTTCACTTTCTGTTACTTTTAACAGGAAGTGAAAGTAAATTCAAATGCAGTCTTTGAATTATTCTTTAATTATGGGAAAATTTTAATTAGGCCCAAAATGAATAATAACATTCTGTTACTCTTAACATTCTGTTACTTTTAACATTTTGTTACTCTCTACATTCTGTTACTCTTCACTTTCTGTTACTTTTAACAGGAAGTGAAAGTAAATTCAAATGCAGTCTTGGAATTATTCTTTAATTACGGGAAAATTTTAATTAGGCCCAAAATTAATAATAACATTCTGTTACTCTTCACATTCTGTTACTCTTAACATTTTGTTACTCTTCACATTCTGTTACTTTTAACATTTTGTAATCTCGGAATTTTATTGTTATCCTTCGTACGCCTTCTCTTTCTTTTTGACTTGAATACGGCCTCTTAAAAAAACATTATTCTCAATTTAACTCTCTAAATTATAAAATGCCTCCATGGCAGAATTTTGTAAATCCTTTCCAGAAATTAAACGTCCCCTTCTATCTGCGGTTCGTAAATCTCTTATATTCTGTTACGTGTTTGTACACTTCGCCCCCATTCCCTGGGATTACGGCTTCTTTTTCATCCAATCGAATCATTTGCTGCAAACTTCTCATTGCTGTGATCGGATGACAAAACCGAATAAATACAAAATCGTTTTTGTGAACCAAAAGACTCATATATCTCTTCCATCATAATATTATCACACTTTAATTTTTTTTCAAAGACTATTTCTAATAAAATTGAGATTTATAGGACTTGTCTTTAGTATCTACACTTGTGGCAATTCGAACATATTCTATTCTATTTATTCTATGTTTCTCGCACTTAGTTTCTCGCACTTCGCTTCTCGTCTAAGGGGTATAACGAAATTGAACGAACATTTTACAGATGCCTACATAGCAGAGGATAAATAGTACAAAAGGTACTACTGGAGTTAATCTGATTGTCTTGTGATGTGTAAAACGATTTTGTCATTTAGTGCTACTAATAGCTACTACTAGAGGTATTCGCTTTGAATGAGCGTGTGAGGAGCTAATCAAGTGCTTCAACATTTATATTTGAAAAATGGAGTTAATCGGTTTGGCAATTTAATCAGCCAAATATCAATCGTACAAGGAGCCAGTATTTTCATTCTCATCGAATCGTTTCTAATACGTCTGGTGAGCAGAAATTTAAAGAAAAATTATATATTTTTCTACTTTGAAAAAGCGAGTGTCGTTAGCTGAACTTGATAGTTCGCTAAGAATAAATAAATTCTGATCTCATGCATCCTCTTTCGTTTTTATACCGCCTTGATCGAACTCCAACTGCAACACAAGAGGGGCGGCCAAACTACTCCAATACATGGCATAAATAGAGGCTCTTTTCATTCCCTAAAGAGAATCAGCAATTGCAAAAAAGTATGTTTAAAACAATTTTTATTCCAGTTGAAATTATTTATAGAGTTTCGGTGTAATTTGGCATTTCATTTTAATAGTCAAAAATATTTTAATTGTCATTGTGAACTAAGAAGCTTTTCTTAAGCGTACAACTTGGATGTACAACACGGTCGTATAACAAAGTTGTTAAAGAAAATCTTTCTGTAGCTCACCATGCGTTCTTATGGCTTATAGCTTATAGTTTTCAAAGCTATCCGAATCATTCCTTAAAAACGTTTTATGCAATAGATTTTGTAAAAAAAATGTTTTTTTTTTCAGAAAAAAAAAAACTTTTATAAAAAATGCAATCAAAAAAAAGTTTAATATATTTAAATTCGAATAGAGATATTCTCTGAATCAATCATGTACGAAAAATGTTTAAATTATTGTAACGGCAACTAAAAAGAAATCACCCGTTTGCAGAATTTTATCTTTTCAGAGAAATTTATCGTACGTTCGAAAACTGCAGCATGTGTGCTTGTATTTTCAACATTTTTCTAAACATTAAGGCAAAAAAGAAAATATTTATTTATCTATGATTTAAAATTTTACAATTTCATATTATCATTGAACTGCACAAAAAGCTATCAGTCTTCAAAATGACTAGTGTGCCAGGACAAAAAGCAAAAAAAAAAAAAAAAAAAATTAAAAAAAACATAAAATAAATGAAATACAGTGAAACTGACTAAAGCAGAGAGAAAAGAATAAAATAAATAAAAGACTGCATTCTGTTAACAAGTATTTCTAAATATTTAACATTTCTACTTGTACAATTGGAAATTATATAAAATAAAGGATATAAGACATTAAATCAATTTTTTTTACTTTTTTAAATTTTTGTTTAATCAGAAAAGTTTGAATCGTTTTATCGTGCAACGACTTTACAGCAGGATAAAAAATGATTTCAACTGTAAGGAATTCTTCCAAAAACACATTAAACTTATAATACTCGTAAGGAAAATGAAATACTTTCACTGGAAGATAATTTTTTACTGCCAGAGTGGTCAACTGTTTACCTCAGCCATGCAATGCACTGTGTCCAGATTGAGGGAAAGGAAAGATGGAACAGTCAGGGACTACGCTTTTGCCACTTTGACATTCCAACAATAATTAAAGACAAACATTTGCGAGATGTGTTTTAACAACGGCCAGAGTTAGGAATCGATCTTGCGACCTTAATTTTTTTGTAGTTGAAAAAAATACCAGTTCAGCTAACGATATCCCTACTTGAGAAATATCGCCGAAACTGCAACGTATGGCCAACCTATTTCTATTATATTGTAAATAAAAGTATGTTATTAAACTACGAAAACAAAAGTACGTTAAAAAGCATTTCATGTACTCGTATATTGAAAAAATCTATTTGGGCTATTCACAGGTCATTAGATTTAACATATTTTCGTTACATTTTGCGCATTAAAATTTTTGATTTAAGATTTCTGCAATTACTTCTATTGGCGAATTGTTATGCCCCCAGTGCAATATTTATGCATAACAATACTAGATATTGAAGTGGAGTTATACTTATGCTTTGCACTGTATTTGTGTTGCATTCGTTCGAAAATCATTCTGAACATATTCGTGCAAAAATTATGTTTAACAAATCCAGAAATCATTTTTCTATTTTTGTGAAACATATTTTATGAGGAATTTTCGCTTTTTAATTATTATTTTTAATATTAATTAATTAAATATTATATTAAGATTGAATTCTTTGCTAAAAAAGATACACAAAAAAAAAATAAGATACAGTTTAGCATTGGCGGAATATATTATCCTTCCGACGGGCAGCCAAAAGTATTTAAAAAGTTGCAGCTAAGCAACTTGATTGTCTATCTGAATAATGATTGTTCACACGACTTTTTGATCTAAAATAAGCAAACAATCATGTTTAAACGTGCATTAGTGTATACAATAATTAGCGCCATTTTTCTTCACCTGGTACTTGTTATCATATCCTCTTTGGCAACGGAAAGGATAAGATAAATATGTAATAATTGGGAAGAATTCATGGAAAGCAATTTTATATCACAAAGAATTTGGAATTGCTTTGAAAAAGCTGCAAATTCATCTTATGCAGATCTGTCAGTATATGCATTCATTATTATTTGCTATTAATTTTTTTTTTCATTTCAAATTCGGTTTTATTCTGTGAATTGCAAGTATTCTTCTGCTGTCAGCTGATTTAGACAGCTGAGCGATAAAATTTGTTAAACGTTTCGGATTACCTACTAAGAAGAAGATAATTTGAGAAAATATTTCACCCTTCAAAGTTTTTAAAGCTCAATCTGCGGCTTCAACTATTCTTTATATGCATTCAAAAAAGTTTTCAATCAAATGCTTTGACAAAAAAAATCAAGTTGTGAAAAACGAAATTTCAGAAAATACTTTTCCCTTCAACAATATTTATAAGCCAGCCAAATATTTATCTTTAATTTTTTATATATATACATATATATGTATATATTTTTTTGTATATATTACACGCCATTCGTATATCTAAGAGGATAAAAAATGCAAATACTTGACGAATCTACTACAATAAATAAATGTATTGCCATCAAAACAGAAAATACAAAACGTTTCATATCCGACATGTGTATTACGTCTTTGTAGTCAAATAGTTTTCACGTTTTTTTTACTATTTTTATATTTTTATATTTCCCTTTCAGATCAAGCGTTTAGTTGGATCTGTATAATACGCGGATGTTGTAAACATGATTGCGAGACAAATAGTATAAAAATCCTTGTTTGTGAGCTACATAGAGAGCACGTTGAAATGGCTTTAAACTTAAATTGACATGAAAGTTTACATTTTGTATTGACGTTACAGCGATGCTAAAGGCCTGCTTCAGGTACTTCCAATGCAGCACTAAACATTTTTGTATTTCCATGAAAAGGCGTTTGAATGCATAACATCGAAATTAATGGAAGGAAATTTAAGCAATTTTGCTTTTGCAGGAGAAACTCATATACAAAGAAATCCAAGGACATTTGCTAGGACATGTTTTAAATTGCTAAGGAAAATCTGAAAGGACTAGTAATGCGTTTCACAAATTTTCTTTACAAATTCACACACAAAACATGTATGAAAATGTTTTCATGTTTGAGTGGACAAGAAAAGATACTGAGAACAGCAGAGCAATTTTACTGCCCAATGCTTTGACACTCAAAGCTTTCCTTAATATGATAACTCTTCAAATATTAACTTGATATCTAAATTTAATTTATTATACTGCAGTTAACGGCTTTACTTGACAACCAGCTGCTTGTGATGTTCACAAAAAGAGCTTTCAGTTTAACCCTGCACAGGCACTGCTTGTGCGCAAATTCTCTTTCGCATGCCTTTATCACATACACGTGCTTGCAAACTGACATGAGCAAAAAATTGATTGAATCCTGTCTATAACTGCAGCTTTGCAAAATTACCGGGTTTTGTAGAGGTTTTACTGTTTGCAACTTTAGACATGAATTTAGCTGTGACATGCAAATATTTACTAGTGTATCAAATTTATCCTTACAAACTTGCTGCTGTTTTAAGCAATAAAAAAAAAAGAAAATAAAGAAACAGGAAAGATGTACGAGGCATGTTTCGCCGATTGAAAGCTTTGGGAGGGGGTGATTGAAAGCTTTAAGGGGTAAGAGTGAGAGTTCTGATGAAATTGAAAACTTACAGGATTTTACAGGATTTTAATACCTCAAAAGTATTTTCAGTTTTTTTTGAGTAAAGATCACACCTCGTATATGTCAAATATAAAATAGTGTTGCGTTACGATTTCTTTTTTTTTTTTTTGTTTTTTTTTTTTTTTTGTAATTGAGCTCTGTTACAATTCTAATATATTAAGCAATGACAAATCTTTACTGGCAGCAAGACTTATTACGACATTTCTTGATTCCCTTTTCCATCTCAATGAAGACAAAAAAAAATTATTTTTTTTTTTTGGAAAACGGAAATTAACAATTTTTCAGATAATGTGAACTGAAACAACAAAATAATTTTAAATACAGTTAAAGGATAACATTTGAATTTCCTAATTTAAAATAAAAAAAAAAAATGAAATCATGGTTTTTAATAACAAACTTTTCGAATAAACTTTTAAAACTCCATTTACAAAATAAATATTTTGGCAGTGTTAAGACATCTCCTCGTACAAAAGGGTTTTCCAACAGAGTTTGTATGTAAATTAGTTTGAAAAAGAAAAAGAGTGTTTGTAACAATTTTGGTTTTATTATTTTGTAAATGCCGAAAAGGATAATTTTTTTTTTTTTAATATTATGCTGAATGTGAGGACAAATTTCCTATTTTAGGGAATTTTATGAAAAGATTTCTTGGAAAAGTGTTGTGGTAAAAATTTCTTTAGAAATTCGTAGATTTTTGTAAAATTCTGTTTGAAAGTTTTTATAAAAATATTATTGATTTTTTTTTGGTTTTAGACAAAACTTATTCTAAGAAATATTTTGAAAAAATTCATTTAACAAACTTCTCTAAATAAGATTGTGCAGATAATTTTCTGGTAAAATTTGTTTATAAAAATTCTCAAAACTTTTATTAGAAAAAAAAATTCAAAAATTTTCTTTAAAAACCACTGTGCAGAGATTTCTTCACTTATCTTTCTCTAAAAATTTTGTTATACAATTCAGATGGAAAAATATTTCTATTAAATTTTAACAAATTCATTTAACAAAATTTTTTATACAAGAATATTTTAAAAAATTTTTGATTAATTTGGTTTAAAAAAATAATTAAACAATTTTTAAAATAAAAAATTAAATTCCTCTATGCAGAAATTTTATTATTTACCTTCTCTAAAAATTTTATTATAAAATTTGAATGGCAAAATATTTCTATTAAAGTTTAACAAATTCATTTAAGAAAATTTTCTACATTTAAAAAATCACTGATAAAATAGAATTAACTCTTTTTTAGAAAAAAAATTCAAAAATTTTCATTTAAAAGCACTGTAGAGAAAATTCTTCAAATTCTTCTTTCTGTAAAGTATTATAATAAAATTTTATATAAAAAATATTTCTATTAAATTTTATAAAAATTCATTTAGAAAAATTTTTTACCCAAGATTATTTTAAAAAATATTTGAATTTTTTTTTTAAAAATTTAAATATATAATAATAAATTTAAAATTTAATTAAAAAATTTTTTTAGAAAAAAAATTAAAAATTTTCTTTAAAAGCATTCTGTAGAAATTTCTTCATTTATTTTTCTATTAAAATCTTATAATAAAATTTTATATAAAAAATATTTCTATTCAATTTTGCTTACATTTTTTTTTTAAATGTACTTTTAGGAAATATGCTTTAGAGAAAAATTTTCCAAAAATATTACAAATATTTTTTCGAATTTTATACAAGTTTTATAAAAAGTATATGAAATTTCCAAAATGTTCAAAAATATCTATGTGTGAAATTTTATGTAAAAAATTTTTATAAAAAGTATATATAAAAAAGTATATAAAATTGGGTTTTTATAAGCTCTTTAATAATATATATATGGAATATTTTACGCAAAGAATTATGAAAAATATTTTTCTGAAGCAATTTTTAGAATTTTTGCTTCACTGGCTTTATTTAATTTACTTCGCCTTTTTAGAAACAAATTTCAAACGCAACAAAATTTATCATTTTTAAAAATATGCAAAAAGTAACAGATTAAAGGAAAAGCTTTCTAGCCCACTTGAAGAAAACAAAGTTCCAAAGAATAGACTTTGGTTATCAGCCAGCCGTTGTGCTCTTGCGTTGGCTGGTATTGATGACAAATTTTGCCAAAGACATTTTTAAGACCTTTAAAGTGTCTGTTGCAATGACGGTTTTAATGCATGTTTTATAATGTTTTCCCCGCTTTTCTTCTTGTTCTTCATAAAAAACACATAAGGAATAATGTTAATATCCTTCCGTCGCAAGTATTTTTACAGGAAATATTTCTCTTGTTCTAGCTTTTTTTTCTTTTTTTTGTATTTGTGTTTCTTCTCACTATGTAAATATCTGATAAACAGCCGGAAGCACCTAAAGTTATGCTACAATATACTTTGGCTTTTAGCAGTAAAAAAGCCTTTTTGTGTTTCCCCTTCTTTATTAAAATGATATAAAAGCAGCATAAAATTCAAGGATTTGTTGGATTTAAAAGCAAAAAATAATAATATTTAAATAAATACCTTTAAGTGTTTTTGTGTTGAGAATCCCCGCAGAGAACCGCCCATTATTATCATGTGATTTTCATAAACAACTTGTTGTTCTCAACAATTTTACTCGTGCTCGTCTACGTCAGACCTTTTTTTCTTATGGCAGCATTTCATAATATTTTGAAGCCCGTATATTTTCCAAACTTAATTTTGGTGCTAAAATGGAATTTTGTACTGCTGCAGAGACTTTTCAAATTTAAAGCCCACAATGACCCTCAAAAAACCTTTTGCTCTACTCGTATGTGAGTATGTGTATGTGTGCGGGTGTGTGTGCATAATTCTTTGTTTTGCCAAGTGTCAGTTTACAAGCTTAACAAGTTTGGCCGAAAAACTAAATCTATAGAAACCAAATTTACATACAATACAGGCAAAGTATACGAGTATCGCATGTAATTTTTTATTTCATGCTCTCAGTTTTTGAGGTATATTTTTCCGGATTTATTTTTACAGTTAAACTTTCGCATACACGTTTCATGTTTTCTTCTAGTTTTGCCAACTTGTTGGGTTCAACAAAATTTATATTTCGTTATTATTTTGGCTTTAGATAAAAAAAAAAAAATGCATAAAATTTGTCAGACTTTTGGGCCGAAATATAAAACAAAATATTGCGGAGCAGAAGTTAAATAATATAAAGAATGGCAAAGAAAATATTTTTAGGAAAATTTCTAAAATTTCGTTAAATTATCGAAAAGTTTTTAAAGAAAACATTAAACAATTTATTACAAAAATAACAAAATAACATTCCGAAAAAACAACGTTAAAAAAATCTTTCAAATCTTTTTCAGTTACCGGCTGTCATCTGCAATCAGATTTTATGAAAAAATTTCTGCAGAAAATTTCCAAAAAGAAAACATTTTTTGTTTTATTTTTTTGTTTTATTATGGAAAATATTTTTTTGACATTTCTAAGAAAAAGAATTTTTACAGAAAACTTTTATAAAAACACCATACGAAAAAATATTTTTTCAACTTTAACGAAATTAATGCAAAATGTACTACACAAAAAAAAATTTAAAGTTGCTAAAGAAATTTTTATAGAAATTTTGTAAAGAAATTTTTTAATTTTTTTAGTAAAATTTATATATTTTATTATTTAAAAATTTATTTAAAAATTTATAAATATATTATTTTTATAGAAAAATTTATATATTTTTATAGAAATTTTTTATAAAATTCTTATTGAAAATTTGTAAACTAATTTTTGTAGAAAAATTGTAAAGAAATTTTTATAGAAAAATTGTAAATTGTAAAGAAATTTTTATAGAAAAATTGTAAATTGTAAAGAAATTTTTATAGAAAAATTGTAAATTGTAAAGAAATTTTTATAGAAAAATTGTAAAGAAATTTTTAAATTTTTTTACAAAAATTTATATATTTCTATAGAAAAATTTATATATTTCTATAGAAAAATTTATATATTTCTATAGAAAAATTTATATATTTCTATAGAAAAATTTATATATTTCTATAGAAAAATTTATATATTTCTATAGAAAAATTTATATATTTCTATAGAAAAATTTATATATTTCTATAGAAAAATTTATATATTTCTATAGAAAAATTTATATATTTCTATAGAAAAATTTATATATTTCTATAGAAAAATTTATATATTTTATTATTTAAAAATTTATATATATATTATTTTTATATATTTTTATAGAAAAATTTATATATTTTTATAGAAATTTTTTATAAAATTTTT
Source organism: Ormia ochracea (assembly GCA_963402855.1). NCBI lineage: Eukaryota > Metazoa > Arthropoda > Insecta > Diptera > Tachinidae > Ormia > Ormia ochracea. The sequence goes on from OY727106.1 coordinate 20,967,503, forward strand.
ATTGAAAATTTGTAAACTAATTTTTGTAGAAAAATTGTAAAGTAAATTTTATAGAAAAATTGTAAAGAAATTTTTTTAGAAAAATTTATATATTTCTATAGAAAAATTTATATATTTCTATAGAAAAATTTACATATTTCAATTTACATATTTCTATAGAAAAATTTACATATTTCTATAGAAAAATTTACATATTTCTATAGAAAAATTTACATATTTCTATAGAAAAATTTACATATTTCTATAGAAAAATTTATATAAAAATTTATATATTTTTATAGAAAAATTTATATATTTTTATAGAAAAATTTATATATTTTTATAGAAAAATTTATATATTTTTATAGAAAAATTTATATATTTTTATAGAAAAATTTATATGTTTTTATAGAAAAATTTATATGTTTTTATAGAAAAATTTATATGTTTTTATAGAAAAATTTATATATTTTTATATATTTTTATAGAAAAATTTATATATTTTTATAGAAAAATTTATATATTTTTATAGAAAAATTTATATATTTTTATAGAAAAATTTATATATTTTTATAGAAAAATTTATATGTTTTTATAGAAAAATTTATATGTTTTTATAGAAAAATTTATATGTTTTTATAGAAAAATTTATATGTTTTTATAGAAAAATTTATATATTTTTATATATTTTTATAGAAAAATTTATATATTTTTATAGAAAAATTTATATATTTTTATAGAAAAATTTATATATTTTTATAGAAAAATTTATATATTTTTATAGAAAAATTTAATTTAAAATTTATTTAAAAATTTATAAATATATTTTTTATAAAATTTTTATTGAAAATTTGTAAACTAATTTTTGTAGAAAAATTGTAAAGAAATTTTTATAGAAAAATTGTAAAGAAATTTTTATAGAAAAATTGTAAAGAAATTTTTATAGAAAAATTGTAAAGAAATTTTTATAGAAAAATTGTAAAGAAATTTTTATAGAAAAATTGTAAAGAAATTTTTATAGAAAAATTGTAAAGTAATTTTTATAGAAAAAGTTATGAGTTAGTAAGAAAAATACTTTCAATAAGTGCAGAAGCAATATTTGCTAAATAACTTTAATTCGCTGTTTTTTGTTGAAAAAAAACTTAAAAAAGAAGAAATGGCTAGTTTATCAATGTTATTGAACCTCGCCGATGAATTGGAAAGTGAATACCATCCATCTTATAGTGGCAATGATTTCGGATTATGCCGTCTGAGTGAACAACAGGCCAGTCGCCTTGGAGGTGAAAAGAAGGAATCTCGTGGAAAAGATGGTTTTCAGGTGTGCATGGATGTGGGCCACTTTAAGCCAAGTGAACTTAATGTAAAAGTACTGGGCAACTATTCCATTCTCGTTGAAGGCAAACATGAAGAAAGCGAAGATGATCATGGGTTCATTCAACGTCATTTTGTACGCCGTTATGTTTTGCCAAAAGGCTATAATGCAGATAATGTGGTATCTACTCTGCCTTCGGATGGTGTGTTAACTGTTAGTGTTCCTAAGCCACAGGAAGAACCAAAAAGGAATGAACGCGTAATACAGATTTAACAAACTGGCCCTGCGCATTTAAATGTTAGGCAGAACTCTGTGGAAAAGGTTGCTAATGCCGCCAAGGAAGTGGAAAGTAACGGTGAAAAAGAGGAGAAAAATTGAATTAATCCGTACTTTTTTAAAATTTATTTCAAGAATTATCGACATTTTAAAAATGTTCACTAGTATTAGTATTGTATTTTGTACATGTGAGCTGTACTCACATTAATTTTACTTAACTAGATATGTATGTGTATGCATTGTAAGCATATTGAAATGTTTTCCATATGCTGCAGGATTAAATAAAAAAAAGCATAAATTATTAAAAAAAACATTGTAAAAAAATTTTTTAATTTTTTTAGAAAAATTTATATATTTTTATAGAAAAGAAATTTTCAAAAGAATATTTTTATAGAAATTTTCTAAAGAATATTTTTATAGAAATTTTCTAAAGAATATTTTTATAGAAATTTTCTAAAGAATATTTTTATAGAAATTTTCTAAAGAATATTTTTATAGAAATTTTCTAAAGAATATTTTTATAGAAATTTTCTAAAGAATATTTTTATAGAAATTTTCTAAAGAATATTTTTATAGAAATTTTCTAAAGAATATTTTTATAGAAATTTTCTAAAGAATATTTTTATAGAAATTTTCTAAAGAATATTTTTATAGAAATTTTCTAAAGAAAATTTATAGAAAAAACTTGCAGAAATTTTGCTAAATAATAACTTACAAATATTTTGCAAGTCTACAAAGTAGTTGTTGCTCAAAATTTTTTGAACATTTTTTGAAAACATTTAGAAAACAAATATGTTGTGTTTAGTTGAAGAATAAGATTTAAGTGGCAACACGGATGTTCAAGATTTACACACATATGCTGAATTTTGTGAAATTATTTTTTCTTATTTCTGTTGATGTACTTTTAACTTTAGTTTTAATAAAGAACTCGAATGGAGCGATCTTTCCTTTTATTTTATGCGGACAACAGAATATATATGTACGTATATATTTGTCGAAAGAAATAACTAAAAATTTTCTAATTTAATTTTATGCAAAATTTTGAATAAATTTTCACTCAAAGAGAAGTTGCTTGGAAAGCTTTTAAATAATAATTGCTGTAGCAAATTTCGTGCAATATTCATTCTAATAAATTTAAAGTGAAGAAATTTTTGGTAAATACGGTTTAAAAGATGTTTTTAAATTTATTTAAAACATTTTAATAAAGTTTAAAAGAATTTTTTTTAGCAATTATTGAACAAAAATTTTTTATCTAGTCGATAGCATAAATGTGAAATGTAAAGTAAAAATGTTGAATTAAAAAAAATCCTTGTCTAACTTAAACTTTTTAAGGTTTTCTGAATAAATTTCTTGTCTGAGATTTAACATATTTCGCCTCATGTCTACCTTTATATCAGTCTGGTTAAAATTCCACAGACAACATTTATTTCCTGAATAATATTTCAGCCAAAGTAAAAAAAGAAAATTTAAATAAAACCTCCTTTAAACCAACGAATGTTGACAATCCCCCAAATACTCTTTACTTTACTTTACGCCGGTTGCTGAATTTTTTCAAATGCATGAGGAGAAAAAAAATTTGGGCACCAAAAAAATATTAAAAAAAAAAATTATGCGAAGACTGCTGGCTCATTATTAATGAGTTTTACCTAAACACAGTTTATGCTGGTGGCGCACGAGGGCAGCTCACATTTCCTGCTAAAATTTAGGTAATTTTCTATTTGCCTTCAAGGCAGCAACTCTTCTTATTTGCAGGAGCCGGTGCCACCTTAAGCCATTAACAGGGTTTTTGTCGCCTTTATGTGCAGTTGCAGTGGCTTTTTCTTCCTTTTGTTGCCTTCCTTCCTGGCTGAGATGAACAAAAGCACTGAGAAAAACATAGAAAAAAATATACGACTGTACACATGACTGTTGTGGTGATGACCTTCCCAATGCATGTGCCAACTGAAATAAATCTTATGAAAAAAGCAGAAACCGCGTGAAAAGTTTTCCAATTTTTTCTTTCGCTTTTTGCAGCAACTCAGCATAGAAAAAGTGAAAATAAACTGGCAAAAATTGCAGTCTATAAAGTTGAAATAAAATAAAAGTAATGCATGATGGCACATAAGTTGGAGTCACAAAACTGGAAGTTTAAATATTGAACATTTTGTTCTCGCTTCCTGGTTTCAATAAACTTAAAGGAGAAAAATTGAATTCAAGTGAATATTTTGTCAGCAATTTTATATAAAATTCTTTTTTGGAAATAGAATACCAAACCTGAAGGAAAGTTATGAAAAATATTTTCTCTTGCAAATTAATTAAAATTTTTTGTCCTGAAGATTTCAGAGAGAAATTAATTATTATAAAAATTTTAAAACTTGTAGTTGCTGCAGTTGAATCAAATTGTGAATTGAAAATTTCTTAAAAAAAAAAAGTTAAAGTTTTTATAAATAAAATAAAACAATTTTTTATAACAATAAAATGTCCTTAAGAAGAGAAACTTTGCAATGGTGGATACGATCGCTGTGATCTTCTTCAAAGATTTTTACTATACGGTTTTTTCTGCAAGAAAACAGTAGAACTGCAGCCGTTCATCGAACCTTTTAACAAATTAAAATGCATTAAACAATTTACATAATTATTAGGCTGGTTAGCTGGCTGTCCAGCTGACAGGGTAGCAGCGTGGCCACCTGATTAGTTAGCTGCATGACCAAGTGGCTGGCTAGCTGCGTGGCTAGCTGAATGGCTACTTGGTTCATGACCTGGCTGATTATCTGCCTGGCCAGTTGACTGATTATCTAAGTGACCAGTTGACTGCTTATTCGCGTTGCCAGTTGACTGATTATCTGCCTGGCCAGTTGACTGATTATTCGCGTTGCCAGTTGACTGATTATCTGCGTGGCCAGCTGATTGACTAGCTGTGTGGCCAGCTGAATGGTTAGCTGATTGGCTAGCTGACTGACTGTCTGCTTGGTCAGAAGTTATAATAACAAACTCCCTTCCTTAACAATTTCGAAACGTAACTTTGGGAAAATTCCGCTATGCTTTATCGCAATTAACGGCTTTGAAACGAAACATAATTATACAGCGTCTTGGTAAAGCGAAAAGGAGTAAAGTAGTGGCCCAATAGAAAACACCACTTAGGTCAGCCTCCTTGACAAACGAAGCCTCGAGATGAGTATCTACAACCTTATTGCAACTGAAATGCATCTCTGGTGTCCGGTTACAGTTGTGAGAATAATTTTTAATGAGCTTTTTGAGGCACCGGTGTACTGCTTTGCAGTAGCGTTGTGGCGACTCACTTGTAGACTTTTCCTTTCTATCATAAATGTTTTGCCCTGTTAAAGGGCGAATTTTAAAAATATTTTTCCCGAACTGCAAAACTTAAATTTTATATTTGAGGAGGGTAGAATACAAATATTGCCCTCTGTTGAACAGCTGATAGGAAACAACTTTTTTTAGTCGATTTGTAGCGGAAAAAGAGAAAATAGCCATTAAATGATTTACAACCACTACCGCATATACTTGTAAATATATCCATATCGAAAAATATCCATATCGTGTATCCAAATTATAATATAATATCCAAATATAATATCGTGTATCGAAATTTTTGATATATTTTTAAAAATTTCAATAATAATTTTAATAATTTTTAAATTTTTTATTTAAAATGGAATCTGTTTAGTTTACTCTAACCGAGAAGCCAGTTCTACAAAAGTAAAACTTTTTTTTTGGTGCAACTCTGTTTGTACCTGATGTCGATAAGCGAGATACTGTACTGTATAGTAATCCCAACTTTTCAGCCTCAGTCCAGTTCGCAGAGTCAATCTAACAACTACACAAACAAATTTTTTCTTATTATTTTATTATTATTATTTTATCATAATAAAACGTGGTTCGTTGTTTTTCCGTTTCCACATATGCAATACATGCGTAGTGGTGAATCGGCTGTCAAATATATACTAATTAAGCAAACGATTAAGCACAGGCTATGGAAACGTGGTACTATAGAATAAAAAAAAATTATTTACCGGAGTTATGTCTAAGTTATGACGCAAACTTTTCAAGCCAACCTCGTATACAGGAATGTGTGTGTGTTGGGCTCTAAGAATTTAAGAAAAAAAATTTTCTTCAAAAAAAAAAAAACTTCAAAAATTATTCTTTTTAAATGGAAAAAGTTATTTATAAATAATTCAAACACATCCATTTAGAAAAAGATGACAAGCGAAACTGCATAATAACTTCAGATCAGCCAGATTGTATTGAACCACCGGCTTCTCTTGCAGGCTAATCGAATATTTAATTTAAAAGTTATTTAATTAAAAGAAACAATTTAAAACAATATTTGCTGCAACGAAAAAACGAAAGATCTGCCTGAATGTATTACATATAAATAAAATAAATAAAATAAATAAAACAAAAATAAAATAACAAGTAGCCCAACTTATTATAGTAATCTAAAGCTTTAAAGTCATTATAAAGATTTGCTCTTGCAACTGACCTGCAGTATTTAACATCAGAAATGCCATCATTTCAATTTTCAGTTCAACAATAAGTGTTAATGATGCCCAGTGGGGAATTTCAAATGTTGTTTAGAGTTTACTGACACAATCTAACAAATAAATTTATACAGAAACACAGTTAGACTGCAAATGATGCACTCAATCTCTGGTGAGTGGAAAATTATGCTTTACAGCAACTACAACAACAACAACAGTCGCAGCTAATTCTGTAACCAGCAGCTGTAGCAAGTAAGCAGGAGCAGCATTGCAGTAAATGCACCAGCAACACTGGCATTCTAGTCATTGCGCACACAAAGAAACTTCATATGGTGCACATATTACATATTGCACACACACACACACACACACACACTTCCTATATTGTATAAATAAGCGACAATTTAATTAATGACATTTTTTACTCTGTCGTTGTTGCTGTTGTTGTCGGTCTTATTTATTTCCATTATTATGGTAAATTTAATGAAAAATAATGAATGGAATGTAGTTGTGAAATATTTATGAGACAAATGTTTTAATAAAACTTTTTTCTCCATTAAATAAACACACACATGCACACAAAGTAACAACGATAATTGCATTGACATAAATATTTTAATTATTTATTAACAAAGCCAACTACAAGAGCACAAGCTTTGCAAGAATTTTTTTTATAAAATAAATTTGAGAAAGAGATTTTAATTTTTTTTTTTTTTTGTTAATTCCAATTTGTTTTTGATTAAAAGTATATATGTTTTGGCAAAGATTTGGTTTAGAAGAGTTAAAAAATGGCAATTTTAGTTAAACTTATTTACAAAAAGATCTCATGCTGAGTATTTTCTTGAAAGTTTTCTTTTAAACAAATTATTTTTTTTTTATATCTACTTGCAGTTTTTTATTAATGTTTCAGCTATTATTTAAAACTTTATTAACTTTTATTATTTAATTATTTTATTATTATTATTTATTATTACTTTTATTATTTTATTATTATTTAAAACTTTTTTACTTAAAAGTTGCCTGAAGATATTTTCAATTCATATAATTCTTTTACAAGAAATATTTTGCTAATTGGATTTGTTTTTTTTTTCTTTTTTTTAATTAATTTTTTATATTTTAAATATTGAAAACTATTATTTTTATTTTTATTAAATATATAATAATCATTAATTATAATAATAATAAATTATTAATTATCAAATTAATATTAAATAATTATTATTTATTTTATTATATTTATTTTATTAAATTAAAATATTATCAAATTTATTAATAAAAATAATTATAATTATTATTTAATATTAAAAAAATGATATATATATTTAATAAATTTTTTTAATATTAAATAAATTATATATTAATAATTATATATAATATAATTATTTTTATTAATAAATTTAATAATATTTTAATTTAATAAAATAAATATGATAAAATAAATAATAATTATTTAATATTAATTTGATAATTAATAATTTATTATTATTATAATTAATGTTAATTATATTATTGTTTTTTTGTTTGATATATATATATGTATATATTTTTCTTTATTATTTTAATAAATATTAATTATATTTTATCTTTTCGATACTTCTTTACAGTTTGCATAAATTCTTGAGGAAAAAGGTATTGATTTAAAATAAAATACAGTGCGCATCCAAAAGTAAGCGTACAGAAAGCAGTGTTCTCATTTTTTTTTTCAATTTTTTAAAGCCAAAAAAACAAGAGAACCTAAAAATTGTGAATTTAATTTAATTATGAGAATATATTCTGGAGCAGAAATCACGGTTTTGAAAATCATTGTTTGCTTTTCTATAACGAGATTTCAATGTACTTGTAGGAAACAAGTTAAGTTTTTTCTTTTTTTTTTTTTTAAATTTTTAACTTGGACACTGTAAGTAATATTTATTTAAAAAAACAGTATTCCAAGAACTTTTAAATAAACAAATATAAATAAAACAAAAATTTCATTCGCCATCGCATTTAAGCCATAAAAAACGCTGTCAAAACCGAAGTGTAGAAAATGCTCAATAACTGAGTTAACGTTTAGTTCGTATTACAGAGTGACTACTGTATGCCTCTACAACAATTTTACTTCTTCTGTTTTTTTTGAATTTAATTTATTATTGATAAATTTTCTTGCATTGCTTTTATTTGGCAAAATTTTCTCAATTTCTTTTAAAAAATTTTGTAGATCTTTTTCTTTTTGCAAAAATTTTACGAATTAAAATTTTGAATTTTTTAAAATTTTCAAACAAGTTTTTTTTTAATATTAAAAATAACTTTGGAAGAATATTATCTTAGAATAAAATGAGCAACTTTTTTATATATAATTTGTTGCCAAATTTAACAGGAAATTTATATAAAATCCGCAAATTTGATAAAAAAAAATTCTTACAAAAATTTATTTTCTTAAAATGTTTTGGTCAATTTTGTTTTTTTTTTTTTTTAAAGTTACCAGCAGTTTGTGATGAATACTTTTTGTATTGAATATTTTTAATTTTCAAAAATTTCAAATTGAAATTTGAATTTAAAAATTTTAGTTCAATTAAATTAAAGCAAATTTTTTAAGAAATCTCTATTTAGAGAAATAATTTTTTTTTTTTTTTTTGGGAAACTATAAAGTAAAATTTTTTTAAAAATTTCAACATATTATGGTTTATTCCTAAATATTTAAATTTGTAATCGAATTGTTTTAAAAAATATTTAATATGTTTGGAAATTCATTATCAATATGATAAAAAGAATTTATAAGAAATTTTTTTTATAAGTTTTCAACAAAAATTTGTCTACAATTTTTTAAATTTTTAAATACGTTTAAAAATTTTTACCAATAAAAATATTTGTAAATTTTTGTTTAATTTTCAATTTTATCGAAAATGCTTTTGTTAAAAATAATTTTTTTTTTTGTTTTTGAAAAAAACTTGAACTACGGCAAAATGTCTACAAAAAATAAGAAGCTGCAAATTTTTTGTTTAATTTTGTAGAAAATATTTTGACTAAATTAGAAAAAAAAAGAAGTGGCTTTAATCTCCAGTTGGTCTGAGGTAAAGATTCCCTGTAGAGCTAGTATAAGGGATGCCATAAGAGCTAGCATAGCAGCTAGCTAAAACGCCGGCAATCAACTTTAATGTATCTTCAAGTAAAATGAAATTTTTTTGGGATTTTCTTAGAGAAATTTATGCAAAGTAGGGAAACCCCTAATTAACCCTTTCGAACCTAACTTTTTAGCTGTATACTTAAAAATTTAATCATATACTTTTAATCATTTTGCTGTCCTTTAAGGAGTCTGGCCAAAATTTGAAGTCGCCGCTGCCACTCGTTTGGGCTGACCGTTAGTCGTCAAACGTATGACGTCGTTCACAAGCAACGTTGGGGCTGAAAGGTTTAAATATTTTTCCACTATTTATTTATTTATTTATTTATTTATTTGTCTACATTTTAGTAGCACTTGTTTTATTTGCAACAAATATAAAATTCAAATATTTGGAAAAAATTCAGTTGCTTCACTCTGAACACCGTTTTGATTATCGACAATTGATAAAAATGTGTCTGGCAGTTGTCAAAAAGCTTGCATTAAATAATAAAATCTACATTATATACATAGTTGGAGATAATTATATAATCGTCATATCATGCAGTTATGAAAGGAAAATGCAAAAAGTATTTCTGTTTGCAATTACAGTTGTCACGCAATTGTCAAATTGATATTTTAAATGAACTTAAAAGCATAAAAGCAAGTACGAGCACATTCGACGAGTCAAAGCTAATAGACGGCATGCCTCTTTGACAACTTTAGCGGGGCAGGTAGTGAGAGAAGGCAAGAGCAACTAGTGCACATCTAGAACACATCCTCTACATGCACGCATCCAAGCATGCCGTACGAGTTCGCCGGCATATCATTTTACAGTAACCACGCTTGATTGTAGTTCTCAGCATTGGCAACATCAGCTTGTTAATGTTCATTTGCCGCAGAAACATTCAAAAGAACAAAAGACAAAAACTTGCAGCAACAGATGTTAGATGCACTTTTTTGTGCATGTCAATTATGCGAGCATTTTTGTTTCTTCTGCTGCAGCCACTTTTAGAGAATTACAAAAAAAAAAAACGCGGCCTTATTTTCATGTTGTCGCAATGATTATTGTCATGGCTTTCATGGGGTAAGAAAAATGAAAAATGTGGCAGAGTTTGTTTGTTTTTGCTCTCATTTAGTTTAATTTACTATGTTGCAGGCAGTGATGAAGCATGCAACTCGGCGAGTTATAACTAACTTGTCATGCAATTAACACAACGTTTTGCAACAAGTTTTAATTTAATTTTTTTCCTGCTTGCAGTTTTTTATAATTTATTTGTAGTTTTTCCGTTTTCTCTTCCAGTGCGTATGTTTTCTTGTGTTAAATATCATTGTTGATGTTGCATGTATTATAATTTGTTGCTGCATGTTGGCTTGCTTATTGGTAGTTTTGTCGTTGTCGTCGTTGTTGTTGGTTTTTTTTTTTGTAGTAGATGTTGTCTTTTTTTCGCATTCCGCTAGTTAATGAATAAAGCGAATGCAATGAAGCAAATATTAGGGCGGCCATTATTTCGTGCCTTAATTTGCTCAAATAATTGAAGGTGGGGTTTTTTTTTTGTGTAACACATTTTAAGCCTCTGAGTTGAAAACAAAAACTTAATATGTGTTTGAAGGTGAATTTAGGAACAAAAATATATATTTTAGCCATAAAAATCTACGAAAGTCTGCAAAAAAAATAACTCTTTTCAATTTTATGCACTCAAATAGAGTCCCCTCAAGTTAATAGTGTAATTCAAGAATATGCGGTTCCTTATAATGCTTATACTGTGTAAAAACAGGATTAGGTGTACTTAATTACTTGACAAGAATTGTTCATGCGAAAACCAATAAGTCAGTTAACAGGTAACCGGTTGTGGACTGTATGCCGCAAGTATAGTTACGTCAACTAAAGTCACCCTAAAGTGGCCGCTCAAATGATTTAATTATTAAAATTAGTTTAGGAAAGTGCAACTTACTAAAGAGCTTAATTAGAGAAATTCCGAAAGTTGTAAAGGAAAACAGAAGTCTAGGTCAGATACAATATTGTATTCAAAATTTCTTTTTCTATTTATTTATAATTTCAATAATTTTAGAATATTTATTTTAGAAAATAATTCTAAAATAAATATTAATTAAATTTTAAATTAAATTGTTTTTTAAGTAATTAATTAAATAATTCAAATATATATAACAAAATAACGACTTTAGTGAAAGTATTAAAAATTCTTATTTTTAACATAATAAGAAGGATCTGAAAATAATAAGCAAAAGTAGTTGTAATACTTATCAAAGAGTTACTTTAGGAGAATGCCAGGATGAATTTAGAGGCCTGCGAATAGGAATTTTAGCTAATACAGTAGTAATCTAAATGCAATGGGACATTGGACCAAGAAGTCCAAACCGTAACTGATAGCAAGCCATTATTCTATTTGCCTACAATACGGTTGTAGTCGCCACTTTTTGCTTAACGCAAAATGCATTACAGGAACTATCGTATATAACCCTCAAGTAATGGCCGAGTCATAGAACCATACATGGTAATTTAGTACCGGACGATCTGCCAAGAAGAGGAACCTCACTAAGGGAATTCCCACGGGTATGCTCTCTCTTCTTGCTTACGCGAACAGGTAACTATCACTTCCTACTGTCTCTAGTCCCATGGCACAAATGCCCCCAGCTACTTAGGCCAGGAATATTATGGCCTAGCCTAGACACCACACAGAAGCTATCCATTGTGCTTTTCACACTCGTGATAAAAAATGAATCTTCTGCACTATAAGGACTGCTTCAAATGCAATGAAGGAGAGAAAGAGGAAAATGTTTTACTGCTCTCTCCGAATTAGGAATAATTTCATTAGTATTATCCACTGGTTCACGTAATAGTTCTCACTGCGACACCAGTGGTGCTTATGACCAAAGGCAACGTTGCCTATCGGCTTGGAAAAAAATGAATCTTCTGCACTATAAGGACTGCTTCAAATGCAATGAAGGAGAGAAAGAGGAAAATGTTTTACTGCTCTCTCCGAATTAGGAATAATTTCATTAGTATTATCCACTGGTTCACGTAATAGTTCTCACTGCGACACCAGTGGTGCTTATGACCAAAGGCAACGTTGCCTATCGGCTTGGAAAGGTAAAGATTGCTTGTATTGTAAACAAAAATATTGATTATCTTCACAAAAATGTGTCTTGTAAATAATATTTGTCAACATCATTTAAGGGAATAAAATAAAATCGGTAGACTACTTGCCTTCACCCAATAAATAAATATGCGTTGCCAGGTATGACTTACGCGCTAATCCAATTACACAAGCAAAAAAAAAAGAAGGATTCCTTCAATACACAGCAAACCAGGAACGAAAAATATTAGACGTATTTGATATAAAGCCAGTTGGGAAAGGTAGGAGGGGCTCCCTAATAACTCCATACTTCCTAAGATACACGCGAACGCCAGAACACATTTAACAGAGTCATGTTCTATTAGTTAAAGTAGCATACATTTATTTAAGTTTATTTCTTTTTTTTCTGTTTGTTTTATTCAATTTCCTTATATTTAATTGTTGTACTGTTGCAGACGTCTGTATGCGCCCGTGTGCATGTAAATTTATTCAAAAAAAAAAAAAACAAATGAAAATTATTATATATGCTGCAATATGGACTCTTGTTGAGTATGAAGTGGAGGTGTGTGTGTGTGTGTGTGTGTGTGTGTGTGACAGAGTACTTTTGCAAATATTTTCTATGATTAAACAGTAAAGAACATAAACTAATTGACTGGGAAAATGTTAAAGCAGACTCTGTGCCATAATTTTCTTTCTACTTTTGTTAAAATGCGAATTAAACTAAAAGGACAATATGAAGACAATAATGCCCCCACGACCAGGAAGAGTAACAGAACATTAAACTACAAGTTGTTAAAAGTTGAGCAATGATTGGGAAAGGGCCTGAATGTGATTACTTTAATTGAACATTGCTATAATCATAAATAGTTCAGCTTATTTTTTTCTCTTCCTTTTTTCACTTCTTCTCTTCCTTTTGAAATTTCCTTTTCACAAATTCAAAGAAATATTATGAGTTTTCCTTCTAAATCCAGCTAATTAGAATAATTTTCTTCTTTTCATTTGCGGTACTCTTGCTTGGTATGCTCCTAAAGCTTTTCGATCAAATGTCAATGGTCATTGTACCATAGAAGAAAAAACGTCAAAGTCCAAGAGACAGAGCAACGTGCAGCGAAGTAAAACCGAAAGGACGAAATCTTGAATAAACATATACACAACTCAATTTAGTGGTCCACAACTATTCCTTCTAGGTGTCTTTCTCAATAGAGCGAAGTACGGATAAGACAAAAATGTCTATTTGCTTTTCTTCTTTGGCAGGCACGTCTTCTAGTGCATGTCCTTGCACGTAAACGTGAGCTCATTGTTGCATGTCATTGGCTGTATTAAATATGAAGTCATTGTTGTTTTGTATACAACTTTGATTTGTTCTTCAATTTGTTTGTTGTTCAATTGCTTTGAAAAGAAAAATTTAAATAAAAGAAATTTGCCTTTAAAAACCACATTTAGAACTAAATTTGCTTTTCGACAATGGGGACCGATATTTCGAGCTTTTATTAGATTTAAAGCTGATTCGCCATATTTGGCAAGAGAAAAATTATTGAAATAATGCTTTTGGTTAACGCTAAGCGCGACTTTCACAAATCCAACTGTCAGCGAAGTAAAACGACTTACAAAATTCTTCACCTCTCCCCTCTTAAAAACTCAAACCGCTAAAACCATTCTAATTTTCATTTATACCACTTTCGCCTTTATTTTAGTTGAGAAATGGGAGAGACGGTAATAATTGCAATCGAATTGATTGTTGGTCACGGCTTTGATGTACTAGACTTCTCAATTAATTGTAATCAGAAGGAGGCTTTAACCTCCAGTTGTTCTAAGAAAATATTTGGGTAAAGGTTCCTTAAAGATCTGCATTTAGCATGCGGCGAAATCCTCCTAGAAGCTGGTAATTACCGCAGGAATCAATTTCAAGCTATTTTTTTTTTTTTGGTCAAGCTCTAGTCTCGTGATTTTAGTGGATTGTGAAATATAATAATGCCAACCCCGCATAAATTTTTTTTTAATTTTCTTTTTTTAATTATAATATTTAAAAATATAAAATTTAGTTGCCGTAACCAACAAAATTCATTAGAGTTTAAACGCATAGCATAATAAGAAGGAGTTTTCGAGTTTTGAAATCTTAATCATAAAGGCTGCCTAAATAAATCTGCTTACATAAATAGGCTGCCTGGAAGGGAAAGGAACAAAGACAGAATTTCATGAGGATATATAACAAGGAACGAAAGCTCGTGCTACCCCTGTTTTTACTCGAACTCATATAATGCTATCCCATCTAGCTACCATAACTCCAGAAAATTGTTATAAAACGAAGCAAGCAAGCCGAATTCTATGAAACGCTTTAGAAATATCTCGAAGGATGCGCAGCCTACTACACCCGAAGTCGCGAGTTCGATTCCTGCCTATACCCTGGAAGTTTTCCTGCGGTCAAGCCGAAGTTAGTTAAAAAAAAAACCCCTGAAACAAATTTATTTGTTGTAATATATTTAATTCTTTAAATTTATTATTCCACATCAGCAGTTTGAAGTATTTGCATATTCAAAGACTAAAGAAAATCTAATTTTAAAAATATTACAATTTAATAGCGGACTAGAAAAAGCGGGCAATAAAGCAATCAAAAGCTAAGCTTCCAGTATAAATTCGCCTTGCCTGGCATTACGAAATATTTTCTAAAAGCAAAGTAAAAACATAAACTCGGTTCTTCATTTAAAAAAAAAAAAACATTTTTACCAAAAACAACTTGGCTTTTTCAGAAGGACATTTTCATATTACATTACCGAATCTTCAACTGTGTTGCAAACGTTTAGCAGTCTCACAAGGACGTTATTGGGCACAATAAAGAAAGCGAGTTATAAGAAATACATTTTCCACACATGCAATGCAATATTTGTTATATTATAATTTTATTTTCTTTTATTTTAAAATAAAGTCCTTGCTTAATATTCCGATCTAATAATTTAAGTGGTTTTTGTTTTTTATTGCACATATTCTGGATCCACAAATACAAACACAATTTTAATTTTCAATTTGTTTCCTTTTTTAAAGATCTTTAGCGCCACAAAGTATGCTCTTCTTTATGCAACTATTTTAAATATTTTAATTACGAAATATTTTTCTTACCTTAAATTGTTGAAACTCAAAATAGTTCATTCAACAGCTGCCGCAGGCCTGCAATGAATGCTGCATTCCTAAACGTCTGACAGTGATTTTCATTTTACATTCACGCTGGCAGGACGAATAAACGCGTGTTTTCGCTTGCATGCGACTTCTTGTGTATTCTGATTCACTTTACAAATTTATTTAATTAAAACACAAACACTGTACACTTTTATTATTTTCATGTTTTCCTTAATATTGTTGATATTTTTGCTGCATTAATAGGCTTTTCTTTATTGTTTAAATAAAATAATGCTGAAATTGTTTTTCTCGTTTTTATCATTTAGCCTTTTGGTCATATTGTATGTGTTGTTGCACTGCAGCGGGCCGATGTTGGCAGCAAATTGCAATAATTATCTACAATGCAATAAAAGAAACAGAAGGGCGAATATTATTACAGCAGCAGAAGAAAGCTTTTAAATAAACACAATGCGAGCGAATATAAAATAAGTGTACACAAGTAGTAAAACAGAATGGATTTAATTTTCAGTCTCTTTTACAAATAATTATAATTAATAAAGAATTTTCCGCGCTGCCAGACAAAATAAATAAAAACCTTTCCCCGGCAAAGTTGGGATTATCTATCCCGTTGCAGGAATATGGTTACATATTCTTCTATTCAAAATGAGTGTTTTAAATTTAAACTAAAAAAAGCGAACAAGAAAGAGAACCAAATTTTTTTTAAAAAAATTATTTTTAAACTTTCTTTTTAATAAAAATTTTTTATATATTCGTATATATGTATGTATGTACGTGGTATTAACAGATAAAAATTATAAATAAATAAAATCGGTTTATGTGTACTTTATTTGCCACTTTTAATTGCACACACACATACCCACACACAAACACACTCAAATGCGCAGAAACGTAATATATGAATAGCCTTTTGAACTAAAACTGTTGCACAGTGTAAATTAAAATAAATAATTGTTGGCAAATGTTGTTGAGGGGGGAATTATTCACATCGGAAAAGTTTCTATTTTGTTGATGCTGAAGTGAAAATTTATATCTAAGAAGCAATCAAATGCTTTGAGAGATGTTTTCTTTGGATTGCAGGACTCCTTGTGGTGTAAAATCGAGTCCTTTTTATAAGGGCGATATAAATTCTTTCAAGAAAAAATTTTCTTTAAGCGAAACCGTTTTATTAATATGAAAAGGATTACTTAAGGGAATAAATTCTGGTGGCCATTACCACTATAGCCACTAACTTCGATAACAAATATTTTTCTTATCCTTATTAGATGGCACTAGAACCGATAGGAAAACAATATATAAAACTTTGCAATATATTTTTCTATTATCCTTATTATCCTCTTTAGAAATTCTGAATCCTTTTCTACACAATGGCTTTACACCTGACATATAAATAAACACACTTTACAAGAAAACCAATTTTGTCCTTCACTGTTGCAATTTTAATATATTTAATACATACATACATATACATTTAAATAAATAAAAAAATGATAAAAATTAATTAATTTTAAATGGGTTTTCTCTTAATTTTATGCTGCTCTTTGACGATTGGAAGATTCATTTAACAATCCATAAATAAAAATTGTGTAATAATGTTTGTGCAAAAGCAGTGGACAATAGAGCTTAACCGAAGCTTTAAGGAGCAAAGCAATTGATTTGCAAAATCTTTAAACAATTTATGTGTTTTAATTCAAGTAAGTGCAGAAGCTAAAATAAATATTCAGTAGAGTATTAATTTTTTTAAAAAAATTGTTTTGATTTTTAAATTAAATGACAAATAAAAATATAAACTTAAATTGAAATGTTATACGGTCACTCTTACAACTTTCAATTGAGGTAACTTTAGCAAAAGTGGGGAAGAAAGGGATCTTCAAAATGTTTCGTCAGTATAACTTTCCTGCAAATGAAATGTTACCCTTTTCAAATTATGGCTACACTGAAGGACCTGCCAATTGCTTTTCAATGTTTAACTAAAATCTTTAAGGGAGAGCGATGGCATTATTCATCTCTGCTTTTCGGCCAAGCTTCATTTCAAGCTCCCATCAGATGTCACTAAACCGCGTGAGCATCACTTTATTTTTCTTATTACTCAGTTTTTACTTAATAAAATTAAAAAATCTTTTATTATTAAAGAAAATGTAATTAATCAACTACTTTTTTTTAAAAAAATTTATTTAAGTTTATTTCTAATTTAATACACTATTCATTTATATTAATTATATTCCAAAGAATGTTAATGATTTATTAAATATTAGGTCTGTTCGTGCTAAAATATTATAATCATGTAAAGTTAGAAAACAACTAAAAACAGATCATGTAAGAATTCAAGAGTCGAACCGACTTTGAATCTGAAATGCTCGAAACGATTAATTAATCGCTTTTTTAATCGAAATGAATTTTACATTTTCTGAACCGGCAAATGCTGACTAAAAAAAATCATGGAATTTATTTTGATAATTAATTTGCTGGTAATTGCGTTTGCCCTCTCTGTCATATTACTTGATTCATATTTATGTTTCTGTTTGAATAATTTTTATTATAAAAATAAATTTAATGCAGTGTTGTTGTTGTTATGAAAAACAAACAACTTTAATTATTTATTTGCAGTTTAATGCAATTTCATGTTAAGTCGAAAACAACACTTACATGTTTTTTGCCATCGTAAATCAAAATTAAAATGAACTTTTCAATAAATTTATATAAATAAAAGTTTTTAATGAATATACTTTTTATTTTTAATTCTACTCTTTTAGTTTAGCAATAAATAATTATTAAAAATGAATTACGAACTCAATAAAAATAAAACAAAAACAAAATTCTATTTATATTAATAAGGTCAAATGAAAAACTATATTAAATAAG
Source organism: Ormia ochracea (assembly GCA_963402855.1). Classification (NCBI taxonomy): domain Eukaryota; kingdom Metazoa; phylum Arthropoda; class Insecta; order Diptera; family Tachinidae; genus Ormia; species Ormia ochracea. The sequence goes on from OY727106.1 coordinate 20,985,713, forward strand.
CCCAGATCTGCTTCTTATTAATAGATTTATAGTTTAAAGGGGAAAAAAGATGGATTTGGCAAGCATTGCCGTTGAAGTGCCAATAGTGTCAACATACTTTTTTAAGCGAGTGACATACTGTAATTAAATATTACACATATTTTTATTTGGTTTTGAACTCATGCATTTCGGTATTTTTTTGATTTAAGGCCTTTGAACCACATGCAAGAGCTGTTAGGATCACTCTCCTATGAGCTCCTGCATTTCGGGTTCTTTTGATTTAAGGCCTTCGAACCATATGCAAGGGCTGTTAGGACCGACTCTCCTATGAGCTCTTGCATTTCGGGTTTTTGGCATTTTAAGCCTTTCAATCATATGCAAGAGCTGCTGGAACCAGCTCTCCTAAATATTGCACATGTTTTTATTTGGTTTTGAACTCCCGCATTTCGTTGTTCTTTATATTAAAGGCCTTTGAATCATATGCAAGCGCTGCCGGAACCGGCTCTCTTAAAATATGAGTATATTAAAATGATTTGAGGCTGATCTTTTTATTAAAAATACTCTTTAAAAAAAATTAATTTTTTAGTCAAATTTTAGTAAATAACATGTATTTTCCATATATCTATATATATATATATATACATATATATGTATATATATACATTTATATGTATATATAAAAATGATATGTACGTTCCTGATCGATAAACTCCGTAACGGAGTTGGAGTTGGAGTAATAGAGTTGGCCGTGAGGAGTTTTTCTATGTAGTTTGAAATTGGTCCGACAGATGGCGCAATATTTAGTTGTTTTTTTGTGTTTTGCACGATAGAGATTAGCGCGATAACCCATGCTCGGTTTCACTGTAAGCGCTGGGTGCTTAATCGGTGTGCAGCGGCATTCATTAGAAATTTATAATTATAAAAAATTTAAATTTTTACATTTTAAAATAGATAAAATACATAAAGTGTGTTTTTTATTAAAGTTTTGATTTTTGGATTTTTGAAGAAAACATTTTTTTCTTTCATAAATAACTAAAACACTGATTTGTTTTCCTCCGAGAGGAGAAATAGGAAAAATAAAAGAAAAATTTGGGCCGGCAAGGCGGAGAGGCCATAGCTAGTTAACTATAAAATTAATTTCTAAGGGATATGAGCTTTCGGTAGTACGACCTCAAACTGAGCTATCCGTCATTCAAATTACTACGAGGTATTTCTTTTTAATTATTTCTTCAGACGAAACGAATTTTTATTGCTCTGTAAACGCCAAGAAAGCATTCTTCACATGAGCTTCCGAAAATTTGAGGAGGGATCTACATATGCTGACTTGCGGGCTTCTATACGTAAAATTGTTAATAAAACTTTTCACAAAATTAATGTCGACTATCAGACATTATTTTATATTCACAATTTTTATTTATTAAATTCTTTTGCTAAGACCAGCAGTAAAATCGTGTTGCCAGTAAAATATGTTCTGGCCCAAATTCCTTTTCGCAACTTTAATTATTTTAAAATTTTTATTTCAAAATATTTTTATTAATTTTTTTGTTTTCTTTCGCTTTTGTGAAACACAAAACATGAAGAACTGTAACGACTCCCTTCAGCAATAACGATTTGTCATCCAATATTTGCTTAAAGCTTAAGTAATTCCATTATTATTTTTCCTCCTTTGTTTTTCGTCAAGTCAACAAATTTATTTTACTTATGGAATTTGATAACCATTTTAAACATTCTTTACAGTTGAAATAGTTTTTCATACAATTTCTTGCTAAAATCAACAAATAAATACATTTTGCATTATTGAACTTAAGCTTCTTCAATATCATGTATTGGATTTACGAGGCCAACCTTAAAATTACTTTCGCAGATATATTTATTAAAAATAAATGTCCTTAAATATCGTTGCCATGTTAATGGTTGGAATAAGCCAGATTAAAGAGTGAGTGGTGGGGAACCACTGAGCTTATAAGAGAGAAGGGCAATGAATAGGAAGACGACGTGTACCAGCATTTACCAGTTGAAATTTCTTAATTTCTCTTTTATTGTTTCATTGAAATTATGGCATTCCAAGGTGGATTTACTTGATGCAGTTTCTACTTTATGCGCTAAAACGGTGGAAAACGAAGCTGGTAGTAAAAATCCCCTGACTTCCATTTTAAAAAAATTTCTTCACTTTAGCTTTTTTTAAAACTTGATTGTTCAGATTTATAGTATCACACACAATCATACATTTTTCTCACAAATGTAATTTATCTACTGAAAATTTCAGTGCATAAATAAATACAAGGAGAGAATTAAAAACCTTGTTTAGAATGGTTGCCTCTGTAGGCGAATGAATAATGCGCAGGCTACTAAACCGGAAGTTATGGGTTCGAATCCAACCTAGACTCTGGTTGTTTTTCTGTCGTCAAGCTTTTTAGTTTAAGTTAGTTTAAAAACAAGTATAAAGGACATAAAAGTAAGCAATTTAAGAAACTTTCTTAAAGAAAAAGTTCTCACTTTCGTTTAAGAGTCGATTCACGTAGTTACGACGAAAGTTAGCCAACTTCAGAGTTTTGCTTGGATGAACTTACTGCCTTAAACTTGTAAAAAAAATGTATTTCAAATTACTTGACAGTTGCCAAAGTTGACATATTGATGTTGATATATTGTGGCTCGACGTGTCTCGATTGTAACATTTAACAGTTAAGCGTGGGATCCGAAGGAAAAGTAAAGCAAAGACAGAAATAAAACTTGGCATTTGACATTAGAAAATGCCGGTAATTAGAAAAATAAAAGAGATAAAATTACATTATTCTCTCTTAATCCCATCATAAGACAATTTTCTAAGTGTGAAGCGACACTACTCGTATGTATATTAAAAATCGATTTAATTGTTATTAATATTAATTGCCACCACACGGCCTTTAAATCTCATTTATTTACGGTTAAAAAATAATTAATTTTGGCTCAATCTGAAACCACTACAGATTTCTTCAAAGCCATGAAATTATATTTCATAGCAATTAATTCTGTAGTAGAACCTTTTGTTTGAATTTAATTACGGATAATGATCACTTCAATCATTTTTTCCTTCTGCTTAAATGCTTGGCAAAAAGAAAAAAAACACCTGAATTACTTGACTACTTACTTCGTATGTACTGAAATCAATTGGAATTTTAAGCAAAATAAATTTTAAACTATTAAAGTCTTTATTTTTATTGTTTAGCAACTATTTGTTAACCACAGCAAAAATGTTTTATTGTTTATTTCCTTTTGTTTGCCATCTACAGAGTGTAACTCAATTCTAATTCGAAATATTTATAAAAAAAATACTGATGTTTCACTTTTTAAGTAGAATTGAAATTGTAGACGAGCAAACACGGCTTGTAAGCATGTGAATTAATGCATTGCCAAGTGAACAAATTAAGCTCAGATATTACGAGAAGACTTGTTACGTCAAAAAACTAAATTACATATTTAAACGGATCACAAAGCAATTTAAATTAAAGAATTTCCAAGTTTTTCTGAAGCAATTTTCCACCGAAGAGCCTACAACTTAATTAAAAGGACTTGAAACATTTTCCATTAAACTATACATGACCACAGACAGTTCCTAATGCCAGGAAGTGGTGATGACCTCTTACATCCTTTGAAGCAGATGCAAGAGCTTTACCAAATCTTGATAAATGTAAAATACTAGAACAGCGAATTGCAACGTACCTTTTAAATTGACGTTCCACAAAGTGTGGCAAGTTTAGTAAAAGTATTTAGTTGCAAATACGAAAAAAATTAAAGAGAAACAAAAGCTCGAATAGAAAAATACTGCTAACTAATCCTACATTGCGATGATAAAGTCAATGCGATGCGAAAGTAAATTGGTATTCTATAACGGTTTCGTAATCGCATTCGAATTTTATTTTAAATCGTGCCAACACCGGTTAATAATAACAACGTCGCAGGCTTATTCTGTATGACGATGCGAAAGTGAATGCGATAAGCAAATGAAATGGGATGCGAAAGTAAATTGGTATTCTATAACGCCTTCGTAATCGCATTGGAATTTTATTTTAAATGGTGATCTCTTCCCGGTCAATAATAATAACGCGGTAGGCTTATTCTCCTATTGCGATGCGAAAGTCAACGAGACTCGAAAATATGCAAGTAATAATACTTCCTGTTACGATGTTCGCAAAGTACTTTTTTATACGCATTTAAAACCCTATAATGTGACGAGTCGGTATTCTGTATTGCGAAAACAAATGTCAGATACATACATAGACGGCAAAATATATTCGATTTCAAAACGGCATGCGCAAAGCACGAAAAGATAAGTGAAAAATAATAATTTTGTTTATTTATTTATATTAATTGTTAAAATTATTCAGGCAAACGAACAACCACCCCATCAAATACCATTAATTTGAAGTAATGGGGGAAGCAGCCAACTGGCAAAAGATCATTTTAAAACATTAAAGGCTCGTCAGTCTTAATTAATTGTTTTCAATGCTTCAAAATAAATTACCTTTTTACATTCAAGCTCAGAATATCCAATTTGCTTCTAAGCAATCTTCTCTGCACCTTTTCATTTTGTTCATGCGCTTCTTCATCATTAAACTATAGAGCCGCCACAGATGTTTCGCTTACAAAAGCCTTATAGAATACCAATTTACTTGCGCAGCGCATTTTATTTGCGCATCGCATTGACTTTGACTTTCGTATTGCAATACAGAATAACCCTGCTGAAGTTCTAGCTAAAATGTAGAGGCCTATTTACAGGGGTAGCCAGTAGTCAGCTGTTTCGAATTTTTTAGAATGGAGCCGAAAATGTTGCGCATTTCATATGTAATTTTGAGCAACGTAAACTCACTGTAAATTTAAATACTGTGTTAAGGCGCCGCAAGAAGTTGTTAGCCCCAAAAAAGGCCCGACATAAATTATATTTCTTTCAATTTGCATAATACTAAAATTTTAGGTAGTCATTGCACTCATTGCATATATGTGAATATATACTTAACCGCGATATATATATATATGTTTAATAATTCCACAACTATACTCTTCTTCAAAGCCATGAAATTATATTTAAATTATTATATTTTAGCAATTAATTCTGTAGTAGAACCTTTTGTTTGAATTTAATTACGGATAATGGCTGCCTTCGTAGGCGAGTGAATAATGTTCAGCCTACTGAACCGGAGGTCGCGGGTTCGATTCCTGCCTTGACCCTGGGTGTTTTCCTGCGGACAAGCCAAAAGCTTTGCGAGTAGAGTTTGTTAAAAAAAAAAAAAAAAAATGGTTATTGCAACCCTGCCGAAACAGCTGTCTCCAACAAAAACAATAAATTTTTTGTCTCACTCAGCATTTAAAAATAAAACAATGCATTGAAGAATATTATAATAATTTTTAAAACTTTCAATTGAATGCATATTTAGATTTACATACTCGTGCATCTATTTATTTATTTTAGATAAATAAATCTTCCACCATATTGAATAAGAAAATCCTTCTTTACAATGTAGAAATAATGCATTCTCAGAAAATCTTTTTAGCAACATATGTTTGTAAGGATAATAAAATATATTAAATATCTCAGTTAAGATGATGATTTTGAAAACTTGTTTAAGCAAATTCTAAACAAGAATCCTTAATTAAATTAAAGTATTTTTAAATATTTTTTCTAGAAGAGAATTTTAAATGAAAATAGTTTTAAATTGAATTGTGTAAGATTTAAAAGAAATCGGGTGTAGAGTATGCCAAGAGAAACTTATTTTTATAAGCAATTAGGGAATAAGATCCGACTATTCTTTCTCTAGAAAATAAGCATTCATTATATGGTGAACGCGATTATCTTCGTACTTCTGCAAAGTGATCGTTATTCGTTATCAGTGCGGCGAGTGGTGATTCCACTAAAATATGTCCTCCTTCCAGGGACTGCTTTTTGTATTAATCTTGGCATTGAAATAGTATCTGTCCACACTAATATATTATACGTATTTATAATTTACAATAAATTATATAAATTTTTAATTATTATATAATAAATTTGGAAAAAAACATATCTCAACTAATAGTGATACAAAATTATTATGGATCTCCACTTTAACGATTTATCTCCTATTTTTCATTTCTCATTATTTTCATTGCCTAATTCGCTTAACAAGAAGGGAAGAGAAATTCCTTCGTCTGTCTGTCTTCTGAATTTTTGTCGCGTGACAAATCGAGTTTAAATTTTGTCTAAAATCAAAAATTATAAAAATGCAAAAAATATCTCTTTGAAACCACAACGAGCAATAAACCAAGAAAAATTGTAAACAACCACACCACTGTGCTGGCCACTAGACTCGTCAATTAATTTCACTAATAGAAGCAAAAACTTTGAAATTAAATTATTATTATATTTTTTAAGCCCGCCAGCGCAGCAAACACGGAATGCTTATGCTGGTGGGTTTTTAATTTAGGAACACTCTTGCATGAATTGATGGGTTTTTTTTGAAATGTATGTATGTATGCCTTCACGCAAGTGTGTATGTGTGTTTACATGCCTATACTGTATGTATGTGTGTTTACAAGTCTACGCTGTATGGATGTGTGTTTACATGTCCATATATATTGTATGTATGTATGTACTATAAATCATTTTTTTAATATGATCACACTATTCGTAAAAGTATTTATCACATATGACATCGCTCCTGCCGCTGGTACGTGCCTTTAATATACCGCCCATCAGAAAAACTATTCAAATATTTCTTTTTTTTTTGGTCACACTTTCCCCACACAAAATGTAAATAAATTTTTCTCGGAACTGAACTTATTCCTCTGATCAGCCTACCTTGACAACTTTTAATATTTTGGAAATATTATAATTATTTATAATATGGCTCTCCAAGCACACAGCCACATAAAAGAAACACTCTCGTATACAGACGTTAATTAATTATTGTTCTCAACTTAATATTCAGCAAATTATTCCAGTTTTACGCAAATTTATGACCTCCACTTAATGAAAATGACTGGCTGTTATACGTATTAATGGAGAATTGAGACAAACGGTCTCAATGGAGTTCAGGCTCGATAAAACACAAACAGCAATAATTACGGAATTATTTTTCTTAATATTTTATTTCTGGATGTGCTGAATAATCAGAATAATTGCTTTGTTAAAGATGAATACAAAAGAGGAAAAGCGAAAGAGGAGGAAAGAAAATCATTCAAAAAGCGTTGCGCTTAACCTTAAAAGCAAACAAAAAAAAAAGAAAAAGAAAAAACTAAAAATTCCACTAGAAGTGAAATGTTAATAATCAGTTTTTCTTTTAAATTGCTGTCGAATCAAATAGAAAAATCGTTAACTATTCAAATCATGTATTTTCGAAACAAAACATCTGCTGTTGGTCAAGTAGACTCTAATCATGTTCTTAAATTGAACACGCACGCCACTTTAAGCGCCACTTTCTTTGAAAAAAAAAATAATTTCTTTTTTAAATTAACTATCTTTTCAACATCAGCTCCCCTCATGTAAAAGTGTTTATTCAATTTGCTTTTATAAGGTCATGTCAGGTTCCAGTTGTTGTTTGTTCATTTGTAAATGTAAACACTTATTTTTTATTTGCCTGAATGTGTATAATACGGCTTCACAAACTCATATAAACGCACACACACAACCACAGACACACATACACGCACACGCACACACACACACTCTTTTGAAAAGAAAAGGAACACTCTCAGAGTCAGACTTTAATTAAATGCTGTAACGTGTGTCTGTTAAAGTTTAATTACAAATAAGTTCGTACAAAAAGTAAAACTAACCCAGCAAACAATGCCGAAGGATTAAAGATTTGGTTAAAAGTATGGAAAAGTAAAAAAGAATGGAAACCTTCAATAAATATTTTAACAAAACTGTGTTAAATTAAAATCAGTACAAAAAAATTCCACCTAAAGGACACCAATAGAAACCAATTAAAGTGAACAGCCCGTAAAAACCTTGTGATTTGGTTTGAAGATCAGGATATTTATCAGCATTGAAGCACTCAATTATAACACTACACTACATCAAGTCTAGTTGGCCAGTCCACTTACAATTTTCACTCAATTCTTTAAATGGTTCTTATTTTTTTTTTTTTTTGTCATTAGTTCCGGCTGGAATTCAGCACACGCCAGTTCAGTTGATAAATGTAAAACCAAAGTTTTTTATAAATTATTCACTGGGTTATTCCCATCATATGGATTTCCACATCCAAGGTGTCTTCTTAATAAACTTATAAGACTTTATCTCCTTCTGCTTGGGCTGGTGATTCTTTATGTTTCCATCTTTTTCAATGTATTTGTCGTTGCTGCATTACTGGGTAACTACTTCTTGTTCATATTAAAAACTTTATCATGTCGTGTTTGAGAATGCTCTTAATTTCCGGTCACATATTTAAGTCGCATATGTAATTATGTTTTCAAATTGCCGGCTTTCATACTTAAACTATTCAAAAACTTGAAAATAGTTTAATTTTAAATGGAAATAAAATTACATACAGAGTTGCTTTTTTTTAATTCACGTTGACAGACTTTTTATATGCCAAAAATGATGGGGACTTCCCTTTTGTCTGTTGTCAAAAAGGAAATCTATTATGACATGAAATAATTACAGCGTATGAAGCTTTGAAATTCAAAATTATTAAAAATATTTAAATAAAATAAAACGAGTGTTATATTGTATAAGAGTAAAGACGTTGACTAAAGGTGGGATTGCCAGGTTCTGCAAGAAGCGGCAATTATAATGTTTTTTTTTAACCAACTCTACAAAGCTTTTGGCTTGTCCGCAGGAAAACAGCCGTGGTCTAGGCAGGATCAGATTGATGCTTTTTACAATCTGACAGGACCGAACTTCATGAATTTAATAAGCCTCCCAATTATTTTCAAAAAGGCTGCAACAGCATTTGCGAAATGATAATGTGAAAACCTGTTTTAGAATTATTATATTGCATGTTTATTTTATTTATTTTTTTGTTATATTGGTAACACTGTTTTTGTTGTGTCAGCTGCAGTCAGTTACATTGGTGGCCTTGTAGTATTTATTCTATTTTGTCAGGTTGCAAACGGCCTACTGAGAGAAAAGTAATTTTCTTTAAATAGATTTTCTTAAACTTCCAAAACTATTTTTGCAAAAGAAAATTTTTGTTTAACACGGGCCCCTTCTTAAGTGAATCAGAGCACAGGGCGTTCGTAAATGCATCCAATGGCAGCACTTTAAATGTCATGTGGTCACAGTAGTCAAAATGCTAAAAAGTCATAAATGTGTAATGCAATGGCAGAGTATATTTCAAATATTTTTTATATATTAGAATCGCTTTTGATCAGGCAAAGGTTTGCAAACTGTTAATTACAATGTGATATCTGGATTAGTTTTAAAAATATTAAAATATTCCAATAGAGATTTTTTGCTTACTTCACATTTAAGGACATGCTTCACAACCCTACACAGTAGTACGATTCATTCACACGAAAATCTAATGTGATTCCATCTTATGATAAAAAATCGCATGAAAAAGGTGCCATATTGTCATACAAAAAAAAAAATGCAAACAAGTTTTTTCTTTGCTGAATAAAGTAAATGCAACTCTGCTTTTCATACACTTTTGCAAATCGTACAACTTGTCAAAAAAATCGGTCAAATAGATTCATTTTTTGCATACGCAATACTAATTTTTCAGCACAGATGCCATATTTGACAGATCATACGTTTGTGTAGCACAGTGAACCATTGACCTTTAAATAATTATTTTTTTTTTTTTAATTAAACGCAGTTAGCAATAAGTCTTATTAAGTGCTTTGTAATTAAAATTTGCAATGAAATAAATGAATATATTATATGTACAACTAAAAACATTTAATATCAAGAATTGCATTGACAAGTATGCAATCTTAACACACAATTAACTTTCTTATTTATTGCATAATCGTGCATGTATCATTTTCAATATTCTTTTCCACAATCAATAACGATTACTTGCATGCCAGCAACGGTAAAACAAAATCAAATCAACTATTTTCATTAATAAAAAAATTTGTAGCCGACTGCTGATAGATTGATTTCATGCAACACGTCACACACGATTAAACTTCACTCTCAACGAACGTTGAGAACAGTATGCGAAAGAAAGCAACAACAACAATGCAGGCATGGGTAGGGCAACATTTATTAACAACTGGAACAATAAAGGAACATGTAATTCCTATTGGTGTATTAAATGAAGGGTGTAGAAAAAAGTATACGTGCAGTCTTAACAGTGTGAGCAAAAATGTTTAAAGGCCAACGATTTTCAGGAATTTTAGCTTAAGAGGGATCAGATTTTGGGATATACATTGAGTTGATTCGGAATCGAGAAGTGCAACCAAACAATGAAAATTATTACTCGAATTATTACTCGAATATATTACGTATTATATTTTTAATATACTTTATATATCTTCTATTCATAAGCATAATCTCTTATACTATATTATATCAATTTCAAAATATCAAATCTAACATATTATATTACAGTGAAAGAAAAATAGCAATATATTATGATATACACTTATATGACAACAAAGCTTTCGAGAGCATTATCTTATAAGACAGTCGCCAACTGTTGTCTTATAATAGAAACATCTTTTTATTACTGAGTTTTCTTATACTAGCACTATTTTTATACTATGACAACTATCTTATACAGTCGCCCTCTACAAATTTTATGGCATTAAATTTAACAACACCTTTTATTATAATATTATAATATTATAATAGTTAAGTCAATTTGTTTTTCTAGGCCATCATGTTACGCTAAATTCTATTAACCCAATTGTTTGCTACAATGAAACTTATAAAACAACTTTCCTTTTAATAAATTAGTTATAAACACATTTGATTGCTATTTTTGAAAAAAATTTTTAAAATATTTTTTAGCTTATCAATAATAAGGGATTTATTGCTAATAATTTACTAATATCTTCAATAAAATTGTTATCGATAATCACGCCGTTTAGCGAAGACTTAAAAGTTCTTTAATAGTTTATTTTAATAAATAAAATATTAAGGGTTTGCAGATGGCTAGTGAAAGCGATAATATAAGTTGTTAAATCATTTGCAATTAATTACAAAGTATATGAATTATTTTGTTTTAATTACGGGAATTAACAACATTTTTAATTACTTGTAAACAATATTTAAATTAACAAATTTTAACAACACACCATAGTTGACGTATTGGCGTACATGTTTCGACGTAAGAGCTTACGTAATTACATATTTAATTCAAGTGAAATATGCTTTATGTATTTAACTTTGAAACTTAAAAAAATTAATTAAATTAATGAAACAAATTAATTGCAATTTTAAAAATATTTCACGCCAAATGAATTGTATTTGTGAATTTTTTCTTTAAAAATAAAAATCTAATATCGACATTTGGCTGTGCCATATTTCCACAAGGTACAATCATTCAATTAAAGAAATTATTACATTGAAGTGATGAATTTCTACATTGCATCAATGAAATTTATCTTTGAAAGCACGTTCAAAGCTCGAGATATGAAAATGTAAAGACAGCTAATTTTGTTTACTGGATTCTTAAAATATTTCTGAACTTTATTCATATGAAAATGTGACAAATAAAATAAAACCAAGTCAGTATTTGTACCATAAAGGCGGCAGTCATTCAGTAATTTTTTTTAACAATTTATAAAATATTAAATAAATATTATGAAAGTAAAGCTTTACTTCTGAAACCGATACATCTGCTATTGCTGTATGACGATATTGAAATAAACATATATTTTATATATTTTTTTAACAAAGAACCTAAGTTGTTAGCCATGACTGTCGTGCCAATAATGATGAATGTTTTTTCTACATAAAAGTGTTTCGTTTCTCGTTGAACTTTGCAAGTGATTTAAAGCCAACAGGAACAAGAAAAAAAAACTAAATCAAACTAACAGCAGCTGCTTCTGTCAAAAACTGGATATGGCTGATGTTGCTTCTGCTGCAAACGCCATATTATATACGTTCAACAATTATGCTGATGCCATTGTAATTTAATATAAACAACAACATTTTGTGGTCTGAAGAATAAAACACAAAAACAAGCAAACTTGTTATGAATCCCTTATTATATTTCTGCTACTTTGAAGATGTATACGATCATCTCTTGATCCCGGCTTACTTTCAAGAAAAAGATGAGGGGCACTTGTGCAATGAAAAAAACACGCACACACACATTTAACACACATGCATCGGCTAGCTGGCTTAGTAAGGGCTCTGCCTCACTCGACTGTAAATTGGAGTAACTTTAAAAGCACAATCATTAAAAACAAAATAATAATTTCAGAGTTATTGCTGCTGCAGCTCAAATTATGATACGGTAGTATTGCAGCAAGCTGGAAGCAACCTAACAATGTATAAAGTTACTTAATAAAGTAAATATGAAAATTCATATGGTGAGGATCACTTGTTTTTTGTCTTCTTTCACGATTTCTTTTAATTATGAAGGTTTTAAATAATTTCTAGCTGAAAGAAGATGATGAAATAAAAGAGCAGCAACAACAACAACAAGCTTTAATTGCTTCTTCGAATAAAAAACTTTATCCCATCAGCAGCTTTTCAATTTCTTAAAATACCCTACACAAAATTTCAAGGAAAGTTTTTAATACAAGAAGGACAGTAATTAAATGTATAAATTAGGGTTCAGATTAACTCAAAATTAGTATACTATAATGAATAATTATTGAACAAGATCTGAGTCATTGCAATGTAAGTGATTCTATAGTGGTGGCATCCTTCTTGAAGACATTGTTAATAAAATGCTGGAGTGTCAAGACCACTGGAAGGCGGTTAGAAATTACATAGACTGCATATTGCGGAGCAAAAAAAGAAAGATCTCGATGCAACACAGCAAATCGGGGCCTCCGAAAGTGGTATGGGAGTACTAACAATATAAAATTATTTAGTTAGACAATATAATAAAAGTTAGACAATTTAATAGACAGTAACCTAGAAGTACTGAACTCTTCAGTTAATTATAACGAGATAAAATTTCTAATACAGCTGAAATTTGCATCACAATAGGACAGAGAGGTCCTGAAATTACTTACATTTAAATTCATTTCATTTTCACTAGTGAATCTGTAGATTACTAGATAGATAACAGGTGAGCTATTATTCATGGACTCACCCAATTGGTGCATAGTAGTTTCCTGTATGGGACTATCAGTTATCTTCTTCGCGAAGTAGTATAGAAAGCTGTTCTGGGAAGGACTTTTCGTAGGAAAGAGGAGGTATTGTTTTTAGCGGAATCATTACACGAAACAGTTAACCACTAGAAAGTCCGGAGTATTTCTTAGCCCTCCTCACCGACAAAAAAAAATGTGTATGTGATTATTCACATAATAAAAGTGTTTTGTAAAAAACAAATGAGAGGAGGCCCAGCCCTGCTTAAGATTCTAATATAATATTTAATAAATTGTTAATTTTTTTTTTAATATAAAAATGAAATGAAATTAATTGCCCTAAATTATACATTTTCCGTTTCGTTTCCTTTTAATTAAAAATTATAATATTCTACGAGCATGGATGGCGGTACTGGTCGTATAAATTAACGAACTCTTATCGATGTATTTCCCAATAAACAATTTATATTCAAGTAAACTTTGAAAACTCCTAAAAATAAACGCCGTAATTTCTTATCTTTTTTTTGCAATGAAACTGTAGAGGGTGTGGGCATGGGCGTGTCCTTTCTTACTTGAAAAATTACACTTATTTGTCAATTAATTATATTTCTTTTCCCTGTAAAAAATATGCACAAGAGCTCTTTCTAGAGCTCTTTCAAGAGCTCTATATTTAAGCTCCCCAAAGAGTTAAGTAATTATTCCTTTTTATATCTGCCGTCTTCCGTTTGTCTTTCTTTATTCTTATTGCTGGATTTCCTTGTATGTATCTCTTCTTCTCTGTTCAAAGTCATGATCATTTAACAGCAATTTGAAAAAATTAATTTTTTTTTCTTAAGAAATTCTTAGTATTTTTTCTTGTAAGACTCTGCCATATGCAACATTTACTTTTCCTTCCAAGTATGATATTATATCCATCATTGCTCTTGTTCCTTTCTTTTTTTTTTTTTTTTTTTTTTTTTGTTTAGTTTTTGCTTCACATCTAATTGAAGTTGTTTCAGTTTTCTTCGTTCTTAATGTGATTTTGCTTGTGACAGGCAAAAAACTGGACATGCGAAAAAATAAACAGCATTCATTACAATCAGCAAATGTGGATTATTTTATGCTGCATTCTTTCATTCTTATAGAATGTCGCTGCTCTTTTGGAAGAGTGTCAGGAATTACTGTTTATAATAGGAAACGCGTGAGAAGTTTACACTGGGAAATTGTTTGCAGAGACGTGCAATTTATCAATTTCGTATACTTTTTCCAAAACAACGTTCGTCTTAAAGCAAAACCGCATCATTTAAACTATGACTTTTACTAATTCCATAAATGATATTACAGTACGATCTCGATTTGCGCAACTACCGATAACTGCAACACCCAGACTACGACTTACTAATTCCTAAAATTACAGAACAACTTCGAGAACTGCAACACCCCAATTAGAACGAAACTTAATTTTTTACATTAGGTCTTTACAAGTACAAATTTTTCCAAAAATCAGTCTCTGTAAGTGAAACTTTTAGTGTTTTATAAAATTGAAAAGAACTCCCTCTTTAAATTTATTTCTTCAGAAGCACAGTTTCAACAAGTATCTATCTTAAGAAAGTCTTAAAAAATGAATTGGATCGTTTGTTGGAATATTTTAATACCAGAAAAAGAACAATGGACTACCTGTTCGTCAATATACATCTGATTTTGTTAAGGGATCGAATACGAGTGGCAGAAGAAAAGGCTTCAATTACAGCATCTATTTTAAATTTGTTGCAGGCTGCTTTACTCATAATAAACTTAGCGGATGGTGAAATTGAAAAATGGATCAGAGAAGGCTATTCAGAAAATTAATTCTTCGTTTCAGACGCAGAAACTGTGGACGGAGAACAATGGACTAATGGCGATGATCTGCCACTGACGATCTGTCTTATGGCATCAGATACGAGTAGCAGAGGAAGAGGCTTCATTTACACCATACATTTTAAATTTATTGCAGGATCCTTTACTGGATATAAACTTGGCAAATTGTGAAATTGCGGAAAAAACTGTTCACAAGACTATTTCTTCGTTCCAGACGCAGAAACTGTGGACGGAGAACAATGGACTAATGACGATGATCTGCCACTCACGATCTGCCTTATGGCATCAGATACGAGTAGCAGAGGAAGAGGCTTCATTTACACTATAAATTTTAAATTTGGTGCAGGATCCTTTACTGGATATAAACTTCGCAAATTGTGAAAGTATGGAGAAAACTATTCAGAAGACTATTTCTTCATTTCAGGCAAACTGAATATAAACTAAAATTTAAAGTAGATGATGTCATTAAGTCCCTTGACATTTGTGTGGAGTGGGCAACAGAAAAGAAGATTTCTTGTGAAAAACTTATCGCTCTTGCAGAAATCAAGGAATTTGTGATTACCCAAAAGGCTAAAAAGTCTAAAACTCAAACAAAAGTTTCGTCGTTCCTCCCATTAATTTAATTTTTTAAACATGTTTTCATAAGTAGAAGTCAAGTAAACTTTAATTTTATTATAATGCCTTTTAAATAATTTTTTTATTTAAAGAATTTCAGCTATAGATTTTTATTGACCGAATATCACAAATTTTCAGTGTGATAACCGTTTTCATTTCAGTTGCACAAATGGAGGTCGTACTCTATTATATAATTTAAATATTTTTTAGATTATAAACTAGACGTAGCTAAGCAACGAATTAAAACCAGATTTTTATTAATTTTTAAGAATTTGTGAAAAAAAGCCTTCGCTTTATTGCAATACGTGTAACTCACAAACAAATTAAAAAATCGATTTTTTTATTAGAAGTTCGGATTGAAAGTGTAAAACTTTTGCAACGTCTAATCCGATGGCTTTTATTTTAATTTAAAATAAATTTATATCAAACATCTTTTCTTCTGCTTTGTTTTAGCAACGATATCTTCAGATTTCATTTCTTACTTTTTGTACCAGTAATTTCAGCAATCGTTGTTGTAATAAAAGCTTTACTCTACATTTCCTCATCATTGGCTTTCAAGTTTCTTCTTAAAACTAAAAAGTAAAAAACGACTGATAACTACAACTTTTCAAAAAAAAAGGAAAAAAGAAAAAGAAAAAAAAAAAAAGGAATTACTTACTAAATGAAACAGAGAAGCAGAGTATCTTCTGTGTCTATGATTGTTGGATTATAAGTGCTTAAAGTCATTAATGGTTTCCGTTCTGTGCCAGTCATTCCAATTCAGTTCAGTTAAGCTAAAAATGTTACTTTTTACGAGACTGCACTGGTCATTTGCAGCTCTTAATGCTGGAACATTGTCTGACTGCTTTTTTCCTTATTGTAATTTCTTTTTTTATTTTTTTTTTGTTTTTTTTTGTTTTTGTAAATTTTACCGACTTAGAAAGCAATTATATGAGTACTCGTCGCATGTGTCATCTGTGGGTTCTATTCCAGTGCACATAAACTTTAATGTTTATAGTGCGATTTTTTCTACACAAATATTTGAACTTTAGTGTTTAGGAGTGCAGCAAGTTTTTATCTGAAGGTCTTAATTCGAGTATATTGCAGTTCAAAAAGTGCTCTGTGGTTATTAATTTATTTTCTCTTTCATAAACATTTACTTATTCTCATTTATGTGACAGACTGTTTGATCAGAAGATGACATTTATTACACGGAGAGAAAAAGCTTTAGAACAACATTATTAGTTCACGCTGTCATATGCATTTCTCTAATTTTAATCTCGCTATATTCCCAATCTGATAAAATCGGAAATGGATAATAATTTTTACAATTTTCTCCGGCATTTAAAAAAAAATGGCACATTTTTCTAATTAATTGAAACTTTTTTAAATATTTTATTTGTTTACAAGAAAAACTTGTCATTAATAGTGTTTTCACACTGAGGATAAAACCTGGTTTTAAAACAAAACTTGGTTTTAACTTTAAGACCCATCCTTAAAACCTGGTTTTGCCATACAAAATAATTCTCATAAAACCATATTCAAACCTTTTTTGAATTCGTTAAAAGTAGATTTTATGAAATACAACCTTGTTTTATACAGTACATATTCAGTGCTACCAAGTTAGAAAGACTGAAAACAGCTGACAATTCATTCACATTCACAAATATTCATTCACAAAATGTAAAATCATTTCAATTTTAGAACACATTTTTAAAATTTCTTATTTTTTATATAAACAATAACAGCTGTCGTACAGTTTGTCAAATAAATGTGGTAAGAATAATTACAACAAACACACCTAGTTCTACAACAAATTTACTTCATCATTAACAAATTTATTTAACAAACTGTATTATAAAACCTGATTTTATCCAAATTGTATGTGAACACAAAATCAGCTGTTTGTAGGTTTTAAGTTAAAACCAGGTTTTAACTTTAGGTTTGAAAACACTATAAAGGACCTTCTTAAGCCAGAAACATTGCTTAAAACTTACAGTAAAACTAACAACTGACTTACTTGCGAAAAAGTAGCGAAAAACTAGCAAAAAACTAGCGAGTTAAATACTAAAGCACTAATAAAGTTCATACAATTAATGAAATCATTACATTGAAGTGATGAATATCTACATTGAAGCAATGAAATTTATACTTAAAAGCACTTTAAGGCTCGAAAACAAAACCTTTGGAATTCCTATTCTAAAAATTTTATAATAAAGTGGAAATTTTCTTCATAGACTAATTACATAAAAAAAAATTATTAAATAAAAATCTTAAAAAATATATTATTAATATAATCTGTCGTGGAATAATTTTATTTATATAAAATTTGTATAAAACTTCGATCGCCTGAATTTCAGTTTCGAATCAAAATGCTTTCCGAATTTACTGTTTCGTAATTTTATTTTTATAAAATATATTTATCAGATATATAATTAGTAAAAAATTTATTTTTTTTTTATTTAAATTCATCAAATTCCCCACAAATAAAACTCAACATAATATTACGCTTTTATTTCAGTGTAAAGAAATTTATATTCAATTAAATATTAATTATTGAGAATTTAATGCGTTGAAATAACTAAAAATATTGCATTAATTGCCTAAATTAAAATGCCGCATTTGAGTTTTTTTTACTTTTTACTAATTAATTGATTAGTTAAATTTTTATTGCATTAAATGTAATCAAACAAATTTATTTAGAATTATTTTATTTTACTGCTTTTCATTATTCGAATTATTTTTATTCAAATTGTAAGCCCGCAATTTTATTTATTTTTCAAAAACTTGTAGAAATAATTCAATTAGAAATATTAATTTGTGCAAATTAAAGGAGAAATTTGTGTGCAAATCATTTATTCAGATAAATTTTTAAAAATGCTTTAAATTAATAAATTTTCTCACATAATTTCCAGTTCGAAAAGTGTTATTTTAAACAAATTTTACTCAAATAATATTTATTAGAGAAATATAATTAAAGTTAATTTTTTCTCTTTTTTTTTACAATAATTTAAATTATATTTCAAGCCAATTTGTTAAATGTTAACTTGTCCTCAACTTAAAAAAAAAATTTATTAAAGGACGAATCGAAAGTAGTGATCATGACCGATCATGTGCCCTACTCGATTTCTTATTTATTCTTAATTTGAAGCGTTTACAATTTTAGAATTCTTATTCTTATTGCTCTCTCGGTTGTTTCAGAACAAATGAATGGATACAATAAGTCGTACTACTCACCTTTAAAGGGTTAAACGGGAAGCTGCCTTGATTCTGCAAAGAAAACAAGGATTTGAGGTTTTAAAAAAGTACGGAAAAAATTAAAATTATTTACTTAATATTATAATTATGTGAATAGAATTATAATGCGGATAGGAAGCACTGGATGGCGAGACCTTCGCCTACCAGTTAAAATTATTATTCAGTTGAAAAGCAGAAAAAAAAATATATTTATTTATACAAAAGGAGTGAACTAAATAAAATAAAACGTTATAATTTAATGTAATTAAATCATAAAATATAATAAATTAAATTTAAATATACTATAAAATAAAAATAATATAATAAAATTCAATATAAATAATAAATAAATTAAATACATTGGGTAGACGAAAAAGTCTTTTCGTTTTTTGTCCGTAGATGTAGTTGCAGTCGTGTATCTCCAGTGCTACCAATCACATTGTGTCATACCATATAGTGTTGGAAAGGTGAGACTTTAAGCTTCATTTAACCAAAAGAAGAATTTAATTCGGCGAAGTTGAAAAAAATGTTACAGCTATTTAAAAATAAGTGAAAATAATGTAGAAATCCCGTACATTTTGAAAGGGAAGAATGCCATGCAAGTTACCAATGAAATTTGTAAGTTTACGGAGACGATGCTGTATCAGTTCGTGTAGCACAACAAAAGTTTCCTCGCTTGAACTACTGCAATTGGCAACACAAATCCCGACAGTGCATAATGAAATTAAGGCTAAAAGTAAAATTGGTCAATGTATTTGACAACTGCCTTGCTAAATGACGTTCCAAGGACAACACCTGAGAATTAGAAACAACAACTCAAATAAAATCATCTATATTTCAGATTTTTTGTTTATACTCGTATTAGGACAGCACATTCTAAGTAATTTTGTTACGTTATTTCGTTACGTTAATGCTGCAAATTAAAAAAATATATACTGCATCATCATTTATTTTGCGCATTATATTTGAAAAATATATCTGGAAAAATTGTGTTCCATACTTAGAAGATTAAATTTTTCATATCCATTGTGTCGATGAGAGGAGAGTGTTGAAAGTCAGCTCGCGTCTTATAGTCTATAATTAGAAGTAACTAAGGGAAACTGTAATGCCATAATGATTACGAGTATTTACAAGATATGCTTTCCAGTAAAGTTTTGAATAAAACAGTTCAGTTCATGCAATAAAATTCCGTTGGCATAAATTGGCATTTTCAATAAAATTAAAATTTTAATTAAGTAATTAAAATTAATTAAAATTCTTAATGCTGTATTATTAAAGGGAATTATAAAAATAGCTAATAAATTACTCAAGTGTGATAAAAAAAATTTTTGGAAAAGAAAAAAAATTTTAATTTCACTTTCATTAATATTTATTATTTATAATATTTATTATTCAATTTTATTTAATAAAATACTGCTAAATCTTTTCGAAATGTGTTTTTAATAAATACATAATTCTTGCTAAAACTCATATTAAATAGATAACTTCGTTTTTTTGCAAATGGTATAAGTCCACTTTTTAAAAAAGCGAGTAAAGTGAAGTAATTTCACTTCACAATGATTGTTGCAAACACAGTTTCAATCGAATTCTAAT
Organism: Ormia ochracea; assembly: GCA_963402855.1. NCBI lineage: Eukaryota > Metazoa > Arthropoda > Insecta > Diptera > Tachinidae > Ormia > Ormia ochracea. Next base: position 21,006,125 of record OY727106.1, read on the forward strand.
GCACAAATATTAAACATAAATGCCTCAATATGTCAACTGTAAAGGACACCAAATTTAAAATATAGTTTTTTATTTAAAGATTTTAATTAAGTAATTTTAATTCATATATATTTAATTTTTTTTTTACTGCAGGAAAAATGCATAGGGCCTGTGTACGAATCGAGTATGAGACCTCGTGGTTAGTAGGCTGTTCATTATCTACTTCACCTACTCCTTATATATATTTAGTTACTCATTTATTTACCTATTACTTTTTACATTAAAAACCAATTCCAGTAAACCTTTTATGCGTATAAAAATATTGACTTAAATATTATCCTGTTTTTATGCCTGTATTTTCTTCTTTGAAAATGTTATAATTCCATGTGAAGACTAAAAAAAAAACCTTTATTTTTTCAAATAATTTTCTTAATTATTTTTTCGTAATAAAATTTCAAATGTGTAGAAATATTATGCGAATTAATTTTATTTGGCGTATATTTGAAAATTCATTCAAACGCAAACCGTAAATATCTCTATATATATGGAAATATGGACTTAAAACACTTTCAAAAATAACGAGGCCATATGCAATTTCCTTTAATAACACTTCCGCCACAATAATTGTTAAATTCTATTGAATTTCACTTTATTCGCACTTTGTCAATTTCCCTTCCATATAAAATCATAATTTCCACATTTCATTTTACAAGTTTAATTTCCACTTACTCTCATGGCCCCATAAATTCAATTTTTTTAATGATTTTGTTGTTGCTGCTATTTTGTTATGCCTTTGCCAAACAACAAATTTAATGTTGTTGTTTCTTTTGTAAAAAAAAAAAAAAAAAAAAAATTAAATTATATTTTAATTTGATTTTCTAGTTCTGATAACAGTCACACCCCAAACTCCTCCAGTCTTTTGGGCAATGCAAGAGAGGCAGCAACAGCTTCAACATCAACATCAGCATCAGCAGCACACAAGGCTGACACGTAATGAAATATTCAGCAGATGTATTGGGGGGAAAAAATCTAAATCGAACACAAGCCGAATTACTCTATTTTTCAGAAACATTTATGGCGGGCTGTTTGTTTGGCTGTTCGAAAATAAAAATAATAAAATTTGTTTGAAGTACAACAACAAAAAAATTAACGTTTGAAAGGCGTGAACCCACTGAAATTTAGCCACTCAACAAGTTTTCATCTTTAATGATTCTTTAGAGATTCCGCAGGAAAAAAATAATAATTCAGCTCCATTTCATACAACAGGTTCATTCATTCATTCATTCATTCCACTCACTTCACTTCACATCTTTTCTTTTTTTTCCTTCGCACTTTTTATTTAAAATTAGTAAATACGGCTGATTTTGTGGTTTTTTCTCCGCGAAACTCTCCAATTTGATTTGATTTTTTTTTTTTTCATTTTATGATATTTTTGTTGAAGTGCTCTCAACGCGAAACTGTTATTACTCGTTATCGCTTTAAAATAAGTAAAACGAGAAAATTTATTCAACAGCTAGCAGTTACTGAAATTGAAGTTAAGAAAGCGATAAATAAAGCGGTGAAAAAATTCACTTATTAAAACTAGAAAATAAAACAAAAGCATTTATCATATTTAACAATAATAAACTGAATTTCATTCCCACTAAATTGTTAAAATGAAATATTAAATATTTTGTGAAAGAGAAATTTGTTAAAAATTTATTTTAATTTAAAACAAATGCGCCTTATAATTTTCAAATATTTTACAATTTTACGAGACAATTGTGTGCGGCCAACTTGAATAATTGAGGATTTCACCCCCCCAACAATTAAAGTCAAGAAATTATAATTTAAACCATCTTTGTTAACTTAACAACGGCAAGTGAAATCGTTAATTAAATAACTCGTAATTAATGCTTAACCCTAGATGCAGCATAATTGTTGAAAAGGAGTCGACAGGGAAAAAGAGGAAAATATATTGGCATTACAAAATTTAACAATAATATTTAGAGTTAGATAACTATTAAACAGAACAAAATTTATTTAAAGTATTTTCATTCTCTTCCGCTCGAGATCCCCTGGTTTTGTTAACAATGTAAATATATAATTTAAATTATAGTTATTTAATTTTTTGTAATTAAATTTTTTTATTTTATTTTTTTTATTTTAATTTTTTTTTCTTTTTTATAATTTTTTTTATATTTTAATTCTCTAACGCTCGTAATCTCCTGGTTTTGTTAACAAATTAAACATATAATTTAATTTATACCTATTAAATTTTTTTTAATTACATTTTTTTATTTTATGTTTTTTCATTTTAATTTTTTTTTTATAATTTTTTTTATATTTTAATTCTCTAACGCTCGAGATTCCCTGGTTTTATTAACAATTGAAATATATAATTTAATTTATACTTATTTAAATTTTTTTTTTAAATTTTTTTATTTTATGTTTTTTTATTTTATTTTTTTTATTTAAATTTTTTTTTCATAATTTTTTTTTATATTTTAATTCTCTACCGCTCGAGATCCCTGGTTTTGTTAACAATTTAAACATATAACTTAATTTATACTTATTTAATTTTTTTTAATTAAATTTTTTTATTTTTTTTTTTTATTTTAAATTTTTTATCTTAATTTTTTTTTCTTTTTTTATATTTTTTTTTTATATTTTAATTCTCGAGATCGATTTAATTCGCTCGAGATCCTCTGGATTTTTTTTACAATTTAAATATATATGTACATATGTTTTTTTATTTCATTTTTTTATTTTAATTTTTTTATTTAATTTTTTTTTTATTTTATTTTTTTTATCTCCTTTTTTATAATCTTTATTTTCTTTTTTTCATAACTTTTTTTATTTAATTTTTTTTTTTAATTTTTTTTTAATTTTTAATTTCTATAATGTTTTGTTATAAATTTTTTTTATTTTCTTTTTTTTTCTTTTCTTTTATAGACATTTTTAATAAAAACCTTTTAATAAAAAAAAAAGACCTGGAGCGGAAGAAAATTAGAAGACTTTAAATTTGCAAGTTCAAGATCTCCTGGTTTTGTTAACAAATTAAACATATAATTTAATTTATACCTATTAAATTTTTTTTAATTACATTTTTTTATTTTATGTTTTTTCATTTTAATTTTTTTTTTATAATTTTTTTTATATTTTAATTCTCTAACGCTCGAGATTCCCTGGTTTTATTAACAATTGAAATATATAATTTAATTTATACTTATTTAAATTTTTTTTTTAAATTTTTTTATTTTATGTTTTTTTATTTTATTTTTTTTATTTAAATTTTTTTTTCATAATTTTTTTTTATATTTTAATTCTCTACCGCTCGAGATCCCTGGTTTTGTTAACAATTTAAACATATAACTTAATTTATACTTATTTAATTTTTTTTAATTAAATTTTTTTATTTTTTTTTTTTTATTTTAAATTTTTTATCTTAATTTTTTTTTCTTTTTTTATATTTTTTTTTTATATTTTAATTCTCGAGATCGATTTAATTCGCTCGAGATCCTCTGGATTTTTTTTACAATTTAAATATATATGTACATATGTTTTTTTATTTCATTTTTTTATTTTAATTTTTTTATTTAATTTTTTTTTTATTTTATTTTTTTTTATCTCCTTTTTTATAATCTTTATTTTCTTTTTTTCATAACTTTTTTTATTTAATTTTTTTTTTTAATTTTTTTTTAATTTTTAATTTCTATAATGTTTTGTTATAAATTTTTTTTATTTTCTTTTTTTTTCTTTTCTTTTATAGACATTTTTAATAAAAACCTTTTAATAAAAAAAAAAGACCTGGAGCGGAAGAAAATTAGAAGACTTTAAATTTGCAAGTTCAAGACAGAGGATATATTTTTTTCAAAAATTATTTAAATAACTTTTATTGAAATCAGTTTTTTTTAGGTTAACTATCTTATTTTTAATTATTTTTTTTTATTGTTGAAAGAAGTTAGTTGGGAGGGCAATACTAGCAAAATTTCAGCAGTTAAATAATATATATTTATGCTCCGCTAAATATCGTTGAATTAGTTTTGTTTTTGGTTTACGTTTTTCCTTTCACCATGAATTTTTTTTTTACTTTTCATATATGTATGTGAAGTAATAATAAAAAAAGTAAAATAATTATAAGAAAAAAGTGAAATAATAATAATAAACAATAAAAAAATTTATTACATATAAAAAAAAAGATCTCAATTGATGGAAATAAATATTTTGACTGCAACAAGTTTTAAAAGGCTGGACGTTTCCTTTATATATTATTAACGAATGTGGTAGCGAATGTGTTCTTTCTGTTTAGAGCTGTTTTTTAAATTTTAAATATTTAAAATTTATTATCTATTTCATTTAGATAGTCTGTAGTGTGTAGTGTAATTTTAAGGTGGATCAAAATTTTAATTTATTTAAGATAGATTAAGAAAAATAAATGCGTACGTATGGATGTGTGCACATATTGCATGTTCTTCGTGTGTTTCCTATTATTACACTTTTCAAAAAAAAATTTATTTAAACACTCTGACGATAAAATATTTTTATTTTGTTTTCTATATAAATATTATAATTTTTTCAACACACATACAGCGCCATTTCTCTAGAAGAAATTCCTATCCTACATACTCGTGCGATTCAATAACACGAAAATCTGATGTGATTCGATCATATTTTGCAAGACAAGTATCACGTAAACAAATTTTTGCTTTTGCTGATCGAAGTAAATGCAACTCTGGTCGCATGAAAATTATCATAAAGTTTTGCAATTCGTGAGAATTGCCAAAAAAAATCTCTCACACGGATGCATTTTTAGGCTACACTATACTATTTTTGCAACACATATGCCACATTTGATAAATCGTACGATTGTGTAGGATAGAAAATCATGTAATTTATCATAATTTTTTTGAAGCAAAAATTTGGCTTAAAACATATTTATTTCGAATTAAAATTATTTCTGGTGTACTCATACACTTTCTTAAATACCACCAATATCTTTTACTAATAAAAAAATTTCGAACATCAATTCGAAAATAAAATAAAGTTTACGCTAATCAGCTGATAAAACCATAAAGTGTTTGGTGATTTCGAGCATTTAAATAAAATTCGAATATGAATTTAATAATTCGAAAAATTTAAAATCGAAAATAAAATAAAGTTTACGCTACACACTGTATTACGGTCACATGGATTTAAATGGATTATATGTTACAGCTGATAAATATATAAAGTGTTTTCAGCAATTTCAAAAATTTAAAGAATATTTCAAATATGAATTAAATAGTTCGAAAAAAAGGAAATCGAAATTAAAATAAAGTATACTTTACTCATTGTATTACGATTATATGCGATTAATATGTTACAAGTGATGTACGCTACTCACTGTATTATGTATAAATGGGATTTAAATAGCTTATATGTTACACATGATGAAACCATAAAGTGTTTTACGTAATTTCGAAAATTTGAATAAAATTTCGAATATGAATTATGAATAGTCTTCTTTGTAATTATTATGCGAAAACATAAATAGAAAATTATATTGTCTTGAGATCCTTAAACCGTCTTTACGTACTTGATATTTAGAAAAAATTTTCCCCATCTTTACTCTTGAAAAAAAGCATTATATCATTATGTTAATAATCTACCTCCTACTCGATGCCAATTTAAATATATTTTAAAATAAAACAATATTGTTGTGTAAATTAATTGCAATAAAATGTAAATTAAAGTCTTTGAATAATTTTAATAATCCGTAAAAACTGGGATCGTTATTCACAAATACTTTAACGTTTAACAACGCTATTAAGCTGTAATAGACAATTAATATTTTTTTAAAAATTATTCAAGCTTAATTTAAGCTTTATTAAACGCTTTTGAATCGTAATTGCTCTATTCATGCAGAGACAAGCAGTGATTAATGAAATAATTTTCTTGGTAAGAATTTCTTAGTATGAATTTCTTAGTAAGAATTTGTCGTTAAAATTTTTTGTATGCTTAACAAGGTTAAAAGTTGTTAAATTAAAATGCATATAAATAAATATTATAATATAATAATACAATAAATATTTAATATTCAAACAAACTTCTTACATACATTCCAGACTATACGAATATTAAATGCTTATAAGCCAACTCTTCTCTTAAAGACCTGCCATTCATTTAAGCCGTTCTGTTAATGTGGTACGAAAATAGGTTAAACTCGCACACACAGTTCACATTTATTTATTTAACTGATCTGGATTTAATTTTTTCTTGTCTCTTGTCAATTGTACTCATATATGATAACAATAGCATCGACTGCGTTAAAAAATCGTTTAAAAAATTTATTGATTGGAATATTTATGACAAACAAGACAAAAAAAAATTATAATAAAACATGCCTGCATTCATTTAAATATTATAAATATTTATTTAACTATTTTATTATATTAATTTTTATTTATTACATTCAGCATAAAAACATACCAAATTCTGTATCTACGCAACGTAACGATTTTATCAAATACGCAGCCACCACAAATTTGAGGTATAATACCTCAGAGTGCAGTGCTCTTATTTTTTAAGCTTCGAAATGATGATGGTGGCAGTATTTGTTTTGGGAATAAATTTTTAAATTATTAATAAAAACGTATTAAAATCAGTGTTGTGTATTAAATGATTTAACTTAAAAAAATTATATTTAATTGGGAGTTTTTGTTTAAATAAATGCAATCAATAATGTACACACAATAGTCAATTTATTGCATTGGGAAATGCACATTAAAACCAAAAAAAAGAATTAAATTATTTTAATGAGATATTTATTAACCTACAATAAAGCTTTACCCTACAAAAAGCAGGTAGTTTATATCCGATATACATATGTACATATCTATATAGAAAATATTATCAAAAATGAAAGCTTCTCATTCTAAGTGGAATTAGGTATCTTACAGCTGCAATGAAATCATTCTGCAATCGAGTTTTTATATTAATTATTTAATGAAATTTATGTCCATTTAAAACTTCTCAGTATTTCCAATGTAATGAAAATGCTACAAAAGCGATGACTGAGCGGCTACCAAACTAATTTATCTACCAACTACTTTATCACCAGCTGTCTTTTCTAGCACTACACCTTCCGGTACAAACCTTTGCATGAAAAAGGGCTCGACTTCCCGATGACTGATCTTAAAAATAAAACAAATATAAACAATATAACACCCTCCGCGGCTGTTCTGCAGCAGTATTTCATCCTAAAAATACAAAAAACAAACTCAAAGCCTAACGAAAAACAGTCTAACAGCTCCTACTTTGCAAACGCAACGTCTTTCCATTTCTTCTTCTTTTTGTTTTCTTTAAAGTTATTGAATTGTGCAACAGACGTCGAAGTACTGGTATTTGCATTTAACATTAATTTATTTAATTTGTTTAATTAACTTTAAATTTACATTAAAAACACAATAATATCTTTCAATTAAATGCTATTGAAGTTTTAGCGTTTATCACATGTTTTTCACCGGGTCTTATTATTTTATATACACAGCCATATACACTTTTGCTCTTATGCATACAGGCTTAGCATTACAAATCCTCATCACAGTATGAGTATGAGAACAGATTTGTGTGCTGTTCACACATACATGATATTATTTTCCTTTTAATGAAACAGCTGTTTTTAAATTCATGATATCGGGTTTGTTATTTCAATCCGAAAACTTGAATTCTCATTTAAATATAATTTAAACACTTCAATCACAAATGCCGAACATAGGGAAAATAAATAAAAAGTTCTTTGGAGAGCAGAAAGTAATGGAGAATTTTTTATATAGCAGTATCCTTGTCACACAGAGCTTAAACTTCATTAAAGGCCATGCTTCATTATCCAACACAGTCGTACGATTCACTCACACGAAAATCTTATATGACTCAATGGCATTTTAAGCAATCGCAACAATATGGGATTGCTTAGTGAAGTAAATGCAACTCTGATGGCATGAAAATGGTCATTTTATGGGCATATTATTTTGACTTGCAAAGCTGAGTATTTTGACTTGTCAAAGTACTTTGTCATACGGAAAGATTTTTAAGCCACACTGTATCATTTTTACAGCACATATACAAAATTTGACCGATCGTACGATTGTTTACGATAGTGAATTATGGCCTTGAATATCATTCGAAAAATACTCGAATGCACGTTTGTAGAGCTTCTGGTGGTAAGCATTGACCAGCCTCTGGATAGAATGAGTATAAAAGTTCACGTGTGAGTTTTTACTCTGCTATCAATTAAATTTTACATAATCATCCCTACTTAAACTCGCACTTTAATTACTTTATTGCCCAAATGTAACTAATAAAATTCCATTTGTAATATGTATTTGTAAAGGCATAAAAATTTGCTGTCATAAAATAACATATCCAGCCAACAAAAGTTGTTGCACTGAATGGACAGCTGCTAAGTCGAGCGCACAGTTAAACATGCATTCCAGTCTGTATAGTCTTAAATTAAATGCAACTACAATGCAACTAAAAGTATGAGTACCATTAAGGCTTTTAAATTCCACACACACACCCTCAGCTTCATAAATACGATTTTTGTTTGGTTTTTGTGTTAATTTTTCAATGAAAATGCACAAAAACGTATTCAAGATAAACACTTTTTTTCTCTCAATTTTAATTGTTTTCTCTTATTTTTTTTTTGTTTTTATTTTACTTTTTTTTTTTTTTTCGTAGCATAATTTGCTACATTTTGCATTTTGCATATTTCAAGGGGTGTTTACAATGGCCGTACTCTCAATTTGAGAAACACACGTTCGCTTTATAAAGCAGCATTAATTAGACATGCATTTATGCCCTGTCACATTTGATTTGAAACAAAAACAAAAACAAAAACAAATATAAAAACAAAAAAAAAAAAAGAGTAATACAAAGAGAAGAGAATAAATGGAAAAGAAAATTTTGCTGTTTTTAATGATTATTGCTTGCGATAAAAACATTATAATGCGAATACCTACTCGTAATAACGCCAGCACATATTGTGAGTGTATGTGTGTTTAATGTTACAGGGCAATTAAAGCAATGCTTGCAGCATAAATGCTATTATTTGCTTATTGTGTGTATGCCACGTTCTCTGAGTGGTCATACTTAACCTCTTTATAATTACGGTTACATTTGTAAAATTTGCAATCGTGGCAGTTTGGATGAGGCCAATTTTCCTTGAAAATCCATCTGCACCAAAATGAAGCTATGAATGCAATGAATCTTTTTTTTTATGTTTATGTAAAATGGAAAATGGGGGCTTATATTTACATCCGGTTCAATACGCTTGTGGGATTTATAATTCCTTCTAAATACTATTTTTGCATTAGAGTAGTAGAATAAAGAGCACTCACCCTTCAGCACATTCACATTTAAAGTCATGATTCACTACTATACACAGTTGTAAGATTCATTCATACGAAACTCTCAAGCGATTCGATTGTATTTTAACAAATCGCATGATATAGAAATAAGATGCAAACCTATTTTTTCTTTACTGATTGAAATAATAAATAAATGCAACTCTGATCGTACGACTTGTCAAAGAAATCTATCACACGGATGTATTTTTAGGGGGCACTATACTTTTTTCATATTTATTAGCACTCATTGGTGCTATTAGTTATATTTAGATGCTAAAACAACAATAAGAAATTCATGCCAGCATCTGGTCTACTGATGAAGGCCAAGTAAGCTTTCCAGTGAATTGTCTTACATAGTTCCGTTTGTGCTTCTGAACTGTGAATTGAATTTTGTTTTTGAATTTGAAATACATTCAACTTCAATTTAACACAATGGAACGCATACTTTGAATATACAGTGTCACTATTACAATTTGACTGCACTTAACTCAATTGATGTCAATCTCATTAAATGGTGACAGGTACACACACACACACCCACATACACACCTACAAAAGTATGCCATCAGTTACAACTTTGAATCACACAGAAAGCTTCAAAGTTTATTACAAAATCTAAATTAAGTTATCCTACGGGGAAAAATTTTTATTGTATTCTTTTCAGATTATAAAAACCAAATCGAAATACATACATGGACTGCGTGACTACTGTCACGAAAAAATTAAGTGAGAGGCATTAGAATGAAAAAGCCAAAACTTTTTTTAAGTACTTAAAAATGAAAGTTCAAAGTTGATTTGCTTTTAAAATGAAAAAAAATTGATGGTGACACATACGCCGCCGGCCATGTATCACAATCCAACATACTTCTGTATTTGTTCGTGAAATGCATTTGAATTTTTATGCCCCCAAAAAACAAAACTTTTATAATTTTGAAAGTGTCAGTGGCCAAATAGACAGCATAAGGCAAACACATTAAAAAGCTTTAGAGGAATCTTAAAGGAAAATAAAGAAATAAATTTTAACAAAAAAAAGTGTTTCTGTGGCTGGCGGTGATTCCTCTAAAAAGCACATTAAAGCAATTTAATGCATTTCGCTTAGTAGGAAAATTGTAACAAATGAATGAAACAAACAGGCCTGACATTCACACACGTGTTGTAATTTATAGAAAAGCTAAACCGCACACACCAGCATACTAGTGGGCATAGTAAAATGAGTGGCGCTGTCATGCAGATATTGTGTTGCATTCGGCTCATTGCTAATGTAACGCCACTGATCTTGAGATGTTTACGAATATAAACGACGTCATTATGGTGTTGATCTGAGATCTACTGATCATTATGGTTATTAAAGAATTCATTTTTTTTTCTATTTTTTCTATTGTTTTTTTTTTTCTTCTAAATACAAATAAAGTAGGAGGGTAGAAGGCACTTGAGATTTAAATGGGACCTGGTAAATAATTTATGGCCAGCTAAACCAATATTTCTTCTAACATGCACATATTTTTACTTTGCCTGCTCATGCACACGCACATAATCTTTTGTTTTAATATTATTTAAACGAATTCTGGGGCTCTACATATACAAGTATATATTAATATACAGTACGAACTCGATTTGTGCAACTGAAAGGAAAGCATGGTTGTGATACCAAAAAGTTCTGATAGCCGACAAAAAAAAATCATTTAAAAGGCAATACAATAAAATTAAAGTTTACTTGACTTCTACTTATGAAAACATGTTTAAAAAATTAAATTAATGGGAGGAACGACGAAACTTTTGTTTGAGTTTTAGACTTTTTAGCCTTTTGGGTAATCACAAATTCCTTGATTTCTTCAAGAGCGATTACTTTTTCACAAGAAATCTTCTTTTCTGTTGCCCACTCCATACAAATGTCAAGGGACTTAATGACATCATCTACTTTAAATTTTAGTTTATATTCAGTTTGCCTGAAACGAAGAAATAGTCTTCTGAATAGAAAAAAGGCTAAAGGAATAAAGGATCCTGCAACAAATTTAAAATGTATGGTGTAAATGAAGCCTCTACTTCTGCCACTCGTATTCGATCCCTTAACAAAATCAGTGGTATATTGACGAAGAGGTAGTCCATTGTTCTTTTTCTGGTATTAAAACGTTCCAACAATCCTTAATGGAGACTGTAGTAACTTTGTTCCATGCATTAGCCAAAACATTCTTAAGGTGGATACTTGTTAAAACTGCGCTTCTGAAGAAATAAATTGAAGTATGGTTGTGATACCAAAAAGTTCTGATAGCCGGCCAATAAAAATCATTTAAAAGGCAATATAATAAAATTAAAGTTTACTTGACTTATCGAGAGTGGTTTGTGGAAAAAGTTGCCCTTGTAAAAACTTTAAAGTAAAAAAATTGCGTGTCTTTCTAATTGGGGTGTTGCAGTTCTCGAAGTTGTTCTGTAATTTCAGGAATTAGTGCGTCGCAATCGAGGTGTTGCAGTTATCGGTAATTGCGCAAATCGTGGTCGTACTGTCATTTGATATTTCTTTTGCTTTGAAAACGAAACTTTCTAGCGAAAATGGTACAGTGGAAAATAAGAAATAAGAAACTCCTTTTAGCAATTTCCATCGAAATTCTTTACTTTATAGAAATAAATGCGTATCGAATGCGCGGTTCCAAAGCTAGTCTACCCCACTTACTTTCAACACTTGTAAAATAATTATTATATTATTAAGAGAAAGTTTGTCATCAACTTTAACTTTGACATTAATCTTAAAATATGCACACGTTTTAAGAACAGAATACGAGTTTAATTAACTGAAATTACGAGTTTGTTTAAAGTTTTATTCCACTACAAAGTTTAATGCTGTTCGTTTGCTTTTAAATATTATTTAAATAAATCTTTTTAAATGCCAAAGTGCACTCTCAATACACTTTATTTTATGGCACTTAAATCATTCCCCCACCCTGCCCTTAAACACACGGTCAAACGAATATTAAGATTAATAGTCCCAACGGGTTTTAAATGGCTACAATTTTATTTCGTTTTTCTTAACAAATAAAAATATATTTCGTTTTAGTGAATAGAAGCACAAGCAGTTTCGATTTATTTTTATTCAGTTATTTAAATTTTTATTCATTTCCAATCTTCTTAAAATATATTTTGCTTTGTTTCTAGCACAAAACTTCATAGAGGGTCATGATTTTACTTCTCACATTAAATCCGACTTTAACTAATGATCAGGAGCACTCAGCAAAAAAAATAACAAAAAAAATATATTAATGAGAAAAAAACATAAAAAAACCTGTTAAAGATAATTATAATAAATTATAAATTGTTAAATAAAAAAACAAACGTGTTCATCCGTTTCGCAAGCAAACGAAAACATGAAAATTCCAAGCAAAGGAATTGGCAAGTTTTGAAATAATTTGCATTAAATGAAACTTGAATGGGCATGTCTGGTTTAGAAGCGCAAATTAAAAAAAAAAAAAAAAAAAAATTATTTTATTAGTTTGTATTGCACAATTTTTTCTTATAGTTGATATTCAAAAGCTGTCAGGCATTTTCTTTAAGGCGATGATTCACTATCTTACATAATCATACGATCCGTCTAATATGGCATTTAGGCTGTGTGATCAATATTTTTTCTACAAGTCGTACGCTTTACAAAAGTTTAAGAAAATTACAATATTCACGGGATCAGGGTTGCATTAACTTCATGTAGTAAAGAAAAATTGGCTTTCATCATATTTGTAGAACAGTGTGGCACCATCAATGTCATTTTCCTGCATTGCTTTAAAATAGCACGGCATCACAACAGATTTTCGAATCAATGAATCGTTCGACTGTGTAGACTAGTGAAGCGGTTTTTATACATAAAATCAAAACCCAAGAATAGACATTAAAAAAGAGCTGAATAAAAGTGTAGCCATAAAGCAAATGATAGTTGGCAAAGAACCAACGTACTGAACGTATAAAAAAAGCTAAAAGTTGGACAACATTAGACTTGGGGGTTAAGGGGCATGCATTGACTGTGACAAGGTTAACCGGCCAGTTGAAAAGGTCTAAAGTATAAGTATGACGTATTCTAAACGAAAAAGCCTTAAAAGCAATCTTTCATTTTAAAACATAAATAAAGAAAAATTAAAAAAAAATAATACTGAGCCATAAAAATTATTTCAATAATTAAATAAATTTTTTTTAAATTGAATAATTTGAGTTGACTAAACGATCTGCTCACTATTTTTTTTTTTTACATCACTATTTTTTTACTTTTTTTTAAATTTTTGTTAAAAAAAATTATTGTACATGAATTTTTAATAATTAATATATATTTTTAATAAGTAATATACATATATATTTTTTAATTTATTTAAATAAAAAACTTTAAAACTTTAGTATAATTTTCAAAATAATTAACCGAAAACGTTATACGTATACTTTGTTATACTTTCTCAACTGACATCATGCTTAACATTGTTTAATGTTCATTACGACCAGCTTTTGTCTCTTTTTTTAGAAAAAAATTTTAATAATTTTTCTCGCCATTAAAATTGGCACGAAAAAATTTAACACATTCCTTGCAAAGAAGGCAATTTTTAACGTAAAACATAATTATTACACATTTTTTCATTTTGTTTTTGTTGGTTTTGTGCAAAAGTCCGCACACACACTGCCACAAATTTCTCACGTTTTATGTGGCCGCAAAACTTTTATTTGGAAAAATTTGTGAAATAACAACACTATCAAGCAAATGCAATAAAATAAGAGAAAAATGCACATTTAAATACACAATATTTCACCATCAAGGTGCTCGTTGAAGTTTTTCTATCTGTCTTGCTGTCTGTCTGTTACTCTGTTTGCCCGGCTCCCAAGTTGCCTGTTTAGTTGTTTGTTCCCTGTCAGCCTGAGTGCTGGAGTACGTTCCAGCGAAAAAGTGAATAAGTGAGTGAGTGGCATGCACCAAAACCGTATACCATTTGCAAGGAATATACATATATATATTAAAAATAAAACACACTCCAACTACAAAAAGCTAACATGAAAAATATAATAAACAAAAGTGTACTTTACAGCATTGCAGCCATTAACAGATATTGTTATTTCTACTGTTTCATATGTTATGATTGTGTCTTGATGTATTTTATGCAACCGCTACACTCAACCATGCCAACGATTTCCAGCATTCATTCATTTAGCCATTCACTCATTCATCCAACCGTTGCGAACACATTCAGGGCACTTTCATGCACACATACTCGCACAATTCATATTGATAAATATATTTGCTATGTTGTTTGAAACTGGCAGAGTGCAGTATGTGTTTGCATCTCTGTTGCACTCGTATGTACAGCGGCATACAAAAGAGGTTTGTTGCACAGTCATTATACATGAACGGACTCGTTAAAAGAAATGCGAGGGTTGCCTTCATAATTACTTTTTCTTTCTTGCGCCAACCCCCACCGACCATTTCGGAACTTGTTATCATTAATTCAATTAAGCTTTAAAATCAAAAATATTTAATGTAGAGCCAAAAGTGTATTATGTCAGGAAGATATTTGTAAAGGCTTAATTTCACTATCCTAGAGACTGTGGCATGATTTACCAAATACAGCATTTCTGCTGAAAAAATTTTATAGTAAATAGTAATAGTGGCTTAAAAATGTCAGAGTTATCTGACAAGAAAAAGTTTATGAAATGAGAATTTCCATGCGATCAGAGTTGTTTTTACTTCAAGTAGAAAATTTATCAGAAAAAATTGTTTGCATCATTTTTGTATGTTAATGTGGCATCAGCACACATTTCAGTTTGACGGTGAAATAATGTACCGACATAGCTCTTAATTGTTGTTGGTATATGTGAAGTGACAAAAAACTTTTGAAATTCGAACACGGTAATATAAGAGGCATTAAAGTTGAGAAAAAAAGCGCAAAAGGAGCAGCATTATTTTCAGGTCTTATGCTACCCATACACGATACAACTGTTGGCACAACTTGGGCAGGTTGTAATCAAGATTGTAACGTGTGTGGGCCTGTTGTATGAAGTTGTGTCTCGGTTGTATGAAAAGTCAAAATTTTTTGATTTTTTGGCAAGTTGTGCCAACGCGTTGCATAGTTTGTGGGTTAGTCATGCGACTTCGTACATCATTCTCATTTTTATTTTGCGAGAGAAAGACGTGCCATCGGTTAATTTGGTTTTTGAAAGCAAAGAAAACTAAGTAAATACTAATTTAAAATGGAAGACACAGCTGAAATGAAACTAGAGCACAGTTCTACGATGAATTATTTAATGATAGCCAATATTAGTAAATTATATACAATTAAAAACAGTTCATTGAAGTTTTATTTTTTAAAGTTTATTAAAAATCTTTTAGATTAAAAAAAATTTGAATGTCGATAAATATTTAATTTACTTAAAGAGCTTTCAATTGTTTTAAGCCTAATTGGTTTTGCTTCATGGGATGCGTGTTTATTATTTGTTGTTTCCAGCTGTAAATTTTTTGCAAAATGAAATTGTACGAAGAGGTTTTATCGTATGTGGGCACAACACACAACTTGATTACTAAGTGAGTTGTGCCAACGGTTGTATCGTGTATGGGTTGCATCACGGAGTTACATATTAAAACCATGCCCTCTGTCTTTAGGAATTATTTTTTTCTTCTTAAATTTAATTTACTTTGTTGCATTTTTTTTAGTTTGTTTTTATTATTACAGCCTTTCTTGTTCAATTTATAAGTCGCAGAACTTCAAAGTTTGTCTGGGCTTAGCCTGATTTTCTGGCTGCCACCCTCGTATATTAAAAAAAAAATTGTATTTTTAAAAACTATTTACGAGTGTAAGTATTAAAAAAATGTTTTTTTATTAATGCAACATATATTTTTTGTTTGTTTATTTATTTCTTATACAAATATTGTTTTTTATTTTGACGGTATTAACAGAGTATCACTTCACTTAGCCTTCCTTCACTTAAATTTTTTGCATAAAATAACAACATCTGCAGCAACAACAACAACAACATTATACATTCTACTTTTGGTAAGAACAGAAATATTTTTTTACTTTTACTGTCAGCCAAACTGAAAGTATTTGTTATTGTTATGTTTGTGGCATGTGCAAGAATTACTGTGGCAAACTATGGTATTTGCTATAAAAAAGTGTGGCAACATGTGATATCCTTTTCCTTTATTGCTTTGTTTTTAACAGCAAACAGAAATCTTTTAGTGGCAGACAAATGTTTTCTAAAGCAAAAGAGAAAAACTAAATTTAGTTCGCTGCTTGAAAATAAGAAGCAACAGCTAAAAGACCTCCAGATCAGGGACGGAGTAACCCCAAAGCACATTTATGATAAAAAGGAAACCATTTTATAATAATAGTTTTTAGTGCAATTTTATTAATATTCTTTTTTGTTTAAATCCAAGTAATGTCATTTCCAGTCCAACCCCAAACATTATTTTTCATAAATACAATGAATGTTGTTCATAGCCAATAGAAATAATTAGATTTTTATAACAAGTACTAAATGCAAATGATCAGCCCTTATCAGCTAACAAGTTGAACCACTTATTTAGGCGGAAATTAATTTGAAAGCTCTTCTGCTGTGAATTTTTTGAGTCATATAAGTAAAAACCATATGATTTAGTCTAATACCCTGTTTAGACATACAACAAAAATGCGCAATTTAAGTTTTAAATATAAATTGTGAGACATTTTATCGTAGAAAGTATTCAATTAATGAATTGATAATTCATTCTCATTTTCCTCATAAATCAAGTGGATCTGGTACCCTACAGAAGTAATATTGACACCACTGAATGATATGAAAATTGACATGTCAAAAAAGGAGAAGTTGGGAAGGAGTAGGAGAAGTTGCACTTATTGATACTTGTATATCACAAGTAAATGAATACTTAAGAGTCTTCTGTATATCAGTAAGTTTGGTTTACCTATCGCGCTTAGGGATATTTCCCCACCATAGGGGGAAAATAAATTAGAAATAGCCGAATTTTTACACTGGTATATTCCCGTGCAGGTATAGTTACGTTATATGCGAGCATTATAGGGGCTGATTCGTAACTGTATCCCAAGCACATAGAGTACGAGTACAAATCCAAAAAGGGTTTTTTTTAAATTATTCTGCCAAAATATTTCTATTCAGCAAAATACGAGTTCATTCTGCTGATCGTTTTTACTTTATTGAAGGTTAAAAAGGTTAAATCAAAATTGTACGCCTGCGCATACAGGAATCGATTAGATGTATTTCTCTAGGGGCCGATTAGGGTAAAAGCAATTGCTCAAATAATTTTCAAGGATTAAAAAATTAATCCGACTGAAAGGGCAAGAATAAAAATTCTCTTCTATTAGTGTGCGAATACTTCTCCTTAAAATTTACTTAGGAAAATTTTTTTTAAATATTACAAAAAAATAATTTTAAGTCACTTCCATAAAGAGCCACTGTTAGAAGTAGAACTCCTTTCAGAGGTCTTAAAAGTTCACCGAAAAATCAGAAATCTTCTCTGTATTTGGCAACCGATTACTGATAAATAAAACGTTTCACAGAACTTTCAAAATTATTTTTATTGTAAGTTCTATCATTATTTTAATATCATTTTTGATTTGCAGCAGTGATGACGAGTTCAACTAAAGTATACTTTGAACCGTTTCCTTTTTGTTGGAAAATTCTTTTCCACATTTTATAGTCCTTTTTTATTACAACTGCAGTTTTCTATTTGAATTCTTGCCGCTAATCGCAAAAGAGCACAAAATGAAATTTAAGGCATAAATAGGAAAATTCCTTTAAAAAATAATTAACCTCTTTTTAATTGCTTTTGATAAGAAATTTAATTGAAATCCTTTTTGACTTTAATTTTTAAACTGATATTCAATACATTTTTTAAGTAACTTTCTTAACAGCTTTCAGTTGAAATATGAAATCTTTTTTAGATTTTTTTTTATTGGCTGCCTTTTAAGAGCCTTCGCTAATATTGGAAGCTCAGCTGTAAAATAAATATTGGCAGGATATGCGAGTAGTCTATATTTCACACCTGTTGGCTGCCAGCTTGTTGCTTTATTTTTTATTTCTTTATGCATATTTTATTCATTCCTCCTCCATGAGCAGCCAACTGACTTTCAAAAGTTCCAACTTTGACACACCTTTGAAAATTATAAACGACATGCTCTTATATCGGATTACAGAGGCAACAGCTGAGTTGAGACTGTATAACAGGCAATAAAAAGAAAAGTGAAATAATTTACAAGAAAAAAAAAATTTATTTAAGAATTTATTAAGAATTTAATGTAAACAAAATGTGAGTACTGCAACCAGTGACTTGCTGAGACTTTTTGCATGTGACAGAATTTTTCAAAAATGGCAAATAAATAAAAAAAATTTTATAAAATGAAGAAAAAAAAAGCTTGAACAAGACAGGATTTGAAGTGCTTGTAATTTAAGTAAAGTGGTAATTTTAAAAAAGATATATACATATGTATAACATTGTCAGGCAATACTTTAATTTTAATAATTAATGATGATTTCTTTAAAAAAAAAATTGTACTACAAATTTATATTTTATTTTAAGTTTTTTTTTATTAATTTTAAATTTTTTTTATTTTTAATAATTTTTTTTTTATTTTTAATAATTTTTTTTAATTTTTTTAATTTTTTCCCCCATTTTTATTAGTTTTTTTTCTTATTTTTATAATTTTTTTCTTATTTTTTATTATTTTTTTTGATTTTTATAAATTTTCTTTTTTAATTTTTTTTTTAATTTATTTTAATTTTTATTAATTTTTTTTAATTTTTTCCCCTAATTTTATTAATTTTTTTCCTCATTTTTATTAATTTTTTTCTTATTTTTTATTATTTTTTTTGATTTTTATTAATTTTTTTTTTAAATTTTTTTTTCATTTTTATTAATTTTTTTAATTTTTATTAATTTTTTTTTTTTAATTTTTTCCGCCATTTTTATTAATTTTTTTATTATTTTTTTTTAATTTATTTTAATTTTTTCCCCCAATTTTATTAATTGTTTTCCTCATTTTTATTAATTTTTTTTCTTATTTTTTATTATTTTTTTGATTTTTATTAATTTTTT
Organism: Ormia ochracea; assembly: GCA_963402855.1. Classification (NCBI taxonomy): domain Eukaryota; kingdom Metazoa; phylum Arthropoda; class Insecta; order Diptera; family Tachinidae; genus Ormia; species Ormia ochracea. The sequence continues at coordinate 21,025,532 of OY727106.1, forward strand.
TTTTAATTTTCTTTTTTAATTTTTTTTTTTGATTTTTCCCCCAATTTTTATTAATTTTTTTCTTAATTTTTATTAATTTTTTTCTCTTTTTTATTATTTTTTTTTTGATTATTATTAATTTTTTTTCAGTATTCTTTTTTAATTTTTTTTTTTTAATTTATTTTAATTTATTTTAATTTTTATTATTTTTTTTTAATTTTTTCCCCCATTTTTATTTTTTTTTCCCTCATTTTTATTATTTTTTTTCTTATTTTTTATTATTTTTTTTTGATTATTATTAATTTTTTTTCAGTATTCTTTTTTATTTTTTTTTTATTTTTTATTAATTTATTTTAATTTTTTTTTAAATTTTGTTTTTATGAAAATTTTTTAAATACGAGTACACAATTTAATTAAAACTATTAAGTTCATCCATTCCACCAATTAACATGTTTCATAGGCTATAAGTTTCTCTTCTAGTTATTTTGCATTATGCAGAATAAATTCTAATTTTAAAAATTGTTTAGTTTAATTAAAATGCCAGATACAGTCGAACTTCCATAAGTCCAATTTAGCATTTAGTGAGCATTTAGTACTCAAACTGTATACAATTTTACTTGCATAACTCGAACTTCTATAAGGTGAATTCTTCCATAATTCAAATGAAAAAAGGCACGTGCCTTCTCTAAGACCAATTTTTCGTAGAAACAATCCAACTTTTTTATTGTTTTTATTATTTTCATTTTATGTTTATTTGGAAAATCTCATATTTCGTCTAAGTTTTAAGAGTAAAGAAATATTTATTTTATTTTTAAGTTACGAAAACCCCTTTTTTTGGGGGATTCCCTTTTTTGCTTTTAGAATGATGATTACTTTAAACATTTGAATTCTTATCTACAAGCCAATGAAATGATAACTGAGGATCCCTTTAGAGCTTGAAACAAACCGGAATCTCTTTTTAATGAAAGTAATAAGAAAATAACTCTTCAGACACAAAAACCCAAATATTTTAACCGATTGTAACTGAAAAAAATGTAACATTTAATTTAGAGCAAATAAAAAGGTGAATTTGTACTGTATGTATGAAGTTTTTCAAAGTCTCCATAAGACGAACTTGTTTTTGTGGATATTGGAGTTTCGACTTATGGAAGTTCGACTGTATATTAAAACTTTGTAATAATCTGACCTCAAATTGTCCCCTGCAAGTTTTATGCGTATTACATTGAAAATAAACCAGTTTGGCTTATTATATTCAATAACTTGACCATGAAAAGAAATTTGTTTTTTTTTTTAGTTTAAAATAATGAAAGCACGACAGAATTTCCTTTCAAAAGGAAATAAAATATAAGCGGAAGTATCCTTGGCCACTTCAAGCATATGCCTCAATAATTCTGTAAAAGCGTGAAATTGAATATAAAAAAGAAAGAAATATTTTTCACAGAAATAACAAAGCAGAGGAAGAGGGTTACGCATATAAAAATAGAAAGATGCCAACAAACAGGCAAACCTAAATCTAAGCCTCAAGCGTAGCATAAGCAACAGACTACACGTTTGCAGTACACTGAAATTATTTTGAAAACTTTGAATGATATAAAGTGGTAAATGGGCACCCCGCTGATTCATGCCTGACATGTAAGGCAAAAAGAATGAAAAAAAAGTAAATTTAAATATAAAGGAAATGGTTTGACTGTTGAATTAAAGAGAAAAAGTTTACATGTTTCTTATTTAGTTTATTTATAATTTGACTGAATTTTTATTTTGTTATATTGTTTGTTGCTCTTCAGCAACTCTTTTATTTTTTAGAATTTAAATTTTATTCAAATTGTCAATCATTTTACATTACAACATCTTTTATTCAGGATACATTACTGTTACCTTTTTCTATGCTTTAAAAAAGCGCTCATCTTATTTTGATCCTGAAATTTATAACATTTTTTGTACGAGTTTGTATTGCAATAAAGTTGGTTGTGGCAACAAATATTTCATCATTAAAAAACGTAACAAAGTAACGTCAGAAGAAATATAAAAATTAAGTGGCAATGAAAACAGAAAGTTACAGTAGTCCCCTAGGCAATGTTTCATCCTTCAGTTTTTGCTTACTTCAAAAAAAAAAAATATGTCTTTTCCTGAATAGCTACACTTGACTGATTGCCGAAAAGTTTGGAAACTCGTATTTGAATATTTAATAAAAATTCCATACAGCGAAGCCATAACGTTACTGCATACTTTAATGAATAAATATTTCAATAGCACCATGAAACATTGTCCTTAGCTGAATGAAAAAATTGTTTACTATTCATGAATTTCTTTACCTGACATAATTGCAATTCAGGGCCAAACAAGCGAATTATTATTCAGAAATTCAGTAAAATATTTCTCATTAAAAGAACACTTTGTATTTGCAGCAATTTGTATAATTTTTTTTGTTATGAATTTTTATATTTTCCTATGTACTAAATTTTAAAATATTTTTATTTTTATTACGTTGTTTATCTGCTACTTCAATTTTCCTTTCGCCATTTTGTTGCTAATCATAAAATAAAACAAAATCCAATTTAAATCCATAACAAATACTGTTAATAACAAAGTTCATTGCCATAATGTAAAAGTTCATAGCCTAAATGAATAATTTTCTTTTGAAATGTCGATTTTAAAACTTTAGTTACTTTGTTGGTAGCTTCAATTTTAAATAATTCGCAATGTAACCACGGACCTTTCTACTATACATTTACTTGCAGTAACAACTATCAGTACTCGTCTGACATATTGAAGCAGTCATTGTTTTCATATATAATTTTTCTTTCAATAGAGAAAACACACATCTACACTGACGTCTGATGCAATATAAATCTAGAAGGAAAATATTGTTTTGATTTCTTACTTACTATTTCAACAAACCCATTATGATTATTATCTCTATATCTGTTTTTACTTCTAGTCTTGTGTTATATTATTTTTTTATATCGTTTACATGCAAAGCACAGTAGGGCCGAATGAGAAAAATTTACAATAGAAACTGGTCTTTTGAATAGCAGTGGAAGTCTACATGTTACCGCTTTAACTTTAAGAAAAACTGTAGATACAAAAAATGTAACATTTAAATTAATTATAAATCACAGTTTTGCAAACCGACCCATTGTGCAATATGATAAAGCAAATACTTAATAAAAACCAACTCACTCATCATAAATGAAAACAATCATGGCAAATTACGAAAAAAAAAGAAAACTGAAGCACAACATAACAAGACAAAAGATTCTTTAGATTTTTCAAACCTCCAGTTCAACATTAATACATTCATAAGTACGAGTATTAATAAAAGAGGGGAAGATAGACAGAAAGGGAAATGCTTTATTGTTGAACTTCTCTAGATGCTTATCTGTGTGGCTGCTAACAACAATTAAATGGCGGCCTCCCTTTAAGGGTATCGGCAAGTATTCCCGCCACCCAGTTTTATGTCTGCTATTCATGTTGTGTTGGCATCATTGGACAATCTTTTTATAGATACTTCTACCAGCCAACGATTATAATAATAAATGTGTGTGTGTGTGTGTGTGTGTGCGAGTGAAAAGTCCATAAAATTTTATGCTTTAACGCTTTTTAAAATTATTAAAATTAGAAAACGTTTATCTTGTTTTTTTATCTTGATTGTCTGCTCAGCAAAAATACAGACCAAAAATCGTAAAAATAAAATATAAATTTTATTTATATTTCTTTTAAATAAATAAAAAAAAAAAAAAATACATATTTTGCATACATTTTTATCGGTGTTTGTTTTGCCAACAATGTCGTGACGACTGAAAAAAAAAATCACTTTTTCGCATAGAAAATTTGATTTTCCAACACAAAAGTCAAGAGAACAAAGTTTTCGTTTTGCTTTGTAGCTTTTAAAGTTCAATTTAATTACAATGTTTTGGTTTTGAAAAGGGGCTCTTGCAAACAAATAGAGGAAATGAAATGAACAAAAGCTCTAGACTACAAACAAATTTTTATACAACTCCTTAAAAAAAATGACAGCCTGCTGACCTCATTGCTTGGATTGCATTTCCGGTTTAGAAAACTTCGTGTCCTGAAATTTAAAATTTAGAAATTTACATTAACAATACACTTGTATTATAAAATGTCCTGATGAAAATAATAGATCTGCGGACTCGGTCCTTGTATAAGGTTTATAACATTTCAAACCTCTAAAAGGAAGATTAAATTTTATCAATTCCATTAAGTCCTCAAAAACGCCAAGCGTCAATCAATATTCTATGGGCTCTATAAGCCATTGAAGGGAACAGGAAAATATAGGCTACTAAACATTGAGTTCGCCTCAGACTTGTGGATATAGTCTTTTCAACAGAAACAAACAACAACAAAAAAAGAGAATATTAATTTATAAGTGAGATTAAAAATCCCCACATGGCTTAAACCATGTGAGGTAATACCAAGTTCAAGGGCTGATGGCGGTACATCATATCCGTTTTATCATACTGTCCCATATTCAATGAAAACTTTTATTGCCATAATGAAAGAGATATACTAACTTGCATTGCACTCATGAAAACCCCCAGTGTAGTACGGGACGCATCTGGCTGAAATTACATTTTGGTGGAGTGCACTCTGGGGAGACGGTAATCTGCGTTTACAGACCTCTGGCCTTTGGCAGCTACCGGTAAAACTTGCAGGTGGCTGCCGAATCCATGAAATAACATGGTAACGGATGCGCTTGCAAATAATTAAAAGGCAAAGGCAAGCTTGCTTGTCTCCCTGGGATAGGTCTAGCATAACCTGATCGATTTAGGGTCTAATATTGTAGGAGAGTTCTCTCTTGAGAGTTCTCTCCGAAATCACCACCAGTTGCTATATAGGCTTAGACAGTGCCGAACGCTCTAGCAAGGCGCTTGGTTGGGACTGAATCTTCCTATCAAGAATTGCCACCTGTGCTTGCACAGGGGGCTTAGTAAATGTATTAATTTACTCAGTGCTAAGTGTACCGTGAAGTGAAGCTACATTAGCAGGTATTCACGTAAACTGTAGCACAACTGCATTCATGAAACTTTTTCATTCAAATCATGAATTATTTTCATCACATTTATAACAATAAGTGTCGAATGGCATTATTACAAATGCCTTAAAATATTATTTATTAATACAAAAATGGTTTTATTTGCTTGAAGAGAAATTCATTAGATGACTAAAAAGAAAGTTTTCTTTGCATACAAAAATATTTTTGATTTAAATTAATAAATAATTCTTGGCAGAGCGATGATATAAAATTCCAAAGAAAGCATTTAACTAAGATCTGAGAGCCCTTTTGAAAGAAAAAACCAATTTATAAGTTTTAAAATAATAAAAAAAACATGTGATTTTTACAACACACATACAGGATACATGTCCTTCCGCCAAAATGGGCATGTTAGCCAGAGATTTTGAAAAAAATAAAATATTTTCAAAGCCCTATGAACTTTTTCAATTTCATTAGCTGAGACAATTTCTTGAAATTCAAATATCGGTGCAACCATTTCTAAATAAAACATGAAGTTTAATGATAATATTTTATCACATGAGGCATTTATTGAAAATACATTTCCTATTCACAGGATATTTTATGATTATTTAATATTTTTGGGGAATTTTAATTGTAAAAAAAAGAAAGCATTGAAAAAAATAAATAAAAAAAATAAAAAATAAAAGAAAAAATAAAAAATAAAAGAAATTTATATTTTGCAGGAATACAAGGATCGTGAAAAAAAGAAAGAAAAAATGAATACAAGGATACCGACAATGGAAAAATAATATGGAAATATCACCGTGTGTAAGTAACTTCTAGAGAAAAAATATCGAAAAAATTTTATAATAATAGATCTTATATATAATTAAATAAAAAATTATTTAAAAAAAATATATATATATAATCAAAAAAAAAAAAAAATAAAACCGATAGAAATTAAGGAAATCGTTTTAAAATGCGTTGTTTTAAATTTTATATTGAGAAAATGGCATCAATTTTTCTTCAATTTTTTTTTCATTTAATTTAAAATTTTATTATCTTTTTCTTTTCTTTTGGCTCCAATCAAGCTGACATTGAAAACTCTAAACAGATGCCAAAATAAATAGTTGTAAAAAAAACCTAAAATTAAAAATAAAAGAAAAACAAAAAACAAAAAAAGGAAAAGGAAAAGCAAATCGAAAAATAAAATAAAACGGAAATGAAATAAACAAGCAATTGTAACAGCATTTAAGGAGCAACAAGAACAAAATGAAATGCAATAACCGTGAAATGCGACAACCGTTTAATAGCTTTGTCCAAGAGCCAACTAACAACCACTACTCCCCACCAACCTCCCTGCAACCACCCCACAATATCACTTAAAACTTGGCTGAACACACAACACCCTATTACAGCCAACACCAAAGAACGGAACCTAAAACCGTGAAATGACCAAATGTTCACGTTAAATGGCTGCAAACTACAATTACTAAAAAAGAATAATAAACCAGCAGAAAATCATTGAAATTCTGGCAGAGAAAAAAATTAAACATGACCTAATTTTTCCAGAGTAGCGAAATGGAAGAAGCTAAATACGTTTTGCGCAACTTGAAAACCAACAAATTTATTTCACATTTTATTTTTCGTTACCGAAAGCCGTTGCCCACCACATGAAAATGGAATACTTGTAAAATGGTACAGAAATGGAAAAAAGGATTTTTCCTTTCCTCCCTAATGTTAGCGGAAAAGGTCATTTGAACAAGATTTCTTTCTTCTTCTTTTTTTTTCTTTTTATTTACTTAATAAAAATAAAACCATTTACAAATAAGCAGGAAAATATGCTTGAAGTAGAATAGAAATGAAGGAATATAAAAAAGAAATGAAAGATTAAATTACTTTAATGAAATTAGAAAAAAAAAATAACGAGGTTAAAGTCTTAACAGTTCTATATGTGTGTACCGGAGAGTAAATGCCACTTACTGAACCCAACCATACACTCGAAGAAATAACTGTGCCAGTTGGATGTGTGAATGCAAAAAAAAAAACCAAGTAAAGAGTGCAAAGCAAGTTTTTCTATGGGCTGAACCGAAGTATTACCATCCCTCCCGCTTAATCTCATACTACTTTGAAGGAAAAAATTTCTCCTTATAGAGTAATAAATTGCTTTACTACAATAGGAAGCACTTCTCAGAGAGAGAATTTTAAACTATATTAACAAAAAAAAAAAAAAAAATTAAATAAATTTATTATAATTTTTTTTAATTTAATCTGCTACAATTTTAATTTTTTTTTTTTTTTTTTTTTTGCAAAAATTTTACAATTCCTGAAGAAGTCAACCAATAAAAGATTCTAAGTAAAAAAATGTAAGATATATACAAATCCGTTCACCATAAAGTTCTTTATTCAGTTTAAAAAACACTCCTATCAATATTGAAATTTACGAGTTATGCTACTATTTCAGCAATCGACTGCACTGCTTCCAGAACATGACATCTTCTTCTTATCACAAAAAAAGGTCCTTTAAAAGAAAAGCCCAATTTTCTTTACAAATAATTGTTTTCAATTACATAACTTTTTAAATAAATAATAAAAAAAAAAAATTAAAGGAAATTTATTTTATAAAATTTATTAAAATTAGTAAAAAATTAGCCGTCTTCATTTTTTGTGTAAAACCAAATTGCCACAAAAGTCATTATCCTAACCGAAAAGGATATAATTTTGTTTAGAAATGGGGTAGATGACAGTTCCGCTTTGACGTTTGCTGCCATTTTATAATTGCCTTTTGAATAATTAACTTTCCAACTTGTCGCTGGTATTACCGCAATATGGCTTTAGATATAAATGTCGTGCTCATCCAGCACGAAGTAAGCAGACATTATGAGCGGAGTGAAGTACTAAACATACAGGACGAAAACAATTTGGAGAGCAATCGAAGATCTTTATAAGATTTGAACTTGTTCCGAAAAGTGAAACAAAGACCTGACAAGCAGCCACGTAATTGGAGAGAAATCTGAGATCTTTATATTTTGCCAGTATATTTCCATTTTTATGCTTAATCGCTTCTGGTGTACAGAATATCCGCAAAGAGTCAGAAGTAATACTTAATTTTTTTTTTTTTTTTGGAAATGAAGAAATTATAACTGTAGAATGAGTTATTTCAATAAAATAACGTATTCCATAAGCACTCCATGGCTTCCAAGGAAGCTAATAAGTTTGCCAAATACAATAGGGATTAATCCGCTTAATAGTCCTTTTAGTAAGCCCTTGAAGCCCTCAAAGGAAATATTTATCAGAAACGCAGTAATTGAAGAGCTAGCAAGGATTTTGGAAAATGCCACAAATCAAGCTGATATCATTTTAAGACCAAACATATTGTGTTTGCAAGGAGTTATGTCCTTAAGACTGAAATATGGTGTAAATGCTGTACTGTGCGAAAATATGAATACCACAATTGCCAAAAAATTGGAAAACGTATTATCGAAATCGTGCAAAAAATAACATGCAACTGTTTTAAATACACTAAAAAAAATAAAATCCAACATGAAACCAGCTATTTTTTACAGTGTAAGCGAACCAAATTGAGGGCAATTGATGACCATCTTCTGTATCGCTACATATTTTATTAAGGGAATTTTAATTCTACTCGAATGACCACAAAAGTATAAAATTGCAGAATAAAAATTATTCATTTATGGCAGTTTTAATATTGCAACTGGTAGGCTGAGAAAGGAGAACCAAATGAGAAATATGGCTATAGATCTTATAGAGGTACTTGCAGGAGAAATAACTGATATTTAAAGCAACTCTTGCAGGATGAAACATTCAGTGCGAAGGAAATCAGCCAGACATAAAACTTGGAACTTTTAAGGGCTACACCACACCGACAGTTGCCATACCATTGAAATTGTCAACCGGTACGATGAGAAAGGAAAACCAAATGAGAAATATGGCTATAGATCTTATAGAGGTACTTGCAGGAGAAATAACTGACATTTAAAGCAACTCCTGCAGGATGAAACATTCAGTTCGAAGGAAATCAATCGGACATAAAACTCGGAAGTTTTCAACCGGTATGCTGAGAAAGGAAAACCAAACGAGAAGTATGGCTATAGAACTTGTAGAAGTTCTTTGATAAGCATAAAAGAAAATGATGTCAAACAGAATGTCCAACTAAAATGACAGTGTAGCTGCAAAAATCCATAAAAAATAAAATAACAAGAAATCAAGTGCAAGACATGAAGTGCATCTCATTCCTGTCAACAAGAGAATGGTGGCACTCGAGAAACAATGTTTGTTATAAAATAATTTTCTTTTTTCTTTTTTCTATTCGAAAAAGCGCGTCATGTCTAGAGAGCAGAGACTCGTGTGTTATTTTTGGCAACCTCCACATATTTCATTTCTTTTTATTTTTAATTTATACTCGTATATTTTTTTTTTTTTTGTTAATTTTTACAACTCTTGGCAATATTTCTTTTTAAATTTTCTCAAGTACTTGAAAGTGTCACAATACATTTTGTGGTCTTAAAGAGGAGCTCTCAGTATTCGAAACAAACAGTGTTTGCAAGAAATTTTAACAACTTTTCAAGTGTTTACTTACACATGATGCTCTGCTTTGCTCTCCTCTGCTCTTCTATGCTCTGCTCTGCTTTTCTTGTCATCTTTGGCATGTGTCTATTTCTCGTGTTGTCTATTTTAGCAACACTTTCTCTTTGGCTTTTGTAGATAACATTGTAGAACAGAAAGCAAAGAGGATTTTGATGAGGAGATTCAAAAGCTTGTCATGTTTTAATTAAACAAATTGTGTTATTGGCAATCAAACAGTTAAATATCTGAGGAATTTGATTTTTGGGTAGCAGAGCATCGGCCATAGTGATGACTTCATAATATGGCAAGTCATAAGTTCGACCTACAAATTCTTAATGTTGTATGGGTAATGCTCCCTTCAGACATACGTTTTTGGCCACTAGATGGGTTAATTATGCTATAAATTCCCTACCAATACAAGACTTCCGCCCGGTAAGCTCGTTGAGCAAATAAAGTTGACATTTGACATCACTGGATGGCCTCAAAATAAATTAAATTAAAATTATTCTCTCACATGGCTTACACTAGGGCGATTTGTTGAACCAGAAAATAAATTAAAAAAGCAAGAAAGAATTGATTGAACAATTTCATAAAATCATAGCTTTTTTGTGCGAAAAAAAAATACTCAAAGTTTAAGGCTGGGACAAGGACTAAGTTCGTCAAGAATCCTTTTACGAATTTCTTTTAAGGTAATGAGGAAAATATTTTATATACAATGCAAAATATGATTTTTCAAAGAAAACTTCAACTAAATCCTTTGACTTTCGTTTTCCAGTAAATTGCAATTGTCGCTAAAAGCTTTGCATTGCTCTAGATTTCTTTTTGCTTTCACAAACGCCATGCAGCTTTAGAATGTTTTAACCACAAATATTTTCTATGCAATTTCCACTTTGTGCCAGTAGAGGTAATTTCTTGTTTTCATTTTCTAAAAACTATTTATTTTAAACAACAACAACAACAACAAATAAAAAATAAAAGCAATTCAGGGTTTCCACTAAATTTATATTAAAATTTATTTTCCACTGGCGGCAGAAAAATTATATCACTTTGTAGCATTTTGCACGCTTGAAATGCTTAATTTTTTTAAAAATAACAAAAATTGTTAATGAAATAAAAAATAGTTAAAAAAAATGTAAAAAAAAATTTTTGGAAAAATTAAAAAGGAAAATATTTGTCTCAAAACTTTAAAAAATTTTTCAAGCCAATTTAATGAAACTAGAATTCTGGGGAGAAAATATAGAAAATTAAGTTCTTCGCGGGATTGCGAAACGCCAAGTGGTACACCAGACATGTCGAATATGGCACGTCGCTTAAGCAAGAGTGAAGACAGGCTGTTGTGGCTCTTGTAATGAGTCGCAGAAATTTAAAATTTTTTTTTTTATAAAAGTGTAGTTGCCGTGCGATTAAAGAGGCGAGTCAAGGGATCAGCTTGCTTGTTTTCTATGTAATACTGTGGTTCCTACAACGAGATTTTTAAGGACCGTGGAAAGCATTATAACGCACTAAGTGTTTGTGCTGGCGATATCGTTACTCTTAACGATATAATTTTATAAGCGAAAAATCTAAATTTGTTTAACATTCATCCCAATTCTTCATATAATGAAGGATCATCATCACAAATTTCATATCCACAATGGCAATGAAAATTTTTTTCATTAAGAGCATGAACTTTTCATTAGTTTGAACTCATCTATACATCGCCCACAAATAACATGCTAACGATTTTTTTACGACTTTAGCGAAAAGAGTAGAGTGGAGGACCATGCGAAGAAAATATTTTTAAAACTTTTAATAAACACACTTTTCAACTATTTTTTAAGAAGCCATTTTACAAATTCAGCAGAGATAAAGGTTATAGTGCAAAACTACCCCATTGTGCATTAGGCGATTTTTTTATTTACTTTTTTTGGTAAATGTGGTATAGAAAGAATAGTTTTTTTTTTTGACTGCCGTTTGCTCTTTTACTAATTGTAGAATAACAAACGAAACTGTTTAACTTCTATTGCCGTCCGGTGGTAAATCATCTCAACTCCACTAAATTATATTTAATTAATTTTATTGCTTTATTAAAAAAAAAGAAATTATTTAAGTTTTTTCTTAGAAAAGTATCAGATTTATCGTCCGGTTTAAAAGAAAAAAAAAGAAACACTTCATTTTGCTTTGCCCTATTCAATTTAATTTTGAAAATTGTTCAATAAGTGTTAATTGATTTGTCAGTTTGTTGTTAAATCACTCAAAGCAAAACGAGCGCAACAGCAATTCAGCTCGTATTTTATTAATGTTAATTTATGTTGACACTTTTCAAATTCTACATGTCTAATGAATATTTCAAATAATAAATATATATAAACAATTGTTACTTGATTTATTCGCTGGCAAAGAAATTTCTATAGTTTCTAGAGCGTAAAGTTTTGCATTTTAATTAAATATTCCAGTAGATAAACTATTTTTAATTTTCCATGTTAATAAATTCTAAAGATCTAGATAACAAGTATTCATTGTGACTAGAAATTATATATGCAATCTAAGCTAAAATCTAACAAATAAAATATCCAATAAATTTGCTAATTAGAAAACCAGTTAGAAGAATTTCGTTAGAAAAATTTACTTTTATTGAACAGTTTTTTTATAAATACAAGGTTAAATGAATAATAAAAAATATATATATATTTAAAAAGTTCAAAAATTTAAATAAGACAATAATGCGCTTCATTCAATTACGAAAAACGCATATTTTAACCAAAATAAAAAGAAATATTTTTAAGCAATAATTTTGCTTAAAACTGGTTGCTTTAAAAAATTACAAAATAATAAAAAATTCTATTGGAAAACCAGCGCATCTCAAAAACAAACGAAAATATCCATTTTAATACAAACTACTTTTATATTCCTATACAAAATGCCATAAACTGTACGATTATATTGAGTTTTTTTTATAGACATTATTTTTAATTTAAGCTGCTGTTTGACAAACGTGTTTTTCACAAATTCAGTGGCATTTATTTGAAGATTTGCATACAATTGACCTCAACCGTTTCATTTATTTCCAATATTTAAGCTGTATTATTGTGCGAACAAGCTATAACAAGTTTACAGTGCAAAAGAAATTATATTTCGTTATGTAATGTGATATGGCAACACTGCCATATCGTTGGATATAAATATATAATTTCAATTGCAACCATTTTATACGAAATTATAAAAAAAATGAAATTTAAGGTCATGTTTCAGCATCCCACAAAAGAGTCTGTTGTGATTCCCTTCCTGAAAAGGGTGCCACACTATCATACAAATACTATATGAGGCAAACAATTTTTTCCTGATCGCATGAAAATTGTCAATTTATTGAAATTTTCATAAACTAAAAAAAAATAAATAAAATAAAAGAAAACGAGCAATTCTTTTTGCCATTTTTGACAGATCGCACTATTGTGTAGAATAGTGAATCAGAAATTTTACGAAAATAAAAAAAAAAAATTCTTTCCCAAGATTTTCTTTGTAATAATTAAAATAAAATTTTTTATTGTATATATTTTTTTTGTTGCTTAAGCTAGTCTAAGTTTGGGAAACTTTTTTAAGAGTTGCTAAGACTTTTACCTGAATGAATCAAATTAATTAATTATTAAATTTTATTAATTAATTTTGTTTTGGTTAAACTTAAAAAAGACTTTTCTCAAGCCTTTTTGCTTTCTATCTGACAATATGCATACCAAATTTATTAAAAGAAGCTTTTTCGCCATGCTACTTTATTCAAAACTTTATGCGAAATATTCCATAACCATAAAAAAGGATATATTTGTGAAATAATGTAGCAAAGATGATAATTTAGAGTCAGAAGGAGTGAAAGATTTCGTGGCATTTTTTGCTGAATTGCTGTACAACATTGGCCCAGGCAATAAAATCGCATATATTACGCCTATTCGTAATGTGAACTGCCTCGTAATATAACAGCAGATATTTGTGAACAATAACTTTATACTTTTTAAAAAAAAAAAAAAGATTTTTTGTATTAAAACATTACAACCTGCCCCAAAGAGGACTGGAAATATTTTTATAAAATCATTTTATTATTTTTCCAAAAACCTTTGCGATTATACAAAGTAATAATTAAAGCTCGGAGGGGGAAAAAATGCCAGAATCTACTAAGCAACCACTAATCTATGAGTCAGAATGTTCTAAGAGATTGACTGCTTATAGTAAGTGAGCAAATTTCATGATGACTCTTCAATTTCAAATTGTCAGCTATTCAAAATTTTTAAATTAATCTTATAAAATCATAAAAAAAAAATTCAAAAACCATTTGAGTTATTTTGCTTTGTAATGGATTTGCATTCGTATTTACATGGGCTCGTAGAGAGCAGTTGACATCATTACCTCTTCCTCTAGTCATTGTTGATTTGCACTAAAAACCGGTATGTTTTAAATAAATGACGCTTAATTTGTCATCTTTTTGTAAAAAAAGATGACAAACTTTTTTTTGTAAAAAGTGATAATTTGAGGTTGTTTTTACAGTTGTTGGCAATTAAAAAGAAAATGTTTATTCATAAATAAGTAAAATTCCTTTTCTGCTTTAACTTTAAACTTTTATTTAATTTAATACATCACTGGTGAACTTAAGTAAACACGAATACTCGTACGTGTTATTTGTTTTATGTTTATTTCAGATATAAAATTAATTTAAATAAAATAAATTGCAATTAATTTGTTTACAATTCTGTTGCTGGTTGAAATGGTGCTAATGAATTCAAGTAAACTTGCATATAATAAACATGCAAGCAAAAAAAAAAACAACATCATCAAACCAATAAGTTTATGGAAAAATTATTATGAAAGCAAAGAAAATTAATTTACTTAATTATATGGTTTTTATAAAATAGTCATCAATATTTTAATTATTTTTCCAATTTAATATTGTGTATGGCAAAATGCAAAGGCAATTTTAATACAAGCAAGTAATTGTTTTATTAAATTATTACTTTGCTGATTTTTATAGGGCGAAAATTAGTCCTAAATACAAAATTTTAATAAATTACCAACAAAATTATTGTCGTTTATTAAATATCAAATTTTCAGTTAAAACATATTTTTTCAAAATATATATATATATCTATATACAAAAATATATCTTTTTTAAAATCATCTGTTTTGAGAAAAAAACATTTAATTTGTAGAGAAAAATAAATATCCAATAAAATATACCGCAAAAATTCGTACTTGAGCCAAATACCGTGCTGATGCCAAAAAAAAAAAAAATTGCTCAATTTAATTATTTTGTTGTTTTTTCTAGACATGCAATCAGGCTCGGGACTCGTGCAATGCATTGGCAGAGAAAGGAGAGTATTTTTTTTCTGCTGGTTTTTAAACAAAATGTTATTTTATTCATCGTTTATTTTTAATTCGTTTTCTTCACAATGATGAAATTACTACAACAACGAACTACAAAGACGAAGCTGTTTCTTTACAATCGCCTGTATATAATAATCAATGGAAAATGTTGTTGTTATTATTTCCTGTAACTATGCCTTTATCTCTTGTAAATTTTGTCTCTTCAAAAAAAAAAAAACCAAAAACAACACATGAGAAATTGAAGCAAGTGAGAAGAGTTTATTTGTATTTGATTTTATTTTATGTCTGCCGAAGTTAAATCGCGATCTCCACGTGACAAACTTCGCACCTTCGTACCTTACGAAAGCAGTTTGCATAATACATTGACATTTTTTTTTATTTTTTTGACTCTTGTAGTGGGGTATCAAACTCACAATCTGAGTGATTTGTTGTTGGCAAATTTTACAAAAATTTCTTTTTAGTTCAATGGCAAAATGCATTTTCCCCCAGAGAAAATAGTTTTGTTTCAACGTTATTACATATAAAAATTAGTAAATTATTAAAATATAAATAATAAAAAATTAGGTTGATAACAATAAATTAATAAAAAAAATTAAAATAAATGATAATCATTAATAAATTCAATACAAATGATTTAAATAATTTTCCTTTTGACCGAAATCGATATTTCATTTTTTTTTTTTTTATTAATATTTACAATTTAATAGCAAAAACCTTTCGCACAGAAAACAAGAACACAGCAACAAGCGTGTACTTTGGAAAAAGTTACTTTTCGCTAGAAAGTTCAATTTCAGAAATATATTTGTTTCTGATAAAAAATCATTTTCAGAATTTCTTTTTTGCTATTAATCCAAAACATATTTGATTTAAAAATGACTCAAAGTAGCATTATGTAGAAACAATTTTTGTTCAATTTTTATTAGAAATATTTTATTAAAACTTTGTAAGAGATAACAATTCCACACGTGAAAGTACTTTGTGCTTGATAGAACGTTTAGAAGAGCAACAAGAATTACTTTTTGATAAAACAATTTTTTTAGAAGTATAAAAAATTATTTTATATAAAATAATTTTTGTAAGCTTTATTAACACAAGTTGATTTTGGAGAAAGCTAGAAGATATAAATTATGAAATAATAATTTTAATAAAATTACACTTTCAAAACATTTAATTATCATTTATATGTAAGTAAATCATGAACATGTTTTTTATTAAAACATATTTTACATAAGAAGTACTAAAAAGGTGCTTTTTAATATTAAAAAAGTACTATTTAATACTAAAAGGATACGTTTTATTATTTCAGAGACTAGCGTTTTATAAAAACACTATATAAATCTTATGTTTAGTAGTATGAACGGAGACAAAAAGTAAATTTACTTTTTTTAAAGTACAGTATATGGTAAAAGTAAATTTTGTTAAAAAGTAAAATTTGGATGTATTGATAAAAAGTCCCTTTTAATAACAAAAAAAAAAAAATTTCGTAAATAATAAGTTTTTCAAATTTTTTTTGTGAAACAATTAAATTTTAAATGCAAACTATGAAAAAATAACCGTTACTAGTTTGAATTTTGTAAAGTAAAAAATGTAATAGAGGTAAGGACAAGTCAAGGTCATGTTCAACTGGGCAGATAAAGAATCCTTTTATTCTTATTTGTTTTATGTATTTTTACAGCAAATACTTCAATTAGCTTTTAGCATACTCAAGTTTTCTAATTTTCTGCTCAAAAGTCATAAAAGGCATTTGATGTCTGCGATGCTTTACAGCAGTTATTTAGTGTATACGAGTATTTTTATTATATTTTTTAAACTTTTTTCGTTTTCATAATTTTTTTCCATTTTTAGCTTGCATTCAATTAAAGAACCGCAGTCTTTTACATTTTAAATAAATATCTCAAACGCAATTGCCTGCCGGCTTTAATATTCCGTTTACAAAATTTACATTTAAAAATAACAAATTTTGAACCAAAAATAGAAAAAAATATTTTTTTTCTGTTTTTTTTTTTTTTGGTTAACAAATGTAGGTCGCTTTCAATTAACCTGTACCGCCTGCACGTCCAAATACTTCTGTATTGGTTTATATATGCACAATGCTCTATATAAACAGCATGCATTTGCATGCACTCTGCTTTACTAAAAAAATGCAACTTAACAATGAAATCGACAGGCTATAAAATGCCTTAAAAAAAGAGCAACTAAAAGTATAAAATACTCGTAACGAAGTTTATAACTTATCAATTCACTTTTGGCTCAATTGTTTTAACCAAATTTAGTTTAACGTGAGTTGCATTCTAAAAGAAAATTTTGCTAAATTTATACTCGCATTGGCAACGTTATTGCAGTTTTTGGTAAATTTTGAATTGTGTAAAGTTTTAATTGCATTTTTTCCTTTTTTTCCTTTTTCCCTTTTTTTTGTGCATACAAACAAAATATCACTTTGGCAATAAAATAATAACGTTTTCTAAGTGATAAAGGAACTTTTAAAATGGCATAACAGAATAACTGCAACGTGCTAAATTTTAGTTCAAGCAAATTGTGCAAAAACTGCAGTTATTTGAAAATAAACAGATAAATTTTGCATTTGAATTGAGAGCAGAATGTGAGAGTACGATTCAGATGATGGAATGAGACAAAAAGTATTTTTATTGGGACTTCTTCTAACACGTTTGTGGGTACAAATTTTTCAACCCAGTAACTATAACTAGTATAACTAACTGTGCATGCATCCATAGAGGGATTTACAACATAATGAGAAGGGCATGCCTTCCATGTTGAGGAGCGACAAACAGATCCCCTGATTTCAAATACGCTGAACAGTTATTTTTAGTTCAGTAGGAATATTCCCGACTTTTATCAATTCTTAGACGTATGAGGCCATATTCGCAGAAAGATTTTTTTTATAAAATTCTAACAGTTGCAGAGTTTGCAAAGGCTTATAGCGTTTGGCCATATCATGAGCTTAGGCATGCCGATATTTCATATACAAAACATGTCAAAGAATGCATCCACAAAATACTTTTTAATTCAGTGCGCCAAAATTGTCACCATTCAATGCAACTTGCAAGCTCTCAAATGCAAGAAATTTCAAAAAAAGTGCTCAGAAGTGGTCTTGATTTAGTCGAAAGTCAAAATTAACTTGACTGTACTTGTCCTTTATTTAAGCTCATCTTAGACACTTTTCTTCTAAGAGGGGTAATTAAGTGCTGGGCTCTCTTTCAGCAATTTATTAGGGTTCAGCTTAAACTTTTCTTACACTTGATTTGTGTCGTATTAAGACTGACTTCAATTTCGTTTGGCTTCAACGCTGCAAATTCTGTACGGCCTTGTCTTTGAATTCGTCTGACGTTACTTAAACTTTACATACAGTGGCTTTATTTTAGACTTTTAAAATTAAGGGAAGGAAATGTGACGTTTTTCTCTCTTTGACTTGAGATTGGCTTGGAATAAACTCGGAGAGAAGAAGGATTTAAGGTCTTTATTTAGAAGGACTTTATTTGAAAACGACTTTTATAAGGATAAGACTTGGATTGACTTACTCAAAGCGAAAAATAAACTTTAGTTTGGGCTTTAATCGCTCTTAATTGTTAAACACATTCGCTACTGCAACCTACAGACTACAAGCGATCATAAATAGAATACATTTGTGTATATGAATATCATTAGTAGCTCTACAATGCAGCTACATGGCTTCCACATTGCAGTGTTGCCAGTATAATAAAAAAATGAAGTGATTTTAAAATTATACCACTTTATTTTTAAGCAGACAACATCAGAAATACAAAATTTGAAATTCAGAAACATGATTTTCTATTTTTTAGTTTTGTAAGTATACGAGTAGTATGAATAAATAATTTAATTTTCCCAAATAGAAAATTTTGGAGAGTGGCATCACTGGAGTATCCACTGCTAGTGCAGCATGTTATAGCTGCGCGTTTCCTAATAATAAGGTCCCGCATTAATTTAGCCTTAGACTTCACTAATAGCTTAAAGCGACTTTACTTATATACGACTTGAATTTTTCAGTGAGGCTTAGATTTGACTTTTGATTTGACTTAAAGAAATAGAACTTAAATCGACATATTTTTAACAATCATAGTCTGATCTTCACTTAGAGAAATATTTCAGATAGACTTCTTTTAAAATTACAATTACCTTTGAGTCGGAATTTAAATTTAAGCAGACTTAGAGCTAAGCAGGACGAGTCGTCTCGGATTTGATATAACCATGATCAAAAATTCAACTCTATGCAAATCATTGGGATGGAAATACAAAAATATACTTCGGAAAGCTTCCAGCCTCCTGTCATTTAAAACTGTAATTTTGTCAATTTTTACACTAGAATTAGACGGAAAGTTATCTCTCCGGCTGGCAACATAATTTTCTTTACAATAAAATATACTGGCCAATCGTTGAACTATAAATATGTATATGAGAAGCCGACATTCGGCCCAAGTCTGGTCTGGAGGTGTACTCAGATAGATATCTATTTTTGGGGGGTAAAAACCAAATGGACTGATCACATTTACTACGTGGTTTTTCCATGACAACAATTTAGAGATTGTAGATGAAAAATGATTCCATATTGGAAACCCCTGTATTAGCCATATAAAACTATATTTCAAAACTAATAATTTTACACTGCACTGTTAAATGTTAAAATTAAATATTTCTTATCAGATCATAAATAATAAAGTGAAACTGTTCATGTATATTTTTATTTATTTATTTAAAACACTGTAGCATTATTTACATATGTATGTACAACATGATGCCCTATAGTAAGCATATTAAATTAGAGCAAGCCCTACTAAAATATTTTAAAATTTTTATAAATATAAAATATATCAGAATATGCCGCAAAAAGTCAACAAAATTAGCGAGAAATTTTTTAAAAATTGAATTATTGCCTGGTAGGCTGTAAAGTGTATTAAAATCGTTTTAAATATTCTGCTGGTCTTGCTATTTACTTTTGCATGACATTCAGAGAGTTTTTCGCTTTTGTATACATTTTCAATTGTTTTCATTTTACTTGTTTTTTTAAATGCATAGTTTACATAATTCTTTTTCTACATTTTAATGCTTTCACGTTTTATACGCTGATTTTTTATACAAAAAAAAAAAAAAAAAAACGTTAAATTGCTGGAGATTTATGTGAACATTTAATAAACAACAGTGAAATAGATATGCGTACATGCTCATGTATCTTTTTATTAAACAAAAAAAATAAAAAAATAAAATAAAACAAAAAAAAAAAAAATAAAATAAAACAAAATAAAGGTGGGTTCGTTTGAATCGCTGGATTCGGAATAAACACATAACGTTCTTGCTTTTGTATTTAATTCTTTTTTTTTGTGTTAACAAAATGGTATAAATAAATCGCTTAAATAAATTAAAAAATATGTAGCAAAAATAACTGATATTATAATTTAAATTCCATTAATAGAACGCCAATAACAATAATGCTTTTATTTATTTTTCTAGTATTGACTTTTAATCAAAAGTACTTGAAGTCATAAACACTTTCAACTTTAAATCCTCTTAAAAATGACGCACCCAAACAAACACTTGTCACTTGCTTTTAATCTGTAGAGGCTTCTGACTAAAGAAAACATTTTCGTTTCAACAGAAATTGGTAAAAAGGGGAAAGGAGGAAAAATGTAACTATTCTCTGAGGCTGCAGCATAAAAGACCGAACGGTCTAAATAAATTTGCAAATATTTTGAATTCAAACAGCACAATATCGAGCGTATGAATTTATATAAAAATGTAACGTAACAATACGTGCACGGAGACAATATGTTCAGTCTATTGCACTAGAATTTACCAAATATAACAGTGGAATAACTTGATAGGATGGTTGGCTGCAACTGCAATGGTCATGGATACTTTTCACACAATCGCAGAGAGCAACATGTATGGCAAGCTGATGGCACTATTTTGGATGGAGAAAAATGCAGGGTGACCAGAAAAATTAAATTCGAATACAGAAATCATTTAGACTCTCAGCTATTTATTTTATATCTACTTATTTGCCTATTTATCTATCGGCTCTCATCTCTTTATCTATCTGTTATTTATCTATATATTTTCCACTAATGTGCCTATTTATCTATATGCCTGAAATTGTTAATATATCTTTCCTTCCACTTTTTACGTATCCGTTATATATCTATTAATCGTATAACTGTTATCTTATCTATACATTTATCTATTACTTATTTATCTATGTATCTAACTATCTGCAGTGTATTTACCCTCTATACATATTATCTTTTATACATTGATATTTCTTATTCTAGCAATATATTTAGGTGGAAAATTTAAATTTATTATTATTATTATTATTATTATTATTATTATTATTATTATTATTATTATTATTATTAACAATAAATAATACAATTTAAAAGTTTAGAAAAAAAGGCAGTAACCATATTGATTTCCATAATAAAAGAAAGACAAATCCATGAATTAAATTCATTGATTAATTGTCAGCCTAATAATCTATCTAACTGAAAAATTGATTTTTTCTATATTTTCTGAAATATCTTTTATACACTTCTCGATATATCTTTCATCCTTCAACCAATTTTTCTATCTATCAGCCTAATTATCTCTTTAATAGTCTGTCTGGCTGCCTTACAACTACACGAAATTTGTTTCTCTAGATTTTCTGCAATATCTCTTATCCTCTTAGCCATATATCTTTTATTGTTCTCCCGATTTATCTACCTACGTAACATGTGAGTAATCTATAATTCTTTATTTTATATATCCATTAATCGTATATATTTATATATTTTCTCTTATCTACAGATAGATATCTATATACAAAATATCTATTTTATCAATCTATATTTTAATATTTATATATCTTTTATTCTTCTCCCGATTTATCTACATACGTAACATGTGAGTAATCTATAATTCTTGATTTTATATATCCATTAATCGCACATATTTACATATTTTCTTTTATCTACAGATAGATATCTATATATATCTATATACCAAATATCTATTTTATCAATCTATATTTTAACCATTTATCTATCTTATGCCGCATTATTTATATATGTAACTATTTATCTCATTTTCCGCCTTTAACTATATCTGCAAAAGTTTTAATACATTTTCTAAATCGTTTATCTTTATATGTATAATATATAACAAGATTTAATATACATATAATATATAATAAGAAATATAGAAAATTATTATATTAGTGGTATATATGGTATGATATATATATCTTATATATATATATATATATATATTTATACACTGCTACTAAACTTTCCATGTTAAGCCCTCTCCCTATCTATCTTCTCTTTTTGTAATATAATAAATAATAAATATATCGGTATATAAATACATACAAACTTATTATTATTATTAATTGATTTTGTACAATTACTATGAGGAGGATTTGCAGTAGATAACGCAACTTTACTACGATTTTTATCTTTCATTTAAGTTTATCTTTTATTGCAACTCTAACTTCATTAATCAATATTCTACTTTTAGATAAAACTGGACCTTATTAACCTTTAAATCTTTTAAG
Source organism: Ormia ochracea (assembly GCA_963402855.1). Taxonomy (NCBI): domain Eukaryota; kingdom Metazoa; phylum Arthropoda; class Insecta; order Diptera; family Tachinidae; genus Ormia; species Ormia ochracea. Next base: position 21,047,983 of record OY727106.1, read on the forward strand.
CTTTAAAATTAAAGAATTCCAGTCTAATATCATTATTGACTATAAAGCCAAAAATAAATCATTGATTATTGATTAAAGGGAAATATCTCATAAATAAATTTACAATTTATCGCCTAATTTCAGGCATTTAATCGCAACAGATATATATATATATATCTTTCATCTTCCCAGATATAGTCTATTATTGCACATATTTCATTTATCATGTGTCTATGTGTTTTATCTTTGTTCCTTCTATGCATCTATTTAGTTAAACCACATACATTACTCTCCCTAATATATATACATATATATAGATAGTTATACAGATATGTATATCCTATCTGTATAACTATAATTAGTTATACAGATTCTTCAGAGAAGCAGAATGCTATGTAGTTTACAACTTTATACTTTCATGTTTCAAATTGGATAGAAATGCCTAAAATTATATTTGACATAAAAATTGATTGTTGTGGTGTTACCCATCGGGGTTACGCATATTTTTACTCAAATATTTTCTTTAGATTAATCGGAAAGTTGACAATTGATAAATGTTCCAGCGGATCGGAGAATGAAATTTAAATCTTCTGCGTGCCATAGTTCTCCACTATAAACAGTGTAAAAATGGCAATACCTGGAACTTAAAATTATATATACGAGAAGTATTATTGTGACAGTTTGTTGATTGTATGGAGAAGCTGCTGGAGAAGCCACACAGAATTTTTATTTACCATGAGGTTTTATTTACTTGCCAAAAGGATGAGATTAGTAAAGATTGGGAGTTATTTCTGTGATTTTGGAATTATTTGGTTCGCCCTGTTTCTAAAAAAATTCCAACATCAAAAGCGGCCGGGCCGATAAAAAAAGTGTACTTGAATTTAAAAGGCCTTCAAATTCGTACACAAATGTTTGTCTGTTTTATTAAAAACACAAAAAAAAATTCAATCTTGAGGGTATTAGATTTCAGCATCATTGTTCAGACTGCTACAAACTTAAACCCGAAAATATATTGCATGGAAGGAATAAAACCAAAAAAGAAAAAAACATAAAGAAAAAAATAATGAAAAATATCTCTGCATTATTTGTGCATATGCACGTATCAATTGAAAGAACCCAATGGATTTTTCATTTCATTTTTTTCCTTCTGCCATGTCATTTTATTTTTCTCCGTGCCAGTGTTTAGTGCTGCACTTGAATTCCAACCACCATTGGCGTTATTGGTCATGTACATTGTCAATATCTGTGCATGTTATTTGTTGCTGTCATTTGGTAGTTAAGAAAAACGTTTGTTTCTGTCTATGGAGAGCATGTCGGTTGGTTGGTTGACTCGACTGGTGCTGGTGTGTTTGCTTTAGTGGAGCAAACGTTTTTGGGGAAATATATTTATTTTGCTAACACTTGATTTCGGCGTGTTCCTTTTCTCTACTTAAATGTGGCCTCAGATACTTTTGTTATGTTGCAGTCATCGTATCTTAGGCCATTTCTACTTCTTTTGGCCTTTTGCTAAATGTCTACATCTTTCAGATTTATACGTCTGTTTTCCCTTATGGCCTTTTTATGCACTTGCCAATTTACTTTGAGCAAAATTTGGTTTTTTTCTTACTTTTTAATAGTTGACATTTTCTAATGGTGGATAGTGTGCAGCTGATATTATTTAAGCTGGGCTGCTTTTAACGTCTGGTCCTGACAGTTTGCTGTTGATTTGATTAAATAAGTTTTGTTATTTAGGAATTTTAGTTCTAACAATTTGGCTTTTCTATTCGTTTAGCATTAGAAGATTGAGAAAAATTTTAAACAACTTAATTGCTTTGAAGTTTGAATAAAATCTTAAAGGACTTGTTGATGGTCGTTTTTTATCAAGTTTTCTTCTAAATTATTCTTAAGCATTCAAGTACTCGAATATTAAAAGAGTTTTGTTAAATTGTGTAATAATAATACATATCGGGCTTTTGAGAAAATATATTAACTTTTAATTAATTATTGAGTGAACTCACCTGTGGAAATGGTCCATTGTTGGTTCAAAATTGTTGGAAACTGAAAAACGCAGAAATAAAAATTTATTAATATTATTTTTATAAAATTACAATTTTTTTTTAACATGAAGTGATTAATGGCACAATTAATTATGGCACAATTTTTTCAACGGAACTGCTCAAACTAGAACGGATTAGGTGAAAAAATCTAGCACAGAAAAACGTCTAGGATGAATGAGTCATACTACCGACAGATATGAAGAACTACATTTTGCATTTCTACTCAGGATTTGAATGTCCCTGGCAAGAGTTAACAGGATTTAACCACAATGAAACTTGAGACAACTTCGAGCTTTTTTAATTAAAATTGAAATTCTTGGAAATAAATACTTTAAACTAATTAATTGCAGCTCTAGCCTGCTCTATCCTAGTTTTATTCAGAATTGTCCTTCACATTTAAATTGAGTCTTGTATGTACTCGTTGTGAGCAACGCCACCTAATCTGGATTTGGTTAATCTTCTAAAGTTACCTAAAATAACTTAATTATATTTCTTATAGTTATTACTAGTTATGGCGGATTGTCATGGCTGAAATGTCAAGTAAGCGACCTTTATAAGCAAATGAATAGTTTGGCAAGTGTGCAACTTCCAATACAGGTTATGGTTTAGAGGTATCAAATTACAGTAACTTGTATGAATGAACTTGATTGCTTTTATTAGATACAGACCGACTGTCAACACCACGCTACACTACAGTAGTTTACCTTTTTAAGCTGGAAAGAGAGAGATATATTTACCAATGCATATAGCAGATAAATATTGTGAAATAAATACTTTTACTTTACTTGCTTTTAATTTTTCAAGCGTGGCAAAGGTGTTAATAAAAATTGATTTCTACTCTTCCATTTCTGTCCGGTACCACCCGGACAAACATGACGAGAACAAAATGGTGGAGGGCCACTGAATTGAATCTACAGCCATAAGCACTTTCCCTATTATATATTTTTACGAACATTTTTAAAGAATTGGTGAGCTTAATTTCTTGAGACCAGGAGTTTGCTGGTCATTTCCTTTGTACAACAACCACAATCTCTCTCAAATTAAATACAGTGCGCAAAATTATCTAAAAAACTTCCCCACAAGTAAAAATGTACAAGTTCTTATTCGGCTTTTCATGGTTACAATTTTATCATTTTAAAATAAAATATTGGCTGAATCAAATATTTAAATCTGTTTAGCATTTGTTTACTTTACTACATTTCTGTTTGTCACTGTAAATTAACATCTACACAACATAACAGCTGCAAAATATTTTGAAGCATATTTATATCATATTCCATGTTAAATGACAGACAGAGTATACTGAGAGCACACCGAATGAGCTGCAGCCTTAAAACTTACAGTCATCACAAGTTTTTAATGAAATTGTTTATTAAACAATATTAACCAAAATTTGCCCTTCTCTTTCTGGAAGTCTCATAAGAGTTACAAATTTTGTTCGTCTGGCAAAAACAAAATGATTAATTTTGCATATATTGGAGAGAAGACCAGTGTAAAGTATGGTTCCAAATCTTTGCATCGCGGAACCTACAACTCAGCGCTTAAAAATACTTCATATACAATAACAACGTACGTTTATGACGTACGTCGTAGGCAGATTGCTCATAAAATATTTACGATTAACCATTCTGTAGTTAATCAATTGAACATTTAAAGAAATTGTATTTGTGTTAGTGTAATTATCGCTCACTGTATTCCTACAAGTGAGTTCCTCTGCTCTTGAGAGGCTGTGCAGAGATGGAAATCTTAAAACTAAAAAGCTTAACAATTCAACAACATGCAAGACTTGAAAATTTTATAAATTTGCCGAGATTTAGAAAATATTTTTACATATTTTGTAAAAATATTTGTTTAGCTAAAATCACTACAATAAATAGAATTTCATATTTTTATAAAGTTTAAATTTATTTTAAAAAATTAAAGTAATTAATATAATTAAAATTAAAATGTTTATTTAATTATTTATTTATTTTTTTTTATCTTTTTATATTTTTATATATTTTATTAAATTTTTTTTGTTTTTTTTTTGAAACTTTTTATTAAAAAAGGGTTTAAATTGTTGTCTTTGATTATTATGAAAAAAAATTATAAGTTTATGTACGAGTACACATATTTTATTCCATACATATCCGATATATTTCCCAAAAAGCTCAAAACTAGTTGCTCTTTGAACTGGAAAATCTGTGCAAATTTTTTCCATGAAAAGTAGCAAATTAAAAAAAAACTACGCATTACTAAAGTTTGTAGCAAAAAAAAAAAATAAATTATTTCCTCTTGAGCCAAATATGTATAGTACAATCAAATTGACTCTACTGGCATTTTCCCTGTGAAATTAAAACAACAAAAGCTTCGGGGAAAAAGCAAAATGATCCTTATTATTAGCAGCCTGGCATTTCAGGGAAGAATTTCTCTCATTGTGTTTTCTTTCACATAAAATAACAATTCATTTCAGGTCTATTTACCTTTTTCTTTATTTTGTCTCCTCATTTTTGTTTCATTAAGAACAAGACGAGAAGAAAAAAAAGTAATAAAGAAAAATATACATGAAAGACACTTTTGGGTACTGATGCTTTGCTTCTCCTGTAATGAAATGAGTCATACGAGTATGTGGCAGTACAACATAAAGCGGACCTCATAAATTTACCTTAAATAAATATTAATTTGCTATAGAAAGTTTTCAGTTAGTTTAAGGCCAACAAGATAAAAGGAATCACCAGCTGAAACAGTTTTATGCTTCTAGTTAGTTACTCGTCTCGTATCGGATTCATTTATGCAGAGACGCCTAAATGATTTCTCAGTTAAGCAAGAAAATAAATTAAAACGGAATTGTCTCACATTAAGTTTTCTATTTACATGCCAGTATTCCAGAAATAATAGAAAAGAAAAAGGTAGAAACTTTTTGCAAGTGTTTATTAACTTTTCGCCTTAAGCTTTGCTGTAATAAAAATCGTTTAAGTGTATTGGAAAATGCTAATAGAAATAAAAGAAATGAATATTTAAGGATAAATTTAAATATCAGAAGTTTATACATAATTTTGCTTTTATTCGTTCAATGGATATTTTTACTGGTACATTTCCTCTTTTTCTGCAATCAAACATACGAGGTGCACTCTTTTAGGCAAGAGTTGGCAACATCTAGTTGGAAAGAAGTTTTTCCCATCAACTGCAGTCTAGACGTTGAAAAAGGAACCAAGAAATGTTATCATTCGTTGCTGGGTCCATGCTCACTCAGTTGGTTTGCTATTTCATAGAACTAATCTTCTTTAGCCCAGCATGTCTTGGAATTTAACACCTCTTCATGCTTAATAATTTATGTAACTACTTAAACAAATTCAGACATTTTTGGTACACTTCGGTCACTCTTACGCTGATAGCAGTGCTATTGTTCGATCAAACGTGGACTACACTTTACCATAAAGAAATGAAAATTTTTCTTTAATTTTTTATTCAATAAATAAACAACTACATATAGTTGCCAGATCTTTTGAAAATCTAACGAAAGATCTTTCAAAGATTTTTATAGGCCAGTGCCTTCACATCAAGTCTCGAATCCGATTAGATCTTACCATCTTCTAATACTACTAAGAATCCTTTGAGTTTAAAACAAACGTTTAAGCTTCCCATGCAAAAACTATAATTGCAAAGCAGACACGGTGGGAAAGTCCCTTAATCCAAAATTGGTTCAAGGGCCACTTCCAAAAGTCGCAGAGTGCAGTATTTTAATAAACTATGGCAAATATGAAATCAAAATCGTTGATAGATAACTTTATTGTTAAAGCACTCAAAAGCTTTTCAATTTAATTTAACGGCCTTTATGGTACATATGTTTTTGAAATATTTTTCAGTCTAATTTATGGACCTGACTAACTCTTTTGTATGCGGCCAAACTCCCTAATTTGTATTGATCTTGTTTACAAACATTTCCTTAAATCAAATAGTCATTTTCTTTAGAAAATAATTCTCATATAATAATTATTTTATACACAATAAATATAAAGTTGAATTAAAACTTTTTTCTTTAATTTTTACATCATTGTGAATCGACCACACCTAATATTTTGTTACCATTATTTTATAAAATAATAAAGGAAGATATTTGAAATTTGTAATATTATAACTGCTGGATTCGCATTATTTTTTATTATAATCTGGAGACATCTCCGTTTATGAGAGAGGAAAATTTTAATGTCTTTCCCGCCTTGAATGAGAATAATATATTTGGAAAGACACTCTACATTTTTATATAAAATGTGACATTTTTTTTTTTTTTGAGAAAAGTAAAACATGGCTGGAATGAATTACTAATTATTAATAATGTTTTTAAAACATAGACAACCAGTTACTCTTCCCCTCAACATTTTATGTTCACTGTACCAGTAACTGTTCGTATGAAATAATTGACACATTTTTCAAATTTTATTCAAAGTATTTGAGATTTCAGAAAATACAATAAATAAATAATTAAGTTTCCCAAATTAAAAGTTGACAAAAGTTTTTTTTGTCTAGTTTATGCCCCTGCCGGTTTTGTCTGGCGACAGAGCTTTTGTTAACACGAAATGTCTAATCAACACAGGGCCTTTCTTTATTTACGTTTCTTTACACCAAATGGGGTCGCTTTGAGGCAATTTTTTTATTTGTTCAAAAATATTTAAATTATTAATGACATTATTATTTATTTAAAACCTTTTTCTCAAATTTAAACTTTTGGTAAACAAAAGCTTAAATTTAAATATCAAAACAATTTTTATAAATTTAATAAATAAAAGCTAAAACTGTCGTAGTTGGCAAAGGAAAATAGTTTCGAATTAGATGCCACCTGTAGGGTTGTTAACTACATTTAAAATTATTTACTGTTGTTGTTTCTTTTTTAAATTTTTTCACATGAATCTTCACACTAGTAAATAAATTGTTTATAATAAAATGCAACGACTTATCAGCTGCTACTCAGCTTTACAAAAATAGAGAAGACATCAAGATAAGAGTAGCCATTCTAATTGGGGACTTAAAGCGGGTTTATGATGCGCTAATAAATGGAATAAAGATCAAAAGAAAAGGAAACCTCATCATCAAATAAAAGCAACGGCTCGGCAGCGACCACTTTCATTCGTTAAAATATTTAGGAAAAGGAAAAATCCTTTTCCTAAATTTGACGTCTCAGACGATTGGCCAGTGCTTTAAAGATATTGAAGAAAAGAGGCAACCGGCTACAATATATTACAAGCAGTTCACTCATTTAAGACTTCCATAGGAGGCAATGCAGAGAAATGCAGCCAGCACAAAATTTTAAAATAAGATCGGTAAATTAACATTATAAATAAATTAATAATTCTGACTGATTATTTTTCAAGTGTTTATGCTGGTTTGAAATAATTAATTAGAAGCCTACAAAGCGACAAATACGTGTTGTTTTCTGTAATCAGCTGTGACACATGCACAGACTCACCTTTTGTCACTCCAGCTATTATTATTGGAATATAAGATGTTTACACTGGTTTCAAATAATTAATTAGAAGGCTACAAAGCGACAAATGCGTCTTATTTTCTGTAATCAGCTGTGACACATGCACAGACTCACCTTTTGTCACTCCAGCTATTATTATTGGAATATAAGATGTTTACGCTGGTTTCAAATAATTAATTAGAAGGCTACAAAGCGACAAATGCGTCTTGTTTTCTGTAATCAGCTGTGCTCTTGCGCAGACTCACATGTTCTCATTCCAGCTATAAACCCTAACTAAATAGGAACTTCAAGAGTAAAGACGATAGTGCAATAAAAAATGTATATTTAATAAAAATTCAATACGAATAAGTAGACCAATGAAAATGTATCAAAACTTCTCGGTTTGTTCGGAATTTAAGAGGAAAAATTAATGCTTCCGAATTCTGCTTGCAGTATTAAGATTTTTCAGTGTTGGATTTTTCCATTTTTGAAAAAAACTTTTATCACACAAAAATTGTGTCTCACTTTTTGAGAAGTTCTTAATATTTTTATACAGCCCTATTCAAAATTTCTATATAATTCTTATACACGATTTTTCAGAATTTTATTTTATAAAAAGCAATATTTTATTTCCTCAGAGTAAAAATTTATGCAAAATAGGCCAAAGAGTATTACACATTTTTGTTGAACTTAAAAAAAGTGATGGATCCAGGTTATGGATGCATAAGAAAATTTGCTCCTTCGAAAGGGTTATAGAAAAGGAGATTTTTGGAAAGATTATTCGTACATTCTAGAGAAGACTTGTGATAAAATGTACCATCTGAAACAGCTGTTTGCTGAAAAAGTAACTACAGGTAAAAAAGATTTTATAGAAGCATCTTCTCGGAAAAGGAATTATCTGAACAAATAACATTTCGGAGAAAAATTTAGATCAGCCTCTTTAAAGCAAAGAAATGCACTTCCCCAAAAAGAGCTATCCTATTAACAAGTACTTTTTGGCAAACGTTAGATACTTTCTCGGAAAGGCCCTTTTTGGAAAACATGTTTTCTAGAAAAGCAATTTTTTTTTTTTTTTTTAAATATATTATTTGGAATAAAAACCTTTCAGACAGGATATTGTCTATATACATTAAAGAAAATGTACTCTTAGAAAAAAGTACTTTTAGAATAAGATATTATAAGAAAATCAGGAAAATATAATGCAAATTTTTTAAAAGTTGCTTGAGTTCTGAATTTTAAAACTTCCGTTTTCTTGGTGTAGATGGAAACAGTGTGAGCTGCCTCCTATACAACGCTTAAACCGCTTACATACCGCTGAGACAATGATCTCAATCACATCTGTATCATAGAAATACGTTTCAATTGTATTTCAGCTTTAAGGGAAATATATTTTTCCAGCTTTGAAACAAGAACTTCCTTTGAAAATATTTTTACAAAAACTAGAAATCCTTTCAAAATAATTCAAAATTTAATAACTTAAACAAAAACTGCGATCCTTAAATTTTTATCCTTCAAGAATAACTTCCAATTTATTTGCTGGGAAATTGTTTAATACAAAATTTAAATTATATATTTTGTTATTATTTAAAATGTTAAAAACTCCTATAAATTTTATTTATAAAATAATGAATTTTATATTACTTGTCTTGAAGTATTTAAATAAACTTTTGTTTGTTTCAATTTATTTATTCATGTTCGCCTGGCAATATTTCTTCCAACTTTACTGGTCATTCTAAGCAAATTATTTCTGAAAATGGCAAACAATTTATTTTGAATTAACAGGCAAATAAATAAATTTTTTAATAAAATGTGATCTGTAGTACACTTTTAAATGGATAGCATGTCAAATTGTAAGATTTTTGAGATTTTATTAGTTATTGCTTTTCTTTAGTTGCACGTTTGTTCTTATCAGCACAGCAAAATGAATTTTATTTATTATCTTTCAATTAAATTGTGCAAAACATGGAATAAAAATTGACCACAACTGAGGGGACAAGAGACAACGCTTAACGCCCATAATTTTATTGGGAAAATCATAATAAAAATATATTTAAAAATAAATAAATAAATATTAAAAAAACATTAAAAATACACAAAACTGGTTTGAGCATTTTTTTCAAATTCAGAGACTCAAGCAAACGGCATCGGCCTACAGACCATAAAATAGTAAAGCAATGGTTCAATATTAAAGAGGCGATAATTATGATGACAATAAGAAAAAAAATATATATGTATGTATATATTATGTTATTATAAATTGGCACTAAATAAGACGAGGAGGTTGAAACACGTAAAACTTTGTTTTTTATTGAAATCATAAATTTTGTTTTCGTATGACTTAAATCGATAAAAAACATAAAATGGCACATAAAATTTAATTTATGGGAATCCAAAGTATTTTCTGTTTAAACTTTATATTTATAAACACAATTTTAGAGCATCGCCGTAAAAAGTTCAATACATGAGACGCAATTAAAGTATCAGACCGTTTGAGGTACGTGATAGTTTTTGATCAGTAGAGGACCCCTTTAATATCGAAATTGCTTTCTGTATACAGTGCAGTACTTATTTTTTATTTAAACGTAAATAAGAGGCATTATTGAAATGGTCCTGCAATATTTTCAAAGCCATTTAAGGATTTAAGCCGAGAATTCCCAAATGTATCAGCAAAGAATTTTAAATTACAGTGCAATACAATTTAATGCTTCCAATTTCAAATATTTAAAACTTTTTAACAAATAAACCAAAAAAAACTTCCAAGCTGATCTTTAGAATTTAAGCTTTTTAAGTATTTAGGACAGTTTTGCTTTAAATAAGCCGACTTCGTTTAAATGGCATTGTGAACAAACGGATTTTAACTCAAAAAAAATTGTATCATAAATCCTGTGCTTAGTTGCAGCCTCACCATTTATTTTGCGCACTGTATTGAGTGGATCCTTTACTGCAACGACATTGTTCGGGATGGTCGTGCGTTCGATCCCCAACACCATAATAAAAACAAATTCTTATAAATACATATGGCTGAAGTTCTTAAATATCTCTTCAGTTATTGTTGTTGCAATGCTAAAGCCATGAACGCATAGTTACGATAATACAACTCTGAGCACAATGCTTAGCTGGTCGTCTGTAGCAGTAGAAAGTCAGCACAGTACAAGAAATTAAGAAAATTCTACCAATAAAAAGGTAAACAATGCCTAGCACGCCAATAGAGACTGCCATTTCCCCTAATTCTCCTAATTCATTTTTTTTTTTTTTTTAACTAACTCTACCTGCAAAGCTTTTAGTTTATCCGCAGGAAAACAGCCAGGGTATAGGCAGGAATCGAACCCGCGACCTCCGGTTCATTAGGCTGAGCATTATTCACTCGCCTACGGAGGCACGGAGGCACGGAGGCACCCAGGCACCCATTGCTTGAGTTGCCGACTGCGTCCTGAACATCAGGGAGCTTCTCTTGCAGACTTTTGGACAATTAATTATCGGATATCTTTTCAAGATAAGTTACTGTTTCAATGCAAATCTATTAGTTTTAGATTCGCCACGATACGGGCATTGGCAGTCAACATCTGCCTACCATGTTATGGTGTAGGGCAATAAATCAAACACTTACTTGCATTTTAAGCTCACACAAATTATGTATGGATGTATGTATGCAAATATGAAAAATTTAAATAATGCAACACTTGTAAGCTTATAACCGATTGCATTATGAGCAGAAGTGCTGGAGGGGGTATCCACTGGCAATATTAACCAAAGCAAACAACCACAAGAAAGCATCAACATGCAGTAAATATGAATAAACTCAGTTAAAATGCGAATAGAAATAAACATTTGCATGAAAGACTATTTGATTAACCTCACTTTTTATGCATGGACGTGTCTGAGCCTGTGTGTGTATATATGTGTGTGTGAGGCTGCATTCACAAGCATAACTGTCAGTTCCTACATTTGTTAAACAAACAAATGTGGAACAAAAACGTATTTAAATATCTTATGTACTCGCACACTTACGAGTAAGTGCTGCTAATTATGCGATTTTCGTTTTGTTACGAGTATTAAAATACATAAATTTCCCTTTAAATATTTAAAATTTAATGCGATGTTCTTTTCATATTTGTACAGTCAATTTTTTCTTTACTTTTCACAGCACAAACACACAGACACATATAACAAACAACGTTCGCATTTAACTTAAATAAACAGTTGCGACGATTTTGTTCGTAATTACTCTCAATGCACAATTTTCTATAAGAAGCTTTGTGTTGTATAAGTCTCATAATTACAATTGCTTGTGCGTGTGTGCTTGTTGTGTACAACAAAATGTAGCACAAGTCAACAGAGATTTAGTTAGAAATCGTATGTAAATAATAGAAACCTAATGACACCGCAGCACGGTCTCCTTCTCCTGTATTTCTTGCTGGGCTGGCATTGTTTTTTTTTTCAATTTTATTTCTAATGTGCTTCGTATTTACTTATTTATTGTAACCCACATTCAATAAACGAAGTTAAATATTTGATATTGATACGCTTTTCTTGTGCTATTGATTGATTAAGCCCATGAAAATAAATGAAGTTTTTTAAACTTTTCAACGTGAATGACAGCTTACAATATTAATATCTGTTTGAAGGTGCCCAAGTAACACATCCAAAAATATTGACTAAAGAAATGCTCAATTAATAAATTTTATAACAAATTCTTCTTCTTATTTATAGGTTATTTTACAAGCATTTCTTGTTTAAAGTAAATTTTATAAGAATTTCTTATTTATGGGAAATTTTATAAGAATCTCTTATTTATAAGAAATTTTATAAGAATTTCTTATTTAAAAGAAATTTTATAAAAATTTCTTATATAAAGAAAATTTTATAACGATTTCTTATTTAAAAGAAATCTTATAAGAATCTCTTATTTATAAGAAATTTTATAAGAATTTCTTATTTATAAAAAATTTTATAAGAATTTCTTATTTATAAAAAATTTTATAAGAATTTCTTATTTATAAGAAATTTTATAAAAATTTCTTATTTAAAGAAAATTTTACAAACACTTCTTGTTTAAAGGAAATTTTATAATAATTTCTTATTCATGGGAAATTTTATATGAATCTCTTATTTATAAGAAATTTTATTTGTATTTCTTATTTAAAGGAAATTTTATAAAAATTTCTTATATAAAGAAAATTTTATAACGATTTCTTATTTAAAAGAAATCTTATAAAAATCTCTTATTTATAGGAAATTTTATAAGAATTTCTTATTTATTTATAACTTTTTTTATTCTTATAAATAAGAAATTCTTATAAAATTTCTTATTTAAAGCAAATTTTAAAAACACTTCTTGTTTAAAGGAAATTTTATAAAAATTTCTTATTTATTAGAAACTTTACAGGATATTCTTATTAAAAGGAAATTTTATAAGAATTTCTTATTGATAGGAAATTTTATAAGAATTTATTATTTATAAGAAATTTTATACGAATTTCTAATTTATAAGAAATTTTATAACGATTTCGTATTTAAAGGAAATTTTATAAAAATGTCTTATTTAAAGGAAATTTTATAAGAATTTCTTATTTAAAGGAAATTTTATAAAAATTTGTTATATAAAGGAAATTTTATAAGAATTTCTTATTCATAGGAAGTCTTATAAGAATTTCTTAATTATATGAAATTTTATAGGAATTTTTTAATTATAAGAAATTTTACAAGAATTTCTTATTTATACGAAATTTTATAAATATCTCTTATTTATAAGAAATTTTATAAGAATTTCTTATTTACAGGAAATTTTACAAACACTTCTTGTTTAAAGGAAATTTTATAAAAATTTCTTATTTAAAGGAAATTTTATATGAATTTCTTATTCATAGGAAATTTTATAATAATGTCTTATTTATAAGAAATTTTATAAGAATTTCTTATTTTCTTTAAAAATTTTATAAGCAAAGGAAATTATAATAAAACCAAAATTTATTTATTATATTTGATAAATATTTATTACAGAACGCTTTGCAGCATTTGACTTTTATGCTTAGAGTAATTAGAATATTTCACAGCAAAACATGTTAAACTTGTAAACATGCTTATACAAATATGAAATATAATTTAATGTTCATATTTTATTTTGTCAATATTTTCCGATAACATTTGTTTTCCTTCTTATTTTTTTTTTATTTTCTTTTTAAATTTACAGACTTGTACAATATTCTTTTGTATGGCTCAAAAATTATTTGGGTTAAATCAACGTAGAAAATATTTTAAATTGTAATCAATGCATGTCGTATTATTGTACGCTCATACAAGAAAATAAGTAAACACAGCTGCACTGTCATATTTGAGCTTACAGGCATATAAAGGGTTTGCCAATTTACGCGTGTTAATGATAGCGGGCAATTACGGTGTCATGAGATTAAGGGGCACATCCAGATATTAACTCGTTATCACTATTAATACTGCTATTTTGCGGCTATCCCAATCGTGTACAACAAGGCCTTTAAATTGGCCATTCACTTTAAGATTTGAGTTACAGAGGGCTGCAGAAACTGATGCCTCAGGGAGATATCGTGGCAGGAATTATATTGTTAACACGATTACATTATGTTATACAAATATATATATATATATATATATTCGTATATATATATATATATATATATATATATATACGAGTATTACCCTCTATTGTGGGAAAAACCTTTATTTTTTGCTACTTGACAAATTGATACAGTATATATATATTCGATATATAAAGGCCGTTTGCTTTCAAAGCGGTTTAAGTCCATCTGCTACAAAACACTAACTATATTTCAACTTATCTTTCAAGGCCTTATTAAATAAAAAATGAAATATAATGGCAATAATTTTAAGATGTACAAGTTCTGCCACTACATTGGAGTTATGATTGTTTTGCAATTAGCCTGCCCATGAAGCACATAATTTGTATGCATGGTTTCCAATCAATAAAATCAAATGATTTATGGGAATATATCCATAATTTTGTGGCTTGTCTTTTAACCAAATGAAGATATTTTTTCCATGTGGGTAAAAAAGTACACTTTTCCATGCTTTAGTGACGCTTAATATTACAGAAAAATAAATTAGAATGGCATAAGTAAGACATGTGCATGAATCTGGAGGCAATTTAGAACATTTTTATTAGTTGGAAATGCTATTAATGAGATGGATGTCAGTTGCAGCTTTAAATTAATAAATCAAGATAAAAAATGAATTGATTTTTGCCAAGCTAAAACGTGAAGGAACAAAATAGTTTTAAAACTTCATTTTTTCTTTCCGTGAACTAAAATTTCTAACTAAGAAAAATTTAATTACAAATTAAATTATTTCGATACCTGAATTTTTTCATTTAGCATTTAGTAGATAATACAAATATTTATCTCTGTGAAATATACATGGATATTTTAATATTTAATATTAATATTCCTCGATGAAAATAAAACCATTAAAAAATATCCGCAAAAAGGAAATGTTATTGCAACTGAAAGGATCGGATAACTCCGATCCGATGTAGCATTTTCAGCAACAAACTGGGGTGCTGTAAGAACGCATTCCGCTCGACATGGTGGAAAAAGAACTCGTATGAAAACAAATAATGGGGAAAATTTCTATACGTCGAAGTGCGTGACGTATAGGCGGTGCTTGAAAATAATTTTATTTATACAAGATACGCTTGGTTTATGAGTTATACCGACTTGATGAAAGCAACGCGTTTAGCCATAAATAACAAAAATTAGGCAATTGGGCCATCAAAAAAGAAAAAAAAAATGACGGCACAGTTTTCTATAGAAATACTACGGAAAACAGTAGTGAAGGAAATTTTCGGAAAACAGAGAAAAAGTTTAGATCATTGTGAATATCTGACACTAATAGAAAATTGATAAAAACTCGGTAAATTGTGCTGGAAAGAATACTGAACCACAGATCATCCAGCATCGAGTAATATGAAATTTTGTGTATCCAAATTACGTTTATCCTAATTGTCCTGAAATACTTGCTAAAATTTTTCAAGTCATATTTCCATAAATAAACTAGTGTAACATTGTATAATGCTATCACGCGACTTGAACGCTCCGAATTATTTTCTTTGGAGTACCCAAAAGGGTCGTTAAGTGCCAATAAGACAGGCAGCAGCCAACAAGTTGAGCCACATATTCAAGAAGTGAACGCGTTGGCACCTAAAACTCCAAGAAAAGTTATGGAAAATATATTGGAAGAGACACGCCATGTCAAAGCAAACAATAAGCAGTTATTCCTTCCATATATTATAAGCTAAAGGCCACCCTCATTTTCTATATTGTTTGCTTATGAAGTCCACAATTCTCCATATTCTTTTCTGGCGTTATCCTTAAACACAAATAACTTGTGTGCTTCCTTATCAATACAATACATTTCATCAAAAAAAAATGTATTATTTATTAAAAGTTCTGCGTAAGAAATGCACGTACACGTACGGAAAAAAAAGGTTTACAACGATACAAAACGTATGCTACTTCCGTTTAACTTCCTACGATTTTCCGCAAACTTTTCATTTAAATTTTAATATTGTATTTAATTTCTTGCAGAGATTTCCACGCTGTTGCATTCACTTCAGTAGAAATTATTTTCATAATATTGACTTTAGAGTATTATTGGCATCGAACGAGTATTTACGTAAAACAATTTTTTTTATTTATTAAAAATCAATCATAATCAATTCTAGATACGCTCTTGTTTGTAATTTTTTTAATTTTTTTTTGGATAACATTTTCAATTTTTTTTATATCTGTCGCAGTTGTCATATCACAAATGATTGCATGCTTTTGTTTACACGCTCGTATGCGACAAGCGATTACGACAATACTTCACGTTCAGTGAAAAGAGCACGTATTACACACATTTATTTGAAACATCGTAAGTACATGAAGCAGAAGAAAATTATACTGTGAATTTAAAAGTTTCAATTATTCTGTTTAAACAGTGAAGTAGAAAATTTCGAAAAAGTCGCAAATTGGGCGGAGTTCTACTCAACTTTCTAAGAACATTTACTTATTTTTAATATTTTTGTTTCCATATTTTTAAAAAAAATTTTGGATGTAATCAATTTGAAAAATTGCTTGCAAAATGTATTATATGGGGTTTTCCATAAGACAAATGTTATATTATTGGAACCAATGGGACTACTAGTTCAGGTTTTGAAGACGATTTCATTCATATGGTGGGCCTTTAAAGCAGGTCGAAGCAGAATCATTTTTTCTTTTTTATAGGAAAATGGTGTTTCCAGATAAAGCGCCTGTTTTTTGGGGAATAGATTTGATGATATGCATATTGGGGTCAAAAGTAATATGCAAGGAGTACAAGAGACACCATTGCATGCATTTGAAGTGACTGTCTGGAAAGCTGTTGATGTTGGTGGAGTCATAGGTCTATATTTTTTCAAAAGCGGAGCAGGAAGTAATTATCCCTTCAATGAAAAAGCCTTAATGGCACGTTCTTTCAAGCCGGCGGCGAAACTTCCCATACGGCTCACGATATAATGGATCTATTGCATGAGCAATGCATAAATACATTAATTTCTTGTTTCTTACTAGAACAAGATCTTGTGGTCTAACGCCATTGGATTACTTTTTAGGGGTTTATGTGAAGCTAAATTCGAAAAATTTAATAAAAAATTGAAAAACTCATTATAAAGAATAAATAAGAAAATATTTCTTTTGCATATAAATTTTTTTTTAGAATAGAATTTTATAAGGCTTTAAAATAAAATTTTTTGGCTGCCTAGTCCGTCTTAAATCCAAACATTAGCGGAATTCAAGTCTTAAATGACAGATCTTTTACTTCAGAATGTTGGGCTTTCATATTTACAACAGTACTAAGAAATATCCGTAAAGTATAACATAATAGAGAAGTTGGAATAATGAGTATAAGAAGAGTATAAGAAAATTTAAAGATTCATGTGGAAGAAAACTTCTTGGCTGTCTAGATTTGAAAAAAAATGTTCACGGCTGGCTCTACTTGCACTTTTATCATTCTTAGTTTATAATACTGAAATTTTTTAAATTTGTTTTTCAGAATTGTTTAGCTAAAAGTCTCCAGATGTGTTTGGTTTTAGTACCAAATGGGCAATAACAATAAATATAGTACAACAAATAAAAATAAATTCAGAATAAATAGAAAATAAATAAAATAAAAAGAAATGGCGATAAAAGTGCCAACAGCAGATGACCTGATTTAAATATGGAAGAAAAAGTTGGTCACACTAAGCTGCCTGTATGAATTCGACGAATTTCCAAATTTAATGTGAAGTTTAAATTTAATATGAAGCTTGTATGCCACTATTGTTTTTATCTAATATTTTCTAGGTTTTTGCAACTCTTTTTTCTACCACTTGTCGACACTCATGCCTACGCAAGACCACTCGTCCATCCACTCATCCTGATATTTGCTCAGGCCTACAATAAACCTCTAATTAAAATTATGTCAAATGGCTAACAACACGGTAACTACGAATACACATACACACACAAATGCATATCTGTATGTAAATAAACAAATAAATAAATAAATAACAACAACTAGACAGGCAACATCTAACTAAACAACTACAACGTCAAGGGAAAATTATGTGAAAAATGAATAGAGAAGCATTTTTGCTGCAGAAGCAAAAAATCCACAACAACAACAATGGCAAGCACAAATCTGCAAAAATAACAAACTTTCAACATCACGAAGAAAGCAAACAAGTTGTTGTAGTTGTGACTATTTTCCTTCATTTTTATATGAAAACGGCAAGAAAAGAACAAGAAACTGAAACGAAAAGATCAAAAAAAAAAAAGACAAAGTCATTGTGGAAAACAAAGTGGACTGACTAGTGATGAGGGTTTGGGGCTGTAGTGCGGCGTCGCATAAAATTATGCTACTGTGTGCTTGTGTTTGTCCACTTTTACATAAAACTTAAATAAATTATTTACAAGTTTTCCTTCTTGAACTGCCTCATATTTTTATGACATGCAAAGACCACAATGACTTCATAATTAAATTGTTGTAAACATTTTTTCTTTTTTTTTTTTTTTGGTATTGTTACCTTCTTTACACCTCAACTACTGTTAAAGGAAGTTCAACAACTTGAAGTTAAACAAGCAACCAAGTTGAGTCCAACAGCCATAATTAAAAACAAGCTGAATAAGAAAAATTAACAGGAATTCTGTTTGTCTAGAGCCGAGCTGGGGTAAATAAAGATTACGGCCAACCGCTGTTGTTAGAGCAGCGGAATATAATAAATGTTTTAAATTATTTTTATATTTATACTGAACCACAAAAGTAATTGTACTTTTAATTGTGCTAAAAATGCTATAGTATATTAAGAAAATTAAATAAGAGTACCTAAGATTGCTCAGAATGTTCATGCTTGAACATTAAGAACTCTGCTAGAAAAGTTAATCAAGAATTTATACTTTTTTAATGGCCCATCAAAAATATACGCAAGAAATGTACTACAAAATTAAATCTTAATTAAAAAAAAGTTCAATGTAATTAATTTAATGTGTGTGAAAGCTTATCAAGAAAGGTAAGGATTCAACATATAATTCGAAATCTACTCACAATATGAATACTTGTCAAACAGCCGGATTTTATTAGATTGACTACATATTAGAAAGTGACAGGTTTGGCGCATCAAAATAAAAAATAAACAACATTTTACAAACAGACATTAAAACTAAAAAGCTTTTCATTAGTTTTTGTCATTAATGCATTGCGTGATATATTGCAATTAAAAGATGAATTATAAAGACTGACGCCTTTTGGCGCCTTCATAGGTGAATGAATAATGCCCAGCCTACTAAATCGGAGGTCGCGGTTTCGATTCTTGTCTAGACCCTGGCTTAAATTAGTTAAAAATAATATATATAAAAAAAAACGAGTATCAATGAACAGCAAAATTTTCTGACTTATGAAATACTATATACATAATATGTATGACTACATCATCAATCAAGTGGAAATTTGAGAAAATTTTGTCCGTCCCGACGAATATTGATATCGTATTGTGTACTGATATAGTGATAAGATATTTTGATTCATATTACGAAAATAGGGCCGATACAGGTCCGGAATATATATACATACATACAGTAAAGGTGTGGCCCACAGATGTATTAAAAAAAAAATTATGGTGTATCGGCAATGCAAAAAATTTGTAGCTGGCATGGAAATCAAATATACCAAAGGCAAACTCCAAATTTGCACTAGAGAAGGGTTTGAAAAAATAAATAAATACATACAAATGAGTATTTCTACCTAAAATTATAATAATTATTCATTATTGGGTTTATTTGGCAATCCTACTAGAATACTTGCAGCTGGAAGCCTTCAAAAATCTATTCGAAATAAATGGATATGTTCTAAAACCTATTACAATCATAATGTAAAAGATCTGCCTACATACCTTTTATTAAAAACCTTTTTAGCCGGGTTCAAAAAGGCCTTTGTACTTCTGGTTTTGCAGCCAAAATTTGCATTAGAGACGATCTTGAGATACAACTTAAAATATGTATTTTATAAAATATTATAAATTTAAATTTACAATTAGTTTCATGTGCTGTTTCCATAAGGCAACCATTAGACTTGTGAAAATAATTATAAAAAAATCATTCAAAACAATTGAATTGTTGACTTCTTACATTATGAGAGCTGAACGGAAATCTTTTTCGACAATGCCAGCTGGTGGGTGTGGCACAAAAAAACTTAACAATAAAGCAAAATTGTTTTGAAACACACGAGTTTGTTTGTACACAATCAATTTTTATTATTTATTATACGTTTGAATGGTCTTACCAAACAACGTGCTTGTTGACTAAAAGAATCTTTAAAAAGTATTTACTACACCTCTATCACTCTCACATAGCATAATTTCAGTAATATTAATCAATGGTCACACTGAGCCATTTGCATAAATTTTGTTTTCTCAAATTCTTTAAGTTCTCTCAGCAAAATAAATATTGCTGAGTAATTATGAATTAAGTAATTTATTTACTGAGTCAACCAAATTGTTTATTTTCTCAGTGATTGACGTTTTGTTGACGTTGTTGTTTTACCAGCAATACGACGGACAACTTACGGCAAGCTGATTTTTGATAACGCATACATTGTTGTTGTTTTTGACGTGATTAAATGCTTATTTACAAACCGAAGGAAAATAATTAAAAAAAATAGTTGCTGGTTTACAACAAATACACACAAACATATGTATGAAACTATCTCAGTTGTATATACGAGCAAACATACATACATATACATGTGCGAAAGAAAGAGCTAAATATGAAATTCAAATCAAATCCCCCTGAAAATGAATTACTTTTTACAGGTGAGGTAATATAAGCCGAAAAACAATTCTATTTTCCTTTGAGAGGGGGAATTACTAGGGTACAATTAAATGCAAATAATATGTATGTATGTATGCAGTATGTATGTAGTTATGTATGCACGGAGGTAGAATATTACCTGCAATACTTTACTGGCTTAGAAAGTAATTTTGTATACTGAATTACTTTTACTTTTTTTATGCAAATTCCACTTCATATTTTTCATCACTATTTTTCAATAGTTATTTGTTTTTGTTGTTTTTGTTTTTGCTTATTATTACGTTGGTATTTCATTTGGCAGTTTTGTTGTTATTTGTGCAGTCGCTTAATTTGTGCCTGCCAAATGCCAGGAGGTAAAATAAATGTAATAAAAACTTAATTAAAAACTTTTATTTTCTAACAAAAATGTTACATTTAGCCATATCCATACACACAAACACAAATACATACAAACACACAAATACTGTGCGTATACGAAAACAGACCATAAAAATTAATTATATTTGCATGACTTTGAATTACATTATTGCATGAAATTAATTTCAGTACTACGTAGATTTTCTGAAATAATACAAATGCAGGGCCGGTAAAAATTGTATTTGGCAATGGGCCAGTAATAAATAAGCAATTATTTGTATGTGTGTAATAAGAAGAGGGAGCTGTAATTGTTTTGCCAACTGGGGATATTAAAATCGCTTGTTTATTTTTTCTTTTTTTTGCATTTGAAAAAGTTTTTCTGTAAATTAGTAAGTCTTTAAGTATTGTAACAGATCGAAATATAACCCGTTATGCAAATATGTATATACTTGTGAACAAAGGAAATATGGAGTATGGCCTCCGCCCCCTGTGAACAAACAATTACTTTTGAAAGTAACAACACAAGCCTTTATTTAGTCAGATTTTAAATCTATAAAAAACTAAATGGGAATCCCGGGTTTATGAATTATAAAACTTTAAGTCCGCCCTTTCGGAACAGAATATCACTTGGCATATGTAGTAAATTTGTATGCGGGAATGTTTGTAATTTTCACATTGATGAGGCACGTTTTTAAATACATTTTTACAAGTTTTCAATTAGTTTAGCTATTAATTCGTAAAGTAAAAAATTGAAATTCGTAAAAAACCATTTTTAAGGAAATCTGTTTAAGCAGATAAATTAATTAATACGTATTTTGAAATTGTATTTTTGAAAGTCATTGAAAATAATAACGAAAAGTGTATTGATAATGACAAAAAAGAAGATTTTATAATAACGAATAGAGTGGAAAAAGTAGCTATTCAGTAACTACGATCCCCAATTTAAATTCTTAAGGTTAATAATAATAACTAAATTAAAAACAATACAAAATACATTTAATAAGATCGCAAGAAATTTTAATTTATTTTTGTATGTATGAATAAAACACATTCTTATGTATGGATGCATTTACAATGTATATTTTGCTTCTCATAGCCGGTGTGAAAGTATGACTGTTTATACTTTATCTTTGTTGCCTAATTTTCTTATTTTAGCCTCTTTAAGCCGAAATATCCTTAGATAAAAAACAAATGCCAGTGTCTTATGACTTGCTTATACTGTCGTACTGTATCTCACCATATTATGAAGTTTAACATCGTTACCTTGATATAGAAAGCCCCCAAACTCATACTTTGAGAAAATCTATTGCGTTCTGTATTTGGCAGAAAGGCAAATACAAAAATTTGGCAAAATAAAAATTGCAGAAATGAAATGTATCAATTTATAATTTTTAATAACTTATTGAGCTCCTGCCTGGCGCTTTCTATATTATACTAGAGCAACAGCTTAAACATAAATATATCTATATAAGTATATATTACATACATGCAAGTGTATATAGAAAAATTTAGTATTAAATATTAAAACTCACCGAAAAAGTTTTACGCATAAAATTCACTGAAAATAAAAAAAAAATTTATGGTCAGAATAATATTTTAAAAATATTTATTATTGAGAAATTTTCGAATGAAATAATAAATAAAAGTAGAGGCAAATTATTATTAAAATGTTCTGAACAACAAAGTCGAGATTTGTCACTTCAGTTTCTGCACAGAATGGATCGATTTATTAATGAGAAATTGATATGCCGAAAAAAGCTTGTTAGGAAAAACTATTTTAAACTATTTAGTAAAATATTTTACTTAAATAAACACAAAATAAAAAATTATCCGCTAAAATGAATATTTAAAAAAGGAAATGCCAAGCTGGGAATAATTATATTTAACATAACTTTTAATACTATCGAATTGTTTCGCATTAAAATAAACATAATAAACATTTATTTTTATTTATTTATATCACTTTTATAATTTAGAGCATTTCTTTTTGGTATGCCTGCTGATTTTATTTAAAATATTTCAAATAGTTTTTTTAATACAACAAAATCAAATCACTTACTCATAAATCACTTGCACTATCAATGTTTATCAAATACAATGTGTATGTGTGTGTGTGTGAAAATTTATGTCAAAATTATAAAACAAAACAAACCCCCACATTCATGAATTCAACTATTTAAATCAAACGAAATGCACAGCTTATGATTTTTTATGAAAACACATTTAAAAAGTTCCTTAAAAAATTTCAAGTTAATTTTAAAATGTTGAATTTATTATCGATATTAATTAGAAAATCGAAAAGCATTTCAGTCAATGAAATGAAAATGTTTTAAATTCAGAGCATACAAACTCTTAATTAAGAACAAAAACTAACTCAATCATGGCCAGCAAAATGCTTGTAATTAAGGCTGGAATGCGATGAAAGAAGTGACTTCAGAAATACAACAGACGCCTTATTGTCTCAGTTTATTTTTTGTTGCTTTTAAGTGCCAGATGTCACTTTCTACAGCACCCACACACACACACTTGCACACACTTCTTTACACATTCATGTTGATTTAAAATTTTGCTTTATTTTCTTTTTTTCACAATGCCTACACAGCCAATTACGAGGATGGTTTCACAATTACACAAACTGTATTAAAGTATTTATTATTATTAGAATTTAATGTTGTAAGATCGTAGTATTGTTTATCGCTAGAAATTTTAAGTGAAAAAATTTTTTATTCGATAAATAGAGTCTTGCAAGGGAGCGATAAGGAAAAGAAGACAATATTTTAGAACCTTAGTTAAGCCTCCCTCAGTGTCTTTAAAAGTTTTGGCCAAAGAATCGAGTTGTGCCGCCGAGATAAAAGAAATGACAATAATTTTCCGTTTATCAAGAGTTTCAAGAAAACCCTCAGCAGTATTACAAAAAAAGTTAAAAAAAATTAAATTTATATATTTTTCATACAATCTATTATAAATTAATCTTGTATAATTAAAGCATATTAATTTCCTAAAATTACAGAAAACAGTAATTTTCCAACAGTATTTGAAAATGAAACGATATTGATTACGTACTAATTTAGATCTAATTTTTTAAGAATAGCCATTTTCACATAGAAACAAATGAGAAGTTTAGAATAAAATAAACAGTGTAAGAATTCCAAGAAATAATTCAGCTGCATTCCATTTCTTATATCCTTCATGTATTAACTGTGGGGGACGCATCAAATGCATTGCAAATTCCAGAAGAACCAGCTGGCAACACTGCACATTTGCTCAGTGCAATACATGAGCATCTGATGGATTTATTATTTTCTATAATTTTTTCATAGAAGGATAAGAAATATATATTTTTTCAATATGGCGAAAGTATTTCATTGTGGAAGAGTTTCCATAAATTTTTTTATAATTTTTGCTTCTATTAGTAAATATTTATGACTGCAAACGCTTGTCCCCTTACATCTGCTGCAAATCAATGTGGTTGCAATAAAATTGCAGTCAGTTACATTTTGAGACATTTTATTTCCTATAGTTTTGTAGCTACCCTCGTTCAAATAGACACAAAAAGGTGCCGTCTTTCTTATTTACATATATTACATGTGTTTATTTTATAAAGTTGTTGGTGTTGTGTTTGTGCGCCTTAAATATAAATAACAAACTTTGACGTCTCTTTAATTGTTTGCGTGCATGTGTTGTTGTTTTATTCTGGTCCCTTTCCCTACCTTAATCGTTCTAATGTGTCAGTTATAATCACTTTTACGTTGCTTTTTGTATTCTTCAACGGCGTGAATACCTCTAGACTTTTGCCCGCCACTTTAAAAGTCACAAATTGTGAACATTATTTAAAATGCAGGCAACGTAATGCGATTGCCACACAATGCATATAATGATGTTTTTTCTTCCCCTCCCGGATTTAATGAGTCAAATGTTTGAAATCTTTACCGTCGTTGTAGGCTTTTTCGAAAATGTTAAGAGAGAAATATTAAATTGGTGTTACATTTTGGTTGTGGTTGTTTTTGTTTTAACATTTCATTAAGATTTAATTAGATCTCAAGGAGCAAAGTATAGTATATGTGGAATTCGATAAAAAAAAAATTGGGAAAGAAATATTTTTAGGATTTTTATGAAATCGGAAAAAGTCATGTGTTTCATGTCAAAATGCCAATGAAGCTCGATCTCTTTACTTGGTTTGAAATGTATCTGTTTTTTATATACTTTAGTTTTACGACGGACACAGAATGTGTAAAGTTTTATGGTCTTTTTAGTAGTGGGCCTCGAACCGAGTATCTGGGATTTAAAATATAATATATATGAAATTGCCTCGCAGCTACATACGAAGCTTATATAGCAGCATATGTATACCCAAGCTAAGCGTTATTTCTTGCAAGGCCAAATAGATGTGAGTAAAATGTTATTAATTCTCATTTAGTTTACGCCATTGATGATTTGACATTTTTTTTTTTTTTTGAATTTTGCGAATTTTTTTTAAATTACTTTCTTAAAGACAGGCAAATAAAGGTAGACTTACTGCTGCCACTCATTATCAAAGCAAACGCCCGCTTTTCCGTGTACTTCAACATTATCCCATATTAAAAACTCACATGACAAATTTTCATTATAATTCTAATTCTAATTGTAATTCACTTATCCGCCTTCTCGCTGCCTGCACTTACCATTCTAGACATTTTATTTTTTAATATTATTTTTTTAATATTTAAGTCTCTGTCGGTCTAATTACTTGTTAAAATCTTTGTATACGTGAGTGTTATGCAAATAAGTCGGAGTATCACTTTACATGCAAATTATCAGCTTAAAAAATATTATTTTTATAGAATAAGCAAATGAATTGAAATAATTCATACTGCTGTTTGTACTTGTCTCATATTACAAAACAGAAATACAATAAAATAATAAAAAAATATTATAATTTTAATGGCATTAGCTTTGAACTTTTGAAATTCAGGTACAAGGTGCCTCAAGAGAGAAGCAAAAAATGTTATCATTTTCAATAGGAAATAAAAAAAGTAAAAAAAAAAAAAATAATTATAATAGAAAATAATAATACTTGAAACAAAACTGGAAAAATATTTGCTGCCAATGAAGCTGGAGATAAAATTCTCTCTCCTAAACCATTTCTCAATCGTCATTACAAATCATCACTTTAAAAACTACTTTATTCCCATACGAAATTCCTATAAAATTTAGCTTTATATGCCAACTTATGACACGTTAATATAAATAAATAAAATCCTTATTATAATACTAATTGTGCTTTTAGCAACATTTGCCTGCAATATCTACACTCGTCTTTACTACCTGATATCTTATAATTGAAATTTATTATACTGCCGCCTTTCCAACTACTTTTTGCAGGCCTTTAATTTTCATAACAAAATTGTAATCGAGATGAAGAGATCTTGTTTAAAAGTCCAGATTTTCAGACTTTAATTTAATTATTACTACTGGTGACAGAGATTCAGGTTTGGCGTAGTTATTTTAACAACTTAAATTTAACAAGTCTTAAATTTCATATTATAATTTTCCTTTTTTTAACATCATTTTTAGAGAGCTTTAAGCAGGCAGCCACGTCTGCCTGTATTTTCCTGTTTATGAATTTTTTATCTTTACAATCTTAACGTATTAACGATTTTTCTACATCGTAAACTAAATTAACATCTTTACCACAAATGACAACATTTTAAATGGCATGCTGTATAAGCATGGCAACGTAGTCAACATTATGAAAATAGCAAACAGTCAGCCATAAAATAATAAAAGAAACAAACTTTATATAATAAATGTTTGGTTTTTTTCTTAAAAAATTACAATTAAAAGCGATTTCATCAACATTTTACTTAAAACATAAATTTTTCCTTTAAAAATCATATCTTTTATAAGTAAGAATTTATAAGCAACAAGAAGTTTCATAAAATTGCTTAAAAAGACCAATTTTTAAATACTTTCCATAAAAATGAATTCTTTCATCAGTAACAATTTATATCCAACAAGAAGTTTTATAAGATTAGTTATAAGTGCCCAGTTTTAAATATCCCCCATAAAAATCACATCTTTTATAAGTAACAATTTATAAGTAACAAGAAGTTTTATAAAAATAACTGCAAATGAAAATTTTTAAATACTTTCCCATAAATATAAAACCTTTTAAAAGAAATAATTTATATCCAATAAGAACTTTTATAGGATTAGTTATAAGTGCCAAGTTTTAAATATCCCCCATAAAAATCACATCTTTCATAAGTAACAATTTATAAGTAACAAGAAGTTTTATAAAAATAACTGCAAATGCAAATTTTTAAATACTTTCCCATAAATATAAAACCTTTTAAAATAAATAATTTATATCCAATAAGAAGTTTTATAAGATTAGTTATAAATGCCGAGTCTTAATTATTCCCAATAAAAATCACATCTTTTATAAGTAAGAATTTATAAGCAACAAGAAGTTTTATAAAAATAACTGCAAATGCAAATTTTTAAATACTTTCCCATAAATATAAAACCTTTTATATGAAATAATTTATATCCAATAAGAAGTTTTATAAGATTAGTTATAAGTGCCAAGTTTTAAATATCACCCATAAAAATTACACCTTTTTTATGAGTATCAAGATTTTTTATAAAATTACATAAAAAGACCAATTTTTAAATACTTTCACATAAATATAAAACCTTTTATAAGTAACAATTTATAAGTAACCAGAAGTTTTATAAGATTAGTTATAAATGCCGAGTCTTAAATATTCTCCATAAAAATCACACATTTTATAGGAAATAATTTATGTATATCCCATAAGAAGTTTTATAAGAATAGCCATAAATGCCGAGTCTTACATATTGCCCATAAAAATCACACCTTTTATAAATAACAATTTATAAGTAACAAGAGCCTTTATAAAATTTGCTATAAGTTGCCCGCCACTTTATTTTATTTTTAAATATGCTCTCTAAAAAAATTTTTTTAACAAATATAAAGAAGAACCTTTAAAATTATAAATTTATATAATTATATTATTTTCAAATTATAAATAAATATAAATAATATAATTAAATAACAAAATTTTCAACATTTCCACTAAAAGACAGAGTTGAAATTCATACTTTCACTATGAATCGAAAGTATTGAAATACTTCCTGTAAAAATTTAAGCTTTGAAATGTGAAGGACTGTAAAAAGTTAATTTTTAAATAGTTCCTTATAAAAATCAGTGTTTAACGATTTGCTATAGAAAAGTTTTCAAAAATATATATAAGCCTTAAAATTTAAAAAAATCATAAAAAAACTATAAGAATTTTTTCTTTTTGTAAATTTGCTGAAAAAAAGAAATTACTTATAAAAGTCTAACGTACTAAATCGAGATATGAAATCTTTTCTTATAAAAATGAAAATCTTAATAATTCACAAGTACAACAACAATTTATAAAATTATTTATAAATTGCGAAATTTTTATAGATTTCCTCTAAAAGACAAACCAGAAATTAAAACATTTACAATAAATAAAAAATATTTCAATATTAAATTAAATAAAAATAAAAATTAATTAAATTAATATAAATAAAAAATTGTTTTAATTCATTTGCCATAAGATTCAAGCAGTTTAACAAGTTCCTAGAAATAAAAATTATAATTTAGGAAGCTTTCTAAGAAAATCAAACATTTTTATATCCGTAAAAAAGATTACAAATAAAATATATTTTAAAAATATATATTAAATATAAATTTTTAAATATACTTTTACAAAAAAGTTTTAAATTAAAACACTTTAAAGAATTAACTTTCAAAAACATTTTGTAAAAACATAATTAAAAAATTTTCAATAATTCTTAAATTATTATTAAATATAAAATAAATAGGAAAAGATTTTCAGGATTGCTATTTGGCGAAATAGCAATCTCGATAGGCGCGACTGTATTGAATTTGAAAAGCTATGAAACGCAGAGCAAAAATATAAAATATTTCTCACACTAAACTGGTATTGAAAAGCTTCTACGTATTAAATGTAAAAAGCAAACTTTTAAAAATGTTCTTTAAAAAGCTTTCACCCACGATGCTAACTTTTAATATAATCTTTTGTAAATGCAAAATGTTTGAAATATTTAATAGATTTTATGCAATAGACTTTGCTAGGATAACTGAGTTCAGCAGTTATTAGCATTTTTTTTTTTAAATTGACTGTAGTAAAAATTTTTAAAAATATTTTTCTTATTTGCACAACATGAATATTTATTAATAATAATAATATATGTGAGGTATCTTGTGGCATTTGCCATGTAATTCTAAGTGGCAACGGCAGCATTAAATTTTTTATTAAATTTTTTAGCAGTATGATTATGCTATGACGACTAGGAGGAAATTACGAGTATATTATCTCTCCAAAAATGAGATTAGGGATAAGTCATATATATAGTTAAGGCGAACTAGGCGAGCTGTTAAGATGTTATTTAAGTCCTTGATTCATTATAATACATAGTCGCACAATTCTTTTACACAAAAATCTGATGTGATTCCAGCTTATTTAAAAAAATTACAGCAAACTGGTGTTGTGAGTGCCACTCTATTGTATAAATATGAACTACACAAATTTTTTATTCAACATTCTAAAGGAAATGCAACCCTGATCACGTGAAAATTATTATGTTATGAAAAACTTACGACTTGTCAAAAAACTGTCAAACAGATGGCAGACATATCCTATTTGACAAATCAAGACAAATGAGACAAGGCTACAGATGAATGGCGAAGAAGAATGAAAGAACTAAGATGTGAAATATTACAGTTCCTTGGAAAAATTCTTGTCAATCTAAATTTTATTGCATTTTCTCGCAGCCCAAGGCAGGTATCAGCCCTATGAACTTAACCAATTAGAGTTTAAATTCATTTTAGAATATAAATAAAGAAACTGATACACTTTCCTACACCGTCTTACCATTTGTTAAATGTGGCCTCTCCGTTGAAAAAATAGGATAGTGTGGCCTAAGGTTATGAAAGTTCTCATGTGGCTCTCATACATTTACTTCAATCAATAAAGAAAAAATTGTTTGCATTAATGTTGTACTATAGTATGGCAACGCCTTTTTGATGCAATTTTTTAAAATAGTATGACCGTGTAGCATAGCCTTTGTTTACCGAATACTCTTCCATACAATTCCATTCTATGGCTCTTAACTTGTGCGATTCAAAATACGAGTATGTATTACATGTGCGTTATAGAGAAGTTTGCCTGTTTCACTGTATCTTATAGATACACTTATGCACATGTGTGTGCAGTGTTCATTTCTCTATTTACCATTTACTACATCTTGTTGCAAATAAGCAATGTAAATATTTAATTAGCAGCCCGTCTTAAACTTACAATAGTGTGGTTGTTATGAATGTTGTGTGAATATTACATTTTAGTATTATATGGTTTTCTTTTTTCCCTCTGCCATAAAACATTACGACATGAAGCGCTTATATAGATGAATAACTAAACGAGTAAATTATTTGAAACAAGTACATAGTTCAAGGCAAAAAGGCCTTAAAGGGAAATATTTATCTTTTTTTTGCCAATGAAAAGCTACTGAATTATGTGCAGGCGAAAACGAATATTCAATATGATATAAAAATATAAATAAATAAAATTAAATAAATTAATTATTAAATTAATTAATTATTAGATTAATTAATTATTAAATTAATTAATTACTATGTATTAATATTTATAAAAATCAGGTTTTTTAATTAATCCAAATTTTTTATTTTAATCGTTTAACATACAAGTTCCTAAATGGCCAGGAGACGCACAAAAACCCACGTCAATCATTTCATGTGGATGAGTGTCGTTTAAAGGGAGTTGCAGTTTTCGTTTCTACAGCCTTGTTTTAGAGATTGCAAAAGATTTGACATTTTACATTTAGTGATGATCAAAAAGATTAATAGAGTCGATAACACGTACGCACACTCACCCGAAGGCTCATTAAAGACGAACAAAGTATCGATAGCACTGTCGACTATACTAGCACTGTTTTTGTCGACAAGGTGGCAGAATTTTGATAATACGCGATGTATTAATATGACAGCAACCTTGTTAAATCGAGAACCCTTCAAAGTATATCTTAACGATATATCTATGTTTTTACAATATCGATAAAGCTCTATAGTAACACATATTTGTATACTTTGACTAAGCAATTTTTGATGGAAACGGAATTTATGGAAAAATAAAGTCAAGGTATAACATGGCAAACTAAAATACAAAGTATATCTTAACGATATATCTATGTTTTTACAATATCGATAAAGCTCTATAGTAACACATATTTGTATACTTTGACTAAGCAATTTCTGATCGAAACGTAATTTATGGCAAAAAAAATCAAGGTATAACATGGCAAACTAAAATACAGTCGAACTTCCATAAGGCGAACGCCTATAAGTCGAATTTTCTATAACTCTAACCAAATCAAGAGGTTGTGCTCTCAGTGCTTTAGTGCTCAAACTGTATACAATTTTACTGCTATAACTCGAACTTCTATAAGACGAATTCCTCCATAACTCAAATGAGAAAAAAGTCACGTGCCTTCTCTAAGTCAAATTTTTCGTAGAAACAATCCAACTTTTTTATTCTTTTTATTTTCTCTTTATTTGGGGAATCCCATAACACTTGTAACTGCAAAAATTTTAATATTTAATGTAGAGCAAATAAAAAGGTGAATTTCTACTATATGTATGATTTCTTTCAATAAATTAGAAAATTTTGAAAAAATTCTCTAACTCAAAGTCTCCATAAGTCGAACGTGGCTTCGTGGATAATGGAGATTCGACTTATGCACCCACAGAAACCAACAACTAGTGTCTTCCCATTAAGGACCAGTTTTTATTGGCAAATCCCTTGATTGCTCGTCCTCCGTCATACTCCCTGCTAAAATGCCATGAAGACAGAGGCTGTCTCTCTTTTGCAAATTATGTAATGACTTAGGGCTTTTTTCAACTTATCGATAGAAAGTATAGACAATGTAATGATTATCGTTGCGACGGTAATGTAAAGCACATATAATAGACATCGTATGTATGAGGCATCTTATTAAAATAAATTGTATCTAAAACTTTTAGAAAAGAAAAATATTAATGTCAGTAAAAGAAAATTTACAGAAATCCTCAACGGTTTAAATGAAAGAAACCTCAATGTTATTATTTTCCCTTCACTATCGCTCTCCTTCCATAAGCGACTACAAAAGCAACTTGAAGATAATATAAAGGCTTTGCAGCATTGGAATTCCTAAGGCTTCTCAAAAATATGTGAAAAATAAATATGTAACTTTAAAAGTTGAGTTTAAGTGGATATTTGTTAACAATACGAAAAAGGTAAACAAATTAAGCCACCGCTTAGCCAACACTGTTCACTATTAATAAAATTTTAACTAGAATTGTGTAAGGAAAAGTGTTAAAAATCATATGACTGTTAAGCTTACAAGGCATTCGTTGAAAAGTAAATGCCATCTTCTTCTTATCTTCTGAACTAAATAAGAAAAATTAGCATACGAAACGACTAGGCTGTCTGCTGTATTAAAGGTTATCTTAACAACCTTCCATTTTAAGGCAATCTCGCTTGACACTATACAAGTTTTCAATTCTAACACTTGACAAGAGGTGTGCAGCATCAGTGATCCCCGAAATTCTTTTTTCAAATCCGAATAGTTAATTTAAAGCAGTGTGGTTTCATTTTTTATCACTTATATGTATGCAGCCACTAAGGAATATTTTAAATAAAACTCTACATAGTGTGAAACGGTACTAAGTAAGTAAAATTGTAATATCTTGTTAATGAATTCTTTTACCGTTTTTTTTTTTTTTTTTTTGTGAGAACTTCGATCTTAATAACACTGCAGGTGGCCCATCACCTTTTTCGTTTTGTATTCATAACCAATTTAAAATGCAAATAGCAAGTCCACAGTGTTGCCTATAAAGCTAGTCTCATTTGTATGTAAGTATATGTTTATATTTTTTTCGATTAAAAAACCTATTATTTTTTTAAATAAAAAGGTTAATTTAATTAATATAATTTATGCAGCATGTTTTTCATTTAATAGTTTTAATAATATTTATATTATTAAAATTATAATTTATTTTAGACAGCCGCTCTGTTGCTCAAACCCACAAATATTGAATACATGGGAAATAAAATAATAAAATGGAAATTATACATTATAAAATTATAATAATTGCTGGTGGGGGTTTTTTTCTTTTGTTAATATTTTATTTTGGTTTTAATTTTTTGTAAATAATTTTACAACAATTTGTTATTCCCTGAAGCATAACTTAACAAATAAGTAACAATAAATATAGTGGGAGAATGTCACAAGTAATAATAAATTTCATTAAATATTTAATTTTTGCCTTTTATTTCCTGTTTTTATTTAACAAATACTTTTGCTGTCAACCAATAAGTGACTAATTGTTTAATAATTGTAAGAAAATTAAGAAAGATTCATAACGAATAAAATTTCTTTATTGTGTTTCAGTGATTCTCAATTGGTTATTGCGAATGTGGGCGTAACATAATGTAGTTTGGAATTGATTTTCAACATTATTACTTGGCTTAAAGATCTACTGAAGAATTTGGTTTGAGGAGAAACGTAATGCCGGCATCGGGACCTGCTTCAACATACAGCAAATAAATAAAGTAAAAATAAATAAATTTGTAGACTTTGCCAAATAAAAAACGATTTCAATGAATAGAAGAAAAGTAATTTATTACGGCAGCCGATGGCTTCAGCAGCCACTGATTCTACTTATGTTATAAAAATATATTCAATATTAAGTAAATAAATAAAAAAATGTTTGTGACATTTTCATGTAAAAAAATGAATAACAATACTTTTGCTTAGTCTCCCTTCACACTACGTAATGTTTGGTTTCACAATATGAAAACCATTATATACAAAATCCACTGTATACAAAGCACCAGATTCTATTTGCATATAATATTTTAACGAAATACTGAGAAAAAGCTTTTTATAAGCTCTTAGATTTAGTAACCATTATATATGAATAAATCATATTTATTGCAAAGAGAAAAAGTACCAAAGTACTAACTTTGCACATTTCTACCCACACAATATGCTCTTCTAGGCTATAAGGTTTTGAACTAAGTATGAAGTACAAAAGTACTTATTTTTACCCCTTTTAACCGCTGCAGTGTCTTCATATTAATGTGTAAACTATATTTTATACAACTTAACAAGTTTCCAAGATTCTAGCCATTATTTTATTGGAGACCATATCGATGACAAAATGAAAATAAAAATCCTAATGCATTTCAAATTTTTTGAAAAAAGCTGTATGAAAAATCAAATATAGTTTAACAGGGAATTCACGACAAATTTATTAAAATCTTCTCTTGTAACAGATATATCTGAATTTCGTACAACTTGAATCAGATAATGCTTAGCAAAAAAAGTTAAAAAATGTCAAGTCTTTCTTATGTTAAGCTAACGATATACAATTCTAAATCCTTTATGAAATTCAACGAAAAATAAAATATGCCAAAGTACTATTTTAATAACATTAACTTTGGAATATGTACGATATTGAATATTGAATATTCGAAAAACGAATATGGTACTAAGGTACGTAGTTTTCCCCCTTTTTATCCATTAAAAATAGAATTTGTATTAAAGTGCACCAAATACTTTTAGCGGTCATAAGCTCGACATAAATCAAGTCTACAACAGAAAAATAAAAATTTCCCTTTTTAAGCTCTTAGAAAGTACCAATATGATATTGTGACCAAAGCAATGGAGATGATCAAATTAAAGAAACATGGCTTTTTGTAGCATTTCCATCTCTTAAAATTGCCTTGTATGGAAAAAGCAGCATTTATAAAGCGTACATGTAGCAAGGAGAACTGTTTTCCTTATTTTTATCCTTAAAAAAGTACTTTTTATTTTACATTTACAGCAATACCTTTTGCCCTTACGAAGCATCAATGTCTGAGTTGTCAATGGTAAAATATTCGGTTTAGTAGCTTGAGCAGCCCTGCCTGGAAGAACACCACCAACTGCCCCACGCGTTGGTGCTTTGAAATATCCCTTAAGCTTTGGCTTTCAGTTTTCGGCCCATTTAATTTCTTTTATAAAGTTAATTTGGTTTTTAATTTTTCCATCGACTTCTCTTCTGTGTTTTCAATATCAGTTCGTTTCAATTGCTTTTGCCACTTAGCAAATGTAATTTATTGTTTAACAGTCTCTTTTGTACTTCTACTTGCTTTTAGCCATTTCTACTTTCATTATATTTTTATTTATAATACGAATACTTGATACTTTTATTTATTTTAATCGTCGAGCAGCACTCTAAACAGCTTTAAGTAGCTGCAGATCTGAAAGCATTTAAATATATAGCAGACCCACCTTCGCTACTTCTTGTTTACCTAACATTGTACTTGACAATGAAAGAGGATACAATTTATGTGTGTGTGTGTGTGTGTGTGTAGGTTTGCTTTCATCTAAAATTTATTTGTTGTTATTGTGTTTGTGTGCGTTTCTCTCTTACACTTTTTTTTACAACTTTTTTGAACTCCATCGTTTAAAATGTTTGTTGTTCTTCTGTTTATATTTTTATGGCAAAAACAAATGCTCAACTCTAATGGATGAGAATTAGTCAGAAACAACAAAGCAACAGCCTCCATCCAATTCCCCACAGCCGCACGCACAGCCACATGCTAATATGCATATGGATGGAATAACAGGGAAAATAGGTGAGAGAGACGAGCATTACTCCAACCCTAATAGTACATTATTTTTATTAACAAGCTTTTGGAAGTTGTATTTATTTTTTTTTTTTTACTTTTTCGCCTCAGATAAAATAATCCTAATGGAAATTTAGTAAGGAGGTTCATATTTCAGCATCCCTCTCATAAGTCTACTCAGAATACTTGGCCATAATTCAAGGCTGCTTTTGCGACCTTTATCGAAAACGTCTATAGGCTTTATCAGAGAGGTCATACTATTGGCCTGAAGCTGCTGTTGTTTGTTTAGTGTGGCGGAAAAGAGGGAGGTATTGATTTGCGGAAATTTTTTCTAATTAGTATCTTGGAATAAAATAGCATCATAACTGAAAAACAGTTTTCCCGAATTGCTTAAATAAAACCTTCAAAATTTCCTGACAATATTTTTTCAATTGCTCTTCAGTTAAAGAGATCCTCTGAACTTTTGCGTACAAACAGTTTTTCATACGATTTTCGGAATAAAAAAAAATTTCAAAACATCGGCTTTTCTTTTTAAGAAAAGGAATTGCATTTCATTACTATCGTTACCGAACTGATGAATAAAAGGATTTCTCGGTTACAAGCAGAAGCCGAAGCCGATTCGAAGCGATGTGTTCTGCGAACAGAGCGAAAATGAGTCACAATAAGAATAATATAAACGAAATGGTTTCCACGCGATGTTTAAGTGGATCAGATTGGATCTAGATCGAGACCATTGGATCTAGTTGTCTCGTAATGGTCAAGTCACAAAAAATCCCTCATAATTATAAGTCATTTCTTTCTAATTTGTGAGTTTCTCTTAAAAAGCTTACAGTGTGTGCTAAATTTACAACTACAAGACTTGATATGTTCAAGGATACATTTTAGCTTTATTGATCTATATTTGAATGCTTCTAAATAAAAAAATTATCAAGTTATCTAGTTATTAGTATGAGAAGTGGAGAAAAATTTTTACCTCTTAAGAACGGGTAAATATTAAATATATTAAAGAAAAATATTTTTTCGATAATTTATATAATTTCGTTTTAAATAAACTTTAAAAAAAAATTTGGCAAATTTTCACTTACAATTTTAATAAAAATGCAACAACAAATATTAGTTATATTTTCAAAGCTCTTCAGTCCTTATTAACCGAAAGCTGGTCAAGATCAAGTGTTTATGAGGAAATATGTCATATAAAGAGCAGAATTGGTAACGCAGTTTTGATTACTTCATATGACCAGCATGTATGCTCCTCTACAGAATTAAATATTGAATGTACGTACAATAAAAAGTACTTCAAAAGTACTTTACAAGTACTTTTTAAATTCTCTTTAAATTTTGTTATCTTTAACACTTCTGAAAAGGCATATCGATTTTTCAACGACTTTACATTTCATAACTAACCAAGAAGCAATGCAAGAGTTTTTCACACTTTTCACATGATAATACGAGTAAACCAGCTCATGAGCTCCCCTACTA
The DNA here is from genome assembly GCA_963402855.1 of Ormia ochracea. Taxonomy (NCBI): domain Eukaryota; kingdom Metazoa; phylum Arthropoda; class Insecta; order Diptera; family Tachinidae; genus Ormia; species Ormia ochracea. Next base: position 21,085,358 of record OY727106.1, read on the forward strand.
ACTTTTTTCTCACACTCAACAATATTCTTCTGAATGTGTTAAAAGAAATGGAAATCTTCTCTAAATGTTTATGTAGAAACCTTTCTTTCCCCAACATTTTTACTTAATGAAATATAAAGTTGTTTACAACAAAAATATTTTTATTTACATTTTTGTTTTTGTCTTCTATTTGCTGAAAGCAAAGAGTTGCAACCGAAAAAAAATTTAATATTCTTTGCACTCGTTTTAACTTACAAATTATAATTATTATCATAATATTTTTTATTGTTAAAAATATTCATTTCATTTCGGCTCTTACGAGTATTGGGGTTAAGGTAACATTAACAAATATTTAACCAGTCTAATGCCGGGATCTGTAGAATGAAGAAATATTTACTAATTGCTGTCTTTAGTGGAATGCTGAGTAGCTGGCTGGCAAAGAGGCAGCCGGAGGAAAAAGTTCAAGTGCAACATTAAGATAAATTAGAGCACACAAGATAAGAAGACATTTTCGAAGGTTAAAAATAAAAAGCAGAAATACTGTTGACATTATAATGAGTTGCGTTACCCTGAGTAACGTAAAATAATGTTTAAGCATGATTTTTGAATTTTTGAATTGATATCAGCTGTCAACATAACAAATTTTAAAAGCTTGATGAAAAAGTGCTGACAAGGGAATCTCTTTCATTGATTTTCTGCAGAAGGATAAAATCATCAAAGGTCAATAGAACGTAGACTTATTGCAACGTTTTAAAGAGTAGTGAAGAATAAACGACTGTAAAGCCACACATACTTCTCATTTCCTCCAACAGATTTCGCCACGCCCAACTGATAGCTGTTTCCTAACCTTAAAAAATTGCTTAAAGGTAAAAATTTTAGAAGCAACAAGGAATTCATCATGCTATTAATGAGTATTTCGAGGGGCTTGACGAATCACACTATAAAAATGGTAGCACTCCTTTAGAACATCGAGACCGATGAAGGTTATATTGGATAACACGCGAAAAAAATCCAAAATTATTTTTTTGGTTTTTAACAGGATGGAAACTTTTCAGTTCACTCACATTGTAAGGCAAACAATTTTCTTCCCCCCTTGTTCATATCAAAAATGCTGACAATAATAACGGCGCATATTTGCATATCACAACTTCAGTGTCTACTTATGCATATATTACTCAAAAACATTGAGAAAAATATGGGGTGCCTCCGTAGGGGAATTCACTAGTTCAACTCCTGCGGAACGGCCAAAAGCTTTGCAGGCTAAATAGCTTAAAAAAATTATTTCTTTTAAACATTAAAAAAAATTGTAAAAATATTAATTTTTTGCGAAAAAAAAATATTTTTTCAAACTTCTTTATAAACAAATTTGCAAAATAGAGTTTCGATTTGCTTTAGTTGGATTTTGCTTAAAAAACAATGGAGCTTTTTTAAACAAAATTGTTAATGAATATTTTTGTAGCATAAACTTTTCTTGAGATGTCCTTTTCAATGGCAAGTTAAATTTGATTTCTTCTGTTTAACTTCAGGTGACACCTGAAGTTTTCAATTTCAGTTTCTTCATAAGCTCATAATTTAGGAGGGTAATTTTGTGGAACCGAAACGGAAACAGGAATTTTCGTCATGCTCCCATTGTTATAATGACATAACTTGTGCTTTGTGGCATCAAAATAAATAAACATTTTCAGCAAAAGTTTTAATTGAATTAATCACATTTGGAAAAGTAACGAATATTGCATGTACGAAGTTTTTCATTTATTTCACTTGTAAAACATATTGAGTTTAAATAAAGAAAAATTAAAAAAAAGCTTAAAAATAATTCACAAAATATTCTAATTTCCAGTCACAATAAAATAATAAAAGAATTCATCTTAAATCCATAAAAAAAATTAAATAAAATAATAAAATTAAAATAAATAAAATAAAATAATATAAAATTTAATAAAACTATAAATTTTATTTTACATTTTAGAAAATTTTTATAGATGCCAGAAAAAGTTTTCTAGATGGAAAATAAAAGTTAAAAAGTTTTCAGCCAGTAGATTTTATTTTAGTTAAAAAATTTATTTATGGATTTAAGATGAATTATTTTTTAATTTAAATTTTTTTTTATATCAGAAATATTTTTTTTTTGTTTAATTGAATGTATTAGATTTGAGTCCAACAGATAAATAAGGCCATTTAGACTGATCATTTTTAAATTAGTTTTATCAAAAGAATTTTAGGTTTAAGTTACTCAAGGAAGCCACGCCCATTTGTCAGCCAGATTATTTGTTAATTAGACGTTTAAAACTAGTTAAATCCTTTTAAGGACTTTTTAGGTTACTAAAGTTCCAGCTGTAGTTGCACTGCAAAGATGCCTTTTCAAAAAGTCAACTCCGTATTACGAGTATTTCTCTCAATTTCCATGCCTGTTACTATTTTACCAGCTGTCAGTGTTTGAAAAAGCTTTCAAATTTGTATTACAAGAAAAACAATTTCCCCCTTTTTCGTGTTTACTTTAACAACATTGACAACATTTATTGTCACTGTTAAAGTTCCTCCCTATTTTTACTCAAAACTTGCGCAATACAATTGAATAATTATTTACACAATTTAATAAAAATATTAAGTTACACCTTTTGGAAATGTGCTTATAAGTTCAATAAATATAAGTTTACCTTCCCCCGCTATTCTTTCAACTCTTTCGGCTTCACTTTTCGCTCATGGCTGACGCATTAAGTTCCTACAGTTACTTTTCATATTTTGTCATTTTTATTCTTATCTTATCTCGCACCAACACATGTGTACGTTTCCATTTACGAAATTATCATTAAATCAATATGTGCGGATAATTTATCAAAGCCCGATATGAGCAATTCATGCGTTGCTACAACCGTTGCTTTTCTGTAATTCTTTGAAAGCAAATTGAAGAGAATAAAGTTTATTTATGAAATTATTTCCAACGCTCGCAACAGCTAAATAGAAAAAACAATAGAAGCAACAGCGATGTTGTCAATTTAAGAATAAAACACACTCTTAGAGAAATGAGGCTGTTGTAGGATCTCCGGTTTCCCAGTTGAAATCGATATTATTACGCCAAAGTTCTTTGATGAGAGGATTTGGCAACAGGGTCCGTATATTTCCACGGTAAAGCATTTTTCGACTGTTTTTACATAATCTAATTATCAGCTTATCTGCTAATCTATCTGCATATTTTTTTACTTCCCCGATTATTCAGTAACTTTAGTTTTCCGGAACTTCTTTTTTCATTTAAATTTTTTTTTTTTTTTTTTTGAACTCATTTTAAGTTAATTTTGTCGACTACAAGTAGAGAAAGGCCTAGGATTGATCTCGAGCTCTAGCGGTTACGAAATAAAAGCTTTAAAATCTTTATGTCACAACAGCGTAGTCGGTAGTACATACGATATTATATACTATACCTACACATTAGCTTATTACGCCGCTTTCAGTTGAAAATAATAAAAAATATTTTTTCTCTGGTTAGTTCTTTTTCTTGAAATGATTACGTAACGGAATCGTATTCCCCGGCAAATAATTTACGTAGATGATAATATACAACCGATCCCATACAACGGGGTGTTCTACAGCAGTATTTTAAGTGCTTTAAAAAAGACTCTAGACGCCTGCTAGAACACCTGAAGTGCAATACTACTCTTTTTACGTAATTCCGCAGCAGCTCCGACTTTTACCACTGTACTTTTTACCTAATTTCGTTACGATGCATTACTTCGGTAAGTGTATTCTTGGAGTGCTTTCTTAGACAAGAAGAACAGATAATTCAAGCATTTGTGAGCAAAAGAAAATTTATTAATGTTTTTAGTTACGTTTTTCTAGGGATTTACGTTTTCTCCGATTTACTTTTTCTATAAAAAGTCATCAGTAATGTTGATTGATAATTACAACAAAAGGTTTAGTTACCTAATAAATGAGCAATTCGTTACGTGACTCTCTTACGTCTTTTTTTACGTTATTAATATATGAACAAATAAAAAAACAAATAAAAAAATTTTTTTAGCAGGCAATTTTGAAGAATTTTTTTTTTTCTTTTATGAATTGTAGGGGTAATTGATTGTAACAGGAGCAACGTGGAATATGGGAACAACTGACTGGATTCAACACGGAGAACTTCAGTTGCTAAGGATCACTTGTTAAGGACATTATAGCACTACTACATAGAAAAAATGTTAAAAGTTCGACCATCCCAGGCACAGTTCACTACATATTCCAAGAAAAAACCATCCCACACGAACTTCGATTGGCAAAACTGAATTTACGCGAATATTCCAAAAAAATGTATTTTAATACAGAATTAATCGAATTAATTAAAAAATTTATATAAAAAATTTTTCATTAAAGAATTTTTTCCTGTTCGGATTGTTATTCCTAAAACTCTTAAAAAATATTTATAGGACTGCTCAGCTTCTAAACACATTTCCCAAAATATCTAGAAAAAAAAACTTTAAAGGGAAAAATCGCCAAAAAAAAAATACTTTCAAATGAAAACCACCGCAATTGAAAAACAAAACTACAAACGAAATTGAAACAGAACAACCGAGCTAAAAAATCTAAATATCGCTGCGATTGGAAAAGATTAACATAACGACTAAGATTCACTTTAGAATAATTAAAATCAAAATATCGCTGAAAATAAAAGTTTAAACAAAAATATCTTAAAACTACCAAAGGAAAATTCCAAAAGAGTGAAAAACTAAAAGCGGGTTTGCCTTCGCAATAATTTGTATAAAAAACGAAAAAATAGAACAAAAGTATAAAGGAAAAGAGATTAAAAAAAATCGCTAAAATATAAAATGCCAACATTACTAAGAAATCGACAAGATGGCAATAAAATCTTTAAAATTTAATACATTTTTGGTCTAGAAAATTAAACAATTTTCATACTAAAAAAAGTCTGTGTAATTAAAACAACGAGCAAAATAAAAAATCGCAAAATTAAAAGATCGCAAACTAGAAACCAATTACGCGATTTTCCAATTGCTAAGAAATCTATAAAAGAAAGAAAGAGAAAGAGACCGAGTTGAAGGCCCAGCTGTCATAGCCTAATAAATAAATACATTTGCTAACATTTTGCAATTATTCCGGAATGATTTAAATAAATAAAAATAAATAAATAATTCAACTCGTTTTTGAATAAATAAATTTTTGTTTACATTTCCGGCTTTCCAAGAAAAGATTTTATTTTTTATTTGTTTTTTTTTGTTTTAAGAAAAAAAGAATTTTAATAATTTTTTCCACATTTATGTATTTATTAAAATATTTTCAAAACATAATTTTTGTGTATTTTTCCTAAAAAGCAGCAACGAATTTTTATTAAAAATATTTAAAAAAGAATTCGTAACAATTGAATTGATTTTTAAAAAATAGACCAAACCCGGTTTGAACTCTATACGCTTTGCCTCAATTGTGAACTACATTTTAGGGGATTTTTTAGATTATTTAATAATTAATAATAAATTTTGAAAATAAAATTTTCAGCGAATTTTTCTTTCACAAGACAACAAAACTAAAAATTTATTAATTAATTTATTATTAAAGTATTATTTTTAATTTTCCTTAAAAAAGTAACAACAATAGTGTATACTTTTCTCTTTTATTATTTATTTATTTTTCTTTAATATTATTTTTTTTTAAATAATTTTTTTTAATAAAATTTTTTTAAATATTTTTTTAATATTTTTTTTTAAATTAATTTTTTTTATTGAACTTTATTTATGAAATGTCTTCTATATGTAAATTAAGAAACAAATTTTTTTATACATTTTATGATTGATAATAAATAAAAAAAAATATTTGAGAAAAATTAATTAAATTAAAATTTTTTTTTTCAATTAATTTTTCCCAAATCTATTGGAAATTGCAAACTAATAAATATTGAAATAAATATAATAATTTTCAAATTATAAATAAGCGATGTATTTATAAAAGCAAGAGGTCTGTTACAATCGGAGTTGAATTAGAAACGCAAAATTCAAACTTCGGTAATTCCATAACTTCAGTGTAAGAAAAATTTTTGTGGTCACGGTATAGGCCTAAAAAGGAGTGCTGGTATGCAAGAGTCAAAAGTTAAATGAAAAGACCGCTGATGCCACTGGTAAGCAAGCCCAGACTTTGATGAGACTGGAAGCAACTGGCCAAACAAGTGAAAAAGGATCATTTAGCACAGCGAGCATTATTTATTCAAAAGCTATTTATTTAACCCTCAGCGGTACCTCGAGAAATACATCTAATCGAGTACAAATTCAAAAACGGGGATTTTTGATTGTTCTGGCAAATTAATTTTATTCTGCAAAATACAAGGTCATCCCGATGAACCGATTTTATTGTATTGAAGCTAAAAGATCAAAATTGCGTATACAGGGGCCAATTAGATGTATTTCTCGCGGGACCAATGGGGGTTAAAATGTTTGTTATTCCCGAACACATATCTGTGCACAAAAAAAATATATAAAAATAGATCAACAAAAGTTAAAAATGTATCTGAACTATCTGAATTATCAGAACGAAATGACTCATCCTTAAAACAGCTTCAGTGATTACATTTTTTCTTATATTTTATTTTTTTAAATTTTATTTTTTTAATTATATTTGTATTTTTACTTTTTCATTTATAGCAGTCGACTCGAGTGGAATGTGTTTCTAAGCTCTCTGTTCGTAATTATTAGTTTTCTTTCACATTTTTAAATAATAATGAAGGAAACGGTTGCACTGTTGCGATTTCAACTGAAATTTTTCCCCGCCCTGCAAGCAATTACAGATCCTGTTTCTTCTGAAATAAAAAAGCTGCTTTTAAAATATTTGTTTATTTGTTCGCTCGAATATTTAAGTCGCCTGTCTGAATTTTTTGCGTACACAGGAAATTCTTTTAAGGAAATCTACGCCTCAAATAAAATTTCTTAGGAATTCCTTTTGAAAAAAGCTCAAGGGTTGTTCGCTAACACAAAACACAATTACCGCCTCTGTTTAACAATTATGTAAATAATTTCTTCATGTAGATATATTACTGCATATTATTTCAAACGAGGAATTTCTAAAGGCATTTCAAACTACTCGTATATTCAGTGCTTCTAAATATGGCCGCGTACTGCATGCATTCTGCATGCTTTGACACCATAAACGAAACCAAAAAAGCCATTATTTTCATTCTAATTAGAATTCCTTAAACGCATTGCTACTCACATGTCTTAATAAAAGTAAAATGACACCTTATACAATTTTCAGGCATTGCCTTGGATTTTTCCATCGTATTGGAACAACAATCAAATAGAAAACGTATTAGCTGCCAAAAAAAAAAAGGGGTGGCACTGAAATTTGAAGTGACTTTTGAAGGGGATTAAATGGGGTTGATGCTCGTTGACAAAAAGAAGGGGAATAACTTACCTTAAGTAAACATATCAAACATAATCCTCGATAATTTATATAATTATTTTTCTATTCTTTTCTTCTTTTTTCTTACAAGGGAGCACAGCAGAAAAGAAAATTTTTTAACTTTTTGCAACTTTTTTTTTTTTTTAAAAATAATGTAAGATTTTAGTAAAGAAGTAATAATTTTTATTTTATAATACAGCTTGTGGTATTTTAAACACTTAATGTAAATAAAATTCTAGTTAGAAAAATGCAATGAGATTTTCTTCTGCTCCTTAAAAATAATTTCAAGGGTTTGGCCTGAAAGAGAATTTTCGTATGTATTTTATATTTTATTGACACTTGAAATAACACATTTTTCCATTAACAAAAATTTAAACGCACGATTTTCATAAACATGTATTTCTTCGAGCTTTTAAGCAACAAAATTTTTGCAGTTTGTTTTCAGTTTTAGTGGCATTAATCTACATTGAGCTGTTTAAGCTCCAGTTGAAAGAATAAAACACGTTTTTAAACTGATTTATATTTTGCTGCTGTTTCTCTGCTTTATATTTTATTTTTTTTCCTACTTTTATACGATTTTTTTCTGCGAGGGTTTCTTGTTAAAGAATATAAAGAATGTAAACTTGACGGTATAAAATACACACGCTGAACACGTCCAAACACGCTAACGTTCTCGTCTCAACTGTTACACTCAGTTTTTGCTTGCAAATCCCTAACGGATGTCCATTAAAGAGCGTGTGGCAGAAAGAGAGATACACATGCAAAACAGCTGGTCGGTTTTCACATTTAAGAAATTTCACATTAATAACAAATAAACAGAATTATTAAGTGCTCTCTGGCACTCTTTAACGTTTGTATATGTTTAAGAGCAGTGACGGTATCGTTGAGATGTTTCTGTGAATTTCAAAGAGGAAAATAGTGAATCGGTTGGTGTCTAAGCTAAATGGATATAATGATAGTCATACACATTTATTTATACATAATTATTTATAGATATGCATTTATACAAACGCGCTTGCAAATATGCATTTTTACAGGCACATTTATCGAACACAAAACAATAAAATTTTTAAAAAAAAATTTTAAATAAAATATTTTACAATAAAAAGTATGTAATAAAACAATGCAAAAAAAATGTACTGAAGAAATTAAGCTTTCAGTTCATCAGTTTATCTGCGAAAGCCAGCCGCAAAGCAAATTGCTTTTCGCAAAAAGTTTGCCTGAAAAACGATTTAATATAAAGACTGTGAACTCTTTTTTAAAAATATTAATAAAATATAGAAAATTAATATTTTTAATTGAATCTCTTAATTAATTTCTAACAAGTTTTGAAATTATTTTATTCTATAATTTTTGCAGGAAACTGGAGCATTTCTAAAGTGCCCAAAAGCCGATACACAGAAGTAAAACAATGAAAATAACTTACTAAATGGAATCAATGGAATTATGGCATAGAAAAATGGAAAATTGCCGCAATTCGATATACCAGGTGAACAATGCACATTATGGTACACTATCCTTCTTCGCATTAGAATTCGACGTGACGTATCTACCACGGAATGATCACATCTTTCACAAAAGCAACATTCAAGTGTCCACTCTAGGAAACAATCGAATGTGCCTAGTATACTATGTTATTAACCCCTAACCTTTGGAGATAGCCGAGTACAAGCAGTTCTAGACAATACTTTCCTCTATGTGGTTATCAATACAATAAATATAATATATCACTGATCACTCGTATCTTCCAGCTATGACCCTAAAATTATATTTAACCTTTTGACCGTTAAAAGTTTCTTAAGGCAACCAATTGAAAAATTAGCAGCACAGTTGATTTAATTTCTATGGAAACTGCACAAGTAAGCTGAATTTGTGCGTTCAGCAAAACATGTTCAAACCAAAACTTTAAAATATTTCTCTAATATGTGAACTAGAAATTCATTTCATATCGCACTAAGTTGCAGCTAAAGCGACGGAGCTCTTTGTATTTAGCCCACAACACTCTACAGATTTCTCTTATTTCCTTCAAAGGTTTATTTTATTTCACGCCAGAGGTCTCTGGCAACCATTAATTTAACAAAATCTCTGCTCTTCGCTAGAGAGTACGCAATGTTCTTATTTATTTTACTATCTCTCCCTCTCTCTATCTCTCGATTTCTCAAAAAGTTTAGAGTTTGTTTATAAAGAAAATTTATTTTGCAGAGTTTATTTCGTATGCGTGTGTGTTTGTTAGTGTACGTGGCTTTAGTATTTTTCTCATTCAGAAACTGTTTGTTTTCGAGTATCCGTCACACAGCAAATATGCTTGTTTGGGTACTTTAACTTCCTTTAGTTTTCTGCATCTTTTCATTTTCAGCAACGTGTCTTTCAGAACTGGTTTAGTGTTCGTTGTAATGCCGCCTAATCTAATGCAAAATTATCGCATCAATATCTTTTAAATTAAAAGTTTTTCTCTAGTTTTTGTATTTTGTTACCTTATCAGCTGTTTTATTGACAGCGTTTATATGTATCTCGTATTATGCAGCACCAGCCAAATGCGTGTGGCAAGCAAGCACATGGCTTTGTCTATCTGTCCATCTGGCTGTCGGTCTGTACGTCTGTCCAATAAATTGTATAATTTTCGATAATTTCGCATATGATGGCTTTAAGCAGTTGAAAAGGTTGGTGGCAGCAAATATGTCTGGCAAACAACCCTCAAACAAGACATACGTTACATGCTTACAACCTTAAGAAGTTTTCCACTTTTAGCAACCAGTCGTAGTTTCTCACAGAACTATTTACAAAAGATTTAGGATTTTCACACCACACACACTTGGAAAGAATTCTTTTTTTTTCAAATTAGATATTGTTACCTCAGAAAACTTTAATTATATTTTTTTCTTACTTTGATTTGCAGTAGAAATTAGCCAAACTCTGTTCTTTATCAGTTTGTTGACCTTAAGCGTTTACGTGCCGTGTGTTGGTTTCCAGGCACAGCATTGTGCAGCCGCGAATGATTATGATACAATAAATCAATGTCATTCTTGGCAAGTGGCACTGATTAAATGACAGCTGCCAAATTTTCAGTCAAATAATATTCTATAACTTGCACTCAAATTGAATGTGCGTAAGATTAGCAATTCAAATATCCTTTAGGGAATAAACGCAATTTATGAAAACGGGGACACTGAGCTCAGGAGTATATCATGCTAATTGAAAAAGAGTTTTAAGGTGAAATTGTCCACAGAACTAATGAAGTTCAGTGAAAAAGCGGAAAAATCAAAAGGTCTGGATTGGCGTGTCGTCAAAATATTTTTTTTTTTGTATTGTATCTAAATCGTTGTGTATTACTTTTATAATACACTGTTACTTTTTTAAAGCTTTCATGAAAGTAAAGGCATTTTTTTTTTCTTCTTTGCGAAATAGAAAATCCTTTTGCCCTTTTTGAAAGTAAATTTCTAAGCTGCATATGCACTTGGCGAACTTGAAGGAAAGTAATCGAGAATAAAAAAAAAAATTATTTTGTAGTCTTTTGTTTCAAAGTAACGTTAAAGTACGGCTTGTCATCAATGCATTGTTTCTCTGGCGTATTCTTAGAAGTAGAGAAGCCAATAAATTTTTTTCTTAATATATTAATATTAATATTATATAAATATTAGTTGCTTTTCATGGGACATCATGATAAGATTATAGAACAAAATACGCCAACCGTACTGAAAACCTCTCGAGCCGTTTTCGAAGGCTCGTTTTGTATGGCAGAGAAAAGTTGAAGATTTATCACGGAACTGTATAAATCTTGGGGAAATCCAGATATTTCGTAGACCTAACCGTTTCCATGCCATTCAATTTTTGAATGCCATATACGAGCACATACGACGAGCCGTTCGTATTTCATCGGCCAAGTAAAGGAATGAATAAAATGACTACGAGAGAGTCTAAAGTAGTGTTCTATTTGTCTTGTTCTTCCGCAGGCGATATATATATATATATCTGTCACGATATTTTCTCCTAAAAGAATGATTTGCTCCTTAGGGGCCATTTTAATAATATCGACGTTTATTAATGTTTACTGCCGATCTCTAAAATATCTTCAATTGCTTTCCATTTGCTAAACTTTTCAAATTGGCATAATTTACGAATTTTCAAATTAAAATTATACTTCCTTTATATCCCAAACTCTCGTCTACAATTTCCAGCTTTCTTCTGCATACAAACACTGCAAGAACAAGCAGTCACCAAAAAGCAAAACACTTCAAGTATGTGATTATCGGCAATAATTGAAGGCTGCATTAAAACGTACGTAAGCACTCATCTTCAAATACTCAAGAACATTAACATGAATATTAAATGTCGCATGAATGCAAAATAAACAAAAAAAAAAAAAAAAAAAACCAAAAAAAAAAAAAAAAAGGATAAAAAGGAAAAAATATGAAGAAAAAAGTTGCCATTGAGAGACGAGCATACATACATAAATGCAACAACATACTTGCAGGCAGATACTTAAAACGAGTCTCTTGAAAACCCAAACACAGGAATGATGAATAAAGATGATGTAACGTAGAGGCTTCAAACAGCATTCAACACAAAGCAGAGTACAAAAAAGGGCAAACACTCGCTTGCATAATTTTCATTTGAATGATGAAACAAGTGCATTTAACAAACCAGCTAAAGCTATTGAATACACATTAAGGAAAAGCAACACGAAAAATAAAAAGTATTTGAACATGAAATTATACAACCACTCGACAAATTTAAATTCCAACTCGCATATGTAATTGCGATTAAAAAGAAATCATTAACAAAATACAAGTAAGATGGCCTCCAGGCTTTAGGTGTGAGTTTTATAGAGAAATAATCAAGCTGGAGAAGGCCCGTTGCTGGAATCAGGATGTATTGAATAGAAGAAACTCATTAAATATGGTTAAAGGCAAACAAATCACCAGCAAATGTAAATGTTCCTTCAAAAGAATTAATATGAATGCAACACATATGACAGACACTTGATTGCAAGGAGTACTTTTAATTTTTTGTTCATTCTTTCTTTCTGCTTTTTTTTTTTTTTTTTTTTTTTTTTTTTTTTTGAACGATTATGACATTTTTGAAACAAAGGAGTCGCTGCTTTATGAAGGATAATTTATGCAAAAATTCAAATTGAAATTGAAGAGCAAAAAAAAAAAAAAAGAAGCAAAATTCCAAAAATATAGACGTGCAAACAAAGAACGAAAATGGTTAAAAATTTCGAAAAATTGATTTTATCGGGCGGGTCCTTTTACATTCTTAATACAACAAATATCCTTGAAGCGGAAATGTTAAACACACTTCGATGTATTCAAATTTAAAATTGTGCACGTCATTTTAAAAATTATTTAGGAAAGAGAAGAGATGAGATGTCCTGGAAGGAAAGCAAGTGTGATTTTCATGTTTGTGTATTTCATTTGCAGTGCCATTAAGCAGGCCTCCCCAGGCTACGTGCTATTAAATTTATAAAAAGCCTCGGCTCGAGTGGCGAAAACTGCATAGACGCCACGAGATGGCCATAAATCTGTAAAATGGTATTTCGAAAAGTATTTCCACTGAGGATAAAACCTGGTTTTAAAACAAAATTTGGTTTTAACTTTAAAACCCATCCTTAAAACCTGGTTTTACCATACAAAATAATTCTGATAAAACCATTTTAAAACATTTTTTTTTGATTTGATTTAAAGTAGATTTTATGAAATACAACCTTGTTTTATACAGTACATATTCAGTGCTACCAAGTTAGAAAGACTGAAAACAGCTGACAATTCATTCACATTCACAAATATTCATTCACAAAATGTAAAATCATTTCAATTTTAGAACACATTTTTAAAATTTCTTATTTTTTATATAAACAATAACAGCTGTCGTACAGTTTGTCAAATAAATGTGGTAAGAATAATTACAATAAAAACACCTAGTTCTACAACAAATTGATTTTATCATTAACCAATTTATTTAACAAACTGCATTATAAAACCTGATTTAATCAAAATTATATGTGAACACAAAATCAGCTGTTTGTAGATTTTAAGTTAAAACCAGATTTTAACTTTAGGTGTGAAAACACTATAATATTGCTGTCAACATATACAAAATATTAAAAATGCGAAATGGAGAAACGAGGTCACTATCATAAGGAATTTCATATATTAATTTCTGTCTAGTCGCTTGCTAAAAAATTTGCCAACACAAGCGCAAGTGATATCAACATTTAACGAAACTTATTACTGTTTCCAGTAACGATTTCGTCAGCCATTAACGTGCTGTAAAAGTAACAGACCCCAAAGCAGTAATTAGAAGGGGGTTAATTTTATTGCCTTAAAAAAAAATTGGGTTTTTATTACCCCTCATAAACAAGGATTTATGATACACAAAAAACATTGTTAGTATTGTCGCTTGGTTACCGATCAACAAAAAAAAAAAGGGAGCAATAACAGATGTTTCTTAACGACGCTTAATATGGTTAATAATTTATGAATATGTTTAACAATAACTTGATATTTTTCCTTTACGTTTCTTTCAACGATACGTTTATCGATAAAGAATAAAACTGTACTGTATGGAGTTCTGTTGAGCACATCCCTTTCTTGATCTGAAGATCCAAGTTCATGAATTGCTTATTAAACTCATATATTTTGGTCTACCTTTCAAATGAAATGCATAATTTTAATTGAGATTTTGGCTCTATATTCCTATGAGCTGTCGTTCGACGAGTCTAGAGTCTAGTCTAGTCTGTTAGTGCTTCTACTAATTGCAGTTCTCTGCTTGTATTACTCACTTGTTACCTTCTAAAAAATCCAAAAGCAATTTATAACAAAGCACAGCATGCCCAACGCCTAAGTCTGTGATACTTTAGGAGGCGGAGCTGGAAGTTTGCACTTTTAACTTTTGTATCCTAGTAGACCACAAATTATTCCTTTAGTTTTTAAACCCTTCTGCAAGCATTTCCTATTTCTTATTTCTTATTTGCTTAACTTAATTAAAGCCCTTTCTAGGGGGCTTGAAGGTCACTTGTCAACTACAAAATGCTTTTCTGTAATATTTCTTAAAAAAATTTATTTATTAAAATTTCTAAGATTTTCCTTTTCCTGATAAAGTTTTTGTCCTCTTGTTTTTCACATAAATTTCCCTCGAAATTAATTATTTAAATCTATCAAACTATGAACTTGTCAACATAAATTATGCTCACGTATAATCAAGCAAACAAGTTTGTGCACACCCACAAAACCTCCGCCAGGCGTCTGCATAATTTTTGTTCCCAAATACTCTTATTAATTAAAAGACATGCATCACATAAACACATTCACCTCAACGCACCACACCACACCACACCTCACCTCACCTCACCACGCCTCATCTCACCTCACCACACCATACTTCATCTAACTTGTAGATGGGCATATGCAGGCACCTACACTAATTTGTGTCTATGCGCTCGCGTATGTGTATGTGTGTGCGTGTATATAATAGAGTGTGTGGAAATTTACATCAGTTGTTTTATTTGTAATTAGTTTAATTAACTTTAACTAGCAGTTATAAGAAAATATTATGAAAAGGGGGAAACGTAAGAAGAATTTACCTCTCTCTCGTTGCTACTTCTATCACTTGCCTTCAGCTCAAACTAGAATTTATTTCTATTTATTTTTTTTTAAAGTGCCACTTATTTGAATAAAAAAAAAAAAAAGCGGCGAAAAGGAATTCTTGGAAAACACTTTAAGACTTGAAGCATGTTTGTGTTTTTCATAACGAGAGCACTCGCAACACACATCCACAGGCGCACTTGTACTTTTGTGTTGATGAAAATAAAAATATATAAAGAAGCCAACAGCGCCACACAAAGCTGACAGCAATGAAGGACCCACGCTGTCATCACCTTGACTGTCTGCATTTTATAGTCGAAGTTTTAAAACGTCAGGCCACAAAGTCGCACACACGCAAAGCCGCGACGTATGTGTTATCAACAGCAGAGATTTACAAAATATATAATATGTGTCATTTTGCTTAAGGAGCCACAGGAAAATTTGTACCACTACGAGCATTTCTTACTTAAAGGAAGATAAAGATTTTGCAGCAATAGCGCTTCCTGAATGTGAGAAACTTTGATAAGAACAAGAAGATGTTTCATTAATTACTCATAGTTTTCCTAAATGGAGATTTTCGTCTTGAAATTTCCAACAAATGAAGGCTCGGCGGCTTTGGCTGTAAATGTTAATAAAGTTTTTTTATATTAAATATTTTATAACTACAGTAAGTACTCGATTTAAGCAACTAGCGATAACTGCAACAGCCCAATTAACGCAACAAGCAATTTTTTTACTTTAAAGTCTTTTACTTTAAAGTGCAAGTTTTTCCAAAAACCGGCCTCGGTAAGTAAAACTTTTTGCGTTTTATAGAATTGAAAGGGATTCCCCCTTTCAAAATGAGAAAGAAATGAATAATTAATTATTAAATATGAATACAAAAAAAAAAAAAAAAAATATTTAATATTGCTATAAATTCAAAATTAAATTTTTTTAAATTTATTTTAGGAAAATTTGGAACTTTTTTCTGGAAAATTACACCTTTAAATTTACACAGTGGGCCAGAAAAGATATGAATCGTATTAAAAATATGATTATGAGAGATGAAGCTAATTTCTATTTGACTGGCTTTATTATTAATAAGAGAACTGAAAACCGAACTGGGATCAGAACCGCACTGGATGTACAGTACAGGCTGGCCTTTCATTCGAGGACTACAGGCACACATTTTGAAAGATGTCTTAGCAAATATTTTGAAACAAATATCTTCTTGCGAAGCTGACAACGGTAATCAATTAAGCAGCAATATTTTTCCATTTAATGTGAAACCAAATCCATTTCGAAAAGTAAAAAAAGGTGGCCCCACAAAAACTACTACTTAACGCTGAGGCCATACATAATATTTTACAATACATTATTAAATAAAATAAAGACGAAAAAATTGTAAAAAAAAAATAATTTAATTTTATACCAACAGTCACTTTTGACACGCACTGTTGTTTAGAAGGAATTATTGTTTTTGTACATCAATTTGCATAAATAAATTACAGCCTATTTGTTACAAAAAAAAAAAAAAAAATTTTTTAAAAAATTTACAATTATTTAAAATTCTTATTTATATTTTTTTTCACTTTTTTTAAAAGCAAAAAAAAATTGCTTTATAAAAAATAATATTAAACACGAATAAAAAAAAAACAAAATAAATATATATATAACATAAAGGAGATTGAAATTTTGAAATAGGTAATAAATTCTATAGTAAAAAATATGTAGTAAAATATAAGAATATTTTTTTATTCTATTTAAAATCGTTGTTTTATTTATGTTCTTTAACAGAAAAAAATTATTTTTTTTTTCGTTTTGTTAGAGAAAAAAAAAAATTATCTCTATTTTAGCAAACGACAAATATTTTTTGTTATTCTATTCTAATTATTTTTTTTTTATTTTTTTATAGAAAAAATATTTTCTTTTCGTTTTGTTTGAGAAAGAAAGAATTTTCTTTATTTTGATACATGAAAAATACTTTTGTTTTATGCTATTCTAAATATTTTTTTTATTTTTTTATCGAAAATAATTTTTTATATTTTTATCAAAAATAATTTTTTTTTATTTTTTTACTAAAAAATATTTTTTGGTTTTGATACGCAAAAAAGAATTTTTTTTATTTTGGCAGAAAAAAAATATTTTTTTTTATTCTATTCTAAATATTTTTTTTTATTTTTTTATCGAAAATAATGTTTTATTTTTTTATCAAAAATAATTTATTTTTATTTTTTTACAAAACAATTTTTTTTTGTTTTGATACGCAAAAAAGAATTTTTTTTTATTTTGGCAGAAAGAAATTTATTTTTTTTTATTCTATTCTAAATATATTTTTTTTATTTTTTCATCAAAAAATTTTTTTTTATGTTTTTACAAAACAATTTTTTTTTGTTTTGATACGCAAAAAAGTTTTTTTTTTTATTTTGGCAGAAAAAAATTTATTTTTTTTTATTCTATTCTAAATATATTTTTTTTATTTTTTCATCAAAAATATTTTTTTTTATGCTTTTACAAAAAAATTTTTTTTTTGGTTTGGTACGCAAAAAAGAATAATTTTTTATTTTGGCACAAAATACTATTCTAAATATTTTTTTTATTTTTTTATAGAAACTATTTTTTTTTATTTCTTTACAAAATTTTTTTTTTTTTTTTTTGATACGCAAAAAAGAATTTTTTTTTTGGCACAAAATTCTATTCTAAATATTTTTTTTTTTTTTTTTTTTTTATACAGAAAAAAAAATTCTTTTTGTTTAGTTTCAAAACAAAAAAAAAAGAATTTTCTTTATTATGGCATACGAAAAATATTTTTTTTATTCTTTTCTCAAAATTTTTTTTGTTTTTTTTACAGAAAAAAATTTTTTTTTTTTATTTTGTCACTCGAAAAATATTTTTTTTTTGCAAAATCTTGATACAAACAAAAAAAGTTAAAAAAACTAAAAAATTTTAATTTGTTAATTTAAATTTGTTTTATTTCACTTTATAAAACTTTTACGATGAGTAAATTCTTTTACAACTATTGTGTGTTCACACATGACATCGTCATTTAAGCTTTAGTCATTCGTCACAAACAAATCAGGGGAGCAATTTTTTCTACTGTTTTTGACATTTAAAGTTTTATATCGTCCAGTGCTGTCTAGTGCAGAAGGGTTGCATTGGAAAGCTTGCAAATGTGTAAGACAATTGAAAATAAATTGATAAATTGAGCCACAATTTGGACTTAAGTTATATTCTTTGAATCCGACTAGAGTGTAAAATGGCTAAAATTGCAAAATAGAATAAATAAAATAATTTTAAAATAAATTATGCAAAGAAAATATGAATTATAAATCTTTACATTTGATGAGACAAATTTCTCTGAAAAGCTTTGAAATATATTACCTATAAATATATTATTAAATTTATTTTTAATAATTTTTTTTAAATTACACGATAATGTCGTTTAAAAAACAATTAAATAAATATGAAATTATATAATTATTTTTTAAATAGTTTTTATAAAAACAATTTTTTTTCTAGCAATGCAATTTAGCGCAGAAAAAATATTTTCTAAATTGCCTTTGCATAGAAAACAAAAATATAAATAAAAAAAAAATTTGGGAATAAATATTTCAATAATTAATAAAAAAATTAAAAAAAGACATTAAAACTAAAAAAAAGTTAAATTTTTTACCTCAAAAATAGTTAAAAGAATATTTTTTGAACTTTTTATCAAGGAGAAAATATGTTTTATAAATTATTAAAATTATTAAATATTGTAAATTGTTTAACATTTTATTTGAAATTTTACATAAAAAATATGGAATTGCCTTTCGAAAAAGAATTAGTTATTTCAGAAAAAAAAAATACTATTTTAAACAATAAAGTAAAATTTTGATAAAATAAAATATGTGCAAATAATTTTCATTCATCAAAAAATTTCTTTTAAAATATTTTTTATATAAATATTTTTTTTATTGATAAAAATACAAAGTAGTGTGGCAAATATATTTTTTAAACTATTTGTTGACAGAAAAAGTTAAACATATTTTTAGTTTTATTTATTTTTTTTTTAACTATTTCTTGAGTTATTATAATTTTTTTGAAATCTAAATATTTTTTTTTAACTTTTATTTCAAAATATGGAGCAAATAAAATAACATGTTAAAAAGTTTTAAGCTTAAAAACATCTAAAAGAATGAAAAAAAAGTTGTTACTAGAAAATAATTTAAAAACTGTATTTTGAAAAGAATATTTTATTAGAAAAAAATTTAATTAATTTACATTGTATATTTTTTATATTTTTTTCAAGAATAGCATTTTTTCTGTGCCAGAATAGAAAAATATATATTTTTTTCTTAAAATAGATTTAAATCGGAATATTATTTATACATTTTTTTAAAATATATTTTTTTTAATTAAAAATATTATTTTTTTTTAAGGAAAATTGACTTACGAAAACAAATATTTTTTGTGCACAACAGTGCGTGGCAAAAGTTTGCTGTGAGTGGGTTTGAAAATGTAATTATTTTTTTTTTGGAAAAAATAGGATTATTATTTTTAAAATTAATAACCTGTACAATTCCGGTAATTTTTTTTAAATGGAATTTTAATTTTTTTTTCGAAATTTTGTTAAAAAAATTAAACTGCAAGAGATCTCAAACCACAACAATTCAACCAAAATTCCTTAAAAATAGAAATTATTATTTTTTTTTTTACCTTAATTAAAAAATTTTTTTTAAATAGTTATGCACGGGAATGTGGATGCTCTCAAGGGAAAATCTTTTTTATTTTTATAGTCTGATAAAATAAAACTTACAAAGTTTTCATTTTTGAAAATTATTGGCAAAAACTAAATACATAAATAAAATAAGATGGCAGAATAATTTCGTAAACCTCATTTAACAATTCCATAAAAAAAAAATTAAATTTAAGTTGTTGGAAAGGAAACTAAGCAAACGCTTAAACACACCAGCGAGCCCGCCAGCCACCCATCCAGCCATCCAGCCATCCAGCCTACTGACCGAATAAAAATCTCATGAAAATTAAAAAAAGACTCTGCGTAAAAACCTGGAAACGTTTTTTTTTTATCACTTGCAATATTTTAATAAATTTTCATAAATTTTACAAATTTAATTGTAAAAAAGATGTCGTAGGAATCACTCGTACGTGCAAAATTAAAACATGTTTTAAAAAACAACTGGGTAAGTAAATGTTATTGCTTTTTAGACAGCTTTTATTTTTTATATCTTCTTTTAAATGCAGCAGGCTGTTGTTATTGCTGACACATTTGCATGCATCTTGTTACAGTTGTACGAATGGGCATGTTGTTGTTGTTGTTGCACAGTTACGGTTGGTCACTGTTGCTGTTTGCTATTGTTGGGGCGTTAAATGTCGAACAACATACTGATGGGGAAAAAAATATTTCATGCTGGATTTTGTTGCTTTTTATGTACTTTTAAATACAAGTTTCTGTAATGTTTTCTTTTAGCTACTAATAACGAGGGTGGAAGTAAAATTTTACAAAGAACTTTATTTAAAAAATTTTATATAAAAAAAAGATCGGTAAGATCGGAATTATTATGCAGAAATGGCCAAGCTTCGCTTGACTATAAATAACGTCAACTGAATAAGAACAGGGTGTTTATATAAGAGGTTTCTTTCTCAATATTGTAACTACAGTAATCACACTGCTCAAGCAGTTGCGAATAAAAGGGCGCCATTACCATCCTATTTACACAGTTCGGAAAACAAAAACCGAAAGTACATTTGGGTCGAACCAGGCTAGTTGTTTGTGGAAAATTGCACAGAGGAAAATGGCGTGGAATGCATTAAGTCGGTTCATTCTCTTCTGCATCATGAAAAATTATAGCCAAATATGGCAATTTACTTTCTATTTGCATTGATATCCATTGAAATATATAACAATATATATATATATATAATATAATATATATATATAATAAAATAATATATAATATATATAATATATATTATCTGATATATATATATAGTTATATATATATATATATATGTGTGTGTGTGTGTGTGTCAAAAAAATTCTCTTTCTCTATTTATTTGCCTTTGTAAAGAAACATCACATATATATACATATATATATATATGTATAGTATATATATTTTATATTAAAAATGTATTTAGTAAAAAGAAAATAATTATTCTTATACTTTTTTTTTGAAAATAATTTTTTTTTAGCACGATTCTGTCATGAAATAATTTTAACTGTGCTAAAGCTTATGTTTCACTATCCTTCAGAAACGTACGATCTGTTAAATATGGCATATGGTCTGAAAAAATAGGTTAGTGTAGGCAGATTTTTCTGACAAGTCGTACGACTTGCAGAAGCTTATGAAAAGGCTCATAAATTGATTAATTTCCTACAAACAGAGTTGCATTTCAGCCAAGAAAAAATTTGTATGTATGATATATGTATTGCAACACTAGTTTTATACAATTTTTTAAAATAGTATCGAAACACAATGCGAATGAATCATACGACTGTGTAGGATAGTAAATCATTGGCAGAGTAATATATTATTAAGTCCTTAAAGCAAAGCTACCTTGCAATTTCAATATGACCTTTGGCCGAGGACGAAATTTTGCCAGTAATGTCGCCTGCACAAATGCCTCTGGCTGGCCATTTTTAGTCTAAACATTTTAGTATTTTTCCATTTGCAGATCTCTTAAATGTGCTTTGAAATGGCAAAATGATTTATGTATTTGTTTATCTTACAATATAGGACATAAGATTTTCGTGTGAAGGTATCGTACGACTGTGTAGCATTGTGAAGCATGGCCTTAAGCGAACTAAGTGTCGCATCTATTGCCGTGGTCTCTTGGAGTTTTCAACTCAACTTACTTATGGATGACTTCGAAAGCATATTTTTTCTAATACTTCATTAGCGCTTTAAAGCTTCTACTAAAGCTTTAAATTCATCAGTTTAACAAAAGTTGTACTTAAATACCCCTGTACGATCCTCATAGAAATTATTTTATAAAAGATTCTAAATTATTGCATCTGAATTAAACCGTCTTGGGAAATATAGAACTTTTATGCTCCTCCTGATTTAATTTTTTTTTGTTTTTTTTTTTTCTGCATAATGTTTGTTTCTATTGCTAAACCTCAAGAGATGTTTAGGGATACTGTTTAAATATCCAGCAAACCGTAACACAGCGCTGTTACAATAAGACGAACACAAAAAAAAAAACAAAAAAAAAAAAGGATGCATGAACTCCCTGATTTAAATGGTTTTCCATAGCAAACACCACTACATTATGATTACAAAAAAAATATGTTAGCTTGAAAAGCAAAAGCCAAACAAAATCTAAAGCAAGTTATACATGAAGTACAAGCAGCTTAGAAAGATGTTGCACACTGTAAGCGTATGCATGTAAATATTGTGGCAACAAGAAAGAATAATGGAAAATATAAAATATAGCCCGGTTTGCAAATACTCGTACCTTTTTGTTTCAAAACATAATTGTGTAGAGAGAACAGAAGAAACAAGCAGCGCTATAGAACATACTTTGTTACAATATGCAAATTATTGAAAAATTATACGACTTTAAGGAAATACATCAGATGGGTGGGTTTTATTATTCCCACTAAATCTCCATTAACAACGACAAAAACAACAATGGAATCATTTCATATTATAATATTAATAATATTAAAGTGAACTGGCGGCGTAAAAATTAAGTTTAATAACAAATTTTGTTAACATTAAGAAGTCTATAGCAGGACTCATTTGGAGCAGGTAAGTCTGGGTGATTAACAGTACCTCTTTTAACAGCTGATGTTTACTTTTTATGTGAGTTGGTTTGACGTTTCCTTACGGATACGCTTTCGGCAGAGCAGAGCAGGCGTATGAGCTCAAGACCAATTCGATACTGGTATTAGGCCTCCATTCAAAAAATTAAGGAAAATTCTCGCCAAAAACCCCAACTGAAAAATCAAAAAGTCCTCTTCCTACATTTATTA
Source organism: Ormia ochracea (assembly GCA_963402855.1). NCBI lineage: Eukaryota > Metazoa > Arthropoda > Insecta > Diptera > Tachinidae > Ormia > Ormia ochracea. The sequence goes on from OY727106.1 coordinate 21,108,263, forward strand.
AACTTTTTGAAGAAGCATCACATAAATAATTTTTATAATTATATATAGAGCGACCAATAAATTTCAGAATAATTTTAACTGAATAACTGTAACTGAATTGGAAATTTCAGCCGTCACCGGAATTCATATAATTGGCGTGTGGATAATCCAACCAGTCTTGCCGGCATCTAGAGAGCTATAGTGTTGCAATTATTTTATCCTTTGAAAAACTCATTCCCGAACACTATTAAAAAAGATGGAATTCGGAAGTAAATACTTGTAAATCGATTAAAAATGCTAAATATTCTTCTTAAAGACAGCCAATATGTTTTTGTTTGTCCTTTTTATAAAATCTCTGCGATACAATTATACAAGTAAAGAAGAAGGACAGACGGACATACGGACAGACGGACAAACTTGAAAAGTAATGTGAAAATCACAATTAAGGCAAATTTTAATTCTTAAAACTCGCTTTTTATAACAATTTGTTCTTCTTTCCTTTCTCCCTGCCTTAAAAAAGGAATTAAAATTAAATTTGGGCGGACAGACGGACATGTGAAAAATCGAAATTAAATAAAGAAAATAATAATACTAACTATCATGCCAATTATTAAAAACGATGGTTTAGAAATATTACGATTAAGATCAGGAACAATAAATATTAAAAAAGTGCTAGTTATCAGGGTTCGGATAAATTGCTTGGAGATGCACTGAGATCCCCAAGCAATTTATGTGGTAAATATTTCAAAACTGCTATTAATTAGGTTATAGACTTTAGAGTCGCTCTTCTAACACAAAATCAATTCATCCGATATATATTACAAAATTGCTATCGGACTTCAGGACTGCTTTGTTAAAAATAGAGCTATTTTTATATCTTGCTAATCGGTGGCTGGTTTCAGCCTACACAATTTGAGAATATAAGAAATCAGCAAGTTTTCGTTGTACAGTTAAAATAACAAGATGTGAATTTTAAATTTCCAATTCAGTTAAAATTGAAAATTATTCGGAAATTTATTAGTCGCTCCAGATATAATTACAAAAGTATAAATTGAGGAAAAGGCACTTTTTCAATTTTGTTAGTTGTGGTTTTTTAATTAAAACTTTCTTTGATTACATAAACGATCCGAGAGGGCGATGTTTTTGGCAGATTTTAGCGGAAATATTATGTATCCATAAAATTATGGCTGAGTGGGATCGTCTGAAAAGGGTTGATTTCAGCCAGCGCACAATCGCACCTGCTTCGCTGTTCCTCTTTGGATGGAATTAGGAATCAGGGATCAGATAGTCAGGAATTTTGCACCCTAGACTTGCTCTCTTTTACAATTAACGCGTTTTTCTATAAGAGGTTCATTTATTGGTCCAACCTTGCATAGATTCATAGACCGAGGTATTCTCTATTACTTTCTACATTGGTAACTTTAAATCGAACGTACAAAAATAGTGTTTCCTCTCTCTACCACTTCATTATCTAATTTTCCAGCTGAATGCATCAAGTAAGTCTTGTTCATCCCTGCATCGAGGAAAGAAAAAAACAATAAATTTCAATACATTACGTAAGTGGTGCCCATCTCTGCATCGCGGAAAAAGAACAATCATTTCAAAAATATTACATAGTGGTGCCCATCTCTGATCCGTGGAAAAAAACAATAAATTTCAATACAATACATAGACGTGCCCATCTCTGCATCGTAGAAAAGTAAAGCAATAAATTTAAAAAATATTATCTAGTGGTGACCATCTCTGCTCCGTGGAAAAAAACAATAAATTTCCCATATCGTGGGAAGAAAACAACAAAATTTCAATATATTATCTAAGTAGTGTCCATACCTGCATCGCGGAAAGAAAAACAATAAATTTCAAAAACATTGCCTAGTGGTGCCCATCTCTGCACCGTGTAAAAAAACAATAAATTTCACGTTCATTAAAATTTAAAAATTTTTTGTGTAAAAAATTTCAATATATTACCTAGTGGTGCCCATCCTCTGCTCCGTGGAAAAAAAACAATAAATTATAATACAATACCTGGAGGTGCCCATCTCTGCATCGTGGAAAAGTTAATACAATAAATTTTATCAACCTTTTAATACAGATGACTTCAGCTCTAATGATACCAGATAGTCTTTAATTAATCGATTAAAAATTCTCACCTCAACTACTAATGCAACTACGAACGTCATTATGTCCGAGAAGGTCATTTTATGTGCATTTATTTAGAATTCTCCCTGCAACTCCGCTTTTACTATATTTTTTTTAAAGAACAAACAATTAAAAGCTTTTGTAACGAAACAAAGAAAAAACTAGAACAAATTAAAATCTTAAATAGAGATTTAATGCCTTTGTGACACTGACTACTGACTGTTTGTAAATTTTAAATACAAATTGTTTTTAATTTTATTAAAATTAACAACAACTGCCACTTTAGAATTCCCTTTTGTTGTTGTGGGGTTTTTTTTAAGGAAATAACTAATTAAGTCCATCCATTAAGTCGTTTAGTTTAAAGTTTAAACTTTTATAATTAGCGTTGCTGTTGTTGTTGTGCGCTGTCGTTATTTTTTTTTTTTTAATTTTACACTCAATTAAAATGGTGATAGAGTTACACAGAGAGGGATTAAAAAGGCAAAACTCATACTGAAATAATTCAAATAAATTATTTTACAAGATTTTCAAACACACGCTTACAAGCTTGCATTGGAGCAGATACGTTTTCATACCAGAAGATACTTTAAAAGTTTTTAATTAATTAAGTGTGAACACGAAAGGGGTTGTAAGAGGTCATTTAAAACAATTTGATTGAAGGACGGAAAATAACTCTGATAATTAAATGAATTTGGGAAATTATTAGGAAAAACGGAATAATGAAATTAAAGTTTCTCTTTTTTTCTTAAAAATATCGGGGTTTTAAACAAAAATAGGCTTTGCGAATTAAGGAAAGAGTTTTGGGTGAAAATAACTCTCTTCCCTCCTTTCAAGAGAGTTCATAATTAATTTAGAAGACGATCTTGTAAGCAACACTTTCAGTGTGGGATAATTGCCAGTTCCCTGCAAAAGGCGAACAAGCTTTAACATAAAACGATTTTTCCTCCGAAGTGAATGAAAAACATCAGGAGCACTACCTAAATGGCAACTGGGCATCGAGATCTAGAATTCACAATACAATTTGGCTATTTTAAAATTTAAATATTTCAATCCTCTTCATCATGTAAACACATACAAAATTCTCTTTAAGCAAATTTTAACGCAGATTTATGTATGTGAGGCTGAATGTAGTTGGACCATTTAGTGCATCAGATGATGACCACGCCTCACTTGAAAAACATTAACACTAGAAAATTTCATTTCTAAATTGGTCGTAATTTTCCTCTCGCAGAATATATTCAAACGAGAATGTATTTGTTTGCCAATCAATTGGAAAAACAATGTCATTACAATATTTCGACATTTTCAAATATTACCAACACATGCAAATCCCATCTGCTTCATGTGTCTGTGTGTAACCAGGCATAAAAAATAAGAAGCATTTGCAATAAATATTGCATTTAACACCACTGTATGCTTTTTGTATGGCAAAGATATTAAAATGGTTGACATTTCAAATCGGCTAATATTACATTAAATGGTCACAGTGGGCAACAAAACAATTTTAAAACAATGATGACCAAATAAAGCAGTATTTGCCAATTAAAAAAATGTTCTGAAACAAAATACTCTTTAAACGAAAAAAACAAAAAAAATTTGAAACCAAAAACTTGCCAACGTAAAAGAAAAGTGTAAAAATTAGCAACACTGAAAATAAATCAAAAATTAATATTAGAAAATCGCCTAAAAGGAAATTAGCCAACAAAATTATTAACCACGCTAAAGCGAACAAAACTACAAACTACAAAAAAAAAAGAATCCTAAATAAGCAAATAATAAAAGAAAAAAATTGTCAAAAATAAAAAATCGTCAAAAATAAAAAATCGTCAAAATGCTACAAATAGCTAAAAGGAGAAAAATGCATAAAACTACCAAAATAAACTAGAAAAAAAAGAAAAAAAGGAATTTTTATGACAAAAAAATATTTTAAAAAAAGAATATATATATAAAATGCTAAAAATCGCTAGGAGCAAAAATTATAAAACTGCAAAATTCAAAAAACAAAAACCTAATAATATAAAAAAAGCACAAAAAAAATTTCTAAGTTAATAGGCAATAAAAACTTTTAAATAAATAAATGCTAAAAGGAAGAAATCACTAAAAATAAAAAATCGTCGAAATGTTAAAAATCACTAGAAAACAAATGTATAAAACTACCAAAATAAAATAGAAAAAAACTAAATACATAAAAATCGTACCAAATAAATTTTCTTCTTCATTTAAAGGCAAGAAAAATTTTTTAAATAAAAAGTCTTAAGAGAGAAAAAATCGCCAGAAAAAAAATATTATATATAAAAGTTAAAAAAAATTTACAATATGCTGAAAATTTGAAAAAGTCTAAACAAATAAAAAGTATACGAAATACAATTTCATCCTCAATTAAACGGAATAGAAGGGAAATTTTATTCAAAAAACATTTTTAAAGAAAAAAATTACCAAAAATAAAAAATCGCCGAAACGCTAAAAATCGCTAAGAGGAAAAGTAAAACTGCAAAAATAAATGAAAATTATAAACAAAATTCGAAAAAAAATAATAAAAAAGTAGGAAACAAATTTTCTTTTTAAATTAAAAGGAACTAAAAACTTTTAAATAAAACAAAATGCTAAAAAGGAAAAATCGTCATAAATAAAAATTCGTCCAAATGCTAAAAATCGTTAAGAAGAAAACAATTTATAAAATTACCAAAACAAATTAGGAAAATGTTTAAAATTAAAAAAAAATCCAAAAAAAAACGTAAAAATTAATTTTTTTTTAAATTAAAGAACAGAATTGGAAAATTTCATAAAAATATTATTATCGCTAAAAATTTGGTCAATTCATTTACAAAAACAAATTTCAAAATACTTTTCTAAGAGCCGGACTCAGGGGGTCTGCTGTGCTGGAATCGCCACTTTATACTTTACTTTTCCTTCTCCAGTGCAGTTTTGGCGCAGAAGAACGGCGTGGATGGATGGATGGGTACAGTACATGCTGCCACGTGATAAGCGATTCGTAGACGATTTTTTAAAGTTCATAAAAAAGCAAAATAATTATTTTAAATTTAAAAATGTTAAAGCATTTTATGATGACGAGTGCAGCCAAATGCACTGGCTGCAATTACTGCATTTATGAAAAGCCCTATACTGATAATCGCAGTTTAATTAAATTAAAAAAAAGCGATTTTTTATAAAAATCGTTAACTCTTAAAGCAATTAAGCGTGTAAGGCATTATCTTATTAATCAACATCAGCTAAATGGCTACCAAAATCCTTCTGCCGCCTACCTCTACAACAAACTTATAGAGTTGCTACATTTTGCAATTTATTAGCCCATTGTTGCCAGAGGTGGGGGAAAACACACAGCATCGGATAACACCAAGTATATAAAAACCGCAGATTAATTAAATTAATTGTATAGATTACAAACCATGATATGTGTATCATGTAGACTACAATGTACACATGTTAGTATGTAACAAGCAGATTTGCTAAAATACGAGGAAAAAGTTTTCATATTGTTTGCATGCACTGACATGCATTCAGCAATATTTCACACAAAAAGCAATAAAAACCATCGATAACATTTGAAAATAATAATTGTCGTTTATGTGAGTTTTAAAACAAAAATTCATATTAAATTTAACGATGGTTATTTTTAATCAGAATGCTGCAGTGAATATCTCGTGTGCAATAAACCAGAAATGCAATTAAAATTATTGAGTAACGAAACAGGATTTCATTGCTGGCTGTCCTTGATGTTTGTGTTATCGTGCGAGTTGTCAATGGATTCACTACATTAATCTTAATTAATATCATGGCAGTTTCAATGTGCCGCTGCCATAACAAATACTCGTATGCAATTTGTTAGTTTAGTGTTTAAGATGTGGTTGAGAATGTTGGATCAGATAAGCTCCACGAAAAGGATATCTTTTAAAAATGTAAATTCAGGTCATGTCACAATGGAAGCCGGTCCTTCTATACTACGCTTTGAGAGTCAAAAGTTCAAGTTGTTTTGTTAAATCTGACAGATCCATATATTTCACTGCCAATACGTTCTTTTAAAGTTTTTTTTTTTGTAATTTAAGACAATCCTTGATTATTCTATGGTTCTTAAGTAATTAAGCTCCGGCAAGCCTCTATTTTCAATTTATCATCAACGGCTGTAAATAATTGTTGAAATCTAAGCAACTGCTTAGCTTGTCACCACTCTCAAAGTGTGTTTGATTATTCTTCAATAATTAATGCTCGATTCTCTTTCATGGCAACATTAGCAACTGTTCTTGCTATTCTTATAGTATTCCATTGAAACGGATGTCAAAAAGAAGGATATGTGTCTTAAAGGCTAAATTGGCATTGCAAAGAAAGAATATTTATTTCTAAAACTAATTTTTTTGCCCATGTCCTTTAAGGATTGCCATCGAGTGAACCATGTAAAACATTTGCACATGCCGAGTGGAAAAGGAGCCGGTTCACTTAGAGCCTCTACCATTTTGATATATAAAACATGTGTCTGCCTGTTAGCTGATGGCTCTTCTCTCAGCGATTTTTAGATCGGCAAAAAGTGCAAGTTTCGCAAATCGGGTAAAAAACGACAAAGTAATCATCTTTGCCACATTGTACTCTAATGTACCTCTACACTCACCAATGATAAATTGTATGTATAGAACTGGTATTTATAAAGGGTGCCCACATTTGAGGTACTATTTTAATTTGTTGCTACTTTCATATTCTAAATAATTTCCAGTTAGTTATTATAGGAAAATTAGCAAAAGTTTCTAAAATACAATTCGGAAATTGAAAACAAAATTCGTTACAGGGAATCCTACAACAAATCAAGCCAGCTAGCTGATTCTTTTGGAATTTTCAGAAACTAAAATCGTTTATGATAAAAGGAATGATCTTAAATTTAATAAATCTCTCAAATACACAAAAGAGTTAGTTTTATTGCAATTCATTAAAAAATATTTAGCATTTATTTGTAAATGAAAAAACATGTGTAAACAGAGAGTTAGGTGTATTTAAGCTTAACAAGCTCTGCAAATGTTTATCATGTGTTTTGTATATCTTTAAATTAAAAACACGTCTATTGCTTGTCTTCTGAGTTTGGTTTATTTCCTCTTGAAAGCAAATATGGTTACACTATAATAAATAAAATTCGTGTACTTAAATACACCTAGTCCTCCTTTTACACATGTTTTATTATTTAAAAATAAATGCCAAACTTTTTCTTGTGCTGTTGAAAAAAGGGATCAAAATTTTGTTTTATTTTAGTGAAGTATTAATTTCAAAATGTTTGAAGTGGAAATTTTATCCTTCAGGATTATCCGTGTGCGCACTACAAACACTTACAAAAATGAGATGTACTTCATTACTCAGCTGACAGAACCCCAGAGTAGGCCGAAAGGTATAATTTTATGGGACATAGAGTCTGTTCATATTATATTTTGTCAAAATTATTCCTTGCCTCATCTCCCGTTCCAATACCATACTACAGCTGATTATGGCTGAATCATCCTTCTATCCTTCAAGCTTAAGAGAATAAGTCTTCTTCGAGAATATCGCGTATCTCGCACCTGGTGCTAATTTCCATTTAAAACACTTAAAGTGATAACTACGTTGGAGTATAAAATCAGTTGCTGTCGCATAAACCATACCAACTCATAAATAAATGTTCAATCAGTAACTAAAATATTTATTTCTAAAACACTCACCACACCATGCAAGTCGAAGCAAGTTCCAGACCAAAAGGCGTACAGGAGAAGACAAAAACAGCAACTATTCTTATATTTACAAAAAAAAAAAAAACTATAAGAATAGAGTGGAAGGAAAAAAGTGCTCATAAAACAGCAGAATATATTTTTATATTTTGTAAAATATTATCCAAACAGCTTGTGTTAAGTGGTTGTTGGATTTCTATGTTTCAATAAGTAGTCCTTAATAGCGCCATATTTCAGGACACCACAACAGTAGTAACACATTAGCTGATGTGACTCACAACTAATAAAACTTGTGCAACACCCATCTTTTCCTTGGCAGGTTTGCTCAATGTACGATGAGCTCTATCGGCTGAGGAGAACAAAGTAAATAAAAATATAGTTTTCATATTATTTTTATATGTTGAAAATATCTTTAACTGAACTCTTTATAAATGCTTAGCATCATAAATGTGCGGCATAAAAAATGTTCAAGTTCAGTAGATAATTTTTTTTCTAAATGCAGTACTCATCTCCCGTTCGAGGAAGAACTGAGCCAACGAAAGTTGCGAGGGTAAATCAAACAGTGCTGGGTAACACTACTTTTTTAAACTTTTTGAACAGAGGAAGATTAAATTATAAGTTACTATTAGAAGTGAACCATTACTAAGCACCACAAGAGGTACTTCCCTCCAAAAAGTTTAAGCAGGAAAAATGTAAAAAATTGTTAAGCTGATATAAAGTGCGTTACACCAGCACATCTCAATTTAATCGGCAAATAAATTGCCATTTTGCATGTCATTTTTGACACATTTATTTTTGATTATATTCTTTTCAGCCTCAGTTATAAACCAAAATTTTTATTGAACACAAAACAAACTTAATTGGGCTCTTCACACCTTGTACTTATTTTGCTCCGTTTTTTAAAGCTATTCCTTTAATGTTAATTAGCTCTTTCTTGACATATATAAAAATTATATTCATATTATATAAATTATAAATCATATTTTATATATATTTTTTTAGTATTTTCGCGGAAAAATAATAATTATATATGATTTACGAAGTTTTTTAACCCTTATGGGACTTTTGTACAAAAAATAGTACCAAAACATCGAAAAGAAAAAAAAATTTGTATAAAATTCCTTTCAGCCCGGTAAATATAAATTTTAAATACAAAAAATAAAGAAACAAAGTAAGAAAACTATAGAAAAATTTTATCCCGACAATCCCAAATTGGTACTTTTCTTATATTATTGTTTTTATGCTGTGATTTTTTTTTAAGCAAATATACGATTCATTTCACAATTCATTTTATTATTAACAACAAAAAAAAAAAAAAAGGATAAAGAGGGAATATTGTGAGAAGGTACTCTAAAAGGTTCTTCAACAAAAAGGAGCTGCTTAAATTAGTACTTTATTGAAAAGGCAGTACAATCAACGATAGTTTTTTATAGGTTTATTGTAACTAAGCCCCTTTAAAATTATCGGTTCTTGAAATCGAAAATTTTTAAAAAAGTAATTTTTTATATTAGTACTTTTTAAATTATACTCTTTTCAACAGAAATACTTTTTAATAGGGAAATTTGTTAAAAATGTAACTTCATCATTTGCTTGGTAAGAAAATAATTTAAAGAAATTATTTGTCTAAATTGTTACATATTTAATTGGCGCGTTTTAAAAAATGTACGTGATAATTCGCCAGTACACTTTTAAAAATGTACCATCTTCAATGGTTATATTATTAAAAAAAAGTACCTCCACCAGCTGTTAATCTTTGGAAGGTAAGCTTAGTGCAAAGGCATCATCATGAATTTGTACATTTTTAAAAACAAACTATATGCAATGGTTACAATTATTAAAAGGTACTTTCCAACCATTCTTTCAATGGGACTTTTTTTAAAAAGTAGTATAGATAATAGGGAATTTATTGTTTTTATGTAAAGATATTGTTTTAATATTCAAATTATTAAAAAAAACAAAATAACGAAAAATTTAGTTTAATTTCACTTATGGCTTGAAGAATAGTTTATTGCTCGATTACGTTGGAATCGGGAAATATCCATCTGACGCAAATTTTGCCCACAAAAATGCTCTATAGGAAAATTTCAATTTATCTTCAAAAAGCTGCTTATTAAGAAGGCTTAAAGTGGCTTAAATAATTCGCCGCCTGATTGGTATTCTCCTCTGGCAATTGAAGGGGAATTATTGTGAAAGGAAACTGGCTACGAGGATATTGAATAAAGTCGATGTAATTAACAAGTTTAAATAAAATAAATTATTAATAAATAACAGCAGTCATTTACATTATTTTAATTAAGAAGCGGAATAATTTATTTATCTAAAATTCTCCAAGTGTATATTAAGTTTTCCTCAAAGCCATTAACAACAAAACGGCGCATAAAATACACACATACTCCTTATTACAAATATCCTTTCAGGCAACCTACAACAAAACACTTGGCAAGGATGAACAACGAAACAACAGCCAGTATATGTGCTGGTTGTGTCAGTTGTAAAGAAGAACGCAAAAGAGCGGGGTAGAAAAAACTCCAGTTGAAGGCTTAAGTTTATGGCGCAAACGGAAGCAGCAGCATTAAATCAAATGATGACTGCCTTTACAGCTACATGTAGTAGAAAATTTACCACTGAATCCTTTTCAAATGCCGAAAAAAATGTAAAGCAGCCATAACAAACAAACTATTTTCAGTGTTTTAGTTCATTGAAAGGATATGCAATATCCGGTTCTGAATTTTTTACTACATCGCTTTCTAACAGCAAAATTTCTTTTACAATAAATAAGCAGCCGAACACACTTCATATAAATAAATAACACCCAAAAATTGCAAATGACCGAAGCAAAGCCGGAGCAGAAGGCAATGGGCTGGCAAGCAACAAACATGTATTGAATTCCGCCAGCCCACAAGTATGCTTTCATTTTTGTTTGTGGGCCAATACGGAAATAAATGTAAATGTAAATGTATATGTATATGTATGCGTGTAACTCTAAACAAAAGTTTGCGCTGTAGTTGGAAATATTTAAAAGCATTAAATGATGTTGGTCATCATTTATTTGTAAATAAATTCTGTCTGCCAGGAAGCAAATAAATAGACTTAAAATTACTTAAAAGTAGCAGAGGCAGATCCTTTATATTGTTTCTTTGCATTAAGCCAAAATGAACAGGCTATTAAGTACGTACTTTCTTTTGGCTACTTCGTGTGTCTGTTGCTGTCATTGTTTATATGCATCTTGATTAATTTATGTTCTATTTTTTTTTTATTTTATACGTTTGTAATTGACTGAAATAGTGATAAAACTGAAAGTGTTTCCTTTCAAAAGGAATGGCCTGATGGAGAACCGTACGCAACCATTTGGAGCATGAGTGCAGATAAATAGGCGGACTTAAATATGTTTCGATGTAAGAGCTTACGTAACTACATATTTAAACACGATACAAAAGATAAACTAATAAATAATTTAAAAGGATATCACGATATTTTAATTGTAATTGACCATATAATCAAAGGATAAAAATCTTCCGGCTCAATTGACTGCATACGAATTTTCGATATACTGCATAATGGAGCCGAGAGAAGAGCTTTCAGAAATGTCAGAACCGTTTTGCTTGTACTCAAACCCAGATATACTCCGAATTTTATTAATAGTATTATTTTTTTGTATATACGAGTACACGTGCACGTCTCCTTTTTATGAAAGAAAATATCAATATCCACTACTAGACTGTAGAAATTATGGCTCAACCGTTTTGCTTTTTTTCCAAATTGTGGTTTCGAAATTTCCCATTTCCATTGCATAACTAGCATACACAGTCGTACGATTCCTTAGTCAAATTAGCGCTTTTTTCCATATTAGAACTTTTTGTTGATATGAGCGAAAACTGCATTGCCGCTTAAAAGGACTTACATATTATACATTTTTTTTAATTTTAAATTCTGTATATATGCAATATGTATTTCAAAATTTCTTATTTTTTTTAAGTTTTTAGCATCGAACTTGTACTGTAACTTGTATTTGTATTTTTATAGCAAGTAGGGTTTACCATTTATATCACTGTAATATTTTCCAAAGCCAATTTCTTTCTGGTAACACTTTTTGTGTCAATTGTAAAACAACATTAGTCATACTTTGAACAATAGCTGATCACTTTTTCATAGTGAAAGCAACTCTGTATATAAAAGTGATCAGCTGTTGAATTGTATATCTGCGGCATTAGAAAACGATGTACATTAAATCCCAGAGGTAGTCACTATACCCAAACATAACTTTGTTTTAACGCTTGGAATTCTTGTCTAATCCTAAACAATCCTAAAAGATTAAAACTCAATTTTAATGGAATAGTTTTGTTAGATGCCTCATTTCTAAAAATATACAGAAATGTCTTAAGCAACATTTGCATAAAATATAAGCCGAGTGGAAACTTGAAGGTACAAATTTTACTATCAATTATCCTGCCACACTTACTGTAAGAACTGTTTAAAATAAAGGAAAAAAAATTAGATTTATTGCTTTGTGGGGACTCTTGGTGGGGTCAACGTGATTTCGGTGTATTTTGAAATGAAGCAGAAAAATTAATGAACTTTTTTGTGTGAAAAATATTTAAAACTAGAAAAAATGAATCCTTTTACAGCACGGCTCTAACCGATCGCAAGTAGTTCAATATTCAAACTTATTAAATTTAAAGAGGGGCTCAAATCAAGCTTTCAATGGCGGAAATGCTTTAAAGAAGGTCTTGATAAAAAGGCTTCACTTTATTTACATTTCTTAAGAGTAACACAAACTTTCCGGAAAATTCAAAGGAAATGAAGTTGACCATTTAAATAAGAATAAATTGATGACTCCTTGCATTTGATTGCTGCTTTAAGACAGTTTGGTTAAGCAAATTGTCTCTTGGAGCAGCTCAATATGTTGAGCCATAATTAGAAGACTCATAATTTTTTTTTAATTACATTTTATTGCATTATTTTTCCATGATGCAATCTTAATATACTCGCAAGGAAGTGGCTAAAAATATCCTTTACTTTCTGATAGTCACTTAGCCGGCAAAAATTGATTGCATGTCCTTTATGAATTTATTGAGGCCTTTGAGTGTATAACCTCTAAACTGCCGACATCTACTTATTAGTGCTACAAAAACTATTTTTAAAACTCATTAAAATCTTTAGCATTACAAGTGTTGATTAAAAAGCCTCCTTGCCACCACAACTTCCCTCCTTATCCTTTTGTATCTCTTTATTTATTTCGAGTTTGTTTTTTTCTTTTCAGTTACATGAATGAATTTTTTTGGGTTTTATCTCTGCTATAGTTTTTTGTTCTTCTTCAAAAAAGGAAACTGTCTGGAAAGTTTTTTATTGTGTGCTGTTGATGGGAAATATTTATTTTATCTGGCAGTAGAAAAGTACATTTCATTATGATTTTTCATTCATTATAATTTGAAAACTTTTTTTTTTTTTTTTCTTTGAAAACTTTACAAGTGTTCATCAAACAATACTGGCCTTTCATTTTAATTTGAGTGAAATGAAATGGTTTTTAGTGCATTTGACTCAGCGTTAATGAGTGAGAAATAAATGGACGGACGCAGCAGGTCCTTTTTGGTGATGAATTTCAGATTCTTTGTGATGAAGCTTTTTTATTTTAAATGTAATGTCGCTGCTCCTGAATTGCTTCCTGCCTTATGCAGAAGGCCATAGCAAAAGGGTTAAGTTTTTATTTCTGGAGATTTCTCTGAAACAAATTTGGATATATAATTGAATTATCCTTTTTGTTATTTCAACAAAATACTAACAATTTATTATACCACTTGCTAAAATTTCAGCAATTTGACATGATTCCTTTCGTTCTGTAGCTGATGAACAAACAGAACTGTTAAAGTAGTTTGCATGATGCCTGATATGCTCATGTTGTCAGATTCTGTGAAAATACAACAGCGAGTGAGCAACATAATGCTTTCAGCGTTAAATTTTTTTTTTTTTTATCAGAATTGTCATTTATTTTATCATTTGAACTTGCATTGCAACTCATGCCTCGTTTAGACATACAAATTAATCAATTGTTTCACAAATTCCGTAAACTTATCAATGCAAGCCTTCTGAAAGCATCTGCACTGGACACATAAAAAACATTCGTACTTGGGTCCCATTCGAATGGCAGAAGTTGCCCTGCCAAATTAATGGGTTATTTTAAAATAACGCTTTTTATTTCGAATTACATTTTGAAAATATTTTTTCGTTTTTTTCTTTTTGGCTTGGCGACACAAATCGACTTTGTCTGCTCTGTGATAATATTAATGTATTTCACGAATTAAAAAATCTCACTATTTTTACATCGTAGTCCAAAATAACTTTTGCCCAAGTCGTAAAAGCTTTGAATCTGAGGGGCGTGGCTTAAGGGTAGTCAAACACTAACCAAACTAGATCCCAACAGGGCAGTTCACCTCGCCGAACGGCGCTCTTGACCAGCTACTTGCTGCAAGACCAATTAGAGGCAATTTCTTTTCCTCATCAATTTCCTGGCTTTGATTTCAGCCACTTTAATTATTTTCTAGGAATAAAATGGTTTAAACCAGGCAAGCTGCATTGGAAACTAGTATTCAATCTTTGCGTTTAGTTTCCGAAATAGAAGGAAACTTGTGGAGCAACAGATTTATAAATATGTTTTTTAAATTTAACTAGATCTAATGAACCTAAAAAAAAAATTATTTTATTAAAACGGAAGAAAAAAAAAATTTTTTTGTTTGCCACAAATTCATGTCCAACGAACTCCTTAAATTAATTTTCT